>JAGSMS010000013.1:757500-3224375 GCA_029286595.1 Bhutanitis thaidina
TGGCCTCCGCTTGGCAAACTCGGAAGGTCCATTACCCACGAATGATTGGCTGCCGAGCAGGAAGTGTTCCGTGCTCCTCCACCGTCGCAGCCCCGAGGAACAGGTAGAGGTAGAGTTCACTCACGCAAAGGGGGCACTAAGGGCGGCCAGGACTTATGTAAGGAAACGATCCCGTGGCACTGCCACTATGGTGTAATCTGATCCTTTAAGAGGGTTGTGATAGTTAATCCAACTATTCACTCTTAATGTTAATATTATTCATGCCGTGATTTCTTGTATTTACGCGAATACTGCGTGAAATTAAACTATTATTTACATTTTCTGATTTTACTTTTTTTACACACTTCCTCGCAAAGAACACCGCCAAGAATGATAAGGCGAGGCTAATGAAATTAAAATCATACTGATTTCAATAGAGACGATGACCCGGCCATCTTGGGATCAGTTAATTAATAAAATTAAATCCAATACCAACCATACCACTGCATGAGCTCAAGACACCGTGAGCTCATTCTGCGTAGATCGGACCAAAAATGAATAATTATAAAGCTGACGGCATCCGGGTTAACTATGACATCAGGACGACAAACACTTGAGTCCTCCAGTGACCACGGGCGCTGTAAACCCCCCGAAACGTCGTGATTAGGAAAATCTAAATTAAATGCGATGAAACCCGTAAATAACAGTTTCATTACAAATTATTCATATAGATTTAAGTCATGACTCATCAGTAAACACAAGAGCAAATTGAGTCACCGAATCTTTGCTTATTGCACCGAATGACGTCACTTTGATCCAAATCCCTTTCTTTGATTATACTCGTATAATATAACAGATCTTTTTAATAGAATGAATTTGAATAAATATTATTTTAACCACGCCCGGCAAGCATCTCAGACCGTCTACGGTATGTATGTTTTCGGTCTGATATTTTTCGAGATAGTTATTCCACTGTCTATCAATATTCATGAGATTAGCATGGTTGTATTTGAATAAGAATCGAACCTGGATCACACGCATACTATAAAACATAAAACTAGGACCCAGGTCCTTTGCTACCGCCGCTCTGTTATTTCCATTTGCGTTTATTTATTTGATCGTATATAATCATAATCATTACAGTTGTGATGTCCACGCGGCTTAATGGTTGCTGTACCTGAGGGGTTGAGGTTTGGATCTCAACTGGAGCCAATGTTCGTGCAACTCACAAGTTATAGGTCTTCGGGTCTGGCTGTGTTGTATTACGTACCGTATCCCTAATACTGTATTTGATCTTTCTCACAATCTTATCGCAAAATATATATAATTTGATTGCCGTGGTAGCCTAGCACAAGTAAAATTGTTGTATTTACCAAGTGCACGTCGGTAAAGGTGAAACCTGCATGTCTGAGAAATAAAAAAAAAATATTTCGAGGACTGAAGTCCGCAAGCCCGCATTGGAGCAGCGTGCCGGACCCTTCGGATAAACCCTCGTAGATAGCTTTGCGTCTTTATATAGATAAGAACGTCTTTGACCATCAAAGGGCATTTACAGATATGTGAAGATCGCCAATACGGATCGAAGCAGCGTTATGGCTCCAAAACCTCTCAGATATTTGAGAAGGAGATCTTTGGCCCAGCTGTGGGCACTTACAGGGCTTGAGGACTGCCTTAGACTTGTGCTTGAATCTTGTCTCAGTAGTAGAAATCAACCAGGAGGACATAATCAACAAAGCGGAATATTTAACTCCCGCATTCTGTGTGAGCATTCTTCGAGGTAAACTATAACACTAACGTACTATAGACGTTCAGAACGTATAGCTGTTGTAGTCCGTAAACACGATGACTACCTGGCGTTACAGTCAGAGTATGTTGCCGCTTTGTGGCAGGTCCAGGGTACGAATTTGTATATTTGTATTGTGTGTGTGAATGATCGTCGCCTTCTGATGAAGATACTACGAAGTATTGCGATATTTATGTTCGCTGCCTCGCTCACGAGTTCGTGTGCCGGATGACCTGAAATGCCATGAGCTATCAACATATTGATTTTGACCAAAATCTAGTTAGCGTCTCGCGTGATGAAAAAAAAATGTTAAACAAACATCACAAGTTTATATTATTTGTAGTCGATGAGTTTTTTTTTTTTTAGTTATAATTTATATTATGCTTACAATCATACGGTCCGGTATCCATTAAAGCTGAGATGAGAGGAGAGGCGTATAGAGGTGGGTGGCATGTACGATTTGCCGAACTGCCCATATTTCATCCCGTCTCCGAATGGCGCCGCCTGCTTCCAATACACTGCTGACATCTCCATTTTGATCCCTCCAAACAAATATGAGACTTGTCACTTCATTTCCGGTTAAACAGTTTCCACTGTAGCTAAACCAAGAGGAGATATAGAAATAAATTTGGTTGTTTACGATACATCCCCTCTCCGCCCATTTCCGCTTTGAACTGGATTTTGGATTTTGGATACTGAACCTAAGTATTCTATTTGTATATTATACGAGTGGTTGTAGCGTCATGAAGAAATCACCATCTCTTCAAGTGGGTGGGTGGGTGTTCAGAGATCTAGACAGTTTTAGTCGTTTCACTCTACTTTTCACACACATTTTTAAGCTGTTGTTTAGCTTATTTAGAACAATTGGACAGGTGGTAAACCTGACGCCATCTTAGAAAACCTCTGTTCTCATAATTTGGACATAGATTTTTAGAGGACACTTAGCTATATGAGACACAAATATACGAGACTATTACTCAGACCGGAACAACTGCGCCAAAGACGTAAGGTGTGTGATGCAGTGTCATCGCCGTTACCCACCTTCCGAGCATGGCAACCGTCATCGACGTAATAATTATAGCCAGTCACAAGTCCACTGCATGAACACAGGCCGGATCGACGAGGTTGGTACCTGGGTCTCGCAGAACACCGACGTGAGAGTCATCTTATGCTTCTGCGTTTCGTTCGGTGAGTGCGGTAACCGGAAGCCCCCTACCCCTCTTCCTCTCACTCTGCATGCACCGGCAGATGTACGTGGGCGATGGTAATCACTTACCATAAGGTGAACTGCTTGCTCGTTTACCGCCTTTCTCATAAAAAAAGTAGCACACTGTAAATGTTCCACTGCTGGGTAAACGCGTCGGCTTTTAGTCTGTTTTTTTTGTTGAGATAATTTTTATATATTTTAATATGTTTCTCATATATACCCTACGGTATTTTACTTCCACGCCGATCCTATCAAAATCAGCACATTAAATTTCAATGAACAATTATGGTAGTATCAGCAGCGGGGATCGAACTGTGTGACTTGCGAACTGTGAAACCTAAAGCGAGCCCAGCGCGTTAGCGTAATTCTTAGTATGTTATATTCACTATGTTAAAACCTTTTCCTTGGAATCATACGTTTACATGCGTATTTTATGAACAAAAGTCAATAGCCTAGAGGTTCGGAAAATTTGCCTCCGAATTCGGAGACCCGATAAGGATTTTCAATGTTGTGGGATCCCCTGGTAAGTCATCCTGAACTAAGACAACGATAGGCTCACCATATCTTAAAAATTATTTCGACTAGGTATGAATTCCGCCCATCCCCACTGGAGCCGCGCGATGAATTCGTCCCGGCTACTATATTAAAGTAAATAAATCCAATTTCATTTAAGTTAAGACTTTAGTCCAATTATCATTCTATACCATCATAACATGATGTTAGAAAGTAGATATTGTTTTATTTTTCATAGTTAACTTTATCACCATCCTTCGCACCTGTTTACGTTAAAATTTTAACAGTAGTACAGTATATTTGTGAGTGTTACGAATTCCCATAAATACACAACTACAGCTAACAGTCATTTAATGACATCATTAAAGTCACCATATAAAGAGGATCTTAGTGTATAAATTAGTGTTGCTATAACTTTCACTCACACTAAAACATGCGTGTCACACAGCAATTAGTGTAAAGCCGATATCGATCGGGAAATTGAGCAAGATAAACGCACACACATAAACTGGCTTAAGAATCTTCACTATACAAGCAGTCAAAGGTTAGGACCGTGAGTACAGTTTTAGGTAACGAAGTGAGGTGAACGAATTTTCTGTGATATAAATATAGGATGAGTTTCAGTATCGGTGTACATTCGCAGTTAATCCTTTGCGACGCGTACAGCTAGAAATGAAGCTGGTAATAAATGTTTTGTTGTTTAATATGCACAGTGCATTAGAGAGATTTTACTTCAAATAATGTTTCTAAAACAATATTAGATTTTAATGTAAATTTTGAAAAACAAAACGGCAATAAATTTTATTTTACATAAATAGGTAGAATTTATTTGCAGACAATTCTTTATATAACTTACAATTATATATATTTTTGGTTTTAAATATTATTTATCCAATGTGTGTCAATATTAAAAGAAAAAAACATCGCATGATTTACTAAAATCATTAACTTTATTATCCTTTAATTTTTCAGCTTTTAGTAATATCAGTCATAGCCTATGGCTATTCTGAAAAATTAGATCGGAGTTACTTGCCTCCAATAAATGCGGCAAGCTCTGGTGGAAGCCCCGGATCTTTAAGTGCTCCATTTGGTTTACCAAATGGTCCGTCTGGTATAGATTCAGATACGAAATCAACAGGATTTGGGCAATCTTCTGGTTCGTCTAGGTTGGGGCAAACAGGGGCTACTTTCGGCCAAACATCTCTGACGAATGCTGCCAATCTTGGATCAGGTGGATTTGGTTCATCTACTGGCCCTGTGGGATCAAAAACATCTGTATTTGGACAGAATTCCGGTACCTTTAGTCAATTAGCACCAACCGGGTCAGGCCATGGTATTGACGGATTTGCTAGTAAACCAGCTTTTGGGTCTGGGACAGGAAATGGACAAACTTCACAAAGTGTATTAACGCAGACTTCTTCATTGAATCAACGAGGACCGGTGTCTCAACGAGCCCAAAGTGATGCTGAAAGGAATGCTGAAATCCTGAGATATGACAATCAAAATGATGGAGAAATGTTCTCTTATAGCTTTGAAACTTCTAATGGTATATCTGCTGAAGAATCTGGTGTAGCCACTAACGGTGTTAGAGCCCAAGGGGGATTCTCTTATACATCCGACGATGGAGAAAAGATTACTGTGACGTACACTGCTGATGAAAACGGTTTCCAACCACAAGGCGATCATTTGCCTACTCCTCCCCCAATTCCTGCGGAGATACTGAAATCTATCGAAGAAAACGCAAGAGCTGCAGCAGCTGGTATACAAGAAGGTGAGACAATAAATAATCATATTACTCAATGATATTTTAGAGGAAGCCTTGGGTATCTTTTGTGATCTTTACAAGGCATTTGAGGCATGTGTTCATCATGAAATATTAATCCGGAAAAGTCACCATTATGACTAAAGAAGTACAGCGCTTGAACTCATTGTTTCTTATTTGAGTAACCGGACCCAAAAAGTTGTTAGCTATGGTGCAAGTTCCTTTAACAGTGTCAATATATTAGGGTATATATATAAAGGTATTCCGCAGGGTTCGAATCTCGGTCTATTTCTTTTATTTCTCACTTATGTTTATAAATATTAGTACCAAATATAACGTACATAACAAGATTTTGAACCTATACTATGTAAGTAGAGAATAAACATGGCTTAATATTATTTGCAGATGTTAAGATATAAATTTTTTCACTTAAACGGTAATTTTCAACATATAATGAGGTGAAGATGCTATGTCATAATAGTTCACTGATTTAATGTTAATAACAAGGGTCCATAAAACATAATGATTATAATTTAGATACCAGTCTATAATGGAGAAGTGTAAAACGCACCGTTGCCGTTGCCAAAGCCATGGTTTTCCTTAGAAAAACTCTTGATTCAAAGCTTCAATGGTGCCATCATATATCGTAATTAGCAGACTAAGTTCTGCAGCATATGCTGTAAGAAAAAAAAGAAATTTCACAAATTTCGAAACAGCTATGTTAGATATTTTCATATGATAATATCATATGCTATTTTGCTTTGAGGATTCGCGGCTGACTCAGATGCTATTTTCGTTCGCTTAATGTCGATACAAGGAGCAACCACAACCTTATAATGCCAGTTATTCGCCTTAACAAATTCAGTAACTCAATCATTGGTTTCTTTGACAATATCCCGGTATTTCCGAACTGTTATGACTTAGGGACCTTCAAGAAAAGAGCCTATTCCTTCCTTAAAGGCCGGCAACGCATCTGTAGCTCCTCTTGTGTTGTGGATGTTCGTGGGCGTCGGTGATCACTTACTATCAGATAAGCCGCACGTTCGTTTGGCCCCTTCTTCTATATAAAAAAAATCCAGTAAGTGTACAAAAATTTATTAAACAAGAAAAATGTTTATAATGATTATAGTAACAATAAAGACTAAATGGAGGCTGTAACCCGAGGAAATGAGTTTAAGGCTACTAAGTTGTCCCTAAAAAATTGTTGTATTTTTGTATCATACTTGAAACTATTATTGTAATTTTGCACTGCGCTCACCGACCCGTCTGTCCTGTATGGTAAGTATAAGCAAATCTTTCATTTAGTGTTTTTATTGAAATTCTATCTTCAGCAGTGAAATAATACTATATCATAATTAGTCTATGCGTACATAATGGCCATATAGGCCAGTACTTTATAAATGCGTAAGTATGTCTTTTCGTCTGACGTTTTTAAGAATCACGCCTTGCAGAATCAGTACTTAACTATTTTGTATGAGCTACATGCATTTAGTTATGGCACAGTATTAGTCTTATTCCATATAATTTTTTTTGCACAATATACCAATTTTTTTTTGAATATACCTATTTTAACATTTTTTTTTAAATAATTTTAACTTTACAGTATAGGGTTAAAGGTCTAGTTTTGTTCAAGGTGCTTACCGGTCAGAAGAAAACGAACCCGGAGTTTCCAACCAGCTAAATTATGGAAAATCTACAACCTCTAATCAATTTAAAGGCTTGAAGCAACAATATGGCATTCCAGGCCAAGGTATTCAGGATGCCCAACCAGGACTTGATATAGGAAATGGATACCAACAGCAAGGACTAAGTCCAAAGGGACAAACCACAGTATCGAGAGGACAAGGAGTATTTGGGCAGACTACTGAATCCCAAGGGCAGGGTGTTTTTGGACAGACTACCGGATCGCAAGGAAAAGGAGTCTTTGGACAGACTGGTGAATCGCAAGGGCAAGGTGTTTTTGGTCAGACTACCGGTTCGCAAGGGCAGGGTTCCTTTGGACAAAATACCGGATCGCAAGGGAAAGGAATCTTTGGACAGACTGGTGGATTGCAAGGGCAGGGTGTTTTTGGTCAGACTACCGGTTCGCAAGGCCAGGGTTCCTTTGGACAGACTACTGGATCGCAAGGGAAAGGAGTCTTTGGACAGACTACTGGATCGCAAGGAAAAGGAGTCTTTGGACAGACTACCGGATCACAAGGAAAAGGAGTCTTTGGACAAAATACTGGATCTCAAGGGCAGGGTGTTTTGGGCAGACTACTGAATCCCAAGGGCAGGGTGTATTTGGGCAGACTACCGGATCACAAGGAAAAGGAGTCTTTGGACAGTCTGGTGGATCCCAAGGAAACGGAGTCTTTGGACAGTCTGGTGGAGCGCAAGGGCAGGGTTCCTTTGGACAAACTACTGGATCCCAAGGGCAGGGTGTATTTGGGCAGACTACCGGATCGCAAGGAAAGGAGTCTTTGGACAGACTGGTGGATTGCAAGGGCAGGGTGTTTTTGGGCAGACTACCGGATCGCAAGGAAAAGGAGTCTTTGGACAGTCTGTTGGATCGCAAGGACAAGGGCTCTTTGGACAGAATACTGGATCACAAGGACAGGGTTCCTTTGGACAGTCTGTTGGATCGCAAGGAAAAGGAGTCTTTGGACAGACTGCTGGATTGCAAGGGCAGGGTGTTTTTGGGCAGACTACCGGATCGCAAGGAAAAGGAGTCTTTGGACAAAATACTGGATCTCAAGGGCAGGGTGTATTTGGGCAGACTACCGGATCACAAGGAAAAGGAGTCTTTGGACAGTCTGGTGGATCCCAAGGAAACGGAGTCTTTGGACAGTCTGGTGGAGCGCAAGGGCAGGGTTCCTTTGGACAAACTACTGGATCCCAAGGGCAGGGTGTATTTGGGCAGACTACCGGATCGCAAGGAAAAGGAGTCTTTGGACAGACTGATGGATCGCAAGGGCTAGGAGCTTTTGGACAAACCGCCGAATCGAAAGGTCAGGGAATCATTGGCCCGACAACTGGGTTACAAGGACAGGGAGGTTTAGGACAGAAATTCGCCACAAAAGGCCGAGGACAAATAAATCAAGGAAACATACAAGGTCAACAAGATTACAGCCAAGATATTGGATTTTCAGCTCAAAAAATAGATGGCGCACGAGGTCAAGGTCTAAATGCACAGGGCAATCAATTCAATAAACAAGGTCCTACCAATGGCTTCAACAAACTTTCATCCCCTTCTCAAAGATTTTCTGGACAGCTTTCGTCTCAAGGTCTAAAAGAGACTGGATATGAATATAATCGGCCTCAAGGATCTTCTTTCCCTTCTGGGGATAATCGTCCTGGGAAAGGATCTTCACCGTTGGGCGGTACTCAATACAGGCCTAATGTTCAACAACCTAGTATACAGTCTGGATTGGGTTCTAACCAACCATCTTATCCTGGACCGAACCGACCATCTGCTATTTTAGGTTCAACTGGTCAAGACTCTAAGTATAGACCAAATGGTAATCAATCCCCAACAGGATCAACAACGAGCTCTTCTGATCAGGTACCTGGATTCCAACCTAACACTAACCAACCTGCATTCGGATCTACTAATAACAACTTAGGCCAAGGTCTTGGGTACAAGCCAGATAGTAATCAACCAGGTTCAGGGCCTACTAGTGGTCGATTCTTTTCTCAAAACCAACCAGGTGGTAATGCACCCTCTTTTACAGGATCTGGTCAGGGTGCTCCTTTTAACAAACCTGACGGTAATCAGTCATCGGATCTAGCTGGTCAAGGATATAATTATAACAGACCAGGTTCCCAACCTAACAAACCAGCCAATGAATCTCAACGTCCCGGTTTTGCAGCTACGCCCACTTCTAACCAAGCAAATTCTGGTCAAACCTTCGGAGGTCCTCGTCAACCACCAAGCTTTAGTCCCGAAGAAGGCTACAAATATTAAGACCAAATGGGGGATAGTGCAATTTTAATTTAAGTTTAATTGGCATTAGAAAAGTATAAAAAAAATGTAGTATGTAAAATATTGTACAGACCAAGTTCTAAAACTTTATGAAATAAAATCACTGTGTGATTGTAATAATATAAATTGAGAATAAAACCTGCAAAATCATACCAGTTTTGTTTGATTTGTCTAAATAAATTTCGGTTTTTCTTATATAAACTTTATTTGTATATAGTTTTCGTATATAGATTTTATAATAATTAAATTAAGATATCTAATTATTATAAATTTTTTATTTTAAAAATACAAAATTACCTTTATAGCTAAAACTACAAATAAATATATCGTACCAGTTTAAACGTTATTTTTTCAATAATTATTTCGATGTTCTGGTGTTTTTTTTTATTCATTTACTCACATTTTTATTATTTATCTTAGTTTTAGTTCTTATCCTTACATATAAATTCAAACAGCGGGCGATTTTTAAAACAAACAAATTTCTAACACCACTGGACCACGTTATTATAAAAATCTGAATTACTAAACCCAAATATAATAAATTCAGAATTCATGTATGTAATCAATAAAACAAATATAAATCAAAAATCAATGCATACCATGTTAACAAAGTTATTCATGTATGTGTTTCAGAAGTCACTATATCACTGTTAGGGGGAGTGGTAAACAAAGGCTCGAGACTTCAAATACAGGATTTGCAAAACCTTGACCTTATGCATGCATTGTTCTAGCCCTTATGTAGGACAAAAGCTATTAAAACTAACTGACCTTTCAGAAAATCCGTATCCCTACGAGACATCCGCGATGTTACATAACTGAACTACGTGTACTATATGGGTCATAGCAAACGTACAAGCAGTTGAGCAACGCTCTGAGTATTTAGTTATAGTCTGCCTACACGCTTGCGACAAAACTTCGAAATGTTCTTTAATATTTGAGTGTCGATGCAAGGTTAATTTGGAGTCGTGATTAACTAGTTGTCAAGGCTTGCTTTGACTTCACAGTGGGAAAACTATCACGTGCTCGGCGGTGAATAAAAATATTGCGAGGAAACTGCGAGCTGAGGAGCATAACGGACATTCTCGCCTCCAAAACTATTTAAAATTTGGAGAGGATACAGAGGAGGAAATACCTTTTAGATAATTAATACCATTAAAATTATAACTTTTATTTGGCGTTAACGTGGTAGAGCCCCTCTCCCCCTTCCCCCCTCCCCAAATATGGTAGCGGTATATAATTTTGAGCTACCCCAGGAGGGTACCAGTACCTACGGTTCTGGAGAATCCCTCACTTGGCATCCAAGTTCAGGCTTTCCTACGCTACCTAATCGTGGATGCTCAGTCTGCCCCGCGTATTCCGGGGGGGGGCAATATTCCGCTCTCTTTCTTTCCTACTCGAGGCAAACACAGCAAGGAAACTATGGCATCCCCTACCGCGCTCGCCGTGGATTTCTGCAATATCAGGGGACTCCACTCGAACCTTAGCGCCGTTCATTACCATCTTGAAACGGCGAAGCCAGCCTTGCTTTTTCTTACAGAGACTCAGATATCGTCTCCGGCTGATACCTCTTATCTCCATTACCCGGGGTACAAACTGGAACACTCCTTTGTGCCCCGTGCCGGAGTTTGCGTATACGTCAGAGATGATATCTGTTCTCGACGCCTCGGTAGTCTTGAAGGTTTGGACCTATCTACCCTTTGGCTGCGCATCGACAGCGACGATGCGCAGCCAAACGACGACAGGTCCCATAGCAGTAATACCGTAACTGACCGACTCATCGACCACATCCAAATGGCTACAGATTCCGTGCTACAACAGATCCCATCCGCAGAGATCGTGATTCTCGGCGATTTTAATGACCACCACACCGATTGGCTCGGTTCTCGCATAACCGATCATGCGGGGAGATCTGTTCACGACTTTGCATTAGCATATGGCCTGACACAACTGGTAACCTCGCCGACGCGGATCCCGGACGTGGAAGGTCATACACCTTCCCTGTTGGACCTTTTGCTGACCTCACACCCGGACGGATATTTGGTCTCAGTCGATGCCCCTCTTGGCTCGTCGGACCACTGTCTGATCCGGAGTGTAGTGCCTGTCGCGCGCTGATCCCGAACGCGATCTGCGGGCTTCCGCCGTGTGTGGCACTATAAGTCGGCAGATTGGGATGGAATGCGGTCTTTCTTTGCTTCCTACCCATGGGGGCAGGTTTGCTTCTCGCTGGATGATCCCAACGCCGTTGCAGATTCTGTCACCGATGTGGTACTTCAGGGAATGGAACTTTTTATTCCGTTCTCTGCAGTGCCTGTCGGAGGTAAATCCCAGCCTTGGTTTGGTCGCGCCTGCAAAATAGCGTCACGCCGAAAGCGGAAGTGCTACCAGGCCTGGGCCGATGCATCGGCGTCTCGGGATGCAAAAACCAGTGCTCTTAAAAACGAGAACAACTCTGCCTCCAGGTCCTTCAAAAGAGTTATCGCTGCGGCAAAGTTAAAGCACATTGGCAGAATTGGCGAGAGATTAGTTCGCCTCCCATCGGGATCCCGCGCATTCTGGTCTCTCGCCAAGGCTGTCCAGGGGAATTTCTGTCAGCCATCTCTCCCATCTCTACACAAGGAGGATGATTGGCTGGCCCATACTGCAAAAGAGAAAGCCGATCTCTTGGGCTCTCTTTTTGCATCCAACTCGACTCTTGATAACCGGGGAAACTCTCCACCTACCATCCCGTGGTGTAAGTGCTCCATGCCGGAAATTCAGTTTCTGCAGAGCTCAGTGCGAAAGGCACTCCGCTCCCTGGACATTCATAAGTCGAGTGGGCCGGACGGAATCCCTCCAATTGTGCTGAGGATGTGTGCCCCTGAGTTGGCACCGGTTCTCACGCGTCTTTTCCGGCACTCCTACTCTTCAGGCGTCGTCCCGGAATCTTGGAAGACAGCATTTGTGCATCCAATACCCAAAAAAGGCGACCGCTCTGATCCGTCCAACTACAGGCCTATTGCCATCACCCCCTTGTTATCAAAAATAATGGAGTCACTCATCAACACCCAGCTCCTGAGGTACCTGGAGGAACACCAGCTGATCAGTGACCGACAGTACGGTTTCCGGCGCGGACGATCAGCTGGTGATCTTCTAGTTTACCTGACTCACCGATGGGCAGAAGCAGTTGAGTCTAAGGGGGAGGCTTTGGCGGTTAGTCTGGACGCAGCGAAAGCATTTGATAGGGTTTGGCATAAAGCGCTTCTTTCAAAGCTTTCATCTTACGGGGTTCCTGAGAGATTGTGCAACTGGGTCACCAGCTTCCTCACGGATCGGAGCATCAAGGTTGTTGTCGACGGTGCATGCTCGGACCCCAAACCCGTGAATGCTGGTGTTCCACAAGGCTGTGTGCTATCTCCCACTCTGTTCCTTCTGCATATCAACGACATGCTACAAATCAGTAGCATTCATTGCTATGCAGACGACAGCACGGGTGATACCCTATATACAGGCCGTGCGAATATTTCTCGGGAACACGTCGACGAGTGCCGGAACAAACTTGTGTCTGAAGTCGAGACCTTGTTATTCAAAGTCTCGGATTGGGGTCGACGTAATTTGGTCCTATTCAACCCCAAAAGACACAGGTTTGCGCGTTCACCGCTAAAAGAATCCCTTTGTCGTTTCTCTTCTTTTTGAGAACATTCCCCTTATTGGCTCAGCCAGTATCAGAATCCTTGGTGTTGACATATCAAGCGACGTTCAGTTCCGTGGTCACTTGGAGGGAAAGGCCAAATTGGCCTCCAAAAAGCTTGGTGTGCTCTGTAGAGCGGGACAGTATTTCATGCCGGTCCACCGTTTGCAACTTTATAAGGCGCAAGTTCGGCCCCACATGGAATACTGTTCTCATCTCTGGGCAGGGGCACCCCAGTACCAACTCCTTCCATTTGACCGCATCCAACGTCGAGCGGCTCGAATTGTCGGCGACCAAGCTCTCTCTGATCGGCTTGATCCTTTGGCCTTGCGAAGAGATGTTGCTTCTCTTTGCATTTTTTACAAAATTTTCCACGGGGAATGTTCTGAGGAACTGTTCGGATTGATCCCAGCTGCTGAGTTTCACCATCGTACATCGCGACAGAATTCGAAGTTCCATCGATACCACCCAGATGGTTGGCATTCCACCACAGTGCGTTTTAATCGAAGTTTTCTGCCACGCACTTCGATTTTGTGGAATCAGCTGTCGCCAGCAGTATTTCCGAACAGTTACGACTTAGGGACCTTCAAGAAAAGAGCTTATTCCTTCCTTAAAGGCCGGCAGCGCATCTGTAGCTCCTCTGGTGTTGTGGATGTTCGTGGGCGTCGGTGATCACTTACCATCAGGTGAGCCGCACGCTCGTTTGCCCCCTTCTTCTATAAAAAAAAAAAAACTTTAGTCCCTCGACTTGTATTCTTAAATTGAAAATTGAGCTAGCTTTAGAAATAAGATACTTATCACACTACGCGTCAAAGCACTTTTGGTAACAGTTTCTTTGATACTTGGCAAAGTAAAGTGAAATTCTTAATATTTGTCGTTTATTTGGCGTAGAGATTTTAGTAACTCCACTGCCCTCCCAAATGGTGCAATCGGTAGTCGGTGCTGAGCACTGGCCAATAAGCCTGAAGGGTTAAAAATTGCCAAATTAAATATTTTAATCACATAAAATTATTAAATAATCTAATAGCCTTATGGTTTTTTTTAATAACCCTATATAATCTGCCAAATAGCCATCTCATCTTGTGGTTGTTGCAAAAGTGAAATATGGTTTAATTTTTAGAAAATTTCATAGCTACCGGCAGATGGCAGACATACCAGAAAATTCTAGACCGAAAGGAAAATACTACTAGACGGAAAATAGCTGGAACGGCGGATTATTAATCGTACCAGACTTTGATGAGATAGCGCCATCTGTTGAAAACCTCGTAATTCGCCAAGCAACCAGCGGCAATTTCTTAGTTCATCATCGCTTTTACAACATCCACACGTTGTACCGGGGTGGCAGGTACCACCATAAGTCGAATAAAAGTCGTACCACACCCATACATATACCCGTGGGAGACAACAAAGCCATGAGCACCACGATAATTAATGTAATTTTCTCTCCAAGGGGTTCCTTATGCAGCTGGTCTTGGTGGGACTGATATGCGACGAAGGTAAAACACCTTTGGCTTTTCGTCGGTGCATGTTGTAGGTATAAAAAAAAAGACTGTCACCAACTTGATTGGATTGGTGAAATGGAGAAACTGTTAACAACTCACAAACATAAGTTACCGTATCAATACAGCAAGGTATAATGAAATAATTATTTCTTCATTTCGACTTTCGTATTCGGTCGGCCTTATTCACGACAGTAAACAAGTTCGCTAGAAGTTACGTTTACGTCAGGCATAAATCGAGGATTGCGTTAAGTCTGTCTAGATCTAGGGTCAGCTTTAAGTTCAATATTGGGATGATGAGCAAGCACTGCCGATTCTGTCACGCACTTGTTATTTAAATGTCAGAATTATTATTCTAAGATTATAGGTACATGAGTGAAGGCGATGGACACACAAATATTTATTTTTGAGTAATTTATTTTAAAATTACCCGAGCTAAAGTTTAGTAGAGATTTTTACAAAACACATGAACTCTGCATATCAAGTAAGAAGTTATGGATTAAAATAGTAATATTTACACAAATAAATATGAAATAAATTGAAATGATAAGGACTTTTTTTTATTTCATGTTCGTAATTACTTTTTTCTAAATTACCATCTAAACCAAAAAGATGTGGGAAACTAAGAAATGTTGAACATGCAGGTTTTACGTTTAATGCTTAATACAGTAATCAAAAAGACAAATACATCTAATTTTGTCTTTATCACGAGAGTATTTCATATGGGTAATAATATATCCTCATATGAGAGACACCAACCAGCGCTCATGTGTGCAACATTTTTATATTTTGCTTATGTACATATTCTGGAGAGAATACATTTTAGATTTCTCCATAATGATATCTTATAGGTAAGTACAGACCCAGAAAGGGTGATGCAATTTTAATAGATGTCAATAATTAACGTCTGACATTAAAGTATAACATTTTATATAAAACGTTATTGTACATTATTCGACCTTTCAATGTGTGTTGTGTTAATGTTTATTAAATGTAAAATAAGGTTAATAAGGTTCTCGAGTGGCAGCCACTTACAGGCAAACGCAGTGTAGGACGACCCCCCACAAGATGGAGTGACGACCTGCGCAGTGTTGCGGGAAGTCGATGGATGCAGGTGGCTCAGGACCGAGCTTCGTGGCAATCTTTGGAGTAAGGCCTATGTTCAGCAGTGGACTTCTGATAGGCTGAAATGATGATGATGATGATGAAATGTAAAATTTATTGTTATAAATAATATATCATACACAATTATAATTTTAATGGCACTTTTATATCAATAGTTCTTTCAGTTTATTCTAACTGTTTTTCGTTTGATGTAGTTCTGGTGGGGATAATATGTTATTATGTATTAAAATGTCTCTGTGATATAAAAAATATACATAATGCACTAATTTATACAATTCCAGTTCGTCTTCTGGAAGCATTTATTTGTTATTATGGCATATGTTTTTGTGAAATACAAAGTTTTCGATAGAATACGGATCGGGAAAATCGGTGTATGTTTAACACTTACAGTTCTTTTATATACCATAGAAGTCATGAACTTCAGTGCGGTCACTACACAGAATTATCCTATATCGTAGCCACGCATGCGCATAAGCGTAATATGCCGATTCTGTACGTATATTGGTTATTAAGGTGGTATACTTGTATAGTTACAAATTGAGACAATTTTCATTGTATTTTTGAAATGTGACATTAAAAATCAAAAAATAATAAACATGCGGAAATGCAACGAACCACTTAAATGCAGTGAAGGTCCGGCCTCTATCATCTTTTAATATTATACTTTACTTGGAGATTGTAATGGGCGACTTCGTGAGAGCACACACAGATTAGAGCGAGGCAATAGTGGGCGTTGAAACTTACTATACGATTTTATAGCGTGCAATTTGTCTGAATGATCGTTTTCTTTCATAAGCATCGGAATCAACGTATTTTATTCCAAAACAAGAATTAAAGTAGCGTAGCAGTCTGTAAATGCCTTTTGCTGGTCAAAGACATCCTTATCTATATATAGAATCTAAAATATTTACGAGGCTTTTATCTGAAAGGTCCGGCACGCTGCTTCAATGCGGGCTTGCGGACTTTAGTCCTCGAAATATTAATTTTATTATTTTTTAGATATGCAGGTTTCCGCACGATGTTTTCCGCTGAGAAATTGTTCATTATATTATTCAAAAACTACGAGCATTAACAAACAGATACGATCATCTTGTATAATAACAACTTGAACCATGGACTCTTAGATTAAAAGTCCAATGCTTTTTCAACTGAGGTATCCAGGCTACTTTGCTAAAACAAGATTAAGTAAGTAAGTAATACTACTTACGGAAGAATTAAATATAGACTGTTACTAAAAATTCTGAAACGAATTGTTAAAAAAAACTTTAACTTAAACTATAAAAATATAGGTCTAAACACCAAGAATCTGTTACCCGTGGGAATCGGGAATAGCCCAAAATCAAAAGGATTTAAATTTTCTCCGTAAGCAAACCCGGCCTTAAAAACTTGTCATTTTGTATCACCCAATGAAGCGAAAAGTGGATTGCAGAGGCTCGTTTCATTGCGCTGAGTTGTGCCAAACGAATATCCGTAATATTGCCATACCCCAAGGTTAGCATACGTCAATGCTTATATGTATAAAATTGTAAACAGCGCGTTTCACGTTAATTATCAATTTATATTATTTTAAAGAATCGAGAAGGAAAAGAGTAGTGATAGTCAAAAAGCTTCTCTGCTTCATGATACTGCAGCTAAGGGAAAGAATTAAGGCCGATAGAATAGAAACTACAGACGGACGACTACCGACTTTTTTCCATCGGTTTTTTAAATAACAGCCTCTAAATAATCCACTGCAGGACATAAACCTGTCCCACAAGCGGATTAGTGATCGCAGTACCATATCGCTGCCCATCATCGAAATGCTTATTTTTGTTCTGGTATTTTTCGAGATTGTGATCCCGCCATCTGTCGGTAACCGTCGGAAGTTGCCTCTTAAGACACCCACGGGAAAACTGTGTGGCAGATTCTTACACCGATAGCTCACGGCCGCCCGGTGATACTACATAAGGGGGATTTGGGATGTGATGATTTGCGAGCCGTGGTACCCCAGTTAGCTTTTGTTTCATACAGCGCCAGTGACCTGGGTTCGATTACCGGTGGCTGGCGCCTGTAGTAAAAACTGTTAATAATGATTTTAAGTGCTGAATTTACCAGGTGCTCGGCGATGAAGGAATAAACAGTGTGGAAACCTGCATATCTTGGAAATAATGAAAAATTGTATTTCGATGACACGGGAAGTCTGCAAATCCTCACTGCAGCAGCGTGGCGGGCTCTCAGATGCCTGAGAATATATCTTATATCTTTGCCCAGAAGTGGGCACTTACAGGCTGCTACTTTCCTTTACACGCATTCAAAAAACATCACTTGTGCTTATTGCAATGTTCTCTCAATAATGGTAATTTTTTTTGTTACATCTTTGCAGTATAAAATTTGTAGAACCGATTTGAGATGGATAAATCTTGTGGAAAGTCGATAATAATGCCCCCCCCCCGCGTAAACTCTTTCGCGTTGTCGTTCAATATTCCTTCGTTTCAACTCCGATGCATCACTAACAAAGACATTTGTTAAAATGAATATTATGTTCTCTTTTAAACCTAACCTCAAATTGCATCACACGAATTCCACGTACACAATGGAAGTGAGGATTATATTTGTGTAATAGACATCACTTTGTAACTCGTTTATTCCGATATGTCAATTAAAAACCCGGCCGTGACTTTTGTTAATAACGAAGTGAGGTGTTTAATGTTTTTGTGTAAGCATCACAAAGAGCTCGTGAGACAGGAGATCAGATTATGAAAAGCTAATACGTTTTAGTATTGTGTCTGTTACCCCCTTTTTTCCCGTAGTAAGAGGCAAGTAAGGAAAGAGCCTTTAAAATCGCAATAGCTACCGACAGATGGCAGTATCACCATCTCGAAAAGTAATAGACGGAACCAAGAGGAACCTACGAGTTAACCAGCTCAACTTGACTTGGCGAGCCTACTTCAGATGCAGGTTGGTGGACCTTGGGTTGTGTATGTTGGCCTCCACAGCCATGACAGAGGAGTTATCTCTTTGTCCTAGTCTCCGCGACTATAGCGGGGTTCCATCGCTGAAATGGCTGAGTGCCTCGCTCCTGAAGCGGGTGAGGTGGGATGCCGGAAGGGCTGATACTTACAAACGCACGCCTTCCTGATCTCTATGGTCTCCATGGTCTCTGGGTTTGGAGGCGGAGTTGGTTGACATGTTCGTGTTCCACCCCGTCTAGCTAGAAGGGAGAGGGACAGGAAGTATTCTCTCCCGAGAAGGGGCTGCTTACGGCGGCCGGCGCTGGTGGAGTCGCGGATTGGTGCGAAAGCGTTCCAGTTACCTTGACATGCGGCGAAGGTCGAACAGCGAGGGATTTTGAACGGTGCAAGCCCGGTATAAGCCGTCCTTGCCCTCGCGAGCGTTTGTATGCGTTAGCATTCCCCCGTCCATTAAAAAAGTGTGAAATTTTTTTCCAACATAATCACTTAAGTTGTTATGTTATGTTGTTAAAGTATCGGCGGTTAATATTCGATTATTTTAATCCCCCTAGGCAATTTTAGTATCTTAGTATTGTTAATGATGACCAATATCAATCTGTTCTGACCTTTAAAGATTAAAAAAAGCTGTTGAAATCTGTATCATCTCACTATTTACACATATTTTAAGTCATAGAGTAATTCAAATGCAATTAGGAGCAAACTAATTAAAGCTTATCGAATTCCAATAACAACTATTGAACATTGAGTTTTCGAGTTTTATGGCATTTTTTAAAAAAAAGACGGAAAACAATTGCATATTGAACATTATTTTTAATGTTCAGAAATTTATTTGCAGCTAATAATGCATTTAAAAAAAATTACAGAGTTCGTACTATTTTTTTGATGTTATATGGAAGAGGGGCAAAAGAGGGAGCGTATCACCTGATGGTAAGTTATCACCGACTCCCACGTACATCCACAGCACCGGAGAGGCCGCAGGTGCGCTTTCGGCTTTACAAAACTTTGAGGGATATTTACTAATTTGATAGAACTTTTTACTTTACTATACTATATTTTATGTATAACAGTAGATACCAAAAGAGCCCAAGTGGTGGTAAGATTACTTTTTTTAATAACTGTTTGGACAGTACGAGTGTACTGTGAAATTAAAACAATTTTAGTACTGCCGGCACCGGAAGCGAACCAGTAGTGATCAACTAGCATAATATAAAATTTATAGCGTACATCTAGTACCTGAGCTACGGCGAGTCTGCAAATACAAACACGCGTACTTTGAAATGTCATTATTCCATAAATGTAATGCAATCAGATAAAAATAAATGTTCCTTGTCGTACCTCAAAAATAGCGAAAAATGCTCATTCTTGACATATTTGGACTTAAGCCGTTGAGCTAAGGATTGGAATGCATCAGTTGCAAGGTCGAAAAGAGATGAGATATGGACCAACTACTGCCCGTACTTGGTTAATACGCTCATTGAAGTGCTTTAGTGTGCTAAGTAAAAAGGTTATGCAAGAATGAATCAATTATTTAATGCGTTCATTAAATTATGAATAACTTGATATGGTGAATAATAAATCGGCAGCAAATTGTACTTTAACTAAATTTGTAAAATTTTTGGCGTAATGATTTACCGACCTCATCGTACACCAAATGCTGCAGGTAGTTAATAAACAATAATACGTACAAATCAGCAGAACAAGTATCAACCCAGAATACAACAGTATATAACTATATCATTTAAGACCGTGGCCAATCGGGGCGTGTAAACTACAAAACGTCGCATGTAATGGGGATGAATTACAAAAATCCCGAACACGAGTCTTTGCATGCTGCCAAATATGCCATGTGTGAGTGCGTGCGTGGAGCCCGGAACAGTCCGCAAGGATGCCCCAGTGCGGGTTAACGGACTTCACTTTTCTTTTAAGATTATAATTGTAATTTTAACCAATTATTCAACGTTAAAGAACTCCCACGGGATGAGATGGAGTGGCAGATTGTCTATCACTTCATTACACATCAGTTCTTGAAATGAGTTGGGATATAAATAAATTTAATCATCACCTAATGCATGACACCATTCCCAACAATTAGACGCTCGTAACCTAGTGTAATATGTATTGATTAGGCAACATTCGACCACGACTTTTGGTCGAAGCAGACATCTTCTATATTAAAGTAGATCGATAATGCAGTGCAAGCTTCACTATAAATAATCTTCTCAGATCTGTAACCTCATCAGTTACTTGCTTGGAATCCGTGGAGAAGCTTGTAAGAAAAAAAACCGCAATGAAATTGGTAAAGCACTTATTTATTTGCAATGAGCCTACCTTCAAAGTGAATGGATTGTGGGTTCGAGTCCCGCTAGGAGCAAACATTAGTATCATGAGTATGTTTGTTCCTGAATCATAAATGTTTACTCAGTATTTTGATATTGATTAAAATTAAATTGCAATGTAATTTTTTCTAGCTATCAGTATTTAACATTTCCTGATGGCGTAAGAGACGACCAAGGATAAATTCGATGGGAACCTCTGGGAGCAATCCCAGCGATACAGCTCGTTATTTCTTGGAGAGAGTTTAGCCATTTTCTTTTTCATCATCATCATCATCATCATTTCAGCCTATCAGAAGTCCACTGCTGAACATAGGTCTCCCCCATTTTCTTTTTATTCATATATATATATAAATTAAATTAATGAATAAATTAGTAAACTTTGAAAATACGTGTGTGCCTATCTATGGGCCACAGTCGTAAGAATAATATGTATTTATTTGGATTTAATTAAAAAATATGCCAATGTAGATAGATTCTGGCGCAATATTAAAAAAAATCTGCCCTTCTCATGGATTCATATTTTTTATTCAATCCAAATAAATACTTTGATCATATTCTCATGTTCACAGATAATTCTTACCGTCTACATCGCTTGCTCGAGTGCGGCAAAGCTGGACAGGACTTACCTGCCACCAAATTTTGCGCAGACGTCCGGGGGATCCGGGGAATTTTTGAAAACCCCTATTTCAAAAACTCAAGAAAATGAGCGCAACGGATTCATCGACAGAAATGTTTTTCCCGGAAGCCAAGTCGACGCTTTTGTTAATTACGATTCGCGTCCTGAACGTCCACGTGCTGCTTTAGAAAGAAACGCTGCTATTCTTCGTCAGGTTAATGATAATGATGGTGAAACGTATTCCTACGCTTTTGAAACAGAAAATGGAATATATGCTGAAGAAAACGGAGTGGCTACAAACGGCGTAGAAGCCCAGGGGGGTTATTCTTACACTGGTGACGATGGACAAGTTTACAGTGTACGGTGAGTACTATAATAGTTCACGATTTTTATTGAAAGCTCGTAAATGAATAAACACGTAATACTGATAAGAGGTGGGGTAGCCTTGTGGTCGTTCGAACTCCGATGCCGGCACCACTATAATTGTTTATGGCAAATTATAAGTGCTGAATTTACCACGTGCTCAGCCTTGAAGGAAAACATGGAGTGGAAATTTGCCAGAGAAACAACAATATATATTATTTCGAAGACAAGTGAAGTCCGCAAACTTGCACTGGAATAACGTAGAAGACACTTTACGGATCAATCATTTTCAAAAAAAATTTAGTGACAACTGATGGCCATAGACCTCCTCTCTTTCCTTTACTTTCCTTACTGCTTAACAGCTAACGTCAGACATTTTTCCAGAGCGCATTTAAGCATTTATGAGACCATCGAATATCGAATTTAATAATTTAAAGTAGTAAAGAAAGTGTCTACAAAGCGTATACATTTCCATACTTTCACAAGACGTTTTAGTATAACTCTGATTTTTGGTCCTTCTCAAGTGATTTCTCTGTAACATCTGTTTTTTTTATGTTCTCTACATTTAGATATATACACTTAAAAATAGCATACGAGCAATTTTTCTTTTATTTATATAATTAACAATTTTTACGTATTGATGTACTATTTCGATATTGTAAATGGGTGTTGTAGAAGATTGTAGGATTGCTCTTTGGATCATACAGTCCAAGTGTAGTGTTGCTGAAGTTATCATATCAACGTGTATTGTAGACTTGAGTATGTCATGCGCGCTTAGAGGCCTCTGCTCGTGGCGGCGCCGTCTGGCGGGTCGTCCGCATCTCTTTAATGAGATTGAGAAGGGCGATGGTTGCCAGATGCGTGGTACTTGTGAACGGATGGTGTTTGCGGTGACTGGTCTGCTTGAGTTGGCAGTGCACTTTAATTTTGAGGATCGCTATATTCTTGTAGCATCCTTTTTAAAATCTGAACAACTAAACTTGCCTATAAAAGGTATAATAAGGACCGGGCCTTTTTTTTAACGACATTGTTTCATACACAGTTATTTAAAAAAATTAAAAAGATTACTAAGCCCCCTTTACCACAAAAAAAAACGAACGAACGAAACTTATTACGAAACGATGGTTAGAAATAAGAGTTTACATTTGACAAATGAAATAAATTTCTTACGTCGAAGAATAAATAGTTTTCATTCATTTAATTCGATCATTGACAGTTGGGATTGACAGATGTGATTCTTTTAGAACGCAACGATCATACGGTGACAGTAACTTTATACGTGTGATATTTTATAGATACACAGCTGGCCAGAACGGTTTTGTACCTCAAGGCGACCATCTTCCCACACCGCCTCCGATTCCTGAGGACATTTTGTTGGCTTTAGAACAAAACGCCCGTGATGAAGCTGCGGGGATTTATGATGATGGTAAATTTAAATGACACAATTAAATTTAATAAATTAATCCACTAAATAGTATTTTCTCCTACGTCGCGAAAGCATATTACAATTTCACGCGGCCAATCCAGTCCCTTACAATTGATCTCAGACCTTAGAAATACTTTTCCCATGTGGGAATTGAATCCAATAACCAAACGAGTTAAAAAATTCAGTAGCCTCCAGAATATCGGAGTCGCCATCTTAAATAAGATGGCAGAATAGTATAAATTGCGAGATATTTAATATTGTAATCGTCAGTCCGTCCATCGGGACCAGGTGTGAAGATTACGAGAAATGATCGCATTTGGAAATGCGCTTGCTCGACTGATTGTTTTTATTTGCATAGACCAATGCGATTAGATAGAACCGAGCGTGGTGATTTTGGTATAACATAGTCCTTATGGGAGATGTGATGATGTTGACCTATATCCCGCAGTAGATTTACAAGGCTAGTTAAGATTACAGAAGATATCGTTTTTATTAATTCATTCAGTTAATTCAAATCAATCAACCCTTAAAGCAATCATCTGTGTTGTACAAATATAAAATTCGAATCATCTATGGATCAGTGGGTCAATGACCTATGGACAGATTTGCGAAATTTAACATTTCCTGCGTAGCTTTCTGGAACGACGTTGTTTGAATTACTAGGAACATAAGAAACTGCTACAAATGTTTCTTTACAGGCTCCTACTCAGAAAATAAGTATTCCAACGGAGATAACGGATACAGGGCTCCTAATTTTGGTAACACAGTCACCGGAAATGAATACAACAATAGAAACGAAGATGACTCTGTGACAATCAATTCTGCTCTTAATCCTGAAAGATTCAATCAACAGAGAGTAGGCTTGCGTACTACAGCTGTGAATCAAGCTCCTAAATACACAAACCAACAAATCAATAATGGAGTGAACAAAGCGTATTTGCCTCCTGTTGTGGAACAAAGGACTTCAGGTAATCAAAATAGAGGGTATCGCTTTGGCAACAGGAACCGTCAACCAAGCTTCAGCGCCAGAAACGGTTACAACTATTAGAGAATTGATTTTATAATGATCCTGTGAATATATTTATTTTTGATTTGAGAATTTTTCTTTCAATTGGATGCATCCATTAGTTTTAGTTTACAATATTTATTTTTCTTCAGTTTTCCCTGATAGAAATAAATCTTTCACCTAGGCAATACAAAAAAAACCAGTTTGTGATTGCGTTTTAAATAAATTTTTGTGCAGTCCTGAAAGAAAATTTGTTTAAAATGCCATCGTGGTACTATCCCGGCTTAGCCGGCCCTTTCGAGGAGTAGCTGAAGCCGCTCTGCTTAGCTCTACCAAGTTGTAAAGTTTTACCTGCGTATTGAACTTATGTTTGTGCACCTTGTTGTTATCTACTATGTAAACAGTTGACTGACTGTAACTATTTTATATAAAAAACGATTAAAGCTTCTTCTAACATAAAAGGTGAAACTGATAATTGTCATGTCATGGTTCTGTGAGCATTAGACGATGGTCTACGTATGTTATTCGCATTACCAGAGACGATAAAAAAAAAAGCTTAAATTCGCATACATTACGCAAACTACATAATACTAAAAGCAATTACAGTATGAGCAAACACAGTGGCACTCGGCTTCACCCTACCGATGTAACACTTTCTTGTTATAATAAGATAAAAGAATAAAAGGAAATATTACGTAATATCACAAAAATTTCAAACTGTTTTGTTTTTTTATATTCAGATTGATTTAAAAGAAAAATGATGCAATAACTACTAACACAACAACATTGGATTACAATTTCATAAACCCACAAAAGTTTAGACGCCCGAACAGGGACTTGAACCCTGGACCCTTGGATTAAAAGTCCAATGCTCTACCGACTGAGCTATCCGGGCTCAATTTATAATCTCTGAATATTGGTACATAACTTTTTTGATAGCTTTAGGTGTGTACCTTACTTTTATACTTACTACCTGTTTGTTTTTCAATGTTACTTAAAATAATGTTTATTTTTAACTTTAATGAATATTTTTACTGAAATCGACATTTGTCAATATTCGCGGTGTAATATTTCACGATTTTATTACGTTAATTTTAACTGTGCTGTATGGTCACTCTACTAGATCAAGTAGTCCCATATTAGAATTCCTTATGGCTTCATAACTGGATGGACTTTTTTCATTTGCCGTCTGTATTCACTATGTACATTTTTCACCGTACCTACTGGCCATATTAGAAATGAAAAATATATTCCCTTGTCTATTGCAGCAACGCCTTCGTTTATACATTTTTGAGACGCTATCAATTCGTGACGTTACAAAATATATTTTTATTGATTTACTTTTTAAGTTAGTTTTTTAGGTGACATTTAGTTTTTTAGAATTGTGTGAATATACTTCTTTTTCACCGCAAAGGATGTGGAACTTTATATGAAATAAATTCTAGAAATTTTAACTAAAACTTCAGCCGCCCGAACAGGGACTTGAACCCCGGACCCTTGGATTAAAAGTCCAATGCTCTACCGACTGAGCTATCCGGGCTGTTAGAATTTTTAGTAAAAAGGCCAATAGTTTATTCATTTAAAATAGGATAGTTCGTTTCAGTTATCTCCTCAGTTTAATGTCTTATGGTACTTTGCTGTGGGGACGTGCGAGTGATATTAAAACAATATTCGTTATACAAAAGAGTGCCATAAGAGCTATCTATAATTTTAATTATAAAAAACATGTGGGGATAAATTTAAAGAAATAAATATTCTAAACTTGGCTTCTCAATAGATATATGAAAATGTAATGTATATACATAAAGCATGGATACATTTTATAATAATGGTGATATTCATAAAGTAAACACTAGGAACAGACACAAGCTTGTGATGCCAGTTACTAGACTCCATAGAGTTAGTAACTCGTTCATTGGTCAATGTATATATATGTACGTTTCTACAATAAAACCGCAGCAAGAGCGCAAAGTTTTCTTATACTTCTTATAAACAGGGTTATTTACTTTAATATAAAGGAATACTTGGATGGTAATAACCCCTGGGAATAATTTTATCGCTCCCTAGCCGTTTCTAGAAAAAATATTGTAATATTAGATTATTAAAACAAATTTGAAAAAAATTAAAAACCTACGGAGTTTCCTTCCACGGTTTCTTCCCCGTCAGAGGAACCTCATGACGAGATGGTGGAAGATTAAAAAAAAACTTTCGACAAGTAAAATGTATGTTTCTTAAGTTGAATAAATGATTTGATTTGATAATCCTAAACATTAAATTATGACATATTTTGGTATTTTTTTTAATTAATGACAGCAAATAAACTTTTGTATCTTTAATTTTTATTCACTTATATCAATCTTGATTTACTCAAGCTTAAAACATGGCTATAAAAAAAAAAAAAAATTAGTAAACAAATTATACTTTTTTCTTTAATTTAAAAGTATGCTGCTTAATAGTGTAAAATATTTGAATTAAGAACTCTCTTTAGAAATATTGTAACATTGCTTCAATTGGCATTGTTATATAAACAGGCATTTAGCGCATAAGGGTAGGGTCTTTAATCTGTTTCCCGATAAGCAGGGAGTGCAACACTTTATTTCATTATTTTATAATTATAGGGTCTCATCTCGGCTTGCCACCATGAGGTTTCCATGTTCTCCATCGAACAAGTAAGATACCTAGGGCAATGGTACTCTGTTTATTCCCGAGGCTGGTCACTCCACATACACTGCTTATGCGTGTGACATAATCCCACATTATGTTTCGTGATGTTTATTTTTTTAAATAGTGTTACTGCAGTATTGATGGACGAATATTTTCCATCACCTCATCGCATACCGAGGTCAAAAACGACCTAACATGTAAGGGGGGAATATAACAATTTTTTCTCCAAATGTCAACCACACTTGCATGCGATGCATCCTGATGACTAAAGAACGTGGCTCTGATAACCGACCAATGGCGGAAAATCCATTCGAATTTGCTGTAACTAAATCCCGCAGGCTAGCGACGGGGAAGTAGCATAATAAGTGCGAGTGTACCGGCGCTAGTAGGGTAGGGCTTATTATCAATGCTGGCTATGCTAGTCTTCGATAGAAAATAGACTCAGTCGTTACTTGGCGGAAATGCATTATTTTAAAGATGTTACGGAACGCAAAAGGATAGCTTGATAATGCCTTGTTACAAGGCGAAACACGTGTCCGGTGTTAAATGTTGGTGGCGTATCTTAACTAGTGTCGAGTTCAGTGATTATGTGAGTGGTAGTTGCGGTGAAGGAGGTGAAGGAGGTGATGCTCTTCTTCCTTTCGAACTGGAATTGTACAAAGTCATTTTTTACCACATCTTTAAAAAACATGCTTTCGTTGAGACTTTTATGGGGCAGGCTAAGTCTAGCAATGGTCTGATGATGACGGAAGAGACTTCAAGTACCCTACAGACAGATAGCATAATGTCATTTGGAGCGAAAGGGTTGCTTGAAAATTACAAATCATAAAATAATTGAGCGCATACATATAAATAAATGTAAACATAGATCAGGTCTAGATTACGGTTGGAGCAGTCGATTACAAAACCAAAAATAATCTGATATAGTCAACAAAGGCCGTCTTCGTTACCGACAGACAAGATTATAGGAGAGATAGATCGATTTAAATTGCAAAATATATGAATAGAGATCGTATGATAAAGACGTAAACGTTGATGTAACTGAGTGACATGAACATTTCATAATTTAAAACTAACATGATGTTTAATAGCCTAAAACAAAGGCTCAACTAATTAATGTTCATGTCCCCAAAATTATCGATTACCTTAATTGACTTTTAAGCAACTAAAGTTGCCATAATTGAAGGAAGACCTATGGTACAATAATTAAACGCATAGGAAAATCCTATAAGACGAAGTGCTGAACCTTTTAAAAGTTTGCTAATGAAGCTAATGAATGTCTTAATCACCCCTAAAATTATCCATTGCTCTAATTGATTGTTCACGCAACCGTGGTCACTACGAATGGAGCAAGGTGTGTATTATAATTAAATGCATACAAAACACATAAATTTTAACCTAATGTCATTATAGTTTAATAAAGGCATAATAAATTAAAAATATTTTTTTAAACTCTAAAAATTGTGCTAAAGGCATAATAAAAAAAAAACTATAACTTACTAAAAATTACAGTGTATATATTAAATCTTCTAAAGCTATTGATATATGATGCACAGTTTATAAAAATATACGTGGGAATCATGAGACTTTACTTGACTACCTACTGTGCACCACGCACGTGCACAGGCAAAATACACACACACACAATATGTAAAGGTGTTCTCTCATTTCTTTAACAAGTGGTTCCTACCCTGGGTACGTACCAAACTCTTTCTCATTTCTACCGCCAAATACCACTGCAATTACTGCTGTGTTCCGGTTTTAAAGGTATATGAGCCAGTATAATTACGAACTGTAAGGCATTATATACTAGTGTTCAGGAGTGACTGCGTATGTATAATCTTCTTCGATTGAAGTTGTTTGGGGTTAGCTCGTTTTCTAGAGCATTTGAAACTGAAGGGTAGTGCAGGTTGGCGGATTTCACAGACTATTTTTTTTTGATTATTTCTTAACTGGAGCTACCTACTGAGTTACATTTCAAGTTTTCTTTTATCTACTTTTTATCGCTTTGTTCGTCAGCCTACCCGCATGCTCATTGTTTGACATAGACCTTTTGAAACAGGCGTCAACAGAAGAATGTATCCTTAGTCTAACACTGTGACTGTCATATAATCGTTAGTCGCAGCGACGGTACCCTAGTGATCACTGGTCTGTTGGATTTTAGTTAGGGATATAGATAGATTTTTGATATTTTAATTATTAAATCAAGTCACATATTAACACGATTTAAATGAATTATTACAATTTTTTTTCGTGTCGTAGTCGAGTATTTCGCACGGGTATTTGGAGGTTATGTGAGCGTGCAAGGACATGTTTTGTCGGGCTTGCACCGACCAAAACACTACGGTGTTCAGCCTTCTCCGCATGTAGCCAGGGTTATTGGAACGCTGTCGCACATATCCGCAACACAGACAGAAATGTATCATATCTAACATTTGTGTGTGTATTTTACTATTATATATTACAATATAATGAGTTAGGTTAGGTTAGGACAGCGAAACGACGTCGTATGTTCGGACCTGCCATTCGACTATTGTCTTGAACCACTCCAGATACAAGCTGTAATGCTTAGTTGGAGATGTAACAGAAATATTAGTAATGTTACTTAAATAGCATTGCTTGTATTCTTTTTTCAAAAAAAATGGTCGGTTTATTGACACTTAAATATTAACGGATGTAGATAACAATACTTGTGTAAATAACTTATTTTACATAAGAGATAAGGGGGTGTTACGCTAACGTTTGATCAAGTTATTTAATTAAAGTATATCTATATTTAACCGAGATCTTATGTACGAGGAGATAAAATAGTTCATAGTGAGCTTTATTTTATCATTAAATTCCACAGCCCGGATAGCTCAGTCGGTAGAGCATTGGACTTTTAATCCAAGGGTCCAGGGTTCAAGTCCCTGTTCGGGCGTCTAAACTTTTGTGGGTTTATGAAATTGTAATCAAATTTTGTTGTGTTAGTTGTTATTGCGTCATTATGTTTTAAATCAATCTGAATATAAAACAAAAAAAAGTTTGAAATTTTTGTGATATTACGTAATATTTCCTTTTATTCTATTATCTTATTATAACAAGAAAGTGTTACATCGGTAGGGTGAAGCCGAGTGCCACTGTGTTTGCTCATACTGTAACTGCTTTAAGTATTATGTAGTTTGCGTAATGTATGCGAATTTAAGCCTTTTTTTTCTTTTATCGTCTCTGGTAAGGCGAATAACATGCGTAGACCATCGTCTAATGCTCACAGAACCATGACATCGGGGAGTGATAAGTTCCAGTGACAGTCACAGATAAAATTTACATAATTATTAAACACAGATCTAAGTTCGGAAACTAAATATCAGTCTTAACTAATAACTAATCTTTGTTTGCCGTAAGAGAAGGAAATCAAAGTGGCAGTCAATACCGTTCTTTAAGCCATTTGTGACATTGTGCAAATGTATTTAAAATAAAAAGTTTTATTTTTTTCTTTTCGTTACCGCTTGTAAATATAATTTATACTAGCGTTTGTTGTCACTTGGTAAAATCATCATATGGACAATTATTATCTCTGTCTAGTTTCACAACTTCTTTATTTATTTACGGACCCGATCGGTTTTAATTAATAAAAAGTGTCTTAAAATTAGTTCAAGGGGTAATAATAATTATCAGCTTTTAAATAGTCCACTGCAAAACATAGGCCTCTCCTATACGAGGTTTGGTCTGCGATCGCGGTACCGGACCCTTAGACCCTGCATCCCGTTAGTGGTCTGGCATTTATCGATATACTTATCCTGCCATCTGTTGATTGCCATTGCGATTTATAAGGCTTTTTTTCCCTTAGTCACTTCTTTCGACACCCACGGGAAGATATTTATAAATCTTGTTTGATCTTTACTCTTATATTTTGACTATCCTAAATGAAACTACGTCTTGTCCATACAGTTAACTCTTGGTCATGCAAACTGTTCGTAACTAATAATATATGAACATTTAAAGTAATTTCTTCCTGTCTCCGGATTTCTATGTGATTACGGCGTAAGGAAATCTACCTGTTCATTTCTTCCCGTGTTAAGAGAAAATTTCATAAAAACTCATGGTGACCGACTTTTCTCAATTTTTTTTTTAATTATGTAAACATTTTTATTACCTGATAATACCAGTAGATACCAAATAATATCAGTACCCAAAAAAGTTTGATTTAATGGAGGAATCACTTAAGACAGAATTTTTGTAGAATATTTTTGAGGTATACAAATATGGCGCTTATGGTAAATACTCTCATTAAGAGGGGCCTATCTAGCTTTATAAGGCTGATGAATACAAAAGAAGAAGAGTGTATTACCATATATTCCGCTTAACTAGAGTATCACGGGCCATCAGCATATTACTTCATTTACTTATTTATTTATTTAAGCTTTATGCACAAAGTAGTACACATGGCGGACTTAATGCCTAGAGGCATTCTCTCCTAGTCAACCATTAGGCTAAGAAGAGATAGACACAAAAGAGACGTTACAGCTAAAGAAAATCAAACACGTAAAAATATTTAAATATCAAAATGTATACTTAAATAGACAGGTAAATACATAAAGTAAAGTAAAGTAGCAGCCTATAAGTGCCCACAGCTGGCCAAAGGTCTCCTTCTCAAATACGAGTATCAGAGACGGTTTTAGGAGCCGGGAAGGGCCCGCCACGCTGCTCCAGTGCGGGTTGGCGGGCTTCACATATCCTCGAAATAATATTTTTATTATTTCTCGAATATGCTGGTTTTTACACGATGTTTTCCTTCACCGCTGAGCACGTGGTAAGCTCGGCTTACAATCCGGAACATACGACTCAGCGGTCTGTATCGCTGACCACTGAGCTGTAGCTGGTGCTGTTGTTATGTAACTTTGACATTTAAGTTACGTCATTAAGTAGTACAAAAACATTATGTTTAGGGTCATGCGTTGACGAATGGAGTGTTATAATGCAGACTTGCCTTGCGCATCAAGTTCAGAGATCACGGACAGGGCGCAATTAGATAATTCTCTAAGACAATGCAGATTATTTTAGAGATGGCCCGCTCGTGTCATGTTCGACCTCAATAATAGTAATTTAAGGCCTAGAGGTAAAAAGAAAAAATTGATTTATAAAATTTGATAAACAAAAGTCATTAAACATGAGATGCTTTATTTATTAACTTTTAATTACACACTGGCAAGAGCTAAAGCTAAACAAATTTGTATTTTTTTATGATTGTTTTATAAGGGTTGGTACCCCTCCATCTCAACTCATTATAAGTCTTATTTAGATATTTACACTACGCGTTTTATGAGTGAGTTATTACTAATTCTAACCTCTCCTACACTTGGAGGTTAAATGACACTTTTTAGTGGGACTTTTTTTTTTTATGAAAAATAGGCTTACGTTTGACCTCAATCTTGCCCGATGGAAGGCGAAGAAGAGGCCTAGGATGGTACACGCTTGGCTAGAAGGTGTCTTTATAGGGATGGTAGCAAAGGACTTTAATAGGACAGTGTACTGTGTACAAAACCGGCCAGTATGTCAACAACAAGACCTACCTACTAAACTATACTATACTAGATATTTAAAAAGAAATGTAATTTTGATTATTAACAATTATGTTACTACCAATTTACTCGAGATAATAAAACCTCTCTCAGAGTTGTAATAGAGACTTATTGCGTATGTTAACAAATCTTATATTTCTTAAAACATCTATTAGGTTTTTTTTAGATATGTGTGTTAACGATGTAACAATCTGGCGACCCCCCTTTCTTACCAGTGTGAAGAAATGGCTATTTTCGAGAGCCAGCGACGTGAATCACCTCTCCTGGAGAAGTGAAAAGTGACTTGCGGAAATCTCTTTGGCCTTCGCTGAGGCGTGTCAGATGGGAATCTTCAATCTTTGAGTAGTCCCTCTATGAGAGATGGGTTTTAGTGCATAAATATATAGACATGTAATCTATGTCTCACTATCACTGTCAACATATACAATATGTCAAGGCGCTAATATATCCATTTCATGATCATAGCAACATATCGTGAGGAAATTATAAAATAAATGCTCTTAATAACTTACTTTGGTGCTTGACAGCAACAATTAGAGTTTTGTCACGCTCTCCGTCTGTCCGTCACGTCTGTCCAGATGAACGGGCAACCATTAGATACTAATTTGAGTAATAGTATAAATAATATTTTTTGGACAACGCTCATCACACATCCTACGTGAATCCTGACGTTGAAACATCGATCGAGATGAAGATCTATTGGGTATTTTTTTTTTTTTATTTTAATTCCTTAATTTTATTTTTTTTATTTATTACAAACATAATATTTATCAATTTACGTTCCGTTCGACTTGATGAGACTTAACTCAGCCTGTCTCCTTTTATAACAGTTATAACATAGAAAGTATTTACATAAAAAGTAGTAACAATCAGAAAAGCTTTCGAAAGACGGCTGAATGTCATTTCTACAAAACCCTCATAAATCTACAATATTGACGGCCTTAAATAACCGATCTTTCTTAAAAAAAGAACACATGAACGTCATAACATAAAGCTACTTAAAGGGCGCAAAAATATTCGAGTAATGTTTTATTTAAAAATTAATTGATAAGGATTACTAATGTTGTAATAATAGTAATTTGGATTTTATTTTCAGATTATTTTGGCTTTTGCCTTTGGAAATTCCGAGAAATTAGATCGAACATATCTTCCACCTCCTGGATCGAAGTTTGCAGGTGGCAGCCCTGGTGCTATCGACGTTCCCTTCAATATTCCGAAAGATGTTAAAGATAGTAACTTGAAATCGTCGATCTATAATGGTGGAGAATTAGAAGGAGTAAAAGCTATACCTGCATTAAATTCAGATACATCATCGATTAGAAAACTTGTAGATTCTACGAACTTTCAGAAAATATACGATCACAGCCCTATTCCGATTATCAACACTTACCAAGAAAAAATAAACAAAATGACTGAAGAAGTTATGACTGAATCTGTACCAACCGATTTCAAAAAGGTATCCACAACAAATTTCGATAATAGTTCCGGAGCGCCTTTAAAGTCAGGGTTTCATTATTTAAGTGTAATAAACCCAGAAAAAACAGATTTTGGACTATATAATGAAAAACGTCGGCCAAATATAGAAAATAACGACTCAATCAAGTATTTACAGGAAAATAATTTAAATCTCGGAAGCTATACACGAATGGACGACAGTGAAATTAATCATAAAGACGACATGGATTTATTACGATCCAATCTGGTAAATATCAACCACCATGCCTCAATGCCCCTTCAATCACAAATAGAATCATTACAAAATCTTCCTACTGAAGAAGACTACGTGGATAATGAGCTCACTCAATCTCCTCTCAATCAGTTTGCTACTGAAGCAGCCCATAATTTGTTTACAACAAAAAATATGTTCGATAGTACGCCGATTCAATCTGAAGTAGTTATTATGGGAAGTAATGAAGAGGAATTGTCTGAATTTCCTACCCAAGTTGTTCTAAATGACTCATTGAAAAGTTCCCGACTAAGAAGACCTCAAGGAAAACGTGACAGAATCGCTTCGATTTTGAGTTATAAAAACATTATGACTCCTAGTGGTTTTACGTACAACTATGATACGTCAAATGAAATACACGTTGATGTTAATGGTACAGCCACAAATGGTGTCATAATTCAGGGTTCATATTCGTACATCGGGGATGACGGAAAAGTCTACAATGTGACATACACTGCTGACGAAAATGGTTTTCGTCCCCATGGTGACCATTTACCTACTTCTCCTCCTATACCTGAAGCCATTTTGAAAGTCATAGAACAAGCTACTAAAGATAAAGATGCAGGTATATTTAATGACGGTAAGTGATATTGAATATGTTTCCAGAGGATGTTGCGAAGATAGCATTATTAGAGAGCCTTTTTATTTAGTTGATGTTATTGCTTTATCAACATCATTACAGCACATTGCATATACCCAAGGAAAATAATATAACATTATACTTTGATTTTTTTACCCATTTCTTTTAGGATCCTATGACGTAAATAAATATGGACATAAAAACTACCAAAATGTACAAAGTCGAAATAAATCATCAAATGAAAGCAAATTTATTGTTAATGGTGCTGATATTTCCGAAAAAGAATTTCTATCAAACCACATTTCAAAAAAGGAACAGAAACTGAGACCACAAACTTACGTTTTAACTGGAGACATCCCCAATGGAATTAGCACAAACAGCAAAGAGTATTCAACGAAGGGAACTTTAAATAGAAAAACAAGCAACATTTTTTCTAAAGTTTCGAGTGATGAAATTAATAATGGTGTTACGAGGAAAATGTTTACTGATGGTAACGTTCCTATCTCTGAAGGACATGTTATACAGCAGGGGTTACATACTCATCCGAAACACTTGTTACGTTCACAAGTAGTCATAGACCCTGTACCTAAAAAAATACCTTTACCACAGAACAATATGGATTCAATTGAAATGAAACACATTAATGCTAACAATATGACAATTCCAATACCATCGCTCAAACACCAGCATAAGGTAATAGGTAGCTCACCCAAATCTACATTGGTAGAAAATGGATATATGTATGAAAAACCTGAAAAAAAAAATGATTTCATAAAAACTGAAAATAGATTTTCGGAATATGACGACAAAGAAAACAGTTTTACACAAAGAAAAAATAAAGATGGAAAACCAAAACCATTTATAACTCCAAATGTTTCACGTGATTATGAAAGTGGAAGTGAAGAAGATAATGCAGGACCATTAGACCAATCAATAAGTAAGTTTAATTCGCAAACTCGTGACGAGTCAACTTATAAATTAAATCCAAATGATTACTACGTTGACAGTGATTACAACTACCTTGACAGTGACACTCCGACATATAATGAAGATATTGACGCTACAGAGAGTGATATTGAAAGCTCTAGTATTTCACCACAACACAAAGAGTTTGAAGCAGTAACAAAAATAAGCCGTCCGTTATCTGAAAATAGTTCACAATATAATACAAACATCGACGATGAGCAAAACTTCGTAAAAATAACACCCGCATCTACGATAAAGCTAAACTCTACACGGCCTAATAATTACGTTATAGTACAAGAAGTCACCGGACCAGAAAGTTCATCAAGGACCAGTGAGTTTTTATCCGGTTTTGAGTCCCCTACAACTGATGCCACTTATTCAATCGGTACACGCTACCTAAAAACAAACAAACCTGATGAATTTTTAGGAAGAAAGCTTCCCTTAATGCCTAACGACGGAGAACTTAACAGTTCAATTTTGGGATCCACAATTTATCCTGAAACACGAAAAGGCGAGCTTAATGATGATTTCCAAATTTCAAAATATAAGCAGTATAGTACTGTTGGCAGAGACAGCCACTTTGGAGAAAACTCACTAGATGAAAGTTCTACTAAATCAACTGTTACTAAACAAACATCATTTGATGGTACAGATAGTTCACACGACTATATGATTGCAATACAAAAATATTATCCCAGTGTTACAAATTTGGAAACCCACGATTCGTCAACCAGAGAAAGTTTTCCATTGTATCAGAACTACATGCAAACATCAACAGATGAAATTATTGGAGAAGATTTCAGCGGACCGAAACAAATACCAAAATTTGACCCAATTTCTGGATATTATTACTAAAGTTACAGATACAGTGTCGCAATTGTGTATATTAAATATTTGTTGAATTGTGGCGATTGCTTTATTTAATAAATTAAGGACACAATTATAATACAATTTACTTTTAATTGTATAATTTTGATTAATAATAAATTATTGATAATGCAAGGCATTCCTTACTTCAGCAGTAACAATTAACAATCTAAACAGCAATATACTAGTGTCTGTTACTTGTCTCTACGGCTATATTGTAAGAATTTTATCTATTGAGAGAATTAATATAATAATTATTTTTGTAAAGCTGTTTATGAATAAAATTAATATACACGATATGAAACGAACTACATCTTCCGCCTACTTAAATTTTTGGTTTCCGGTATATGGCGGAATCTCAAATTAGTTTTGCTTGTGGTTCAAATTTGACCATTCGTGCCTGCACACTACGAGAAAAGAGTAGAAAAGGGCAAAAAGGAAGTTTATAATAACAAGTAGCAATTAAGTTATTTAAAAACAAAAGACCGTCTGCGTAAAAATGTTCATGACGCCTCTTTTTTTAATTTACATAATACACTACTTACAAACTACAGTTTCGAAAAACTCATTGGAGCGCGATTTCCACAAATGGGATCGAAACCAAAACTTCTGATCCGGAGTCACATCCGTTTCGGTTCTAGTGGCTTTGTGATAATATTCCCAAGAAAAATGTCAGGGACATATATCCATTACGTTGATACTTTAGCTGTTAGTTTATTACAGCAGTAGTAAGGCCATCTATATGATATTATATAAACAATGTTGCAGAATTCGATATTTCTTCATATTCAGCTATCAAAGTTGACGGAGTGGCCAATAGATGGCACTTTTGTGTACCCTAGCTGGCACAAAATTTATATTCCAATTGAAATATTTTTAATTTGCAGACAATGGATAACTTTTTTATTTTATGATATTTAAGCTTTTGGTTAAATGTTTGTTATTTAAGAAACGATGTTTGGGTTTTTCACCGTGATTCAAATATTCATCCGAAAAGACTTGTTTTCTTAGACAGGTTCAAAAGAATAACAATGAAATTTCGAATATTAATCAAATATTTGGTACCTTCTATATTATATGTAGGATTTATTTTTTCTTTATTCTATAGTTTAAATAAGCAAACGTTCAGAAATGGCAAAATAGATAGTCTTGTCTCTAACACAACAGATTATAATAAAACTTGGAAGGGTGGTTGGTGTACGTGTATGCTAATGACCAATGACAGACCACCTAATGGTAAGTCGCTTCTAACTGCAAACATGTTCAATCCTAGAATGTTACAAATGCATTTTCATCCCTGCTAACTATCTGTTAGCGGAATATCTATCCGAATTAGCAGAACCCAAATAGAAACAGACTGAGATAGAGTAACACTGGTGCAAGGATACTCTGCTCTCCAGCCCACTTGCCCAGCATGATGAGTATGGGCAAACCCAAGAAAAATTTTATGTCGGCTCTCCTGGGGCTTTCTAGGAGTCTTTTCTAGTAGTAGTATTTTCTAATTCGATAATATTTTTGAATTATTATATAAACTTAATACTTTTATGGTAGGAGTATATAATAATAAAAAAAGTTGTTCAGACATATAAACTGAAACCTAAGTTTGACTTCGACTTGCTGTAAGTGTTTCGAATTTATGCGAAAGCCTTCTGCGATTAACGAAATATTAGCAATAGTCAAATATTTGTAGCATCCCGATGATGATGATTATAATGTCCACCTGACAGATTTTGACAACGGTTATAATATAATAACATTTCCTTTAACAGAATTGTTCTGCAGGTCTTCTCGTAGCCAATGTGATGCCTAAGTAGAAATACAGAAGGATCAGACGCAATCCCAAAGACACTAAGGCATCATAAGTACACCTAGACGGGACATTATTTATGATTTAAGAGTTGTATACAAATAGGCTTCAGTCGTAGACGTACCCCAAACCCAGGATAATATACCAGCAAGCAAAATATTTGAGCCAAACACAAATTTTTGGTACTTTGTTCTTTTGATTAAATTTTTGTGTCTTTATTATTCTTGTTGTGTTGTGATGCGTGTTCCGTGTCTACTGACTCTGCATGTGACCCTTTCTCGGATCTTATCGCATATACGTTACATCCTGTACGTGTAAGGACCTGTGAGTGACTCTGTGATGGCGTATTTTTTTTTTGTGGGAAAGCCGGCAAACGAGCAAGCGGTTCACTTGATGGTAAGTATTTACCGTCGCCCACGTACATCTGCAACACCAGAGGTGCTGCAAGTGCGTTGCCGGCCTTTAAGGTTATTTGGGAGATGGGAGGGAGGATGAGAAGAGGGATGGGGAGAGGGAGTGGGCCTCCTGTTACCTCACTCACCGAACGAAACGCAGAAGCACAAGATGCCTTTACTTCACGCCGGTATTCTGTGAGGCCCTGGTACAAACCCGGTCGAGCCGCCCTATTGGAGCAGTAGCAAAAGATGCCGCTTGACTCTACCACGTTTAAAATACGCATACACTTGCGACACTATAATATAACAAATGCTTGCGTTGCTTGACATCTTGTTTATTCGTTAAATTAAATAATGCCACTAACATGACCCATATTGGTGAACTTAGGATACTCCAATTCAGAGGATTTGCCATAATCGCCAAGTCAGTTGAGAGGAAGTCTTTTCCCAGCTGTGGGAAATACAAAGGCTTCCACTTTTTAGAGCCGTGTCAGTCTAGGAATTAGGGCGCTCGCTTTAAATTCAAAGGAAGCTAGTTACTTGACGAATTGAACACTTCAAGTGATTTACTACATGGTAAAAGAAAACAACGCGAGGGAGTGGAGCAGCGTGGCGGGCCCTAACCGGCTTCAAAACCCTATAAAATATTAAGAGGAGCCTTTTGCGCAGCTGTGGAAGTGTGTTTTACAAGCTACTACTTGACTTCCCTTTATATTTTTTTAAAGATAGCTGATGACGATGAAGACTGGAGAAGATGGTTCTCTCATGCTGCTGCTTAATTCCATAAGTAAATGCACGTATTGCTTTAAAAAAAACGCAATTCTACAGTTCAATCGTAATTGATTGATTTTTTAACACTTCATAGAATTATAAAATGGAATTAGGTTCTATCTGTTTATGTGGAACAAACTCGTTTAGCGATGTCATTAAAAGCTTGTAACAGGACTAGGTAGCATAAAAAACAAATAATTGCATACCTAAGATGCTCCCTTACATACATGAGTGTGCCATATTAAGAAGTCTAATCGATTTAATAAACGCGCCTATAGACCTTCTAGGAAAGAAATCTCAATGGATGTTCTTGTCATCGCTTACATAACATCTACGTTTTTTTTTTGTGTCTGTCTATATTTTTTCTTCCCTAATGGCGTGCATGTAGTCCGATAAGTCCGACCCGGATCTTGGCCTCTGACGTCAAGGTCAAGGTTTTAATCTAAATCGCAATCGTCTGATGTCAAGGACATGCTGTTTCACATGTACAAGCTTAAAATGCTTTTTAATTGTGAATAGTCAATGTTTCTGTGATAATAAAGTAGTATTCATACGATAATTGATCTATCTATAAATTACGAAGCTGAATAAAACACAAGAACACTAATTTTGAAATGTAAAGAGACGAATGATGCATCGAAAATTGCAAGGGCTACCAACAGTTGGCGGGATAACCATCTCGAAAAATATCAGGAAGTTAAGCTGACCTATGACGGACAGCAGGTGCGAGGTGGTGATGGCTGCGACCGCCAATCCGCTTGCCAGGCGTGGTGATTATGGCAAACCCGCCTTATGGAAGAGTCCTATGTTTTGCAGTGGATTATTTACGGGCTGCTAAGGTAGGATAAGCATTAACGCATGACACCTATAAGATATCGGATTAGCTTTTGGCAAGCGTAGACAAACGAGCTTCGTAATTCGATTTTCACCTATTCGGGAGAAAGAATGTAACGAGCGGCGAGGAGTGAAAGTCGAGGTAAAGTTAACTTAGTAGTTTAATTTTCCTTTACTAAGTCACTATTTCTCTCCGTAACAGCTGTCTGAGTAGTAAATTTACTAACCAAATAAACACAAAGTGAACTTAATAAAGCTTACATCTTAGCAAATCAGTAGGCAGTCGGGTAATAAACCGCACAAACGTATAAGTAATTGTAGTAACCACATATCGATGTATTCAAATGTTTCGACCCGTTATTTCCGATAGACTCTCATCACGAAGCTCTATGTTTATCTGCTGATTCCATCTATCACCGTACGCTTCGAGCGCATAACATAACTAAATTTCCAGTTGATATGTGCTTATAACAATGGTGTGTAATCTGCTTAATGTTTTGAGCCGATTACACTTCAATATCACAACAACTTGATGATTCGGATTTATCCATTATTGTCTCAAAATGGGGACATTAGAGAAGGCCGTGTTAAAATATGTGTAAAGATTTCGGTGTGCTACAGAATTTCTTGTTTTTTTTTAAATATGGTATGGGAGCAAACGACCTAGCGGCTCACCTGATGGTAAGTGTTACAGTTGCACAATTATATCTGCAACTCTCCAAAGGGTTGCATGTGCGTTGCCGGCCTGTATGGATATTTGGGAGTTTGGAGGGGACTGACGATGGGGGATGAGGAGAGTGAGCTTCAGGTTACCTCACTCACCTAACGCAACGCAGAAACACAAGATACCGCCAATGTTCTGTGAGGTTGTAACACTACCCCGGTCGCGCCGACCTATTCGAGCAGCCGCAAAATCCAGTGCTTGGCTCTACTTGATTAAAATGTCAAAAGAAAAATTCAAGTACTATTCTAAGTATATAAAGTAGGACTACACTTCCGATCTCGGTTCTTTTGTATTATCACCGGAGCGTGGAAAAGAACTAGAAAAAAAAGTATAATGATTACATTCAAGTCATAGAAAATAACATGAGCAAATCACTAAAAGTTTTCTGTAATTTAGAGAAAAGTAAAAAATGTCTCAATATATAGAGCACAAAGAAATTTGGTCAGTATTCACCAGGAATATAGTGTGTTATGTGATACAACATGTTCAATCAACTTTCTTTAGAATTCAGATGCCCACAGTGTATATATATATCAATCCAATGCAAAATTATTTAACGCCTACTGAGTTCTGTGGAGATTCATTAAGTAGTGGTATGTAGACTTTTAAAGGCAATCCTAAACAAAACCGCTACATCTGATGATTTCTTGGGATTTTTATCGTCCTTTGTGCAGATTCTCTTCTACCATATAATATCGTCGTTCTTTAAAAGGAATCAAGTACGAGGTACAAAATTATCAGTCATCTTCAAACTATGTTTGTTTGTAAAGGTACTTGACAATTTTTTTTACAAGCTGGAGCACTTCTTGCCGTCACATCTTTAATGAACCTCAAAGTGGTTTCTTAAAGTACATATCAACAGTGTCTAATCTTATTGTCTGCTACGACTATCTAATTAGCTTTATTTCTAATCCAATACAGGTCAATGTATCTATATCTATTACTGAGAAGCATTTGACAGAATTGAACATTTAATATATTTACGTGCACTTTTCGCCATTGGTATCTGAGGTAACTTGATCCGATGGTTTACGTTGTACATTAAAAATAGAAGTCAATCAGTTATTCTTGGCAAGTAACGTTCACCAGCAAAACACCGTCAAGCGTCAAGCAAGGGTCCCTATTGGGGCCTTTTCTCCTTTTAATTTTTATCAATGACTTCAGTAAATATTTCAAAGCCTCTAAATTATACTTTACGCAAGTGATATAAAGATTTTGTACTTATTTAATACGTATTTTCAATGCGTATTGTGTGAGTATAGTAACAAACTAGAACTAAATATTTCTAAATGCTTTATTTGCTCCTTTACTGAAAAATCTAAACACATAACGTATGATCATAAATATACTTCATTAAATATAAACGAATTTGTAAGAGATTTAGGCCCAATGTTTTACTCAAAATTATCACTTGACATGAGTGTCGACGAAATTGTTGCGAAAGCTAACAAAGCACTGGGTTTTTAAAGCTTCATGGCTCTAAACATTCTTTATTGTGCTTTTATAACACAGTTATTAGAAAAAAGCCACTAAAAATGTAATCCAAAATATAACGTTTATATTTATAGGATTGGAGAGATCAAAAAAGATTTTTGTGATTCCTAACATACTATTCAAAACAAAGAAGTTTATTCCGAACTAAATACTTCCATGCAAAATAATATTATTCTTCATTTATAATTTTGTATAAACAAGGGAATATTGTAAATCCCGCTTTCTTTTTTGAAATAACGAAAGGGAATATCGACTGCCTTGACCTACTGAGTAAAATAGGACTACTTACACAGTCTGTGAAAGTCTGCTTTGTTTTTAGATGTGTTTCCTGGTGCCTCTGTGTGAAAGGGATTATCAATTCCTTTTGCTCAGTGAGTGAGGTAACCGGAGGTCCACTCCTCTGGCCCCCTCCCAAAATCTATTTGACAGCGGGCCACGCACCTGGAGCTCCTCTGGTGTTGTAATTGTGTTTGCCCTCCTTTCCCCTACAAGAAACTTCCCATCATTATTTTTACAGTACTTTATCAACACGAGTGAATTGGCTGTACGTTTTCCGAGCAAATAAAATACTCTGGTACAGATATTCTATTATTCATCGTGATATTTGTTAGTACTAACGAGGTATTACAATTAAATTACAAAGTTTAAATTAAGAACAAAAGCAATAAGGTTCGCATCCGTGTTGACGGTAGGTTAATGCGTGCGCAAACTAAGCGTGAGTCGTAAATGGCATTTAAATTTTTATTAAGACACATGTTTTATAGTCATAATTAATAAATAATGTCGTCGCCTGTACCAACGACATTGCGAAAAGTCCGTTTCATATTAGTATTCCAATCCAAGATAAACGAATAACAACGTCCATTCATTTATAACTTTTATTATTTCGACCCTGGAGACACCTCCCGAATACTATCGGCCGATGTTATAATCGGTGGAATGGCCAGAATCACCGGATACGATACCACAATACGTCATCACGTTTTGTGTTTTGCTGTCTTCGGCTAGGATTCGAACATAGGACACACGGTCCAACAGTCAGGTAAGCTAATCACTACACCATGAGAAAGTAGTATATTGAAGGGGATCCTGAGGGTTTCTTTGTTAATTTCAAAACCATGTGGATTTAAAATACATATATTTTGTTTTTAATGCCAGCGGTTAATAGAAGTGAGCTCGGCTGCTTTCGGGGATCCGGCTGACACGATCGATCTGTAGCCGAGCGCTGACGAAGATACCCGAAGAAGTCGTATTATTCTTAACATATGTAAAAGCGTATATAACGATTTAGAACACGGTCACGGATGATGTTCTTGAACAAGGTCATACAATAATAAATATTATAACCTAATGAGTAATATTGCGTGCTAATTATTTTATCATTACATTTAGGTACTAGAATGAATGATATGCGAACATCTAAGCAGCTTAAATAACTCATTTCATTACATATCATACTACCATATTAGTTGAAGGAAGTTAGTGTTAACCTTTAAGACACTGAAAATGCGGAGTGTAATACGAAGTATGGGTGTTCAAAGTAATATACATATTAGTATGCGTTTAAGCAATGCCATATCCATAAATTATTTGCTTTGCATGCGAGGGTAAGAAATTTAGTTTAGAGTTTAGAATAGAAACCTTTTTGAATACAACACTATTCTATATCAGACTACTTGAGTCCACAGCTGGAATAAATTTCTAAGGTTTGCCAATACTCACCTCGCTCATAATCAAGTTGGTAAATGCAGTTCCCACTTGTGATACTGCAACCCATCATAAGTCTGGGGTTTGCGTACGGTAAATTACGATGAATATTCCACCATCACTCGGTCGCCAGTATCTTGGTAATTTGCTATCAGGGCATTTGTAGAAAGAGATGAATTATTCCCTTTTACTCTCCGATAATTCATCATACTATATTATGGATGAAGATAATCAGAATAATGTAGCAAGTAAAGATGGACGTGTTAATACTGTACGTACTATAATATAAACCACTGATTGTTACGCTTTCAAAATAAAAGATAGGAAACTATTCTTAAGTAAATTATCAGAATCATCCCTTTAGTATTTTATCTAACTTATGTCGATAAAATTCGCAGCCTGTAAACGCCCACTGCTGGCCAAAGGCCTCCTCGGCGCTGAAGGAAAACAATATGAGAAATAAAAAATATTATTTAGATGATCTGTGAAGTTCGCCAACCCTCAACTGAGCAGCATGGAGGACCTTTCCCGGCTCAAAAAACCCACTCGGCTATTCGAGAATGAGGCTTTTGTGGCATTCATAGCCCGCTTCACTACTTCTGACGACATCCAGTCCCGAACTAGGATTTCCTGTGTCATGGTAACTCTATGGTGATAAGATAGAGACATATAGACCTATATAAAAATAAATAGACTTCAATGACTTGGTTAAAAACGTTTATATTCATCGTACAAATGTTGTCCCTTGCGGGGTTCGAGGGCTGTAACAACTGGGCTATCTGGCCATAGCCATTACCTAGTACACTGGAGTGCAATGCAAATTATTGCATCTCAGTGTACTCTCAACCCGATTCGTTTAAAAATAGTTAAAGGAACGGTGCATGGTCACTGTCCTTCTAATTCCCACATTACAGTGAAGACATAATCCATTGTGTCATAATTAAATAAAGTCTCGATCTTAATAAGTATCGTATAGAAATTTATGATAAGACAAATCGACGAGATTTAAGATGCAAGGCTAATCTAATGAAACAAAAAATAATCTAGTGTTTCGTAATCCTTTCCATTGTAGTTCACTAAAAGATTCGTGTAACCTACGACCTTATTATATTGAGATGCGTTATTGCATAAAGGAGAATCAAAAATTATTACCAGAATACAAGATTTTTATGTTTTATTTTTAAACACATAACCATTGTTATACTTACAGGGCCTGATCTTAATATCTGGATCCAAGGGCGGCCTTAATGCCAAGTGCCATTCTCTATCAGTCAACCCTTGTCATGGTGAAATATAATTGGCAGGTGCAAAATAAAGAATAAAAATATAATAATATTTGAAATTATACTATTGTTTACGGATTTTATTGCGTTTATTTATGGTTTTTATGTTCCCGACGTTTCGAGTGCTTTACCTGTGGCCAAGGGGGGAGTGAGGTGTTAGACGCCTTGATATCATAGTTAACGCTGGTTTAAAAAAGTAGTTTCATTTCAAATGTTCGTGTAAATACAAGAAATCATCATCATCTCTGTAATAGTCTATTTGTATATCCTTCTAATATTAAAGTTATTTATATATTTAAATAAATATATTTTTATGTATGTAAATACATATCTGTATTTAAAAATTGTATCTGTATATACATTTACATTCATTTTTCTCATTAGAACTCTCTGCTTAACCTCTGGATCGCCCAAAGGTTCACTGGTAGAGAATGCTTCTAGCAAAAAGTCCGCCTGTATTTATTCTCCTGTATATACAGTTAAATAAATAAGAAATCAATTAAAATATTAATCACTTTACGTAGGAGCAGCGCGCTCTTCATTGCGCAAACTTCTCGCTCCTGACTTCTTTTCGCCTCGGGCCGACATCGCGTTTTAGATGAAGCCCCGTGACCCCTGAGCCCTTCAAAATTTGAAGTATTGTTTCACCATCTGCCAATAACTGCTTATTAGCCATTTCAGAGTAAGTTGCTTAATGTTATACATTCGTAACACACAATTTCTTAAAACCTTCTTATGGCATTAGGTGTGCCCATTGTATAAGTCGAGTTTCTTTGGTTAATTTTGTTGAAATTACTTTGGACAAATAACATTTATATTTACAATACAATACAAAGTGTATTATTGGAGCAAGAGAGATGGATAACGTTTCCTAACCTGTATTTTTAAAAGTTTCTAAAGTTTGGTTTCTTGTATTTACGCGAACCCTACACATTTGAAATAAAACTATTATTAACGGAATTTCGGAAAGACAATGCGCTTCTACTTCACGCCGGTATTCTGCGAGGTCGTGGTACTGCCCCGGTCGAGCCGGCCCATTTGAGCAGCATCAAAAGCTGCCGCTTGGATTTGGTCCGTACAGAAACTATGACACGTGAAGAGATAACTGAAAAATAAATGTCTCCATCGGTCGATAGATTAACCTATAATTTTGTTAAAGGTTAAATCTTTAATTGTTAAAGGTTGAGGTAATGCCTCTGTATTTGTACCTTTTCTGTACCTTTTCATATCTAACAGAACTTACGAGTATATACGGAAGCTGTCGCCGCGGTGGAATTCGACCCGGAAGACATTATCAAAGTGTTTTACTCTTATGAAAAAAAAAACAGTTACAGTATTAGCTTAATCCAGCCAGTTAGTTACTTAATTTAAATAAAGTTGAAGTCTAGAAAAAATTTGGGTATAAGAGGGAATATTACATCTCTTACTCCAATTGGTAATTGCACCTTGCTCACCAATAAACGAAGTTCTGGCGACCAAATAAAGACGGAATATCCATCGATATTCGTCGAACCCAATGCCCATAGATTATGAATGTCCAACGTCTCACTAATTCGTTTAGCCAGCGTGAAGAGTTTGGGTAAAGGGCTTATGCTGGAGTTTTCTTAGAGATACTTGTGTTTAGCAGTGGACTAAAACCGATTACGGATCATTACGACAATTTGCGCACAAATTCAAGCAGGCACAGCTACTGCATGGAAATAACGTACGTTATTAGAATTTTAAACCTTAAGGCGTTCAGAAAAGAGTCAGAATCTTTCAATTACTTGACGGAACATTTGGAATAGGTCAAAGACGCTACGGGAGTCGTTTTGTTTGAATTCTGTATACGAAACACGACTCCTCACGATTCACCGATAGTCGTGATTTCACGTGTTGATCCTTGATACATTTAACGATCTGCACTCATTATGAAATTTACCTCTTTTTAAATACGTAATTGTAATCGACAGAAATGAATCATGTTGTATAGTAATGTTGGATAATGATAGTTTTGGACGGCATTAACTTATGAAATTTGATATCGATTTAAGTATTTAATTTGATACATTAGTCAAATCGATATTATTGATGAGCCTCATGTGTGAAAACACACAAACATTCTTATCTTTACCTTTCCCTGTGTTGTGCTACAAGTGTGTTTTCCAACCGACTTCAAAAAAAGTAGGAGGTTATCAATTGGACTGATTTTATGTTTTATTTTTACATTACTTGGGGATTTTTGAATCGATTTAAATGATTTTTTGTTGATATTGATGGCTCGTGTAAATTTAGTGAATATTTAGTTTAGTATCTAATATTGTGATACGGAGATTGAAGTCGATTTTTTTAATAAAAAGATATTCGTAATTTAAAATATTTCCGCTAACCGTGCTGTAGTATTATATCTGTGGTACGAAAATATTACCCGACTGGGGAAGAATTACGTTATCACAAAGTACTAGGTTAGAATATAAAGAGCATGAGGATCAATATATATATATATATATATATACATACATATATATGTATATCTAATAAACGGTCGAATTTAAAACTCCATTACATTTTTAAAGTCGGTTAAAGACACTGGTAGTATTGTGAAAAAGATATATTGTATAACTATACTAGAAACATTAAAAAACATTTAATCCTATATACACGTTTCATTTTATTTTTATGGGTGGAATATTTTATCGTCTTTAGTTCAATTTTTATACTCTTTTTTTATCTCTTGCCGTTTCAAAGTATTTTTTTTATTATTGGAATGTAATGAAAGACGAACTATTTGTCTATGTGGTACGCGGCTACTGCTGTTCATAGATTCCATCAGTTTGCAACAACATCAAGTCAAGGGAATTTATCATCCCTGAAGACTGAGATAGAATACCTCTCAGCTCGTCATTATATTGGCTCTATATACGTTTCAAACCGGAAGACAACAGTTGCACTGCTGTTTGTCACTGGAAATGTGTTAGAGTGTGGTGCCTACCCAGACTAACGCGAGGCGCAGACAGGGGCCTCCCGCCAGATGAATTCAAAAATTTAAAAAAAAATAGAAAATGAGTAACTTTGTCTGCACATACCATAACAAATATTATTAAATATTCTTACATTCTCGAACTCGAAAATTTAAAAAGCGGACACTATTATATAATAATATTGACACCCTATGATGTCATTAATATGTACTTGGAAAAATCGTAAATGGTAATACGCGGTGTGGTTTTAAAAAACAAAAACCATCGTGAGCAAAACCTGCGAAGCAAAAATAATCGATAACACTATGGCGTTGTATGGGCTGCTTGTAAATGTATGTTTTATGTTACTTTTAAAGTTCAACTTTAACATCGTGTAAAGAAGAAAACAAATGCATAACTTGTTTGCATGTTTACTCTAAAAAGTTTTCCACTCGAAATAATGAAAATATAGAACAAAAAAAATCAACTCGTGAAAGAGTAGGACAATATAGAGCTTAGGATTTTTTTTTGGATTCGCATTAAAAGTTTTTTTTACTAGACGTAGCATAACGTAGTATTATTTTTTTAAATATATTGAATTTAATTTCTTTTAAAATATTTATACATTGCCGTGGTTGTCTAGTGGTTAGGGCGTTCGCTTTAATTTTATAGTACGCGAGTGACCTGAGTTCATTCCGGTGCTTCTAAAATTTATATTTTTAAATATAGCAATTTAATTATTATTAATTATAGCTATAAGTGGTGAAGTAACGGCGGTATAGGAAACATCGTGAGCTTGTATAAGAAATAATCTACCTTTACCTTACCAACAGCCTCCAAATAGTGAACAGAAGGATATAGGCCTCTCCCATAAGGAGTATTCGCCATAATCGGCATTCTCTGCAAGCGGATTCGATCGCAGTATAAGACAACTCCTATCTTGGGTGCTGCCGTCCGTTATTAGTGGAGCAATTATGACTTTCCAGGTTAGTTAGTAGTCCTTAGTCGTCTCTTACAACGCCCACGGGAAGAAAGAGGGTGGCGGATAAACTAACACCGATACCACACGGTAAGAGACATATTAAAAGAACACATTATTTCGAAGATATTGAATGTGAATGTGTGTGAATTCCGCCAAACCGAACTGTAGCAGCTTTGGCGGACTAATGCCGGCTCTAAATCTCTTAGATGTTTGAGAGGAAGCCTTTACCCGACCGTTGTACACATAATCACTTAAATTATCACTCAGTCGCTGACTTATATATGTCATATATGTTGGGACTTGAATGAGAATTGAGCCGGAGTTAATATATGTATACGTGTACTACACTAATTATTTCGCCGTGTGGTGATGGCGTAAGAAAATTTACTACTTCTTCATCAGCCTATTGAAGCCCACTGCTGAACACGATCTTCGTTCGGTTCTGAACACTGCTTCGGCAACTATGAAAGTATTTTCCGTTATCATTCGTTCATTAGAGCCTCGTGTGTTGGCCAGTTGCATCGCGCGCAGCTAAGATTGGCATAAGGAGATAATAGGGCTATATATTCGGCCTTCTACCCCTGTTCCACCTTTCCCCCCTTTTTGATCACATATAAAAGAGAAGACGTCGTGACCGTAGAAATCGACTAGGATGACATCATTGATATTTTTAAATCTTACTTGTCTTGTACGTTTTACAAATTTGTCGTAAAATTTAACAGATCAAGTAGAAACTATAAAGAGGCCAGGGAACCGATTATTTCAAACGCGTACTTTAGCTGCGTTTATCTGAATAGCTTTTTATAGTGCAACCGATGGTATCGTCGATAATAATCGAAGCCTTTAAGCCAGTGAAATTATCGCTAAGCCTGATCTTTACCTGGAAATCTGGTCCTGTTGTTGTTGATGAAACGTTTACCTAATTTACATTCTTCTATGCTCTTTATTCTTTGACATATCAGTGTAAATAGATACTTATAACAGTAGTAATTAAATCGACGTCTTTTAACAGGTAATGAATATCATTAATTTTTCTGTTCACTAAGGGCTTCCAAAGTAATCGTCAGCTATATCTAAAAATTTGCTTACGTTAATAAGTAGTGAGATGATGAGCTAGCTTGTCACTAACATATTTACTGTAAGATTATTATAATATAGCTTATTGAAAGTAACTGATTAAGTTTTACTATAATTACACAACTCCTCCCAAGTAGAACAAAATGGACAACGCAATGCTTACAAATATTTCAAAACTTAATTTACTCATCTACCAATACGATCTCGTATCAAGTGATAGCCGTGATATAAGTTAAGATGAACCTACAATTAGTCACGAATAAATTCCAGTTCATCTGGACTCATCATTACTACATATTACACTTACTGTCGACCGCAAGCGAAGTGCAATTACTTACCTTACACCATTGAATTAAGATCAATAATCGTATTTCTTTCACTGCTCATGCTACCTGTTTGTCAAAGGTTAGACTGTCGGCTGCCTTGAGTGCGATCTGCTTTCGTTTTCATCCAATTATCTACATGTAATAATTAATTGAATCGTATGAATGATATATTTATGCACATTCGAACTAATAATATGAAATAAGTATAGGTTTTTATATACTTTAATAAATTTATCCTCTGGCGAAGAATATATGACATGTACCGTGCAGACACAGGAATACCTCATCGTCTTTGAACACAACAAAATGATCTTGCTCGGGATGTACATATTCTTCAGTCTCCTCCAAATAGTCGACTGAGAATTCGAGAACCTTTCTTCCTTGGGGACTTCCAACTGACAACTGTTGGCAGTTGTCAGTTGGAAGTTGTGACAGATTTGTGGCCAACCTACTACCACTTTATTTTGCTAGTTCTTACGTCTATGTTGGTTATCATAGTTCTGCTGCAGACATTGTCGTTGTACATTCTATCCTGTAGAGAAACTTCGAACATAGTCCTTTCCATAGTACGCTGAGCATCTTTGAGCTTTAAGTGAAAGATCACGTCTTGGGAAGACCGAAAGTGTCTTCAACTTAGTCAGTTGGCTCCTCTGATAGACAAATCTCAGGCGAACATTTTGGTGCCTTGGTTTCGCTTTATCGAATTTTCAATTTCCAGTTTCCATTAGCCTGCTATCCGTATCGTACAATGTAATGCAATCTTCTCGGAATAATCACCTGAACCTGTCAATAATTGAATTTTTGGTTGTCAGTAGACACTCCAGAGACGTTAGAAAGATATGGGTCTGGAAGATCAGCCCAAACGAATAATTTTATCAACAGGTATTTTGATATAAAAGTTTGTTCATTATTGAAACTGTAATTACGTTAATGTCTTATCATCTGAACAGGATCTTTAGTCTAAAAGACATTTTAAACCCTTATCATAATTTCTAGTTACGAAACGTGATTGTGTTGATTTATAAAAAATATGCTAATGGCGGACAATGGTATTGTGGCTATTTGCCAGCTTTATATTACAAGCTTTAACCAGAGGTCAGATTACTTTAAACCTAATGCAATTCAAAGCGTGGGATGATCTGATTTGTTATCAAATGTTACAACATCTGAATAGAGTGGTTGTTGAGGAAAAATATAATGCTTTCTTTATACAATTACAGCATAGTCATGGATTGAAAACAAAATAATAAAGGTTTCGTATTTGACGTCTGACATTTTAGTTTGATGTCTTTAACGTGATCAATTCTTGGTAAAACAATTGCTCACTCAGTTGATTTAGAGTTACTTCATATTTAAGGGAACGGCTATGTTGCGCTTGGTTTCTTCACATGCCAGATATTTTTACTTTGTTTAATTTAGCAAGATTATCAGTCATAGAAACTTACATAGGCAAAATAATTCTCGTTTTGAAAAGGAGGATTTGGTTTTTCTTTCTGGTAATTTTCGATAGCCTTTTGTCTGTTTGCTCCTCCTTTCCTCCTCCTAGACTTTTGGCAATCTCTCAAGAATAGACTATCGGTTTAATAAACATTCAAGTAACTGTCTCATTTAAGAGCGTATATTAGTGGCGCAAGAGGCAACAGAAGGTAATTTCTACAAAAACTGATAGCAAATAGATGGCGAAATACCATCTAGAGAAAAGCATGAAGGAATATACACTGTTCGATGATGCAAGGTGTAGCACCAGGTGCAAGGTGACTAGTGGTTTGATCGATGATGAATGCTTTCCTTTAAATTGGTATTAGTTATTCTAGTGGTAACGGATCCTGGGCACTGGGCTGGGCGTTCTATGAAACTAAAGCTACGCCATTATTAATTTCATGGAAGTTTTGCCCATACTCACCATGCTGGGCACACGCAGTGATGCGGGTCGTCGAGCACAGTTCCGGCACCCTCGCACCAGCGATGCTACTCCCTGTAACTAATATATGGGATTGGAGTTCAATGAACTCGGGTGGATTCTCCGACATTATTTCACCGCCAGAGCCTCGTTTAATTACTACCACGGAGCACGAGGTGCAGAAGAGACTGATATTTGTAGAAACAGATGGTATATCCCCTTACATTCTTTAACTAGAACAATTTAAATTGTATAAAAGCGAACTATGACATCATCGCATTCAATATCGAGTTTGAAGACGTGAGGACCTTGCTCTTATTTTGGCCTCAATAACTACAGATCCAATCTATAACATTTTTGCATATTACCAAAGGTTCTAGGACAAAGTTCGTTGCTGCGGTGTACCAATTTACGTGTTATACTAACCACATTAACTGACTCTCTTTAACTTCCTCTTTTAAAGAATAGAAATTTTCCGTTTAATAGATTGTTACTCTGACTACCGCGTGGTACCCAGCCAAAACCAATATTTGTACAAAAACACAAATGATTGGTTTGGAACAAACTGTGTATACACTGATGGCATAACAATATGTCCTGAGCAGTTGACAAGTGTCGATAAAATCTAGTAGACGCCGCCGTAGTCAGAATCAGAAGGACATACAGGGTTCTTTTTTTATGTTGATCATCAGACGGTACCTGGTGAAAGGTTCCTGCAACTGTCAGGGTTCGCTGAGATCGTGCAAAAAGAAAATTCGTAATGTCTGCTGACTTATTATTGATATTACGATATATTTTTCATTCGTCTTAAAATAATCTACTAGTACAGTGTAAGCGCTCTTAAAATAAAACAAGCCTTAGGGGTGTAGAATAGGGGAATAAAAGTTTGTATTTAGAAATTTTAGTCAAAAGTTTTTTTTTTCGAATGTACTCCACGCGTACGAAATCGCGATTGTTTTTTCACTACCCTTATCTCGACAACGAAATGATATAGACTTGATATTGGATATGTGAACCTGAGAGACTTGATATCTGAACTAAGTTGTTGACAAAAATGCAAAAAAAAATATTTTATAATTACTTCAATAATTCGTGGTTTGTTTTAAACTAATGACAAAAACAATTTTTCTCGATTTCGCAGTTCAACTCTTTTGAAAAATAACTCAAGAGATGTATGTTACTTTTAATATCTCAAAGATAACCGTCCTTTTTTATCAAAAAAAATATGAAAACATCATAAAAACTTTCCGCATCCTTATCTTTACCGAATTAGAAAAAGACTTGAAATTTAATATGTATATTTCTGAACCTACGCATTTGATGACAAAAATGCATAGACATGAATTGGATAGTATTTTTTATGTTACTTAAAATGTAGGTAATACAAAAAACTACATAGAGTCCTTATCCTTTGGCTTATATAAAAGATTTAGAGTTTAAGGGGATTTTTCCAAAAAAAAATTTGTTAAGTTAAATTGTATTATTTTACATTGTATTGTTTTATGTGTAGGGTGTAGGTAGTAGGGATTATACTATCCCTTTTTTTTAAATTCCAACCTCACCAGTACGCGGTGCACCGTGTTAGGAAACAAACGAGACTGGCCACTGCATGATGGCAGAATATCCAGCACTACTTGTGCGAGGATACCGGCACCAACTGCGCTCACCAACCCACTTGACCAGCGTGCTGAGTAATGGCAAACCTTCCAAGAAATATATCCCAGCATTTGCTGGTGTTTTATTGCAAAGGTCTATGTTCAGCATTGGACTCAAATAGGCTAATGAAAATGTTTAATAAAACAGGTGGGCACAAGTAAAGTTTGCTATAATAAAACAACATCAAAACAAATTTATCTTAAAAAAGTTGTCAAAAGTATTTGAAAATAAGTTTTTGAAATAATCGTTGAAATAATTCATTTAAATAAATAAATTCATATATTACGTCATAATTAAATTTTAAAACTCAAAAGTGATTTATTGTGTTGCATTTAGCAAAAGTAGAGAAGGAAGGGGCCTTTATGAGGATTTCGTCTCTTAAGGGCAAAACATACGTTTTAAACTCTGTTAATGTCACTCTGTCTATTTGTCTGTCTATCGTCTGGCCTGATCTCTAGCTCCTAGACGGAATCAGTAACAGAACGAAAGAAATGTAAAAATATTTGGTGAATAGTGTTAACACAAAACCGAATACTGAGTTAGAAATTAAATTTAATTATTTTTAGGAGCCGGTCCCGTAGAAGAAAAAGGAAATGAAAAAATACTTATTTTCTTGCTAAGGTATCATTACCTGGAGCTAATTGAGTAGAATATATATATTTCTTTTTTATCTTCGAAATTAAAGTGGACAGGTTTTGTCCGTTTTTGTTCCAAAGATCATTCATTTATTTTAACAACAAATACTGAAAAGTCCGCTTAATAAATGTCTAGATTTTTAATAACATTATCTTATGCCCTTATATGCAGTGAGTTTTCACATTGTAGTCTTACGCTTACTGTACGTTTTCGTGTATCGTTACGACTTCAGAATAGCTATTTCTTGTAACAAAAATAGTAAACAAATATCTAGTAGTTTCTATCATCTACATATAGTACGGGCGTCTGACATAGCGGTACGTAGTACGATTCTCTCTTTATTCCTATTCGTACTATATCATAAATATCTGATTCGAGCTACGACGTAAGTATTACATATGAGAGGGTAATCACTTACCATCAGGTGAGCCGGTTGCACGTTTGGGGCAAACTTTATCATTAAAAAAAAAAACATACTTCTATATTCTTATGACAAAGTCAAAGTTAAAATCTACATTGTTTCGAAAAGAAGATCTTCTCAGAATGAAGATCTATGATTTACAATAAAAATAAGTTTGAAACGAACGTACTTAATACTTAGATGGTCAGAGATTATTTAAGACAACGTCACAACGTTATGAATTGTTTTTTTTTTTAAGATAAGTTTCAATTCTTTCATCCAAGAAATCGTGCTATTTCTCAACTCTCTTAAGTGTTTATAATGTGTCATAAATAATTTATAATCTTATACTTTAGCAGTGATTCCGACAGACGTAATTACTCATAGACGCGATTGCACGGCTCTAACCACGACGTAACCTTTGCCTAGTAAAACGAGAGCGCAAGGTATGCTAACAACTCAGCAGACGACATATAAAGGCATCCTTGCTGTTACTCTAACATAGCGATTAAGGTAAATCATCTCATTGTAGAGCGCATCTGTGCCATTATTTGCAAGGAGCAGTCGCTAGTGATGGGATGCTACGTACATGAAGAGAGCTAAAATTTCTTTTTTAATGTTTTAGTTGTTTTTAAAATGTGTTTTCTTCTCATACTTATCTATCAATTATGTCGTATTATATACTTAAATAGGGTTCTATTAAACGAATGGATAAAGAAAAAGGAGTTAAAAAAGAAATGTCTTTTTTTATGGTAGGGGGCAAAAGAGCATGTGGCTCAGCTGATGGTAAGTGATTGCAGTCGCCCACGTACATCTGCAACACCAGAGGGGCTGCAGGTGCGTTTCCGGCCTTTAAGGTTGTTTCGGATTTGGGAGGGAAGATAGATAGGTTACTTGAAAAAAGCACAAGATTGCTGTCCTACATTTCGCAGAGGATTTGTCCCAACTCCATATGCGGGGTTGTAGGGTTACTGAGTGGATTACCGGTACTCCCGCAATAAACACTGCTCCCCATCACCGGTGTTTGAAATGGCATGCCAAAATCGAATTAATATTCTGCCATCAGATGGTAGGCATTAATTCGTTAGCTAGCAGGATGCACCAGGTGCCGGTGAGTTTGGTGTTATGAATGGTGTTGAGAAAAACATGGTTTATTCCACGTTAAACGTACGTATTCAGTATGCACTTCTTCACAATCTTACGGTAGGTACGAAGACCTTGTGTTAAATAAAATGTCTTTTGATAATCTCTGTAATTAAATAATTTCGCATGTGCTTCATTTAATACTTTAGCTGTAGCTTTTTAATGAATTTATAACAACAATCTTTTAAATCGTCAGTACATCACTATTTGTATGTTTCATTTATACGCATCTCAGTAAGGTTTTATTTTGTAGAGTTACTCCAATTATTTTGAGGTCACTGCAGAAAGTAGGTTGGATAACTATTTCATGGCAAATATTAAAGGACCATCCTTAATCAATTCAGACAAGTAGCAATGAATATTGCTTGGGTTGATAACTCTTAATGTGAAGTATAATTGAAATACTCGACCGCAGAAATAGACATTTTCAAAAGCATATTTATTAAATGCATTAAACTTGAGAAGATTATAAATAGGCACTAGATCATTTGGAAATCACTTAGAACATTGTGTCTACTAGACAATTTCGAAACATGAAGTCGGAGAAATAAGGACTATGTTTGTAAATGTTAAAGGTGACATTAATTTATTGTAAATAATTAAGCATCTTAAATAAAATAAAAAAGTTAGGAGGGTTCATAGTTTAAATTATTTTCTTCTCCATTATACTTTGTCACAATAATTTCACTAGATTCAGTTGCGTGTATTTTGTATCAGGGTATGGTTTGCCTCATGCAGAATCTGTAAGGGTTTGAAGTAATTTCTATAGAAATGTTTCCGAGCGCGTCAAAGCAGCAGGCAGCAGCGTCGCTCCAACGCCAGTAGCATCGTTGCTCTTCATTCTCTACATAACCAAACACCCCCAGCGGTGTCTGGTTTCCCCCACGTAAAACTAAAAAAAAAACGTACAACCATGTTGGATAGTTTCACTTATTACAAATGTAACACTAGGATCAGGGTAATTGAACAGTAAACGTCTAGATAATGTAATTTATGATGTGAATTAAACTTCATAGATTATGTATATCAAAACTATTTATTCTTCATATATATATATATGTATATCTCATCACACCATAGATTATGTAAATAATATCCTTTATCCTAATGCCAATCACACCTATACGTGGTTTTAACAAACGAAACTGCTATGAACATTCATCAGATTGCGGAAAATCCCTTCGAATCTGTCGAACCCAAATCGTACAGATTAGATATGAGGAGTAGTTACGTCTCTGATCGTGTATTCTGGTACTGCGCTTACCAACCCGTCTGTTCAGTTAGGTTTGGGCAAACCCTCAAGATGTATGTAAGTTTCAGGTTTCACTTAACCTAAATATTTATAAAGATTTTAACTAAATATGTTCAGTTTGTAAGTGCCCTCTGCTGGGCAAAAGCCTCCTTCTCAGATATCTGAGCCGGTAGTGTAGCCGGGAGTGGTCCGCCACGCTGCTCCAGTGCGGTTTGATGATGATCTTCGAAATAATATAACTTCTCAGACGCGTGGTAAATACAGCACTTAAAATTGATATTAACAATGTTAGTGGTGCCGGCACCGGGAAACGGACCCAAGTCACATTCGCTCTATGATACTAAAGTGAGCGCCCCGACCAACTAGGCTACCACGGATTTTTCAGTACTCGTACTTATATGGATGAATCGAAGACACTACCGAACGAAAACGACTAATTCTTCCAAGTTAAGATACTGCCGAGTGTTTACAGGCCGACGATAATCATGTCCCGGTAGATTTAGACTGAGGCGACTATCGCGAAAGACTTTACTTTGCACGCGAATATATCATTGTGCAACTCTGACAACTTCCTAATACTAACGGCCGTTGTCAACTGCGCAGAAAACATTATAGTGCCGCATGTGTACATAGTTCTTATGGCAGGATCGCTGGAGGAGCTTAGTACAATGCTCAATGACCTCAATAACGTCTCCCAACAGGTTGGTCTAAAGATGAACATGGACAATACGAAGTTCATGTCAAACGTCCATGTCACACCAATACCGGTTGTTGTTGGGAACAATAGGCTCGAAGTAGTAGACGAGTACGTATACCTGGGACAAATTGTCCGATTAGGTAAGTCCAACTTCGACTCAGAGGTCAATCGACGAATCCAACTCGGCTGGGCTGCGTTCGGGAAACTACGCCATATCTTCTCGTCGAGTATACCGCAAAGCCTCAAGACAAAAGTATACAACCAGTGCGTGTTGCCAGTGATGACATACGGATCCGAGACTTGGTCCTTCACTGCAGCCCGTATGAGGAAGCTCTAAGTTGCTCAGCGCGCTATGGAAAGGGCTATGCTCGGTGTTTCTCTGCGTGATAGAGTCTGCAACGATGGTATCCGCAGAAGAACTAAGGTAACCGAGATAGCCGTAAAGATCAGCAAGCTGAAGTGGCAATGGGCCGGCCACATAGCTCGCAGAACTGACAACCGCTGGGGACAAAAGGTTTTCGAGTGGCAGCCACGTACAGGCAAACGCAGTGTAGGACGACCCCCCACAAGATGGAGTGACGACCTGCGCAGTGTTGCGGGAAGTCGATGGATGCAGGTGGCTCAGGACCGAGCTTCGTGGCAATCTTTGGGGGAGGCCTATGTTCAGCAGTGGACTTCTGATGGGCTGAAATGATGATGATGATGATGATGATGTGTACATACAAACACTCACTGTTCTTTACCTTCCTATTATGCGATAAGATGAAACAAAAAAAAGTACTAGGCACAAATATCAATAATATTCATATCACATTCATGACATACATCAAGTGGAATTCGGAACTTAGACGTGAGTGCGGCTGCAGGTATATTATTGTGATAATTGGATACGGATGGACGTAAATTAGTTTTTGTTTCAAACAAGTTTACAAAATATGTAAATAAAGTATTTACGAGTATCTGAGAATTCCAGATTAACATTCTACAGACGGTTTCGATGTGTGTTAAGTTGACATAAATTTTTTTTTTCAAGATTGGAAATGCGTAATGTACGATTGTAATTGACTTTATAATCTGTCCCAGATAACTACAATGTTTCACGAAGGTAATATATATTAATTACCTTAATGAAACAGTGTAATATATATATACACTAAACCCACCCAGAGTGGTCAGTATGGATAAACACTCTTAAAATATATGCCGACTTGTTGCCGCTTTTTAGTAGAGGTCTTTGTTCTGCCGTAGGATTAAAAAGACTCTCTAAAAGTAAATTTGGCATATAACAATGGCTGAAGTTATCTTATTTTTCTTTATAACTACTTCTTAGGAAATGTTTTTGTTTGTAGCTATTTTAAATATCATTTGTAGCATCTAAAACGTCCCCTTTTTTCATATATACTTGACATAAAAAGAATACTCAGATCTATTTTTTTTAGTTTTGTATGTATGTAAGTATATATTCACGCCGTGTTCCCAACGGGGTAGGCAGAGATAATCTTCTTCCACTTGATGATCCTGGTCATCCTGTCACTTGGTCCGGTCACCTGGTCTTGATATACGTCTTTCGCTTCTTCCACTTTCATCAGCCTTCGCATGCATGCTCGTTGGTTTAGAGTACTCTTGACCAGGCCTTTTTTCAGAACGTCTCCGATTTGATCGGGAAATGTTCGCCTAGGGCTTCCACTCCCGACTCTACCATTTACACTCGCCTCATATATTTGTGTTGACAACATACTTTCATTCATCCTCTCCACATGTCCAAACCAGCTCAGCATCGCTTTCTCGATTCGTGTCACTACATCGTCTTTCACACCACAACGCTCTCTGATCACATTATTTCGAACCCTGTCAGTTTTTAGTTTTACGTGCGGAAAAGATGCTAATACCTACTCGTACCAGTCATCGGAATCAAAAGTTTAGTTTTATTTCTTCAATATGCGGTATCCTTTAAATAACATTAGAAACGTAGTTGTCTCTACATCGTAAGTCAGATTATTCATTCATTGTATTTAGATAGTTAGTTATAATTAGAAGAGGCCTGAGCAATCAGTGGAACGTATATTATTCGGATATTATCTGACATAGTAATTTGACATCGTTCGTATGCTAAATATCTAACATAAACTGTTTCGAACCATAAAGATGTGGACCTCAAAATAATTATTGAAGACAAAATCGGTAACAAGTCGTAAATGCTTTTGAAATGTCAAAGTGTAGTTTAACTTTAATTTCACGACCTTCGAATTACAAAACCCTTTCTATATCCTTAAGCGTATAATCAAAGTGAAGTAATTAACGGTCAGTGGGTGTAATAGCGAATAATCAATATATTACTTAATTGGTGGAGTTGATAAGTACAAATTGAAGACCACTATATTGCACATCCTTGAGCGCTCCCTTCTTCATCTTTAGGTTCAGTACTCATTGCAAATATTAATGTTTTTTAGAATGGATTAATTAATATTTTTTTACGGCTTTTATGTAAATTAATTTTAATTTCGTTTGACGATTATCATTTGTGAACTATCCCAAATGGTGCAAACAATGTTTAATTATTTTCATGCATTTGTTTATGCATTAAAAATTATCTCACATAGACATTTGCTTAAGCTGCTCGCAGCTGTATCGCGGATTCTTCCCAGCTCTTCATCCCCCACAGTATGTAGCCTCTAGGTCTATGTCAATAAATAAAGTATATGCAGGCTGCTAATTTACTTCCACGAAATCACGATTATTTGGAGCCCCGTGTCTCTGTTACTGCCTCAGATCCTTCCCTACCTTTTATCTTATCGCACATTACATCGGAAACGGGAAGTTGAAGAAGAATGAATACCTCTGAATTTGCGGATATGTAATATACGATAACCCTGCGCAGTTCCGTGATCGATATCGGTCTGGTTGATACATCATCTCATCATCAAAAAATCTTTGTTTCGCCATCTTTACTGCGTCTATCAGAAAACTGTTTATAGTGATAATGTCAACATGTATTACATTTTTTTTTATTTCGTATCATATCAATATGTCTGCAACTAGCTTTACTGCAGCATCAGTAATGATCTACATAACGTTCGGCCGAGTCGTAGGCGCATGGCTGCGCGACTGACGCAGAATGGAATTCTAATATTTCATTTGGATGTCTGCAATAGTTCTTTGTGCGCAGCGCGGCGAGCCGTCTGTACTTATTTACATTATTTTCCATGTGAAGATGTTATTTAGAAATGTGTGTAAAGTGTGGCAACTGATCTATGGATTTATGAAAGATATTTTATTGAACAAGTTATTTTGTTTATTTATTTTTTAGTCTTCATATATAGGATAATGTATTTAGGCGGATTTAATGCCTGAACCGTTCTCTACCAGTCAACCTTTGGGCGATGTGAAAATTAAATGGAGTAGATCTAAGTAACAAAATAGTGCTGAGAAGAAAAAGTAAACTTTAATCTATATACAGATACAATATATAATCCTTACATATGTAAAATTAGCTATTAAGTTACATATTTAAAATATGTAACTTCACAGTTAATTTTTTACTGCACTATTTGGTTAGGTTTTTACACGTTTACTTATGGTAATCGGAGCAAACAAGCGGTAAGCTTTTTAAGAAAACTTTCTTTTTTGTACTATTTTTAAAGGCATGTAAAAAGTATGTGATCCTTAGCCTGAAACAATGAAGAATAAAAAAATAATAAGGTTTAAGATAATTATAATAAACACAAATACATAAATACATACATTCTACACACACAAATAATAATGTATCCAACACCATTATCTATAAATAAATATTAAAATTTGTATGAGATCGAGTGAAAATGACAAAAAGGATTGCTCTATCTCCGCGTTACATAGTATAGAGGATCAAAGAAACACAATTAAAATATGATGTAATATATATCATCATGACCAACATCACATGCTGTCTGTTGCAACGCAAGTTCATTGGCTGAACATAAAGCTTCCTCTAAAGACTGCCACAAATCAAGGTCCACTTGCATCCGTCTACTTCCCGCAACCCTCGTAATGGTTTGTAAGAACAATCTTGCGAAATAGAAAATGTAAGGGAGAATATACGACTTATTTCTCTAATTGCACAACTCACTAGTACGTAGTGCTTGCTAGCTAACAATCAAAAAATGGTGGTATGTGACCACGGTTACTGTAAAGGCCTCGAAACCTCGGGAATATAAAAACAAAATTAAACGCGATGAAATCCATAAATAATAATTTAATTTCAAAGGTGGTATACAAATCCATTAAAATTAAAATAATAATTGATCGAACCCAAATCACACAGACTAGTTACAGGGAACAGCATCACTAGGGAAAGGATATTGTCATCTGAGCTCACCGATCCGCTGGTCCTTGTCGGCAATGATGTAACTCGCAAAACATTTCGAAAATTCTTAAGAATAATCATCCACGACACGGTTACAAATAACTGATACCATACCTTGGATGTGGAAAATATATATTGTTAATGTAGAATTTTATCGAGGAATGAGGGCACGCGGAATTTTTGTGAAATGCTCTGTGGCATAGCGCGTAATGCCCCAGTTTAAATCAATATATCACTTAGCCCCCAGGAGAGACCATGACCTAAAATCAAATGATCTACAATTTGATATTAAAATAGAGATGATAATATAAGATATTGCACGCGTCATAACAAGAACGCAGTAAGACATTCACTAGATGAGGACATAATCGGGAAATTATAAATTCGTCACAGCTAAAATACAGTTCGAATTCAGTTTTGATTGCGATATGATTAAAATATTCTAATGTATTAAAATACTACATACAGTCATTTCAATAAATAATCACTAACGTTTGTCACGTACAGAGGTAGACAGAAACTACGGATTTCCATTTTGCAACAGCAAGGGCAAACGGGCTTCTGCAATGAACTATTCAACCTACCTCACTAACCGGGAGATAGAACAAGATAGTAGACAAGCCTAGTCACCGGGATTGCCCTTTTCCCTTAGTTGCCTCTTACGACCCACGTCGAAAGAAAGGGTAAGCATATAATTATGACGCTACCACACGATACGAGTTATTTATAGACTGCAAATAGTTCAATAATTCAGCAGAAAAGAAAAGGACATGAACCATTGAAGGCGTCTAAGGTAAAAAGCGTCTGGTACTACGATCACAACCCGCTGGACATGCTTGACAATTATGGTGAATCCTCCCAAGGCGAGGCCAATGTTTAGCAGTGGACTGTTAACAAAGAAGAAGAAGATGAAGAAGACTATTAAAGAAGAACGGGTCTGTGTATCTTAAAGGAATAAATCTCTTTTCCAAATGATAATCTTACTTACACGCGTTGCACTCTAATGACTCCAAAATAAATACTACCTACAAACCTAATACCGATAAGTGATGGGAAGCAGTATCTTTATTGCGAAGGTTATACAGCCTTCTTCTGTATGAAGAAGCTGAACGGTTCGGTTAGACTATAACTACTAGATGCCTGACGCATGACGTCTATAATCGCCTAAATTGGAGCGAACTATGCCCAAGAGTGGGCTATTAAAGGACTGTTTAAGAAGAAAGAGTTCAGAATAGTAACCTTGTAGTCCTCGGGAGGGATGACGTACTTTTTGATTCTTCGGCGAAAATGGACATTGGTTTGTATCACAGACACTTCTCACGTCTATATTTTCGAGGCTATTGAAATAAAAAAAAAACCTAATTTCAAAAGAGAAGATTGTTGGGTGCTACCACCAGCTTGGGATTCAGTAATAAAGAAATTTATATCTAAAACCAAGCATACCACTGCACGACCTTAAGATACTGTGAGCACATTCTGCGTAGATTGGACCAAAAATTAAAAATTAATAAATAAAAGCTGAAGGTAGTCCGAGTTAACTATGACAACTAAACGTCTAACACCTCAGCCCCCTGTGACCACGGCTGCTGAAAACAACCGAAACGTCGGGAATATCAAAACAAAATTAAACGCGATAAAATCCGTAAATAATAGATTCATTTAAAACATTATATTGAAATTAATAATTTGGGCTTCGAATCCAGGTAACTTATGAATTTTAAAACGAGCGTCTGGCCGACTGAAACATTAAAAATACACACAAAATTAAACGCGATAAAATCCGTAAAATATAGTTTCATTTAAAACGTTATATTGAAATTAACAATTTGGGTTTTGAATTCAGGTTGCTATGAATTTTAAAACGAGCGTCTGGCCGACTGAAACATAAAAAACACACACAAAATTAAACGTAATAAAATCCGTAAATAATAGTTACATTTAAAAAGTAGATCTATGTTACTTAGTCAAAAAATCAACGAACATACAAAGCTGTACACGGACTTTGTAATAAAGCTCGTCGCGGTAGGTACTTTGAACTTTATCAGATTTGGACAACTTGATTGCTGGTGTGTTACGCGTGATGCGCGGTTTTTTTTTTAATTTTGTTTAATACTGCCGTGCCTTCATCACTTCTCATTTTTTTTTCACTAAGAAAAACCGTAGAACTTTCCTGTATTGTGAGGGCATTTACAGATAGATATAAATAAATCTGTAATGATGAATTACGTCATATTTTAATAGTCTGTGTTATGCGCACGAAAAAAAATTTATGATTTTTTTTTATTTTTAGATTTTTTTTAAAGCGATCACCTACCACCACTTAATTAAGCTCTATTCTCTCTCTATAAATGATAATTTAAATTATATCCTAACACTTTATGTAACAAAGGCGTCGTTAGCTTTGCGAATCAATTTCGTAATACTGCGTGCATTCAGAAGCTCCGGGTTCAAAGCTGTGAACATAATCTTCGTAGGACAAGTCTCAGGGTGTATATATTCGTATTACAACCTCTCCTTTGTGGAATTTATAGAGATATGCTAGTTTAAATTTTATCTAAAGTTTGATGTAACTTTCGATTCTATGTCTTATTATATATTTGTTTTATTTATATATTTTTTACTGTCACAAAAAGCACATTCCCAGTTTTCTGTCCATGCTTCGACGATGATGTATTCTTATGTTGAAGAATGAATAATTTATATAATTTCTCTTTTTTTAGAGGGCTTTGTAGACAGGAAATTAATAAACCTATAGATGTTGTTTTTGAATTGTTAGTATTTATATTCGGTGCGTGTTTATCATTAATAACTTCTGAGTAGCAGCCTCATTATAAATATTTCATAGGTGATCATGGCCTCCTCTCATTTCTGAAAGGGTTTTCGATCTGGAAGATTCCGCTGGGCTGTATCAATGCAGTTTGGTTAGGACTTCACACAATAAAAAAAAATCACTTAAAAATGCAACGAATCAACTACGAGTGGTGGCGGCAACTTCAAACGGACATCGGTGACCACTCGGCGTATTATTAAATCCACTTCGTCCTAATAAACCTGGCTGTCAGTCAAAACGCTTAGGTATGCGAACAGGTTTGGTGTCGACTGCTTCCACTAGAGTTTAGGACATGATATAATTTGATAAATGGATCCATCGTACCTCATCACATGCATGCCATAGACCGAATGGCGGTTAAATTGTTATTAAGATAAATGGTTAATAATTAGGTCGTTATTTCAGTGTGCTTAAAGTCTGCTTATGATTTTAGGTTGTTTAGAAGATTAGGCAAATGGATAACAATTGTGATTGAGTTATTAGATTTTGTAGCTTACTGAGCTTAGTAGTTATCTGATAAGTCCACAGTACAAAACCCGAGCCGAATTACTTTTTATATATATAAACAATCATGAGGTAGGCAGAGATTACGGATTTCCATTAGGCACGATTCAAATGTGCTAAACAGGCTTCTGAACCTCATTTGTTAATATAAAGGAAACCAATAGTTCAGTTAGTTTCAATAAGTTCTATCCTAGCCGTTACTATACGTTAGATAATGTTTATAAAATTATTTTGTAAAAAATGTAACGAAACGAACCAATGATTTCTTGTATTTATCCGAACACTACACATTTGATATAAAACTATGATTTACGGATTTTATCGCGTTTAGTTAGATTTTTTAAATATTGACGTCTCGGGTGCTTTAATGCCCCGAGGTCACTGGAGCAAACAACTCACTTTGAAGTCCTGATGTTTTAGTTGACCCAGCTACCGCTTGAGGCAGCTTTATAATTGTTAATTTTTGGTCCGATCTATATAAGCATAAGCTCACGGTATCTTGAGGTCGTGGAGTAGTATGCTTGGTCTTGGATATCATTTTATTAATTACAGGATCCTTAGTAGGTGGTACCACACGGTATCTTCTCTATTGAAATTAGGATGATTTTTAATTTCAATTGCCTCGCAAATAATCCGTGGCAGAAATCGGTGTTCTTTGCGATGATATGTGGTCTGTCAAATCTAATGTACGGATATAAACGAAATTTGGCGATTTGTACATTGTAGAGATGATTTTTGTACAAAATCTAGTGCGTAGAAAATCCAAATGAAAATGAACAAAGTTTGAATTACAAAATCTTCAAACAAAACTTGTGTGTGTGTATAAGATTGAAATTAGAACGCCGGCATTACACGCCTTCCCACGTACCGCTGCGAAACTATAGTAGAGATGTATGTCTTGAACGTAAATAGTAACATTTTAGGTATGACACGAGAACTTATAGATAATAATCTGTATGTATAATACAGATTATTACAGTGTATCTTAAATGGTATTACTAAGCCGCGGGCAGCCAGGTTTATGATGTTGTCTGACATTTCCAAGATGTCAGTGACAGAAATCTCACAAGGTTACAAGTGCAATTACATGAAAGCTTAAAATTAAAAGATTTGCTCCACTATAAATTATTTTATTTTGCGCCTCTATAAGAAGATCCTTACTTAATCTTCCACACGTTGATGCCCTCTACTATGTCAATGTAGCGGATATTATTAAGATAATATATTGACAGTAGTGAACCACCAATTTAGTATCGATCTTAGAATCTAGCATCCCTTTTTCATCCAGAGAGTGTTGTAAGAGTAGACTTTAGTACAGACAGATGGCGTGATAACCATCTCAAGAATACGAGCCCTGATTCAAATAGACCGATGAGGGGCAGCAGCGTCTAAGGTGCCAGGTGGTCCTGCAACGGACTATTTACAGGCTGGTGAGATAATAAGAAGATAAAATGATATGTAATCTGACGTTTGGTACTGTGATCTGGTACCTATCTGTGATCGATGCACGGCGGTGTAAGGGGAATATACCTTACGTATCTCGCACTTAACTTCACCTGGAAGTAAACAAACGAGACTCTGGTAATCGAATGATGACGAATCCATCCGATCTTACGGAACCCAAATCCTACAATATAGCGATGGAGCATCAGAATCTTGACTGGTGCGATGGGACCGCGGTCACCAATCCGCCTGCTTAATGTGGTGGGTATGGGTTAACCTTCAAACAAAAGTTTTGCTGACCTTCGTTAGCTCTTTCATTGAGAGACAGTGTGGCAACAGTCCAGCAGTGCATAGAATGGTAGTAGGAGTTAAGCGTCAATATATTTTAGTAATACTAGTATATATGCAATCGTAAATAATTGCAGTTGTAAGCATCCAGTCTTAGTCCACAGAGGTGACGATACATCTGTAACCTTCTTCGATTGAAGTTGTTTGTAGGTGTTTATGAGCTGCAGAAGGTACTTACCGTCAGGTGAACTGTTCAAACAGCTCGTTTTCCAACCTATTACAATAAAAAAAAATCACTAACATATCTTTAACTTTCCGTATCCGATGTAATGCACTACGACGAGAAAGAAGAAGAAGACTGTTGCAGCATTAAAAGCACGCCAGGAACATAACCGGAAAGCAGCACTAATGCGCTGTACAAATATTGACCTCCGAACAGATAAGGTATACCAAGAATAAAATTAGTTACTGCCAGAAAAATGCTTTCCCTGTTTTCACATGTTTTCCCTTATCATTTTTTTTTTTATGAAAAAATAGGCTTGCGTTTGACCTCAATCTTCCCCGATGGAAAGCGAAGATGAGGCCTAGGATGGTACACGCTTGCCTAGATGTCTGTTCACTCTGGCCCTGAAGATATCCAGGTTAAAGGTTTCCGGAAAAACTGACCTCGGCAGAGAGTTCCACTCCTTAGCCGTCCGCATAAAGAAAGTAGAGGCAAACCGCTTCGTGCGTAATGGAGGAATGTATACAACATAAGGGTGGAACTGCTCGCCGCGTCTAGTCGTTCGGTGAAGGAAGGGGGTATTAGGTTATAGAAACCTCCGCACACTCTCCGAAATGGATCCGATAAAAAACCGAGAGGCAGGCCACTCGTCTACGGTGTTCGAGGCTTTGAAGTTTTGCCTCTACTAGTGAGTCACTGCCTATGATCCTCTTCGCTCGGCGCTCCAACGAGTCCAAAGCATCAAGCTGATGTTTAGCTGAACCATCCCAGAGGTGGGAACAGTATTCCATGCAAGAGCGGACTTGAGCTTTGTATAGGTTTAAGAGCTGCTCCGATGTGAAGTACCGTCTCACCCCCGAAAGGATACTAAATACGTTTTATATTTTAACACATTATGTTGATTTCTTCTATTAACGCGAACTCTGCACTTTTTAAATGAAACTATTATTTACGGATTTTATCTCGTTTAATATTGTTGTTATATTCCCGATGCTTATCATTATAATACAAACACCCATACAAACACGTATTAAAGCCATACAAACAGGTATTTAAGCGGTAAATCTCTCCACCGTCCATCTCAGTTAGCTACTGTTGGTAAATCTTTGTTTCAGAGAGCACGAGGGATCTGTGACAGTAAACACTTGGCCACCGAGCTTCAGCATGTCAAGCAAGTCCTGCACGTTGACAAGCTTCGGGTTCCGCCCCTTCGTCACAGTGAACGAGTGAAGCCGGCCACGGTCGCGCCAGTACCTGGTGTATTACCGTACATCAGAGACGTTACTGACAAGATTGGCTATATCTTGAAGAGGGCTTCTATAAAATCGTTTTTCAAGCCAGCGAAAAAGAAATGACTCAATTTTTGCCATCTGTTAAGTGCAATATCCCTCTACAAGATGCAGGAGTATACAAGCTGGATTGTGAATGTAGTCTCTATTACATAGGGCAAACTAAAAGATCTGCCAGGACCCGCGTGAAAGAACACATAGCTGACGTGAAACACCGACGCTCTAGGAAGTCTGCAGTCAGTCAACATATCCTTGATCGCCCAAACAGATTTGATAGACCGTAAATCCTCGCAAAAGAACAACGATTCCTGCCAAGGATGATTCGCGAGACTATTAAAATCTAAAAAATATCCTAATTTCAATAGAGAAGATGGCTAGGTGCTACTACCGGCTTGGGATCCAGTAATAAATAAAATTATATCTAAAACTAAGCATACCACTGCATGACCTCAAGATACTGTGAGCATATTCTACGTAGATTGGACCAAAAATTAAAAATTAATAAATAAAAGCTGAAGATAGCCCGAGCTAGCCATGACGTCTGAACGTCTAACACCTCAGTCCCTCTGTGACCACGGCTGCTGTAAAGCAATCGACACCTCGGGAATATCAAAACAAAATTAAACGCGATAGAATCCGTAAATAATAGTTTCATTTAAAACATTATATTGAAAATAATAATTTGGGCTTCGAATCCAGGTTGCTAGCTATGAATTTTAAAACGAGCGTCTGGCCGACTGAAACATAAAAAACTTGTTAATGATACGTCAAAAATTCATTACTTTTCTTCCGGTTAAAAACAGTAATGAAGAAATAAAACTTATTAGACTACAACAATGAACAACGAGTCAAATGAAAAAAAAAACTTTCAATAATCTGATAGGCAGTTCCTTTATGTTTTATTTGACTTGAAGGTTGTGTGGTAACATCGATCTTTAAAGTGTTGTAACCCATAGCAATATACGCATTAATACCGCATAGCTGGAGGCTAGAAATGAATGGCTAGGGCAGTAAGTTGGTACCTATGCTTCGAGATGTAGGTTCATAGTGATAGTGATAGGCGTAAGCGATTTCAATTATTTTTTTAAACATTTTCGAAAAGAGGTTTTAATGGATTTATAATAAAAATATTAAAACTTGAAATTCTTTCTTCTTGAAGGTCCTTTCCCGGGATGCGACAGCATAGATCAACTGGAGGTGGGCGACAGCGTTCCCATGCCGACATGCGGCGAAAGGAAGGAACACCTTGAGGTTTGGGTTGTATAAAAAAAAGGACGGAGAAGGACTTCCCCCCAGAATGGGTATCTCACAGTCTGAAATTAGAACGGAACATGACATTAGTTTTTGCTGATTGGCAGCAGAAATAAGTAAAAGGGTGGTATTTACCCAGACGGCTTCTAGGCAGAGATGGTGCCTAACACCAACTATGTGCAATTAATATTTTGTTTTCGCTTATATATCCGCTGCAATACGGGACTCTCAATTTGAAATTATATCATATGCAAGAACTCCGCATAAATTAAATACCGGAGTGATCATTCGCATATGACCCGAACTGAACCACGCTAAAATGTGAAATATGAAGTATCATCGGTAATTAGGAGCTTGGTATAGTTTTGCATGTCATTCAAAGGTTTATCTTTTACTTGTATTTTCATCATTAACTCCTTTTTAGGCACATAACATTTGATTATATAAATATAGTAGAATATGATAGATAAAATACAGTACTGCAACAAAGACCTTTTCAAGACAGCCGTTAGGCATTCCTTGAAATTTCCTAGGTAGTCTAGTGGTAAACGAAGCGACTAAGGGTAATATTTTTTTTGGTGCTTGACTGAAGACGGATAAAAAATCTCAAAAACAAATGCTTCACGACTTCAAAATACACAAACCGGTGACAAGCAGTAGGGTCTAAATTAAAGATTTTGGTAAATCCTCCCTTTGGGAGAGATATGCGTCAAGCAGCGGACTATTGGTAGTGATAAATCTTCTTTGATGTTATAGAACATACCTTAGTGTGTTAAACAGTAAAGTATTAACTTAGTGGTCCGCCATTCGTCGCAAACTTCATTGTATTAAGCAAGTTCAAGTTCAGTCTCAATAAACCTTCAATATTCTCGAGAAGCTGATTGATTTAAATTTCAACAAAATATCGTTGGTTTAATCTTTACTGAACCAACGCTACAATAATAAACGTATTGTTAAGTGAATTAACATGGAAATAATTATTTAATTTGCTACGGTAATTCAATCGATAAATTAATTTAAAGTATCAATTATATGATGCGTTAGTCTGAGATCATGTCGGAATTTGCTTAAAGTACTTTAGTACACACCTTACTCATGTGACTTAAAGACTAAAGACATTTGTTGCATCACTTTCATTTTTAAAAAAAAAATATGCTCACCAATAAGCAGCTTATACGGAAAAAAAATATTTAAAAGACATCATATACTTTGAAACAGTTCAAAAAGTTATTATATCTGAATTTGGGGACAACAAAATTCATCGCATAAGTCATTAAGAATGACTATTTCATATGAACTTAGTATAAGAAGGAAGGTGATTCTAATAAAATATGAATTATAAAATGCATTATTTTATATGTCTAATGATAAATATCATAAGCGTCATAAATGAGTAATTCACATTGACTTCATCTCTATAGTCATGGATGAATCATCTAGGATGCTTTAAAACTAAAAAGATTTTCTGCATTTCAAGATAGCTACCTACACCGGTTTAGCAAAGGCAAGGGTCTATATTTTATTAAAAAATATATTACTTCTCATCATCATCTCATCTTTAAATGAGGCTGTATAAGTCTCATGCAAGAAAAAAGAGAGAAAAAAATTTAGAATCGCTTGAGTAGTTTTCGTATAATTATATACATCTTGCAAACAGATAAACAAACCGATTTCAACCAAGGGCCGTATCCGTTTTGCCACTGGTTGAGTTTATTGGTTATCATGTCATGGATATTAATAATAAGACAGGATGATAGGATCGAGAAATGACGTTTCACGGAATTTTTGTGAAATGTTTTGTGGAATAGCGGATAAGGTCGCAAGATATCAAAAAAGTCTACTGCCTCGTGACCACGAGGGCTGTAAAACCATCGATGTATTATTTACCCACATCATACATCGATATGTAAAGTTGAAATTAAAAAGTAAAAATGAAATGCGATGAAATCCGAAAAGTTCTTATTTCAATATTATTGGCGTAAATATTCGAAGGTTTCTGCTTCTGCAGCAAAATGTGAACGGCTCACTGCTGGGCATATATCTCTATCATTGGCAATTCCCGTCCCGTACTGCCCGGTGAAGGCAAACATGGTACGACATGCAGGTTTCGTGTCTAAGTTGTAATAAAATAATCGTGGATATAATAAATACATCAACCAGCATTGGAGCGGCGTGGTAGACTCTGGCGACCTATTAAACCCACTCGAAAATGAGAGGAGGCCTCTGGTCGGTACTGTTTTACTGCCATCTACGAGAATCACAAGATTTTTCCGGGACATAGTCAACTTTATAGCGCCAGGGAATAATTTGAGGAGGCAGACTTGAAGTGAAAATGGAGGTTACAATGATTAACAAAAAGTAAACATAAACTATGATCCTAATTCCTTATATTTTGGTGCCAATTATACGCTATAGCTACAAATTGGATGTAACATCGAATAATTTATTTAATAACAATGTTCAGCCTCGAGGCGAGTAGCCTTGAGGCTGAACATTGTTAACGTACGTAACAAGCTGATGATCTATTTCAAATTACGAAACTTTGCAAAGCTCCTAATCCAGTTAAATTCATATCGTTAGTAGCCTCGGCAACTTTTCCCATTTGCCATTCATTACCTTTCCTTAACTGCATACAAAAAGCTCACTGCAGGATAAGCATCTCCCAAGGCAGCGGATTGGCGAACGCAGTACGCCTCGTACCATAGACACTGCTGCCTGTCATCGGTCTGCTACATTTTAATCTAGTATTCTTCGAGATAGTTCTCCCGCCATCTGTAGCTATTGGCCATTCAGACGAATACCAATAACAATTACTTGTATTTACGCGAACACTACACATTTGAAATTTATTTTTTTCGCGGATTTTATCGCGTATAAATTTTTTTGTATATGAATATATATAACATATCCTTAACAAAATGGCAGAATCATCTCAGTAATAGTCTATTTTTATATATATTTAATATTTAAGTTATTAATATATATAAATAAATATAAATGTATGTATGTACGTGTGTAGGTATTTATTATTATGTATGTTTTTATTATTGTATGCATCTTGAAATATTGTATCTATATATAGATTTACATTTATTATAATTTTTTTCCTCTCTTTAGTTCTCTCTATTCTATCACCAATACCTACTTCATTTCATCTCTGCATCGTCCAAAGGTTGGCTGGTAGAGAATGCTTCTGGCATTCAGTCCGCCTATATAGATTATCATGTATATGAAGTTTAATAAATAAATAGATGGACCAAAAATCCTCGCAAAAGAACACCGATTCCTGAGGATGATTCGATAGATAATATCGCTGGGTGCTACCACCGGCTTGGGATCCAGTAATAAATAAAATTCAATCTAGAACCAAGCATACCACAGTACGACCTCAATACTGTGTGCACAATCTGCGTAGATAGGACCAAAACTAGTAATTAAAAGGTGAGGTTATGACATCAGGGCTATGACATCAGGACGTCTAGAACCACCGTAACCACGAGTGCTGTAAAACTCTCAAAATGTCCGGAATAAAAAAACAAAATTATATACAAACGTTTTGTGCTCGACCCTCCGGGATCTGAAGTTTCTACATTTTTTTGTATTCGAGTTTGAAAAAAGGGGGATAAACCGGTTCACCTGGTGGTAATTGATTAGCGACGCCTACGTACACCTGCAACACCAGAGCAGCTGCTGCTGTGTTGCTGGTCTCTAAAGTCACCTTACTCATCGACCGAAATGCACGTACAAAAGGTCAGCTGTGATAACTTAGTGTTTCAGAGTGTTCCATTGACCTGGGTTCAAATTCCCGAATTGTAAATTTAACTGTTGAACGTGTCACGTGCACGGTGGCGACATTTTTACATTATTTCGGTGAAATGCGTCGGCGCCAATCTCCTTTGAAGCAGTGAGGAGGTATCTCCCGGCTCTTAACTCCTAAATATTTAGCATCATGAGTGGAACATTCAAACGCTGCTTCTTTATTGCTTCAAAAACAAGATATAAATGCAAAGAAAATGATGTTGGTATCGCAACAGAGATCATGATAGTTGATAACTCTATTTTAGTTTATTTTTGTTAATAATAAAAAAGGAAATGCTCACTTTAAATGTAAAAAAAAAATAGATTGTAATACCCTTTTGACTACACAATAGCGGATGTATAAAAAATATTTCAAAATGATACGTTTCATTCTCACGTTACTTGAAACTACACACGGTCAAAAGTTGCGTCGAGCTAAATAGTCAATCATGGTCAGATAAATAGACATAGACACGATGGAATTTGTTTGAGCAAATGTCCAAGGTCTACGGTAGCCACTTCAACAGCTGTACTGTTAATGTTACTGTCACCCAAATTCAATAACAAAATATAAACAGTACACTGCTCGAATTGTCGGCGACCAAGCTCTCTCTGATCGGCTTGATCCTTTGGCCTTGCGAAGAGATGTTGCTTCTCTTTGCATTTTTACAAAATTTTCCACGGGGAATGTTCTGAGGAACTGTTCGGATTGATCCCAGCTGCTGAGTTTCACCATCGTACATCGCGACTGAATTCGAAGTTCCATCGATACCACCTAGATGATTGGCATTCCACCACAGTGCGTTTTAATCGAAGTTTTCTGCCACGCACTTCGACTTTGTGGAATCAGCTGTCGCCAGCAGTATTTCCGAATAGTTACGACTTAGGGACCTTCAAGAAAAGAGCTTATTCCTTCCTTAAAGGCCGGCAGCGCATCTGTAGCTCCTCTGGTGTTGTGGATGTTCGTGGGCGTCGGTGATCACTTACCATCAGGTGAGCCGCACGCTCGTTTGCCCCCTTCTTCTATAAAAAAAAAAAAAAAAATAACACTGAAGACTCGAAATTTATAATTTTACTTACTCCATCACTCCATATAGTAATCAATCTATACTTTTTTTTATTTTCTTATTACTGTGGGATTTGCTTTCGGCATATTCGAATGTAAGTATGACTTTACAAATTAAAGTTTCAGTTGCCGGTGTAATAATTATGAGCAGACATTATGTATTTATTATTTGATGCTCTATTGTAATTTAATTCCATAAAAAGAAAATTAATGTAGACGAAAAAAAATCTCTAAAATATTTTTATTCGCACATGGCTCGCTAAGCTCGTCAAAGTTGTCAGCAGTGTGTTCCGTCGTAAGATTCTCGTAATTATTGTCCTCGCAGTAATAATATAATAGATAAAGTGGAATCGCATCTCCGTTGTTTCTTAACGCGCTGTACTGAGATGCTATGAATTGTTACACATCTTGCTGAGTGCTGATATATTCGAAGTAGCGAGATTCGTCCTTGGTATTTCTTTAGTTATTATTGTTTACATAATACAATGCATAATATTTATCGGATTTCGGTTCAATAATGTCTATACGAAGAAAACTAAATCGAGAGAGAAGTTGAAAACAGATGAGGTATTTTCCTTACCCTATTTTCAAGTTATCATATAACTTGAAAATAGGGTAAGGAAAATATTTGTATAAAAAAATAAGGAGAAGTTAAATATATTAGACATTTTGTGAAGTTGTATAATATATATATATATATATATATATATATATATATATATATATAGCGCCTTGCCTCTACTTTCTTTATGCGGACGGCTAAGGACTGAAACTCTCTGCCGGTGTCAGTTTTTCCGGAAAACTATAATCTGGACATCTTTAAGGCCAAAGTGAACAGACATCTAGGCAAGCGTGTACCATCCTAGGCCTCATCCTTGCCTTCCATCGGGCAAGGTTGAGTTAATTTATATCATTACACAGTTACCAGTAGCCGTGGTAGTCTAGTGGTCAGGGCGCTCACTTTAGTTTCATAGAGCACGAGTGACCTGGGTTCGATCCCCGGTGCCGGCACCACTAAAATTGTTAATAACATTTTTAATGCTGTATTTACCACGTGCTCGGCGGTGAAGGAAAACATCGCGAGGAAACCTGCTAGTGTGAGAAATAAAAAATATTATTTCCAGGATATGTGAAGCCAGCCAACCCGCACTGGAGCAGCGTGGCGGGCCCTTCCTGGCTCCTAAAACCTCTCTGGTACTCGTATTTGAAAATGAGGCCTTTGCCCAGCAGTGGACACTTACAGGCTGCTACTTTACACAGTTACCTCTGAGAGAACTCTAGTTAGGTTTAAGCTTTGTACAGTTTTTCTTTCATATTATTTAAATTGTAAGTTTGTCATTATGTGTAACATACGAAAAATAAACTAAGCAACACCAATAAACATCCTCCTACAGGGCAGTAGCTCCTTCTGCTCTAGCATTGCCTTCTCTTTACTAGCCGTAGGACTCCTTCTCTGCCAAGGAGTCGTATGGGCAGGGTGGCCCCTCTTACCCATTTCTGAGGCCAAACAGCAGTGCTACTGTTGTGTTCTAGTTTGATCTTCTACTACTTCGTTTCGTTCGGTGACTGAGGTAACCGGAGGCCCTCTCCCCCTCCCCTTCCCCCTCCCCGTCCTCGCTCTCGCCTTCCGAATACCCTTAAAGGCCGGTAACGTACCTGCAGCACCTGTGGTGGTGCAGATATACATGGGCGACGGTAATCACTTACCATCAGGAGAACCGCATGTTCGTTGGCTGCCTTTCCCATAAAAAAAAATTACAGGCTGTGAGGCATTTCTTTGTGGTCCGAAGGGGTGACAAAGCATCTGTAACCTTCTCCTTTTGCAACTGTTTGTGGTGAAGGTGAACTGATAGCTCGCTATTCATCCCAATGTAAATTAAAAAATGTGGATTGGTTTTTGTTAATAAGATAAAGTTAATTAAAATTAAAAAATGTGTGTTCTTACATTCAGGGTCGTAAAAAAAATTATTTGCTTACTTTAATTACATTAAAGTACCTTAGTGCCATTACGGGCACATTCACATATTTTAATTGGAATTACATTTATCAGGTCCATTCCATAATATTTATTCTAGAAAAATGAAGAAAAAATATTCTCCGATATTTTTATCATGCTGCTGCAGCATATCATTCTCATTGATCACGTCAAGCAAATAAAAGTATCTAGAAATAATGATGGTGAATGCATTCCGTGGCATGGTGGTCTCTTCTGGCAACTTTCGAAATCTTTTAAACGAGTACCGACATTTTCTGCCAATGCCAAATTGAAACGCAAGTTGTTAGCTGACAGGCGAGCCTCTGCTGACCGACGGTTGGCCAAAAATCCATCTGAGTACGCAGAACACAATTTACTTTCCAGTATTATTTTTGGTAATATGGTGAATGGGGCATTGCATACATTTATGAATAGCCAGACGATATCTCACAAAGCTCGTTTGGCTGTGCATTGGTACCAACACTAACATATGGAAGCGAAAGCTGGGTATGGCAGAAGAGGCATGAAAGCAGGATAAATGCAGTAGAAATGAGAGCGTTAAAAAGTATGATTGATGTGAAGATAACTGACAGGGTTCGAAATAATGTGATCAGAGAGGGTTGTGGCGTGAAAGACGATGTAGTGACACGAATTGAGAAAGGGATGCTGAGCTGGTTTGGACATGTGAAGAGGATGAATGAAAGTAGGTTGACGAAACAAATATATGAGACGAGTGTAAGTGGTAGAGTCGGGAGAGGAAGACCTAGGCGAACATTTCACGATCAAATCGGAGACGTTCTGAAAAAAGGTCAGGTCAAGCGTACTCTAAGCAACGAGATATGCATGCGAAGATTGATGAAAGTGGGAGAAGCGAAAGAGGTATGTCAGGACCGTAACAAGTGGAAGAAGATTGTCTCTGCCTACCCCGTTGGAAACATGGCGTGAGTACATACATTATTTTTAGCGAGTAACGAGCTAACAGTCCGCTTCACGGTAAGTTCCCTCACTTGCATCCCATGGACACCAGCAAACAGGCCCATTGCCACTTCAGCTAGCTGATCCTTATGGCTTTCATCTATTATACAGATATCATCGTTGCAGACTCTATTGCGCAGAGAAACCACGAGCATAGCCCTTTCCATATAGCGCTATGCAACTTTGAGCTTCCTTATACGGCCTGCAGTGAAGGACCAAGTCGCAGTTCCGTAAGTTATCACTCCCAACTGGCAACACGCACTAATAGCTAACCATGAAATGCCTAATAGCTTGTAATTATACCGGCTCATTGTACTTTTCAAACCGGTCATAGCAGTCATAGCAGTGGTTCCACTACTGATTAGCGGTAGAAAGAGGAGAGTAGGTGACACCTACCAAGACGGCTCCTAGGCAGAAAAAGAGTCCTACCACCTGGTAAAATATTAACTTTGTCTAGCGCATTCTTGGAAAGGCCTATGTCCTAATATGTGTGGCTTAGTAGTTATTGTCGTATCTGATGAGTTATGGGAATTGGGTTCGAATTCCAGCCGTTTACGTTTAAACATTTACGGCAATTTAATATCTCCTGCGTAGTTGAAATGTGTCAATAGTATTCAGAAATTGTCGTGTTAGAAAACGACTAGGTTGCCATTAATAGCTGAGCTTCCGCAACGAGCTTTTCGTCTTTCGGTAAAAGACCATGGCAGTTTGTGGGTCTTGTAATAGGCGACTAAGGGAAAAGCCTTGAAAATCGCAATGTCTACCAACAGATACATACTGAGATTCGAACCTACGGTCAGGCTCAAACCTTCGAAGTCACGGCCTCAATATAAATAATACAAAAAATGCAATTATAAAAGAGCTTAGTAGAAAATATGGGAAGGCGCAAAAATTATATCATAGTTTCGTCAAAATCGGTTTAACCGTTTATTCTAAGATAAACTACCACTTCAATAACATTTCATTAGTACATATTTCTGTTAAATTTAAGAGCCGGATTTCCTAACATAAACTTTATAATGCAAGGTTCAACGTACGCGTATTCGGTAACATATCCATTCGATACGCCAATTTTTCACGTACATGAATCGGCACCTATTTCGCTACTAAATGTAACAGATACTCGGAATCGAGAAATATTTGTTACATTAGCCGACCGGTGTGTACCACGTAGTATTGATTGTATATGTCGCTATGTGCTAACATATAAAAATTATGTATTTATGTATGTTTGAACGGATATAACTCGAAAGCTACTAGTCGAATTTTGATAAGATTTTTTTTAATGTGCGTTACGATTTCAGATGTAATGGCTATGTTTCGGCATACGCAATTGAACGACAAATATACAAATGGGAATGTTTGTATGTTTGTCATTCAATCACTCTAAAAGCACTGACGTATTTGGCAGGGGTGTAGATTATGCTATAGGATATAAAATAATTATTCCTATGTTAGAGATCGGTATCAAGTAGTGCACTGGTCTTCTTCATGAGGCTATTTATTAATGGGAAAGGGGGGTAAGCGAGTAAGCGGCTCACCTGATGGTGAGTGATTACCCACGCCCACGTACATTTGCAAAACAAGGGGAGCTGCGTTGCAGTCCTTTGAGTATATGGGAAAGGGGGAGGTGGGAGTTGGCCTCCGGTTACCTCACTCACAGAATGAAACGCAGAAGCACAAGACGTCTCTACTTCAGGTAGGTATTCTGCGAGGTTGTAGTACCACCCCGGACAAGCAGCAGAAGAAGCCGCTGCTTGGCTCTACCACAACTTAAATCCACTGCTAAACATATGCCTCTCCAAGAAATTGTGAGTAAAAGCCGGCTGCTCTTGAACTCTCTGTAGAAAATGTAAATGAGCTTTGGGTTCGACAAATTTGGACAGATTTTCCGTCATTCATCGATCACCATTCTCGTTTGTTAGCTAGCAGGCTGCATCATATGCAGGTGAGGTTCGCATTCGAAGATAGAAATTATATGGCAACATTTATCTTACATTTATTACTAACTAATATTTATTTTTTGAATCATAGTGAATAGACAAGAAAGAAAGAAGACAAATATAGACGCAGATATATACAGTATTTTACTTTAAAAAAACAACGTAAGAAGGGCAACAATACAGGTACACTGGGGAGTTACCATTATGAACGCGCCAAGACAAATTGCGCATGCGCATACATCCGTATCCAAAGTAATTTATTTTTAGCCATACAAATATTTGTTCCCTGTTGAAATCGAGCCCGCGATCTGTAGCATTGAAGTCAATCGTTCAACCACTGCACTTATGAAATCACCAAATGCGCTATTTGAAAATGACCTCCTTGCGCATTTCGCACCATAGATAACAGCGGCTCACATTTCTGAGACACTCCTCCTGACACACCAATTTGATACGTTATATTACCTTTTTGTCTTCGAGCTAGGTTCATCGAATACGGAATATATTTAGAGTAGAAAACCAATAATTTAGGTTCCCAAATATTAGCTTCAAACGGTATATAAATACAGAACCCAACAGCCAAGTCTACTGACCGACAACTCAAGTACTGATTAGTATTTAGGCTTTAAAATGTTTAGTTTAAATTACATAAGCACCGTTAAGAGCGTTGCTGAATTTAGGGAATCTTCCTCCATATCAGGACACCCAAGTTCGATTACCTATACATAAAAACATAACAAATAATAATAATAAATCATCGATCAACAACGTGTATATATATATACATAATATATACATAAATGTACCTAAAGACAGAAGAAGGTCGAAAAATTGTCATACTGTAGACATTCAGTGTTACAACACAGTTACCAACATTTATATCCATCATACAAATGTAGGCCCCCAACGAGATTCGAAGCCGCAACCCACAGCTTCGAAGGCAGGGTTACTACTAACTAGGCTATCGGGACGTCAGGGTATATCGAGGGTACAATTATTATTGAAGGCACAAATACCACCTAGGCGACAATCTCACCACCTGTCGCGATGTTTCAAATAAACTCAATTTTATGTTCATATATTATCCATTAATATATTTCATTCTATTTATTATCTCATTTATATATTAATAGCTTATCTTTCTTTTTTAATCATTTTCTAACAATTTTTCAAGATTTTTTCGAATGCTTTAATTTCGTAAACATGCGCAACAGAAAGGAATTTTATAAAATTAATAAATTAAAAATAATGGTTTACAGAGTGTTATAGACTGAACAGTATGATTTTGTTTTAAATTTGAAAATGACTACTTTCTCATATAACTGTAAAAATTATTTTATTATTTGAAATAAAAGTATTATTTACGGATTTTATCGCGTTTAATTTTTATATTATTTACAAGTTGAATATTATATACAGCAGCCGTGGTCACCAGTGACCGTTTCATTTCAAATGTGTAGTGTTCGCGTAAATACGAGATGTTTTTCTTTTTTTATTAATTACAATATCAACGGCTAAGTGTTCCGGATGCAAAGCGCGCGCGGTCATAACCTCTCATCTCCGGGCCGCGAACGTTCTCGAGCAAGGAAGACTAGCCTTCCAATCGATTCTGCTGATCCACCACGTTGCAATTCAACGGCCGTGATGCCTTTTTCAGCGATTAAAGCGTTCTAAGGCAAGATGGGAGGTATATAACCATCAGGCCTCCTTGCAGCCATCACAGTACTCTGCGAGCAGCCAAGCCGCATTATCACTAGCATTTAATTTCCCTATTAATTATATTTATAATGAAGCTGGTAAGTTTTTAGTGCGAAGTAGATTTTATTATAATTTATTTTTTTATGTTTGCAATTATTTCTTGATTATATTTTTTTTCGTCTCGGCGTCACTGGATTGTTATTATAAATATTTATATTTTATTAATATAACAAAATGAGAATAATTTGAAACTGGACTAAATTACAATATTTGTAATTAAAGTAACGAAAAGTAAGAGATTCATAAATATATGAAAATAATTCGAAAAAATAAAAATATTTATAATTTTTTTTATTTAAACGAAAACTGATCCACTCTTAAATTTTTTCCGATTATTTCTTATGATTTTATGTTATTTATTAATTGGAAATTTAAATTTAAACAATAATTGTACATGCATTTAAGAATTGAAAGTGCACATTAATGTTCTATAAAAAACGTTTGCCGTGAATAAGATGTTACTGTTAAGCTATTTAGTTGGAGAGTAGTCGCCTGATTTAGTTTTGGCGTAAATTAAAGGTCAGAACTGAATGGTCTTTGTTATTCGAAGCAAGATAGATATTTGTGCTTAGTACTCGCCAATGATAGGTACTAGTGGATGTACATTATTGTACTTCTCGTGTTGTAACTTCCATGTGATAGTCTCCTAGTACACTTAATAGTCAGAATATTATTTTAGAGCGCATGGATGTTCATAGACAATTTTTAAGTTTTTAAATTATTAGTTTCAGTAGGAATAGATCTTTTAAATCTTTGATCTTAAATAGTTGTTTGAACATTTTGTCACTCGATGAGGTTCGTTAGATGATTTACAATTTTAAACATTCACATTAAAAGTCTCTATTTTGCGCAGTTCATTGCCGTCGCCGTGCTCGGAGTATGCTCCGCCGCCCGCTTGGACAACACCTACCTCCCTCCTAGAGGTGGAGCAGGCTCAGGTTTCGGGGGAAGTGGCGGATTAAGCGCCCCTAGTGGCGGTTTCGGTGCCGGTGGTGCCGGTAGATTTGGAGGTTCGGGCGGCGGCGCGTTTGGCGGATCTGGCGGGTACAGGGGCGCAGGAGGCGCGGGAGCTTTCGGAGGCGCTGGCGGAGCTGGCTCCTACAGCGGTGCCGGCGGTGCTGGCTCATACAGCGGTGCCGGTGGTGCTGGATCATACAGCGGTGCCGGAGGAGCTGGTGCATACAGTGGCGGCTATAACGCAAGACAGTCCGCCGACGCTGGCGCCCAAATCCTCAGATTGAACAGTGACGTCACAGCCGACGGTTTCGCTTATGACTTCGAAACTTCCAACGGAATCCGTGCCGACGCCTCTGGGGTCGCCACAAACGGAGTCCAATCTCAGGGCAGCTTCTCTTACAAAGGAGATGACGGTCAGGACTACAGCATCACGTACACCGCTGATGAGAACGGATTCCAGCCTCAGGGTGCTCATCTCCCCACCCCACCCCCGATCCCTGAAGCTATCTTGAAATCTTTGGAGCAGAACGCCCGTGACGAAGCCGCTGGTATCAACGATGATGGTGAGTTATTTCCTTTTATATATATATATATATTATCATACAATATTCGCTTGACAAAATCAGACTTTATGAAACGTCTTCTCTCTGTCTGTCGATTCCACCGAAGCTCTTTAGATGAAACTGAAGATAAATTCATTTACTACATCCTAAATCGTCTTAAATAATTTTAGTCTTACATGTGTTCTTAAAGTCGCGGGCTCAGCTTGTTAGAAATAAGTTTCTCAAACTTTTTAACTAGGCTTCAATTTGTGCACAACTTCATCTCCAATCATCGTAAAGAGTGACGTCATGACATGCAAGAAATGCAATTGCACTTTGTGTTACCATATTCTGTGACATTTTCCCAGTGCAACTCAATAACTAACTTAAAGACCGCTGTGTTGCCACAGTAAAAACTATGTTATGAGCAGTTGGTTGGCAATGCGAGAATAAGCGATTGTCTAGTCGACGATGTGTCATATTATAGATTAGTTACGAAAAATACAACATTATTTGTATAAACAAGTAAAATTGTTTATCATGATCTAAATTCTTCTATTTCCTCAGCAAGCCTATCTAAGTCAACTGCTGCTTAAGGACTATTAGTCTACTATTAATCATGAATAGATCCCCAAAGCCTTATTTGCCGGTCAGCAAAGTGCAAAGCGTTCGTATAGCGTAATTTATAGAAAAAGGGAGTAAAACGTCGGTCTATAACATCCCTTAATTAAATTTTACAATCTGAACAATGACCTAAAATATGTGATGTAATTATTACATCATGACTGCTTTACTTGTCGTTTATCTCAGAAATTATTATTAGATCATCTTTATTATATATCTTTCAAACCATGAAATATTGAAATCTATCCGCCAACTTGCAATGATTTTTTTAAACCTTTGTTGCAATACAAGTTCATAAATGTTTAATGTATAAACTTTAACTAATCATCTGTCCATCGATGTCATTTAACTAAAATTACCTAATCAAAATGAAAATTTACATAACAACTATATATTTGATCTAGGAAGCGTACAAATTAGAGCAACGCGACGTGGGGTAAGCTTCTATATTACATGCAAAATAAAATTAATGTAAACATCACTTAAGTTTTTACCTCGCCAAGCTTCACACAAAAACCGACAGCAAAACACGTAATTATTGGGTCGGTTGTGAAACAAAAAGTTTATTAGAACAGTCAAAAAGTATGGCATCATTTTGAATTAAAGACGTGCGATGAGTGTACATTGAGTAATACAAATTACCTTTTTTTTTTAATTTGCCTCTAAACATAATGATTATATTATTGATTGGCATTTTTGTTCCATTCCGTAATCTATATGTTAAAGACTCGCAAGACATAATTACCGATCAAACACGTGAGGGGAAATTGTATTAAGAAATTTTCACTTACAAAATACTGCTGCAGCTAAATCAATCTTTAAACAATCTTCTTGTAGCACAATTTTTTAATACTTTGAAAATAATCACTAAATGTATAAACTAAATCATTTTACAAAAATAGTAGTGGCTGTATGTGTGGTTAAAAACTGGAATTAGGTATCTAATGTGCCCTCAGTCATGAAGATCGCTGTGAAATGACCATCTAAATATGGCAAATAACCGCAGCTTAACCTTGTCATAGCCGTTACTGTACATCAGTTTTATGAAGGATATCCATATATTTCTTTATAGATAGGACAGATATGTCTTTTTTTTTACAAAATTCATGACGTGATGCGTCAAAAGATATTTTATTATCGTGATAATAGATATTCCTCAGTACGAAAGTTAACGACGAGTACTGTGTAAACAAAAAAAAAACTTGTGAGTCACAAAGTAGTTGTTCGTTCATTACACACACACACACACACACACACAAACTCTCTCACACACACATACACAGACGATCTGTGTATATATTTATTTACATACATATAAATGTTCTAAACATTCGTTAAGTTACTTTTTTTTTTATTTTTTCTTGTAATTTTGTACTAATATCTCGACTATTTTAGCTGTTGTTTTAAGAAATTATTATTGTTAATCAACTTGGGAGAAGACATTGAGCTCTGTAATACAGGTTCTTAACCTAGCACGGATGTCTGGGAATTCATACTTTGTGGTCCAAATTCTTATGACAATAAAGATTATTATTATTATTATTAAAACAGGTAAATAGTGAAATTTCCTATAGAGATTATATACCGATCCCCGATAAAGACTAGGATCCCTTATTGGGAGCGGAGCCAGTAAAGCGAAGCGAAGCGGACGTGGGATACGTCTATCCCCAAATCTAATGCGATATTGAATTGCTATCTCCTTTGAAACTAATTATCCGATCTTGTTGAAACTTCGCACAAATAATCTAAGTAGTATAAACAGCTCAAATAATAGGCTATTTATATTCCGCCCTTTTTTTGTTTTCGGGTAGATTGATAAAGTTACATAAACTACGATTTACTTTTATAGTAACATAATTTATAAAAATATATATTATAACGCTTTCTAAAGACTATTAAAAATTCTTTATTTAATACTTATAATTTATATAAAATTTGTAAATATAATTCTTCTTCTCAACTCTTGCACAATATATGGCTAAATTGCGATGTGAGAATTTCCTAATATAAATATAATCATAGTCACACGATTATTTCGAGTAGCGTACCGCTGATGAGTTTCAAGATGACGCCAGACTGGTGCAATTGCATCATAGGACTTCGTGATTGTACTGGAAGCTGGGGCAAAGTGAGCCACGCGAGATAAGGCCATAGGTCAGCGAATTAACTGTTACCTGCCTCAGATTTATAGGCAGCTAAAGTGTTTCACTGAAGTCGTCTAGTCTTGTTCATAAGATCAGTTAATGGGTGAGCTTGATTCGTATTCACTGTGCTGTGGTGAATTGTTCACTTTGTGATGTCAGTATTATATTGGCTCTATCCTTAATTAGTCTCTAAAAATGGTTCGAAATGATGGGCTACAGCGCGACGGGACTCGGGATCGTTTCCCATAAGTAACAAGTATTTGTTTTCACTTTAAATATACACTTAAAAAAAATACTTAAAAACGTGTTGACATTACACATACGTTTGTAAATTTGTGTCTTTTTCTTTCCTATATTTATCTCAATTAGTTTAATTTATTTCAATACGATTTTGGATTTTCAACTTTACTTTCAATTTACTACAAAATTATGTCGCCTTTTTTAAAGAGCTGCATTACGATTAATGTATAATACTCGTATAATTAGTAAATAGGTTTTTAATGTTCTATTTCATGAGCAATGAGATAACATTCGCAAATAGCCGGAAAATTCGCAGAGCGGTTCGTGACCGGCTCACAATGTAAGGCGTGGGTTACACGGATGGAGTTAGACGATACGCTAACATCCTCTTAAAAAGGTCGGACATCAATCTTAAAAGTGAATGTCTGTGGGAGAATTTGTTCTAAGTAATCTAGGTCTAAGTCGTGGGTCCATCTATAGCCCTACGGAGGTGCACACGTTCTACCATTACATATTCAAATTAAACTTTAACACAGTGTATTTATAATTTATTATAATTTGATAGTACACGAGGATTGTTTTCACAACAATGTGAATAGGATTATATGGCTTGCATAAGTTTATCTGTAATGGTAAGTCGTAGTTTAGTCTTGGTGAAATTTAAGGTATATTCAGAATTTTCTAGTTTATCGAAACCTTTGTGTAGAGAAAACGTGAAATCAACAGCATGCTTCACCCTTCTTAACTTATTTTAGTGTCATTCTAATTGTAATTTGCTTCACTTAGATTTGTTCAAGTTATACGAAATTAACTTTGAGTAAACAATGCCGTGTGACAGAATAGAACGTTTTAGACATTTTTACCTCCTTGTAAGTGTCTGCTGCATATACTGTGTAACTATTTTGTATTACTTGGTTCTATATTAGCATTTGATAAGAGTATGAAGCTAAAGTTGTTTATTGAATCTATTGATTGCTTAATGTGTTCTATGCTTTATATTGCTATTAATAAATTTATATCAAGTTCGACGGGGAAGCGAAAGCGTGAGTTTACATTTATAGTTATGAAACTTGAGGCCGCCCGCGGCTTTGAATTTGCAGGTATCTTCCCCCTTTATGTAATTACTTTTGATACCCAAGTTACTAAATCGAAGATAAGCTAACATTCTGTCTTTCTGCATGTAATATATTAAAGTTCATTTTAACTTATTTTCACTTGTTCTGAAGCATCGTGATTGATTGAAAACGAAACTCTTGGCCAATTTAACTGTGGCTTAAAAATAAATAAACGGTATTTCAACATCCTATCTCAGATTTTCATCATTGCTATGATTCAGTTCAGTCTTAAGTGTCAAACTCATTTCTGCATGGTGTTTGGGAACGCGCTGTGAGAAATCTAGAACAAAGGTGGCCCATTAAGGATTGCAAGGCGGTATCACATTTTCACTTAGCATATTTCACACCCATGTAGACCGACTCGTTTGGTACAACAGTTACAAATGTTGCCTGTGATTTTTAAATATTATTGATTCAAAGGGATTTTCCACATTTGTATATTGTTTTTTTTTTGTAACCAAGTCTTAGTTGTATTCCTTACATTACTACTCCTCGATAGACAAACTGTAAGGGATTCTGCCTGCAAATCTTTCTCCGAGTATGATACCTTATGTAGGGCTTCGTAACTTATGTGTAATAATATTATTGTAGTTCCAAATGAGTTCTGGTGAAAAGTGGGTTGAGACGAGTAAAATAAAAATGCCTGGAACTCTGGCTCCTCAGCATTGTGTATCGGAGAGGCCGGGACAGCTTATTTTACCGCATCATTGCTTCCTTTCTTTTTAAATTGGTAATCTGTTATTTTTGACAAAAGTAGTTTTATGTTGAGCCCGATTTTTATTAGAGTTATTTTTAAGCTCTATACACACTGATTGCAAATTTTTTGTTAACAACGAGTTAATGATTCTAAAGAACAATATGATTCTGGCCTACATTTCCCTATAACTTACTCAATACCGTGCCGTTGTACAAACATGTAGCGCGGTTAATATCGTCTAATGAGCTAACCTGCTGCACGGATTTCAGTAAACCGTCTGTTGCTCAAGCATCGTCTCGAATCTCGATTGAACGAGATCATTGTGCTTTAACATTAACTCGCTTTGAGGCGGCGGCGATGTACAATAGTAATAGTATCTTCTTCATTAGTCTACGTGAAATTACTGCCGAGTGTAATAGACAAAAGAAAGTCTTGATACTCCATACTCGGGCGACTCCATACCCTTGCACTGGTGATGCTGCTCATTTTTGTTGTTTCTCCTTTTTACCCATTATCCTGTAAATATTCACTTCTCTTTACTTTATTATTTACCATTTAAAAGTTTTCTTTTCTACCAGTAATTTGAACAAATTATAAAAAATTTAAAAAATATTTTCTTAAAGTTGTTACGTCACTAGTACATAAAATATCTAATTATAGCGGTGACATGAGCAAAAAGCACTGGCTTAAAGGTCTTTAGGTACTAAATAAAAAAAAGCGCAACAAATAGATCGGATTCTGCGAGCGTTGCCTTGACGAGCTTTCGGATGCGACTTAGTGTGGCAATGAAGTCAGCTTTTCTATTTATTTATTTTTTTACATAAACATCAAATTTGCATTAAGTGTGATAATATGGTAAATTAAATTATGATAAAATTAACATATTTATTTGAGTTAAAAGAAACAGAACTTAACTATTTTCCTTATAAGAAAGGGTAAAAATCGGTTTCTGGTTTTTAGTTATTCTATCTATTCGCTTCCCGAACAAATATTTGTATGGCCTCCAAATAATTATTCCGCGTCTGTTAGTTATGTAGTTTGAAGTTGTAAGATTGAAGTCAATAAAGGAATGCATAAAACAGGAAAATTCCTAGATGAGTGCAAGTAATATTTAGTTCCTTGATCGCTTGCGTTATGGCCCCACAACAAAATTATGGACAGTCAACTCAGAAAACATGTGCGTGAAGGTATTTGTTGTATACACGATTGTGTTGCAATTGAAAATGGTTCAAGTATTCGTAGTACACTGCTCGTTATGGTTTTTCAACTGTTCACCTAAAAGGTCACAACAATTTGATGTTTCGGTCTTAATGTTAAATGTTCTAAATGCCAATGTTTACGTTTGGCATATCACGTGTAAGATAACGATAATATGAACATGATTGCCTGGTATTGGTTTACTCTTGGGCTTTGCTCTCAGCTTACTTGACAATAGAAAAAGAGAGAGAGAGAGTAAGAAGACCCAATGATATCGATTGTAGATGGTTTAAGATGACTAGAATCATTTTCTTTTTAAGTCTAGGACTGTTTGAGAGTTTGTCGTAATAGACTTTTGTATAAAAAAGATGTGTGAATTTTACCATCTTTTTACCAAAGGTTACATGCACACGAAGCACCCTGGTAGCTAACAAACATAGGCATCATGTCAACATTGAGTGCTCCAACTTTTCAGAAATTATATAGTGTAATCCTTTACACGCTCGAGTTGATTTGAACCCGTGTCTATATTGTTTCAGGCGCATACCGCGGTGAAGGTGCTGGCTCCGGTGCCGGCGGTTACTCCTCTGGTCCCTCCGCTCAATATGGCGCACCTTCCGGTTTCGGCGCTGGAGCTGGTGCTGGCTCCCGAGGCTCTGGATTCGGATCTGGTGGTGCCGGCTTCGGCGCCGGTGGCTCAGGATTCGGTGCCAGTGGGTCAGGGTTCGGTGCAAGGGGTTCCGGTTTCGGTGCCGGCGCCGCCTCTCGCCAATACCTAGCGCCCAACGCTGGACCACGGGGCTCCGGCAACGGTAACTTCAACTCGCAAACCGGATACCGCTATTAAATTTATAATGATGACGACGGGGGCTGGTTATAACCTATGTAGACTCATAAAATCGGCTCTTGTAAGAGCATTCTTTCTATCTAATAATAATTTTTTTGTCTTCGAAACCACCGACTTGGAAAGTGGCAAAGTATTCCAAATGAGATATTTTTGTTGAAGAACGTTTTCTTTGAGGTGAAGATATTTTAGTTGGGTATTTTCTATCATTTTCTTACTTAGTTAATTGTTTAAAGACTTTAATCAATCAAACAAGAACATTTTTATATAATTTTTGAATTATCTGTTTTTTCAATTAATTTTTACTTTTAACGCCCTCTATCGTCATTATCAGTAACGATGACAACGATTTAAGCTGTGAACCGATATTGTGATGATTATTATTTAAAATACTCACTTATTGTCTATTTACTATTAGAAATTCATCTTGAAACTTTCATTCTTTGCTAATGATCTCAAAATCACTCTTTTCTTTTCATCAAATATTTACTTAAAACGAACAGACTTAGTTTTAATTCTTACGTGGCGTTATAAATGGACAGTACTAGGTGTAAGAAAAAAAATGTATAAAAAAATTGTACGATGCTATAGTTATAAGGTTTGTAAATATGAATTTAATAAAGAGAATTTAGCAAATGTATTCGTTTTACTTATTTTAACTATAAATAACCTGTATATTGAGAAAAAATGTCTTTGATTATCAGCCATTAATCACAGGAAGATGTATTCACGGTTATTAAAATTGCATTCAATTAAAACCAAACGTGTAAAGAGTTTTACGTAGTTTAAAAAAAGGTTATGTCATGATCCTGATATCTGTCCATGTATTATGGATAGTATAAGTCATTTTTTTATCCGATGGCAGAAGGAAATCTACCATCTCCATTTTCCCCTCGGTGAACCCACAACGAAACAACAAAAACTAAAGAAAATACTCGGATCAAGATGAACGGAAGGGGTCCTGAAAATGTGTTTGCCAACCCGCCCAAAAACGGTGGATGTTATGGCAAGTTTTACATTTAAGTGTGATGAATCTTATGTTTATGATCAGCATCAACAGCATCATTATTGCAAACCTTTAAACCAAACCGGACCTAAAACTTTCTTTTTTTTTAAGTCTTCTGCTAGACAATTTCTGGAGGGCGTAGACCTTAATCAAATATGCCATGCATTTAAGGATGTTTTGCCAATACTCACAGAAGCCAGGAGTGCAATTAAGCGCGGTTCTGGTACCATTAGACTGATTATATTGCTTCCCCATTATTAATGGTGTTGCGGTGCCGATTTGGTTCAGAGAAGTCGGACGTATCATCCTTCCGCCATCAATCTGAGACCAGAGCCATGGTTGTTAGATAGCAGGCTCAAAACTTGTACGGTGAATAATTCACGGAAAATTTTGGTTACGGTTAGTGAAGAATCGTTAAGCGGAACTGGCGATAGAGAGGCCATATAGCTTGTAGATAATGGATAACCATGTGTGAATTTTATGTGTTGTGCTCCATGTTCCTCAATAGCAGCGTGTGTTGTTTGTGAGAAGTCATTGGATATTGGTGGATCAAGGCCGCTTTAGGTGGCAATAAATTTGGCAGACACAGATCTTGCAACAATGACAAATGACATATCGATATCATCAAAATATGAATATGAATATCATGAAATCATGATATTGATTTACGAATTAGTGACCTAGCTTTTTTAAGATAATAATATTAGTTCAAAACCTGGCATAGCATCATGATACTCCCAAAGGTCAATCTATTGTCATTGAGAAGCAGAAAGTACTTATGTTGCTGAAGCTAAGGTTTCATAACTTATTATAATTTATAATAATGTTAGGTTGTGATAGTCAATGTTAGATGTCGTGGTATGTAACGAATATTCAGAAGAATATAATAACGAAGTCTCTTTGTTACTACAAGATGGCGCTACTAGACAAGACATTTAATCAATTCTCTTCAAAGAAAAAAAAATCTTATTTCCTTTGTGTAAGAAATAATTTTTAGTTAAAAAAACAAAACAAAACTGAATCTCGATACAAAACCACTAAATAATAAACTGTTGTATTAAGTGTTCTGCTAGATTTAGGCTTCACATATAGGGTATGACATAATCAGCTCGTTTGAAAGACGGCTTTGCGATCGCTGTAGTTTGATAGCTTGTACTTGCCATCCTTCGAAGGCCATGATGTTCTCTACTCATTTCCCATATTCGACTTAACACTTTTACGATCTTGTACATGTCACAATACGCTAAAATAAATATTCGTGTTGTTTATGCGCAAGTCTGGAAGATTTGTGTTCGTCGAATTCCGATGGTATTTCCGCCATCTGTCGGGCGCTAGAGCCTCCTTTGTTAACAACCAGATTTGCCACTTGATAGTGCATATGAAGTTGGCATTTGAATAAATAGATGATATATTCTTCTTAACTCTCCGCCATTCTCTTACTGAGGGGAAACGATAGGTTCTGTGATAAAAGAAACGGTCGCGAACCTTAGAGCCTATGTTCAGTAATGGACTTAAATAAACTGGCGAAGACGGAAAGAAAAGAAATGATAATGGAAGTTCGACTGTGACGAGGCAAACTTTCATAGCGAGGAAACAGAAGTGGCGTTAAACACTTGACGGGCTTCTTCGGTCTAGTATCAATGGATCGTTTCACGGGACCATAGCGTAAATTTTGCGTGCGAGATTTTTAATAAAAACAACAATTTTGCTACACTTCTGTTCGAAATACAAAGACGAATTTTAGTTTAAAATTTTAACTACAGACTAGAAACACAATGCTGGATAAATAAGCAAAATACATTAAGAAAGAGCACGAATATTGACTGCGTTTGTCAGTCTGTTACAGATAATCCACGACAGTCTCTGACACTCCGTGAAGCTTCACTAAATGTGCACAGATCTACGATTCATCGCTTCGGCAATTCGAATCCGGCAAAACGAATACTGCAGGACATTACAAATATTTTTTATGAGCATCAATAAACTATGGTTCTCTGGTGAATCGATATTACACATCAACGGCTACTTGAATAATCCAAACTGCAGGTATTGGGCTTTCAACAATCCGTTGGAAATGCATCGGGAACTAATAGTTAGACTCTCTAGTCGTCTTCCTACGACTACTAGTGGCCAAGGAGACATCAACTGGCCATCGAGGATAGAGATCTTTGTCATATAGGTCTTTTATTACCGCCCAACTTAAATGTTTAAACAAACAAAAACAGAAGAAATCCATACGATTCCGAAAGTGATGCTCCAGCCAGTGAATAAAAGTTTCAGTTCCATGCTATATGAGTGTGAAGAAACAGACTGTTAGCAGATGATTTGTTTTTCATAAATAAAAATTCAAAATTTACACTTTAATTTAACAGCTATTAAACATACCGTGATACCCCAGTGGTCGGGGCGCTCACTTTAGTATCTAAGTGCTCAAGTGATGAATTGAACGTAACGAACGAATTGTTAATAGCAGTCATTAGTGCTGCATTTACTATGTGCTCGGGAGTGAAGGAAAACATCGTGGGGAAACCTGCATTTCTGAGAAATAATAATAAATATTATTTCGAGGATATGTGAAGCCCGCCAACCCGCAATCCAAGCAACGTGGCGCGCCATTCTCGGTTCCTACACCCTCTCAGATATTTGAGAAGGGGCCTTTGGCCAGCAGTGGGCACTTACAGGATGCTACTTTACTTTACTTTTAAACAAGATTCATTAATTCTGATATTATGATAAATCTGATATGAATGTTTTATTTTTTTAAGTTTCAAAAACTAAAAACGTTTTGAGACCGCCTATATATATACATAATACAGAATTAAATCATCTCGATTTCTCTTTTTCGTCTTTATAAACACTAAAATCTACCAGGACAGGACTAAGCAGTGGACCAAAAGTCTTTCCAATAAAATGTCAAATACTAGCGAGCATTTCTAGGAACCTTGGCCATACTCACCTTACTTGGCAGACGGGTTACTGAGCTGCCAGCACTGCTCTCGCACTGATGGCAATTGCAATGTCAAGTCTGAGTTATTTTGGTTAAGCGGATTTTCTGTCATGAGTTAGAGTCTTGGTAACCGTGTGGTTAAGGCGCTCGTCTAAATTTCAGTGCAAGTGAGACCCGGTTTCCAACCCAATTTCATCATCATCATCATTACGGCCTGTCAAAAGTCTACTTCTGAACATAGATCTCCCCCAAAAGACCACAAAGAAAGCCACAAAGCACGGTTCAGTGCCACCTGTATCCAACGTCTTCTCAGAACACTGTGCAGGTCATTACTCCATCTTGTGGAGTTCGTTCCCCACTGCGTTTGCTTGTATGTGGTTGCCACTCGAGTACCTATATTCCCCAACGGATGTCATGTTTTGCGAGCTGCGTGGCTGGCCTTTTGCCACTTCTGCTAGCTGATCGTAATGTCTATGTCGGTTACACTTATTCTGCTGCAGATCGCGCAGAGAAACCCCGAGCATAGCCCGCTGAGCACTGCTGCAACTACTAAAGTTCATATAGTTGACTTAGCCCTGGGTTCAAATCCAAGAAGAGGCCGATATTTGCACAAATACAAAAATGACTGATTTTCGTCGTCTTGGTCGTTAGTAATCGGTAGTTCTGTAGTTCGCCGTGATCAAAATATAACACCAGAAGAGTGCATCGTGTGAAAGTGAGATATTTAGAGAAACTGAAGGAGTGGATCCTTCTTGCACCACGTCTTTATTGTAGTTAGTTACAGTAAAGACCCATAAAAGTATTACTAAGCCTTAATTTAAATAGGTGTCGGGCTAATTAATGAATAATGTGAATGCACAATGCATAGTCCATTAAAAACGAAGAGTCCTCGTTATATGCAGTGATTAAATCAAATTGCTCAACGATTCGCATGAAGACTCGCTCCATACAAGGATGGTCTGGACAAAAAAGATTCGACCCGTTTAGGAGTTACGCGCCTTTTACAGACGAGATGAGCCTAATGACTATTTATGAAGTGATCTCTAGGTCGGAGCTTTGATGTAGAAATGACAGATGCTTCTGAGGTGTTTTGTTGCAAGAAGCCATAGATTCTGTTTATTTATATCACATCAAACAATTTTAGTCAAATGCTGAACACAGGCCTTTCCAAGAAAGCGCCAGAAATGCATGGCATCTTACCAAGTTTTTGTTTATCGTGAAGTATATTTTTAAAGCATCCGGCAAATCAGTAATCAAAATTGTTATTTACAAATTTATTACAGCTGCCAATAGAAATCGAAGTCAGTCTACTTCCATACTGGAAAGAAGTTGCTCCTGAGTTTGTATATATTTGACAAACGTATAAATACCAGGATCTGAGGTTGCCTACTGGTCAGGCCGCTGGCTTTAGTTTCACAGAGCGTGAGTGACCTGGGTTCGATCCATGGTGCCAGCACCACTTAAATTGATTATAGCAATTTTAAGTGATGTATTAACTACGTACTCGGCGGTGAAGGAAAACATCGTGAGGAAACTTGCATGTCTGAGAATTAATAAGAAAATATTATTTCGAGGATATGTGAAGCCCGCCAACCGGCGCTGGTGTTGCGTGGCGGACCGTTCCAGGCTCCAAAACCCACTCAAATATTTGAGGAGGTCTTTTCCCTCCATAGGGCACTTACAGGCTACTTTACTATTTTTATAAATACCAGGCTAACATAAATCGGTCATGAGGAAATGACTATGTTTCTACATTTTATTCAATTTCTTCTCATTTGTTTTTAGAAACATGAGGCAATAAAATATGCAAATCGTTCCAAAATCTTACAGATCGTTGAAGCAATTTCTGATGCCCTTGCCTAGTCCGTCGCTATCAATTATGTGAGCATGCAAACAAATGAACAAGCAAATTTACCGTTTACGGCACAGTTATCATACTGTGGGACCTTTGTATCTGAGCATCGTTACATCTAGTTAGATGTTACAATAAGATATCTCTGGTATTCGTTGAAATGTTAAACTAAATTCGCACAATTACATTGAATAGTTCTACTTGTAATGTTTTGTAACTTTGTAACTGCGGACTAACGAACGAGGCTCTGAGGATCAGCTGATGACGGAAAATCCTTTGCATAGTACCAAGAGATTTTGGACGAACATAAATCATACAGAGAGTTATGTACACGTACTACAGGATCTGGAGAATGTGGGAAACAGCACTGCACTATTCAGGTCTTTTTAAGCTTTCAATATACGTGATAATATATAAAATACGACTATCAGCCAAGCGGCAGTTTTTACTGCTGCTCGAATGGGCCGGCTCGACCATGGTAGTAACACGGCCTCGCAAAATACCGGCGTGAAGTAAAGGCATCTTGTGCTTCTACGTTTCGTTTGGTGAGTGAATTATCCGGAGGTTCACTCTCCCATTATCCTTGTAGACCGGCAACGCACCTCCAGTTCCCCTGGTGTTGCACATGTACGCGGGCGACGGTAACGGTTTACTATCCGGTGATCCGATAGCTCGTTTGGCCCCTTTCCAAATAAAAAAAATATGCAAATTTAGTTTAACTTCTCAACGAATGGTTATGTAATCTCATAGTACTCGTATTATTAAATTCCAACTTCCTACACACCTAAGAAGGTGTCTCCGTTTCAACTTGAAAAGCACTACATTGTAAAGTTGTGCAAAGTAAAAAACTTTTCAACTTATTTAAAATAATGGATTCCTCCAAAGTAACACCAGAGATAATTAATAAACTATATTACTTATTCCATTTATTATATTAAAGACGATGTAGTGACAGGAATTGAGAAAGGGATGCTGAGCTGGTTTGCACATGTGGAGAGGATGAATGAAAGTAGGTTGACGAAACAAACAAATGAGGCGAGTGTGAATGGTAGACTCGGGAGAGGAAGACCTAGGCGAACATTTCACAATCAAAACGGAGACGTTCTGAAAAAAGTCCAGGTCAAGAGTAGTAGCAAGTGGAATAAGTTGTCTCTGCCTACCCTGTTGGAAACAAGGCGTGAATATATACATTACTTATTCTTAAGACGAGAAATTAAATGAGATATGGTCATCAATTGCCTTTTACCGCAACCAAACCCCTCACAATTAGCATTTAGATATCAGCAGCAGAACTAGAATGACCGACATACCGGTAAAAATCGGCAAGCAAAAGTGACAATAGGCCTGCCACATAGCTCTTAGTGTAGGATGTGATGACCTCCAGGATGTTATGGGAAGATCGCTCCGTGTTTTTAAATATTATGCGATTAAAATATCAGATTACGGCTATATATAGTATGTTGAGCGATAACACTTTATATTCGACGAGTTGACGAGTAAAGGTCAAGTAAACGCGTGTAAAGGTAACCGACATAGCCGTAAAGATCAGCAAGCTGAAGTGGCAAAGGGCCGGCCACATAGCTCGCAGAACTGACAACCGTTGGGGAAAAAAGGTTCTCGAGTGGCAGTCACGTACAGGCAAACGCAGTGTGGGACGACCCCCCACAAGATGGAGTGAGGACCTGCGCAGTGTTACGGGAAGTCGATGGATGCAGGTGGCTCAGGACCGAGCTTCGTGGCAATATTTGGGGGAGGCCTATGTTCAGCAGTGGACTTCTGATTGGCTGAAATGATGATGATGATGATGAAACGCGTGTATTAATTAGCCATCAAAACCTCTTCACTATTGTATTTATAACCTTCATTCATTACCTACATTATTAACAGTTCTAATTAAAGCTTAATTTCCTATCAGACTCTAAATTGTTAGTTGTGTTGTAGCAGCGCAAGAATATCCGTCGTCCCTTTTCTTTCCATGAGTGTCATAAGAAGTGACTAAAGTATAGGCCTTAAAAAACCCTCGGCAATCTCCGGGAGCAAACGCGACTTCGGAAAGCGAGACTTATGCTCCCCACATAATTACGTTCGTCCTCCACGAGAGATGAAAAGTGAATTGCAGGAGCCCGCTTGACTTCACGAGTTGTGTCAAGTAAAACTCCGTAATCTCTAGTATAGGTAACTTTTATTATGTGAAAATGGGACTAGGATGAATATCCATATAATACTCGTAAAAGTTATCCATGTCCTTCTATTTCGTTTATAATAGTTTTAATTTATAATTAACATGAAATTTGAGGCATGCACTTCTGAATTTTTCTATTTTCTTTTGTTTGCAGTTTAAGAACTTCTAAATTTCAAGATTACCGTTAACTACGCTGTCGGATTAAATTGGCGAGTTAGACAGTAGCCTTTCATCCAATTTAAGGTTCCAAATTAACGGCTAAAACCGTATATAGCAGAGTGACTGCTAATGAAGTAGTAAGTTCATAAATGGTTCCGGGTTCAAATTCCGCTCCGAAGATAATCTTTAATGGAGAAGATAATTACAAGTATTCGAACATTCATGTTTTATTCATGTTTTAAAGTCAATTATAGGTTCGGTCTACAGTTCCTGTTCTTTGAGTTACCAGGCAAACAGATAATGCAGAATAAAGAAATACAAAAGACCATAGATACGTAGGTTCTATTTCTTCACCACCCCATTTAAGTCCACGGCTGAACATAGGCCTTTTCAAGAAAGCACTTCAAGAAATGAAAGACAAACAGTTTTATTCTTTGTCAATGGTTTTCGGTATTGTAAACCTCATTGAGCGTTTGAGAGACTGCTTTCTTATCGACTTTTCATTATCACACTATTTAACCTCTTTAAAAATAGATTCTTTACTTTTTATATAGCACTTATGTATGTAAAATAACCATTATTAAAAAAAACTACTATAATTAATAGATCTGATGTTTTATGGAATCATTTTATTTCATATTTAAATGAAAAAAAGTCCATAGAATCAAAACAGGATGCCTCTATGTCACGAGGTCGTGGCACTTCAAGCAGTAGCAAAAGCCGTCGCCAAAAACCTTCAACAATTTTGTAAATTGTAATAAAATTTTTAAAATAATAATTTTCTTCTCTGTGACGTTTTCTGTAGATATAAAAAACGGCAAATTATAAAATTGATTTGGTGGTTCTTCTTCATTCGGTTTAGTTCAGTTCAGTGCTGAACAAAGGTCTCTGACACCACAGGTGACAATTCTTCAAATCTTAGTTGGTTTACCCGTACTCCGAAGAGCCGTGGTAGCCTAGTGGTCAGGACGCTCACTTTAGTTTCATAGAGCGCGAGTGACCTGCGTTCGATCCTCGGTGCCGGCACCACTAAAATTGTTAATAGCCATTTTAAGTGCTGTATTTACCACGTGCTCGGCGGTGAAAGAAAACATCGTGAGGAAACCAACCTACCTGCATGTCTGAGAAATAATAAAAATATTATTTCGAGGATATGTGAAGCCAGCCAACCCGCACTAGAGCAGCGTGGCGGGCCCTTCCTGGCTCCTAAAACCTCGTATTTGAGAAGGAGGCCTTTGTCCAGTAATGGGCACTTATAGGCTGCTACTTTACTTTACTTTATGTATTTACCTGTCTATTTAAGTATACATTTTGATATTTAAATATTTTTACGTGTTTGATTTTCTTTAGCTGTAACGTCTCTTTTATGTGTTTATCTCTGCTTAGCCTAATGGTTGACTAGGAGAGAATGCCTCTAGGCATTAAGTCCGCCATGTGTACCACTTTGTGCATAAAGCTTAAATAAATAAATAAGTAAATGAAGTAATATGCTGATGGCCCGTGATACTCTAGTTAAGCGGAATATATGGTAATACACTCTTCTTCTTTTGTATTCATCAGTCTTATAAAGCTAGATAGGCCCCTCTTAATGAGAGGATTTACCATAAGCGCCATATTTGTATACCTCAAAAATATTCCACAAAAATTCCGTCTTATGTGATTCCTCCATTAAATCAAACTTTTTTGGGTACTGATATTATTTGGTATCTACTGGTATTATCAGGTAATAAAAATGTTTACATAATTAAAAAAAAATTGAGCAAAGTCGGTCACCATGAGTTTTTATGAAATTTTCTCTTAACACGGGAAGAAATGAACAGACAGATTTCCTTACGCCGTAATCACATAGAAATCCGGAGACAGAAAGAAATTACTTTAAATGTCAGATGTTTAAATTACGTTAGTTAGCTGAATTTCGAATAAGATTTATCCGTAGAAGTCATAATTGAGATAAAGGTGTCTGTATACTACAGTGGTCATTTAATATCAGTCGGACTGTGTGCTTGTCTATTTCTTTTAGTTTAATAACTTTTTGAATAAGACGTGAGTGCGATCAGACAGAGGATCAGATCAGAGAGAGTAGCTGCCCTAATCATATCTATCTTTCGAGAAAACTTACGGCATTATAAATAATTGTTAAAGTGCCGTGACACTTCAGTGATTAAGAAGTGCCAGATTGATATCTTTTTTTTTATGGAAAAGACGGCAAACGAGCAAGCGGTTCACCTGATGGTAAGTGATTACCGTCACCCACATACATCTGGAGCACCTGGTGGTCTCCGGTTACCTCACTCACCGAACGAAACGCAGAAGCACAAGATGCCTCTACTTCACGCCGGTATTCTGCGAGGCCGTGGTATCAATCCGGTCGCGCCGGCCCATTCGAGAAGCAGCTAAAGCCGCCGCTTGGCTCTACCACGCTTAAACCCCGTGTCTCCGTAGCGTAAACATCCAGAACGCTATCAAGCATCCGTGTATTGTGAAGCTAATACGTACACTTACGGCCCTACAATATCTTCTGCGCAGTTAGTCTACGAGGAAGAATATACATATTCTCCAGGTACAAACCTCACCATCACACTGTTAACCAACAAACAAGGCTCAGGCGACCGAATGACACAGATGTCGCGTTTATAGAGAAATCACCTTAAACCCGAGGCTGATAACACTGCGCCGCCCCTGCGTGGCGAGCATGGGAAAATCTTCCAATGAACGGCTTCAAGGGGTGTAAGGGGATTCCCCGTTATAATCTTCCTTTCTCCAATAGTCAACCGCATCTCTGTGGTGCAAAATATTAGGGCTCCAACAACAAACGAGGCTTCGGTGAGTAATATGGCAGAATACCCATCCTAATTTGTCGAACCCTAAATCTCACAGGCTAGCGATGAGGAGCAACATCACTAGCATGAGGAGAGTCACTGCGCTTACCAACTCATTTCCCCAGCATGGTGAGAAAGGACAAACTTATTAAAAAATAGTTGACGGCGTTTGGTGCTTTCTTGGAGAGGCCTATGTTCAGCTGTAGACTTAAATAGGCCGATGATGATAAGGAAGAAGTTGACAACTAGCAATAGGATATCTTCATGATACTACCCAATGTAATTCTTCTGCCTAGAAGGACATAGGCTTCTTACATAGGCCATATAGATTTTATCTGTTCCTTCTCCATCAGAGGAATCTCGTTACGAACAGTGGTTGATTGTAAAAAAAAATTGAATCGAGATTCGACAAACGAAATTATCTTTCTTTCGTGAAGAATAAGAGTTTTCATTCATTCATTCATTCATCCGCTATACAAGCGTGTAGATGATTGCAATACCAGACAATTTGACGTTGACACCCTCGGGAATTGTAGGTTGTTTTACGCTGCCACCATGCTCATGTTATGCTATAACTTCACTACGAATATTGACATCAAGCATACAACCGCTTGCCTGATTCCCGCATAGAGTCATGAGCTCTTCTACAGTTCGAACATGGTCAAATATACCATTCAATTTAATGGCGCATGTGGAATCGTGCCTCTCGGTTTTTTTTTCTGAATTTGATATCTTTGTTATCTATCTATATCTTTGATGGTCATATGCTGCGTAGATGAAGTCATCGTCAAATGTAAGAAAATTCCCAAATATATTCGCTATCTATAAAAAAAGTTATAAAAACACTTATAATGAAATACAAAAAATAACAGACGCTTTGAATCTCGGAAGCTTTTGGTAATTAATAAATTGATGTCCACTTAACTTTTTCTTATAAGAATTTATAGGCTCAAGTTGAGTAATGCTAATTTGAATTATGATGGCAAAAAGTGCTGTGTGTTGTTATTTAACAGGAAGCATCGTTTATATAGAATTCATCGTTTTAGAAATTTACAGAAACAATACGACATTTTTAGAATTAAGTGTTGAACTTTATGATAGTGTTAAACTAATTGAATCTATCTGAATGATAAGTTCTTTCCTAACCTTTACAGTTCCACTGTTGAACCTTTCCAAGCGCACGTAAAAGCTGGTACGCATTTAATGAATGGTTTGTCCATTTGAAATGAACCTGTTATTTGCGGATTTTATGGGGGATTAAATCATAACCTCATGACACCGTGGGCTCATGCTTCGTAGATCGGCCAAGACCACCTACCAGGGAATAACCCTAACAATTAAATAATTATAATAAAATTTTAATTTAACTTTTATATTATTTTTTTCTTTTATAATATTAGCAAGCGATTCTTATATAGCGATATGAAAGTGTCTGGACTCTTATATAGCCAGAGTGCGGAGATCCCCAAAAAGACACAGGTTTGCGCGTTCACCGCTAAAAAGAATCCCTTTGTCGTTTCTCCTCTTTTTGAGAACATTCCCCTTATTGCCTCAGCCAGTATCGGAATCCTTGGCGTTGACATATCGAGCGACGTTCAGTTCCGTGGACACTTGGAGGGAAAGGCTAAATTGGCCTCCAAAAAGCTTGGTGTGCTCTGTAGAGCGGGACAGTATTTCATGCCGGTCCACCGTTTGCAACTTTATAAGGCGCAAGTTCGGCCCCACATGGAATACTGTTCTCATGTCTGGGCAGGGGCACCCCAGTACCAACTCCCTCCATTTGACCGCATCCAACGTCGAGCGGCTGGAATTGTCGGCGACCAAGCTCTCTCTGATCGGCTTGATCCTTTGGCCATGCGAAGAGATGTTGCTTCTCTTTGCATTTTTTAAAAAAAATTCCATGGGGAATGTTCTGAGGAACTGTTCGGATTGATCCCAGCTGCTAAGATTTACCATCGTACATCGCGACAGAATTCGAAGTTCCATCGATACCACTTAGATGGTTGGCATTCCACCATAGTGCGTTTCAATCGAAGTTTTCTGCCACGCACTTCGACTTTGTGGAATCAGCTGTCGCCAGCAGTATTTCCGAACAGTTACGGCTTAGGGACCTTCAAGAAAAGAGCTTATTCCTTCCTTAAAGGCCGGCAGCGCATCTGTAGCTCCTCTGATGTTGTGGATGTTAGTGGGCGTCGGTGATCACCTACCATCAGGTGAGCCGCTCGTCTGCCATAAAAAAAAGATCCGTTAATAATGATATAATGGCCAATTCCCCAATTATTAAGCCTATAATTAATACTGTAATTGGTTTCTCGGATACAGCTCTAACGATTCGGATCAAATTTTGTATTTAGATAATGTTTACTTTTCAAGTTCATCTAGATAAGTGTTATCCCTGGGAAAATTGGTTTTTTCACAAATAATTATTAATTAGATTTAATAAAAACGCCATCTCATAGAACATTGTGGTACCAGTATGTACAGAGCGTGGCGCAACGTTCGCAATGGCATCTTACGATTTAAAGGCATTGTTTGGCAAACTCGAATACATTATATATAGCATATAATCTATGCATGGACAAGGTAATAAGAGAAGTTTGCTTGAATTAATGCGAATGTTTGTTATCTTTATTTCTGCTTTTCTTTTTATCTAATTTATTGGCCAGATGCAAATCGTTTAATTATTTATTTAGCTGTCGTAGTGGACATCGTAATTGTAAAGTAAAGTAGCAGCCTATATATATTTTATTATTTCTCAGATATGCATGTTTCCTCACGATGTGTCCGTTCACCGCCGAGCACGTGGTTTGCTAAAAATAATTTTATCAGTTAAGAATTTGAAAGAGATTGAACCCAGGTCACTCGTGCTCTGTGAAGCTAAAGTGAGCGCCTTGACCACTAGGCTACCACGGCTCTACACTCTCTCCCAACAACATACTAGTACAATATAGTTTAAGTATTTGTCTATTTGTCATATAAATTTTAATTATTACACACTATTAAAACGGAATTTAGGTGTTCGTGCTGGATGTGCTTTGTTTAAGTACCGATGTTCACGACACGCAGATAATAATTAATGCGAAGGCCTTATATGGTAGTATTATGTTCAACTCGTGATAGAAAATGTGTTAGATTGGTGCACTTCTCTATTTTCGAAATATTTCGTGAACAAGTGACGTACTCCAACCCGCATTCGAGTAAGTGGCTCCTTGCTTCAGTGACTCGTTTCACCTGGTGGTAAGTGATGACCGTCACCCACGAACATCTGTAACAACATATGTTCAGCATTGGACTCAAATAGGCCAATGAAAATGTTTAATAAAACAAGTTGGGCACAAGTAATGTTTATTATAATAAAACAACATCAAAACAAATTTTAAATTTAAAAGTTGTCAAAAGTTTTTGATAATAAGTTTTTGAAATGATCGTTAACATAATTCATTTAAATAAATAATGTCATATATTACGTTATAATTAAATATTAAATCTCAAAAAGTTGTTTATTGTGTTGCATTTAGCAAAAGTAGAGAAGGTAGCGTCGTTTTAAACTCTATTAATATCACTCTGTCTATTTGTCTGTCTGTCATCTGGTTTGATCTCTAGCTCCTAGACGGAATCAGTAACAGGACGAAACAAATGTAAAAATAATTGGTAAATAGTGTTAACACAATACCGAATAGTGAGTTGGAAATTCAATTTAATTATTTTTAGGAGGTGGTCCCGTAGAAGAAAACGGAAATGAAAAAATACTTATTTTCTTACTAAGGTATCATTGCCTAGAGCTCATTGAGTAGAATATATCATTATCATCATCATCATCACCATCATTTCAGCCTATCACAAGCCCACTGCTGAACATAGGCCTCGCCCAATGATTGCCACGAAGCTCGGTCCTGAGCCACCTGCATCCATCGACTTAATATAGAAGAATATATACATATATAAAATTACTTACCGAAAGAAACACAGAAGGTTAAGATGTCTATACTTCACGCCGGAATTCTGCGAGGCTATCAGTCGAGCCTGCCCATTCGAACCGGAGTTTTATTTGATGAATATTTAATGAGATATCAAAATTATCCCCTGGTCGTGGCCTACCACTGTTAAATTTTCGTTTACATTACCTTTCCTTAAATTGCTATTTCTTGTCTCCGACCTCTCCGAGGTCTCTGCAAGAAAGCACCAGTACTTACTGCCGTCGTAAAGAAAGAAAGAAAGAAACACATTTATAGGCAGTCACATAACAAAACACAAAATAAAATAAAAAAAAACATGAAAAAGATTAATTTGTTGTGCGATGTCAAAAAGGTTCCCCGTCCGTCTCAGTGATATCACTGCACTGCTTTTCACTCGGGTTCTTCCATTTCTAGGAGAGATCTCCCATATCACCACTATCACACACTAGTTTGTCTCAGGGTATCGGACCCTGAGAATCATGATGCTGCACCCCATCCCCCCTCTCTGAGACTGCGTTTGGCAAATTTTAATGATATTACCGCCGTCAGTTAGGTGCCAGAGCCATTATTGTTAGCTAACAGGGTGCACTACTTGCAAGTTGGTATTAGCAGAATATTGTGGTATGTTCTCCCATTCATCTCATAGTTATCATTTAAACATTCTATTTGGTGTTAATATAACACATACGTAAACAACCTCTACCTTTCCTATGTAGTGTAATTAAGGGTCAGATGTAGTAACAGATATTACAATAGTACCCTGGTCCGTGACATGTTGGTAGGTTAATGTTTCGTGACTAGATGGATTTTTTTTTAATTTACCACCGCGTATCTTAGTCCTGCTGCTGAAACATGGGTTAGATTTCGAGCCAAAGTCAATATTTGTGCAAAATAAAATGTATTGATTTTTCGGATCTGGTTGTGTTGTCATGCATCCTGTGTTTCTGGTCCTTCCTCCTATATACTGTTGAGAACATTGAAGATAGTGCTAGCTCCTCTAGCATTCCTATCGCAAGGACGAACGAAGTCTTATTATATAAAAAATTTCAGAAGCTCATCTATAATTCCATCCTCACCCGGTGCCGCGCCGTTTTTAAGCTGCTTGAGAGCCATCCTAATCTCGCGCAGACTCTCGCTCAGGATGTCATTACAATTGTGAGGGATAAGTTTGGCTCTTGGGTAGTTACTTAAATAAGTTTGAGATTTACAGCTGTCCGGAAAAGCTCTCGAAATAACTTAATAAAAATTAAACGAAATAATTTATTTGCGTAATAAATCCTTTGACTGGTTTGTTACAATATTAATGTTCTAATATTAAAATATTACCAGGAATATGTTTTCGCATCCGTCTACAAAGTATAGCGGATACTATTCATACGAGTACCTCCATCATTACGATGATACCGAACGTGCTTGAGTACTAACGAGGCGACGAAAATGTTTATTCTCATAAACCACTCATTATTGACGTTCACGTTTTAATGCATCCTTGGCGTATTTTTTTTATCTTTTCATTAGCGTATTGTTTTATCTAGCACGTATAATGTTGCGCTCTTTATGCGAGACAATTCGGCCGTGTCTGCCTAGAACGTAAATTCGACATTCTCGATCCGAACACCTGGAAACCTTATATTCTGTTAGGCGATACGAATGTTGCTATCTGTGTTATATTTCAGTGAAACGTTGGCTTTAAGTGAACGTATTGCTCCAAATATTGGTTATTGCGCAATTTTATCGCATCGTGCCATGTGGAAGTTTCATTCGTGATCTATTTGTTGAATATGAGACGTTTTGATTGCTGTTAGAGCATCTATCAACCGCTCACGACAATGTTGTGAAACAGCTTTAATCAACGGAAATTCTACCGATGTGATCGGTATTCGGGGCGGTCATGGTACTGCCTTGATCGAACCGAGCCATTCGGCCCAGCAGCAGCAAAAGCCGCCGCTTGGCTCCACCAAGTACAAAACTCCTGTAAGGGGAGAGATGCCTAAAATCTTTTTTTTTTCAAATTTCACCGTCAGCGGCGCGTTGTGCATCCCGCCGGCTAACAAACGAAGCTTTAGTGATCAAATGATGAGAAAAAAACCATTCAAACTATCCAAACTCATACTCTACAGACAGGAGATGCAGAGCAGCGTAGCTTGTACGAACTTATTGCGCTCTACACTGCGCTCAACACTGCGCTCACCAATCCGCCTGTTCAACTTAAGGGGGCAAACTTTTCAAGAGATGCTCGCTGGCCCTTTCTTGGAGAGGTCTATGTTCAGCAGTGGACTTGCATAGGCCGATGAAGAAGATTATTACAGCGACCATAAATCTATCCTGAACGTAAGCCACTCGCAAAGACTGCAACAAAAAGCACGGCAGTGAGCAACCTGCATTCACCAACTTTACGGGAAATCTTGTGCATACAGTCACATCGTTTTGTTGGGCTTCGTTAGTACTGCCCTTGCCGTGGCCGATTGAGAGATTTTTTTCCACAACTATGTTATGACTTCAGAAAGCTTTACAGCTGGCCTTTTTTATCCACCCTGCTCTATCAGGCCGGACATGAAGATACCTCTTGATTCGTTGTGGGTGATCGAGCCATGCCTGCTAAGCCCTTCCCACCACGATATGGGAACCAGTTCAGAGCGGTATGTGGCAGGCCTATAGCAACTTCTTTTTGCTGATCCTTATCTATGGGCTATGTCCGTTATACCAGACTCCTGATTCATATCTCTGACACCAGGGTCTGGTTGTTTTGTGTTCGTCTCGTGTCTCTGTCACTGCATCTCGCCCTTCCTCCGATCTTATCGCATAAGCGTTACATCGGATATGGGAAGGAAGAGAGATGGGTGATTGCCTCTATGTTTGCGTGTACAGTTACGGCACTATAATACCACTACTATGAACATCCCCAAACTTGTGGTTCATGACCACATGTTCGTTAAAAAAAAATCATATTTAAATTTTGTTTTTATACTCACGTATTTTACTCCCAAAAATGCATGCAGCAATGCATTTACATGCTTTGCTCTTCTTTTTTAAGTACCGATTACGATTAAATATAATATTTGCATTATTTTCTTCAGATAATAAAAAATGCTCTATAAACACGTTTTTACGTACTCTTTTAATTTTCTGGACTCAATTGAAAGATCGAATATCTTTAATCTTTTAATTTTTTAGAGAATAACAGCGAATGTAACATATAATATAAGATAGTTTAAGTCATGAAAACTATGTAAAAATCGAATCTCCATGAAAGTAAAAATATATAACCTCATATAAAATACCCTAGTTTTTAAGTAAAAAATATTAATAAAGTACATTCCGCTGGTCCCTCCGAATATTATTTTAAGCTGCAATTCAAAGCTTTTTATATCCGAGAAGTCGAGTCTCATTGCATACTCCCTAAAACACCATTATACGAGCTAATGGTCTTCTATTCATCCATCACACAATGTATCGAGCCATCGCAGTCAAACAAAACAATTGAACGATAACAGATCGGACAGCTTTCATATTGAAATCGATTCGCGCAGATATCATGATACTGAAATTAATAGATGCCGTATCCTTGGGAACGTAGGTAGTTCCTTGACAAGACGAGGTCGTCATATCACGTTCGGTGGCGAAAAAAAAAAAAAAAAAGCTTTGGTTACTAATTACTCGACCATGCATATCATAACTCGAATATGCTCGTTTATTATCTTCGCTATAATACCATTACGTCAGGCCATATTCGTGAGATGATCAGGATTAGGCTCAGGTTAGGTATATAATGGGTTAATTCGCCTCGAAGAATCACAGTTTTGTGTGAGCTTCACATTTGGGCAGTACCGTCTCAGCAACTCATAAATCAACATGAAACTGGTAAACTACATCGAAATTTAATTTAATTTTTATAATCATTTTGGGATTTCTATTTGAATAATGACAGATTTTAAAATTCTTTTTTTACATTATAAATGCATTACGCCTCGCAATTATACAAGGGTAGACAAAGATTTCTGATTTCCTTCGTTCCATTCCATCGCAACCCAAAAGCCAAAACCATTAAAAAATGTTTAACAGAATATTGGTTTTGATATTGCTAATATACCATGATAATCCTAATATTCTAATATACTAGATAATCACTTAATATTTTTTTTTTTTTTTTAATTAAAACGCGTCGCTTAGGGGTTAACGTACTTGACTTATATGCATTCAGCTCAATCGTCCTTGTCTGTTAATCAACATAACCTTTGGGGATTAAACCACCGCAAACAGACACAATTTTTAAGAAACTTGTTATAGAAACCTTATTAAAGAAGGTCTACTAACTATCTATAAAATAGATAAATTGAACACAAAAGTTAGGGTATATAGCTCTTACTCTGCTCGGGTGGCTAAGTTGTAAAAATTGAGTCTTACAAAAAAAAATTGTTTTTATTTTATTATGTAGATTATATAGATATAGCGTTAAAAAGAAAAATAACAGACCTCAGAGTTTCTTGTCGGTTCTTCTCCTTGAAGGTCTTGTTTGGCTAACCGGTGAAGATTTTGACGTTCATAAGAGCTTTAAAGAATCCTAAATTGAATAAAAATGTTTTGACTTTGACTATCTCTCTTTCTCTTTCACTCTCTATGAGAAACTCACCTACACGTATTATGTTGGCTGATTAACGAAATTACGAACTCAAACAAAGAAGCCATCGTCAGTAGCGCGAGACCGGGAAGAAACACACCGATCCGCCGATCCAATGTGGACAGTGTGGGTAAATTATCCACACAAGGAAGGCCAATGTTTGAGTGACATTAATCTGGCTAGTGAATAACCAAAACTAATTGAAAATTTAAACAATAGTTGCTCTACTACTAATACACTAAACTTCCACTACTTGCAACTTCAGGTCATTGTCGCCGCTTTAGTTGCTGCCTGCGCTGCTGGACGTCTCGAACACTTAGAACGCTCTTATCTACCTCCAAACAACAGCCCGGGCGTTGGTTCCAATGGTGGATCACACAACGGCTTTGGTACCAACGGAGGCTCGCACGGCGGCTTTGGTACCAACGGAGGCTCGCACAACGGTTTTGGTTCCAACGGAGCCCACGGCAGCTTCGGTTCTTTCGGCTCAAGTGGTTCTAATCGCGGCAGCGTCGGTTCTGTAAGCCCCGACCGGGGAAACGGCTTCGGTTCTAACGATGGTTCTCATGGCGCATTTGGTACTAATGGCGGATCTCATAGCGCATTCGGTTCCAACGGCGGATCCGGGTCGGATTCTCATGGCTTCGGTGCGTCGAACGGAAACGGCTTCGGTGCTGCCACATCCAACCAATATTTGCCACCTAACCACGGTGCGTCCGGCTCCAACGGTTCCGGCAGAAATGGATTTTCTTCATTCAGAGGTAAGCTACTGAACTGTTATTTTATTTTGATATTTTTTCTCTATTTCCTACAGTGTATTGGCGATATTATTTGTTCTTGGTAATTAATATATCATCATCGTTTCAGCCTGCAACAAGTCCACTGCTGAACATAGGCATCCCCCAAAGATTGCCATAAAGCTTGGTCCTGAGCCACCTGCATCCATCGACTTCCCGCAACATTGCGCAGGTCGTCACTCCATCTTGTGGGGGGTCGTCCCACACTGCGTTTGCCTGTACGTGGCTGCCACTCGAGAACCTTTCTTCCCCAACGGTTGTCGGTCCTGCGAGCTATGTGGCCGGCCCATTGCCATTTCAGCCTGCTGATCCTTGCGACTATGTCGGTTACCCTAGTTCTGCTGCGGATATCATCATTGCAGACTCTATCGCGCAGAGAAACTCCGAGCATTGCCCTTTCCATAGCGAGCTAAGCAATTTTGAGCTTCCTCATACGGCCCGCAATGAAGAAACATGTTTCAGTTCCATATGTCATCACTGGCAACACGCACTGATTGTATACTTTGCTCTTTAGGTTCTGTGGTATACTCGACGAGAAGATATGACGTAGTTTCCCGAACGCAGCCCAGCCGAGTTGGATCCGTCGATTGACCTCTGGGTCGAAGTTGGACTTACCTAATCGGACAATTTGTCCCAGGTATACGTACTTGTCTACAACTTCGAGCCTATAGTTCCCAACAGCAACCGGTATTGGTGTGACATGGATGTTAGACATGATCTTCGGCTTGTCCATGTTCATCTTAAGATCAACCTCAAAATTAATAAGGGTGGGGATTTGATGACAATTAGTGTACAAGGGAACGTAAAGGGGAACATACCATATTCTTCTATAAAGGCCAACTCCTTCATGTTATGCACCCTGGTAGCTAGCAAAGGAGGCTATGGCAACTGAATGATGGCCTCTCTAAAGAAACAGCACTGGCCCTGCATGCTGAGTAAGAGAGAATCTTTCAATGAAAGGCTTTAAAACTTATATAGGCTATATTTTAACTTCTTTTTTTTATGTACCATTGTCTGGACCGTAATTAATTATTTCTTTCCGACATAATAAACCATACTCTTTACAGCCGCAGCTGCAATAACAATGAAGGAACCTCGTCCTTAAGTTCCTTTTCCTGCCACCATCAACCCCAGCCTCTTAATTTGTGTCTTCTTCTTCTATCTCAGCGCCGAGCACGCAGTACGGAACACCAGCTTTTGGAAACACCAATGGCTTCGGAGGTCAGAAAACTTCGTCTCAATACCAGCAAGCCCGCGACTCTCAATCGCAGTTCGGTGTCAGCAACCAATATCTGACTCCTAAGCAGTCTTCGAACTTCCAGAACCTTCCTCAGCAGAGCTTCGACGAACAGACCGGCTATCACTATTAAATAACATTTTCTTTGTATAATAATTGTATAAAACAAACTAGCTAATATCATGATTGTGTTCTGTCAGAAATATTTTGTTTATGAATATATTTACTCATCTTCCTAACACTTTTTTTTTTATTTAAAATAACTATAATTATGCAGTGCTAGTGCTGCCCGAGTAAAGTTAAACTCAACTCAGCTAAACTGTAACAGAAAATACCACATCTTTGTCAAAATATCAATCTCACCAGCAGGAGGTGCACTCTGCAGGTTAACGAACGGGGCTCTGGTGACCAAAAATGGTTGAAAATCCTTCCGTATACAACAAATCCAAATACCAAATACCCACAGATCATTAGTGATAAGAAGCAGAATCACTGTGCTTATCAACCAGCTTGCCCGGTATGGTCGGTATTAACGAATCTTCCATACATACATACATACATACGTAGACGTTTTGTGACCATGCAAATGCCTATGTCGTGCAGTGAACTTTTACCGATGAAGAAGCATGAAGAAAACATAGACCCTTTAGTGCTTCGGTCAAGCTCCGAAGGTGTGTGTTTCCCTATCACCTGCACCCATTAAAAAGGATGGATTTAATAAACTGTATGTCTACTGTTCTATTAAAGTGGTAGACATAACCAAGCAGAAAAACTGTTTTATAAAAGTTTAAGTTTTCTGCCACGCACTTCGACTGTGGAATCAGCTGTCGCCAGCGGTATTTCCCAACAGTTAAGACTTAGGGACCTTCAAGAAAAGATCCTATTGCTCCCTTAAAGGCCGGCAGCGCATCTGTAGCTCCTCTGGTGTTGCGGATGTTTGTGGGCGTCGGTGATCACTTACCATTAGGTGAGCCGTATGCTCGTTTGCCCTGTACTTCTATATAAAAAAAGTTTCCTGTTCTGCATGAAATATTATAAAAATAAGATTTTGACAATTTGTAATTACCTTTGTTGTTGTCGTGTGCTAAGAAGAGGCGGCTAAGATCAACCTTGAAATGCCAATGGATAGATGGAAGAATATTAATGTCGAAAAATTCCAGACCAAAATTGAGCAGACCGAATGACGGACAGAGGTGTCTACGGTCTGGTACTGCGATCGACCATCCGCTTACCCAGCGTGGTGAATATAGCTGACCATCATCTATATTTATATAGCTGACATGTTTATGCCCTGTAGTGGACGGGCCGTTAAGGTAAGGTAATGTAAGATAAGAATCCAAAATTGATTGACTTCTGGAGTCAAATCTCATTCTAAGATTGTACAATCTCTATCAGGTACTTCATAATCATTAATTGTCTCATGAAACGAAGGTTAAGGATTCAGAATTGCTGAATGACAAAATAGTTTAATTTCTTTTAAAACGTTATAATGTATTATACGAACTAATATACTAATTACATTTTAATAATAAGAAAAGTAGCTTTTATGTCGGTGACGTTTCTTGGATGGTAAAAGATAAAAGTTATTTTAGTAAATTAGTTATAAAATAATTACAGAATTATATATGAAAAACTTTGTTTTATTCAATAAATTAATAGCTCTAGTATATTTAAATAAACACTCACGCATTGCACCTTTTGGTGTAGGCAGAGATTACGGAATTATCATATGATGGGGCCCTATCGGGCTTCCGCAACTTACTTTTCGGAGATACTTTTTTTTCTGTGTGTAGCCAGCCTCTTCATCCATGGAACGGCATCTATGGAAAGAAAAAAACGTGGCGGATTCTTAATGATAATTCAATTATTATATCTAGACGACTAGATATTTTTATGTAATTTGTCAAAAAAGTGATCAAAGCCTTTTGTATACCAACGATGGCTTATATTTCAGTGCTATACTACAAAACTTGTAAACTTGTAGACTCCAGCGAGGGAGGACTTTACACATCGGCAGAACACCAAGAGAAAGATAGCATAACGGTGCTATTCCGTGTGGAAAGTGAAGAGAGACGAAGACCTAATTACTGCCTAAAAGCCATGAAACATTCCATCTGAAGATATCCCTCATGCATCTTATGAAATAAATAAAAATATAATATATACAACTCAATGTATCTAAATTTTGTTTGTGCGTACAGGGCGGACGTAGGAGTCTTCTGGCATTAGGGATTACTTATGAGGGCGGTAGAACTTTTCAACCATTTCTTTAATTAAAAAAATAATGCATGCATTTCCGACTATTACAAGCTTAATAAATATTTTCACTCACTCAGCTCACTATGGTTTGCGTTCTTAAATCAATCCTCTCTCTCTCTCTCTCTCTCTGTTTTTATCAGCCCATCAATGTATTTCTAAGTTTCTGCCGATCTTTAAATCTCTTTCAAGTTTTTCCGCATTTGCCACGCTTGGAAGACGACGGCAAGATACCAGATATCTTGCTACCACAGTCACCGGTCAGGACACACAACATTCACAGAACGTAAATGAGGTGGCTGGGCCTCTAACACATACCGCCTTCAAACGGCAAAAAAAAAATACTAAAATAACTTTTACAATATAGCGACTGCCCACAGATTTACGCTCGTTAATTTTATTTCTCAAAATAACTCTTAACTGATGTAAATAAGACCGTGTTTCACAGAATACAACCTACCTCATTACCAATATTCTTTTGGTTTGATTAAACAATAAACACACTGACTTTCCTCATTTGTTCTATTGGATAGGATAAAATGTAGCTTATAGCACTTCGGTAATCTGAAGAAACAATTATATAAAGCTTCATCGAATTCGATACAATATTTTTAAAGAACTAAATCCGTTTAAACATACATTATAATTTTAGTATAGGATAAAGTGTGTAATTTGTTTTTATTCTTTTTTTTTATGAAAAAATAGGCTTGCGTTTGACCTCATTCTTCCCCGATGGAAAGCGAAGATGAGGCCTAGGATGGTAAACGCTTGCCTAGATGTCTGTTCACTCTGGCCTTGAAGATATCCAGGTTAAAGGTTTCCGGAAAAACTGACCTCGGCAGAGAGTTCCACTCCTTAGCCGTCCGTGATTCAACTTACGTGATTTGTATTTTTTTCTTTAATAAAAACCAGTTTTACTTTGATCGTATGCGCCAGTGCCTTTAAAAGCACGTGTCGAAGTTTTGTTACGATTTTTATTGTTGTTAATTGTTTAACTTTTTGCTACGATCGTCTTTATGACATAGCAGTACAAATAGCTAAAGCCATGAATTGTTTTTATATTTTAATAGAATTAAGGAGTTTGAGAGAATCTGCCATCCCGTCTCGTCCTGTGGATGTCGTAAGAGTCGACAGAGGGAAAAATTTATATTAGGAGATGGGCAGCAGCATCTTCCTGCATTAGACCAAAAAAAAAACTGCGGTTGCCAATCCACTCGCCAGGCGTGGCAATATGATATTCTATGATAATCTTTGGGGGAGGCCTATGTTCAGCAGGGGGCTTGTAATAGGCTGAAATGATGAAGGAGTTTGAAAGTCCACAGATGCCGAAGATAAGATTTGTAAAAAGATTAACTAATACAGCAAACCTTACACCAATCTATGCGTAATTGGTGGGTGTTAACGTTAACCACTGGTTTCGAAGACGACAGAGGCTTATATCTATATCCAGTTTATTTTTTAAAAACCTTACCTCACACTGTAGAACTTTCGCCTGTATCACGGAAGCAATTTATATGCACCTGCAAACACCCGGAGACCAGGTAGAATTATTAATAACACCCACAAATACAATTCCTTTGCGGGAATCGAACCCACGACCTACAGCGCCACAGCGAAATGGTTAGTCGCCACCGAGCTGACATAAATAACTGTTTAGTAGCTGATAAAAAAGTAAACTTCCGTTATACCACTTTCCGTTAGCGTTCTGTAAGAATGCGCCGATCAACCGAGCTATTTGCTTTAGGTAGAAACTTGCGACAAAGGTCAATCTAGCATAAATCGACTGAATGTCCGTCCATCGGTAGCTAATATTAGTTATTCAGAAAATCGATTCAATCAATGAAACGACTACGTTTATACACACCGCCTCTATTTCATGCATCAATCAGACTTGACAAAATCACTGTGGTTGTGCGCGCTCAGGAAACGATTGGATCTGTGGGTCAATTTGCTTAAAGTAAATCCCCTATTTTAAAGGTCAAGCTACAACAATGTAAAACAATGTGAGGTTTACATTAAGACATGTTTTATACATTGATGGACATTTGTAAAGGAAAAATATCGAGTTATGAAAGACGGTATTACCTTTATACTTTCATCTCCAGATCCAGGTCTCTTGTAGTGATTATAATACAAATGGTAATTAAATTAAGCAGCGTTCTAGTCAAGTTCTGGTACAGTAACCAATGTTTGTAACTTTGCCGGCTGCACGTTATAAGATTAAATGTTAAAGATGGCAACACTAAAAAGATCGATTCTTCTTCCTTAGAATTCTTAAATCTTAATTACTTAGGTATGATTTGTTTTCTTGTAATTACGGGTAACATTACACCTTTGAAATGGGAAAATCTTTGTATCATTCATGGAGCACGAGGGATGTGTGATAGTTAACACTTGGCAGCCGGGCTTTAGCATGTCAAGCATTGCACGAGAACAAACTTCGCGTTTGAGGTCTACGTCACAGGAACCAAGTGTAGTCGGCCGCAGTTGAGCAAGTGCTTGCTGTATTACCATATTTCAGAGGCATTACAGACAAGATGGGCCCTCTTCAAGGGCTTCCATAAAACGTTTTTCAAGTCGGCGAAAAAGATGAGTCAATTTTTACCATTTGTTAATTGCAAAATCCCTCTAAAAGATGCAGAAGTGTACAAGCCTAATGTGAAACATCGACGCTCTATAAAGTTTGCAGTCTGCGATCTTATTCTATATCACACCAACCATTAATTTTGATTTGATAAACGACAAATACTCGCAGAAGAAAAGATTCCTGTCAAAGTATCAATAGAGAAGATGCTTTTAATAAAATGAAATCTAAAATCAAGCATACCACTGCACGATCTCAAGATACTGTAAGCACATTCTGGGTAGATCGGACCAAAATTATTAATTAAAAGTAAAAGATTAAATATGACATCAGGACCTTCAACACCTCAATAACCACCGTAAATAATAGTTTCATTTCAAACGTACGATTAGTGTTAATTCTAATAATAACTAATATGTAATTAAAATCAAAATCAAATTTATTAATTAGTTCCCTTCTAGTGAATTTGATCCATTGATGGTCGATGTTGCAGGATCCATACAGGTGTCACGACAATAGGAAAACGTGCACTAGGGACCTCTAAAGACTGCTGCATACACAGAGGTGACAACCGGGCTAATAGTTCACCAGGTGATAAGTAACTACTGCACCCCAAAGACTCCTGGAAACAACTTCATTCAAAGAACTTCTCAAACGCGTTGTTCCTTGGGCGCATGACATCTGGTACTGCGATCGTAATCCTCCTGCCAAGCCTGGCCATTACGGTAAATTGAGAAGCAGTATGTGGGAGGTATTACTGGTGAAGGGGAGAAGTATCACTAGTGTACCAGCAACTGCGCAAACCAATAAGTTTGCCCAATGTAGTAAGTATTTTATTTTATTGAAATGGTGAGAAAACGAGCTAAGCAAACAACCTCAGTTGAAGAAAGTAACAGATGCGATGCAACCCCTGAGGTCCAAGACGGAATTGCCTGTAATTATACTGGCTCTCTATACCTTTCAAACCGTTAACAGTGGTTATATCACTGGTTAATGGTAGAAATGTATAAAGGTACTACCCGTACCTATTCAGACGACTCCTAGACACAGAAGGAGTCTACCACCAAGTAGTAATATTAATATTTTTAATAAGTATTTAATACGTTAATTAAAACATCAAACATTTTTTAATTGTGTAGAAAAAAAGCTATTAGTCTATTTCCTCAATGGATAGAGAAATGTTCGAGAGAATATTTTCAAAGCGACACGCCTTCTCATTACCGTATTTTAAATAGAAGGATTTGGAATAAAAGTTAATATATTTTATTTTAGTAATTTTGGAATCAGTGTTTTAGTTTTATTATCCTTCACTTAAAAATACTCTCTGTTAATTATGTAGCGGATATTTGATAATGCGGTAACATCACAAACTACAATGTCATGTCAATGCATAAACTAATCGAAAGATGGCGCTTTAACCAAATTGATCGGAAGCTTTAAGTTTGACTAAATCAACGAACGACGAACGAAGATGACAAAACCCGTGACCCACGATGCCGTGATGGTATCTGTGTTAGAATCTGTCACTCCCTTTCGTCCCGTGGGTGTCAGTCACCACTGAGGGAACACCCATGAAAATCGCTCAAGAAAAAGCAAAGTAGTGGTCTTAGATACTGCATTTGACTATTTTATTTTTAATATTACGATGTGTAATTACTGTTAATGTTTATAAAGCTGAATTTACCACGAGCTCGGCGGTGAAGCCAAACATCGTGAGAAATAATAAAATATATTAGTCCGCCAGCCCGCACTGACGCAGCGCGAAGGACAATTCCCATCTCTGCAATCGTCTCAAATATAGAACAAACATTTTCTTCACATACTTTGAGAAATATTCCCAAAGAGTATCCAATATAATATATTTAGAGGAAACTGAAAGCAATGTAAACCAAAGAATGAATAGCAGCCATTTTAATCTCAAAACATGAAGCCACTGCTTGAAAACGCGGGCATCTATATATGATTAATGTAAATCCATCTAATAACATAGAGTCAAAAAAATTTTTACAAAAATTGTTCTATATTAATAATACCTTATTCAAATACTACAAGCTGATCCCGGCATTTTGTTCATTAAATTTGAAGTCCACAAATTTAGTTACTTTTTGGTCTGTGCTTCTTCGCGGGTTAAAATAGGCGTAGCTTATTTTTTTTTTAATTTTCATAATATTGTAACATACCTGGAATTTAGAATATGGCCGTGTAAAGCATATTCGCAGTTCGAATTTTCGTATCTTAGAAAGTGAAGTGATCTTCCGAAAATAATCGAACAGTCAAGGTTCGTAGTTAAATCGATGTCACCCGATAACTTCAATTGTATAATAATCGTTTCAATGGTTTTCGGTTGCATATAAAAGAGTACGACAGCTTCTTGAATTCACAGTGCAGTGTTGCTTTTTGAATTTCGATATTTGTTTTACCAAAATAATTCTAAACAAAATGAATCTGGTATGTATGTAATAGAATAGTTTTTTACATTGTTAACTTTACGATAAGTTATATGTTATAATCATATTTATATTATTAATAATTTTGCAACCTAATGATAACTTAATGGCCTAGTGATAGGGAGCAGCATCTTTAGTGCAAGGGTTCTGTTTAAGCCCTCACCAACCCAACCACATGATAGGTATAAGTAAACCCTCTTAGTTACTTTCGGCACTTTGTTTTTCTTGGACAGGACTTTATTCAGTGGTGGACTTAAATAGGCTGATAAAGAAGTAAAGAACAACATTAAACCTTGATAGACCATTGTAGGATAAAGACAATAGTAGTAGTAGGATAAAGAGGGTTTGCTATAATCTCCCCGCACGCGGATAAGCGGATTGGCGATATCAGTAGAGGTCTGCTTATGTGAGTTCTTCATTTTTCCAGATGGTTATCCCGCCGTGTGTCGGTGGCCAATGTCATCCTTATGCCGATACTACACGTCGAAACCATTATAATCTAACTAGTAGCAATATTTATTTAGTTATAATTATTCTATAATTGTAACCTTTTTTTCTAGATTGCTTTTTTGACAATCATTGCCGCAGCTTCAGCAGCTCAACTACCATCGAGTATCTATCTAGCACCTAACCAAGGTGGTTTATCATCAACGAACAGCTATTTACCACCACACCAAGGCGATGCTTTCGGTCATGGCTCATTTACAGCTGGAGGCGGTGCAGGAGATACCGGGAATAGACGTCCTCAGCAAGGCGCCGAGAAGAATGCAGCAATTTTACAGCAGAATCAGGAAATAAACGAAAGCGGTAAGAGTTAAGTTAAGTCAAGTTATGTCAAGATCTGTGAGGAAGTTAAAAATCTTAATTATTGTTAGAGATATTTGGAGAGATAACATCTCTAAAAGTGCATCCTGTAAAATGTTCCACAGCTAGGTCTCAATGCCTGGAATAATCCACCGCGATGCTTTGCCTGCGTTTGGCTTCAAGTGTCTTCAAAATATTTATTATTATTTTTTGAACATGGAGTTTTTTACCAGGCTTCCGCTATTCTTATGAAACGTCCAACGGTATTCGGGCTGAGGAAGCTGGAGACGCTTCGCAAAGTCAAGGCGGCTTTGCTTACAAGGGTGATGATGGAAAAGTGTACTCCATTACGTTCACCGCCGGAGAAGGTGGCTTCCGGGCACAAGGTGCTCATCTTCCAGTAGCACCACCTACTCCGGAAGCTATTCTCCTGGCTTTGGAACAGAATGCTAAGGATGAAGCTGCTGGAATCTTTGATGATGGTAATTTAAAACTTAGTAATCATTCATTAATTTGTTAATTTAAAATAATAGCCTTGGCAGATAAAGACTCTTTCTCTGCCAAGGAGTGGTCTGGGGAGGTACCACGCTCTTACCTATTTACGCCAATCAGCAATTCAACCCCTGTTGTGTTTTAGTTTGAAAGGTATACAGGCTACTAAAATTACAAGCCGCTTTGAGGCATTCCATCGTAGGCGCAGGGGTCCAGGCATCCGTACCTTTCTTCGATTGAATAGTGCAGGTATCCCTGGGTTGCAATGGCCACTTACCAGGTAGACTGGTAATTTGTGTTTCACCCCAATACAAAAAAAAAACAATTATTCGGTTGGAATGAGAAATAGACTCACTTGGCGATATTATGTAATATAAATCTTGTAGTGTGCGATTTTTATACTTCTGTTTTAAAAATACTAAGAAAATTGTACCACATTAATATTAATACTTCGTAGGTCAATACAACCCTGAACAATCAGGTCAGGGTAAACCTGGCCAAGGTGGATTCGGAGGCTTAGTCTCATCGGGATCTGGAAGTTTCAACACAAACACTGGATACAGTTATTGATCTAATTGAGAAATTGCTTGTCTATGATATTTTCTGATAAGGAATTTATGAATGTAAATAATTTAGAAATAAATTTTCTTAAAAAAAAAAACTTCATAGATTTATTATTTACCTTAACTAATCTTTTCAACGACATTTACATCTCGTAATTAAACTTCTAGCAAGTGCTTTAGCGACTATGTTGACTACGAATTTCAGTAAAACCTAGAGAATACTATGAAACAAAGCCTACATTTGAAATGTTAATGATTTTTTATTTAATCAATACTTCAGTTAATTTTATTTATCATTTGATTTCTGTTTTATAATTATAACATTTTAATATCAATCTATTAATTTCTTGACATGTTTAATATTAATGATTGAAGAATGTGACAATCTTTTAGCAAACATTTAAATGTTTGCGTACTCCGTTGAATAGAGTAGTAGAACATAATGACATACCTATATTCCGCAAATAAATGATTATGATACATTTACACTGAGACAACGCTCTATGTCATATACTCTATGTAAATACTTTGTTATAAGCTTTTGCGTGACGGAGAGACAGCGAGAGAGTGAATGAGTGCATGTCTATATATATGTTTTATGTATGTTATTTTATTTAAATTATTTGCTAACGTATTTATAGTAGGTACGTCAAAAAAACACTTAAACCTTTAAAACTTCAACACTCGACTTTCATCAAAACAAAGAAAACTAACAGGTGTTAGACTCCTCCTCTGTCTAGGAGTCGTCTGGCTTGGTAACACACTCTTACCCATTTCTGCCGACAAACTATAGTGAAATTATACAGTGTGTTGAAAGTTATACAGAGTCAGTATGATAACGGGCAGTGAGGCATTCCTTAATCCGCAGGGGCGACAACGCATCTGTAACCTTCTTCGATTGAAGCTGTTTGCAGATGTTCATTGACAGCAGTAGTCACTTAGCATCAGGTGGGCCCTTTGCACATTTTTCACACCAATACAATAACAAAACTAAACTAAACCCCGCGATATGACTAAAAGTAAGCATAAGGTTCCCACTAGATATCTTTCCGCTCCACAATGAACCTAGCTCGGTATAAATTGTTATAACCGTCTTCAACGTCATCACTGCCATCACGATTCCTTAATTGACAATATGACAATGAGCTATGGGTTAAAATTGATCTAAATGGTTTAACTAGTGATGGGGAATAGCATTCCTTGTGAAAAAGGTACCGTCAGTGCGCTAACTTTGGTCAGTCACAAGTCCAATCTTGAACATTATCTATCGAATACTTGAAACATTGTCCACGTCGTCACTTCATCTGCCTATGCGAGGTTGCCTCTCAAGAGCCTTTTTTGCTCAATCGTTACGTGTACGTGGTAGACTCAAGAGTCGGCTTTTACTGCTGCTCGAATAGGCAGGCTCGATCAGGGTACTAACATAGCCTCGCAGAAAACCGAGGTGAAGTTGAGGCATCTGGTGCTTCTTCGTTTCGTTCCGCATGGGATTTAATGGACCGTTCCAGTTTAGCGGTTTAAAAAGATTTTCCAAAAGAGCGGTAAAGAGTTTTGGGGATGCCACATCACCCTGTGCTACACCTTTTGCAATTAGATGGGTTTCCAGCTGTGATTCTGTACTCGGATAGTACATACATCGTAGTCTCATTGAACATTCACTTGAACACTTTAAAATACCGAAAGTCTATCTGTTACCGCTAAAGAGACCTGCCCAAATTTCGACCGAATCGAAATATTTTTCATAGTTCATATACGTAGAAAAATAACAGAACATAATAGGTATATTGAACAGCTTTTCTCTTTGAGGGAGTGGGAATATAATATTCCTGTTATTGACTCCAACTAATCCAAAGAGATTGTATCTGGAGTAGTTCATGATAAGTCGTTAAGCGGACCAAACCCGCGATATCATTTGGCGCTTAATAATTAAAAAATTAAATTGGCAGCCTGTTAGACAACCATATTAGACGATTATCAACGCTGTAAGTCTTCATAGCTATATTTACAACCACAATAATGTTTAACATTAAAAATATCATACAACTGTACATAGTAATACAGGTCGCCATATTTTGTAAGAATTTACATGTTTCTATGATATCAATGATTTCATTGGCATAAAAATGTAATTCCATTGTTATTTAATTTCTATTATATGTGTTTTAATATTAGTTTAATTTTATTGCATTCACTATCTTTATTCATTTTAATATTGGAATTTCTTTGTTATTAAAATTTACATGATATTTATAAAGATGTGGACCAAAAATACGGTAACATCCTCATACCATGTTTTAAGCAAATAAAGTTTTATTTTATCTCAACTTATCTTCTCTTACTTTAATTTAATTTTTAACGTGTTGAGACGATATCATTTATGTTTATTTTATTTATTTAACTTCATATACATGAAATCGATATAGGCGGACTTAATGCCAGAAGCATTCTTTACCAGTCAATAATTTGTGTTGTTAGCTAAAACAATAGAAAATTATGAATATGTCACGTGAAGGGTTAACAAAGACCAAATATGTTAATCGCTAATCGACACAACTGCTATGTGCTATGTAGATAATCCTAATATATTTTAGCACATAGCTGCTCACTTTAATAGATTGACCAGTTCAAAATGTTGTTTACCACCAGTGTATAGCTTATCCAAAGGTAATCTAGTTAATTATTAATTCGGACGATTGCTGCTGTACTAGGTGAAACTACAACGTATTGATTATCTCTTGTACCACTTGTAATAATATAATTGACAAGGTAATGTAAATAGCCACACATAGAGATGAGTTGATTGATTTCTTAGATATCGCCACTAACTTACAATTTGAATTTTTAGATCAGTTAGAAATAAAATTGCAGAGATGTAGAAAATATAAAAAAGATTTTATTCATAGAATAAATAATCGCCTCGTTCATGTTCTCACTGGGAATTGTTATGACTATGACAATAATGTATACTCAAATGCTATAAACTAATTCATTGATCACGTATACTTATCTCTTAAACGTACTTAAATTGTTCAGAAAGAAGTGATTGATTGTGAAATTTACGTTTGAAAATTTGAAGCGACAACACTTGACTCGATTTAAATTTGACATTTCTTTGGATTGATATAAGACAAGTTCAAAAATACAAATCAAAGACTTTCTAAATTGCTGTAATGAAGAACATTATTGGTTATTCTTTGAGCTTAAGATATTTTAAAAATTATTAACAGATCTTTAACAATAATTTTCTCAGAGACATGAATTTATCTTAATTTGTACTTTTGATAATAATATTACAAATTATAAGTGATTGCTTCAAATTTTAACGAATATTTCACAATTACTGTAACGAGTTATACATAATACTGGCAAGGGTTGTGTTGCTTAGAACTTGTAGGGTTGTCGGAACGCGGTGTTCTGGGCTCGTGCGTACTGTTGCTGTTGGCCCAAACCTGCGCTGCCACCACCATATTTGCCAGGGTTGTACTGACCTGAAATTTGATAAAACCTCTTTTTTAAATGTGCACAATTTCAATATTTCGTTTTTTATTTAATCAAATCATTTGTTCAACTTACGAAACATTCATTTCATTTTTTTCAAACGTCATTTTGATATAAATCTACCACTGTTTCTTAATGAGGTCCCTCTGACGGAAAAGAAACCGCCGAAAGAAACCACAAGTCTCCACAGCAAAATGCCATTAGATATTACGTTGTGGAAATAACTAAAATAAACTATACCCGCTGTTTCAATATCAGTAAGACATATATTACTTACTGCATATGCAGCTTTGCGTATAGTTATTTCAAGAAAAGCAGTGGTATCCTTACCGGAGAGGGGAAGGATACCACTGTAAAAGTTTGAAAGTACTTTGTTATCTAAATGTTTAACATTATGGGTAGTAAATTTAATACATTTAGTTTTATTGCCTTTTGGAAGCTGTTGTTGATTGTTATTTTATCTTCGCTTCAGCGCGTACCTAGGTCTAAGTCTTTCACGTATTTATCGATTAGTTTCTTCAAAAGATAAATTATCGCAGGAAGAAAGAGTCAGTGAATAAAAGCACTATAGTTAATTTAAACGTTCTCCTTAGAGGATATTTTTTTTTCAAAAACCAAGCCAAGAACATAGTTAGTGGCTATACTTGGAGATCTTATCATAAATCTGTTTATAAACATAACCGATAAGGTTGGTTAAGCTAAATTGAAGATCCCATTGAATAACTGCTATAGTTAATTAAAATATCTTCTAATATTGTATAGAAATTATAATTAGCGTTTATCCGTATATTATTAAATATAATCATAAGGAACAGCAAGAATTGCAATGCTCTATTGTCATAAAGATTTACCATAAAATCCAATATTAAAAGAAGTCTATTTTAAAATTTAAAGATTGCACCCAAAACTAAGTTAAATTTGATACCCTTAAGGTATGTTAAGTCGTATGGTAACATTGTACCGAGCTTTACAAGTGTGTTTTAGAGTGAGAGGTCATTGTGAAACCGAACAAAGGTCAGTGCAATATGTAACGACACACCCGAGCCTAATTCTTTATGCAAGGACGTTAGAGCGTGTGAAACATATGAGATTAATTATTCCGAAGTTTTAAGAGATATTAATCATATAATAAGGCAAAATAGTATCAGTTGCATGATTATTTAAACATTGTTATTTTTAATTCGAATTAATTACTAAGTTATCTTTATCAGAATTATAGTGTTATGATTTCTTGTATTTACGCGAATATACACATTTGTTATGAAACTATTATTTACTGAAATTATCGCGTTTAATTTAGATTTTTTAGATCCCGTCGTTTCGGGGGTTAGGGGCCACACCCACATCACCCGTGGTCAGGGGATGCATGAGGTGTTTGGACTCATGAGGACGTCATTACATTTTAAGTAATTATTTGTACTATTGTATAATTTTACCGTTAAAAAATAGTTTTATTCATGACAGATCATTCCTTATTTTATTTGTGGCGGAAATTGCACAATACATTATTTCGTGTCTAGGAAAATAGAAAAAAAAAACGTACGGTCACACGTTTCTTATCTATCTGATATATATCGACCAAAGCGTGAGAATTACTCAAAAGGCAAATTAATTTCTGAGCTAGAATTATACGAGATTAGGTACAAAAAAAAAACTAAAACATCTCTTAAAGTGTTAAAAGTCCTGATGTAACTCATAATAATAGAATATTTATCGTTTCAAATTTATGTTGTAAAAAGTTGATTCACTTTTAGATTGTTTTTGTGTGTACGGGGAATACATATTATTAATCATATTCTCCGAATGACAATATCACCTGCATTATTCACCCTAAAACGGGTAGCTAAGAAAATGGGTTCTGGCGACATAGATAGCGGAAAATTCTTCCGAATTTGCTGTAACCAAAGCTCAGAGAGTAATGATAAAACATTATTAGTGTGAGTGAACTGTGCTCACTAATCCGCCTAGTCGTGGTGAGTACGGACAGACCTTATGAGTAATGTACGCAGCTTGCTGTTGATAGCTAAGAGAGGAGGATATCTATGTTTGGAAAACTCAAATAGACTGTTGAATGAAGGAAAGACTTCAAGACTTTGTACTTTTAACAAATAAATCGTAACCCTGAAAAAACGTTAAATGTTACGATGCGTGTAAAGGTGGAGTCGACCCATTATTTCCACATTACGCGGCAATTCGTTTGTAGTTCGCAATCTGGGCGGAGGAATGTGATAGGTCAGTCCGTTTAGCGAGATAAACGCTCAGAGGAGCCGACTGCGACTTGCGATTTGTGACGGAGTTTTGGAACACAATATCTGTTAGAAATAGCAAAAATTGCGTTGAAAGCATTTGCTACTACGTATCTGTAATTGTACTTTTTATAAGATCTAAAGTATGAAGATAGACCTTGGATAATCGGTATAAATCCACCTGTAACAATGTGGGTAATATTTGCCCTTCTATTAACAGGGATACAATGTTTAATGAAATCATAATTCGTAAAGTAAATTTCTGGTAAGGAAATTTACATTATTTATATCAGTGTACAGTGGTTGAAAACTGTTTAAAATATTTCAGCTGTATAAGGTAATTATTACTTACCACATAAAAATTAAGAAGGGATAGTAAGGGGGAAATTTATCCAGTTTTTCTTCAAACGCTAACCTCACCAATACGTAGTGCTAGCTAACAAACGAAAATCTGATGAACAAATGAGAGCGGGTAATCCCTCCGAATCAGCCGAACCAAAGCCTGCCCTCACCAATCCGTTTGCCTATCATGATGAATATGGGTAAATCATACGGGTGGAATGGCCTATGTTCAGCTGTGGACTTAAAGATGATCACGAAGTTCGAAATTTTCTTCCCGCGGATGTTGTAAGAGGCGAATAAGGCAAAAGACTCGAAGATCACAACGGCCGCTGACAGTTGGCGGTGTAATCAGCTTTAAAAGTAACATCCGAAAAATAAACGGATCGATGACGTGTGGCAGAGTCTAAAGTGCGAGGTCTCTGTTACCTGTCTCTCTCTATCTATCTATATCTAACCTGTCTAACTGTGCCGACCATGGCGAATATGACAAATCATACTTATTGGCGGGGCCTATATCCTTCAGTGGAGTGTTAACATGCTGTTAATGATGAAACAAAAATAACGCTCTGGAAGCCGAATTAATAGGTAAAGAGTGTTATATTATTTCAAGTTAGGTGTCCTAACGTATAATTAACTTTTTATTATTGATATTAAATCAACTATTCGATTTTAAACGAAGTAGTACTTCAATCTATTCGCTATAAAGTAATTCTGTTCTATTATTAAATTATCTCTCCATGACATACAACAATAAGAGTTCCTATTGTTTTAACTCGACTAGAATGTTTTTAATGAATTAATTGTATAAACTCACCATCATCGATGATACCAGCGGCCTCATCAGCGGCGTTCTGTGCCAGGGCCTTAAGAATAGCTTCAGGAGTTGGGGGAGCAGTTGGGAGGTGAGCGCCTTGGGGTAGGAATCCGGCCTGGCCAGCAGAGTAGCTGATGGCGTAGACCTGACCATCGTCACCGGTGTATTGGTACCCACCCTGAGCTTCAATACCTTCGACCTGAAAACAGCAATTCACGTATATGAGAATAGTAAAATAAATGATCTTGATGTAAATCCGAAGGTTCACTTATAAGATTAGTTTATAACTAAAACATTGTAGATTCATTACATAACAAATATAAATAAAAATACACTTTTCATATTCATTATCTTCGCTGACATATTAAGGTCTATATTTCTATATTATATGAATTCTGATACTTCAGATCCGATACAAATATCCAATTGCAGTTGTACAAAGATCCCTTCTCAGATGTAATCCACGTATCAATTTACTATATCGAGATGCTGATTTCGTCGCTCTCTCAAGTATACAATATTATAACAAGGAAGAAACATTAGTAACACTCATAATATACTCAGGAAAAAATTCAGTAGTTATAACGAATTTTAAACATTTGAAATTCATTGAAATGGACGGATTTTATCGCGTTTAATTTTTGTTATTATATTCCCGACGCGAAAACAAAGATTAAACGCGATAAAATTCGTAAATAATAGTGTTCGCGTAAATATAAGGAATTTGAAACAGTTTGTTAAATTGGTAAACATAATATATACCGCCTAAGCAATCGGAAATATTTAGATACAGATATAACAGAAAAAGAAGAATTAAGATATTATATAAAACAGTAAATAATCCAGAAACTAATAAATTGTTTGCGATAAAGAAAAAAAAAATAAAAAACTAGATCTTTACAAAGTATGTCAAAGTAAAACTGTGCTGGGGGACTTATTCAGTATGGCAATAACAATATCACGAAAATTCCGAGTGACTTCATTCTCCTTTAAAATCATACCGTGCTACCCAAGAAATGGTTACCTATAAACAAAATCATATCATGAAACACGGTATTACTTTATCTTATATTAAGAGTAACTATATACGGAATAGTTGTTAAATATTTTTATGGTATAACATATAAGGCCTCTAGAATGATTTGATCCCAATAGCCTTTCGGGAGACTGATTTAAGCTATTACGTTATAATTAAGCGTCAGTATTACAAACAACAAGACACTGAAGAGAACCTCAATATATTTGTTATACTGTCTTTTGTTGAGCCATAAAGAAAAACTATTTTGCATTTATTAAAATAAATTATGTGATATGCAATATATTTCGAAATCCTCATCAAAATATTGTAGATTTATGTAACATTTGGTTTGTCGCGTCTTCTAATTCCTTATGGATTTAACTACTAGTAAAGCGTATCTTTTCTTTCGTTAAAATAACTATAAAACTCATTACTATTTTAAAAGTTAAATAGTCAAATATTTATTCCTTCTTTTTAATAACGTGTTATAACGATGGAATTTCACAATAATTGTTAAATGTTGTCCATAAATGTCTCGATTAAGTTTGATATCGTTAATATTTAAACTAATTTAGAAATACGAATATGCATTTAGAATAAACTCAACGAGATCTTTAGTCAAATTTCTTATGATCAGAGAAATGTTATATTTGTATGTTAAACCTATGTCTTAACATACTGCTGTAAGATGCATAATTCTGAAATGAAACTTTTGCGTAAAAGCTGCAAGCAACCTTTCGTATGTCGGACAGCTCAGCTCTCTGCCCTTTTCAACTTAGTGATTGCAATCTAACACATGGGATCGTCAAGCGTTAGGATGACACATTTTATACACTATAAGGACATGTATATTTTTTTTATAATAATAACATATTACTGTAATATAATCGTAGTGGCAATTTGTTTTTAATTTTTATAACACCCTCATATTTTATTTAAACGTTTTTTAACCTTAATAAAACTATGTTATAAATTTTAAAAACTGGCATATAAATTGAATGTGTAGATAAGAATTTTGTTAATTCTTCAATTTCACTTCAACTCACTTTGAAAGATATAGAAATTAACATCATTTACATTATCATCATATATTTTATTGCTACAATGAACATTTATTGCACTACGTTTCTGAATAAATGAAAAAAATTATATTTATCATTTATTAATGAAAATAAAAAATTTAATTAAATTATATTTATTTATCTTTCGATCTGTATATAGCAATTGTACCCATAGTTAAAAGTCACGTTTTTCCCAGGGTGATAACGCCCTAAATCTTGACTTCTTATCAAGAATAGACGTCAATATACAAAAGTTATAATAACCGACAAAATTCAACAGCATTTTGTGTCATAAAATGTTATAAACAAAATTTAAACTATTAACGACACAATTTCTCTACGATTCTAGAACGTTCTTAAAATGGCTAAGTTCATGTTACACATAATGGCCACAAAACGTGTGTGGTGTATGGTCACCCTAATGATGGGCACTACAGGTGTTGCTTCAATATAAAGCCGCTCGTGAATCATTTGATCTTTGCACTGTATTAGCATTTTATTTATGTTACAGTGTCGTGACATTTATATGAACCATTATGAACTATTTCAAGACCAGATCGTAAAGATTTACGTTCGATTTTATGTGTCAATAGGCGTTCTTGTGTTTTGCAACGAAAACTCTTATTTATATATATATATAAAAAGATTATTTAGGTGACTTCAGCTGAAATATTCTTTCTTAGTAGTTTTTATTTATTTAAAAAACTTTATTGCTTACACTCCTTATAATTTGAGGTGACAAAGGGCGGACTTAATGCCTATTGGCATTCTCTGCCAGTCAACCCATGGGTTGGTGAGATAGCCGTAGCAGGTGTATTTATTTAGTAAATTAACTAAGTAATAAAATTATTTTAAAATAACCATGAACAAAGTAGTAGTAGTTGTCAGCGCAGGAGATATAATAGTGCCGTAAGAGTATGCCCAAACATGGAGGCACTCACTTGTACACACCTTTTCGTAGTTGAAGTAGCGTATGTGTGATCAGATCATAGAAAGGGTCTGATGCAGTGTGAGAGAAATGTGACGCAACACAACAAGAACAATAAATTTTCTTTTTACACAGATACAGACTTCGCTTGGGTTTAGAACACCGGACCCATATCTCTACAATGGATACGAAACCTAGAACTGGTTAGGTTTCCAATTGTTAGACGAGTCGATAATTTTAAGTGCGTGACTAATAAACGCTTGAACTCTTACCTCCTTTCCCTGTTCCTCAGCTTTGATGCCGTTCTCAGTTTCGTAATTGTATCTGTATGAGTTTTCATTTATGTCAGAGTCATAGGCTATGATGCGTGCATTCTTCTCGTAGGCAGCCTGGGGCCGTTCATTGTAAGTGGCTGAGGCGGCGATGCCGAATAGGGTGGCGATGAGTACCTGGAGATCAGATCAAAATCAAAATCTTTATTCTTCAACATGGGAACATGAACTTCTCTTATCAAAAACCATATTTTTTTTTAATCTACTACCGTTTTGTTGGTGATTTTCCTCTGAGGCGAAAGGAACTCCGTAAAACAGAACATTTGGAAGGAACAATTGTGACTTGGGCGCAGAAAGAGAGCCTCTCCGAATGACGTATCGAACCTCTTTCTGCATGTATGCATGGGCTAACTGCGCGTTAACTATATTTTCTTGTTTCGACTAATCTTTTTGTTTTATTATTGGTACGCTAAAATGTAGAACCGTTCTAACTATTATGCGATATTATTTATAAAAAAGTTTTTTTAATTATTAAATAAAACACTACTTTCATTTTAGTGGCAATATTTCTGGGAGACATATGTTGAGCAGTGGTCTTGAAACTGGTTTTAATGCTGATGATGTGGTGATGAATCCGTATATAAATCACGTATGATACCATTTTAAGTATAATTCGTATAAATTATGTATCCCAGTCTAATAAGAAGATATTAAACAAAACAATACATCTCCATTGTGTTCCATCAAGCAAAAAACAAGACAAAGAACATAAAACCAACAAATAAAACTTTCCTGCGTGTTGCATTGTTCATGAGATTCATTCATTGCGGTCTGCTTCATCTAGCTTGTAAAGGAACTTACGTAAATTAAAACGTCCTGTCTATGAACCGGTATTTAAAATAATAGTGATAAATACAGTGCCTGTAGATGTCTCACGGCTAGACAAAAGCCTCCTAGAATCAACAATCAATAATCTAATCAATCAATCTAATGTAATGTAAGCTTTCACCTCAGAAATATAAGAAACATGATTTTAGAAATTCGAATATTTATAGAATTAAAAGACCTAATAACTGATCTTTTGAAGGAACTTCCACACTGTGCCTCTAAGATCTTCGCCTTACTGTAATCATATTCCTTTGGAGATAATAAGTATCCAAACGGTTATAGAAATGCCCGAGTAATCGAGTGACATACATTACAAAACACTTTGAATTGACAACCCTATTTTAAGTCGGTTAAAGATATAAACGTTTTAATATTAGACAAATTGGGAATGGTAGATTTAGGAGAATTCACAAATTGTTACATAATTATCGGAATCAATGCTTATAGATTTAATCTCAAATGTTCCCGCCTTGTATTCAACGAGCTATTGACGTAACCCATGATTTATACAACCCCACGAATTAAATAAAAATATGTACACTTTTTTTATTTTAAGAAAACGTTCTATATTTACTAATCGACAATAGAATGAAAATAAAATAATTACTAATATTTGACCACTGTTATATAATTAGAACGTTTCTTAATCGCACATATCTCGATACGATAACTATAAAGATTCCAAGTTGCACAATAAACAAGTCGATCAAAAATATTGATAATGCCTATCGATAAATCGTTTAAAAGTCAACTCACCAGCTGCATATTTGCAATGTATGTGACACTGGGTTGGAGGTGACTTCTCGAATGATGATCGTGTACCTTCCCTCCTCTTTATATATTCGCGTCTTATGCGTTACAAAATTCCTTCCATAATATAATGAAACTTTAACTTTTCCCAATAAATAACTGAACTTTAAACAACATTTTTTTCTATGCGTTATGGTTAGAGATTTCTTATGTTTGATTTTTGGCTAGCGCGTGTGAAGTTTGTGTTATATTAGATTTTGCTTTATGACCTACAATTTAGATATTGTACTAATACGCTCTTTGACCTCTTGAAGCCTGTCTAAGGGTTCATAAAATTAAGTTATAAACTTTGTTAATCTAATTAAATTTATTTATATATTTAAATATACACGTTTAATTATTAACATAAAAATGTTGTCTACTAAATAATGATTTTTGATATTAATGCGAATCTTATTGCTTCCCAGCCGTAATTATTTACAATTCATCATTATTAATGGTATTCTTGGACATCGCACGAAATATCAAGGGTTGGATGACGCTGGTGACCTAACCAGCATTAGTTTCGTTTACATATCGGCTGTATTTAATGTATATGGTATGTCAATTAAAGGTAAAATAACACTCGTATGTATCTGAATGTAGATTGAATGGATGGCTTAAAATAAACGTGGTATTGGTGTATGAATCTGTCACCCCTTTTATCCCGAGGGCGTCGTGAGAGGCGACTAAAAATAAAGCCTTGAAAATCGAATGGCTACGGACAGATGGCAAATACTAGACCAAAATTATTTTTTGAAAAACATTACATGACAGCTTAAGTAATTGTGAATATTATATCCCTATCTGATTATATTTCCCTATACTTATTTGGCAATAATAATTAAAAAAAAAAAATTTTTTTATTTGAACACGTTTACTTTGTGTGTTGAACTGTTTCATATTATCTTGCTAAGCTATGTATATTACTGAATTTGACATTAGAAATAATTCTTTAGCTATATTCGTGATCTCACGATATGAGGGTGTTGGAAATATGAGCAATGCCGCCTCTTGCAAATATCACAAGAGACCAAAAGATTCGATAGTTGATTTTTTTTCATTGCGGTGACGACCGAACAGTCCACACCATGGTAAGTGGGTACTGCAGCCCATCGGCACCTGGAAACAACTTCAATCTATGGAGTTTCCAGATGCGTTGTCAACACTGAAGGCTGCGATCATTCTGGGTAGTGTCCCGTATCTATATCCCGTTCAGGGCAGAAACGACTAAAATAAACTTATGACTACACCAAAATTAGGTAGCCGGTCGAGAGACATATTAGTTATTTCAATCCGTTTTTCACCAGAGCATACTTGAGACAACGTGACAGGTGGTGAGCCTGTCGCCGACTTTGCGTCTAACCCAACGATACAAATCTTGCATAACTTTTTGAAAACACTCATTGGTACGAGTCTTATAGATGAGTGGGATCGAACTCGAGTCTCCTGATTCGTAGGCAGATCCACGAACTACTCGGTTAAAGTGGCTTTGCATGTTTTGTAAAAAATTCTGACCCCATCAATTTGAGTGAATTAGGCAACACTCTATGTTGAATTACACAACTTGCACATTTTCTAGACCTTCATTACAGACCTATTAATGTTTGAATTTGGAACTATTATTTTCGAGGTGAGAAATCGCGTGAGCGTCGAATTAAATCTAACGCCTCTTAATATTTTACCTCGTAACGCACATTTACATATTATTTTATTTGTTTATTTAAATTTGTACACTATACACATGTGTACGTGTTGACACATGTTTTAGCATGATGATGATGTTCTCCCGCCCGATATCGACCACGGTGACAAAATAGTATCGGGAGTTGTCAACTGCGCAGGAGATGTTATAGTGCCGTAAAACGTACGCGCGAACTCAGAGGCAATTATATTTATCTTCAAATATATATGATATCCGCAGCAGAACTAAGGTAACCGACATAGCCGTAAAGATCAGCGAGCTGAAGTGGCAATGGGCCGGCCACATAGCTCGCAGAACTGACAACCGTTGGGAAAAAAGGTTCTCGAGTGGCAGCCACGTACAGGCTAACGCAGTGTAGGACGACCCCCCACAAGATGGAGTGACGACCTGCGCAGTGTTGCGGGAAGTCGATGGATGCAGGTGGCTCAGGACCGAGCTTCGTGGCAATCTTTGGGGGAGGCCTGAGTTCAGCAGTGGACTTCTGATTGGCTGAAATGATGATGATGATGATCAGATGTAACGTTTATGCGATAACATCTGAGAAAAAGTCAGAACCGTGCGCAAAAAATGTTACGCTCGGATTCGTACCCGGGGGGATCCAAGGCTGAGCGGTCAGGTTCACTTAGTGGATACTAAGCCAGGTTGTATCGTATATTACTTTTTTGTCGCACATCATATCATGATAATCAACATAAAAAACCGACTTCCGATGAGCTGCAGTGTTGAAAGTGCAAAGTGTCTGATAATGCGATCGCCAAGCACTTATCAAGCGTGGCGATTGCGAAATTCCCTCCAAGTTCCAAAGGCTTGTGCAGCAGTGGGCAATGGCCTCTTTCTCAAATATCTATGAGGGTTTTGGAGCCGGAAGGAGCTCCGCACCCTGCTCCATTGCGGGTTGGCGGGCTGCATCCTCAAAATAATATTTTTTATTATTTCTCAAACATGCAGGTTTCCTCAACGATGTTTGCCTTTACTGTCGAGCACGTGGTAAATGCAGCACTAAAACCTGCTATAAACGATCGAAACCAGGTCTCTCGCGCTCTATGAAACGCCTTAAATTGAGCGCCCTAACTAGGCTATCACTGCTACTAAATAGTGTTAATATTCACTAAATATAACTAAATAGGAAATGTATATACTTACGAATGTATATTTTGTGTCTCTAGTACCAAATAATACGTTAATTATACCTGTAATAAAAGTACTGATTACATCAAAATACCGGATAAACATCGCGGAAGTGTAAATAGTTACGGCAAAAATTGTTTAATTATTATCTGGAACTTAGTTTGTTCATTATAAATAAGTTAAGTGTAAAAAGATCAGAGATACAAAACCATAGACGAAGCGCATCGCGCAATGGTGTGCTAAATACAAGCTCGTGACAAAATAATATTTTTTTTTGGATTTCTATAATTGTTCTTAAAAGCGGACGCTTTCTTTAAGTTTCATATTACGAGAGCAACCTGTGTTCAAATTCCGGTGTTGGTAACACGGTTAGTTGAAATTTTAAGCGCTGAATAAACCACGTTGAAGGAAAAACATCGTAAGGAAAGTTGCATGAGTGAAAAAAAAAACTATTTAGTCTTTCAAACATTGTTTCAACGTAGTTGTCACTTATCAGCTCCAAAACCGTCTTAAAAAAACAGTTCTTTGCCGACAGTGGATACCACACTGTTGTGTCTGAATTATCAATAAACGCCTCAAAAAAGCACACCGATCGCTTTTAATTATTGGACTCTCACAACGTAAACATTGTAATTTCGCTATCTTAAATAAAATAACGATTGCTTGCATCCATAACCTTCACCTTTAGATTTGTCATTTCCTTTTACGGCGCATTTGTATTTAATTAAACCACCCTGTGTTTTTTTCCAACAAATATGTTACAAGTATGCTGTACATTCTTACACAGCGTGACCAGAACATCCGTCTTGTCGATGTTTTCTTTGTTATGTAATATTTGAATTAAAATTGACTCTATAAAGTTGAGAACTCACTGGAGTCTTCACGGATATTATCAGTGGTTGTTCTATTTTTTTTTTAGTTATAATAGTGGTCACGGTAGCTGAGTCGTTAGGGTATCTACCATCAAATCCAGATACTGCTTCATATGGAGGACTGTTAAATGAAATTAAATGAATGAATGAATGAAATACACTTTATTGTACACCAATAGCAAAAATAGGAAATTAAATAAAAAAAGAAACATAAAATACACAAAGGTACAATTGGCGGCCTTATCGCTTAGAAGCGATCTCTAACAGGCAACCATAAATAGAGTCATTGTAGTTTATCAAAACTTTCCCACCATTTGTATCGTGGACTTGACTTAAAACTAAGAGGATGACAGAGTCACCACTAGGTTGAAAAGACTAAAAAACCTTCAAACCACTCAAATATTAGATGCACGGTCTAATATCTAAGTACACAGGCCCACTCTCTCATAAAGCGTCAGCAAGTCTGTATATATAGCATGATGAGTTAGTCATGAGCAGCATCTACGTCTGTCCAATCGTTAGTCTGTGGGATCTGTCTTCGACTGTTTGAAATTCGAATGGTGTTTTTCGCCAATCTTCGGTCGCCAAAGTCTCGTTTGTTAACTAGCAGGTAACATTACCACCAGGCATTTGGAGAGAAAGATCTTACATGCGTTTTTGATCTGAGAGCTTTTAATTTTATAAAACGAATGTTTGTAGGAATCTTTATCATCATTACCAATCTGTAAATAATGTACTAACCAACAAAGATCTTTTCCAAGAGGGATAACTTTCAGTATTCATTACGTTGGCTTTGTAATTTCGCGATAGCATTATCACAAGCTGCACCTTAGACGCTTCAGTCTGTCACCAGATTATTTTAGATAAATGGTTTAAGAAGCTAGCTAGCTTCTTAAATGTCACAGTCTTCAGGCTTCATTCGCGACAAAATTAGAATTTTCCATTATCGCCACACCGACCAGCCAGATTTGTGATCGTAGTTTGAAACACAGGATAGATGCTGCTGCTCAACAATAGTGCTGTCAAACGCTCACTTAGTGGCACTTACTTGACCCAGACCCCTTAGTAAAGTAAGGTCAACAGGTAACAGTCTCTAAATGTCTATCTGCTGGGCCAAGGCCGAGGAGGTTTGTTCCCGCCACGCTGCTCCAGTACGTTTCTCTTCCTTGAAAAAGCAAAATCTATCCCTAAGTACATACATACGCTAGATAATCTAAAGTAGGCAGACACCAAAGTCTTACTATACTTTTAGGTTTGAAACCCTTTGAAGCAATCGCACCTATTTGACCCCATCGGTATTCAATTCAATAAATTATGCTCTTCGCGGCGAACAAATGAAGATACTGCATCGTTTAGCAATGACCTTTGCGTTCCATAAACATTCTAATGCCCATCCGCAGTATCGAACAAGCAATGCACTTACAAGTACTGGCAGCAGAAAAGTGCAGAGTACAGAGCAGTACAGTAGTAGAAACAAAAACGTGGGAAAAATGATTTTATCAATTGGATTATTGTGCAGGGCGGTCCGTCTTGTTGTAGATCCTACACTCCGTTTGCCTGTACGAAATTGACTCTCGAGAACCTATTTTGTCAACTGTTATCAGCCTGTTTGGGCTTCCATCGGCTTATCGCGACTTCTCAACAGCAAATTTGTGCTAGTCTATGGATAATCATAATTAAATATTTTGTGATAAGAAAGGCGTCTATAATATAAGATGACTTTAATAATATACATCAAGTAAATGTATAAAAAATATATAGTACATACTCACGAATTCATTTTGTTAACGCTTTATCCTGAGAAAAAGTTATTCATAATGTCCTGACTCCTAAAATGCACCATTCTGTTTTTCTTCGTGTTTTAAGTTACCCTCAAAAGTAAAACAATTTTTACCTATTCCTCTTCTTCTTTATCATCTTGTCTAAGTCCACTCCTGGACAATGTCTTTCGATGAAAGCACTAAAGTAACCTGGCATGCCATACGTGTAAGATTAGCCCATTCTCACCATGCAGGGCGGGTTGAGCCCACAGGATTAGAAGAGCTGGGAGTATCTATTACACCACTACCACATTACCATGTTCTCTACGGTGAATAGTTAATATTGATATATGAAATATGCTGCCTAGAAATTAAAAAAGGCATACACCATGTAGTTGGACCTTAGTAAGATATTTATAACTATCTTTCTTCCCATGCGTGAAGTAATAGTCAACTAATGGAAAAGCCATGAAAATTTAGTGTAGTTCGTCAGTTAACGAGCTAATAATTTTAAAAAATATCGGACGCTGAAAGATGACTGGCTGTAGCATCTAAGATGCTAGGGATCTGGTATCGCTAATCTTTCGCCCAACGTGGTGATTAGAGCAAATACTCCCATCGGGCTCTCTCGATTTTCTATAAATACCACGGGCATCTGACTATGCCCAGCAGTGGATTATTTACATGTTGCTGAAGTATAATTAAAAAATGCTAATTTAATTTAACCGAGTTTAACATCAGCCTTTTAAGATAGGCCTCCATCATTATTGGGACATTAAGTATTAAGTAATAACTTGACTTCGCTATGCTTTTGTCTATGGTACTTAATACTTATGGAATTATAAAGTGTGTAACGTGTTTTTAATGATACAATACTTCATTTTCAATACTTGCTGGATTGCTGTGCTTGTGAAGGTTAGCTTACATCTCGTAAACAAATTATACCCATTATTAAGGAACGATAAATATGTAACAGCTTTAGCTAATTAAAAATATTATTATTTCATCATTGGGATCACTTTTTATTTATATTGTAATATATTCCTGATTTATACAAACTCTCTAAATAAATAAAAGCTTAACAGATTTACGTATAATGACTATGGTGTGTAAGGGAGTTAAAAATGCAATGAACAATCTTTATTTTAGTTAATTTATTGATGAAAAAAAGCTTACAACGAACGTTCCAATACTTCTTGCAATTGATATACATTTTTTATTAAAATTTAAAAAACATAAGTGTACAAGCTTCATTGAGAATGTGGTCTCTCTTGCATAGGGCAAACAAAAAGAGCAGTAAAAACCTGAGCTCATTCAACGTTGATCGGAACAAAAATGAATAGTCTGAAAGCTATCAGTAGACGAGATAACTATGAGGTCAGGACCCACCGTGTTGGGAAGTGTGCGGGTGCTGTCAAGCACTCAAAACGTCGGGAACATAAAAACAAAATTAAACTCTAAAATCCATAAATAAAGGCTACCCCTTATTTTGCTGAGTACAGTAATTTTCGATTACACCTGCAAATAAGAAGTAGAAGTGGAAGTATCAGAACTTAGGCTTTTCTAACTTGTATTTTCAGGTACCAGAGCAGTGCAGGTAAAGTTGGCTCTTGAACAGTTGATACATTATATGAATATATGAAATACATATACGTGTATATGTATTTCATATATTCATATTATGTATATTTTTTGTACTTATTTTATTTGCATCTTATGTGTATGTATTATATGTTCACTTTACTTTATATTATGTGTACACCCGAACCCGATACTTATCATATTTCCTTTTTCTTTCTAGGTTGCCTGGCAGAAATCGCTTCATAGCGATAAGGCCGCCTATTGTACTTTTTGTTTTTTGTTTCCTTATAATCTTTGTATGTTAAATCCGTGTGTGTACAATTAAAGTATATTTCATTCATTCATTTCATTCATACATTCCCCATAACACCTCAGTGGATATATTCCCTATTACACGAACTGTTTTTATTGAATTGTTTTATAAAGTTCTTTATCTTATTTAGTTTCGTAATCGACAGTTTATCTAGATTTTAATTTTCATTTCAAAACATGTGTCACAAAACAAACTTTGCCTTTTTCAAATAATCCTGTTTGAGCCACTGACGCCATGACATGCAACTGCGTACGCCAATCACCGAAGTTCACCGAAGGTTATCGGGTAATGAAAAAAAAAAAGATTGGACTATGTAACTCAACAATTAATAATCGTTAAAGTATGTGACATTTCCTGTTAATAGCATGAAATATTTAAATTATACTTGCAGCGTTGATGGACGGGCGTGTTTTTTAACGGCCGTCAGTGAAAGTCAGCGGTTATTACACGCTCGCCCGCGGTCATAGAGCAAGCGTGTAGGTGGGCTTTATGCAATGGAGCTCGCAAATGTTTCCACGCATGCTTAAACGCTTCGCAAATTAAAACCAGTCCACTGTAACGTTTTACGCCATGTATATGAATATTAATTGGAATGGTAATAGAAATCGATTGTTGATTGATTTTATCGGCTATTGATAGGAGGCTTTTAAGCTTTGTTAAACATTTTTTATTAGTTTAGCTTTTGCTCAAGGCTTTGCGCTTGCTATTTGAAATTTAGGGATTGAGATTATTTTAGAAAGTTCTGGTAAATAAATATCTTCTTTATTCTTGGATTATATGGGTGTCATCACTATCCTGTAGAATTTGAGTTTTCATCTAACAAAAATAAGACTCAAAGATTGTCATTTGTCCTGCAGTGAAATATTAAATTTTCTTAGAAAATTTATTAATTAAAATTGAACATGTGTGAGTCCAGCCTCGCTGTACTCCCCAGGATAAGAAAATCAATTTTTTTGTTGGTAAATACCCGCATTCAATATTCGGTTTCGGATTGACATTCTACACCAAATATTCAAATTTCAGGTTTATAACTCGTTCCGTCTATGATCTAGAAAGCCATGACATACAGACGGTCAGTTAGACAGTAGAGTGACATAAACAGGGCTCCGTTTTGCCATCGTCGGAATGCTTAGTCGGCCGCGAGAGTCTGAGATGGTCAGCAGTATACTTCTTTCTGGTGACATTGACTCTTTTGACAATTTTCTATATATATATAAATGTAAGCTCTCGCTCACGGTATAACGACAGGTGGTGAGTATTTTGCCGTCTAAAGCCTCTCTCAGTTTAAGCCAACGATACAAGTGGTGTATAAGAACTCGAAATAACTCTTTGGTACGAGCCCTGCACGTAGGGGATCGAACTTTAGTCTCACGATTCGGGGTAGATCCCCTAACCACTCGGCTAACCTGACCTTTTAGAATATGTCCCCCTTGCAGTTAAATACCCATTTATATACATATATTTTTTATGGTAGACGAGCAAGCGTCTCTCCTGATAGTAAGTGACTTTCATCGCCTACGCAACTCCAGAGGAGCTTCAGGTGCGTTGGCGGACTTAAAAGATATTTGGAAGATGGGATGGATGGAGGGGAGAGGGGAGTGGTACTCCTCACTAACCACAGAAGCACAAGATGCCTCTACTTCTCGCTTCACGTGGCACTACCACGGTGGAGGCGGCCCATTCGAGCAGCAGCATAAGCTTCCGTTTGTCTCTACCATGTTTAGAATATATATCGTAAATATATTTTTTTTTTTAGTTCATTGGTCGAATATTGATTGACCCTAATAGGCACTCTAAGATATAATTTATTAAGTTTCGTATGTCCAGAATGGTAATACAAGGTTCTTATATTAAATTTGTATTGTAATAAATCAACAACACTAATGATTCTTCAATGGTCATTCATATTGTTAAATTACTCTGTGAAATATAAGATTAACGTATGCTCGGTAGCTCAGAGACCGGGCACTCGCTTTAAGCATCACGGTACACGGGAGGGCAGGGTTCGGTTTCCGATAACGATATCACTAAAATTAAGTTAATTGCCAGTTTTGCGCTGAATTTATCACGCGCTCAGCAGCGTGAGCCTTGGTAGCCTAGTGGTCAGGGTGCTCGCTTTACTTTCATAGAGCACGAGTGACCTAGGTTCGATCCCCGGTGCCAGCACCACTAAAATTGTTAATAGCAATTTTAAGTTCTGTATTTACCACGTGTTTGGCGGTGAAGGAAAATATCGTGACTAAACCTACATATTTGAGAAATCAAAAGCAATATTATTTGTGAATATGTGAAACTCGCCAACCCGCACAGGAGCAGCGGGCCCTTTCCGGCTCCAAAACCCTCTCAGGTATTAGAGAAAGAGGTCTTTACCCAGCTGTGGTCACTTACAGGCTACTTACTTTTTTTACTTTTCAGCGGTGTAGGAAAACATCGTCAGACATCCCATTATTTAAGAAATAGTTCGATGACGTCTGAGGTCTGGTGGACCTCAGACCCATGCACTGGAATAGTATGGTGTCTTCCTGACTCCTTAAATATTTTTATAAGATGAGGCCTTGGCCACGTCTTGAAACCTTTTATAGACTATCCTACATATTCTATATAATTAAACCATCTTTGCATATTTACCCCGCTTCGCTGACGTAAGACAATAGAGCAAACCACCGCCAAGCTTATCTATCGAGCTATTCAGCACATTTGACTCCTACGAAACAAAATGATTAATTCTGTAAGAATTGTAGATACATATACTTTGCACAAACGTAGGTCCTATATTCGAACCCTTGACGGTGTTAACATTGAGACGGCTCGGTGGCGTGGTGATAAAGCGTTAGGCTGTGGCGCTGTAGGTATCGGGTTCGATTCCCGCACGGTACCCGGAATTTGTAAGGACTACTCACTGTTCTAATGTTTCCTGCGTAGAGACAATTTGCTAATAATCAAAAACGAACGTTATCACGTATTCTAAATTTAATCTAGGATACATTTTTGTTTTTTTAAATGTTGGTTCATATATTTTATCTTCTCATTTAATAGTATATCGAATGGTCATAGATCCAAGGTTCAAATTCCAACAAACACTGACACTGGTGAAATACAAAACTTTGCTTATGTCGGATCTGCTTGCATTTTGTTGCATTCCTCAGTCATTGAAACTATAACCGATACTTTCACAGGCGGGGTTTGCAGAGCGCAGTACCAGTGATACCACGCACATGAGATAATTGCTCCCCAGCAGCGCTAACCACGCCACGGACTATTGTCTGTGAGGTTTCGGTTAGACCACTTAGTGGACAGGGAACGTTCCACTAACACGATTGTAACTCGACACTTTTAAACTTCAGAATCTATTAAACATAAAGTTTGAGATGACATTACCTTTTTTCACGATAAACGAACACAACATCGAGGTGCCTTTTTTTATCAATGGATAGTGCATTAATGATTAGTTTTATTAAGAATCGCTACGAGCTACTGGCTGGAGGCTCTTGCATGATTAATGATGATTGCAGCATATTATCTCGTTTATTTCGGGCCCCTTTGGCTCAGAAGTTCATTTCGCAACGGCTTATAACTAGGATGTCGAACGACCGCGATAACTTTGAACATAGTCACTGTTGGAAACAAATTGTGATATGATGATTTTTATTCGCTTTGTATTCTTTCTACACTAGCAACCCATGTCTCCAAACACTACTAAAATAGATTAAATTCAATATGAGAAAGGAGTGTGAGAACATATCATCTCTCTCTTTCTCCAAATACGAACCTCACATGCAAGTGGTGCTAGCCAAAAAACAATGCTCTGGCGATCTCCATTCGAATTTGCCGAATCCAAATCTCGTACATTATTGATGGGTATCGGCATCAGCGTTGCGAGAGTAGTGGCGATAGGCTTAGCCAACCCGCTTGCCCAGCGTGGTGGCAAAGGCCAGGTGATGATTGGCAAACTTTCCAAGAAATACATATATGCCGGTTTTTGCATGCGCCTTCTTGCAGAGGTCTATGGTCAACAGAGGACTAAAATAGGCTGCTGTGGTGAAGTAATGAAGTAGTATCTGAATTTGTAATCACTTGATGGTGAAGAAGAACATCAAGTAGTTTATAAATTCCATCTAAAAACTTTATAATAATTTTTTTTGCGAATTCATTGCGCACTAGAGCAACAGGCATCCAAAACCGTTTCAAAAATGTCATGCGCCCAGTCTGTGCCTATCAGAGAGATGCAGTTAGTAAAGTTTAAGCCTGACTCTACCTTACCAGACTGTAAGAAGTCCACTACAGGACAAAGGCCTCTGACATAAAGAAGATTTTACATAATCGAAATGATCGGTAAACGGATCGGTGGACGCCTCGCATCACAGACGAAGTTACCCGTCATCCGTCTGCATGATTTTGGTTTGGTATTTTTTGAGATATTTCTCAAAAAGCTAACTAGCCCTTGCCATTTTCATGGCTATTCCCTGAACCAAGTTTAAACAATAAAAACTTTTTTGCGAAAAATAAATACAATTCTAACTAGTCATCATTATCATTCTACGTATTTGTGTGAACGGTTTCTAAAGAATTTAGTTAACCTAAATGGTTGACGTCATCACTTTACTTTTACTAATATTATGAATGAGATGAATTTTAGGATTTGATTTTTGTCGCAAACATATAAAAAATAAACGAATGTAAATAAAACACTACAAAAAAAAAGTGTGTGTGTACTTTTGTTCGCACGTAAGACGTTATACTCCTCCAACGTAACTTCATTAAAAATAACTAATAATTATTATTTATAATGTGAACGAATAAAAAGAATACATACCGATAATTAACCTCAAATCCATAAGCACATTTAAAAAAATATATAATATAAAAAACCACTTTCATCATGAATACTCACAATAAATTATCATTCACATGTATATTTATGTATGAAGAGAGACAATTACCAACCAACTTCATGGTGTTATTTTTAGGTGTCGATGTGCGTGCGCATCGTAAAAAATCACTGTATCCTTATTTACAAACACGCCTAAAGAAGTATAACTTCAAAAACGTCAATCAAATGATAAATTGAACTTAAGTTCAGATGTAACGTGGTAATTTTTTTACATACAAATTATATCATTAGAGAGGAAATTATTATTATAATACGTGTTCATTAAATTACGCCGCTTAAGTGTGCAGACAGAATATATTATTGTAACATAGTTTTGCGTAAACTGACGTAAATGCTGCAGCGCTTTCTCATTCTCACTCTTCCTTATCCTGAAGAGTGAATTTATAGACACTAATTGAGAATACTTTTTTCGACATCTTCGTCCAAGAAAGCGCGAGCAAAACCGAACTGTCATTTCGCTGAAGGCTTGCATGATGTACTCATCACGCAAAGCAAGTGGATTGGTGAGCACAGTGCTGGTACCAAATCAGCGAAGATGCTCAATCATAGTGGCCAGAATACGTAAGTGGAATAAAGTAAGGGGACACGGGCATAAGTAAGGAGGGGAAGGGGGCGCTTACCGTACGAGGCTCTGGGGACTGTGGGAGAAATCTATATTCGAATATGCTGAATCAAAATCCTACAGACTAGAGACTGCAAACATCAGATCTAGTGCGATGGTAATGCGTTGACCAACCCGCCTGCCCAATGAGTAAGGTGTGCCAGCTCTTGGCATTGGCAATTTTATGGGAATATCTGTAAATTGAGCTAATACTGGACCGATAAAGAATTTGTTCCACGTTATACTTTATTTATTTATATTTATATATAGTAAATATTGTATGTGTATTAATGCATATATGCTTATGTTACAGTGTACATTAATTAATTTTAATTAATATGTAAGTGTTAATATTTATTATTCTGTATTTTATATATTATTTTGTTATTTTCCGATTGCACCTGCCAGTATTGTTCTGTATCACCCTGGCAGAGAATGCCACAAGGCATTAAGTCTTGATAAAAAAACGGTCCCTCAGTTACTAATAGTTAATATAAAATTATCATAATTTAATTGTATGCTCATGAAGGCCAAGGCTCTCAACTTTGACTACCTTTTTATTATTAACAACAAATTTACGTAAACTCTCCATTAAGTTGCGGCCTTTAATATTTTCACCGACATTCCATTACTGACAACAGAATCATTTAATTCTCTACTGCAGCGTAGGTGTTAATTAAAGAAAATTATCATAAAAAAATGTTTAAATTATTTTTAATACGTCTGGCGTAATTTAAACATTGCGACATCCCTAATACTGTCAAAAGTTGTCAACTGAGCAATGAGACAATGCGCAGGGGTGCTTAAACGAAGGCACATACTCCGAACATACGTCTAGTCAGGTGTACTAAACCTCCCTGAAGTACTTAGAAGTCTTTGCCCTTTTGTGGGACATTTATAGCTAATGCTTTGCTTCACATCTGTCCTCTGATGAACATCGCTATACCATAGCATATAAGCGAGGCGATAACGATGTATTCTCGTTGCATTTGCCGACAACATTAGCGATCGCAGTACGTCGTGCTGTAGAGGACGCTGCACGCCATCGGCTGTCAGTTTAAAGCTAGAATCAGACGTTACGAAAATTGGTATATATCAATACCCAGTTCGATGAGAAGCAGAGCAATACCCTCCTCCCCACAACTACACGCAATACTTTTTCCTTACAATGCATATTCACCACAAACACAATCACCCACACCAGTACTACACTCTTAATTATTCGATTTTTTATAAAATTCTGAAAAACATGCAATTATTAATATTCTAACCGATAAACATACATTTAAAAGCAAATTTTGTCATTAAAAGTCGTAAAAGTATGTAATTTAATAAAATTTTCTGGAGTTACTTCAGAAATAAAGAAAGCATAAATTTCATTAATCGAAATACACGATTTTCAAATTTCTTATTACAGAATAAGAACAACAGACGCGTTGATAACAAGCTTGATAAAAATTATTAATAAACATTTTTTTTTTTAAAAGAATACTGTTTATTAGTAAGTATCATTACTAATATTCCTGTTAATCTTCCAACTAAGCTCACAGCTTTTAGTATCTGGAGGGGTTCACGGCAATAGTGTAACGGCGGGCTCGAACTTACGACGTCATGTTTCATAGTCCGAACCCTAACCCATTTGGCTATTGGCGCTCATAAAATTACCGCAAAACAATACCGATTTCTGCCAAAGATGATGCGCGAGATTATTAAAATCATAAAACATCCTAATCTCAGTAGAGACGATGGCTGGGTGCAACCACCGGCTTGACAACTCGTAAGAAGTTAAATTAAATCCTATCATCAGCATAACCAACAAAACCTCAAGATAGCCCATGTTAACTATGACATCAGGACGTCTAACATCACAGTCACACCCTGACTGGTACTGTAAAAAAAATAAGTTAAAATTAAACGCGATAAATTCCGCATAATTAATTTCATTTCAATGTATTCGCGTAAATCGAAGAAATATTTAAAAATTGTTATTTATTAGGATTTTTTTATTAAATATATTACACTTTTTATTTTATAAACATGTTTAAAGGCTTTATTTATCGGAACTAATCCAACTAGTTTAGTTTTTAATTTACCCCTAGGCCCTTCCTCGTAACTTAACTATGATATCATACAAAGTCGATTAAGATAAGCAAAATAGCTCTCGATTTTTCCGAAACACGAAAACGATAGATTGGATTGTAAAAACGCGATCAGGTTTACAAAAGCTCAGCGTGTAACCACTGTCTAACCTTCCTCGCCTTGACCATCTTTGCCTGATTGTTTACTTGTCTGTTTATTTCCATAGATACGTATACGGTTATATGTAAATATGATATGAACGTACGTTTATACGTATAAATATAAGTGCCATAGGATATGACAAAACTTAACTTGCGCTGTAGGATTTTCTCCTGTATCGCGGTAAGCAGTTAAAATGTATAAATCCAGAACCATTTTTTGTAGTCCATACAAAAACGTGACCCGTGAGAGGATCGAATCCTAACTACATTACCGTTTCCAAAGAAGCAAGAAGGTCTTGTATTCTTTCCAAGCTGTGGGATGTGTTATTTTATTTCATCAGGTGGCTGCTGTCGAAGGTTAAGTGAGCAAGACATCGTAAATTTGAATCTGTTTATTTCCTAATACTAAAAGTTATATTATTTAACATTAAGCCTGTGATAAACGATACGTTACGATGCATATGGTGTGGCGATTTCAAGGCAGGCGTATCGTAGTGGAGTAGAATTATTTAAAACTCGATAACATGATTGATAGGCTTGCGAATTCATCGGCGTGAAAAATGGTTCCTTAAGTATCTAATATGGATTGCTTTGATATTGTTTACCTATAATCTTATGATTTTATTTGTTTTCTATTGCTTTTTAATTGTAAATTGAGAATCTAATATTACATAAATGGAGATTGTTACAGAAGCACTAATTATTTTAAAATTAAGAATATATTTAGAATGTAAGCGCTTTTGTAAAACCCATATTAGATATTAGATAAAGATGACTACTATTATTTTTAAAAATCGAATCATATTTGACGCGTACATAACAGAGTTTACAACATAACAGCATAAACTTCGAAAGTTTAGAGCTGGCATTTGAAAAGTTCGCCACATAAGTGAATCAATGCGTCATTTACCACGAAATGTTATTAAGTATTGACAGGTAAGTAATAAAATTGTTAACAAACCAACAGAGTGACTAATCCGCAATGAAGATCGGAATGCAATACCATAGGATTATACCTCACCAAAAATAATTAACGCCCTTGACTCGACAAAGCATTGTTGTTATGCATTTGTTTCAATTTGCACTTTCACATTCGTTCCTTTGTAATCGCTTTAAATGACACAAATATGTGAAGTTGTTTCATGCAAATGAAAAATATTATCGTTCTATATTCATAATAAAGACATAATTATGATTTGAATGTATTGATGACGACATTTCAATCACAATAATGATTGTGATTGAAATTCACAATAAATGAAACGGTGTCTTGGATGTGATTATTGAAACGGTATAAATTTGCCGATGAAATAAGAATACTTCACGCAAAATGCTTGTGAAGTTTAGTGGCCGAACGGATAAGGGTCTGGTAAGACTGGTCTTCAACTGGGTTTCAAGTTTTCTACTGCGCGCAACGAAAATGTCCGAGGCGCGTCAATCACCATAGACTGAAATCCATACATTGTGTAATTTGATAATTAAAATAGAATAACGTAGTGAGATAATGTTATTCCGGCACACGCGTTTGGAAATAGATTGTATAATTTACTTCTAGAATACGGAGTAAGTGTCAACTCTCTAAATTTTAAATGGCTGTCCAGCCATTTCTTAGGTACTTTTAAATGTTTGTGATCCTTAAGCGGGGTAGTACCACGACCTCGCAGAATACCGGCGTGAAATAGAGGCGCATCTTGTGCTTCTGCGTTTCGATCTGTGAGTGTAACCGGAGACCCCCAAAGGCAGGCAACGCAACCTGCAGCTTCTCTTACTCCTGCACTTACCATCAGGTGAGCCGTTTGCTGGTTTGCCCCCTTACAAATAAAAAAAAAAAAATTTACTGACCTCTACGTAGTTTGCCCGAATGCTACTTTTTACTTTCTTCCTTATTAACCTTTCGAAGCTATCTCTTATATAAAAAATCTTAAAATAATTATTTAATTATTAAGTTCACTGTCAATAAATAATTGTATTATGTCTTTGTGATGTTTTTGCTTGCGTTTGCTTATGTCTTCTGTTCTGTAGTTTCAGTCTCATTTAATTTCGTAAAAATATAATAAGAACGTTGCACTAATATAGGAATCATGCAACAGCCGTTTCATAATATCGCCTCAGCGCATAAATCTCTGATTCATTCTAGTCTCACAAACGATTTGAGCTAATATTATAATGTCACTGGGTCAAAGTGAACGAAAGCTAGGTTCCGTTGAAGACACGACCAGGTGTGTCTCGATACTTTAATAGATGAGAGCCAATGATACGTGGGTCTGTGGAATTATAATGACTGTATTCAGGTGTGGGATTAATAAGCATATCGGAAAGGCGTTTAATTAAATGAATAGTGATTAACTATTATTGTTGAATATCGTGTTAAAAATTTCAGTATCTTAAAAGTAATTAGAAGAATTTATATTTTTATAAAACAATAATAATTTTGTGTTCGGATTATCGTCAATAGACATTAGTAAGTGCGCTACTGAACGTGGACCTCCTCATTGTAAGGAAAGTATAATATGGAAAAAATAGATGATATTTTTGTCAGATTTATTTTGGAACAACGCTTCATGTGTTTATAGTAGATGAAGGAGGGGTGAAGGGTAGTAACCCGCCAGGTCGGATGTTCGTGATCTGGGGGACGTCTCCTCCTACAGGTTTGTTATTAGGATATTATCGCCGTCTGGAGAAGTAATTTCCTTAATGAATGTTTTCCATTTTTGAGCTTCACATGTATTAACATAGATGTCGCCACATCTCTTACTCGCTGTGACTGAAATTGGTGACGTCAGGTGATGATGAGTAGTCAGTCGGTATGGATGTAGCAGAGGTGAACCAGTTCCACGTACACAGGAGTGTAAGTCACGGACAGTCGTGATACAGTAGACAGCACAGATATTGAGAGGCAGTGTTTAGGTATTTAGTGCGTCGCGATTAAAGTACACAGTGCAAATGGTTACAGCTTGAGGATAAGAGAGCCTGGCGTTGATGGTCCTCAGTGGCCTGAATGACGATGAAGCACGTGTTGTGTTGAAATGGTGCTGTGGCTGCGATGGCGTAGATGCTGTTGGAGAATCTCGCTGCGTGTTGTTCGGGGTCGACGATATGACAGATGAAGGTGCGAAGGAAACGGGTACTTATACGCCAGGTCGGGTGTTAGTGACCTGGGGATGACGTCTCCTCCTACGGGATGTTATTTGAATCTTATCGCCATCTTGCGAAGTGATTTCCTGAATGAAAGTCTGCCATTCATGAGCTTCGCATGTGGTGACATAGATGTCGCTCCATGCAAAGGAACTTAAAGAATCATGCTGCTTTAATATAACTCGGATTCACAAAAAGCATTATATTTCTATCGAACGCTTTGCGTAATGGTTAGCCTACTTAACTACTGTGGCATATATCGTGGGTTCGAACTCCATCTGAAGTCAATATTTGAACAAAACCCAAATTATTAGTTTTCGAGTCAGGTTGTGTTGTGTCGACTCTCTTACACTGCAGCTTACTTAAAAATTATCGCATTATATCCATTATTTTCATTAAATCGACCAGGAGGAAATCGTTCATTCGAGGTTTTTTGTTCGTATAGTCACATAACGTTACTCACTGCCTGGTACACTATGCACTATACATCGCAATGATATTATAGGTAATGGTTAATACGCATTATCTAAGCTACAATCATTGCATCAACGGCACGTACCATTTTTGACCTAAACGCAGACGCCAGATGGTGGCGTCGATAACTCTAAAATTATTAATTACAAATTTTATGTACTGATTTATTACGCCATCCTTTATGATACTAGCGGTTAAGGATATACAAGGTAGAAGCGATTTTATGTCATAAGAATAACATGTCAAGGAATTGCCTTGAACAACATATTAAGTCAACAAACTCGAACTGCTGGAAATAGTATGACGGTCACACCCCGGCTCCAAAACTCTTCTCACACAAACGGTTTCTTTTTTATTTCACGTTGGGGACAAGAGCAAACTTCTAGCTGTCACTGAAGGCAGTGACCGGTTATGTCGAGAACAGCATTGAGTGACGTCACGCGCAGAAGGTCCGTAAGTTGGGCAGGGCCAACAGCGTATCTAGCATGGGGGTTTTAGTCGGTCCTACATCTTAAATATTGAGCTCGGCATAACTTGATACAGGTGTTAGCACCTTTTCTCAGTTAAAACTAAAAAAAGGTGCTTTTAGAGCTCCGGAGGTCACATTTGGGTAGCACTTATAGACTGTGTCACATATTGTTCATTAAAGAGACGTTACCTTTGGTTGTACCATCGTATACCCCAGGGATCGACCGCCTAAGTGTTACATTTACTAAAAAAATTCTATGCAGTTGTAAATTCATGGATAAGAATAAAATATATTTCACCACAACTCATGTTTGAAGATTATACGAAGGTGATAAAAATTGCTTGATGTTTATATTCTTGAAACCAAATTAAATCAAGAATAATTGTATTGCAAACATTGCAAAAGTTGTTGTTGTTGTGTTATTTATTTATTTTTTTTAAAAAATTTACTCCGCTTGTAGGATTTGTCGTTGTCGAAATCGGCCAGCAGTTACGGCGAAGCTTAGTTATGATTAGATATGAATAGAAATTCGTAATCTCTGCCTACCCCAACGGGTGAAAGACGTGATTGCGTATATGTATGTTAACAGCTCCAGCCGTCAAATAATAAAACATTGCCCGTTCACAGTATTGGTTAAAAACAAAGGGTTCTCTGTTTACCCCTTGAGTGATGGCAAGCGTAATTGTTGATTTCAACATTAATTTTACTGGCTTTGACTAGAAATTTAACCTAGGACATTTTTAAGTAAGGTGCCGACCGCAGGGATTCAGTAAATAGATTCAGTTACTAGGACACGGCAAGCTACTGGAATATTTAATAAATTTTCCTTTTAATTTCACTTAAATTATTTGTATATGACATTTGTTAACACATGTGTATAAATCAATTAAATAGAGACAAAAAAAACTGCACCAATATTAAGCATTATTTAATAAAATAATAAAAAAGGAACAAAACACGAGATACTTATTTATAATGACGCATCTTAAAATTATAACAAAAAGTAAGACTAGTTAATGTTTTATAGGAATAATCAACAAAATATGAAAATGAAGGAATATCAAAACAATTTAAACATAAAAGCTGTTTAACAAATGGAAGTAAAACTACTTACATATTTTAACGATATTCAAAGAAATAATCTCCGAAATACAACGTTGATAACCATTAACAATTTCCCTAAACTTGTAAATATTCTAGTACAAGGTTGAGCAACCGATTCCCAAGGTCGAGCGAACAAATCTTACTGATCAAATGACAATTCAATCAATGAACGTATATTATACAAAACATATGACGAAAGTGATACGTCGCATTCTGTGTGTCAATCGCGGTCTAGGATTCTGTTCTAGTCACCGACGTCATTATAACCAACATGACAAAGCATGCAATCTTTGAGCTTTGTGTCGAACAAACTCTAAATATAGTATTTATTGTTAAGATCTGTTTGAGCTCGTGTCATTTCTGTTCTAAAAGAAATATTAAAATTCAACGAGTTACTTCACGCCATTTAGAGAAACGGTAAAGTGAAGTAGTTAAAAGAAAGAACAAAGAAAGAGAAACATGACAATATTCATTGTTGAGCTCGTTCGTGCCTGTTACTGTTACTGCTTGTTGTACTTTAAGGATTAATATTTGATTAAATAGTTTATATATAAGATTAATACTTGTGTCGCAATACATTTTAGTGGTATCCAGCTTCGACAGGAGTTATCTGAGCTGGAGCAGCGTGGTAGCCATTTTGTTGATACGCCGCCGATTCATACTGCTGGTAATCTTGGGCTTGGTAATGCTGGTCTTTGTATTGTCCTAGAAATTAAAAATGTTCTTATTTGTAAGTCTTTTTTGTGGAATTAAAAAGTCAAGTAGGTAGGACTTAATGTATTAACTCCTCTTACATCTTCTATAGGTTCGTGTTTAGGAGATCGAATCGAATCGATCGATCGATCTAAACTTCGATCGATCGAAGTTTAGGAAATAAAAAGTTCGTCGAACTGTTTGTGCTAAGCGGATATCGTTTTACATATTACAACCTTAACTAGTTCCGCCAAAAGCCGTCAATTCTCTTGGCGCTAGTGCTGCATGAACAAAAGTACCGAATACGAAAATGTAGAGAGAGAATCGCAAGTCTGGACACTTAGACGACGACAGGCTCACCACTTGTCCCGTTGTCACAAATTAACTCTAGTGAAGAGTAGGATGACATTACCTGACTAACCTAAGATGTCTGGACCTCCGACACACATTTGGTATGCTGTCGTTAAGTATTTTTATTCTTTTGCCTAATGTGTCATTGTCGTTCGATTATTATTATTTATATTTGCCATGTGGTGAAGGCGTAAATAGTTTCCATCCCTTTTTCCACGTGGTATTCTTACGACTAAGGGAAAAAGCGCCCGGAATTTTACGCCTGTGAAGCTTACGGCACGCGCGTCTACCCAATTGAGTTTAAAATCAGTCTTACTCAGCCAATCCGTACAAGACAATGTTAACTTACCATCATCAAACACCCCATTAGCCTCGTCCTTGGCATTCTGTTCCAGTGACTTTAAGATAGCCTCGGGGATCGGAGGAGGTGTGGGTAAATGAGCTCCGTGAGCTCTGAAGCCGTGCTCGTCGGCGATGTATTTCACGGTGTAAACGTGACCGTCGTCGCCAGTATAAGAGTAACCTCCTTCAGCGTGGGTGCCTTTTGGAGTTTGACCAATCTCTTGGGCCTTTATTCCTGTAAACAATTAGAAAGTAATGTTAATAATTTAAGAATAAACCCAGACTCCAGACACACAGGACGCGAAAAAACACATTCATATCCGAAACTCAAACATTTCTGTTTCGCACGAACATAGACTCTGTGTACAATTCGAAACCAAGCGCCGGCCCGTTCAACAGACAGGCAAGCTTAACTACACTGTCGTTATACAATATATAAACAAAAACGGTTCGATGTAAGAGGTCTATAACGATGTGGTGTAATTTGGTTGATAGTTTCATCGAGTAACCTTTAACTAGGCCTTTTTGTAATACTGCCTTATGTGGAGCGTATCCAAATTTGTGGGAATATTCACAATAAAACAGTCAGAGCTAATCGAGGTCTTTCATTTTACATAGATCATTAAGCATGGACGTAACGAGTATGTTACAGCATGCTATATTATCAAGGACTTGTAAGTCATTACCATTGTTACTAAAGTGTACGTGTATTATTATGTTTTGAACTTCAGCGTGTAAGCGTACGTTATCTGACTATCTTCATCACCATCATAATAGTTACAACCGATTCTAAGTCCACTACTGAACAATAAACTCCCCCCATATATCACCTATTTAGTAAGGTGATACAGATGATATTAGATTATTAATTAAGTTTTACTTCTACAATGCTACTAGCGTACGTCTAAAAACAATACGTCGTGGTTTAATTAATTAAAGTGTAATCGAAAGCGGTATTCTAAATTTCACGCTTTCTGATAATATGCGTCACGCTTTACCTACTGCTCTCTAAGACAGGAATAACCAAACGGCTTCTTTTGCTGCTCCTCGAATGGGCCGGTCGACCGGGGCAGTACCACGGCCAGCCCAGCTGAATACCGTTGTGAAGTAGAGGCAGCTTGTGCTTCAGCCTTTCGTTCGGTGAGTGAGGTAGCCGGAGACCCACTTCCACCTCTCTCAACCACCCTCACCGCACCCCCTTCCATCCCCCAAATATCCTTAAAGGCAGGCATTGACCTGCAGCTTCTTTGGTGTTGCAATGGGCGACGGTAATCATTTATCATCAGCTGAGATGCTTGCACGATTGCTCTCTTTTCCATAATAAAGGCATCTGTGCCTACTTCCAAAATCCCGTGGAATTATAAACGGAGTTGCAGTCGCAGTAAAACAAATAGGAGACAACAGGATGTACTGGAGTTCCATATTCAAGATTGTTTATCATAAGCAAAATCGAAACTAGTTAAGAGCGATGGAGGGGCTTTCGTTCTGCCGTGGAGTACCGCGGAATTTCAACAATGAATAATAAAGTCTTTGAATAAGAACTAATTTAAGAATACCCATACCATAACTAACAAACACTTTTATACGGGTACATGAGTGTGAAAAAGTCATGAGAAGCATATCTGAATCGTGATAGAGGGAAATCCATAACCTCTGCCTTCTCCTCTAGGATCCAAGCGTGAGCAAAGGAATTGATAAATTCTAATAAAATTTTTACATGTAATGTTTTGTGTAAGTATATCATAGAGCGCGAGTGACCAGAAGTACCCGGTGATGGCACCACTAAAATTGTTAATAGCAGTTTCACATCGGGAAGAAACCGGCATGTCGGAAAAATATTATTTCGAAGACTTGTGTACGACTAAGTCCGCCAACCTGAGCTGTGCCAGCGTGGCGGACCCTTCTCGAAACTGTCTTAGATATTAGAGATGGAGGCCTCTACCCAACAAAGGGCATTTACAGGCTACTTTTTACATCTAAATCGATGTTAAACACTTTTCTATCATTTTAAACTTAAACTGTGACGCGATTACTTCAAAGGCTTTAAATTAGGGACAAGCCACAGCACTGAATTGCTGAAAAACTGATTATGACATTTCAGGAAGTTTCACCGAACACTCACCATTTTCAGTCTCATAGCCATAATTGTAATTATGCACGTTGTTCTCCGAGTGATAACTTATTATCCTTGCCGCCTTCTCTGCTAGACGCCTGCTGTGAAGCGCTCCTTGCTGTTCAACGTAAGCGTGTGATTGGTCAACATAGCCCTCTTGCTGGTACTCCACCGCTGGCTGGTGGTAAGCTTCGCCGGCATTCTGGTAGTTCTCTACTTGCTCCTGGATGTGAACTTGCCCTGCAGAAGCGACTGCTAAGATTGCGGTGATTGACGTAAGCTGAAATTATAGGATACACACATTTTTAAAAAGCTTAAACAGTACAGATGGTGAACTGGCTTCGAATCCCGAATTTACTATATGCTCGGCCTGGAAGGAAACGACTATGAGATATAATAGAAAAGTATGTTTCGAGGACATTTGAAGTCCGCCAACCCACACTGGAGCAGCGTGGCTGACACGTTCAGGGCTCCGAAACCCCTTCCAAATATTGCGAGGAGGCCATTGCCCATCAGTGGGACATTTACGGGCTGCTACTTTAAAAGCTTGAAGCATATATATTATATACAGAGCCAAAAAAGTCATACACTTTTATTAGTTATTTAACAAAATAAAACTTAAAATATTAAAGTGTACAAAGCTACGTACCAATTTCATGGTTAAGCCGAATTTTAATGCTTGAGGTGTTTGGACAACGAATGTAATGAAAATAATCTTTCTTTTGTTTTTATACTCAAAATTTCCTTTAACGCACGGCTTATGAAGTCACACAGGTTTTGTTCGTAATTTGACCACGAAAAGTTTGAACTTAATACGGTAACAAGTTTCATTGCAATAACTATACCTAATAACTAAAACAATCTCAAGTATCATTTTCTGAACTGTGAGAGTGAATAAATCACTCTAAAAGATGTACAAGTATAGTAAAATAAAGTAGCAGCTTGTATATGCCCATAGCTGGGCAAAGGCCTTCCCTAAAATATTTGCGAGAGCTATGGAGCCGGGAAAGGTCCGTCCCGCTGCTCCAGTGCGGGTTGGCGGACTTCACACATCTACGAAATATTTTTTTTTATTATTTCTCAGACATGTCGGTTTTATGTCCATGTCGAGTTGTTTTAAAATTAAATATCTAATTTACATACAAATTTCAGAAAAACTCGCTAATGAAAATACCTAGAAATATGAAAATGTATCAATGCTCTGTTTACACTATGTACCCGTAGATTATCTGGGCTAAGCTTCATTGAGGCGATAACAATCAAAATTGCATTGAAGTCGGGTATGTACTTATAAAGTTGAAAATCTAATCATAAAATCTCAGGAACTGTAAACCCTACAGACTTGAAATTGCAGGTAGTTTTCTGACAGGCTGTAGGAATCTATTGGAAAATGATTTTACTAAAAATGTACCTAAAACATACAAACAACCAACATTTAAACCTAAAGGGTTAAGTGGGGGTTAGAAAAATAGTTGTTTTGTTTTGTGTTTATTTTCGCTATTTAGGCACTATACGTGTACGAATTAGCTAGAAACAGGTAGTAATTATTAATATACACAGAACAAATTTTAGCAACCATTTTGGCCAAGTCCAAAGCATCTGTAGTCCGATATTATTATACTTGTGTGAATGTATGTTAAGTAATCTGAGGTAACGAGATGCTCCCGTTGACTGAACAAGTGGAGCGAATTTTTGGACAGAGTTAAAATGTACTCGACAGGCTTTGGCAAATGTAAAATTAAATAATTTGATCATGTACTTATTGTCCATTTTATTTTGAGAGGCCTGTAAGAAGGTGACTTTGCCCAAAATACATGATAGAGTCTAGAAAAAAAATTATTAGTTAGTCCTATAGATCCATCCCACATTTTAGAGGGTCAAAGCCAAGAGTTTTTCACGCTACACGCTACTCAAGTGCCGGTTGTGCTCCAAGTGATGCTTAATATTGTGAGAAGAGTCCGATGCAGAGCCGTGATAATTATTGTTACCAGTTATTAAATTTCGTAAATTTATTATTTCTACTACTCTTATGCTTATGGTTTTCTCTAGTTTGTTACAATAAACATTTTCCACTTAAAGCTTTTGGACAGGTCTTTTTTTTCTTCTCTCTTCACTAATATCGACACTTACACTTTCATAATAATAAGATGATCACTGTAATTCTGACGAGATAACAAGATCAAACCTTTTAGCGTATTGAGATCTTTACATCCGGCTGCACAAATAAATACTGGATTTGGCTGTTTTAATTTTTATTTATTTGATTCTGCAAATGAAAATACCAAATACGGTACTTTGAAACACACTTCAAGAGGAACGAAGCCATGATAGCGGAGTGGCTAGGGGATCAACCTCGGAAGCAGGAGCTCTAAATTCGGTCGCCTGTATGAAAGGATAGTGACAAGAGTTATGTAGAAGAAATAAACTAATTACGTATTTTAACCTTGACTTGAACAGTAAGAACACGCCAGGCTTACCTCATATGTCAAATGATCTCTGTTGTCTGATCCATCAAAATGTATTGATCTCTGATCACATCATTGTGGGGTATGCAGTCGCGGGAGATTATATTTCCGCGTCAGACATCCCTTTTCAGTTTATCTATAAACAACGAAATCAAATCAATGAATTTGATTCACAGGAAATTTCTGTTTTGGATCTGAGATTTCTACGGAAAGCGTTCAGTAAAATATATACATTATCAGCTGCTTGTCCCCATAGTAAAATATTATGCGATATTATACTAAGGAAATAACTAAAGTACTCTGTTTCGACATCAGTCAGATGTCTTGTTTTCCTTACACCATATGCTAAAACAGCAGAATTAAATCTGCTAGAAAGTTTGGATATATCGGGGCCCCATTAAAGCTTTGCATAAAGAGTTATTCCAAAGACATCTGGTATCCAAAAGACCTAACTCTTCCCCACTTGTAAGCATATTGGTAGCTAAATGTTTAACATTAGTCTTTGACAATTGTATACATTTAGTTTTATTTGTCATTTTATAGCATATTATTAGCGTTAAAACAATGAACTATTTTTGACATTGCAGTATTCACCGCGTCGTGTGTTACAAGTTGTCTCTTGATTATAATTTACATGGTTCACAGTTCACATAATTATGATGATGATTGAAAAAAGAACAAATTGTGGGTTGGTGAACGCAGTGCCAGTACCCTCTCACAAAAGTCTGTGATATTTGGGTTCGATTGATTTGAGTGGCGCCAGAGCCTCGTTCGGTAATCTATTCTCTCTATTTTTTTTTCTATGGGAAAGGCGGCAAACGAGCAAGCGGTTCACCTGATGGTAAGTGAGTACCGTCGCCCACGTACATCTGCAATGCCAGAGGTGCTGCAGGTGTGTTGCCGGCCTTTAAGGGTATTTGGGAGATAGGAGGGAGGACGAGGAGGGAGAGGGGGAGGAGGAGGGGCCTCCGGTTACCTCACTCAGCGAACGAAACGCAGAAGCATGAGACGCCTTAGCGCGAGCCTGACTCACACTTGTCCGCTTTTAATTATTTTTTTCTTTCCTTTCGAGTTTCTACTATAATCACACTAAGTTTGACGCTTGTTTATATTAAAGTTTTTACGATAAAGCAAATACAAAAAAAAAACACACGTTTCTTGTATAGGGACTCTCAATTTTATCTTTTGTCTTTTTTTTTTGTTAAGATATATGCCATAACTAATGTTCCACGTCACACACATTAACACATGTTCTGTGTAAATCTCAACCGGCTACATATTACGGTTCAAAAGATACAACCCTTGAAAGGTAGGGTAGGTAGACGCCCTAGGCTTAGTTACGGTGACACCGTTCGGAACCCTAAAGAATAAAATCGTGATCAGGCAATTGAAATTATGTTTTTATAACACCAGAAAGGTTAACAAAGCTTCGCGAAATACAATTTTTTAAACAACTATACAACTAACCCCTTGTCACGACTGCCCTCTATTTTTAAAGATCTCTCGGTATTTATAATAAAAACTTTATAAATAAATAACTCTTTTCGATAACGTTATATTTACCCGAATGCTATACATTTGTTTAATTAATTATGAACGCGATGAAATCCGTAAACAATGTTTTAATTTCTAACTCTTTTATACTGCATTTGTTTACTGTTCTAGCTCCGTATCATCTGCACAGCTTGCACAGCAGCCTGCACATATTGTGTAAACGACCTAGAACACCTAACACTAAACCTAATTTGCGGTCGGCTTTTGAATACAAGGTGTGAAAGCCTGGCCGTTTTCGGGGTCGCTTAGGTCCGCATTACATAATTTGTTCACATGTGTATAATGTCACAACGAGAGTATTAAAACAAGTTTTTGTCGATATCTCTTAATGATTACATTGATTCAGTTGAAGGAAGTGCCTGCCTTGCACATACTTTTACAAAGACCGTTTAACTGTGATTCGCGGGAGTTCCGGATCAATTTATGAAAAGCACTCACGCCAAGCCTGTTGTTTCTTTTTTTTTTAATGGGAAAGGCACAAGCAAACGAACAAGCGGTTCATCTGATGGTAAGTGATTATCTTCCCCCATGTATGTTTGCAATACCAAAGGTGCTGCAGGTGCGTCGCCGGCCTCTAAGGATATTTGGGAGATGGGAGGGAGGATCAGGAAGGGGATGGGGAGGGGGAGCGAGCCTCCGGTTTCGTTTCGTTCGGTGAGTGAGATACTCACCAAACGAAACACACGAGCATGAGATTTTTCTACTTTACGCCGGTATTCTAGGAGGCCGCGGTACCAACCCGGTCGAGCCGGCCCATTTGAGCAGTAGCAAAAGCCGTCGCTTGGCTATACCAAGTCTATAAGGGCGTTCTCATGCCCGTGTGACCAGAGTTCGATCCCCGGTAGCACAGCACCACTATAATGACTACATAGACCAGTAAATAGCACTTTTATATGTCAAATTTACCACATATTTGGCGTTTAAGAAATTAAACGTGAGGAAATCAGCAATAAAAAATATATTTTTCGAGGACATGTGAAGTTCGCCAAACCACATTAGAGCAGTGTTACGGACCACTGACTGGTCCAAAGCTCAAAATTAAAAGGTCAGGGCATAATTGCAGGTTGCTATTTTACTTTTACTTGAGAAACGAGCTTCTGCTCTCCACTCCGGAACTCTCCTAATTCAAAATCTCAACTTTTCGCCTCTCCGGGAGATAGAACACGACTGGTGACGAGCTTCGTCGCCGTGTTCGCTCCCTGCATTGACATGAGATTTCCAACGCTTTTACCGAAGTCGCCTCTCACTTCCAATGGGTGTTCATGAGAAGTAAGGTTACAGATACTTAATCTATTCGGAAATTCCCGGTGACAATTATTACATTTTTTAAAGTTTATTTTTAATAATATAATAATAATCTTTATTGTCATAAGAATATGAACCACAAAGTATGAATTCCCTGACATCCGTGCTAGGTTAAGAACCTGTATTACAGAGGTGAGTGTCTTCTCCCAAGTTGATTAACAATAATAATTTCTTAAAACTACAGCTAAAATAGTCGAGATATTAGTACAAAATTACAAGAAAAAATAAAAAAAATAATTAAAAAGTAACTTAACGGATGCTTTGAACATATATACGTATATATATAAGTGTATATACTGAGATCGTCTGTGTATGCGTGTGTGTGTGTTTGTGTGTGTGTAATAGGATTTAATACTTTTTTCATTAGTCTACCTAACCCATACCATCACTCGCGGACGCAAGAAAGGGTTATTTAGTACTTACACAGACCACAGGAAGAAATGTGGCGCCAGATTCTACATTTTATACTACTTCATTTATTATTAATGTTCACAATATCCAGAACACAATCGATAATTTGATCGAAATATAATAATAGAAATATCATATCCGCAATAAACACATTACTTAGTTTACTCGTGAACAACTTCCTCGTTAACATTACACGGTGAGTAAAATCACCTGCGTAATATTCGTACTGGTTTCTTTTCGCAAGAATATATTGTACCTTCGAAACTGGCGCCAGAACATTGTTCAATCTGTGGGTGTCCATTGTGTCGGGCAATATCCAAACAATGCCTTATCTACTAAGATGAAAAACAATGGACAATTAAAGTGCTAAACATGCACAGACTAAACAAAAACAGAGCGTTCATTTTGAGCTTTAAATTCGCTTAAAGCCTCTAGCATTTAAAGAACACGGTCAGAAAAATTATACTGCACAGACTAAGTAATAATATATAGTACATTCGAGATTGAAATACTAAGCTGACGTGTTGACATAGTGAAAATACTGAACTCATTCGACATACATTTAATCACAGTATATCGCAAAATAGCCTAATTCTATTGACGACGTTTTCGTTCATGCATGTTATATACGTTTCTTTAAATAAATGCCTTATCTCGGAAACAAATTATAACTTGAAAGCTCTGCTTACTCATTACACTGAAAGTCGGCAACTTGTTTTACTCGGTCGCAATAATTATCTGACGCGAATTACGACCCACAAGAATTTTAGTAGCTACTTAAAAGAACGAACTATTTTGTACATCTTAAATTCCTGAACAATTTTAGTTCTTATTAAATTAAAATCGAAAAGAAACCGCTAGAGACTGAATGATGATGGTATTCGTGTATTCATTTCAATTAATACGCTTGGAACGTCATTCTTCAAATGCGCTATAACTCAAACTCATACGTTTATTTACTGACTAAGTGAATAACAATAAATCTTAGTATAAAGTCTTAAATTAAAAGAATGTAAATATCTACATCAATACCTTTTTAGGGTGTAGCATAAAATGGACAATTGCGTAATAATGCAAAAAAAATATTATAGTTTTTTATATTCGAACATATTACACGTTATAAAAAAAGTATTCTATTATTATTATACGTACCTTACCTTAATGCCCTCTCAATTGTCTAATGCTGGGCATAGGACTCTGCTATAAGGAGGATTTGCCATTGCGACACTCGGCTAGCGGATTGGTGATTGGACACCAATATACTTTATTTTGGTCTGGTGTCTGCTGGTTGTTCTGCCCGATACCTAATGGTATTCCCGTATCGGAAATAACACACATATGAGATCAGATGCACAGTACAACCAAAATCCGAAAACAAACCAACTACCATGAGACCTGAGACGCTGTCACCTGCTTTATTTGATAATAAACATTATACGCAAAGGTCATTAATAAGAAATCAAATACCTTAATAGAAGATAATACAAAATCCATTTATTGTATAAACAGAGTACTATACAATCTAAAACTAAATTGCAATGGCACGTAATTCAATACTCTTGAATGCTCTGTTACTAATAGTTTCTGTAGCCGGAGCCGATGTACTGCTTGTAGGGAAGGTTGTAGCGATTTCTGGCAACGACCACACCAGAGGCGTCCGTGTATTTGCCCTGGTTGTAGCTACCTGCAATTGTAAGTATTGCAAACTTTAGATCATTTAACATTTGAAAATCGAAACAGAGTAGCAGTTTATAATTGTTACATTTCTGAACAAGGACCTCCTTTCATTTTGGAATGAGTTTTGGAACCGGACACTTCTGTCCGCCACGCCGCTGAATCTGAATCTCGTCCCATTAACTATACTAGTCATATTACGAGCTGAACTAAATACATTATAAGATACGCTTATTTGAATAAAAAAAGAATCTCGTCCCATTAACTATACTAGTCATATTACGAGCTGAACTAAATACATTATAAGACACGACCATTTCCTAGAAAGCACTAGCAAAAGGTGTTATAAGTTCTATTAAAGTATGACTAAACTCGCTTAGCCGGACGGAGTTTGTGAGCACTTACAGTACAGTTACACACGTACTGGCGCAGTGTATTTTTCGGATGTATTTCTGATACATTTGAAATTTGGAGAAAATTCTAATAAATTCCCTCTTGCAACCCCAAAAATATTTCTACATTGTCACCGTCAAACTAAGCAAATGTGAAATTGAACATACCGTCATCAAAGATGCCACTGGCCTCATCTCTAGCATTCTCTTGGAGAGCCCTGGCGATGGCTTCGGGGACAGGCGGCGGGGTGGGTAGATGAGCACCCTGGGGCTGGAAGCCGTTCGCGTCCGCGGTGTACCTCACGTTGTATACTTGACCGTCGTCGCCGACGTAAGAGTATGCGCCCTGAGCTTGTATTCCGTTCGCCTCACGTCCAGTCTCTTCCGCTTGGATACCTGAAATATTACATTAACGTGTGGAGTGAATAGACCAGGTTTTTTTTATGGAGAAACAGGGCAAACGAGCAAGCGGCTCATCTGATGTTAAGTGATTACCTTCGCCCCACGTACATCTACAACATTGGAGGGACTGCTGGTACGTTGACGGCCTTTAAGCATATTTGGGAATTGGGAAGTAGGTTTAGGATGAGGGATGTGGAGGGGGAGTGGCCCTCCGGTTACCTTACTCACCGAAAGAAACGCAGAAGCCATGATGCTTCCTGCCGGTATTCTACGAGGTCGTGGTACTACCCTGGATGACCCGGCCCATTCGAGCAGCAGCAAAAGCTACCACATACAAAAAATGGTATCGACATAAACTGCCACCGCGTTTCTTCCGGTGGATGAAACTGAGGGGAAAATCCTAAAATTCACAATGGCTACCGACAGATGACGGGATAACCATCTCGAAAAATACTAGACCAAAATCAAGCCGACCGATGGCGGGAGGCTGCGTCTAAGACGTGGTGTCTGGTACTGCATTCGCGAATATGCTTGCCGAGCGTGTAATCTATGTCCTGCAGTAGACTATTTACATACTGTTAAGATAAGGAATAAGCTCTCACTAGGCTATCACCAAGGAATTTATCATCACTTAACACCAATCTTTGAGGGAGGCCTATGTTCAGCAGTGGACTTCTGATAGGCTGAAATGATGATGATGATGATGATGATGATAACACCAAGTGATATCGTAGTCAAGGACTACCTGAAAAAAGGCTATATTACACAGTCATAGAATATATAACACAGTTTAATTATCTTAGTTTAGTTACGTCTAATAGCACTAACTATTTAACATATTTCGTTTTAAAAGTAGTTGTTAATTACGTTTACATAACGCTAAGTAGAAAGCTTAATTATAATAATATAAACTGGACAACCAGTTTCTAATATAAATTTAGATTGTAATTGTGGTCTGCAAAATTACACTTGGATCATATTAGCATATTACCAGCATGCATGGTCTATAAATATTACGTTATAGTACGCACCAATTGAGTCTAGTTACGGAAACCGTCTATTAAACACAAATGGGTCCTTTTTATATATTTATACAAATTTATATGAATATATGTATATATTTATTGCGTTATAACAGACTGTCACAATTCCAATGATCAACATAGTCTTCCACCAAAGATTGGCACATAACAAGCTTCGTGGACCCATCGACTTCCCGCAATACTATGCAGGTCGTCCCTCCGTCTCCCATTCTTGTGGGCAGTTCAGATTTCCTGGCCACATCCAGCCCACTGCCACTTCAGCTTGCTGATCATTAAGGCTATGTAGGTTACTCTAGTTCTGCTGTGATTATCATTGTTGCATATTCTATCACACAGAGGAACACTGAGCATAGTCCTTTTCAGAGCGACTTTGAACTTCCTCATACGGCCTGCATTGAAAAATCACATCTTGGTTCTGTAAGCTACCACTGGAAACAGGCACTTAACGTGGCTTCCAGAACGCTGCCCAACCCAGTAGGATTCATCGATTGACCTCTTGGTCGAACTTGAACTGACCTAGTCGTTCAATTTGTTCCAGTTCAGAGTAAATATATTTTAATAAAAATATATATATAAGCTACCAGCTGCATATCTACTGCATACCCAATACTACTACTAAGGAGATCAGAGATAGATAGTTTAGCCCTTTCAACCAACTTTTCAGCAGAGTTTAGTTTTGTCATGAGGGATCAAACTCGTGTCTTCTGTATCGGAGACAGATCTCCTAACAACTCGGTTATCGTGGCAAATAGGTCACATTCGGTGGGCAAACAGTCTGACGGAGAATATACCACCTTCTTCACTAAATGTGTACGTCAGGTACAAGTTGTGCACTCTGCTACGTAGCTAACAAATGAGGCTTTGGCGAACGAATGATGATGGAAAATCAATACCAATTTGCTGAACGCAAATCTCACAGGCATATGATGGGAAGCAACACTAGGACAAGGATACCAACCAACCTAACCTTAACTTCACTGTTGTGGTGACTATGAGCAAACCTTTGAAAAAATGCATGCCAGCTTTTACTGACGCTCACTTGGAGAAACCTATGTTAATCAGTGGAATTATATACACTGATGAAAAATCAAGAAGGTTATTATAAGTTTAGACATAAAACTTGACTGTCGTATAAAAGTTGCTTTAGTGTTATTTGTTAAAGCAGATTTTAAAACAGAGCTTAAAATTTAAGGCCCAAACATATCTCAAGATGATGTGATGATGTCTTCCTGGACTATCTAGTGGCTGTTGTTAACAGAAGATATTATAGTGCCAAAAAATATACGCACAAACACAGGCACTTACGACGTATCTAACTATACCTTCCACCTTCCCATATCTGAAGATACACGGATTGTTGCTATTGTAATTTTTAAATCAATTCCAGCAGGAAAGATGAATAACAAAGTGCGAAGTTTTACTTAACAAGAACCTACATCTCGTACGAGTATCTCTCAAGGATTCATCTTACTTATACTTGATACCACATTATTTTGAATCTATTGCTGTTAATTGAGAATGGTAGTCGTTATTTCTAAACTTAAGATATTCACGAAGATTTCTTAAAATTCTACGCCGTAAATATTTATTGCCCGCCATTTATAAGATTTAACTGTGATATGTTTCTAGTTAATGTGACTTAAACATGTTTATTATTATCGGCATAAGAATCTGTCACCGTCTTTCTTCCCGAGGGTCGTGCGGTAAGAGTAGACTAAGGAAGCCGTGAAAATCGCGATGTCTACCGATAGATGGCGGGATAATCGTCTCGAAAAATACCAGAACAAAATTAACCAGACCGATTACGGATAGCAGCGTCTGAGGTGCGAGGTGTCAGGTGCTCCGATCGCCAGGCCGCTTTTCGAGCTTGGCGATTGAGGCAAATATTTTTTTTTGGGACAGACATATGTCCCCTAGCGGTTTATTTACATGCTGTTAAGATAAGGATACAGTGTTATTATTTTGTGAAATCAAATTAATTTCGTTAGCTTTTTTCTAATCAGCGTAAAGTGTTCCTTCTGTATGTGTTTATCTAAGTGTGGATATATTATATGATTTCTGGATATATTATGATATAGATATAGATAGATAATGTTTTCCCAGAACTCAGTTTAAGAACAATTTCCAGAACAAGTTAATCAAGCATTAAGCTCTTAATAGCTTTTATATTGTCTTTTTTTACAGGGACAATAGAATTAGAAAAATGTATTGTTCCTAATTTAAATCGGAATTATTAAGTAAAGTTTTTATTTACTTTATCTAACAAACATATTAACAGAGCCTTACATAGATAAACAGATATATTAAAAGAAGTTAATGAAAATTTAGAAAATATATTAGATTTCCTGTAAATAACACTTGATTCTATTAACTGAATAATCCAACGATTTACCAAACGAAAACTGGTATCGAAAATTTGAGTTTTTTTTGACATTAAGTAAAATATACGGCCTGTAAATGTCCAATGTTGGGACTCCTCAAATATCTGAGATAGTTTTTAGAGCCAAGACTTGTAAAAGTTTTTGAAATAATATTTGAAATATGCAGGTTTCCTCACGATGTTTTCCTTCACCACTGAGCGCGTAGTGAATACAGCACTTAAAATTGCTATTAGCAATTTTTGTGGTGTTGGATACCGAGGATCAAACCCAGATAACTCGCATCTATGAAACTAAAGCGAGCACCCTGAACACAAGGCTACCACGGCTTATCGGGTAAAGATGATTCTACTGTTGGATATTCGAAAGAATGGCTGTAAGTAGTCCACTGCTGAGCATTGAGGTTGCAAGAGAGGGGGTGCTGGAAAGTAATCGCAGAACCTAACACCTGACTCCTTAGGTCGCTAAGCAGCAGCCCGTCTGGGTAATTAAGATTTGACATTTTTTCAGACGAATTAAGCGTCTTCTATCAAACACAACATTCGCAAAATAATTTGATGAGTTCTAGACTGGGATTTTCTGTGTCTTGGTAACTGGATGGTGATGAGTCAGATATAGATATAACTACATGGATGAAGAATCACATATGCATATGCATCGTCTGTGAGTCGAGTACAAATGTTAACCACTACAGTCGAAACCAGGATCATTCCGAACTAGGCTGTCGGACCGTCGATATTTAAGTTTTTTCCCCAAATCAACTCTCACGACATCCACCGAAAGAAAGGGGGTGGGCAGATTCTTAAGCCAGTTATCACGCGGCCTGTTGAGTTAGTAACGTGAATATGCAGCAATAACATACCATTCTCAGTTTCGAAAGCGTAGTGGTAGCCTTGCTCGTTGACTTGGGAGTCGGACCTCAGGATGGCTGCGTTCCTCTCTAACGCGGCTCTGGGTCTTACGTCTGGGTAGTGCTGGTACTGCGGGTTGTAAGCTGGTAGGACGCCTGCAGCGCAGACCCCGACGAAAGCGGCAATGATGATCTGGAAGGCAGAGATTATTCTTCAATACTTTGTTTCCGTGATAAGTTCTTTGATTAATTTAATTTTCTTTTGTTTTAGTCAGATTTCAGTGACAATATTACTTTCACGAATACATTGAGGTCATGTTTTAGAAATTCAACGAAAATTTATTGGACAAATGATTTCGTTTAAATGTATTCATTAAAAGGGTTAAGAGTTATTTTAGACATACTGTTCGTTTGTTCAGACACATCAATAAGAACATATTCGTTAAGTAAACAAAATATTAAGTCACATGTCTCTAGAGTTAAAAATAGAGAAAATTTTGTAAATTTAAAAGTCTTTTAAACCTAAAATTAATGTATTTAGTTCTAAAATTTCTCGTATAATTTTATAACGTTTTTAAGTAAAACTTAATTTCATATTAACTATTTAAAAGCATTAAAACATAACTTTAGAATAGTCTAAAAGTTACTAAATAAAAAAAAACTATGGGTTTATGACATCTAATCTGTAATTCAGGACTTTAGTAATAATAAAAAATGTAAAATTATTTTGCAATAGCAAAGCAGCTGAAATCCGTAAAGCAGAAATTATATAATTATCATATAATAGAAAAATTATGAAATGTGTCACCAACAATAAGATGGTCAATAACCGAAACGAATTACAAAAAAAAAAACAATACAAAATCGTGACGTAGTCAATAACAGCACTAAGACAAGTTTACTGGATTTTGTAATAGACGTACCGATTTCATGTTGTTATCTCTTCAAATATCGATCGAAGAATGTTGGTACTGGTAATGGGTCCGGCTTATATAGGTGCTTGATTTGAATGATGCCAGTGTCAAGGTCGTAGGATCTCTGGCTACGAGAGATCTAAAGTACGCATAAGATGCTGCATACAGTAGGCGTAATCCTAGTGATGCATGGACATTTTAGTGACGTGCACTTCGTTCTACAATGAGTGACATAAATTATTATTCAAACTTTTACTTATTAATGTATTATATCAAAAGCGATCTGTATAAATATTACAATGTCCTTAAATTAAACTTTCACACGCACTTAGATAAGTACGCGAAAATTAAAAAATAATTATTACTAGTGCTTCGGCTTCGCACGGTAAAAGCGATAATATATAAGACAAATGTGAACATGTTTTACATATAAACCTTCCTCTTGAAATGTTCTAAAAGATAATGAAAACCACATTAAAATACATTAAGGAGTTATAAGCGAATGCACAGAGAAACGTAAATGGCGTCTTCGTTTTCTAGTATTTAAAGATGTCTGTTTTGTAAGTTGCTTATTGTTAAACCAGCTTCCTCACGGATCGGAGCATCAAGGTTGTTGTCGACGGTGCATGCTCGGACCCCAAACCCGTGAATGCTGGTGTTCCACAAGGCTGTGTGCTATCTCCCACTCTGTTCCTTCTGCATATCAACGACATGCTACAAATCAGTAGCATTCATTGCTATGCAGACGACAGCACGGGTGATGCCCTATATACAGGCCGTGCGAATATTTCTCGGGAACACGTCGACGAGTGCCGGAACAAACTTGTGTCTGAAGTCGAGACCTTGTTATTCAAAGTCTCGGATTGGGGTCGACGTAATTTGGTCCTATTCAACCCCAAAAGACACAGGTTTGCGCGTTCACCGCTAAAAGAATCCCTTTGTCGTTTCTCTTCTTTTGAGAACATTCCCTTATTGGCTCAGCCAGTATCAGAATCCTTGGCGTTGACATATCGAGCGACGTTCAGTTCCGTGGTCACTTGGAGGAAAGGCCAAATTGGCCTCAAAAAGCTTGGTGTGCTCTGTAGAGCGGGACAGTATTTCATGCCGGTCCACCGTTTGCAACTTTATAAGGCGCAAGTTCGGCCCCACATGGAATACTGTTCTCATCTCTGGGCAGGGGCACCCCAGTACCAACTCCTTCCATTTGACCGCATCCAACGTCGAGCGGCTCGAATTGTCGGCGACCAAGCTCTCTCTGATCGGCTTGATCCTTTGGCCTTGCGAAGAGATGTTGCTTCTCTTTGCATTTTTTACAAAATTTTCCACGGGGAATGTTCTTAGGAACTGTTCGGATTGATCCCAGCTGCTGAGTTTCACCATCGTACATCGCGACAGAATTCGAAGTTCCATCGATACCACCATAGATGGTTGGCATTCCACCACAGTGCGTTTTAATCGAAGTTTTCTGCCACGCACTTCGATTTTGGGGAATCAGCTGTCGCCAGCAGTATTTCCGAACAGTTACGACTTAGGGACCTTCAAGAAAAGAGCTTATTCCTTCCTTAAAGGCCGGCAGCGCATCTGTAGCTCCTCTGGTGTTGTGGATGTTCGTGGGCGTCGGTGATCACTTACCATCAGGTGAGCCGCACGCTCGTTTGCCCCCCTCTTCTATAAAAAAAAAAAAAACACGACTCTATGTTGCTTGTTAGAACTTGAAAGCTGTCAACATGGAAGTTTTATCCTTACTCGTCGTAGTACAGTATTAGGGCAGGCGGATTGGTGAGCGTAATGTACTGGACTCCATAACAAGTTTGCGGATTTGGGTTCGGTGTGTTCAGATGGATTTTGTTCCATTGTTTAGTCATCACAGCCTCGTTTGTTATCAGTCTGCATGTGAGGCATTTATATTTGGAGAAAACTTTGTTCAACTCACTCAGTAATAAGCTGATAAATCCCATTTATTGACGCATAATATGTATAAATTATTTTCTACTTGCTTTAAAACTCTGTCGTATCAGCTCTAGGGCTTCCTTAGGCATTTTAAAAGGTAAATTGTTTTTTTTTTTTTTGTATAATTTTTGTCATGCATTAACTGAATAATGGATACATTTGGGGCAATAGTTTAGATAATTAGGAATTTAATGTCGCAATTCCAGATATCTCACACTTTGAAGCTGATCCTATATTAAGATGGATACAATGGGCGGAAATGCTACACGTCGGAGACCAATAACTTTTATTTATTTATAACTTATTGCGTTCACCTCAATAATAAAGATGGACTAAATGCCTTGTAGCATTCTCTGCCAGTCAAGCCGAGACGTGAGAAATATTCTTTTAGGTGCATGAAAATAAATATTATGGAAGTACATATTTGTAATCAGAATCTTGTTATAGAAGAGTCAAGCAGTGGCTTTAGCTGCTACTCGAATGGGCCGGCTGGACCGGGACAGTGCCACAACCTTGCCTCGCCGAGGCATCTTGTCCTTCGGCGTTTAGTTCGGTGAGTGAGGTCTCCCTCTCTAACTCCTCGTATACTTATGATGGTGGTGGCAGAGGATCCACTACCTTATATCATCCCATTGTATTCTTAAAAGTCTATTGGTGATCAGAAAAAGTACATAATTGTTTAAAGTAAAATAAAGTAAGCAGCCCGTAAATGCCCACTGCTGGGCATCCTTCTCCAATATCTCCGAGCGTTTTCAAGCCGGCAATTGTCCGCCGTGCTTCTCTAGTGCTGTCGGCGGAATTATTTCTCAGAAATACAGGTTTCTTTCATCGCCTTGCACGTGAATACAGCACTTTAAGTACACTTAATACAAACACATAGTTGTTTATTTTACTGAAGTGCTGTAATCAAGCGAGTAAAACCATTTTTGAACAAAGTGGTTAAGAACTTATTACATTACAAAACGCACTAAAGCAATTACATATGAATTAAATGATACAATTTGCATATTGGACTATAAATTATGAGCATAATATGAAAAGGTGAGCCAGCTGTCGGGTTGTCTTAAAGATAGTTTAATTTACAGCCGGTCGTTCTATTAAACGATATCTTAATATTTGAACGTTAGCGGAATTTTGTAATCAGCTTTATTCAGCTAGAATATAGAGCTAAAGTATTTATGAGCCTGTATAAGTCCACTGATGAACATAGAGCTTCCCATTAAGGAGCGCAAACAAAAATTACCGAGCACTGCGTGGACGATTTGACCATACTCTGCCCAGCGTGGCAGGCTGGCAGGTGTCAGTGAGCCCAGTTCCAATAGCCTATAACTAGAAGCACTGGATTTGGGTTCGGCAAAATTAGATGGATTTTCCGTATTAATACAATATTTTTCTTTTAATATAAGGTTAATAATAAAATTAAATAATTAAAACTGTCTGTTAATATCTCTATGCAAATGGCTACTCTAAAAATTTGAAAGGGATCTAAATCTATATTTTAAAAAAAAATAGAGACAGAGTTTCGTACGTGGTAGAGCCAAGCGGCGGCTTTTGCTACTGTTCGAATGACAGGAAGACCGGGGTAGTACCACGGCCTCGCAGAATACCGACGTAAAGTAGAGGCATGCTTCTGCGTTTCGTTCGGTGACCAGAGGGTCAGAGACAAAAGAGGAGGTAAATTAAACAATGAAGAATATGAAAAAGTTATATTTAAAATTTAACCTTTTCCTTTCCTTGAACTATATTAACTCTTATAAATAACAGAAACCTATACTAACCCTTATAAGTAACAGAAGACTTATAAAGATGATATTGCATAAAGTCTTTTTTTTTATCAACAATGAGTGAGTTGTCAATAACATAATCAATCAATAAATTAGATTATCGTGTCGGGTCAGCCAATAGAGATTAGTATTGACATTTAATAATAAATAAATAATTTGTCATTTTAGTTTGTTTCTTACTGCATTTATTAATGATAATTAGATTTCATATTTTAGTCATGTTGTGATTTTTTATAATAATTAATGAATAAATTCAAAATTGTTTACTACGGGAAGTAGTGGCAATGAAAAATTGCTTGCTCGAATAATTTCATATCGATTATGATTTATGTACTAATATCATTATGTTATAAAAAATCACTCCGTTTCTATCGCTAAAAAAAATCATACCGACCGACATATTTATGAAGGATTGATGCAAAACGTGTTCAAAGTTTCGAATAACTATTGGCAAGATTCATTCACACAGGGGGATCGAACACGGATCTCCTGATTCGTAAGTGGTTTCTCTAACCGCTCGGCAATCGTGGCTTTCGAAATGCTTTGTTGTTTTATGTATGTATGTATATACTTCATTGTACACCACAAAAACACAAAATAAAAAAATCATAGAAAAATAAACTTAAGATGGATGGATGGCGGGAAACAAGACAGTCTTATCGATAAAGAGCGATCTCTTCCAGACAACCTTTAGTCTAAGAAAAAAATTATCTATTTAATGGTGGGTGGGAGGTGGTGTAAATAATTAATTGTAGTTTCATATAAAGTTCATTTAAAACAGTACAAAAAAAGGGATACCTACGCAGTTTCTTTTGCCTGTTTCCTCTCCGTTAGAACCTCATTACGAAATTTAAAAAAAAAATTGTTTGATTTGGTGGCAGAAATCACTAAGAGGGTGGTATCTACCCAGGCGTCTCCTAGACGGAGAAGGAGCCTACCTAGTGGAAACATGTCACCATTATCTATAATAGACGATAGCTTTAACAACAATCGTGCATCTAGATAAATTACAAATACTATTTTCTTTCGTTTATTCTTTACTTAACCGAACAAAGGCCGCGCATAATTTAGTAATGTGTCAGCTAATACCGTACTCCCAGCATTGTGACTCCCACACGTATGTCAAGGATGCTGTGAATCATTTAGGAAGTTTGTTTGGGTAGGTGCACGGTAAGGTCTAAGTGATTTTTCACAGTCGACTGCATAGGTTTTATTAGCGCGTCTACTAGATATTTGTAATGGGCCCAATAAAATGGGTTAAGCTAACTTCTTCTTGTATGATACTTTTCGTGTAATTATTGATAATACATTTTTATGACGAAATTGACATTATTATTTTTCTAGGAAATGTCCACGATTTCACCCCTGTAATCTTAAATTGTATCACGAGGTTAATTTTGATCGAGGTAAAAATATTATATGTCTTTTATATAATCTAACTCTATGACAAATTTTATTTAGGTTATGACTCAGTTTTTTGGACATGATTAAGCGACAATCATCCTAACTTATGTATGTTTAAGAATGTAGATTATACTGTGCAGAGACGTGTAACGAAGACAATTCGATATTTTCCAATACCGGTAGGTTATAGTCCAATACCAGCAGTGATCATCGAATGGTAAGAGGCACAGTGAACTGCTCCTTCCAACTCGAGTCTTTTATTTCAGCGCGTTTTAAATTATCACTGTCAGTGCCTAGAAGATTGTATGATACGAATAGTAGGCTAGTGAAAACTGTTAATGCTGTAAGAGCGTTTTGCAGAACCCGCCGCACGAAAGAACCCCAAAAACTGTCCGAAGCTCCGGTCCCAATTGATAGATCATATCGGCCACTGAATAGACTGATCTCAAATTTTATGAAGCGTGACATATGCAAATTTAATACACCATATGTGCGCCAGCGATCTGTCTAACCGAAAGAGCCAACTGACAAAGTAGAGAGCCAAAAGTGGTGAAGTTATTTCCGCTGGAGTTGAGATGTTGGGTGAGATTATCTCACATCATCACGACACGTCCTCGTCGTTAAAACAACGTAAGTATGGGCGAGATTAGGGTGGCTCTCAAACACCATAAAAGCGGAAAGGCGCCGGGTGAGGACTGAATTACAGATGAGCTTCTGAAAACGAGTTGAAAACCGGTACTTAAAGCCCTTCAAAACCTGTTTAATTATGTCATCCATGGCGGCATTACATTTAAAGCGTGGAACAGAAGCATGGTTGTCCTGTTCTTTAAGGAAGCCAATTTTACTCCCATTCCACGTCTACGTGAATTTTCCTGATCCATCACAAATCGTCTAGTAAACGGATTTGTCGAGTTTTGGGCTCCCGAAGAAGCCGGCTTCTTATAAAGCTATAATATACATACTCTTTGTCATATTGTACAGAAGACTAAGGAGTACAGTTTACCATTATGACTGACGTATGTCAACTATGAGAAGACCTTCGAAATTTGGACGGTGCTACTAACTCTTCAGCGTTGCTAGATGGAACCTCAGTATACAGAGATACCACTATAATTCTGTAATGAAACCAATCCAATTGCAGAAAGCTGTAAGACGGATTGGTGTTATATTCCCGAAACTTTTCACCACTGCTCCAAACTGCTGAATTGGGAAGGATACGTTATCAACGTTAATGGAAAATAAATCACTCAAATATAATATAATAATCAGTTAAACCTTGAACATCTCATCAAGTTCGACGGACGGCGGATGACAATATACAGACAGAGGACAGGCAGGACAGGGATGTAAAGGGTATGCAATCTGGTACTATTTGCGAATCTACCTGCCAAGTGTGGCAAAAACGTCTAAAGAGGAAGAAAGAGTACGTACGTTAATCTACTAACACATAATACACAAACCATACAAATGTAAGCAAAAGAAATCATCTGAATCAGTAACCCTAAGTAGCTGATTCATCAAACTCTATTGAAATCAGCCAGTGCTTGAATAATACAATTAGTGACTATTCGCGTCTAGGCGTTTGTTAATAGACGCATCTTAATCGATTACATTTAATGTGGATAACATTGAATGTAAACGACATTAGCGATTCAATATTACCTTGCATTAGAATATTACAAAATAAATTTTAACACAAGCTTACCATACGGTAGTGGTGTCAGAAAATCTACCACCTTTTGTTGTTGTAAGTTGACTAAGAGAAAAACCTAGAGTTCTCATGGCGTCTGATAGATGGCAGATAAACCATGTCATAAAATGCCTGACTGGAAAATACACAAACCTATTACGACCCGCATCACATAAGGAGAGGGGCTTGACAATGCAATCGCCGAGCATGGTGATTATAGCAAGTCCCTATACCTTTATATATACCGTTTTGCTAGATAACTTACATTAATTTTATACCTAGTAGCGCCAATGGGGAGGAGGAATAAAAAAAACATTTTATGTTTTAACCGTTAGGGGTGAAAACTTCTCGGTGTTGATGGAAAATCGATGAATGCTGGTGACATAGGACAGTGATTTTTGGGGGAAATCTATGCTCAGTAGTGGACTTGTGACAGACCGGAATGATGATGATAATGGTGAAGAATAAGAAACGTGCTAACAGTCCACCCGATGGCTAATGGTCAATCCAGCCTATCGACACCTGCGACCAACTGCAAACAAAGATCTGAACCATTGATGGACAATAAGACAACTCATATAGTGGATATGGAAGAGGAAGAGTCAGATGCAGAGTCACAGGCACTGGTCGTGACACAACACAGCCAGATCCCAAAAACCAATAACACTTTCCATCACACACAACAACGATATTAGTCACGACGGCGAATTTGGGTCCCCTGCGTGAAGTGCTCGTACCTATGCGTTTCACGAACTCTAAGATTGGCCAGAACTCTAAGACGGCGACAGGCTCACCACTTGTCATTTTGTTTTAAATAAGCACTGATGTCTAGATCTTTGAGCACCCCAGTTATGGATTTACGGTCGTGTGAGCTTATGTTTTTGATTTAATTTGTACTTTACTTTACTATTTAAAGCAAGGGCCCAGCCTCTCAACTACTGCTTACTCTATTTATCTAAGATGACAGCCGGGAAGATTCATTAATGTTACCTGTTTTACCAGCAAGCTAACATTTTCATAATCTTGATAACGATTAATCAAACGTGGGTGCAACATTGTCGCATCTACGCACAAATCATATTTCCAATTCATAATAGACAGACAAATCACACATACTTCCATACAGTGTGAATAATTTATGATGCGTGCTGTAAACATTGATGGTTGTGTAAACTAATTAGTAATGAAAAGCTACAGCATTCGATATGTTATATAAATATATGAGATAATGATTTGTGACTTGTGAGTAAGGAGGATATACTAATTGAGAATTTTGTCTAAGTTTCTCGTATCTATGCTCTCTTCTTCCTGCTTTAATGGCGGTTCGATGTACAGATATATTAATAAAGAGTTAAAGTAAATCTTGTCTTACAACTGAATAAAGTTATTTATTCATGGTATGTCGGAGTTTATCTCTTCGATATATTCTAGCCATGCTAACCGTTACACCATATGCCAACCTCAAATATACGTGTTGTACCGTTCTAACTAATAACAAGGTTCTGGTAACCGGCTGTTGGTAGAAAATCTATCTGAGTTTGTCGAACCAAAATCCCACAGATTAGTGACGTGGTAGAGCCAAGCGTCGGCTTTTGCTGCTGCTCGAATGGGCCGACTCGACCGGGGTATTATATAGACCACAATCCTTGCATAATACCGGCGTTAAGAAGAGGCATGTTGTGCTTCGTTTCTTTCTGTGAGTATTTTCTAGAAAATAAATAATAGATGTGAATGTATTGAATAGATGTAAATATTTTTAATCGACGTACTTTACCAAACGTGTCAAGGAAAAGGCTTTTAAAGATACCATAAAAAAATTTAAATCACAAAATAGTATTTCATACTATGGTGTTATTACGCTAAATTACAATAACGTATGTTAGTTATTTAAATTTATGTGTAAAAAAACAGCGCTATATTCGGTAACATAGCGAAAGATACTATTAAAATGTTGTTATTCATCGCTCCATTACATTAAATTAAAACAAATCAAGATAAAACCATAACCAGATTTTGAGGTTATTTCGATACCACTCTTTTAACAAAACCGATCTCAACTGCCTATACGCTTATGTAACTCGGCTTCAATTACATTTAGATATTTAAACGATTATATGGCACTAGTGAGATGGGCTTTGTTCCTACTTACTTATTTATAACTGGTTAAACATAGCTGTGGTAGCATTGTAGTCATGGCGTTCGCTTTAATTTTACAGTATGAAAGTATTATTATTAATTATTGATTAATTCCGCGGAGCTGACATCTTTAAAATGGTATAGTGCAATTTTGCACATGCTCGGCGGTGGAGGAAAGCAGAAGGACGTATAAAGTCCGCTAACCCGAATGGAGCAGTCTGGCGCAGCATTGCCGGCGCTAATCCACCACAAAAATAATTGAGAGGAGGCCTTTACCCGGCTGCTCATTTACATTACTTTAAGCTTCTGTTTAAGCTCAATGGCCGGAAGATTACTTCAAGTTACACGGTACGCGAGTAGCATGAGTTCGAGTACCGGTGTCGGCACCACTAGGACTGTGAGTAAAGTCGTTCATTTCCTTAATTCAATTCCTTGATAAAATCTTACAGTCTTGTAAACTTGTTTTCAGCGTCAACGCACATTACGCAGACGCGGGATCATGTATAGATAATATTTTTACAGACAGAGCCATTGAATCAACTGATAATTTACAAATTTAAGTTCTGACCAATCCGGCCAGTTGGTACCTATAACTCAGAGTGATAAAATACTAAATAGTCGAAAAGCTGTTTCTGTTCGTATTAATAGCTTGAACAACTTATGAAGTAATCTAAATAGATCTTCGCATGATAACACAAACAATATAGCTCATTGTGTCTTTTAAGTGATGACTTCAATTTAATTTTCACTTCTGAAACTTTTAAGGAAAGGCCCTCAGTAGGAATTCACAGAAGTAGATAAAGGTTGAGTGCAATTTACAGCGAAACGTCATAAAACCACAATTGAATAATATTTATTTTGAAATAAGTTCCACAGCGAGGTCACATTTAAACAATAAAATAAAGAGCGCGACTATTAAAATAAAAATTACTTGGAATATTATAAATAAAAAAAAAATTAACCAGCAATGAGAAGTCTCGCAACGTTAACGTCATCTACTGAATATTAATAATAATAGGGGTTGAAGATTGACCAATTTCAAATAAAAATATACCCGCACGATTCAAGATTAGGGATAATTTTTTTTTTATACGTGAATTGTAACATTCTAAATTTGAACAACACATTTACATTCAGTATTTGAGTTGAATATGGAGATATGGTCATTGAAAAATTTCGACTCGGTTCTAATGCAGCAGAGACAGCATGCAATTTCGATGAGTATTTGGAGAGGATACGACTTACGACCGCTCTGTGCGTTTTTGGTTGAATCGCTTTCGCAGTAGAAACACGACCAGACACAAAGGTAAATAACGAATGAATTAAAAGTATTGGTGGAAACCGATACTTATCGAACAACCAAGGAATTCGTTTTCATTAAGTTTTTCGCAGGACAAGATGGAAGCGAAAGAAGCGAAGAAATCGACGATTACACACAGTTTGAAATTAGGAAATTTCAAAATTTCATTTATTCAGAAAAGCAATCAAATTTAGAGAATGTTGTTAATTTCTCTCAAAAACACACTCAGTGTAGATGGGTCCACGTTCGAAGTTGGTTAAAAGTAAGCGATGTAGTCAATTACATCGATCAGTTTATTTGAATATACGCACCATTGTTTAATTCAATGTTGCAGCACAGAAACCACCTTCATATTAAATACACAAGGTTTAATTATTCTGTCAATCACTCTTTAAAAGGAACTAACTATGATGCAAGCCCCGCGATTCCTATATTCAGATACATCAATAACTTTGTGTCTAGTTAAGGATAATTACATGTTTTTTTTTTAATTTATTAAGTCTTCATGGGAAAAAATTATTTACAGCAGTGTCTTTATGCTGCTTGATAAATAATGATATAATCTCTCCCTGCGTTTAATCATCACAACAATATATCACCGTTGTCTCTTATTTTACAATCAGTAAAAGCTTACTTCAAAAGTTTCGTTAGCTTCTACATTAAAAGTCTCTGTCCAAGAAAGTGCCAGCAAAAAGCATATATTCTATAGAATCATACTTGATATAAATATATGATATATCGTTAAATACCTAACTAGTGTCTAGTAGTGTAGATAAGCTTTCTACCAAATTACCAAAGTAGACTTTGGTGGAATTAGAATTAAAATTAATGGAGATGGAGAGATGGCCGGCGTAAAATATGCTGTCCCCTTTTTTCCCGTGGGTGTCGTAATAAGCGACTAAAAGACTCTCTCAATTGTCATGACATTATCCGAGAGCAAACTCGGCCACGAGGCTGGCCTCCTATTACGTTCTTTCTCACGGAGAGGGGAAAAGTTGAAACATTGAGTTAATTAAACCATTACTGTAAAGTTCAATTCACAAAAGTATAATCTTTAATTAAATTTTTTTTTAAATAACATACGTTATTTCTGTAAGTATGTAAAATTTTGTTTACATTACATCCGATAATATATTTAGAAATTGTTCGAGGAATTTAGACATTGATCAAAATCCAAAATGTCCTATATCATTACCAAGCTTGCATGCGTTTTTTTCGTATTTATAATCTTTGACAAATTCGTTACTGATTTATCAAAGGCACAATTGTGTAAAGACATTTTCTTTAAGCGCTTTATTAATGCCATTGTAAAATGTTTACGTTTTCTGTCCAGAGCAACCAAAAAACGGTTTAAAAGATATTATGAGCTAATAGCAACAAACTTTGAAGCATTTCATCTCAGTCCTCGGGGGTGACAACGTATATGTAACCTACTTCAATTGAAGTTGTTTGCAGATGCCAATGGGTTTTCAGTAGCTACTTACCATTAGTGGGACTGTTAGTTCGTTTGTTAACTTATCTTAACAAATAGTCCTCTGTAAATAGACCTCTGTAGAGCTCACCCTGACCACTAGGCTACCACGGATCTGTGAGTGCTTCTAACAAAAAAAAAGAATGCTAATGTAGACTCAAAATCACGACCCAGGCGTGGCTGTTCTTAGTGCCCTGTAATACTTATTATATCTATTAGAGTTTTAATATACTATAATACATATTAGTGTATTATAATACTATAATACACTTACACTCGTTTATTTCACTATTCCCTAATTCTATACCATTCTCCAATTATTTAAATAATAGTAAAGTTACTTTATACAGGAGTTTGAGCAAAGAGTAGTCTTTGCCTGAAATATTTGAGAGAGTTTTGAATCCAGAATGATCACATGAAACAGTCCAGCACATAGCTTCAGTGTGGTTTGGTTGTCAGCTAACGTCCACCTAACATTATTTTTTTTTATAATTTCTTAGACATGCAGGTTTCCTCACGTTGTTTTCCTTCACCGCCGAGTTCGTGGTAAAAATATCCACAAGACATTTCTCTCCGTAGCCGAGCACGCGGTAAATTCACCACTTAAAATGTCTATTAATAAAATTAGTAGAGCCGGCATCGGGACTCAAACCTAGGTCATTACCGTACCATATAATTAAGCGAGTGCCCTGACAACTAGCCTGCCGTTTCATCGCTCGTGTTTGAAATGTAAGAAGAAGGATGTAATTGCATAAACAAAATTAAAATATTTGCAACTAAAATCGGTTCAACAACGAGGAAGCTCCTACGTTTAATACATTATTAACACGGTTTTAAATAATGTGTGTTATAATGTAACTGACATTTTGCACGCTGGACTGAGGTCATCGGAAATATTCCCACATGCTAAAGTGGCGATAAATTAAACAGCATTTCATATTATTGTTTAAAATAAAGACTTTTCAAAATTGTTTGTCACTGACACAAAATGATATTTTATGGTCTTCTTCTTCCAGACTATGCGTTTGTCCCACATGTCGTTCTTTCACATATAACTTCAAATTTTATTTCGAAGTTTTTTTATTGACTATAATTTAGAACGTTTCATTAGGAATTTATATATATATAAATATATATATATATATACACAAATCACACACACGCACTCATATATATATACATATATAAGCATTTAATGAGTTTTTTATTTGAGTGGCTATATTGTTGCATGTTTATTAATTATTAAAGTGTAAAGTAAAGTGTATATTTTTTACGAACATTTGTACGTTGAAGTTATACTTTCTTTATTCATAAGAAGTGTTTCTAAAAATATGACCCCCACTGTTTTTAAGCGTGGTAGAGCCAAGCGGCGGCTTTAGCTGCTGTTCGAATGGGTGGGGTCGACCGGATATGTACCACGGCCTCGCAGAATACCGGCGTGAAATAGAGGCACCTTGTGCTTCGGCGTTTCGTTCGGCGAGTGAGGTAACCGAAGGTCCACATCCCCTCCCTATTCCCTTCCTCTTCCCTCCCATCTCCCAAATATCCTTAAAGATCGGCCACGTACCTGCAGCATCTATGGTGTTGCAGATTTGTGTGGGCGACGGTATCACATACTATCAGGTGAACCGCTTGCTCGTTTGCCGTCTCTTCCATTAAAAAAAACTGTATATAACACATTCAAATTCAGTTTATATATTACTGCTATAGTATAGTCAAATAATTCAAACGCTGCTGGGCAATGGCTTCCTTCTTAATTATCTGAGACGGTTTTGATGGTGTAAGGGGCCGTCATGCTGCTCCAATGCACGTTGGGGAACTTCACATGTCCCTGAAATAATATTTTATTATTATTTCTCAGACATGCACGTTACGATACCTCACACACCGAACAAAACGCAGAAGCACAAGATGCCTCTACTTCACGCTGGCATTCTGCGTGGCCAGTCGAGCTGACCCATTCGAGCAGCAGCAAAAGCCGCCACTTGGCTCTACCACGTTTAATTTTTTTTTAAACTGCCAAGACTTTTATTCAGACACCTATACACATTAGTAAAAAAGATTTTCAAGTTGTTTTTATATGATTTCGATTATAATAATAACTTAATTTAACTTAACTGAATAACTAACTTTATTTCAGCATATATTCTCTGAATTATTGTTATAAATGTGTGCAAGGAGAAATATGTCGGCTTATTCTCCTGCTGACTAACCCACGAGACTGAAGAATCCATCCGAATATACTGTCCTGAATTGAGCAGCTTCTCCTGCCCAGCGTGTTGAATATGGGCAAAACTTTCAGGTTAAGTTAGTTAGTATATTAAATCTGCATGGTTCAAGATTTGTGATTATAATTTTAGTTTCCACAAAACATTATAAATACAAATATTTTATGACATTCCATTGTTTGACTTTCAACCGCTTTTACATTCAGTATTAGAGTAAAAATGGATATCTCACAAATTGGAATAATTTTCGAATACGAGGACCAACGTGGTTCTGATGCAGCACAGACAGCTCACAATATCAATGCAACGTTTGGATACAACTAACGTACTAACGTACGCAATATGTGCTTTAGGTTTAATGACTTTGGAACTGGAAACTTCGACTTGTAGAATGAACCACGAGGAAGACCAGGCGCTAAGGTAAATAACAATGAATTAAAAGTAATAGCGGAAGCCGATTCCTATGAAACAACCAAGTAATTCGAGTCCAAGTTTGTATCAAGTTAGTTTACCACAATATTCAAAGCTAAAGTTAAAATGCTCCTATTATATTAAGTTATGTTTTATGCTCCAATGAATGTCAAAACCATAACCTGTAGAAGAGGCGGTAAGAAACTTAAGGGTTATTTCTTTTATTTTTCAATGGCTAGTTACAATGTAATTTACAATTTATAATAAAATCAGCATGTCGTCAAATGTATACGTTTTTTTAACATGTCAGTTATTACAGTATGTCAGTAACCAGGGCCGACTAAAAGTTATTTCCACACATTATTGTCCTCAATATATTGATCTATTTTATAGTAAGCTTTATTTAACAAAGTATGTTCAACAAGTTTTTAAATTTTATGTGAGAATGTTGCGCTCCTTTTTTAGAGATTTTATTGTAAAGTTGTATGCCTTATCTCAGAAAAGATTTTTATTATATCTACGTTTTTTTATTACATTTTTCCATAACTACATAATGTTTTCAAAGATAAATAGCGACCCGCGAGGCGTCAAGTTTTAGATTGCCCGTATTTGCCCGCAAAATTAATATTGTTTCCATAATGTGGAAGAGAGCAAAGTAGACTAATTTAGCTGCTGCTTCATCAGTCAACTCTCTGATCTTTCTAATAGCGAAAATTTTGTAGGTAGTTCAACAATATGTGCTCTTCACTGGAGCTTGGAATCAATAGAAACTTCAAGAAATACGGTCGAACTTTCGAAACCTAAATTAATATATGTTCTATTAGTATTATGTAAAATCAGATTATGTGTTTATTTGCTGGCGATAACTCATTATTATTACATCAAAGCTAAGCCTACATGAAGTTGGGCTGCATTTCTATTGAATGACTGCATCGTGTAATTGCAGCACCGCCGGCTTCGAACCTCGCACAGCCTGTAATCAATTTGTTAGAGCGTCAAAACGGGCGTCATACGTGAGCGCAACGAAGTAGGCGGAGAGCATGACATTTTGGTTAACGAAAATTAATATCACTGTCCCTAATATATTCCGCTCATGTTGAGCCGTGGGACTAAGGTTAGATTCTCAATAGAATAAGTTTCGAGTACCTGTATCACTGACACTACGTTGGAACCAGCCTCCGAACCTATTGTATAGCTCTTGCATAGGGTATGAGAAAGTTAATAACATAAACGAATGAAACATATTATACACTCAAGAGATACACTCGAGTTTAAAAGTGATTTGAAAAAAAATTTTAATGTAATTTTTTCAAATCTACCACCATTTCGTAATGAACTTCCTCTGACGGAGAAGAAACCCGCGAAAGAAACTGCGTAGGTATCTTATTTATTATTGTTTTTTTTTTTCAAAACATACAACGTTTTAATAATAAAATACTTGAATACTAATAGTTATACGATGAAAATGAATTAGTCTTTATCATATGAGCATTTAATCATTTATTTATTCTTAATTGCACCAAAAAACAGTTCAAAAAGCGAGCGTAAAGCATAACATTATCTACCAGCTAACTTTGGGTAAAGCAGAGTTTATTTTAGATCAGGTAGTCATAAACGATAAATGTTGTATCCGGCGTTGTCAGAGTTAAGAATTTTGAAAACTTGTAAGAAAATAATGAAAATGTCGTTCGCAAATACATATCCAAAAAAAAACCCGATGAAAATCAATCCATGGGATTTTTTTTAGCGGTTTCCTTCACTCTTCCTACTTTTTTTAAGTTTGTTAAAACACCTTAAAAACTAAAGCTCTATAAAAGGGCACTGTAGACCTGAGCCGACCATCTCTTATAATGTACTCTGTTTATGAGCACAGTGCACTGCTTATTATGATTTATATAAAAACACTTGTGGTATGAACATGAATTGTTCATTCCACAAGTGTTTGCACTTGAAATAAAACATCTGTGCAAACCTTGTTCAACTACTCCTCGGTTTTAAGCACAACTCATCGCAAGAGTGCTTCACTATAAGAATCTCTAAAGATTTTAGCGTGAAACATTAGCCAAAATTCGTGCATACCTCGGTCAATAGTCACGCTCTCTTGATCTAATTGTATAACTTAAATGGAATGATCTCGAAATATTTTATGCGTAATTCCTTAAACGAATATCATTTTAAAAAGTTATTCTATCTACCGTTTCATGTTTTCAAAAGGTTAGTAAGTTCTATTTTTAAATAATTTATTTATTGAACGTTGGTAGCCAGCCATAAAATAGGTTCATTGATTAATAGGGATGTCGGTTTCAATCAAAAAAAAATAATCAAAGTAAGCTGGTTTTGTACATGGCCTTTAATATTTTTTATCGACACTTCCTCATAAATTATAGAGTATCGGATATAAGTGTAATAATTTGTACATAGCAGACAAAAATAACGAAAACTCGTTTTTAATTGAGGTAACGTTGTGAAGAGACGTTAATAGCTTTCTTGAATTGTGTTCGAACCATGTATGTATTGTTATAATAAAAGCTAAGTCGTTTATGTTAACTTCGACAAACTAATCATCTTTTACTTTAGACGATTAAATAAAAATAGAGGTCTTGGGTTCAAATAATTGCAATGTTTGTGAGTATGTGTGTGTATACAATTTTGTCTAGAAACTTTCAACATATATAATTCTGACAGTTAACGGTAAGATGTACTTAGACTTACTAGTACCTCTGCCTACCCCATTAAGGATTACTCTACAAAACTAAAAAATCAATGACAATAATCAAATAAACAAAAAATATTCTGAATTCTCCAAATAAAGAAATGATTATAAAATGTGAATATTCTAAAAAACAACTCTATGATGAAGCACGGATAGATAGCTAGTGGTGAATAAATTAACATACATATAAAACACACAAAAGCTTTTGAATTATGTAAATACATATTGACATAAATTGATTCGAATCTGACTGCCATGAATTATGATAAACTTCTGCACTTTATGCTACTACTGTAATTGTAAAGATATAATAATAATTATCTTCTAGCCTACAGTTGGGTGCCCGAGCTTATTGCTAAATTTGTAATTTTATCGTAACATATTAAGTCCCAAAGATGGAACCTTTCAATAATTATAATAACTAAGAACTAGTTAATTTTCGTAAACACAATCACAAGAGTACAGTCATGTACTTAAGTATTTTCATGTACTTTTGAGGATAGCATACCCGACTACCAGAATTAATTCGAATACCAGAGTCAATATTCGTGCTACATAAAACAGGTCTGGCTGTGTTCTGTTTCATCGAACGTTTTGTTACACGCAAGTTTTGCCGACCCACGTCCAATGTTAAACGTAGAATGAACCAGACAGTGCCAGCAAAATTCAGCATGCCTTTCTTAAAAGGTTTGCCATTACTCACCCAGCTGGGGAAGCGAGTAGGTGAACGCAGCGTTACCTTTGCATTAGTGATGCTGCTCTCCATCACCGGTATTTGAGTTCGAGTAATTCCAATGAATTCCCTGTCATCATTCGGTCGACAGAGTCTCGGTTGTTAGTTAGTAAAGTGCACCTCGTGGTGGATACCTTACTTCGCGATGTGTATATTTCATACACTTACGTATCTTCGGATTATAATACGTGTGAATCAGTGAAACAATTCTCATAATTCAAATTGTTCATAACTGTACTCTTAGTAAACATACAGTGTCAATGTATGACGATGCTAACGGTGTGCCCTTTAAGTGGATACCTCGAGTTGCAATTTAGAAATTTATCGATTCCTGTTTCCACGAGAAGAGTTAATACTCATACTTGAGCAATACAGATTTTATATCAGGATTACATTGCATTTCATGAAATAAACCAGAGTGTAAATGAAGATACGTAAATAGATATACAATAAAAAAAGTACAATAAATGAATGTGAAGAATTATTACATTATGTATGAAACTAAAGTTGCATCGCAACGCAATGATTCGAATAATTAAGGTTCAATGATTACGACTACTAATTATTTAAAATAACATTAAGATGGCTCAAAGAATATCGAATCAAAGATCAAATTGCTCGACTTAATGGAGTATGCGACTAGTAAAACTTTGAACATAAATTAATACCTCACGTTCAAAGTTTTACTTAACGATTAATCTATCCAAAATATGGTTTCATACAAACATAAGCTCACGCGTGTAATGCTCGATAATGTAGACAGAGCTGATATCAATCAGGCCGAGTAAGGCCTGATTCTTAAACGTAACTTAACTTTTTTTGCGGGTAAATGCGCAGGGCCAGGATATGCCGGACTTGTACCGACCAAAAGCCCACGAACTTCGCCGCATGTCGCCAGGGGACCATGGGAACCTCGGATATCCGAATCGGCCCTCCTGACATTCCACGGTGGATCTGGTTTGTGGCTCCGCCGCTAAACACATTTCAGCTGCGGGGTGTAGCCGACCGATACCCCTCTCCACCCACGGCCCAACCACTGCCCTGCCACATATGCGGTGCGTTCCACGCTAGTGTCACAGAGAATAGGGAAAATGTACCCTTCGTGAATCAATACAGATCACCAACCCCCATCCGAAGTAGCGGCGGAATTCGCTAGGAACCCTTGGAGCGGCCACCTTGGGCCACCCATCCGCGTTAAGTTAAAAGTGGCAATGAGCCGGCCATGCAGAACTGACAACCGTTGGGGAAGAAAGATTGTTCAGCGACTACCACGTACAGGCAAACGCAGTGAGTGACTACCCCTTGCTGAAAGTCGAGGAATGCAGAGTCGAGTGGCTCAGGATCGTATATTGTGGCAATCTTTGTTGGAGGCCTATGTTCAGCAGTGGACATGCTGAAATGAGAAAAAGCCCAAATTCGCTTCAGTTGGATAATGAGCAATGAGTAATAATTAATATATGAAGGGTGTTATATGTAACGTTTGGATAAGATAACGAATAAAGCTTGTTTAAAATGCGTAAGTAGGAATTTTACGAATGTTCGTTAAAAACAAAATTTTTTATTCATTCTGTAATCAATGATATCTAGTAGTCTAAGTTCACAGCTTATTGGGTCGCATAAACTTAAAAGGAACTGTAATACAAGGTTGTGGCATTTATTAGGAGATGTGTTGTTGCGCTGATCTAGTTAGCGGAATAAGGTCAGGAGTCGTATGATGTTCACAGTTATGACAGACGAGATCGGAAAATTTTCCATCTATAGTTATTTCGATAAAAAATAAAATATATAAACCACGTACTCGGCGGTTAAGGTATAAATATCGTGAGGAAACCTGCATGTCTGAGAAATATTAAGAATAACGTATTATTATTTTCTCCTAAACCCCCCTCAGACATTTGAGAAGGAAGGAGGCGAGGAGGACCTTTGGCCTGTGGGCGCCCACGTTTAACGTCGGTCGGTCGCCAGAGCGTCGTCTGTTTGTAAATACAACGCATCGCGACCAAGTTAGATGGACCTTTACTGCTAACAACTCATTTTGAAAATACCTCTCCAAAATGCATAAATGATTCACAGAGTTAAGTAATTCCATGGCAACTAGTCTTACGTCCTGCCAATTAATACGTGGTTATTGAAAACGCTCATCAATCACTGATCAAAGTGATAAAAAGTTACATTATATTCCTTTTAGTAGAATAATTGACCTTTATTTTTAATGCAAACAAACAGAGCTCGCATCCTTGTTTAGACTTCAATTATTAAAAGCTCATGCAAATCCGGAAGCTTTTAATGTAAAAACATATATGTATAAGCTCTCACGAACCGTTACAGTTTACAGGATTACAGGGGTGTTCAGAGGTTCTAGATATTTTAGTCTTTTCAAATTCAATTTCCACCAGAGCTTTTTTGGGAGTACTTGACAGATCGTGTATCTCTTTTAGTGTACAAGCTAAGGATGTAGATGGAAAATAAGTTACGAAAAATTCTCCACATAGCGGACTGAACTCGATCTCCTGATCGGAAGATAGATCCCTTAACCACTCGCCCATCGTAGCTATAAGATATTTAAGATAACCTAAGTTTAAAGTTCGAACTCTGAATGTCTCCGCTAAATATAGACCTCTCCAGGTGGAAGGATTTACCGTGGCCACAACTATTCTGGGGCTGGGAATCCCAATATCAAATATTTATAATAATTCGCAACTTAGACGCAGCTATTAGCTTGTTCTGGCACGGGCTTGTTTGCGATAGGTTAAGTTAATATACCATACTTATGAAATGAGCGATTTTTATAAACAAAATAATTTAAACTAAATTATGTAGGTATATACATAAACTAACTTAGAATGTGTTATACATTTAAACATTTCTCGTGAAATTTACTCTACATTAAAAGATTGTTTCGTGACACAAATAATATAAAAAAAACATTGACATTACATACAAAATTCTAAAAGTAAAAGGCCTCCAAATTACCGTAGCACACAGAGCAGAAAACTATATATTTTTGAAATCCTAGTAAAAACTTTTTTAAAATCGCTACCGCTTCTCGCTCTTATGTCGACTATAAACACGGTCAACCTGTTATTTTTCTGCCTCAGGCTCCGATGCTTACAGATGTGTAATAAAAATAACTCAAACCCAAAATGTATTACCCACTAGTTATTATACAATTACTCTATTATTCCAATCTATTTAAATGAAAAAGGTCAACCGCATTCAACAAAGAACCGCGGCAAATATATGGAAACAACGTAATCATTTAATTCTCAAGTATCTTGCTTTACGATGTCTGCTTCATCTGTTATCTAGTTGCTATTATAAATACATATATTCAATTACTTAAATGACTTCAGTATTTAAATATGACATACCATAATATGTACAATATATTGGTTAACTAACGTCTGCCCGCGGCTTTGTCCGCATGGTCTTAAATTGTGTCCCGAGTAAACAATTGATCGATATTTAAGTAAACGCAAGTATAAGCCGGCACGTAGATCTTGGTGATTTGTCTCATTCTCACCACGCTGGACATGTGAGTCTACTTAAACATAGACAAGGAATAATTTGACATCTTACACTGACAATAAAAAAATGGTTTGAAAGTGACGAAAAATAATAACAGCATTATTTAAAAACTTTTTACCGGCAAAGTTTTAAAATTTGATACGTAATTATTTGGATGGTTTTTATTTGAAGTTAGCATTTGCAAGGTCTACCTTAAGTGGTCAGGGCGCTCACTTTAGTTTCATAGCGTGCGAGTGACCTGGCTTCGATCTCCGGTGCCGGCACCACTAAAATTATTTATAGCAATTTTAAGTGCTGTATTGACCACGTTGTTAGTGGTGAAGGAAAACATGTGGAGCCCGCCAACTCGCCCTGGAGCAGGTGTCGAGCCCTTCCCGGCTCCTAAACCCTCTCAAATATTCGAGTAGGACGCCTTTTCCCGGCATTAGGTCAACGTCTAGTTGTAGTTAAGGTCTACGGCCTACAGCAGTAGAAAAAAATTCCTTTTAATCTTCTTACCAAAACTTCGGCATGCAATGTATTAAATCAATTCACCGACAAATTCATGGTATTCTTTAAAAAAGTACATCAGAAAACATCAACCATTAACTTTGCAGCTATATTTAAGTCTTCAAATATAAATTAATATGCGGAGCTCAGGCATGTTTAAAATCTGCAGAGGTTTGTGAAGTTCCTGGTTATAAATATCGCCTGTCATCTCACAATACCGTGCTCGTGCAATTTGCATTCGCGTGAAGTTTATTAAAATGTACACTATCTTTCGCTGGCTTGTTATAAAATTGTGAACCTTAATATGTTTACAATTGTTAATTACATTGCAGCATCCGGCTTAAAATTGAAACTTATATGATTTAATTTAAACTGAAACTATTTTGTTTATTCATCGCCTGGGGTCAGCGAAAGATAATCTGCGATTCAGTCACATCCCAAGGGTGTCGTAAGAGTCGACTAATCGCAGTTACGTACCCGGAGTAGACACGGATGTAGTACAGAACACACATCTCCAAAAAGCCAGATCGAAAAAATACAACCCCGTGTATGAAGAACGGCGTGATGCGTGGTGTCTTTTGTTGAGTTTATGTTTTCTCTTGGATCGGGGTTGAAGACACACAGTCTACCTGATGATAAATGGCTACTTCAGCTCTCGGACACCTGCAAACAACAACATTTGAAGAAGGTTACAGATGCGATTTCACCCTCGTGGTCTGAGAGGGAATGTTTCAAAGCCGCAATTATACTGACTCTCTATTCCTTTCGAACTGGTGTTTGGTGTTGTTTGGTGGTGCTTTTGTGTGCACAACAGTACATGCTCTGGTGTTTGACAGCACAAATGGTAATACCAACGTAGACGACTCTTAGATCTGTATGAGAGAGATTAATGTCCAATAGTGGACTATTACAGAAGAAAAGAAAACAATATTAAAAAGAAGTCTTGTATTGGTTCTTAATGTCAAAGAATGAAGATCACTGTATACAACTTACATCAACCCAAATATCATGAGATAACTAAATTCACAATGGACAAAGGTGAAGGTATCTGCCATTCTAAGTTGGATAAGTACATAATTTCGATTAAAAAAAAATTCTCAAGGATTCCTTACGCCCAGCTTTGTTCTACACAAGTTATACTTATAGGTGCGCACTAGTAATTTGGGAGAATCATTAATTTCCTTAACAATCTACTAGACTACATTATTTAAGTAACCTTGGTAAGCTTTTGAAACGGAAGGCATTGTGTGAACAAAGTTTTCTTGTTTTTAAATTGGATTGTTGCAGATTTTTATTATGAAAGAGATATCAGGTTCACGATGTCGAAATGTTTGTACCCTGGATGCCGCAAAAACTTTAATAGCAGTTTTCACGGCCCCCGTTTTATTTAATTTCGTTATTTCTTTGTAAAATCACAGACGGATATATTTATTTTCTTCTTATACTTCTTTATTAGGTTAAGTCCACTACTGGACATAGGATAGAAGATTTCCATGAAAGCGCTAATAAAAGCTAGCATGCTGTTAAATGAACATTTCCCCATAAGTGCTCACCACCCTGAGCAGACGTATTAACGAAATCTTTGCTCACGCACTGGAGATGGTGTTCCCCATCACTAGTCTGTGGGATTTGTGTTCAGCATTGTTGGATGGATTTTCCTTAATCAGTCGCCAGAGTCTCGTCCATTGGTCGTTTTTTGGTAGAAAAAAATAGGTACAATAACAATAACAATATATTAGTTTATCTGTTATTATATTTTTATTTTTGTTTTGCACCTGCCAACTATTTTTCACCATGACCAGGGTTGACTGCTTAAGAATGCCAAATGGCATTAAGTTCGCCTATTGTAACCTTCAATAAATAAATAAATAAATAAATAAAATATATAATCTTTTCACCGTACACCTATATTTTATATTATTTATATTGATCAATTAGACTTGCATATCTATTTATATTCCAATGACGTTACATGCTCGTATACTTAAGATATATTCAACTAGCTGAACCCTGCCTCGCATCACAGTGACTATTGTTGAACGTACCACAATATTCAGTATAAAATCTACTAACCTTTATTTACAAATACGTACAATCAAATCACTTCTCAGATAAAATCGATTAAATTGTGACCTTTGATTAGATATTTTGGATGTAATATGCACATCAATCAAGTGGTCACAGTGAAACCGTTTTCCGCACTGACGTTTATTTTAACTCCTAGTAAGGAAAATTCACTTCAAACAGTCGGGCCGCCGACAGACAAAATATGCTACTTATCTAATTGTATGTTTATAGTTAAAACCATAAGTATAGTTTCGGCACAAAAAGTACATAAAACGCTCTTAGAGATGCATCGTTGTGTAAAAATATCAAGTCAATCCATCCAACTACGTTCAGAGTTTTACGCATACAATCATACGAAAGCTGAAATATTTATATACATAGATGTAATTTTATTAACTATAATATGGTACTAAGTGGTAAGTTCTTCTCAGCCGAGGAGCCTTCTAGTAGATACGCTATCTCATCTATATTTGCGGCCTATCAGCTGTGCAGCCACTATTGTTTACGGTCTGAAAGTTAAAGATAACCAGTATCATTACCAAACTTTTTTATCCTCGTGGGTTACAACGCATCTGTATTCTTCCTCCAGCTCATGATTGGTGTCCATGGCCTGCTGTAGCCACTTGCCATCAGGTATATAGCTTGTTTGTCACTCAATCCAATATAATTCTTATTAGTTACAATGTCTTTGCTGCCGCAAATACGATGGTACATAAAAACCATACCACCCAGACAAGCAGGAGACAAAAAAACTGCGCAAAAAAGTTGTAAAAAATGTGTTCAAATGTCGCGTATCTTTAAGAATAAAGGACGTAAGATGATCTATTTTCGGACACGTCGTGTCCAATATTTTATGAATCGGTGGTTTAAATTGATAAAGATCTTCTAATTCAAGTGAGTGAGTTAAAAAAATCTAACCTAATTATAGATAGGGCCCGTAGGTTGGGTTTGGGGATCTGTCTCCGACTGAGGAGACTGGAATTCGATTTTGTATGTGGTAGCTTCGTACCAAGGCTCAACAAGTCTCACCACCAGTCACTATGTCCCAAATAAGCTATAGTGAAAAGTGTTTTTAAACATCTAAAATAAATGTCTAAACATCTGAGTATTGGGTAATACATACGGTAAGGAGGGCCTAATTTTTTTTTTGTATAGTTATGGACTACTTCATCATCATCATCATCATCATCATTTGAGCCTATCACAAGTCCACTGCTGAACATAGGCCTCCCCAAAGATTGCCACGAAGCTCGGTCCTGAGCCACCTGCATCCATCGACTTTTTTTTTTTATGGAATCGTCCATCGACTTCTCGCAACACTGCGCAGGTCGTCACTCCATCTTGTGAGGGGTCGTACTATACTGCGTTTGCCTGTATGTGGCTGCCACTCGAGAACCTTTTTTCCCCAACGGTTGTCAGTTCTGCGAGCTATGTGGCCGGCCCATTGCCACTTCAGCTTGCTGATCTTTACGGCTATGTCGGTTACCTTAGTTCTGCTGCGGATATCATCGTTGCAGACTCTATCACGACACACACTCTATAGACTACTTATTGATTAACAATTGATTTTTTTTTTATCTGTACATAGAATGTCACAATTACATGCATATACAATGAATTACTTAACTTACAAAATCAATGACAGCTCAACCCCCTGCTTGGTAGTGACCTTACTTTGAATGCTGAGAGGTTCGAATAGCGAGACGCGTTTGTATAAACATCAGTGTTTGAACCTATATCACGGATACTGTTTTCTTATCGTCGTTCTTTCACCATCATCCTGTCTGAGCCCACTGCTGGTAATTAAAATTTTCACGAAAAGGTCTTTAAAAGCAGGCGTTTTTATGAAAGATTTATACATATTCACCACCCACGACACGTGGATTGGCAAACGTAGTACCAAACTCTTACACCATGCTGCAGGTTAGTAGGTTGCAGCCTAAATAAATAAAGTTGACTAAGAGAAGTAGCCCGGAAAATATTAAAGCATAAATGTCTCTATGTATGTTTGAACAGATTGAAATTAAGAGCTATATCAAGGATTATATTGACATTTTTTTTAAACGATCCCTATGTTTATATTATGGCTATGTTTTATCCTGCTTAATATTACAAATTTGAAATTTTGCAATATGAAGTTTGTATATTGGTCGTTCAGTCATACTTAAGTAGTTGTGGATGTGTTCTTTGGGAATGTGAATGTGTTTGCTATAATTGACTTATCTATGTGCATTGTAGACTTGATTATGTCATGCTCACTTATAGGCCTCTGCTTTTTTTTTATGGAAGAGGCTGCAAACGAGCAAGCAGTTCACCTGATGGTAAGTGATTACCGTCGCCCACATACATCTGCAACACCAAAGATGCTGCAGGTGCGTTGCCAGTCTTTAAAGATATTTGGGAGATGGGAGGGAAGAGGGACGGGGTGTGGGCCTCCGGTTACCTCACTCACCGAACGAAACGCAGAAGTACAAGATGGCTCTACTTCGCGCCGGTATTCTGCAAGGTCATGGTACCAATCCGGTCCTTTCAAGCAGCAGCTAAAGCCGCCGCTTGGCTCTACCACGCTTGTAGCGTCGTCGTGTGGCGGGTCGTCCACTTCCCTTTAATATGGTAGGGGAGGACGATGGGTGCCACATACGTTACACTCGTGAACAGGCGGTGCTTGTGGAGGCTGGTCTGCTCGAGTTTTCAGTGCACTTGTAAAAAAAAAGTGGAAAGGAGTTTATTTCGCCTGTTTCTTCTCCGTCAAATGAGCCTCAATACGAAACAATGATAGATTATAAGAAAAATAATAATAAGATTAGACAAACTAAATTATATTTCTAACACCGAAGAAAAAAAAAGAGCTTTAAACGAAATTTCCATTAGCCAGTAAAATTAGATCATGGGATACTTTTATCTTGTGACTGCTTAGACGAAGCCGTTAGTTCGTTCCGAAATTTCAAAAATGATAAAAATATCAACAAACATCTATTTAATTATATTAACGCACGTACCGACGTCGGACATATCTTAATATTTTACCAAGAGACGTTTAATTAAATTTGAAACATTCATAACGATACTGCGCAACATAGCAATTGTTTTCCAATCACTACTCCCCTTGTTGAAGGAGTATTTCAGCTCTCATCTGTGACCTCAGAAATATGTATGAACGCCTGACCTTCACCCTGTCATAGATTAAGTGTGTAGTGTGACATAACTTATTCGGAGGAAAAATACTTAGGACATGTTCTTCTCCGTAGACGTAATAACTTCATAACTTAAATAACCCACTAATTAAAACTTTGACACGTTTGAAATTCTATTGGTATGTGGTATGACAGATCTGAACTAGGGACACTAGAAGAGTAAATCGTCCTCGAATATGGTTTTTATTACATACTTTTCTTTTTTTAATGAAAATTTACCTCTCTCTGTAGGAATTTCTCCTGTGTCACAAAGGCAGTTTACATACATAAATTGCACATGAACAAACACCCAAACCCGGAACTATTATTTGTAGTCCTTACAATACTTGTCTCGTGCGGGAATCGAAGCCGCGACCCGTTGCGCCGCCGCCGAATTAGGCATTACGCCACCAAGCTGTTGGTGGGTATATTGGTTTAACTCTCAAGATGATTTTAAATAGATATCTACTTGGATGAATTCCCGTACTGGAGTCTCTGCCTACAGTGCCACCACTGTTCTTCCGGTGGGAAGGGTATGGGGAGTAATTATAATAACAGGCTGTGAAGCATTCTATCTTAGTCCTCAGAGGTACGCACCTCCAACCATCTTCATTTGAAGATATTTTCTGTTAGTTACTTATTTACTATAAATTATGTAACTGCGACATTAGTAGCCAATGAACAGCTTACGCGACATTGTTAAAGCTAAGTAAACTATTTGTGAATGCATTTTCAGACATGTTCTAACTCTGTATACGTCTGTAAATGCATCTATTTCGTACATGCACAAACACTCAGACGGGAAACAATCTTCAGCAGGCTTGTCCATACTCATCATGCTGGGCAGGCGGAATAGTGAGCGCTGTACCTGTATGCTTCTAACAGAGATTCTGCTTCATTTTACACGTGGTAGAGCCAAGCGGCGGCTTTTGCTGGTATGCGAATGGGCCGGCTCGACTGGTTTGGTACCACGGTCTCGCAGAATACCGGCGTGAATTAGAGGCATCTTGTGCTTCTACGTTTCGTTTGGTGAGCGAGGTAACCGGAGGCCCACTCCTCCTCCCCATCCCCCTCCTGATCCTCCCTACCATCTCCCCAAATAGCCTAAAGGTTGGAAACGCATCTCCACCACCTCTGGTGTTGCAGATGTATGTGGGCGACAGTAAGGTGAACCGCTTGCTCATTAGCCGTCTTTACCAAAAAAAAAAACCATAGTCAGGAGGATGGCCAAATCTTGCATGGCATGCCAGCTTTTGTTGGTGCCTTCATGGAGATGACTGTATATCCAGCAGTGTATTGAAACATGCGGTAAAGAAAGCAGAAGAAACAAATATTCTATCCTTGCTTGTTTCGAAGTCAATAGTTCATCTATTGCAGCAAATTAATCAGCTCAAATATATCACCATTTTACCCCAAGCAAAATTCTACTTCCGCCATCTATTCTCAGTCAAAAACTAGACATATGGAAACAGCATTGGAATTTATTTCAGATCATAGGCATTAACTGATATGGACACACCACCACTGCATTTACTTTGACCGATCTTATCTCAGAGACATTAAAAACGCAACGAGATGTTTGCAACATTGCGGTGTCTTAATGTGTATCGAGTAATGTTTCTTTTTTTATTTTATGATGTATCTGGTCGATTTACGACAGATTTGCTCACTTATTAATACACTTAACATTGATGTACATTATTTCACAATGTAAAGTCTTCTTTTCAGTTATTTTTAACGAATGGGTATTCTTTTTTTGATCATTTATCACTGAATTCGCTATTTATTATTTATTTATTAGACTCGTTCTGTAGCTGTACCATAGATGGCGTTCTGTGAAATATAATCGAAAAAATGTCTCCGTGTTTCAAAAATGTTTACAAACAGTGTTAGTGTAACAAACTAAATGTCCACCTGTATAAAATGTATGTTAATAGCTTTAGTAGTTGGAGTTAAATACATTTGTATAGATAGACAGACAGATAAAAACTTCTATTTTATTCATATGTATGATATGTCCCATCTGTTTCGTATAGAAAATGTAATAGCCGAGATGTCCTCTTCTTTCCAGATAAGGCTTTAACTTAATGGTATTAACAATGTTATGCCTACATACAGACAACCCACAACATCCGTTTCTCGTCTCATGCGTTCGATATTAATGATCTTAAAAATAGCTCTGTTCGCTACTAGAACGATTATTAAAATCATATTTCGCGATACCTCCGCCACGCTGCTCGCGTGCGAATTGATGGGCTTCACAGGAAACCCGGTGTCGAGGATCGAACTCGAAACGTGCGCGTTCTATGAAATAAAAGCGAGCGCTCTGCCCATTAGGCTCCCACTGAGGCTACATCGGCCTACGAATGAACATATTTGTGCCTCCGGTTACCTCACTCACCGAACGAAACGCAGAAGCACAAGATCCGTATACTTCAACCCGGTATTCTCCATGTCCGTGGTACTCTCCGGTCGTGCCGGCCCATTCGAGCAGCCGCCCCTTGACTCTGCCACGTAATCGTTCTCGTGCAAAGTGCACTCTATTTAAACAGTACTCTTTAACTTAGTTGGAGTGGTCAATAATATTATTAATACAGCAGAGCGTTGACTATCCGAAAGCCAATCGATTGTTAATTTGATTTTAGTTTATAGTTGGCCATAAGATTTTTAAAGGCTTTCTCTAATTTGGCTCTTACAAGACCGACGGGAAGAAAGGACTTTATATAAAATTATAAATAAAAATGAATGAGCTAATGTGAACGGTCTTAACTTGGAACTTATGCTTCATCATCTACAGGGTAAACAGTCTCCTTGTGTTGAATACATCACTACCCGCTCCCTCCGCTTCCTCAGCATGTGACTATGGGCTAATTTTCTAAGAATTATACGACGGCTATCGCTGTAGCTTTCTTGGGGTGGCTCAAAAGTGGATTAAAAAAACCTAAAGCTATACAATACGCTAATAAAATCAGCTTGTACTAAGAAAAAATTTATAATATATATTAACAAGTTCATGGTTTTCCAGCTGTTCAATACTCAACTCAACGCTTAAAGTTAAGTTTCACATAAAATACAAAACAAAGATAAAATTCATTCATTTCCGCAACACAGAAAAAGAACAGGGAGAATTCAAAACAAAACATATAAAATTCAGAAACAAAAACAAAAAGTTATCTATGCTTTAATTAAAAATAAAGTTATTGTCGACAAATAAATGACAATCACTAACTGAAACAATTAAACACATCGAGATTGTGAATCACACGGTTATTTTGTCTCTATTGTGAGACTCACTTAATTATTATTTAAACAGACATTACTTGATTAGTAACAGTTGTTTGGTAAATTTTATAATGATGTAAATTTTATACTTTATTACAAAAGGCGGACTTAATGCCTTTTAGCATTCTCTAACAGTCAACCCAGGGCGTAAAGAAATGTGGTGATAGGTGCATCCAATTTAAAATAATATAAATATGAAAAGGCTAATTGAGAAATATACTACATAATTAAAACATACATAAATGTATAAGCATACATATCTACACATACACATAGATATACAAATACATACTATAATATATACAGAAATACCAACACAGATACATACATACATACAAACACATTAAAACATCTTTTATACATCTTTATCTTCTTAACAATAATATTTCTTTTAAAAGATAAAATAATATTCAGTACAAACGGAGTAAAGGATACTGTCACTCATTTCCTTCCACATGTATTGTCAAAATCATAAAGGAAAGGTCGGATATTCTCCTCGCGGTAGAGCGATAGCGAAATACCATTTCAACTTTATGTCAAGGATAAATAATCCATACGAGTCTGTAACGGGACGTCTGAATGTTATGGCATGGATTAGTATTAAGGCAAGTACGGAGAGTCTGATGTACAGATGTGTTTCCAGGCTACTAAAGAAGTTTGGGCGGTCTCAGAATCACGCCCTTCACGAGATATACTCGAATGCAAGAGCATTTTCAAAATTCGATCTATGTCCTTCCTTCTTTGATTGCAACCCGAGCCGAGGTTCTACCTCCTTAACAGGGGTTCTCTTAGGTTATTGTCGGCCACCCCTAGCTTTTATAAAAAGTCTTTGATTTGTTTAACATGGGTCCGAGCGCGACAGTGCAGCAGCAGACAGCAGGGCCGTTGCTCGCAAGTCTCTACCACCGCAGCTGTTAAGGCCACCGTGCCAACAGCGTATCTGCCGTGGGGGTTTTAATCTACATCCTTTGACGATTAGTCGGTGTAAACACTTTACCCCCAAGTAAAACTGAAAAAAAACCGAATCTATCCCAAAGTTCAACTTGATCTGCACCCGGTGCAGACGCCAGACCATTGCATTTGCATTGTTATAACACCCCAAAGGTCAACTGAAGATAACATATTTATTTCATTACAAGATCGTGCCAAAAAATTATATCTAGCCAAAAACATTAAGTGCTCCTATAACAGGCAAAATGTGTTTATTATTTAATGTTCAGAAGTCCGGGATACCTAGGAGGGCAATATACCAAATTCAAACAAAGGTCAACTTCAACAAGTGGGCCACCATGCAAGCAAATAAACCAGAGCTTTGGCGATTGAATTATGGCGAAACATCTATCCGAACTTGTAATAATCCCAGATTAGTTACTAGTGCGAGAATATCACCAACCCGTTACGGGTAAACGCAAGTAATGCTTGCTGGCGCTTTTCCAGGCGCTTTCTTGGAGATGCCCATGTTCACCAGTGTCATTTTTGTTGTTTGACGTTGTTAAAATAAACCTTAGTGTGATGTTCATTATAATTTAAATTTAAATTTTTGAATTGAAAATCATGCCATCTATTGGTCACACTCCGCACTATGCACTAGCATAAAGTTTCTGATAAAATAAGTACAATCATTTTCGTTCACTATCGAACCATTTAGTATACTCTCCTAGTAACTAGGTGGCGCATATAAAGTATACATAATTCTAGTGATCCCATAAATTAGAAATATCAAAACCGTGATATTATAAAATGAGTCTTAATCTGTTTTATTGCTTGAACGAAGTAAATTTCCTAACTACTTGATTGATTCTAAAACCGCTTTCTTAATGATGCATTGTGGTCCATTCAGTAATTCCGAAGCAAAGGCATATCGTTTTTAAAAACTCTGTCCTATCACTCAGGGGTAGGCAGAGGTTGCAGAATTCCGCCTGACACGTCTCAGCACAGCTAAAGAAGGTTATGCCACTCACTTTTCTTCTTTTCGAAAGGTGCCACGTGACAGGCTAGGAGCTGAAATTGTTGATTGTGTCACTAGATGGCGTTTATTTACCGAAAAATAAAAAATGATCTGTGGAAATATTAAAACACAAAATCGACATCGACGCTTATTTTGAAATTGTATCCAAAGAACTATAAACGTCGACTTTTCTACCAAGTTTTTTGTATAAAACCAAATGACATATACAAAAATATTGTACATCAATATACTGATAAAATAATAAAAAATAAAAGTTCAAATATACTTACTTTCCAAAATCTTTTTCAAAAAATTTAACCGCATTCTTCAAAAAAATTGTTACAATATATTTTTTTAGCAATTAATGTACATTTGAAATGTTATTTATCGGTTAATTCGCGTCTAATTTTTGTTTTCATGTTTTCGACGTTTCGAGTGAGATATTAAAATCCGTAAATAATATTTTCATTTCAAATGTGTAGTATTCGCGTAATTACAAGAAACCAATTAATGTATAGTAAAAAAAGTTTAAGTAATGCCGATATTCCATCTTGAATTCAATAAAGGAGTACACTTAACTTATTTTAAGTCGTATTTTATCGCCTGGTAGGACTATCTGGTTTAAATAGTAATTCAAGATACTGGTAACCCAAGGGAAGCCATACATTTTATTATTAAACAAAATTTGCCATAGCAAGTAATCTTTACTCTACCCCAAATCACAATTTCATGTGATGGTTAAGTTATGGTTATAAATCATTTTTATTACAAAACGGTCAAGGGTCAAATCGTGATTCTTATGACGGACTTACATAATATAATTGACCTATCACTGCGTACCTAATCTTACTATAAAATTAAACTATTACTGTCTTTCTCTCTGCAACATTTAGAGATATATCGAAACGTTGTAACAGATACAAGCGCAACTAGTACCACTGGTCAGGGTATATCATAATAGAATGTTCTTTCCAAAGCGGACGGACAATGTCCGTAATACGTTTAGTAAGCCATAAAAAGATAACATAAGCACTCACTTCTATCACCCATAGGGGCAGACAGTGATTAAAAACTTAAACATACATATTATATATATTTTCGTGCGAAATTACGAAAATCTCGCACTCCAGGGGGTTCTCAAACAAAGCACCAACATGCTTGTAATTTAATTTTAAGCTTGGTAGAGCCAATCGGCGGCTTGAGCTGCTGCTCGAATGGGCCTGCTCGAATGGGCCGGCTCGACCGGATTGATACCACGAACTCGCAGAATACCGGCGTTAAGTAGAGGCATCTTGTGCTTCTGCGTCTCGTTCGGTGAGTGAGGTAACCGGAGGCCCACATCCCCTTCCTATTCCTATCCTCTTCCCTCCCATCTCCCAAATATCCTTAAAGACCGGCATCGCACCTGCAGCATCTATGGTGTTGCAGATGTATGTGGGCGACGGTAAGCACTTACCATCAGGTGAACCGCTTGCACGTATCCCGTGCAAGTGGTCATATAACATACACAGATTTCAGTAAAGCTTTTAATTCTGAAAATTTTGCACTTGTTCACTTAATTAAAAGTTACAAATGCATAAACAGATACATATGTTACATCATCAGGAGTCACACAAGGGTTCTATCTTGGTCCTATATTCTTTAACGTATTTATTAACAATGTTAAATCGTATTCACAAGTATTATATATGCAAATGACTTAACAATCTTCAAATCCATATAATTCTACGCTTCCTCAGCAGGAGGTGGTTCGCTTTAAGGAGTGGTGCTCACATGACAATATCTGTTTGAACGTAGAAAATTGACATAACATTAGGTTTAGTAGAGAAATAAACCCCTGCTTTTTACTTCCTCAATAATCAAGCACTAAAACATTCAAAGCAAGTAATCACCATGGGTCTTAGTAGACTTTAAACTTAATTTCAATACTCATATCGATGAAATTATTACAGAATGCTTTAAAATTTTAGACTTTTTGCTTCGTAGTTGTTAAGAATTTAAACAAACATCCACGAAATTCTTTGTATTTCATTTCTACATTGCATTACTCAATATGAACTTCATTAGACGAGTCGAAAATATACAAAACCGCTTCCTTGGGTACATTGTCTTTTATTCTAATAAAACTAAAATACTTTGCCTTTATAGCTATTATTATATTACATTATATACTATTATGTTACATGACCAGCGCGATTCGTCATAATGTAACTATTAAAAAAAATCTAGATACCAGACTGGTCATCGGTTTTTCGTTCATCAGAAGTGGACATCATTTATCCTCGTTTTTCCTTCAGCACAGGGCTGGTACCCTTTCATCAGATAAGCTGCACCCGTCACTAGTGTGTGGGATTTTGGATTCGGCGTAGCCAGAGCTTTATCCGTTAGTCAACGGGGTGTACGAGGCAGGTGAGGTTGGCGTTTTGTTGAAAATCTTTGTAAATTCCTCCTTACGGCCTCATTGCGTAGAGATTATTATTCCTTAACTGCCTACTTACTAATTAGAGTACGAGAAATACATACAATCACAATGGCACATCACAATAAAAGGAGCTTAACGATGGCCTTACATTACAAAGCGTGTTATTACTTTTACAAACGAATGCACGAAGACATATTATTCCGCCCATAATGAAATAGTTCAAGTGCCTCACGTCAGCAACCTTTTATGTGATCAAATAACTTAGCGATGAGAGAGACGTACAGACAAATTGTGAAATATTTTGCAACTTAATTAATTATTATATTATAAACACAAGTCTATTTTTACTATTTAGTAGACATATACAATGTGCGGTGGAAATCAGAACAAGGTCTTTCAATTTGGATTTGCGTGTCAAAATAATAATTATACAAACAGGAATTTCTTAATTTGAAAATTGCACAAACATGTAACAAATTTAACTTTGTTTCTTTTTCTTTTTTTTAAAGAACACTAGCAAGGATATTTAAGTAAAATTAGTAATATTCCTGTTCACCCTCCAACTAAGCCTTACAGCTTGTATCTGGACTGGTTCACGACAATAGTCAAATGATGGGCACGAACATATGAACATGTTTCGCAGTCTGATGCGAACTGCGAAACATGACCCATTAGGCGCTTTAACGATAACTCATGTTGATGATGCCAACGAAGTGTTACAGTTTAAACTTCTTACAGTGTTTTGTTGAACTTAAATTATTTTGTAAAATTGATACAAGTAGTCCTCTTAATATTTAAGAGAGCCTTGGGGGAAAAAAGAGCCCGTTATTCTGCTCCACAGCGGACTTAACTAGGTACCGTATAGTGATCTCGTTCACCGCTGTGGCTTTAAAGAAAGGTCACAGTCGTGGTCAGGTTAAAGAGTTTTCTTGTACACATAAACTACTCAATTAGCACTAAATTACTAATTTAATGTATTTTAAAAAAAAAAAATACTACGCATTTACATAAATGTAAGACTAAATTGTCTCCTAAGATAGCAAACTCTATCCTCTATAAATATTCTCTTTAAAATTAATACCACTATAAAAATTCATTTACCTAGCCACTTAAACGAACTACTGGACGATAAAAAAAAACTACCGTTACAGGTGGCTACTTATAAAGCGTATTGACAGCTTTTAATTATAACTGCTCCGATGATGGTTCAAGTGAAAAGAAAATCGCTGATTTTTTTTATTCGTTTTAAATTTTTATTACTATGATTGATCAATGACACAGCTCGCCCCTTATCGCGTTTTTCTTGTCGAAAGTTGCCGAGGAGTTGTTTTCAAAGCCTGTGTGGTCACGCTAAGCAGTATCGCGCCAAAATTTACCAAACACTTTTGAAATACATGCGTGCTTTAGTGGTTAGCGTAATCGGAGTTAACAATGTAGTAAAATATTTCGTAACTTAGGAAAATAAACGAACGCCTATTTTACCTAACGTTTAGTGGAATATTACTCCGGAAACCATTAATAAAATTCACGCGAATTGCAACCTGCTGTCTAACGGGCGAGATTCGGAAGCGACTGATCGACTGAAAGCGGAAAATTCATCCAACCATGCCGAACTCACATTCCGTAGACTAATCCTAGGGAGCGATAAGTCGCGTGCAAACGTACCAGCACTATGCTTACCGATAAACCTATCCAGTGTGATGAGTATGGGCAAATCTTCCACAGGTGACATGCGAGCTTTTGTTGCGAGCTTTCACGGATCGGCCTATGTCCAGCAGTGGACTTTTGGTGGCTGATATTGATATGGTGAAAGAAGTAGCATTTCTAGAACACAACTTGTACCACACGTTAATGTCAAGGTTCAGAACGTACTTTACAGCGCATCTTAAAAGTATTAATCAATACATCACAATCTCGCTACTTATGTGTTTTGTAACAACAATTAACAGACCTACTTTTGCTTTTGGATGTGTGGTGCTTTTGAAGCACTTATTTCTATTTTACGCAAACAGATTTTGCAACCTGTCATATTGTGAGTTTTTAGCGTGTAGCAATCTAACTACATTGAGAATATTATTTAACTGTGAATCTTTTCTATGCGTTTCTTCCTTGTAATCTTAAATAAATAATTATTTATAACACGTTTGGCCCCGATAGCCAAGAAGTAAGAGGACTGTCTCCGAATAAGAAGACGGGGATTTGATACTCTTTGTAAAGGGTTCGTACCAAACAGTTTTTGGAAACTTATGTATAACTTGCGTCCTTGACCTGGACAAAAAGTTAGCGATAGACTTACCACCGGTCATATTGTCCCAAATAAGCTCTGTTGAAAATTGAGTGGAGAGGTCATAAAATGTCTACATCGTCTACCACATCTCAACTCCTGGCCACCCCTGAATTACACATAAGGTCATGAGAGTATTTTTTATCACGGTACTTAATATGGCTATTAGTTTCTCCCTGGAATGATGGCAGGCTGAGGCAGCTATGTTGGGGCCGCTGGGGAAGAGAAATGTCTATACCGCGGGGGTTGGGAAAGTGACCGAAATGTGGACGGTGGCGGAGCCACAAACCAGATCCGCCGTAGGGTCGTGGTAGGGCTGGTGCTTACGAACGCTTGCTTTCCCGATCCTCATGGCCTCCGGGAGATGGACTAGCATCTGTGTTCTGGCGCATAAACAAGAATGAGGACAAGAAGAGCATAAGCCCTAGGAGACGTCGTCTCGTCACCTCCCTCGTAGTTCTCGTCACTCGTGAGGGCAGACACGGACGGGATCGCGTATGCGAAGCATTCCCGAGTCTTTTCTCATATGCGGCGAAGATCGAACACCATGGTGTAACAATTTGTAAGCCCGAAAAGTCTTGACCCCCATGAGGGTGGGTAGGCGTTAGCCATTTACCCAATTTTGAAAAAGCAGATTTGTTATTTTTGAATAGATAATTTATTCATATTGGGTTCAAAGAAATACAATCTTTGGAAATTCTTTAAGAATGAACCTAAAAATCCTAACTCTGTTCACTCTTAGGAAGTTGATGGATCTTTTCAATTTACTCAATATATCAGGAATATGTGTAAAAGTTTGAAGGCGTGGTAGCCTAGTGGTCAGGGCGCTCGCTTTAGTTTCCCCGGTGCCGGCACCAATAAAATTGTAAATAGTAATTTTTAGAGTAGTAATTACCACGTGCTCAGCGGTGAAGGAAAACATCGTGAGGAACCTGCATATCTGAGAAATAATAAAAATGGACCCGCACTGGAGCAGCGTTGCGAGCCCTTCACGGCTCCTAAACCCTCTCTGATACTCGTATTTGAGAAGGAGGCCTTTGCCCAGCAGTGGGTACTTACAGGCAGGCTTTATGTGTACAGATTTGAATGTTTAAATCTACAAAAGCTTACATATTATAAATCACTTTGTATTTGGAAATTCATATGTCCTAGAAATATGTTTTTTTTATACTTCTTAGACCATTTTCATTGACTGGCGAGCCCGTGACAAGTTAAGAAACTAAAATTGTAAATAATAATTTAGTGGTGGTGGAAACATGGATCGAACCCAGGTTACTTGCATTTTATGAAATATTAAGCAAATCATCTGGTGGTAGACTCCTTCTCTGCCTAGAAGTAGTCTGTTTTTCATCCCATTCGAAAAGAAAAAAAAAACTGTGCCCGGCTCCTTTTGTATTACAAAATCATTACCGGCCTCTGACTATGTATGATTTATCCTCTTCAATGTCATACGCCCATATCCGCGTCAAGTGTTCGTCGTAAAATTATCTAACAGTTATAACATTTTATAACGTGCTAGAATTTCCACTCACAATTTTATTGACCTCCATCGCCTCCATACATCACCGTCTTGAATGTGTTGTTGATTGTGTGCTAATTTGATTGACTTAACTTGAATGGGAGTTACTTTCATTAAAAAAAAGCTGCTGGCCGTAATTTCAATATATAGAATAAGTAGTGTCCTCGTACAAACACTAACCTTTAATGTTTTTATACCTTTTTGTACTTTAATGTTTTGTATGTACATAAATGAATATAAAAAAAGTGTCGAAACAATATTGTTAAATCTATTAAGTAACACATGTCGAAAATTTGATTGACACATTTCATTTTACATTAAGTAAAAAAGTTTAAAATACAATTGTTTTAATGTTACATAAAATTGTGATTAAAGGAAGATATAACTATTGTTACCATATTTTATCATATCAATCATCCGTTGACCTATTTACTATAAAAAAGCCAAAACCTAACAAGTGTCTTTCTTCAGAAGTGTGTTTAAGATCACGTATAAAAGACATCAACGAGAGCAAAAATTTTACTACATTTAATTTTTCGTTTAATATTAGGTTTTCACTTATTCCAGTATGGTTCTTGTTCTTGTGTAAATTTTCTTCATATCTATAATTTTTTTAATGATTGTGAAAGAACACGTCTATTAAAAGACTTTAAAATATCCTATAATAAGTGTAATTTGTATAAAAACTTAGCTCCGGAGAAGAAGAAATTAGGTGTTTGAAATTATTTTCAAACTTTCTTCGAGTGAAACAGTATTTGTATGTACTACAAATAATTGTTCCATGCCCGGATGTTTGTTTATATATGTGGCTTAAATTCGTTTATAATCTATCCATACTTAGCTAGTTATCAAATTATTCTGGTGCAGTTCCAAATTCGAGAATATTATAAAACTCTCCATTGTCTTAAAATCTCAACTCTGGATGCAGATTGTTAAAACTCCACGAAACTAAAACAAACGAATAGTAATTCGAGAAATTAAATGTTTTTTAAGATAAAATTTATGCTGCAGAAGTGAAAGACACAGTCGGCAAGGAACGTTCAGGCAAGTTTATCGACCAAATTGACGATATACTGAAGTTGGGCCAAATTAAGTGAACCTCTAACCGAGTATGCGTATATTGTATGAGTGAAGTGTAAGAGGTGAGAGATGTGTTAGGATCGTGCCAAATGGAAGTCAGTATTCTCTGTCTAACCCTCCCGGTTACATGCGAGAGGGTTTATATTTTATGTTTATGATATTTGCTCTCGCTTCTATTGCCTATTTAATTGCGACGTTTGAAACGTACGCAATTAAATAGTTATTGTTATATTTTGCATCTGTCATTGAAGTACACCGTGCGTTAATTTCGCGAAATACCGGTTATAACAACACGGTAATTCGTGCATAATGATTATCAACCATCGAGGATATCAGAGTAATCAGCTCTTTGAGGCCTTAGTCAAGTAAGTTATAATTATTATATTATAGAAACCATTTGTAATATGCAAATTGCTTAAAAGTATTGGTTTGGGATCACAGATGTCTCTATAATATATATAGAGACATCTGTCTGTATACAAACTAAATGTTATGCATATTAAACTTCATTATGAAATGTTCGTCATCATCATCATCATCATTTCAGCTCTTACAAAGCTCGGTCCTGAGCCACCTGCACCCATCGACTTCCAGCAACACTGCGCATGTCGTCAGTACATCTTGTGGGGTGTTAAGTTATTTGATACGTAAATAACTTAAACACTAATTATGTATAATTTAAAATATTGGTAATGAGTATATTTTTAATAATTTGAACTCAAATCAAAATAATGTCACATCACAAAGTTATTTAAAACAATTACAAATTTTTGTACAATTAACACGGAATGGAAGATACAAAGAAATTATATTTTGTGTGTTGCGCAAGTATTAACATCGACAGGGACACACCCGGGTACCTTATCAGCGCGCGCAAGTATGCTTACAATGTCTGCAAATCACGCTGCTGTCATAACATGACACAATGAATAACATGACCTGATTATAACAAAACGGAAAATTGAGGATAAAAGTTATTTTAATAATCAAAACTATTGCGCTCTAACGAGATATTTAACACTTTGCGATTGTAAACTTTCACTTATTAGCATGCTGCTGACAATTTCAAATGAAACAAAGGATCGTGGCTTGCTTTTAAAGAACTTTATGCCTTTACAAAGTCTAAAGAGAGCTGAATTTACAAGTGACAACGACATGAGTCAACGTAAACGATAACCTATTGGCTTCATTCGACCGCAGCGATATGTGCCGCAGTGTGCAGATGTAAATATATAACGCGAGTGTCCTGGGTTCGATCCCAGGTGCCGGCACCACTAAAACAGAAATGTTTAGTTCTGAATGTGTGAACACGTGCACGCCGGTATAGAATAGCATGGCGAGGAAACCTGCATGTCTGAGAAATAATGATTACTGTTATTAGGTGCTCATAGATCCGGATTTAAGCAGCGGGACGCACACATCATACACAGATATAGAGATAGAGAGTGAGCGTGAGAGAGAGAGAGAGTAATTAGAAGGATTTTGCAGGGTTTAATTAGATTTTTGAATTTTTTCAAATCCCGACATTTCGGTTGCTTTACAGGTCCGTGGTCACGGGAGTACTGAGGTTGGAGGTACTGATGTCATAATCAACCCGGCTAGCTTCAGCTTATATTAAGGGAAGACGGAGTACTGTAACATCTCCTTCGTAGTTGACAGCTGCCGATAGTATTAGGAAGTTGTCGCCCCTCTCGAAGATCGGCCGGGAAGACACATAGTAAAGATTACAACAACTATATAATATGCGCTTAAAATTAAATATTCCGAAAATACAGTCCAATTAAAAAAAAAGCATAGTAAAGCTTTTTTTTCTTTTCTAAAGGGGCCAAACGAGCAAGCGGCTCACCTGACGGTAAGTGATTACCTTCGCCCATGAATATCACGAACAGAGGAGCTGCCGGTGCGTTGTCGGCCTGTAAGCATATTTGGGAGATGGGAGGGAGGATGAGCTCATTCTGATCCTCCCTCCCATCTCGAGGTGGAGTGGGTCTCCGGTTGCCTCACTCACCGAAGGAAAAGCAGAAGCACAAGATTCCTCTACTTCACATCGCCAATCTGCGAGATCGTGCAACTTTCGAGCAGTAGTAAAAGCCCCTGCTGGCTTCTACCACGTACAAAACAACAGCCTGACAATGTTTTACGGCCCGGGCCGGCCTTTGGGCCATCTCTCGATTTTTTATTGATTCTGGAGTAAGGAAGCATCCGCCACGCTGCTCGTGTAGGCGGACTACATGAGGTCCTCTCGAACACGTTTCTTACTTCTCTCAGACCCTGGTATTCTTCAAACAGAAAATTACTAAGAATTAGAAGGCCTATATTCACCTGTAGATTAATAAACGGAAACGATGAATTAAAAGCATCGAAACCTGTACGGGTTACAATTCGTCACACTCCTCACCGTACATCAGCCACGCTACGGGCTTCTACGTCCAATCAAAATAATTAACAAGTCGAGTTATGCTACTCTGGTAACCCACGTTCAATTTCCGACAGTAACATTTTTTGTTTTCCCGTCAATGCATTTCGGAACGACCTTACTCCCATCTCACTAACAAGGCTAGTTCTAAGCGTGTTAGACGTCCGATCACGTTTTGTTTGTTCACCTCCGATGTACGTGAGTTGTTATAATTAATATTTTAACGGTTTAATTCAACGGATCCATATCCGTTTAACCGATTCCGCCATTTTAGGATTTTATGAATGCACCTGTTAAATTAACACAGTGAATATGAACTTGTAAAATGTTAAGTTGATTGCGGAAGTTCTGAAATACGTGGAGCATCCGGTATCGATTAGGTCGTGGACGTAAAACTTGGAATTCTAATTTTAACCACTTCTTACCTTAATTAAATCTGTATAAGTTCTGTCGATAGTTCCACGACAGCCGAGTAGTTAAAAGGTCTACCCCCAAATCAGGCGTCTCGAGTTCGATCCCTAACTATACCAATGACTTTTTCGAAACTTAAGGGTATATATGATTTTTAATGTTGGCCTGAACCATAAAACGGCTATAGTCTCATGTTGGTAATGATAAGTATACTTTATTGTATACCACAAAACAAAGGACAAAAAGAAAAATAGGGGAAGATCTAATTCCATTTTAGATACAATCTGGTAGTAGTATATATATATAAAGTAACTGCAACGTCGAGGCGAATGCCCAAGAGATTGAGACAAGTAATGCCACGTACTCCCAAATAAGAGGTGGTGAAAATGGGTTGAAACGACTAACCCTTGACCACCTCAGTATTGGTTTTTATATTTACGTACACATACGCCAAGCGTGGAGATTATATGCTGCTGCTGACGAAGAAAAAGAGAAGGGAAGAAAGTGGAAGAGCTAGAGACGTACGTGGTAGCGCCAAGCGGCGGCTTTTGCTACTGTTCGAATGGGCCGGCTCGACCGGAATGGTACCACGACCGTGCAGAATAACGGCGTGAAGTAGAGGCATTTTCTGTTTCTGCGTTTTGTTCGGTGAGTGAGGTAACCGAAGGCTGATTTCGAGCTGCAGCAAAACCTGCCGCAAGTCGAAGAATGCTGGTGACTCATCATGACCGTGCAATCTACAGAGCAGGCCTATTGTCAGCAGTGTGCTATGGTCTATTATTTGGTGCTTAAACCGACCGAATTACGTATTACGTATATTCTAAAATGAAAGTACCGGAGTAATGTTCTCTTGCAAGAAAGCTTTCAATAAAAATCTCAATTTTGTAGGATTTGCCGTTATCGTCACTGAGCAAAAACCTTATTGATGACCGCGTGGCTCAGCGGTTCGCGTACCAGACTCTAGAACAGTGGGTGCTGGATCCTAAACCCAGCCGAAGTTAGTATTTGCACAAACCACAAATTGGTTTTCGAATCCGGATAACAGAAAGTGACGACGGATGTCACTATTATTAAAGTGACCCACTTATTACTATTATTATAGTGACCCAAGTTTACTGCATCCTGCGCAGTAGACGGTTGCCGATAGTATTCAGAAGATGCCGCTAAATTAGTCAATGGACATCATCATTACTACTATCACAACAATATATTAGTTAACCTTACCTTAACATACTCTGGACATAGTTCTCTCCCTTAACGAGGATTAGCTACAGTCGCCATGCTCGGCTATGGGATTACCGATTGCAGTACCTTATTGCAGCTTATTTTTTGAGATGGTTATCACGCCATCTATCGGTAGTCATTACGACTTTTAAGCCTTCACTCTTAGTCGACTCGTTAGCACCCTTTACGATAAAAAAATGGCGGAAAATCTCGAAAGAAATACCGCAGACTAGTGATGGGGAGCTGCATGTTACTATACAAAACTTCCTCACGCTCCGTTGTGCCCTATTAATGCGTAGTATTCGCATACAAACCTAAATCGTGATTGAGATCACTCCAAGTGATAAAAATCGATTCACGCGCCGGGCAACCGAAGCTTGTTATTACACGCGGAATGCAGACTTGCACCGCGTCTTAAATTCGCCCTCTCTGGCGGCCCTATTTAAAGAAATATCTTCAAGATTAAGGTCAGGGCGCTCACTTTAATTTCATAGAGCCCGTGTGACCTGGGTTCGAACCCCGGTGCCGCCACCGATAAAATTGTAAATAGAAATTTTAAAGTGCTATATTTACCACGTGCTCGGCCCAGCGTACACGGAGCAGCGTGGCGGGCCCTTCCCGGCTCCAAAGCCCTCTCAGATATTTAAGGACTTCTCCTTCAAGATATTTCAATTAATTTAAGGATTATTATTACCCGTCGCTGGGATATTTGAACCCACGAGCATAACGACCCACCTGACATAACGCGCTCTAGAAAAGTTAACATCGATGATGATGATTGCACCCCTGCACACATTCACCCACACAACACACAGACAGCACGCATGTGCGCCGCGTTAGTTGACGAACGCGCGGTCCCAGGTTCACGGTCTTCACGAGATATACTCGTGTGCAAGGTCGTTTTTAAGATTCAATCGAGGTTTTAACCTCCTTAAAATGGGCCCTTGGGTTGTTCACGGCTTACCCCTACTTTTTTTCGGGTTCGAGGGCGACACAGCAGCGTCATTGCTCTTTAACCACTTTACTTGCAGGCCTTCTGCTGGCGCATCTCTTCCGACGATGCTGCCAAGACCACCGGGCCAACGGCGTATATCAATAACATGGTGGTTTTTGTCGATCCGGTTAAGTACCGACTTGTTGATCCCGACATAACCAATGAAAAGAGCAGCATCACTAGTGTTAGGCTACCGGCTCTACGCTTCCCAACCCGCTTGCCCAGCGCTGATAGTATTGTCCCTGTTTTCAAGAAGTGCATGCTGGTCTTTTGATTGTGCTTTCTTAGAAACGCCTATGTTCAACAGTTGACTGATAAACAATATTGAAAAAACCCTGCTTAATCGTCCTCGAGCTCAACTTAAACGTTTACAAAACTTACGTATTCGCCTGTCATGATGTCTGTAATTAAACCATAAGTCGACTGCTTCTAATTTGAGTAAATTACGATTGCACTAAAAGTTTGTACTTTCAATTACTTAAAATAATAACGAAGCTTTGCTATTGATGGCGTGAGCGCTTTAATTCGTTCCATATTGAACTTTATAATTGCTGTGTTAAAGATTTCGATCATTGAAGGGTCGCGAATATTCGAACGTTGAATTCCTATATCGTTTAAATATCGAACAGATCAACGTTCGGTATAAAACGACTGCAGATTCACCGTATAGTCACATTTCACTATCATCACCCTCAGACGACGCATCTCGTAGTAACTCAACCATGAAATACGTTAGTATATATCTACATTATGTAATAGCATTAGTGTGAAGTGGTGATTGCCTTTCTTATTGCATATTACGGATTTTATCGCAGAATACCTTTATTTTCGACGATTTTAAATCTATTAATGTTCTATATATTTTGTCAAAGGCTCCGATTGGAATAACCGATAAAGTTCAAGCTTCTATCACGTTAATTTCGTAATTCTGTAAGCATTCAAAGTTTTAAGTAAAACGGATCTAGGAAATTGGGTCAGGTCACCATGCAATACTTTAGTCTGTGCTTATACGTATTTAATCAAAATGTTCAGTTTTAAGAATTCTCAAATTATCTTGTGTTTTTTGGATTTTTCTCTTGTGATTTTGTCTCTAAAAGTAGACTTCCGCAACACACTTTTATATCTCTAAAGGATTATGGAACGTAAGAAGAGTTTATATTTGATCGATCATCGCTGGTTTTCACTTCGATATTGACGTGACATTATCAAGACTTTTCCCTAAATCGTCTTTAGTGGCATCGATGGGAAGAAATTTTAACAACAACGTTACCACGCGCTGTTACATCAAACACTGAATGATATTGCCCTGTAATTATATATGAGCTTTCTAAGTATAAATACGTTTCAGCTTATCGTATTGACACTGGCTACTATAGCCAGCTCAGCCAGCTTGGACAAGATCTACCTCCCACCTAAAACTGGATCGTCGAGCGGTGCGAGTGCCGGTCTCCAGACACCTTTCAAATCAAGCTCTCAGTCTGCACAGAGCTACTCGGGATCTGCTCAGAGCTATAACTCAGCATCCGCTCGGAGCTTCGCTTCAGCGGCAGCGAGCGAAGCACAGATCTTGAGATACGAAAACGAAATCAAAGAGGATGGCTACCACTACGCATACGAGACTAGTGACGGAACCAAAGCTGAGCAAAATGGTAAGTTATTCATAGATCTATGCTTCAATAATTCAATTCTAATATTATGGATGCGAAAGTAATTCTGTCTGTTACATTTAACCAAACCGCTTAAACGATTGTGATTAGATTTAATATGAAAATACCTTGAACCCTGGGGAAAGACATATGGCTACTTTCCATCTCGGAAAAGTCGTGGGACGATTTTCAAAGCTGACGAAATCACGGGCGAAACTATTAATAGTGTAAACCACTTTACTTACCAACTTGGAAATAGTCCACTGCAGGACATACACCTCTCCCATAAGGTGGATTTACCATAATCTCCACGCTGGGCAAGCGGAATGGTGCACCAGATACCTCGCACCTTAGACACGGCTTCCCGCCGTCTCACAGCAGCCTTTGTGATATTCAAGGCTTTTCCCTTAGTCGGTTTACGGCAGCGGAATATTTTTACGCCGATACCGCACCGCACTTATTAACTATAAGTTTTTATTATGTTAACTAACGGTTAGGCGATGTAATTACTACTGCTTTTAAGAAGTAATTTTAATTTGGTTAAAATCTCCACGTTTTGATAAGTATTTGTTCATCTATTAACAAACTATTTCGTATCTCCTCAAATCCTATTAAATTAAATATTTTAACTAGATTCATCGAACATAACAATAGAATTCAAAACCGCAATAAGTCTTTAATATTTTCGAACATTCTTAATATGAAAAATATAACGCCAGTCATCCATTGAGATAGGTCGATAGTTACGGATTTCGATTTGGTATGTCTAAAATCCGGCGAGCCAGCTCTCCATCCGTCACATTCTATCTCCAGGTAAAGCGAAAAATTTATCACAGAATATTAGAATCGCTGAGTCGTGTCGAGTGGAATACTGTAATGAATGCCTTCTGCTATGAGTAACAGGTGTGAGTGCGTATAATAAAACGAATGTACCATATATTTAAAAAAAACTTGTAGAATAAAACGCCTTCCAATTTTCTGGAAAATTATAAGGAAAGACTTGAAAACTTAATATATTTAATTTTGAATTATCCAGCCAAATTATTATAATAATTTGGCTGGATATTTTCACTGTTGATTAAGTATTGTCAGCGTATTTTATCTCAAGCAGTTGAGTACAAACGGAGGTTGAACACTCTTTAAGAGAAAGATGAAATTGTTTGACGAGGCTCTCACTATTTCATGCATTCAATTTCGTCGTAATTTTGCAAACCTGCAGCCAGTACCCTTAAAATCTTTATCAGTCAATCAGAATGTTACGCGGGCAAAGTCGCGATAGAGCCGTAGTAGCGTTATGGTCAGGGTGCTCACTTTAGTTTCACAGAGCGCGAGTGACCTGGGTTTGATCCCCGGTGCCGGCACCGCTAAAATTGTTAATAGCAATTTTAGGTGCTGTATTTTTACCACTTGCTCGGCGGTGAAGGAAAACATCGTGAGGAAACCTGCATATTTTAGAAATAATAAAAGTATTATTTCGAGGATATATAAAGCCCTCCAACCCACACTAGAGCAGCGTGGCGGGCCCTTCCCGGCTCTTAAACCCTCTCTGATACTCGTATTTGTAAAGGAGGCCTTTTCTCAGCGGTGGGCACTTATAGGCTGCTACTTTACTTTTTTTTCAGATGTAAATATTAAATTCTAATTCAAAGTGAAATATTTTGCGTGTTTCGCACTAGTTGTATTTAGTAATATTTTATTACAAGTAAATAATAATCAAGTTAATGTACAATAAATACTACAAAATAATTTATCGTCTAACTTTAATCAATGCATTGCCGTGTAGGTTATTAGTACAGGGCCGTATTGGTAAAGATCTTTAAACCAAGATTTAGTGTCTCTGTGACTTCTGAATGAAATAGTATGTAATGAAGTAAATAAATTGGCATCTGCAAAACTTATTCAACTGTTATTCATTCACGAGTTAAGCAAGATAATTCTTTAATTCAACTTTTTTTTTTAATGTGAAAAGAGGTAAACATGCTGACTCACATGGTGAGTGATTACCGTCAGCCACATACATCTGCAACAGCAGAGTAGCTGCAGGTGAGTTCCACCGAACGAAACGCAGAAGCACAAGATGCGTCTACTTCACGCTGGTAATCTGCGGGTCGTGGTACCGACCCGGTCGAGCCGGCCCGTTCGAGCACTAGCAAAAGCCGCCGCTAGGCTCTACCACGTCAATACAGAAGCTATAGGACCCAGTTAAACTGATCATCTAACCTTGCTACATAATTATTTCATATAGTATTAAAATCGTCAAACTTTGAACATAGATGGCACAACACTAGGCCATCGAGCTTAAAGCATATGCCATATAATTCACTTAATAAGGAACAATGTTGTTTTGAATTCATTAGCAACTATGTTAAATTAGTAAGCGTAATTTTTTAATATATGCCGTTTTATTTTCTGCTTAGAGCTTATTTGATATCATTGCCATGAGCTACTTACACAATCAAATGTACTACTAAATGCACATTTAGATATTTTTGTGTGCTTATAATCTTGACAGAGATATATAAAGCTGCAGGAAGTCCAATGCTTCTGATTAGTATAGTGTTTACTAGTGGGCTTATTAACACCTTTAAATGTTCATGGTACGCGTGTGATCTCAGTTCGATTCTCTTATCTTATCTTAAGTGCTCCGACTCCAAAACCCTTTTAGATATTTGAGATGGAGGCCTTTGCCCAGCCGTGGGCACTTTACTTTTTATAGTATAGTTGTATAGTGAGGTTACATAGTATATATAATATATACTACTCGATAACTCACGTCTGGCATACACGATATGCTTAATCCTCCCCGTTGAGCCAATCTATCTGAAATTCCACAATATAGGCTTTCATGACCCCCCCCCCCATACGTTACACCCCCGCTCACTACCTTCCGTACTACCTATTGACGTTAACGAGTATAGAAACATTCACACATACATACTTCATACATAACACCCACCCCGAGTGTGAGTTACTATTCAAAACAAAATTAAATGTCATCGCGAGTCACGCGGCAAAAGTTCGAAGGAGTTACAAGGATGTGAAGTTTCTTTGATGATATCGGAGTTCGTGACTCCGTTGTGGAGTTTGTGTATCGCGTGATAGACTCTTAGGGTTTAAATTTTAAAGTTGCGGTGTGTATCGGAAACACGATCTGTGGAGCTCAGGGGAGAATTGATTGAGTTCGCTATATGAGCTGAAAAATGGCAAATGTTTGCTAATGACTTAGGAGTCCCCGCGGGTGTCGTAAGCGGCAACTAGTGAAAAAAGTAAAATAGCAACCTGTAAGTGCCCAATGCTGGGCAAAGGGTCTTTTTTTATAGGAAAAGCGCCAAACAAGCAAGCGGTTCACCTGATGGTAAGTGATTACCGTCGCCCACGTACATCTGCTACACCAGAGGCACTGCAGGTACCTTGAGGTCCTTTAAGGATATTTGGGAAGAAGGGAGGAAGGATGAGGAGGGGGTTTGCCTCCGGTTACCTTACTTATCGTACGAAACGCAGAGGCACAAGATGCCTCTACTTAACGCCGGTATCCTGTGAGGCTGTGATACCAACCCGGTCGAGCCTACCCATTCGAGCAGCAGCAAAGGCCGCGCTTGGCTCTACCTCGTTCTCAAATACTGAGAGCTAGCAAGAGAGAGGTTTTAGAGCTAGCAAGGGCCCGCCACTTTGCTCCAGTGCGGGTTGGCGGGAGCTAAGAATTAAATTTCTGCTCGAGTGTTTGTATGTTCTACAAATAATTTATTTATTTATTTATTTACATTACTTTACACGATTAATAGTACTATTATGTAATATCATTGAGCAGCTTCGATTTTCGTACCCGCAATATATACGAGAGGCAGACTTCTGATTGTTATTATTCGAAATATTCTTCTAGCATTGAATTTTTTTTTCTATAATAAATGCTTAACGGTTTAACTAAAACTGTATACTTTTTTTCGTTTTTGATGCTAAGGAGTAATTTATTATATTTTTTTCATTCTATTTTAAATGTACATATTCTGCTTAAAATATTATTGATTAAATAAAAATTCCAGGCCGTGTAATCGCCGGTGCAGCTCCCGAGGAAGGTTCACTCCAGGTCTCGGGGTCGTATGCTTACGTTGGTGATGATGGTCAGACCTATTCCATCACGTACACGGCTGATGAAAACGGCTATCATGCGACCGGTGACCACCTCCCCACCCCACCGCCGATACCGGAAGCGATCCTGAAGAGCTTGCAGCTGACAGCTGGATCAGCAGGTACAACTAAAGAAGTTTTCATCTAAGTACTTTTTTAATATTTTTCTGTGTATTTTTTTTTTATAAAAACAAAATTACAATTATCCTTTATTACTTTGGATTGTAGAACATGATGTTATAATCCATAGTTCTGTGATAAGCAACAATTTTCCAGATTTCTCAAAATTATTATGAAAATAAAGTTATTGTCTCGTCTGTACTGTACTACTCTTACTGTACTGTACTAGTACATCATCTAAATACTCTCTCAACTGTACTATATCTGTCTCCCAATAACGGAGGCAGATGTATACTTTTATTTTAGACTACAATAACAGTCATACATTCATCAAATTAGAATTTCCAAATTCTACACAGCCAGCGTGACTTCTATAATTCAGATCAGAGGAAACAGTGATGAATCATAAAGTGTTCGAAGAATGCATATTTGAAGATTGTGCAAATTTTAATCAGAATACAAAATTTTACTTTTTAGATAGTATTTACAGATTTGTTTTTAAAACACCAGGAATTCAGTTTAATCTCTTTCCAAACATATCGGTTGAAATAATGCACAGCCAGCTAAAATTAAACAGACCGATGACGGGCAGCTGCGTCTGAGAGGGGAAGGTGCCCTGGTAAAACTTATGCAACACGCGGTTATCAATAAATGGAACCATGCCATGCCAATGATGAAATACTTTTCTGGTATAGAGGATAGGGCCCACAGCTGGGGTTATTTATAGCCTGTTAGGGTAAGGTAACAAAGAGTAGGTACTATGACTCCGAGGTCAACGAACCTTCCAGATGATTCGTGAGTCTGGAACTCGAATCTCATCCAATTCCAATAATGGTTAAGTTGTATAAGATAATGAATGACAAGGGAGTGCCTTTATATTTGCGCTAAAACTTTTTTTTTCAGGTCAATACGACAGCAAGAGAAGCAGCTACGACGCCGACGCTGGCTACTAAGGAACTTTTTATTTTTAGTTTACTGGACGTGAACCTCAGATCCACTTATAGCTCTTTACATAGTTTCTTTTACATATTCTTTCCTTATTTTTTTATTATCTGTAAGTCGATTTGTGGTCCACTGTGAAGTTAGGTGGCAAAGTGGCCAGTACGTATTTACGAATATAAGCGTTAAAGTGTTGATTTTTATAATTGAAATGTAAATATATTTATAACAACTTACAATTTATTTTACTTCTTTCATATAGTAAAAAAAATATCTTATATTAAATTTAGCTAAAATCCAAATTATATTAAACACGCCTGTTCAAAATACTGTAGCAAATGAACGAACAAAGTGAATAAAATCGTTGCTTACATCACAATTGATACATTTTAGTAAGATCCAGTTTGAAACTATAAAGTTTGAACTGTTATAAAATAATAAGAACACGGCTTTGGGCTCGTATTTTTATTGCTTAGTCAAGAATCCTAATTGTTACCCGCTGCTGGATATTTAAGTGTTGATGTACGCGTATCTATGTTTTTAACATCCAGGCTTCTGCAGGTGCTTTCTCGGAGAAACCTGCGTTCAACTCTGGACTCAAATATATTAGTAATAGTGGCATGTGATGTAGTGTGGTATCGGCAAAAAATTCTGCCACCCCTTTCCTCCCGAGTTTACTATCTGATACTGCCATCGCCAATAGATCACGACAAATCCTCCTCTTGGTGATCGCTGCACCAGACACCTCGCACCCTTAACGCTGCTGCCTGTCTTTGGTCTGCTTAATTTTTGCTGCTGTGTTTTTCATAATGGTTATCCCGTCATATGTCGGTTGACGAATTCTCATGCTTTTCTCCTTAGTCGCCTCTTACAGCACCCACGGTAGGAAAGGCGCTGGCAGATTCTTACAAAGATACCATGGCTCAGGCAGTGGACTTTTTATAGGATATGGCTTAAAGTGAGGTAAGGATGTAGTAATAGTAAAACTAATATGCATCTAGGGATGTTACGGAGAATATACTAGGTTTCTCTTACTCAAGATGCTCAGCTAGCAAACAGACGAGGCTCTGGCGATTTAATAATGACGGAGTATCCGTTTGAATTCGCCGAACCCAAATCCCACAGACCAAGGCAGAAGCATCACTAGTGCCTAACGTAGTGAGTATGGGCAAATTTTCCCAGAAATTTTTATGTTCATTTTGTATATCAGTATTTCTTTTGTATGTTCTATCAGGGAGGTCAATTAGGGGGTGAAAGTTATTATGTATTTAGTTAGAATGTTAGCAATCAAGAGAAAAAGGTTTTCATTGGACATGATATATATTTTCAGAAACTTATCAATCGCAAAAAATGCACCTAGAGTACTTAAAGCCTACCTTCTCATTAACACCGACTTACAATCTTATGTTATTTTGTTAACAAGTAACACAAATATTCTATGTTTTCTTTTTTGTTTTATGATTTGAGTTATAGTTAAAAGTTAACAGACAGGTGTCATTCAGGCATCAGACATCGCAGAGTTGTTGGAACCTTGACCATACAGTTTATATTGCATTCTGTTAAGAATTCGTCACGTCCTCAATCCCAATAGTGACTTCATCTGTGATTTACAAAGACGTGGCTAAGCACTAAGTATAATAACCCTCATTGAGCTTGTGCGTGCTCATATGATACCGGATACTCTATACAAATCAAGAGACCCGAGTTTGACCCCCTATGTAATGTACCAATGAGTTTTCCTTTTGTATTTGTATTGGATCTTCGCTGCCTACCGAGACGGTGCACCCAGAATACTGTGCACGTTAGGTAGGATCAAACCTGAACTTTTGCGTAAAGTGGCAGCGATGTCCTCTTCCAGCCCGGTTCTAACCACGGCAACGTCAATCACCGAACTCTATCGGCAGTTGTCAACTGCGCAGGAGATTTTATAGTGCAGTAAATGTACGCGAATACACTGAGGCACTCACACGACTTTAACTTCCCATATGTAACGCTTATTCGATAAGATCGGAGGAAGGATCAGATGCAGTGTAAGAATCACGGGACATAACACAACTAGACCAGACCCGATCGCCTTTATGTTTTTGCACAAACATTAACTTCGGCTCACCTGATGGTAAGTGATTGCCGTCACCCATGTACATCTGCTACACCAGAGTAGCTGCAGATGCGTTGCCGGCCTTTAAGGATATTAGGGGGATGGGAGTGAGGATGAGGAGGGGCATGGGCCTTCAGTTACCTCACTCATCGATCTGCATATTTGATGTGGTATTTTTCGATAAGGTTATCCCGCCAAACGTCGGTAGCCAATGCGATTTTCAAGGCGTTACCTCGCACGGTACTCAGAGAAAGAAAAAAAGATGCAGATTTCAAATATAAACTTAAACAAAATTAAACTTAAAAATCTATACTAAATAATTGACACAATAAATGTTTTTTTTATTAAGTTCAAATTATATGAATGCACATTATCTCTGCTAGTACAAAGAATGGCCAAAACTTATCCAATAACCTTGAAACACAATCACTATTTGTGTATGTTATTAATTCACAGAAATTACCGAATAAAAACTCGCGGAAGGCGATAAGATTTCATTTCTGAGATCGTGAATTTACGCTGTTCTCTTATTCAGATTAGTAATAATTTAATTCATTATGATTGCATCGAGTATTATTTTACAATTATATAAATAAAACTAAAGTATCATTATACTGATTGGTAATTATAGACCACAAGATGTTAAAGATCAGACTCTCAGATCAGATCTTTAACTTCACGATGGCTCAGGACCGTACTTGGCGCACATAATACACACATTTGTCGCCAAGTACGGTCCTGAGCCACCGCGATAACGACTACGACAACTTCCGAATGGTATAAGCAGTAACCAACTGCGCAAGCGATATCATAGTGGCGTAAAAGTAAGCACAAATACAGAGGGACACGCAACACCAGTCATTTTGAAAACCAACGTTTACGTTTTACACAATTATGGCATTCATAGCTACTGCGATCATACAGGTCGGCAATATAGTACAATAAGATGTAATTTGAGAGAGAGAGAGAGAGAGAGAGAGAGAGAGAGAGAGGGGGAGAGAGAACGTCTAAAGAAGGACGGCTAATTTGTTGCGATCTCCAACCTCCCTTTCAAGTAATGATTATGGCAAATATCATAAGAGTTGGAAGATATGTCTATGCCTGTGTCCAGCAGTGGACTTTTGGATGCTTGATAAAAAGAAGAAGGATCAGAAATTAGCACCCAGTTCTGTAATTCACGTTTTCGACATTTAACATAAAAAACGCAACTGATTATTTTTGCCGGAATTCTGTGATTGGCGTCCTCCCTGCGGCCTTATCCGCTATACCACCGATTTCACAAAAATTCCATGAGACTTCATGGCCCTGTAAAGTTATATCTAGTAATTTTTTTAATATGGTTCCAAAACGTTGTTACCAGTAAACGAAGCCATGCCTTAAATGTGAAAAACAATACGGTATGATTTTAGCGAGTAATAACTTTAATTTCACACGGAATTGTTGTGATATTTTTTACTTTGCGGATTAGGCCTCTGGTTGAGATACTCTGATATTACTATTGTGCTTCTTTATCAACCGGTGTAAGTCCAATCCTGAACATAGGCCTCTTCATATTCCATGCATAGAAGTTCCTCCGCCTAAATGTTGGTAACACGACTATGTTCTAAATGTAACATTGTTTTCTGAATGTGTTTCAATAAAGTAACTTTAAATAATATTACAGCCGTAATATCTTATAGGCCGATTGCTCACTTTAAATTACATTGTGCGATACGAGTGACCTGGATTCGATTTCCGTTGCCGTCACTTCTAAAACGGTTAATTGCAATTTATAGTACTGATTGACCCGTACATGTGTGTTAACACATTATGAACGTTATGAAGAAACTGAAGTATATCGGAGAAATAATAAAAAATCGATGGTATGTGATATCTCTTTTGCCCACACAGGAACAGCACGATCGCACTCTTCTTGTCATCAAAACTCTCGCACAAATGAGATAAATGCGATATAAAGCTCGTGTGAAGATGTCACATCTAAAGTAAAGTACATAGAATTCTCATAAGTAATATTTGCCATAATCGCCTCGCTTTATAAGTAGAATGGCGATTCCAGAACCAGACATCTCGCACCCTAGACTCTGCAGACCGTCGTCGAAGTATTTTTCCACATGGTTATCCTGCAGTCATTACGTTTTCTAGTGATCAAGGCTTTTCCCAAGAGGCGACTAAAGCTCTTACAACAGCTTCGTGAAGAAAAGGAGTGGCAGATTCTAAGGCCGATAACACACAGCAAAGTAAAGTAACAGCCTTAAATACAAATAGCAGCAGTAAACTCCACTGCTGGGATAGGCCCCTCCCTCACTTTTACCTTAAATATCTAAATCGTTGACAGAAGACGACAATCACCAATGCATTTGTTAGGCGTGAATTGTCCAGAATTGAGGGTAAAGCTAAATATCAACAGGTGAATAGAAAAGATAAACCAATAGCAACTCCATGTGTGTATGCAGAGCAATATCCACGATACTACTACTCCTACATCTGCCTATTTTAGTCCACTGCTGAACATAGACCTCTCCAAGATAACGCCAGCAACGGCCACCACATTTTTCTTGGAAGGTTTGCCCATACTCACCAAGTTGTGCAAGCGGGTTGGCAAACTCAGTATCCCATCACAAGTCTATGGAAATTGGGTACGGCTAATTCGGATCGATATCCCGCCATCGATCAGTCACCAGGACTCTTTTGTTGGCTGGCAAGGAGCAACGTTTTATACGTGGTAGAGCTAAGCAGTAGCTTTTGCCGCTGCTCGAATTGGCCAGCTCGCCCAGTGTAATACCACGGCCTCGCAGAAAACCAGCGTGAAGTAGAGGCACGTCTTGTGTTTTTGCATTTCGTTCGGTATGTGAGGTTATCGGAGGCTCTCTCCCTCTCCTCAGTAAAGTAAAAGTAAAATACCTGCTTGTAAGTGTCCGCTGCTGGGCAAAGGCCTCCTTCTCAAATACGAGTATCAGAGAGGGTTTAGGAGCTGGGAAGGGCCCGCCACGCTGCTCTAGTGCGGGCTGGTGGGCATCACATATCCTCGAATTAATATTTTTATTATTTCTCAGACATGCAGATTTCCTCACGATGTTTTCCTTCACCGCTGAGCACGTGGTAAATACAGCACTTAAAAGTGCTATTAATAATTTTAGTGGTGCCGGCACCGGGGATCGAACCCAGGTCACTCGCGTTCTATGAAATTAAAGTGAGCGCCCTGACCACTAGGCTACCACGGCTTTCATCAGGCCTATCTTTAAAGGCCGGCAACGCACCCTCATCTCCTCCGGTGTTGGAGATGTACGTGGGCAACGGTAATCACTTACCATCAGGTGACCCCTATACCATACAAAAAAAAACCCTGTTAAGGTAAAGTTAACATTGATAGAAAAAGATAAATGTTACATTCCTCCCAACTTCACGCCACTACTCTTTATTCATCCTTGCACAGTTTGCAAAAGAAAACTATTTAGCAAACGTCCAGTTCCTGCACCATCCTCGAGGGCACTACACCAGATGATCAACAGCGAAACCAGATCGATTACATCCTGGGTAAGGTCGCGTCGGACGACATCTACACCTTTACACCCGTTACTAATTTCATTGCTAATAATAATTAAATAGGCTCCTTTTAACAGCTCATTCAGATCATTCTATTTTGATATATTAAACTTTTCGCCGATTGCCTTAAAGGGTTACATTACAAAGGAATGGTTTGATGCGATTTATTGATTATTGTAATTTGATTAGGTATAAGTAGCAAACAAACAGATTGATTACTCAATCAATAAACTAAGTAGTTTCGATGTGCGTAAAATAAATATAATTAGTCCTTCATTGCTTTCCTCGACAGCTAAATAATAAAGTGCGAAATTTGACAAAATTCTCATTTTATTTACAAAAATCAAACGATAAGAGAGGACTAATGATTAGAATATTACAAAGTATTTTACTACCGTTGAATTAAAATAGAAAATGAACCACTACTCGAGGTTCACATAGGAAGCAGCTTCTGCTAAAGTAAGGCAATGCTCCGGCCAGATTCTAGACTAATAGTTACAATATAATGAGTTTATTAGAGCAGATACTCGACATTTACATCTTACTACGTTGTTTTTAACTGTACTTTCCTGAGATATTCCAAAATAATTTGCTTATCTAGCCTCAAACGAGTTTTAGCATCATTTGAAACTTTTTAAAACTTAACAAAATTTTGAATTTATTTTAATCTACCTATGCTATCTTTTTAGTATGCCACTTCTTCTGACCACGAAAGCCTAGTGGCAAGGGAACCTGCTTCCTTATCAGACCTGAGATTGATCCTCAATGTGGAGGGCTCGTACCAATGGGCTTTCCTTATACACACGTTTTGTATAGTTGATCTGGACCCTAAAACGACGACCTGTCTCGTTGTTTAGTCCTGGGTTGAAAGCCCCAGAAACAAATGTTTAAATCTCTGGCCACCCCAGTAAGTATACGGTCGTGAGTGCTTATTTTTGTTTCTTCCTATCTACTACTTATTTTATTACTATTTATTTCCCGTCTACAACTCATTCTGGATTGATCAAATGCGAATTTAAAGCTATATTTATATTGCTAAAATTCAACAGCTAAATTCCGTTACATCATGTGGTTAGAAGCGTGCAAATAAAGCTGACCTTTCATATCGTATGAGTCGCATTAACAGTTAACCGACCAATTTACAGATAGCCTACATAGCGGTGAAAATAGCAAGATAAAGTTTTGATTAGTAAATTTGGATTGCTGTTCAAAATTCTAAGGGTTTAATTGTTATCTGAAAATAACAGATTATGTTATCATAGCGAATACCCGTGGCTTTGTCCGCTTGACTTTTTAGTCGCAAAGGACGAGTTCCCTTGTGTCAATAAAGTTAAGCGCATAGCAAGAATACGCTCAGGAAGTGGGATTATATAAAAGTACGAACAAATACACAGCATCTATTATAAAATTCAAATTTAATTCTATAGCCAAATACGACTAACTCAATGTGTTTTTAATGTTATTGTATGTTTCAGATTTAGTTGTATTGTATATGTATTGCACCGCCTAACTCATTTCTGTAACTTTGTTTCTTTACGCCTTTAGTTACCTGGAAGAGATAGTACTATACCTAATTCTATCTAACTATATCTAATTGACTTGCTGTTTCTTTTAATGTTTTTTTTATATCCTTTTGTTTTGTGGTGTACAATTCATTCAAAAGTATCGCTGAATCAATATGGCTTAGAAAATTGAAACTTAATAAAAAAAGTTAATTATCGACCTTGAGATGTAATAAGAAAGTATTTTTTTAAATGGTCTTAAAACTATAGTTTATAAAGCCGTATACAAGAACTCTGTACCAGGTCACAGGTGCAGTACATCTGTTAGCAATTAATATTTGTATAAAGATATTACCACCAGTGTCACCGACACTATATCCTGATCACTGATCCTTTCTCCTATTATATCCCTTAGAAATGACGAGTGTGTGTCTAATTATTTGCGTGTACATTTGCAGCATTATAATTTAGTTCTCTACTGGACAGTTTATATTATACGCAGCAGTATATATGAGGAAATATACCAACTCACCAACTGTCAAGCTCACCAGCACGCGGGGCAACCTGCTGACTATCGGGGACTTGGCTCGCCTGCTGGTGGAAAACCCATTTGAATATGCCGAACCGAAATCATAGAGGACTGGTAATGGGGAGTTGCATATCTAGTGCGACGGTACTATCACTGCACTCACCTGTATGTCCAGCTATGGGCAAATCACCCACGCGTGGGATCCTATTTCGTAGAAAAACCTATGTCTTACAGTGGACTCACTCTGACGTATAAATAATAAGAAGTAAGTTGACAACTGCCGATAGTATTTGAAAGTTGTCGGTGTGTTCGAAAACGGCCAGCAGAACAACCTGTATGTCCAGCTATGGGCAAATCACCCACGCGTGGGATCCTATTTCGTAGAAAAACCTATGTCTTACAGTGGACTCACTCTGACGGATAAATAATAAGAAGAAAGTTGACAACTGTCGATAGTATTTGAAAGTTGTCGGTGTGTTCGAAAACGGCCAGCAGAACAACATTATCATCATTGTAAACGATCTGTGAACATTATACAATTCGTGAGACTTATATTTACAGTTTATAAACATTTTTCTTGTTCCCACAGTATAAATTATCACCTATTTTTTACTATCCGAATGGAAGAACGTGGACACAAGTAAATAAATATACATAAAAGGAACTCTCCAGCTAAAGCTTTGTAAACTGTGTTAATTGGAAATAAATATTTTTAAATTACATGTAAATTTGATAATGTAATTCAAAATTACTTTACGCTTCAAGTTTAAACAAGGGACCATTTAAACATTCCGTTCTTAAGTAGAACCTATCGTAAAGCTAGAGAAGTGAACCAATGACGTAGGCGTAAGATAAAGACATTTACATATTACTGTGAATTCGACGATTATTTCGATTTGTCTGACTCTAGTGCTTGTGTCAGAATCGACAGGACAAGGTTAGGGATCTATAAAGGTGTCAGATAGGAAGCTATAGCCCTGATGAGTAACTTCCCCGAGGCTGTTCAATCTGTTCGGAACTCTTGCACACCAACGATCAAGTCATACTTGCATCGTCTTGCCTAGCATTGAAAATCGGAGTAACTACCGACAGATGGCGGGGCAACCATCTCGAAAAATACGCAGACCGATGAGGAGTGGCAACGTTTTAAGAGCACCGTATTTGGTACTGCAATCGCCAGTCCGCTTGCCGAGCGTGGCGATTATGTAAAATCCTCCTTTTGGGAGAGACCTAAGTTCCGCAGAGGACTGTTTACAGACTGTTAAGGTATGATCAACCTATTTATATTTATCTTATCACTTTCCAGTGCCCAAAATACAAAAAATCCTGGTTTGGAACTATGTAATTTTTTTTTAAAGGGAAAGGGGTAAACGAGTATATTTGGGAGATGGGAGGAGGATGAGGAGAGGAGATGGTGAAGGGAACTTGACCTCCGGTTACCTCACCTCACCGAACGAAAAGCAAAAGCACAAGAAGCCAGTGTTCTGCAAGGATGTGGTACTCCCCGGTCGAGCCGGCCCTTTCAAGCAGTAGCAAAAGCCAGCGCCAGGCTCTCTCTATCGCGTACAAAAAACGTACGACATGGGTTACGTCTAGTTTTATTATCTTGAGCGACATGCATAAAATAAGTATTTTTGTCCTTGAACCATACAAATAATATTACATACATTATGTATGGAGATAAAAAATTTAAAAATAATTTCGCAAACGAATGAAGTCACGTTCATAGACCTGATTACTTTGGTATTGTATTTGATATTGGTATGCTAATGACTTTGATTGCGTCAATTTGTTACTTCGCTAGCAGAGAGCGGTGTGCATAATTTCGAGAATAAGCTATCAAAAAAGTTGTAAAAATATTCGTCTATATGAAAAGATATTGAATATAGTTTATTTGTGGTAATGTCACAAAAATTTCAAGTGATTTCTTCTTTTAAAAATATATCGTGATGTAAAAAATCTTCTGTAGTTGAAAGTTTAAAGCTCACTTTTTTATTTTTGAACTGAAAGAAAATTCTATTAATTGCGAGAAAACAAAAAGTGTTGTTTGAATGATGAGGTTATGACTAAAATTAAGAATTAATTTTATAAGTGCTGCTGCACGAATGGACCAGATCGTCCGGGATATTTGATTTTCAATTTGAAATAAAATTGAAATAAATCAAAATGAAAACAGATTTTCATATTTATACAAATTTGTATGTAAATTATATAATAAATGTTTTTTCTGCACCATTTTTGTCTCCAACATGGACTACCTAATATTACCTTCAGTGGCGTTCGAATCCATTCGTGTGGAAATGACATAGGAGTATCTGCTGCTCTATCTAATCCCGTGGGTATTGTTAAAGTTGACCAAGGGGTCAAATTTAACAATACCCACGGGTCTCCTAGTCGACTCCCACAAAAGCCTTGTGATTTCCCATAGATCCCGACATCTAGTCATTGCAAATAATACCTGACCTTAATTATCTAGACCGTTGACGGGCATCTAAAGTTCTATAAGTCTAGCACTGCGTACAAACTGAAATATGACTTATGTGCAAATTTAGGAATAAAATATTGTAAAGGCAAGCAATCTTTGTTGCGCTTATCTTATTATCTTTCTACTGTGAGTGTGTCTTAGGCCTTATTTGTAAGTTTTGGTTAGTCCGGTGCAAGCATTGCCGCGGCAGGCACGTGAGCTCACGATGAGTTATTTGATTCTGTGTCTGTTTTGTTGTGCTTTAAGTGTCTGTAATGGCAGGATTGCCAGTGATTTTGTGAGTTACTTTTGTGTTTTTATTGTTTCAGTGAAACGTTCTGTTAAATCTATTTTTATTTTATTAGTTTGGATTCAATGTAGTTGGCATAGTACAGTACTTTGAAGCAATCTTTGGGGAATACTGATACTGGAAGAGAAAATTAAGTTTCCTGTGTAAATTTGTCAAAGGCGTTTGATTAAAAATACAAAAGTATATTTTTATGGTTGAATAAACAAAGTGTTAATAGATTAGTAAGTAAATGACATCATCGATCAGTAAATTGATGATGATAAATGATTACTTCTGATGTCCGCGTAAACCAAGCGGTGTGCGTAAGAGACTAGAATATATTTTACTTCAGAGCCTTGAGTTCGAATCTAAGCCGAAGCCAATATCTCTGCAACTCATTGTTGGTTGTGTCGTGTTATGTCCTTTTACATTGACTACTGCATCTGATCCTTCTTCCTAACTAATCGGAGCATCGGATACAGTGAGATAAAGACGAGTGATTGCCTCTGTGTCTGCGCGTACACTTAGACCGTGGTAGACCCATGCGTCGGCTTTTGCTGCTGCAGGAATGGACCGGCTCGACAGGGTTGGCAGCACGGCCTCGCAATATACCGGCGTGAAGTAGAAGCATCTTGTGCATCTACGTTTCGTTCGGTGAGTGAGGTAACCGGAGGCCTCTTCCCCCACCCCCACCCCTCCTCATCCTCCGTTCATATTCCAAATACCCTTCAAGACCGGCAACGCACCTGCAGCTCCCCTGCTGTTGCAGATGTACGTGGGCGAAGGTAATCACTTACCATCAGGTGAACCGCTTGCTCGTTAGCCGCCTTTCCCATAATAACAAAAAAAACTAACGGCACTATAATCTATTCTACGGAGCTGACAGCTACCAATAATATTTGGAATTTGTCGATATGATTAACGTCCACATTTCAGCTCAACTTCCCCAAATGCAAAATAGGAAATTTTCTTAATAATTGTACCCGTTTCCTTGAGCTTACAATTATCCTAAAACGAACTTTCTGGAAGATGGAAAAGATACGTTTTTATAATAATCCTCACCCCAAAGAATCTTTTGGTTATAATTATTCATATTTTATTTCCAGGAGATGCCTAAGAACTCATACCGGTTAACTCATACGAGACAACAAGCTAAATCGAATCAAATAACAGTAAACATAATGATACACATAGATAAAGTACTCACTAGCAGATTGATCAAAGAGAATGCATCGAAAACAAGGAAAAGATTAAAAATTATATCAAACGGGATTTTGAAAGACGTGGAAAGCTTCTTCCTTCATCCGAGCTTAAACCAAAATATTAAATTCAGATTAAAAGACACAAGATTTCTCAAGAATAATACGAGAATAGTAAGAATGAGTGAAAATGCTAGTGCGTATCTAAAGAGTTATTGTGAATGGCAGAGTCTAAAGAAAATGGCGGGCAATTGGTATTACTCTGTATTGCTGACGGGGTTGGATCTCTTTTATTTAAGCAAAACCGGTGATAAAGTGAGAAGGAGTACAGGTAAAAATCTAGAACCAAGAACGTTGTTTTCGTAACTGTTGAATCTAGTGTTTAAAAAGATAATTTACCGAAAGACATTACCGAGTTCTATATCAAATTTTATTTTTAATCACGGTTAACAGACTAAGAAACATTTTATAATTTTCGTCTGTTTGTGTTTGTCACGATGTAAAGGGAAATAAATAAATAAATATAAGTTTCACTCATACAATCAACAAGAAATTACTACAAAACAAAGTAAACACTTTCTACACTAAAGTAAAACATAACTATCTGCTAGCAGTTGGTTGCCATCTGCCAAATACCCTTAAAGGGCGGCAACGCACCAGCAGCACCTCTGGTGATGCAGATATACGTGGGCGATGGTAGTCACTTACCACCAGCTGAACCGCATGCTCGTTTGCCACCATTCAATTTCATTACTGTGATTGTTGTACACAGAACACCCACGAAATAATGCGCAGTGCAATCCGAGATTAATACAGTACACAGGAAGACGAAAAAGCTAAATGTTTTTAGTATCCGTTACACTGTTTTCCATTTCCGGTTTGTCTACCTTCGATCCCTATACCTATTTCGTGATGCATTATCCTGCCATCTCTCGGCAGCCATGATTATTTTTAGTTGACTTTTACAAAACGCATTTGAAGATTTTCTCGCACGATCAGCACACCTCAATTTAAGTATACACGAAGTTACTAAGCCATAGGGATTTACTTAGAGACATCATACCAAGCAAAGTTACCCAAAACCATCATTGGGATACAAATAACGTGTGTTTGTCTGTTTGTGTATACATATAATACACAAACATAGACACACACACGCATACAACACTCGCCTCGTGAGTCGTGTGTCGGTCGGGTGTTACTTAATTTTCTATTAAGTTCTCTCGTCAACATTTCAGGCCGCGGTTATATGGGTGGCATGTGCAGTATCAAGAAAAGCTGTACCCTGTTAGAGTGGCATCCCAAGAACGTCGGCTACTTACTAGCTCATGAAATCGCCCACAGGTGGTTAATAACGCACATATTATAAACGCGCGACCTTTAAATATTTCCATTTGGCTTTGGCCACTGCAGGACATCAACTATGATCAGTGATGAGAAGCAGCAACGCTAGTGTGAGGGTAACGTCCCTGCTTACCGGCCCAGCATGGACAAACCTTTCGAGAAACGTTCCTTGGAGAGAGCTAAATTAGGTTGAAGTAGTAGAGAAATTATCAAGATCATTGACTGCTACCAGTGTCTAAACTTTATTTAAAAATGCGATCGCTAAGTACCAAGCGTGACGATTACGCAAAGTTGATCAAGAAGCTCTTCTTATTGCTAACTTTCCTCCTCATGCTGTTCATGATGAGCTCCCTATGTCTATCAATAGACAGTTAAGAGAATGAGGTCCTTGATCCATCACTTCCCTCAATGAGTGGTTAAAATGAATAGAGGTAAATGCAAAATGTATTTCCTAGACTCAATAGGTACAGGACTTTTAACAGGTGGTAAACTCTGCAATACGATTCGGCTGGGTAAGTACACACACTCTTACTCATTTCTGCCGCCAAATTATAGTTACTGTTGTGTTCCGATTTGAAAGCTACAGAGAGCCAGTGTAGTTAGGAGGCATTCTATCTATATAGTCTTCAGGGTTGACAACGCATCGCTAGGCTTTTTCGATTGAAGCTGTTTACATGAGCCCACGGGCTCCAGTAGCCACTGAAGCCTGCTACTGAAGCTGACTCATGAAGCCAGTGGGCTGCTCTTCTGGGTGGATGGATCAGCCACTAATTTGCAGAGCAACCACTGTCGTTTCCTGGTTTCAAGGATATAGAGTGGCAGCATAATTACAGGCTGTGGGGCGATCCATCTTGGTATTTAGGTACTTGTTATAAATAACAATGACTTTTAAATAATGTTACGAAATAAATTAAATAAACTTATGCGGGGAAACTTAAACTAGCTTTTTTACCAAAATTAAGAGATGAAACTAAATAATTAGAAAACATTATCTATATAATTTAAGGTCGACTTTGTAATATTTTCGGGAAAGTTACGTTATATTTAATAAATAATAATATATAAATAACCCCAGGTTGGAAAGACTATACGCAAAAATATCTAAAAAATTATAACTATAGAAATATCTTTAAATTGCAGTGTTTTAAAAACAACGTTTTAAGGCGAGTATAAATGGTAGAGTCGGGAGAAGAAGACCTAGGCGAACATTTCACGATCAAATCGGAGACGTTCTGAAAAAAGGCCCGGAGTACTCTAAACCAACGAGTATGTTGGTTTAGAGTATTCTTGCGAATGTTGATGAAAGTGGGAGTAGCGAAAGACCGTGTCAGGACCGTAGCAAGTGGAAGAAGATTGTCTCTGCCTACCCCGTTGGGAACAAGGCGTGAATATATATACATACATTTAAAAACGTAATTCTCGAGAATATTTCCATTAGCCCTGTGATTTCTATTCGCTTAATTTTACGATAGTACTAAGTACTATAAACCAGGGATTCCCAAAGTGGTCGATATCGACCCCTGGAGGTTTTATTTTGGTAAATATTTAGCTAGTTTCAATAGGAAAAATACTAGAGACAGAATTTTTAAAATAATTTGGCTATGGGACTCTGAGATATCAGTTAATTTTCGAAAAAGGGGTTTCTTGGCCAAAACAGTTTGGGAATCCCTGCTTGTAAACTATGTCTTTCAGTCTGGGCATCAACCACGATGGTCCTCCGCACAACCAGTGTCGGGGACAGCGACACATGATGGGAGCTCGATACGATCCTGTGAACCACCCGCAGAATTGGTCTACATGCAGCAGACACGCCGTGAAGCAATATTTAACGTAAGACTACTGTATAATAATTACCTGTTTAATAATAAATTTACTAGCCTTTTACTTTTTTATGATCATGATGCAACATAAGAGGAGCTGCAGGTGCGTTGCCAGCCATGGAGAGTATTTAAGGAAGAGAGAAGGAGAGATGGTGGGGAAGTGGGCCTCCGGTTAACACATTCACCGAATGAAACGGTGAAGCACAAGATGCCTCTACTTCGCGCCGCTACTTTGCGAGGTCGTGGTACTGTCCCGATCGAGCCGGCCCATTCGAGCTTTTTGTACCATATGTACGATTTGTATCAATGGCTTGGACATTATTACGGCGACAGGCTCACCACCCGTCACGTTGTCCCAAATAAGCTCTGGTGAATTGTGGATTGAAAGGCCTAAAACTATCTAGACCTCTGACCACTCCAGTTGGGTCGAGTAAAACTTACATCACAAATTTTTTTGTTAACTTAATATTTTATTAGCAGAAATTAACTAATTCAATTGCAATTTTTTATTAGGGTGAGTGTTAATTTTGTGTTGGTTAACAAAAATAAAGTGTTTGGATCAACGCGTCTCAGTCTAATATTAAGCATATTTACCATTAACCTTTACGCGAAAACGGTGGGGAATTACTTCTTACGCCAGACAACTTCTGTTAGTTATTAAGTTGTTAACAATAGTTATTCATGCTCGTGACGCTGGGCAGGTGAGTTAGAAAGTATAGTGCCGGTAACTATGCACTAGAGGCTCTGCCCCTAGTTGCCATCACTTGGTCTTGGACTGGAATGTTTCCCTAAACCCCTTTTAATCGCATAATACACATAAATACCAACTGAAAAACATGTAGTTTACTTCATTACGGCTTTTTTGGTTTTCAGAAGCAAGAAATCTTGGTGCCTGCGTCCTGTTACAGAGAAGACTGCAACATACTTTAAAATGTGATATTAGCTTAACGTAGGACTTATTTAAATTGCATTTAAACTAACTAGAGCTTTGTCAAATTATATGATAGTAATACACGATATTTATATGTAGAAGAAACACATACGGCTTAATGATGTCACTTACTAATTAATTATAAGAATACAGAGTTTTATTTAAGGCGATTTATGTTCTTAAAACACTTAACGCGGCCCCTCGAGAAAGGGTGTTTTTAGTTTAGTCGTTTTAGTTTTAATGTAGTAGTGTAGACCTAAACTAATAGCTATCATACCCTACATGCCCACACCGAAAGATTTGCCCACACTCATCTTCTGCACCTATGGGTAGGCGTGTCGGTAGCTAAAGAGCCGGTACTTTTGTACTTATTATGTTGCCCAGCATTTCATAATTTAGTTTCGGAGGATAGTCCGAAGGATTTTTCGCTGTCATTTTTGCTCACCACAGATACAACATTTAATTCAAAGCTTGTCAGGATTTTTTTTTTCAATCTTTTACGAACTACAATCAACCCCACCTCTCGTAACGATGACTTGAACCCTCATAACAATAATTATTATTGGAGTCAATGTCTTTTTCTTGCTTCTCAGTTTTATTTTTTTATTAAATATGCTTATTATTGCTTACCGATAGAAGCTATCAAAGAGAAGAGAAGCTATAACAAATACATATATATATAAAACAGAATTATTAAGTAAAGAAAAAAATATTAAATAGTTAACATTTTGTTCTTTTTATAGCAATTTCACGAGTCGCAACCTTTGCTAATTAAAAATTTCAGGCGTTAGAAATCAAAATGTATTTTTATCAAGCTATAATTAATTATTGCCATTCCACAATTTTAAAGCAATGTTTTAGTAAGTTAGTGCTTGGCTAGTACTAGTATGAAGTGGTGATGAGCTCCAAGATGCTATGCAAACAGTACAATAGACCACATGTTCTGTTTGCAGTGTCATGACGAAAAAGAACTCCAGCACGCAAATTTCCCCATCGTTATTTTTTTCCCTTCGTTTAGTTTTTTTTATCTATAATGAGTTATACTCCACGGTTATTGTCTCTGCTTTAGTTAAATAATCGATCATAATTTTACCTTCCGCATCACATAAGACAAACGCCAGTAGACGCAGAGACCTCTTGGCAGGTCTTGATCTCTTGGCAGATGGAGAGGGCAATAATTTCCAAAACTTAGTTTGGTTTTTCGTCTCCGGATCAAAACGATAACTTACATTTTGTCAACGGTCACGAAACGTAATCGTAAATATTCCTGTCTTCATCAATTTTGTTTTGCAATGTCAAATTTTGCATTCTTTAGTGCGTCTATCGACATTTGAGGAAGTTAACGCGCGGCCATCTTTTTTAATTTTAAAGCATGTGTTAAAATCAGCTGCACAATTAACTGCTCCAAACGAAACAATTTGATATAGAATCTGAACTGAACAACGAATAGACATCCGTCGATCTATTATGTTTTCTTCAGTAGCGGTGGTTAGCCTCCTGGAGCGAAGCCTCTTCGATACAGGCGCTTCTGTCGCGTTTGAATAAGCTACTGCAAAATATGAGACGGAGAATTGTCTCCCAAAATAGTCTGCAATTTTTCAAGAATACATTTCGTCGAAGAAATCTTTGTTGCAATGGCTTTCAAATTAATGAAATCTAAGGTCTCAACAAAAGAGTGCATTCCTGTAACTTAATGAAAAATATCCGATTCCAAAAACTTATCGGTCGACCCAGTATTGTTTATGTATATTGTTATTTGTTATATGTACATACTCGAAGAATAGACTAACCGTAGCAAGTTCAAGTTGTGGTCTTATCGGTGATTTATATAGGTGTGATAAGTTAAAGGTTTTTTGAAATCACGCCCAACACGCATGACTAAGGCATACATTAGAATAAATATATTAGAGTGGCGAACGAGATAACAGCCCATCTGATTGTAACTGCCCACTGCGGCCTGGACGAGTGATTATAGATGCACTGTCACCCCTTAGGAATGAGATGGAATGCCTCATAACCTGTAATTATACTGGCTGTCTACACACTTCAAACCGGAACACAACAATAGCACTGCTGATTAGCGGCAGAAATAGGTCTTACGTATTTCTACTTCTATTGTGATTCTATTCTTCTTCTGTTTCTACGTCTCGAATTGTGACCTACCAAATACTAAAATAATATTGATATTTAAAACATAAAAAATCTACTAGTTAATATTTCGAGACTCATCCGCCTGCGCATGTGTGTCATACATGACATAAATGTAATAATAATTCTTCACAACTTGTGAACAAATCTCAGAGACCTTTGGCTTTTAATGGCTGCTACTTTACACGTACCTTCTTGCTTCTTCATTAATTTATCTAGATGAAACAGTGACTTTATGTTCCTCAGCAGACAGGTAATAGTCTATTACCGGAAATATGCCAATCCCAATAGTCTATTACTGGAAATATGCCGATGAATATGAATAGGAGGATTTGTTATAATCACCACGCATGCCAAGCGGTTCGATTATTGTAGTACCCGGTAGTTCGCATCTTATTCGCCGCCCGTCAGCGGTTTGACTGTATATACAGGTATGTATAGTTATCTACTATATGTAGACTATGTCTATATATTTAGTTGGCAACGGTGCCGGGAATACTGTAGTCCGGTAGCGTATGCGCCAGCACAGAGGCGCTCACTCGTTTTTATCGTCGCATATCCAATGTAACGATTACGCTAGAAGATCAGATGGTCGGATGGAGTGTGAGAGCCACGAGACACGGCAGTATTACAGAAATATTGAATTTCAAACTAACTTACTTATTGCCTGAGATCACGTGACTTGCAAAAGGACAATATAGATTAATAAATAAGCGATTATTTTCTTCAAATTTCAAGATAAAGATCATTAATTACTTATCTTCTGTTTAATTGGATCCAAAATCTCATCGTCATTATAGAAAGAAAGAAAGAAAGTACTTTATTCAATGCCACAACTCAACATAAGTTAACATAATTAACATAACAAAAAATAATAATAATAATAATATTTTATTGGGTTGCAGCAACAAAACAGTGTCCGACTCAGCATAATGCTGTAGCAATGCTAAACCACAACTACAGCGCTGGTATTCTGTCGGAAACCTGTTTTTTTTTTTTTCGCGAGCTGTCGTCAGGCTTTTTGTACTACATGAGGAATCAAAATATAAATAACAACAAAAAACTTAATAATAATAATGATAAATATAAAAATACCGATCCATTACAAGTCCAATTGTGAACGTAGGCCACTCATATTCATATAGATTTCTTGAGTGATTTGCCCACTTAGACGCCGTGGTAGCCTAGTGGTCAGGGCGCTCACCTTAGTTTCACAGAGCGCGAGTGACCTGGGTTCGATTCCCGGTGCCGGCACCACTAAAATTGTTAATAGCAATTTTAAGTGCTGTATTTACCACGTGCTGCGATATGCAGGTTGCATGTCTGAGAAATAAAAAAAAATTTGTTTCGAGGATATGTGAAGCCCGCAAACCCGCACTGGAGCAGCGTTGCGGGCCCTTCCCGATTCCTATACTCGTATACTCGTATTTGAGAAGGAGACCTTTGCTCAGCGGTGAGCACTTAGAGGCTGCTACTTTGACTTTTTTTTTGCCCACACTCTACGCCGGCCCACTTGTGCTTCGCACTAGTGATGCTGTTCCCCATCACTAGTCTGTGGGATTTTGGTTCGGCATTTCGGATTGATATTCCATCATCATTCGGTCGTCAGAGTTGCACGTAATTTCTGCATTTAGATAAAAACATGATATACTCCCCTTTCCCTATAAAAAATCCAAAATCTAATACTTTTTAAAATAACGTACACTTAAAGCATCCAACGCGATGCCACGCTATATCATACGAGTACGAGAGAGTAGTTCCATTTACTATACGTTATTTTGTCCATTATTTGTTACGTTTTGTATAAAATATAAAACACTTTCACCGAAACAGTATCCGTAAACGATCTCGAACAATGCAACAACAAATACTACCCACTATTATATTCAGACCACGCATCGTCTGTCTGCGCGTCACAGATAAAACACCATATTAGTATGCTCGAATTATACGAACCGAAAGTCGATTTCGATGTTTTACGGCGAAAGTTAAAAACTTGAATAAGAATATAAAATAAAAGTGTAAAATTAGATTTAATTATTTTGTGATTGTTACACGTGATAGTTAAAACAAAAGAGTATCGGCAGCGTAGAAATATTTGCCGCCCTATCTTATTTCGAGGCTGTCGTATTCCCACTTAGAGAAAGATAAAAAAACTTCTTAAAGAATGAATCAAAAAAAAAATACTTCTAACCAGTTGAGAGTGTGCGGGGTAATATTTCATCTCATGTAAACGTAGTGCACCCTATAACCTGACAGACAAGATTCTAGCGACCATATCATGTTTGAAGTAACTTGAAAAAATGCTAAACTAAAAATAAACAAGTAGTTACGACTAACAGCCTCTTTGATGTAAATATCAAATCCGCCAAACGGAACCCTACAACCACGCATCATCGCAGTCCACGATTTTTTTTGGGACCCATATTGAACGTAAAGATGGCGTCACGCTCCCCACCTGACAATATGTTCCAAGTAAGTTAAGTGAAAAGTAGGTTGAAGTAACTAAAATCAATATCGACCTCTGACCATCCAAGTATTGTCAAAAGATTAGTTTTTCTAATTAGGTGGATAGGCCTCCTTTCTAAACTTTTGGAGACAAATAAAGAAGTAAAAGTAACTATATTAACGAAAATGTCAGATAATTTTTAACACCTGTTCCTTCATCATTCATCGTCATAATTTCTGCCTATCACAGGTCCTTCAGCAAATGCCTTCACCAAAGATTGCCACAAAACTCGGTCCTGAGCCACCAGCATACATCGACTTCCCGCAACAATGTGCAGTTCGTCACGTCGAGAATTTTTTTTCCCCAACGCTTGTCAATGCTATGAGCTCTGTGACCGGCCCATTGCCACTTCAGTTGGCTGATCCAAACGGCTATGTCGGCTACACTAGTTCAGAGAAACACCGAGCCTAGCCCTTTCCTTAGCACGCTGAGCAGACTAGAGACCAAATCTCGGTCCCGCACGTCATCACTGGCAACACACACTTGTTGTATACTTTGACAATCTTTTCCTTAACACGCCTTAAAACTTACGTGAGCCGACTGTAAAGTTATTGGTCACAATCGCAATCGAGTCGTGTCACACTTTCATTTTCAGCGTTAGACGGTGACGAGTTGAGTTGACAAACGCTAAAAATGTTCGGCAAACAGCGCAATCATATGTGAACACCGGGCTATTAGTTGTTCGAAATTTTAATTCATTAATACTTTCTTATATGTCGATTGAATTATTCATACTATTTAATTATTTATTTTCTACGAACTTATCGTATTTTTAACGGTGTTTTTATGATTCAATACTTCAATAATCCGTTCTACAGGAGGCAGTCACATAATATAATAAACTGATCTATCAATACATTCTCCTTGAAATGGTCGCGTACTCGCGAAGCCCCAAATGTGTCGTTTGCTTTTAGCAAAATATTGTTTCCAATCCGGCTGCAGATGTTCGCAACAACCCAGTATAGGAAAGTAAGCAATGTAGACTTAATTTGTTCATGGGCCATTTAAACGTGGTAGAGCCAAGCGGCAGCTGTTCTGCTGTTCGAATGGGCCGGCTCGACCGGGTACCACAGCTTCACAGAATACCGACGTGAAGCAGAGGCATGATGTACTTCTGCGTTTCGTTCGGTGAGTGAATTAACCAGTCCTCCCCCTCATCCCCCCTCCCATCTCCCAAATACCCTTAAAGGCTGGCAGCGCCCCTGCAGCACCTCTAATGTTTTAGATGTACGTGATCGACGGTAATCACTTACAATCTGGTGAAACGCTTGCTCGTTTGCCGCTTTTCCCTTAAAAAAAACATGAATTGCACACCGATAAACACCCTGACCCGGAACTAGTTTTTTTAGTCTATCCCCGTGCGGGGATCAAAACGCAGAGCTGCAACCAAAAGTTTAGCCACTAGAGACACGCGTTATGTGGTAGTCAAGCACTGGCTTTTGCTGCTGCTCAAATGGACCGGCTCAAACAGGATCGTACCAGCGTGAAGCAGAGGCGTCTTGTGATTCTGTTTTCGTTCGCTTAGCGTGGTGACCGGAGGCCAACTCCCCTCTCCTTTTACCATCTTAAAATATCCTTAACACACCTGCAGCGCCTCTTGTATTGCAGATGAACGTAGGCGACGGAAATCAGTTACCATCAGTGGAGCCGCTTGCTCGTTTACCACCTTTACCATAAAGAAAAGAAAAAGCTGTCAAAATTTGATTCAGAGTCAGCAAAATTATAACTTAGTTTCGAAGCTATTTTATTAATATGGAAAGAATTGGAGATCGAAATAAAAGTTAGTCGTGCGCTCTGTTGACCTAAAGACCTACACAATTTAAACAAAGAACTACAGTTAAATTGGATGTTAATAAACACATTTTCATTGTCATCACATTAGCGTAAAGTAGCGCGGGAGACAATTAACTAACTGTACCGAGTCATGGGTCAGAAGCCACATGCATCCACAACCTTTACAGTCTGTAAATAGTCCAATGCAAGACATTGGCCTCTCCCATGAGAAGGATTAAGTATTAACGCAGATTGGTGATCCCAGCACCAGACACCTCGCACCTTAGACCTTGCTGCTCGACATCGGTCTGCTAAATTTTATTCTAGTATTTTTCGAGATGGGTATCCCGCCATCATTTTCAATCACTCTTTGTTTATACTCCGCATCTTTCCCTTCGTTCTTTTTAAACGCACAAGCGTTACATCAGATATGGAAAGCAAAAGACAAGTGAGAGCCTCTGTGTTTGCGCGCAAGTTGCTTCACTGTGACACGCTTCATTTTATCTTTGACTTTGACACTAAAGAATATGTAGATGTACCTGACTTACAACACTTAGCTCATAACTCAACCTGTAAAAAAATCTAAAAAAACACGCTCTCACAATCGTATCTAATAAGAAGAACAACATGACAAATGTTGAACTGGACCAATTGTTTGTACGTGGCAGAGCCAGGCGGTAGCTTTTGCTACTCGAATAGGACAGCTCGACCGGGCAGTACCACGGTCTCGCAGAATATCGGCGTAAAGTAGAGGCATCTTGTGTTTGTCGTTCGATGAGTCAAATAAAAATTAATGGATTGTACCAGAGGCCATTCCTTACCTCTCCCATCCCTCTCCTCATTCAACCTACCGTACCACAAATATCCATAAAAGCCGAAAACGTACCAGCAGCTCCTCTGGTGTTGCAGATGTACATGAGCAAAGGTAATAACTTACTCGTTTACCACATAAAAAAAAAAGACGCAGTCAGCCCAAAGATACAAATCGTACATAAGTTTCAAAAAACGCATTTGTTCGAGCCCTCTGCATAGGGCATTGAACTTGACTATAGCAATAATGAATATGTTAAGTTTCGGCCAATTTGAACATTGTGACCTAACTCGTATATCGGACTGTGAATTACGTAGTGACGGATGCTCCAGTTTTATTAGCGTGAAGATTAAACGCCCTTTCTCTTTTGACTTTCCGCGATTTCGCGAACAATGCGCCCGAATGACAGCGAGACCGCTGCAGAGAAAGGTTCCACTAAACAATGGATTGTCTGACACACCATATATCATAGTCTGAACGTCTGAATCGAGATTTAAGATATTCAACTCATTAATATAGAAATATATGTGGACTATTTTAGTTTTTTTTTTCTGTTCGGCCAGATATCTATGACTTAAATTACATATTAAACCCAGTGGAGGTTTAGAATTGTTTACTACATTTATTGAATGCCTACCTAACGATGCCTGTGTCGTACAATGTTGCCACATTAGTTTATAGATATTTAAGAAGTTTTCTTGAAAGGCAATGATGAAGAAGAAAAATAATCAACAAATTTCCATTAAAAGCTTTCAATTGTTAAAACAATTACTATGCTTAAAAATTATGATGAAATTCTATGAAATCCGCTGATATGATCAGCACAATTTACAATACAAAAAGACCCTAACTTTAAATTATAATGGTGCTTATTACAAAATACTCCTATTACAACAAAGTAATTGACGTTTTTTACAGTTTTTTAAAAAAAATTGTGATGTTTCTCCTTCACTCTTCTTCCCACCATCACATGATACTATTTTATTTAGGATATTATTTTATTAAGTTAATCTAGTACGTCTACTCATAAACAAACGTCTGACTCAATGTTAATAAGTTTGATTTCTTGTTTTTTTACCCAAACACTACACATTGAAAACTAATATTTAATTTATTTTATTTGACTTTTTATCCCCGACGTTTCGGTTCTTGCTTTGACAATGTTCACGAGAGAATATTATAAGCATCGTTTCGATGTAAATATTTTTTTCAAACATGCAATACCGATGGCCACTCCACAGATTTTAGTTCTGCTCTGTGATTTACGCGTGCAGTACGAATCGAAGCGGAACTCCGCGTACATCACGTTTCACTCTTTCTCTAATTTTCATAATAAAATTATATATTTACAAGAGCACGTAAAAGCTATAGAGGTGAAATACTAGGTAAACGAAAGCTCATATTTTAGGTTTCAATGTGGAACCAATTGAATAAGTACAAGGAATAAGTTTACTAGATTGTAGAACCATGACTAGGGCCCGTCTGAGTAGGTACCTCCGTCTTTCCTATCCATGCCGTTGAGCAGTAGAACAATCCCCGGTTTATTGCGATTTGTAGGGTGTAGCCACTATAATTACAGAGCGTGTGGTACTCCTTCTTTGACCTCAGAGGCGACTATGCACCTGAACTTCTGGTCTTCTTTACTTTGTACTTTGTTGCTATGTTTCACTTACTATCTGATGGACAGTAAGCCATTTATTTTATGAGGAAAGGGGGAAAACAAGCGAGCGGCTCACCCGATGGAAAAAGATTACCGACGCCCGTGTACGTAAGTAGTGGTGATTATAAATAATCCTTCATTTATGAGAAATCCCTCTAAACACCTACTTACAACAGAGTACTATTTATAGGCAGATGAAGAAGCTGCTGTTGTAGTAGTGGAAGAAGAAGAAGCAAATAAAAAATCTCCTTACGTATTTTATGGCTTCGAAGTCTAATAACTAAACTACAAGTATATCAACGAGGCCAAAATGTCTCATAGTAATCCTAGCCGGTTTGTTCAGGAATATTGTGATATATGGAAGGGGACTTGGGGGAGGGTAAGTGGGCTTCCGATTACCTTACTCACCCAAAGAAACGCACAAGATGCCTCTACTTCAAGACGGTATTCTATCCGTTCGAGCAGCAACAAAAGCCGTGGCTTGGCTCTATCACGTACGAAAATTTACATGAAATTGTTGTGAAATATTCTTATGGCATAAGGCATCTGAGTTAGGTGGTTTTAGCGATGTGACCGTACTTAGCTGGTAACGACGTGAAATTCTATTGTTACGATACGTGAACGGTTAATCGAAATTTCACGTCACTGGTCATGAAGATATTTTTGTAACGAATTTTTAGTGAAATTTTGTGGCATCAGGCGCCAGGTAAAGCAATGTACTTATAATGGTTGATGATGAGATTATGATCGTAACGTAAACCCATACAGTAACACTAAAACGAACTTCGAATCTAGTAGCAAGCGATATATATGCAACGGGAAGCTCATCAAAAATAGTAAAACTGCGATGAGATACTTCTCTTTGTTAAGCATTTCCCTATTCTTTAGATGGTAAACTCCATCTCTTGGTGGTAGAAACTCTTACCCGTTTCTGCCGTTCAACAGCAATGCAACTACTGTCTTGTACCGCTTTGAAAGGTATAGAGAGCCAGTATAATTACAGGCTGTGAACGTGTCTGTAACCTTATCTGCCTAAAGTTTTTTTGCAGGTGTCCATGTACTGTACCACTTACCATAGTGTGCCACTTACCATCGAGTGGGATGTTAACTCGTTTTACACGCCATACAAAAAATGTTGTAAAAATTCCGTTGACTCGTCATTCCTTGTTAAAATCGCACAATTTTATTCCATAGGATTTTGCCGAATCTAATTTTTATAGCAGTAATGGGAATCAGTATCACTAGTGGGTACTAGTACTGCGCTCACCAACCCACCCGCCCAGCGTGATAAGTATGGGCAAACCCATCAAAACATATATGCCGACTCTGGTGCTTTCTCGGAAAAGCCTGTTCATAAGTGAACTTAAATAGGCTGACACACCTAAAGAAGAAGAAAAAAGAAGAAAATAAAATGGTTTTTTATAAGTGACATGTTAGTAATTGTGATATTTTTAATAAAAATAGGTATCGATTGGTTGTGACAAATGAAAGTAAAAATGGTAAGCAATGTTTAGCAAACTCAATAAGTTCGCTTCGCAAGTTCAATTCGCAATACATTAGTGTTGTTCGTTAATTTTCCTAAAAAATATCGATACCAAGAAGTTCCGGCAAATTTTTTTACTGTTACATAATTAAATACAGCACTCTTAGCTTCGGAGTCTGTTATTTTCCCTTAACGAGTTCTTCCTTCCTTTTTTGCATAATTAAGTTATTCTTAACAGATTGTCCCTGACACGCTTTTTTCTTTCTCCGAGTACGTAATTGCGGGTCGCCGCTCTCCGTAGATTTTACAGCCAAGATGTCTCTCTATTTGAATTTCGGGTTTGAGGTCCGGTGAGTGATGAGCTTTGTTATTGAAATTATCCTTTCTTCACATCCTCCGCAATACTGGTAGGAGTGCGAGGACGGGAGGAACGGGGACGCGAGTGGCAGTTTTCCAATGCGCTGCTCTTACTCTCCTCCACGACCACGGAGTGTGGTCATTGGATTTCTGGAAAACTTGTTTTTCTAGCCTCTAGAACATCAGCCGTATATGACAGCTTCACCTTAACTCTGAACTGTAATTTCATTTCATTATTTACCACGTGTTTGTTGGTAAAACAAAAAAAAACGTGAAGGAATAAAAGAACTTTTACTATAAGCTGCACCAGAGCAAAAAAAAATAGCACATCGTAACTCCAAACCCATACACCAACGAACACAACCTAGACACGCCAGTATGAGTATATTTGAAGGTTAAAGTAGGTTTAAGTTTACTCAACTAATTTTAATTTATTATTTAATAATAAAAAAATTATTTCTACTTATTCTCGTCCCATTGGAATCTTAAAATCAAATTAAAAGAGAACCACAAAATTAGGTATGAGACATTTCAGATGTCTATTACTTTAGATGACACGTCTGGAACCGAGATGGCATTGGATGGAGAAGAAAAAGATTAAAAACCAGCTGTGTGCATAAAAAATAAAGATTACAATATAAGATCCTTACTTATAAAAAAAAACAAGAGTTATTTAAAGTAAATTGGTTATTCGTTTTTTCAAGCGCATAATTTTATCAAACGCTTTAAAACCAGCATTATGAAAACCAAAAACATTAAAAACGCGAAGTCTCTAAATGATACATCACATCGATAAAAAAGGCCATTCTAACAACACTGGCTATTCTAAGTGCGTTCTAATTCAACTGCATCAAGCACAGTCACGAGCCGCGAAACGGCGAGACCTGCCGCCGCGGGCCGGCAACGAATTTATCTATATTAAATACAAACACGCGTAAAATATTTCGTAAAATGGTTTATATATAATGTGTTACAATTTCAAACATGGAATAAAAAATTCATACTGGCTGTATATAAGCAGTGGTTTTTGTCTAATAAGAAAAAGTCAAATAGCGCGGGAATGTCAATATTTTAAAAAATATATATTTTGGAGTCAATTTTTATTAGTATTTTCTTGTAGAACAGAATATTTTTAGTTTTAATTATGTGAACTTAGTATGTATTTAGTGTTAAATTGAACTTATTTAAATAGTCATGTATTGGAGAAGAGTGCTTTTTGTCGCTGCATTAACTTCGGTAATTGATGTAAACAGTGAACAGCTGTTCGGAAATGACGTAAGTTTAGCTTTTAAAACTTATTAATTCATTTGTAATTTCTATCTATAAAAATAATTTTGATTTTGCTTTTTACATTGTAAGTATTTTATTTTTAACGGATAATATTATACCGGAAGTATTATGATATAGGATCATCGAAGTACGAAGTATATTATTTATTACTAACATCTATTGTATTATGTTAAAATTATATTTTTCATTTTCGTGTTTGCATTAATTTTATAATTTTTACCGCTATTTACTTTTAGTAGCAAAATTAATAAAGCCTTTGAAATATTTTGAAAATGTCTGACGCCGCGGCTACTGCTTGCTTCGATGCGGATCGTAGGTTCGATCCTCGCGTGGAACAAGTTGGCCCAAAGACTGCTTACTGACCAGGTACAACCTGGTCTGGAATTTACTCCATAAGCAATTTATATCTATAAAACTGAGACCATATATGTATTTTCAAGAGAGTGTCATCTCAATGTGAAAAAGAAACGAAGTTAAGAAAACAACTCCAATAAGAATATATACGTGGAGATATTATATATCTGTTTTTTATTCATATATGGGAAACGGACGAGCACACAGTTCACTTGCACACACTCACAGCGATCTCTGGAGGCCTGGTATCAGCTCAGGAGCTTTGTCCGCTATGCCACAAATATATTTCGCAACATTACGTATATAGACATTCCACGACAAAATCTCAGTGTTATTTTTCACATCCAAGACATGGTTCCATTTATCGGTAATCATGTATGATGAGATTTTACAACACAGTACGAATTTTATGGAGAATTATGTCACAAATTATTATGGAATATGTCCTTTGCGAAGTAAGATGGATGCCACGTTACTGGTAACACAGTTACTAGAACTGAGCCTTCAGCTCTATCACTGTCCACGAAAAACACAGCAGCATTATGCTGCTTTTGTATGCTGGTCTTATGTGAGAGCTTGGCCCTTCCCGGACGAGCTTTGCCAAGGTACTGCCAGCTACTAACTGAAGCATAGTTTTACAAAATAAAATTTGTGTTATAACATCTGGTAAAGAGATGCTTTGCCGTGTGATATCAGCGTGAGAATCTATCACTCCCTTTCTTTCCATGGGTGTCGTGGTGTAAGAGGATACTAGGGGAAAAACCTTGAAAATCTCAATGGTTACCGACTGATGGTGGGATAACCATGTCGAAAAATATCAGACCAAATGTAAACAAACCGAAGATAGGCAGCAGCATCTATGGTGTGAGGTGTTCGATCTCTCCTTATGGAAGGCCGCATGTCCTGCAATTAAACTATTTATATTACCATCAGGTGGACTGTTAGTTCGTTATTCACTCCGATCCAATAAAAAAATTCAACAAGATTAAAATGTAAATGATTCTTCATCGCGGAGTCATAGTAAACCACTGCAGGACATAGACCTTTTCCAATTGCATGGCATTCTTAGCAGGTTTGCAATCGCAGTAGACGATACTCAGTACTAGATACCTCGCATAGTAGTCTCTGCTGTCCGTCTGTAGTCTGTGTATTTACAGTCTGGTATGTATTTGTTTGAAGTGGTTAAACCGTCAACTATCGGGCGTCTTGGGATTTTAAGGCTTCACTAAGTCTAAACTGTACAACAACCAAAAGAAGAAAGGGTTTGTGTCTTAGGCTTCTATAATCATAAAACCGAGAGTGTATAAGTTAAAATAGAGAAATATGTGCACTACACTGTTTGTTAATTAATAGATGTAGCGCACGCAATATTATCTGTAACAAAACGGGCGTGTACAAGTTTTAAGTCAAATAATAGCTTAATATAAACTAATACCTAAAAGACACTAAAATTACGAAACAACTGCAAGTCTGGCTGGAATTAGGCATTCAAATTGTTACGTTCATTTATAACTTGTCAAAATTTCAACATCGGAATGTGTCTCAATCTAAATAACACAGCATATTGTCAACAGCAACGTTGCTTAGTAGTTAAAATAACTGACTACCGAGCCAACGGTCCTGGGATCGAATCTCAGCCGAAGCTTTTTCTTTTTTTCTCATTTTGGAAATGAAATTTTTCGACCAAATCAAAAACTTTCCTTACTAACACATAGACCCAAAAGCTGTTATGGCCGAGGGGTTGGAGGATCTACTGATCTGAACGGAATCAGGAGACCCGAGTTTAATCCGAGTAATGAGTTTTTCGAAACTCGTCTATAAATTTTATCGTTAGCTTTAATACTCAAGCGACGTCTAGCTTACCACCTGTAACGTAACGTAAATATGCTCTGGTGAAAAGTGGGTTGAAAGAACTAATACTACAGTATACGGTTGAGCGAGTTAACACATGTTACAATATATTTTAAAAAGAAAACGGTTTTTCGTTTTTCACATTTTTTCAACATTTTCGTACCACTGTCTGATAATTTTTTATCTGTCATAGATAACCGTTCTTAGAATAATTTTCCGTAATCTAAATAGACAGTACGCACTGTGAAGATGCAGACAGAAGTGAAAAAGCGCCAACGGAACTGCAGATATGGAAACATAAAATAAACCGTAAAATAAATGAGTCAAAAATTTTGTACAATATTTGTGTGACGGCCTTTTCCAGCAGCAGCGGACATTTACACGCTGCTCCTTTAATACCACAACGTAGTAACTCAGATCAAATGCAATATCCGATAACTAAGAGAAAAATTAAAAACATTTCGAGAGCAATTTGAAGTCCGTACGCCTGAAATGGCGAGGTGGACAATTCCCGCTCGAAAACTCTCTCAAAGACTAGAGGAGGTCTTTCCTCAGATGTGGTGCATTTATTGGCTGTTACCTAATTTCTACATCCAAAAAAAATGGACATGTCACAATAAGCCATTAGAAAAACCTCAAAAAATTAGTTTAAGACCAAATTTTTCACATACTCAAGTTAACATCGTAACTTTGGAACGGATTCGGTCTCATATGTTACCTTAATCAAATTTTATTCTATTAGTTCTCCGAATAACATCTAATCTAGCCTATTTTGCAGCGAGGTCATGGCCTCTCTCAGCGATTCAAACAATGAGAGGAATCTGGTCTTAGGTCACGCTTAAATTCTCAATGGCTGAAGTGGAGGCCTTGAACTGCAGCAGGTTCAAATGTCGCGTCATGACCATTTAAAGTAAGTGGGCCGGATCAGTTACGTTGTTAGCAACCGTTTGGCAACGGATATTAATCTTCCTGCAGAGATTAAGCTATTACTGTGATCATGATGACGCTTCCGAAGTCGACGATAACTTGCGAAATATATACAACAACACGGAGGCATTCATTTGTCTTTACTTTCCCATATCCGATGCAGCGCTTAAGTGATAACACGGTGCAGTGTGAGAGACACTGGACGAACACAACACAACAAGAGCCGAAAACCAATCATTTGTGGTTTCGCCCAAATATTGACTTCGGTTGGAATTAGAACCCATGGTTCAGCAGTCAAGTCCTCTGATCAGTCAGCCGCGCGGCCACAAAATATTCTATATATTCTGTAGTCAGCCTTATCTTCTTTTTCATCGGCCTGTATAACTCCGCTGCTAGACAAATGACCATATTCACTACGCTGTACAGGCTGTTTGTTGAGCGCAATGCCGTTAACCTTGTTTATATTAGAGTATAATAGACAGACATCATAGTTTTCTGCTATATGGTAACTTTTACTTTATGGTTACGACTACTGTTTTGTTCTGCAAGTATTGTTTCGGCGCATATTTTTCTGTTCTCATATATATAGTTTACAATTTGATCCTTCTATTATTTAATCTTAACCCAGGTTATAGGCCCAGAAAATACAATACAGCAAAAGTTAATTATATTTTTGGACTAAGTCTAAGATGTTTCTGTGAGCGCATGGCATTGTGTATCAAAGTTCATTTCTCTACTCACCACAACACAGGTTGAGCCAGGAAGGACTAGCCGCACTATTATGCTGCAAAACGCATGCTACAGGATGTAGGAATGTAAAAGCGAGGCAGAGGAAGTAAATACGTATTTACATTAAAAATACATAATAAATATTTACATAAAAAACAAAACTCCAAGTAAAGCACCTGAAGAGAGATTTATCTAATTTAAGAATATCTGGGTGGATTGCATAAGAGTCAAAAAAAATTGGATACGAAGAGTCAAAAGTATGTATTTGAAGGATACTCCACTGAGTCGAAAGGCTATCGTTTTATTGATTCTTGTATTCCATCCAAATGTTTTAATTGTAGAGATGTTAAAGTTTTGAAGGATAAAATGTACAAAGTCATAATCAGAAATAATAAAAATTGAGAAACTAATTTAAAATTTAAAATAATTTAAAAACCAATGAAAATGTATTTCATTCTGCTAATAATGTTTTGAATGCCGAAATCCCTGAACTGAACATAATATCTGATTCAAATTCAGAAAATAATGACCATCCATCCGATAAAATGGCACCCTGATATGGCCATAGACACATTGTCAATTTGTTATGAGGATATCGGTGTAAGTGCAACCGTGTCAAAACTAGTGGAAATGACATTAAGTTCCACTAATGGTCCATTAACATTAGAAGAAGCACTATCCTAGAAGGATGGACAAATGACCGATGACCGAAATCAGAATTAGTGGTTCTTTTTTATTGTTATTTATATCGATTTTGACGATAAATGTGGATATTAAAATAACTAACGCGTATAGGGATAGACGATTCTGTTTATTCATAACCATAAACAGAACCGAAATGTAGTAAGAAGTAGATGAAGTATTTTAGGTCGAAATTATTCGACCTAAAATTCTTCACTTATGTCACGTGTACCGAGTTATATGCACTCTTTTTTTTATAAACAATAAAAAGAAACTTGTGATACAAAGTCATTACAAAAATTTAGATTAAATGAAGATAGGCAGATGTAATGATTAATTTTCTCATTAACAATGATACTGGCATTGAGCTAATTTTTAGCATCTTGCGACATCTCATCAAAGTAGTCATAAAATTCTATTACATATTCAGACAGACCAACAAAACATTACACGCCTTTTAATAATGGAATTAATTTCATGATACGCATCTATTTCAGACTGAATTTTCGCAAGCTGTTGTTGACGAAACCTAACGCTGGGAAACATTCGGATTGCACATGGCAGTAATTAAATTCGTGAGATATGGAGTTGTGGAATCTCCTTTTTGAAGTATATAAGTACATTTATAATTGTTCTTGTGGAAAAAACCGGTTACTACAGTGTTGCTATAAAGAAAGCACATAAATAACCTCGCCTATTCCCCTTAAAGGCCGGGAAAGCACCTGCAGCTGTGTTACAGATGTACGTGGGTGACAGTAATTACTTATAAGATGAGTTGCTTGCTCGTTTAACCCCTTTCTCAAATAAAAAAAACTAGCCACTGTAATTGTTCCTTAGTCGCAACTTACAACACCCACAGAAAGAAAAGGAGTGACAGATTCTTTTGCCAATACCACACGGCCAAAGGCTCTAAGTTCTTCAATTTAGATTGGCTAAATTAAGCAAGTAAAGGATTAAAATTTTACTATAATATCTCTAAAAATATTGTCCACTAATTTGATTTATTGAAGAAACTTTGTTAAAAAAGAACATTTGAAATAACTCTTAGTCTTCAAGCTACTGAAATATTGTTAAAATTTACATTAAAAAAAAACATTAAATATACATTTGACATTGTATACATTTTATTATAAATTGTAGATGACATTGTAACATGGTTTTTCTAATAAAAAGACCCCAGAGTTTCTTGCCGGTGCTTCTCTGAGAAGGTCATGTTTTGTGATCCGGTGTTGATCTTTACGTTCATAAGAGCTTTAAACGAGCATAAATAGAAAATAAAATGTTTGACTTTGACTTTGATTCTTCCTCCGATCTTCGCATCGCATAAGCGTTACGTCTTACATAGGAAGAGTGACTACCTCTGTATTCATTCATTTACGGCACTATAATATCTCCTACGCAGTTGACAACTGCTTCCGTCGAAATCGGCCAGGAGGACAAGTTTCTAAAACTCATTGTTACGAGCTCTTCTCGTAGGTGACCGAACTTTGATCGCCTGATTTGGAGGTAATCTTAATAAAGTATAAAATCAAAAATAATCACTATAAACTTTGATATCTCGAGCAGCAATTAAAACTATAAGTCAGACTTCTCAGTATTTTTGGGATGTATTTTTTCCTATATTCCACTTTATTCAATCCAGTTACACCAGTGACTTCTACTTGATCTTTCTATACGACGGGACGTATGTCTTGGGCTGATATTATACGTATACGTATAGTATAAGATCTTCGAGATCAAAAATTTACCTCATCACTACGATCTATTTTAATAATATGTCTATATCATCTACAATTTTCCGTAATCCACTCCAATATGACATGCAGTAAGACATAAAGTACCTGAAATTTTAATTAAATTATTATTTTCCTGAGAAACCTTTCAATGCTATTTGTTCCGTAGATCCAGTAAAATGCGACGCACGCCGTAATGAATTTATAAGGATGTTTTATACAAAACTGAGACAGTTTTTAAAAAGTAAGTTTATAGTGTTATTGAGTCTACCGTCATTGTTTAAAGTAGTAGGGAAAGTAATGTTGGGTACCATCCCTTTAAGTTCTTAAATGCAGCTTGAATTTTATGTTCATGGCAAACCATCCAACCAGTGTAAAATAAAAAGTAAGACTATATTATACCAAAAAAAAAATGAAGTACAACTTGCAATACTTGAATAATATTGTATTTTCGTTTGTCGATCTCATTCTCGAGATAACTACAAAAAATCAAGTGGTCTCAGATAGGAAATGCAAGTTGGACATCACATAGGAACATGAATTTCTAATCTTGGCTTCCATAATGATCGATTTAAATATACCTTATTCGTCTGTGATTTAAATTGAATTTGCAATAATTTCATGATACATTTTTCGTATCTAATCGCAACTAACCACTCGCTCTCTTATTGGCCAATTCCTTCAAGAATCAATTCCACATAAGAAATGAGATCGATTCATATTGTAAAAAGAAAAAAGTGAGTCGTGAGAATTTTATTACAGTGCCATTTTCTCGAAATCAATGAACACAGTGGAAAATTATTCATAACCTTTTCTGTAACTACAACGATGGTATTGTAAAAAGCTTATCTTACACCTTGCTCCTCTTATTTCCAGCCTGTATAATGACGTAAATAGTAACGTTTATTATTACAGTAACATCAAAACACAATGTAAAAAACGTGACACAAAAAATGTCTTCTTCTAGATTAAAAAAAAAAAACAAAAACTCCAACGTTAAATGATAATTGCGCAACCAGCGGCAGTTGCAACGGCACCGTCGCCGTGAAATCATAACGGTCCGAAGCCAAGCGCAAAGTTGTCAACTACAGTCACGAAATTTTATTCGTTATGCCTGTAAGAGTTACGTCAAATATGTAAGCAAGTTTTTGTTATGCTTTTTCTGAATCGCGACCGAGCTGTGGTACTCTCTTTTCTTTTCACAATCTTATGATATATGCGACTGTAATACTTCACAGATAATATACGAGTATTGTTAATGCTTGTGAATGTTGTCCTTATGAGACACATAATAAAATTAAAAGTGCGTGATTATGTACTTAAGTATTTCCTCCATAAGATTCGCTCAAGACTATGAATATTTGATAATAGTTACTACGTAACCATGGCTAAGGGAGATGATTTTTTTTTAAAGAGCGCAAACGAGCAAGCGGCTCTGATGCGAAGTGATTGCCGTCGCATGTAAAGGGATGCACGGGCTATATACTATTTATTTCTCCAAAAGTAAACCTATGCTGCATATGGTTCACTATGCCAGTTAACAAACGATGCTCTGACGACCGAATGATAGTCTAAAATTTATGCGAATATGTCAAGTCTTCCATTAATGGCATGCCAGCTTTTTTGGTGCTCTCATGGAGAGGCATAGTCGTAGAACTATGGGCATCATAGCAGTGGACTAGCACAAAAGCCTTGAAAGTCTCGTGGTGTGCAAATTATGGCGGAAAAACCATCACAAAGCTCAACAAGGTATGTCCCGTGGTACCTTAAATTTAAAAAAGAAAATGATTGAGATACTAGCATGACATTAATCATCGCAAGTAGACTTACGCGAGTGAGAACAGCATTTAAAATACAGTTACTGAAAATCTGTCTATATATATATGATATTAAAGTTTTTTTTTTTTATGGAAAAGACGGCAAACGAGCAAGCGGTTCACCTGAAGGTAAGTGGTTACCGTCACTCACATACATCTGCAACACCATAAATGCTGCAGATGCGTTGCCGGTCTTTAAGGATATTTGTGATATGGTAGAGAAGGGGAGGGGAATAGGGAGGGTGGGACTCCGGTTACCTCACTCACCGAACGAATCGCAGAACCACAAGATGCCTTTACTTGACGCCGGTATTCTGCGAGGTCGTGGTACCAATCCGGCCGAGCCTGCCCATACGAGCAGAAGCTGAAGCCGCTGTTTGGCTCTACCACGCTTAAGAAAAAAGCCTTAATGTAAAGTAAAGTAGCCTGAAAATGTTGACTTCTGGGTAAAAGCCTGATTCGGGAAGCTGCTTTATTGTGGGTTGGTGGACTATTTCACATGGTGTGGTACCATTCTGTACGTGTTAGAGCCAAGCCTTTGCTGCTGCTCGAATGGGCCGGCTCGACCGGATTAGTACCACGACCAAGCAGAATACTAGCGTGAAGTAGAGGGATCTTGTGCTTCTGCGCTTAGTTGGGGGAGTTAGGTACCGCAGGTCCTCCCCCTCCTCCCAATCCCTTCTCCTTATCATCCCTCCCATCTCCCAAATACAATTAAAGTCCGGCAACCCGTTTGCCAACATCCCCATAAAAATAAAAATTTCCACCTCAGTCCTCAGAGTTGACAAAGCATCTGTAACCTTTTTCGATTGAACGTGTCCATGGGCTATTAGAAATAATATATTTTTCACGAAGTTTTCCATCACCGCAGAGCGCGTCGCAGAATCGGCGTTCAAAATTTCTTCTAAAATGAGATCTAAAACAGCACCCTGAGGCCACTAGGCCATCAGAGCTCTCATACATAAATGTTTGATGACAGACGAATCATCCAGTGCAATCAGTCGTCAACCCCTCTTCTGATCCGTTTAACTAATTTATGGCAAATTTCACATATTGACAATGAAACGCGGTGCCTAATATTATTTTGAATATTTAGACTAAATGGAAGTAATATTTTCGATATCGTTTTGAACCACCCCCGTCTGGCACGGGCCACAAACGCAAACAGTACATTCACTACCATTATCAATACAATACCTGTTAAGGTTAAAGAACTTATTTAAAACAGCGTGAATCCTATATCCACATGACAAATAGTCTTGTATTACAAAGCAAAGCAACACTGATCGTCGTTTATATTTTTCTTTATTTTTAGGATCGGATTGAACGTCTATAACCGAAAAATATATTATTTTATCTACCTACATGACGAAAGAATGGGTTAGTGGTTAGCGTACCTGATTGCTGAGACATGGGCGCTGGGTTCGAATCTACCAATCTTTATTCAAAAACACATGATTGATTTTCATGTCTGGCACTGGCACTGTATCTGATCCAACCTCCGATCTTATCGCACATACTTTACATCGGAAACGAGTGACTGCCTGCCTCTATGTTTGGGCGTACACTCGCGGCACTATGATATTTCCTGCGCAGTTGATAAAAATCGACTTAAACCGGACGTTGTACAAAACGAACTGGCTATTATCTGATAAAAAATATAACTTGATTTATTTGATTACTTAATCTAGCCATTATTTTCAGTACTTAAAAAAAAACTTACATACATTTTTAGTTAATGTCATGGTTATGTTTATTATATATTGATAAACGACGATGTAAGGGGTACATTAGACTTTTCTCCAGATTCTCCATATACCAACCTCACTTACGACGAATTCTTTAAGTTTAAGCCAACAACCATGACTCTCGTGATCTTTGTGGGGATCTGTTCAAATCAAAGAACTACCGACAATTGTTTTTGTTGTGTGAGATCAACAGAAAACATGCTTAACACATCCATTTGCATATTGAGTGCAGTATCAGAACACCGACAACTGCCGACCTTATAACACGTTTCGAAGTTGTAAACAGAGTTTATCGACTTAATAAAAAAAAGATGTGGCTCATGCTTGTTTTACTCTGTTTTTGAACAACAACCATGACCTTTTTCTGATTTGTTTCGATAAATATTGGTGTTTAACATTGAATGTAAGATGCAAATCAGTCCTATCTCAACGGATATTTGGAAAATTACATCGTACATAAACGTTGACATCCCTGCTCGACTGCGATCTATAAAGTAAAAGTAAATTAGCAGCCTGTAAGTGTCCACTGCTGGGCAAAGGCCTTCTCCTTAAATACTTGAGAGGGTCTTGGAGCCGGGAACGCAGGTTCTGTCCGGGTCCAGTGGCGTGCTTTACATATTCTTGAAATCATTTTTTTTATTAATTCGCAGACATGCAGGTTTCCTCACGATGTTTTCCTTCACCGCTAAGCACGTGGTAAATACACCACTGAAAAATGCTATTAACAATTTTAGTGGTGCCGGCACAGGGGTTCGAACCCAGGTCACTCGCGCTCTATGAAATTAAATTACTACTACTTGCGGTGTGACAACGAGTAAATTCTACATTTTCTTCTACTGATTTTGAACAATCTGCTATTGGGTAGACACCTCCCGCTTTTCAGCCTATTTCAGTCCACTGCTGAACATACGCCATAAATAAACTGCATGCATTTCTTTGTGAAGGAACCACACTCCCCACCACCCTACCCTGATCAAACCAGAACACAACAGTTGTTGTGCAACATGCTCTTTGATGACTGTAGGTTTCAACAATATACAGAGGACCGTGCGGTTACGGGCTGTGAGGAATTCAATCTTAGCTCATTGGAGTGACGACTGATCTGTTATTCTTCTTCGATTGAGGTTGTTTGCAGGTTTAGCTCCTTTAATGAGAATGTATTAAGTAAATTTCGGATAGATTTTCAAGTCGGTCGTCGAAATCACATCAGGCATTCGGAGTACTTGCAGGTGAGGTTGATATTTGGAGGATAAACGGTATATTTCTTTTTACACTCCTTTAACATACGTCACCCATCACACAATACAAGTTGGAATAAAAAAGCTGGTTTCATTTAATAATAGAGATAATCAAAAAACATACTAAAAGATAACAAATCTTTGCCACTGTTTTACTTATATTCACAACGCGTGTTTGCTGTTTAGATAATCTTCTTCAATATCCTTGTACACAAATCCTGGTGATATTTACACATAAATGTGAACTGGTACGTGATGAATATTAAGCAAATGCCTGTACTTACTTTGGATGGTACTGCCAAGTCTCTTCTGCATAATAAATTTAAGACCTTTTTATCTTACTTCATAATCATTATAATGTTTTCCATACATATCTACAGCCTGTTTTGATTTATGTGATTTATGGGACGTGCTTCGCATCACAATGACATCTGATTAACAACTGAAAACTGTAACACGCGCACGTTATGTAATACTGCTACACCTGTTTGTACAAACACAAAGAGGCACTTACTCGTTCTAGCTTACCCGATTGCTGTTTACATGCCGATTGATACGTGACGTCATTATTATAATCACACAATATGCAGTCGCCATCAAAACCATAGAAATAAATGAAGATCATCATTGTCATCTTGACTTAATTCTCTGGTTTATTGCTCTAACACACGGTCATTCTGTTCATCCTGTGCTAGTTGGTAATAGGATCGGAAGAAGTACAACCACAATAAAATACTCATCCAAAAACCATTTATTTGAGTGTAGATAAATATAGTTTTGGCTAGAATTAGAACCCATGATTCGCAACATACTGAATACTGAATCGACATGCAAAATTTAGACAGGCTACTACTAGCTTATGGGGGTCGGTCAGGGCGTTCACTTCATTTTAACAGTTCGCGTGTGACTAAAGTTTAAATCCCGGTGCCGGCACAAAAAAAAATTAAGTGCTGAACCTAATTAGTGGTGAAAGAAAACATCGGGAGGAAACCTGTATGTCTGGGACTTATATATATACATAGAGGACATAAATCAGCCAACACGCATTGGACCAGCGCGGCAGACCCTTCGAGGCTCCACTTTTTTTTTAATTTTATTTCTAACGTTCTATGTTATTCCTATTTTTAATGAGAGTTTAATAGCATCAAGAAAGTCCTATTAACATCGAACGACTTCACACGTGACAATGAATCAACGCTCTGATTCCTATTGCGGCTAAGCATTACACACGTAAACATTCTTTTGACACAATGTATTCGCAAATAATCACCATTTTCAAGGGCTAGGGTTGTAACACTAAAGTCGACAAGAAATATCTTGACGTGCATTTAGAATTCTTCACGGATTTTATAGCGCTGTGCGCATTTAGTGAATATGGATTTCACCAATGATGCCCTACTTTTCTTTTAAAACCACTGTACAATCCACTTCTAAACAAAAATATTTCTAATTAGGAGGATTTAACATGATCTATTCGCAGTACCAGACAATTAAAATGTTATTTAGTTCTGGCCTAGTCAAGATGGTCAACGTGGTGTGTATGGGCAAACCCCACATGATGACTGGCGCTTTCTCGGAGAAGCCTATGTATGGTAACGGACTAAAATAAGCTGATAAAGAAGATTATTGTGGTAGAATGACCTTCGTCTCTCGAAAGTAATGAAATGTTACTTTGAAATAAAACGAAGTGTTCCGTCTGTTTTTATACAATTCATCGTTTGTTTCAAATTAACTTCGTGTGTTCCAAGTTATGCTTCCTCCAAATCCTTTATTAGATTCAATTGTTACAGAGATACCATCGAATCTAACGGCCAAGTTTTCTGTTCTACACGTCGCTTGGTGTAATCGTAATTTTATATGATTTAGTTGACATAAAGCGTTCGCTTGTCATGATGTTGCCGACGCTTGGCTGATCGGGGAAATTGTTCCAAATTTACGTCACGTTCGTGGCTTCTGAAACCGCTACCTAATGTGTGTAATTAGAATGTATCGTAACCTACAAAGTTTATTTATCCAGCAATTTGTTCAAGTGTGCTTTGCAATTCATATTAATCAAAAAAGCTGACAAAGAAAAAGTACCTCACTTTTTTGAGACTACAAGCCTTTTATAACGATTCATCGTAAAACGCTAAATCGGAAAAATTACACACTATTGGGGAGGAAATAATATTGCCGGCAGTGAAAGAGATAATAAAAACTGTTCTTTGTTAGATACTTTCAGATATCATCGAAAAAAATTGTGTCTTTCAATAATAATTCGGTGCGAAGGAAGAATAAATGAAATGGCAAAAGACGTTGAAATATTATTATGTGATTACTTAAAGACTTGCAAACTTTTCACTGAACTCGATGAATCAGCTCTCCCAAAATACGAAGCACTACTCTTATCATGTGTTTGATTTATAAAATTAAAAAAGAAGTAAATAGTCAGCAAGAGTTTTGGGATTGAGATCTGCTAAAAATTTGAAAAGTAATACAAAGTGAGAATCTTTATTTAATACCATGTGAAAGAGAAAGAAATTCCTATTTACGTTATATTGCCAGCTACTACCGATGGTGCTCCAGCTTTACACAGTCAAGACTTGGACGTTCTTTATGTTGATTTTACTGAGCGTTTCCGAGATATTTTAAGAATGAATATATATCTAGTGGCGGTTTTAGATCCTTTTGGAAATGCTGATACTGAAGAATAATTTAAAATTTAAAAGAGGAACTTGGAAAAATTACTACTAACAAAGAACTAAAATATAACGTATAAACTGAAATATAATTAAGTAAGAATAAAATGTGATAAAAAAATTACAAAATACAGGATACCTATATAGATAGAGTTTTTTCCGTCAGAGGACCTCATTAGGAACAGGTGGTAAATTGTAAAAAAAAAATTCGACAGACGTTTCTAACGTTAAATAAAAAAATCATTAATTAATTAATTTAACTCCTGTCGTATTTGGTTTCTGTACATTCCGAGCGATATTGCGCAAACAGTCGGTTCGACAAAGCCTCGTTTGTTACCTAGCAATGTACACCACGTGTAGGTGAGGTTGGCATTTGAAGAAAAATATAGTATATTCCCCATTACACCATATGAAGAATAATGTTCTCTAATTTGACATTTAATATAATATTCCTTGACACAATGCGCTCGTGTCACGTTTGTCGACGGTTGGGTGAGCGGAGAAATTGCGATGAACTTTAGCGCTCACGCTCGAGTCCGTAACTAGGTATTAATGTAATTGAACACGAAGAAGGATTCTCTAACTATAAATAGACAGTCAGGTAATATATGTTAATCTGAAACATCTTTTATAAAGTTGAAGTCGTAACATTCGACTAATACAAATAAAAAAAAATCTTATGGTCTCAGAACCGGTGGTGATAGAGTGTGGAGATGAGCAGCAGTGTTTATCCACTGCCAACATGAGATTATTGCAAATCCTCTCACTAGTTGCTACCCATGACCAGCAGTGGAATGTTTGGGTGCCACTGGTGATAATAATGTAGGAGGGACATTTATACACATCACCGAGTTCTAAACTACTGGATTTTTTCTACTAATCTTAATCTATTCTTCACTATAATTCAACCTGGTGTTGTGTTGATGAATTCCAAGTTCGAAGTGCACCTTAATGATTTCTGGTATTTAAATGAAACTACTATATATGGATTTTATCGCCGCGTTTAACGGGATAACGATTTAACATTTTATGAGAAGACCAGGAAAGCTGTAAAGCACTAGATACGTCGGGCACGACTAAAGACTAAAAAGATTGGCCTACCTAAATTTAAAACAACATAATATAATGCAGAAAATATATCTACATGCATCAAACCAGCTGGGCAGTAGGTGCGGTTGACAGAAAACCCTTTAGTGTGTCGCGTACCTATTTTGTTTCTAACTTTATCTAAAAAGGTTTACAATTTGTATTACCTTAGTTATATTTATTATATCCATATTTATTTATATTATATTTCATACTATCGTATTACCTGACTAACCTTAGAGTTCACATCATGGCAAGTGTTTACTGGATCCTGTAACATCTGCAACCAACTTCAAGCAAAGGAGCAATTATATATATTTCAACCGTCAATTTGCTAAATATTAGCAATATTACTCAATAAACAATATTATTCCCTTTTGCTACTACTCGCACAATCTGAATGGTCTTCAAAACCGTTTTACGCTTGATAGTATCAAAAAATTACATTTTTCGCATTGATTTCTCTCTTTTTCTAGAGGTTTTAGTCGGTTTACACTTAATGCAGTGCTCAATATTACCGGTACTGCCTTCAATTACAGATATCCCATACAATACCATAAAATTTCACCACACCATAGGTTGACTGCTAGAGAATGCCTATAGGCATTAAATCCGCTTTTGTGTTCTTCTATATAAAGATATGCAATAACGATTAAATAAATAAGTATATATGCGTATGCGCATGACCCCAGGAGACGTAATAATTTAGTGCTTGCAACTTCCTCCAGCTCTTTTGTTGTATATTACGTAAAGTATATTGCAATTATTCCTCCACGTGTCAGAACAATAGGATTTCTGTTATAGCAACGCGTCAAGAATTATTAATGTAATTTGTTTTCCTACGAATGTTAAAGGACTAGGATTTAATGTCCGTTTAATATTGTTTGATGACAATTTACCCCTTATGTGTCAACACGAATTCACATTTAACATTATAAATGTGAAAGTCCGTTAAGGTGTTTGGATGTCGGTTGCTCAATCACGCTAATAATCGAACGGATTTTGATGAAACTTGACAGGCATGTTTGTTAGTATACGTGTATGTATGTATGAACGTATGTATGTAAGTAATTTTATGCATTTTATAAGATTTTATTTATGTAATATATGTACAAGCACTCACTAGTAAATTAGTTTATTGCTTTGTACTTTTCTAAGTTGTTTGTTGCTCCTACCATAAAAATTTACCACATCATTGACTGGTAGAGAATGCCTATAGGCATTAAAATCCGCCTTTTGGTCCCTCTATATATAAAAATAAATAAATAATTGAAGTGAATATACTTTCATTCCGGCAAAGTATATTTCCTTAGGGAACAACTTCACATGGGCAGAGACAGAGAGTAGATTACTATAATTCCTTCATAAAAGTAAAATGAAGTAGCAGCCTGTAAGTGCACTGCTGGGCAAAAGCCGCCTTCTCCAATATCTGAGAGGGTTTCGGAGCCGGAGAGGGCCCGCCTCGTTGCTCCAGTGCATGTTGGCAGGCTTCATATATCCTCGAAATATTTTTTTTTATTTCTTAGATATGCAGGTTTCCACATGATGTTTTCGTTGATATATGAATACAGCACTTAAAATGTGTAGTTTACAACATACAATAGGCATTAAATATTAAACACATTTGTATGATATTATTTTGCGTATTACAAACAGTATGGTACTCTATTTCTGAGTACTTATTTCTAAAACAAACAGCCTGGGTTGTGCCAGAAAAGGATATCATAGTTCCATAAAGGATAATACGACAAAAGCATGTTTACTTTCTTAAGCCATTACAGGAAGTCACGAACGTCGCATAAGTTTGAACTAGCTTAAGTCTTAAACAAGGCTTGTTAGTTGTAGCAATTTTTTTTAATGCTAAGAATGTTTTTAACATTACTAACCACTACAACTCAGCATTACAGCTTATATCTGGAGACGACATAGTAAAAAAAACTTTATTATTGCCGCTACTTGTAGTTTTGTACATACTTACGGACCTATGCGCTAATTAACGAATGTGTTATTTCGCACATATCCAGCCAGCTATAATTGATTAATTTAAGATAAAAAAAAAAAGTTTCCCGCGCTTAGACCTGGACTCCGTTTCAGCCTAGGCCACGTCACTGGGTACCACCCTTTCACCTATTGCTGCCACTCAGCAGCGCGACCACTGTTGTGTTTCTGTCAGAAGGGCATAGAGGGCAGTAATTACAGACTGTGACATACCATATTAGTTACGACGCATCTGAGATCTTAAAATTTTTGTTTGCGATGATAATATGTTGTGTTCTCTCTCCAGCCTATGAAAACCCATGGGCTGCAGTAGTCATCCGTATCGTCAAGTTAACTTATTTCTAATGACATAATATTTCGTAGTGTGTGTGAAAGAATATCAACTATAAATACATACATACATTTGTAGGTTATACGAATACGTGTCGTGAGGACTTTAACCTGAAACCCGCAGTGTCGCAGTCTAACGCCTAGCCACTGCGTCACCTATATTCTTCTGTAGGCAGAAGAATGGTGTAGGCACCATAAAAGCAAAGTACAAAGTAGACGAATAAATGCGGGTTCCCATTTATGTGTGGAATGTAAATTGTAAAAAATAAGTTACACATTTTCCGACTCTCCTCTCCAAGAAAGCTCATAACCTATAACTCATAACATAAACAGTTTACTCGTGTACCATTACGTCATTACTAATTGAACAGTCACGGAACCCAAAACAAAAACTAGTTTGTGTAAACAAAATAAATGAAATCTTTGTCATTCACGGTAATTATAATTACGACTGCATAAAAATACCAATGCAATCTAATTGCAATAAATCACTGAACGGTGTGGTAGCCTAGTGGTGAAGGCGCTCATTTCAGTTTCATGGAGCAATTTTAAATGCTCTATTTACCACATGATTGGCGGTGAAGAATAACATTGTGAGGAAACATGCATGTCTGAGAAATAATAAAAAAAAAACATTTCGAATCTATGTTGGGCCCTTCCCGACACCAAAACCCTCTCCGATATTTGCGAAGGAGGCCTTTGCCCAGCAGTGAGCTGGCTGCTACCTTTGCGGTGTCTAACTCGGCAAGAGTCGTCGTAACTCAAATGATATCTTTACTTTTATCTATGGACACGTTTCAGCTGGTGTCTTCCTTGCTTAGTTAAAACTTATATCAATTACATTTAATAGATCCTTGGCAGTGTATGGATATACTTGGCCCTAAAGTTGTCATTATCATTAGCTGGATTACTAGTCCACTGCAAGACCCAGAACTTTCCAAATAAGGAACACTAAGCCATGATCACCACGCTCGACTGGCAGTTAAGCAAACGGGTCACTGATTTTTTTTTTTCAACACGATCAATTCGCCATCCTATGAAATAGTTTATTCGATTTTCGATCTTTTTTACTAGAATTTTCATTACTATAAACTCTTTACTCGTCTTAATCAGATTTCGTTAATTTCGTTCATCGTCCTCATCGGCTTTCAAAGTCCACTGTTGAAAATTGGTATATTCTAGAAACCGCCAGCATTCAATCTCTTGTTATTATTAATACGCTGGGCAAGTGAGGGCAACACCGGTACCATCGCACTAAAGATACTGCTTCCCAACGCTACTCTGTGATTTGGGTTTGGCAAATTTGGATGGATTTTCCGCCACCATTCTGTCGCCCGGAGGCCCGCGACTCCTCCCCGTAACCAACCCGGCAAGGCAACACCAGAGGTGCTGCAGATGTATTGTGGACGACGGTAATCACTTGCCATCAGGTAAGCAGCTGGTTCGTTTGCCGCCTTTCCCTTAAAAAAATCTAAGATATCGCAATGCCAGCTCTCGTAGGGTGTTCATATTTAATAACAATGGCATTTCATAACACATACGTGTAGTTCAGCCACGCCCACGTTCTTACATTGGCCGCCACTGCTCTACTTTCTTTGTTCATTCTCAAATAATGAATTATCACTTTGTCAAACAGAGGTTTTATAAATGTTAAAATTAATATTCTACGTGTTTATGTTGTACATTGTTTAACCGCGGTAGTCTAGTGGTCTGGGCGCTCACTTTAGTTTCAATGAGCGCGAGCAACTTGGGTTCGATCCCCGGTGGTCGGCACCACTAAAATTGCTAATAGCAATTTTTAGTGTTGTTTTAACCACGTGCTCGGCGGTGAAGGAAAACATCATAAGGAAACCTGCATGTCTGAAAAATAATAAAAATATCATTTCAATGATATGTGAAGTCCGCTAATCCGCACTGGAGCAGCGTTGCGGGTCCTTGCCGGCTCCAAAACCCTCTCAGATATTTGAGAAGAGGGCCTTTGCCTAGTGCACTATAATATCTCTTGCGCTGTTGACAAGCCGATTCTGTATTCGGAAGTTATCGATTAATCTCCGGAAGCAGCGGTGTCATACAATGTAATAGGACAGCGTAATAGATGAAGCTCCTGTTCACTTTACAATATCCGATTTTTACTATCACATTACTATCTGAAATATACGCTCGTAAATATCACCGTTTAATACCACTGAGGCTAATTTTCATTTGTTACTTCATGCTGGAATACCATCAGTAATATCGTACAATCAAGTTAGACAAAATTAGAAATTGCTGTAACGCCACTTTCAACGATACGCAACGATTGTTCGCAGAGAGATGAGATGCTGCGATAATTTGCATTAGCTTCCTTCTACCTATCAACCGTTGGATAGAAAGTGTAGCATGAATAAAACGTATAATCATTATTTTATCGTTTACTAATTGTTGATTATTCGGTGATTCATAACCGTCACGTTACTGATTTGCTTATTTTTCAAACGCTTACTCTAGTTCCATCGTCTTGCCTAACAACGATGATCTGACGGGTAACCGTTGGTTAACGCACTTACCTGATAAATAGCAATTCTTGGATTCTAATCCTAGTAGATCTTATTGTTTTGTTTCAAACAACTTTGTTTTAAAACAGCAGAGTCTTATTGTCAAACAACGTTGTTTTAAAAATAATTAGAATGATGTGTATTGGGACCGTCTCTGTCTCTTTCTCTTGCCTCTTGCAGACAGAACATTATTTTGATAATATTGATATGATTTCTCTTTTAAGTAAGTCTGGGAATCCATGAACCTTACCGAAATCTGTTAGCACTTAAAGATATTTCATATATCCCAATCCCTCGCAGAATACCGGCGTGAAGTAGAGGCATCGTGTGCTTCTGCGTTTCGTTCGGTGAGTGAGGTAAACGGAAGCACACACCCCCTCCCCATCTCCCAAATACCCTTAAAGGCCGGCAACGCATCTGCAGCACCTCTGGTGTTGCAAATGTACGTCGGTGACGGTAATCACTTACCATCAGGTGAACCGCTTGATCGTTTTCCGCCTTTCCCATAAAAAAAACACACACACATACATGGTTTTTAAGACAGGATTAATAACAACTAGATTATGAAGTAGTCAATCATTTGTTTTTGCTCAGATAATTTTGGAACCGGAGAAGGTCTACCACGCTACTCCATAGCGGTTTGGACGTCTCGTGTCCTCGTAATAATATTAGATGTGTATTATTAAAGTGCCTGGTTTCCTCACGTAGTTTTACTTCACTAGAGCATTAAAAATGAAATTGTTGTACCGGTAATGGGGAACGAACCCAGATCTGTCTCTCGCATACTTAGAAATTAAAACGAACGCCCTGATCACTAGGTTACCAAGGCTCAACATCGAAGGATAAAGTGATCCTTGAAAGCTAATGCAAATCGTTTCGCAACGAATCGAATTTCCAGTAACGCAATTCGGATACGCGTCCAATTGAGCCGTTAGGCTTTTGAGGGAAAATGTATTTTGTAACCAATGCTTAGTGCTTTTTTTTTATTATGTGATCATTGATTTTAATACTCACTTAAAAATGCATGTAGTTATGTAATGCATAACTACAAGTTAAACAAAATATTTTTGACTCACTGATAATGAAATCACAAGATCGAATAGATGGATTGTTTTTGTTAAAGTCTTGCGCTGATCTTTTGTACATAGGCTCGAGCTGTGTCCTAGAGAAGTACAAATAATTTATTTTTAAAATCCAGCCTTCGAGTGGTCTTAAAATTGCTTTAGCCGTAAGTAATGTATTCCGTGTCGATGGCACACAGTTACAGTAGATCTATTTCTTTAAATATTGATATTTGTTATTATAGTTGACATTTTAGCAGTAATAGACAATTTTTTTACTTTTTTTTTACAAACAAGGCGTAGTTGACTGACTGAGTTATGTGATTCATAGACGTCCTATAGACGAATTATTAAAATTCTTAATTTATATTTGTGCTTTTTGTCAATTTAACAAAAAAAACTTTATCATATTAACTTTCACAAACTCGTACAGGTAATAATAATAATTGACATTTATAATTCTTCGTCATTATTGGTTACATAAAAAAATATTTTGCAACAGTTGACATTCTATTGTAGGAGGATTAAAAATGTTTGTGTTATACTAAAATGTAACCGGTTACGTTTGGAAGCTTGAGCTCCCAACAGTTAACAGAAATGTATGTACACTGATCACTAAGCTATGCATGTATGTATGTATATATTCACGCCTTTTTCCCAGCGCGGTAGGCAGAGACAATCTTCTTCCACTTGCTACGACCCTGACATACGTCTTTCGCTTCTCCCACTTTCGTCAATCTTCGCATGCATACTCGTTGGTTAAGAGTACTCTAAGTACTCTAGTATCGCTAAGCCATGCGTACATAATAATCCATTTTTTGGATACACACTCGATGGATGGAAGCCCCATTTGCTATGACGTATTAGCTCATAATTATACAATGTTTTGCTCAGTACAGCCGGTGGACAGGTTTCCTTTTGCAGTTAATCATTGACGGTCATTGAACCTAGGAGGCGCATCGTTACGGAGCTACCGTCTGACGTAAACCCGTGGCTACATTGACGAACGTCACACCTAGTGGTTATATATATATGTATTCGATGAAGTTATTGCTGTTAGCCGTTTTGGCTTTTACAGCTTCATAGGTTTGCGCCTGCGTCCTTGAGGCCGCGGGCGTTTATCACACCTAGTGGCCAAGTGCAATGACATTTTACAGCAAAAGCATGGCAGAAGCCGCTGCTTGGCTCGACCCCATATAAAACTACACCTATAACTTGTAATAATTCGTTTATTCTCGGCCATTATCAATTTACAGTTCTCGTCATACTAATCTTTAACTGTAACACGATAACACAATATGAAACAGAGGTTTTTAAGGTCTAGCACGTGACGTACTGCGTAAAGGTATTTACAGGTAACAGAGTTGAATCTTTTTTGAAACTTGAATACTCACAATTCCACTAATACGTTAATTATTCTTTACAAAGTTATATGCCTACCGGCGAAAGTCCCATCAAAATAAGTTCAGCCGTTTCAAAGATGAGCCCAGACAAGCAGGGGGCATATTTTAGAAACTGTGCTTTGAGTTTTAGTGTTTTGGAATTAGCATAAGAGCTTAATAAAAATGCAAAATTTGTTTTTATGGGTGTATGATAATTAACCAACAATTAGAAAGTGTTTACATTTTAGCTAATTATATAATATATATCTTAGTAATCTCTTATAAATAAACTACAACATACAACGGTTTTATCAGTAAGGTAATTAACAAAAAAATTGTGTACTCAAATCTATTTTCCTATGAAAATCTCTCGTTTAATAGTCACAAGCAATAATAAACCTTAAGAAGTTCAATTCAACACCAAGTTTGTTAAATATTTTACTCTAAATCATGCGAACGGTTGAGCACTCAGCTTAAAACGCATATCGCTTGCAGCAATGCCGCCAATGTCACGTTTCCTTGCGCTTCCGATCGTCTCATGTGATCACATATTTTGTTACACTTCACACGCATTGCACGCACGCAATACAAGCTTATATTATATATTCCTTAAGCAACGTTTAGATCGTATTTTATATTTTAACTAGCGGCTGCCCGTGGCTTGAGCAAAATGTTTCCAACGAACAATCTGTTCAAGACATCTCTTAAAAAAAAGTAGCAGCCTGTAAGTGCCCACAGCTGGGCAAAGATATTCTTCTCAAATATCTTAAAGGGTTTTTAGAGCCGGTAAGGGCCCGCCACGCTGTTCCAGTGCGGATTGGTGGGCTTCACGTGTCTTCGAAATATTTTTTTTTTATTTCTCAGATATCCAGGTTTCCTCGCGTTGTTTTCCTTCACCACCGAGCACTTCAAAATTGCTATTAATAATTTTAGTATCGTCGGCACCGGAGTTCGAGCCCAGGTCGCTCGCGCTCTAATGAAATTAAAGTGAGCACCCTGCCCTTTAGGTTAGCTAACTCTCTTTGTAACTCTTAATTAAAATAAAAAGTTCCCTTTATGTTCCATGACGTAATCCACATATTTGCCAAGTTTCGTTAACATCCGTCTAGTCCTTCAAGTGTGGTTGCACGAGAAACACGCATACTTTCACATTTGTAATATTTAATATGATAAAATAAACATCATAAGAAAAATTTTAATAAAATTTCAATCAAAATTCGTGAAATTGCTTATGCAAATATTGAAATATCATTAAGACACAGTATTGATTCTGTTAAAGTTTGTAAATTATACTAAATACAAGAACATAGTAACCAATAGAAAAAAGAAGTAATTTTCTACAATAAAACTCATGTAAAAGTAAAAAAGCAGCCTGTTAATGCTGCTACCACTGATGGGCTTCCTTCTCAAATATCTGAGAAGGCTTTTGGAGACGGAAAGGGTCTGCCAAGCTGCTCCAATGCCGGTTCGCGGACTTCACATGTCATCGATATAATATCTCCCAGACATGCAGGTTTCCGCATGATGTTTTCGTTAGCCGTTGAGCACATGGTAAATTCAGAATTGAAAATCGTTATATATAATTTTACTTGTGCCAACATCGGGAATCGAACCCAGATCGGTCGCCCTTTATGAAACTAAAGAAGACCCTCTGACCAATATACAAACAAGGCAATAACTCATGTACTCGAATTATTCCCAAAAGTACCAGTCTTTCAAGTTCTCTACAAAAATTAACCCAAATTATACTAATTGTAACTATTTCATCACAATACGTAAATATTTACTCAAAGACCGATGTCTGCGAGCAGCTCGGGGAGGCGCGACGCTGTGCGAGCGCGTGCTGATTCGAAAAGTGACAGCTGAAGTTAAATCCGTTCAGACATACATCATACAAAATAATCGTAGGTATATATTTTTATGGGTAAGCGGGCGAACGAGCAAATGTCCCACCTGATGGTAAGTGATTACCGTCGCCCACGTACATCTGCAACATCGGAGGAGCTACAGGTGCGTTGCCGGCTTTTAAGGATATTTAATAGATGGGAGGGAGGTTACGTCACTCACTCTATCGAAACTTAAAAGCACAAGCCTCTACTTCATGCAGGTATTCAGAGAGGTCGCGGTATTAACCCGGTCGAGCCTGTCCATTGGAGCTGCAGCTAAAGCCACCGCTTGGCTCTGCCATGTTCAAATGTGAGTGTATTAGTACAGATAATAACAATGAATTTTTGTTTACAGGTAAGTACAAATCTCTACTACTATACTGATACAGGTAATTACTAACTAAATGCATTGATTGTTAAAACTATCTTCACTACGGATTGTAAGAATATAGCAATTTATCCCTAGAGGTCATCTCACCTGCACGTGCAACGCTAACAGAAGAGGCTAGAGCGACCTTACGATGGCGGGTAATCATCGGATCTGAAAACCAATCATTTGTGAATTGCACAATTGACTTCGGCTGGACTTTAGCTCCAGGATCATGGCTCAACCGTCAGCTACGCTCACCGCTGGTGTAATTTCATTCTGAGTATCATATAGTATCATAAGTTTGATCAATACGACTCTATAGCATCTGTCGTGACTGCCCTTGATATACCGTGATCTGTATAGGACCCAGACGCCTCTCTTACTTCATGCGTCAATGTTACGCAAGGCTAGAGAACGTGAATATTAATCTTGGTTCTTAATTTGCTTATGTAAGATACCAACAAAAGTTCCAAGAGTGAATAAATTCCTTATACATACTTTATTATGTTATCAGTTACTAGGACTTCATAGAGATAAAATAAATTAATTTTATGATAAAATCCATTTCCGAAATATGGCCTATATTTCATGATATGTTTGCACAAGTAGAAAGAATGAATGAGATGAGGTGAGAGAGGTGTGTCAGGATCGTGCCAGATGAAAGTACCCGTCTGGGTGACACGCGTGAGAGGCTAAGTGGTTAGTGGGTTACTAAGCGATTAAATCTGGGTTCAAATCCCAACCGTAGCTAAGTATTTTTGCAATACACAAATTATCGGTTTTCGGGTCTGGTTGTGTTGTATTGAGCCCTGTGTCTCTAACGCTACATCTGACCCTTCCTCTGATCTTATCGCATAAGTTACATTGGATGTGGGCTGGTGAAATATTCGAATGAACTATACGTAGAAGGCTATGTAATCATATTAAACTCTTTGCACTGAACTGCGCGATTGTCAGCCGGTATATAATACCAAAGTTGAAAGACCTATGACGTTTTTTTTTACATTGTCACGATTTACCTCTACGCTAAATGTCGTGCCCGTGAACCTTAGTATAAATTTTATCATGATTTATCTGAATACTAAACTAAAAAGCGAGTCCCAGTAAATTTAAGCTTTCAAGGTTTATATAAGCGCAAAATAGCTTACAGGATGCGCACAACCAATTATCAAACTAGTTGACGTTCGCAAAGTTAAAGCCAAAATTCCTTAATAGCGCCAATAACGAAATGGGCTGCGGACTGCGAAACATGAAAGTCGCAGGTTCTGACTCGCCAGTCAACTATTGTCGTGAACCACTCCAGATACAAGGTGTAATGATTAGTTGGAGTGGTTAGCAGCAATGTTAGTAATGTTAACAGCAGATCTAGCAGTAATAAAAAAAATATATTTGGTATTACGTGTATATACATGACAACTGAAATGAACCGGAGAACCGGAGAACTTTTAACCCATATGAGCAGAAAATATTCCTCCTTAACTTCTTTATGCACTATGGCCCCTTATGTAAGATATAATTATTTTATTTAACAAAATGAGTGATACATAGTTATCACTGAGCACTCTTAGATTCATTATCACCATCATCGGCCTACGAAAACAAATGCCAGCTATCTCAGCGGTAATAAAAATAATCACACTGAATCATGAATACTGAATTAAAATTTCTGCTCTAGTCAATATGAACACAACTTACTTATAAACAAATTTCGAATCTTGGCTGTATAGCTACTGTTCTTTTGTCTCATAGTCTTTACACGCCTTAAAAAGAAATGTCATGCTTAGTGCAACTTATTTCATATTATACTCAAAAGTTACTACTGAAAAACGTGTTATGCGTGCAATTAATAACAATAGATTTGCGAAACTATAATTCATTCGAGAACAATTTATGATTATATTTAAATTGGCACTATTTTGCATGACTATGGTTTCGCCGGGCGTATACCAGTTTCAGATGCGGTGTTGCAATGATCTAACTTCGTGACTCGGTACGATTCATACTGGTATTTATTGCTGTTTGTTCATACTGTTCCATCTTAATTTGAACTATTCCCTCGTAAATATTATAGGGTGAACTCAAATTTTTTTGTTTTTATATAAACGTTGCGGAAGGTGCTGTAGGAATTTCTCCTGTGTCGCGGAGGCAGTTTACATACATAAATTGCACATGGTCAAACACCCAGACCGGGAACTATTATTTGTAGTCGATACAAATATTAGTCCCGTGCGGGAATCGAAACCGCGACCCACAGCGCCGCAGCTAAACGCTTAGCCACTACGCCACCGAGCCGTCAATTTATAATAAATAATCAATGTGTAGCAGTCAGAGAATCTGCCTTGTGGTATGGGCTTAGGAATCTACCACCTCTTTCTTCCCGTAGGTGTCATAAGAGGCGACTAAGGGAAACGCCTTGAAAATTACAATCGCTACCGACAGATGGCGCGATAACTATTACGTAAAATACCAGATAAAACCAGCGATAGTATCAGCGAGTTGGCTAGTACCGCCATCTAAGCGAGCGAGATGGTTACTGCATATCCTTGATATAGGAGAGAGAGCCTTATGTCCTGTAGTATATTATTTAGAGCTTTTAAGGTATAATAATCTGCCATTTTTTGTATCTCATGTCGATTTAGGAAACGTTAGAAAAATGTCATGGACTCCGATAGATGGCGCAATAATCATATAGAAATGCCAGATTAATGGTGAGTATCATTTCTGCTAAACATGGTAATTATGGAAAATCTTTGCTTCTGTGGGATTTTCAATGCTTAATGCAATAAAAAATTAATTCTTATTATAAAGAAGGTTGACTGGCAGAGAATTCCAAAAGACATTAAATCATCAAAATCGACAATAAATCACGCAAAATCTTCGTCTAATGTTGTTATTTTAATAATATCCGTTCGAGATACGCATCTATAGAATTGCAGCAACCTTGGCCGGCTCCGCGGTTTCGTGCGCCGGCGCAACGCTAACCATCGCGTTATCTTCTATCAAATTTGAGCAATTAGGTGTATGCAGTCTTGGGTGTTGAAAGGGACGTTTATATTTACGTTAAGTTACCTACATTGTTACAGACTAGCGATGCAACTTTGTTTGCGTGAATTTTATTATATTTCTGCGTTTTCAATGCGAATATCAATATTCGTCGTGCAGTCGATGGGGTGGTCAGAGTTCTACACTTTTATTTGTGTCGTTTCAACTCACCAGGAGTTCTCAAGCTTTTCTTACTGAATAAGAAAGGAGAAATAAAACCAAGCTGGATGATTCGAACGATCACACCGGTCATTATATCTCTTATATATATATTTAATATACTTAAATTTTTAAGCCTCCTCGTATTGTATCATAAAAATATTCCGTGTAGGTTTCTTACATGTCTATTAATTGAAGAATAAATTTCAGTATCTCTCTTCTACCCATGATAGGGTCCTTCGTTCCTCTGCTAATCATATGATAAGTATCCCGCAACATTTTACCCATTTTGTTGGTGGTTCCTTCACCGTTCAGGCTACACTTCTCTGGAACTCCTTGCCCGAAGACATTAGAAAAGCCCCATATAAAATTTCTTTCAAAAGATTGGTACGCGAACACTTTTTAAAACAATCTGATACTTGTTAGTGTTTATTCTGATCTATTATATATGTATGTATGAATGTGTTTGTATGTATGTATATATCTGTGTTGTTATTTCTGTATATATTATAGTATGTATTTGTGTATCTATGTGGATGTGTATATATGTATGCCTATACATTTATTTATGTTTTAATTATGTAGTATATTCCTCAATTAGCCTTTCATATTTATATTATTTTAAACTTGATGCACCTATCACCACATTTCTTCACGCCCTGGGTTGACTGTTAGAGAATGCCAAAAGGCATTGAGTCCGCCTTTTGTAATCCTTTTGGTGTAGACAATAAAGTATAAATAAATAAATAATTGCGAATATGCTTAACATTTCGAGTCTATATACAATTTTATATTACGCGAGTTAATAGTAGAGAGATATCTGGGTTCGATCACCGGTAGCGGCAGCGCTAAAATTGCTAATAACAATTTTAACTACATAATTTGTGCTCGGCGATGAAGGAAAACGTCGTGAGGAAACCAGCATTTCTAAGAAATAATAAAAATATTATTTCGAAGTCATTTGAAGTCAAAGGCTTGGCGGACTATTCTCGGCTCCAAAGCTCTCTCAAATATTTGAGGTCACAATGATACCCTCCTAGCCCATTTCTATCACAGCTTCTTCAGCACACAACTTCCAAATGCTATCGGGAAGTTAATATGACAGAAGCACTCACTCGACTTTACTGTCCGATGTAATAGCTATGCGATGAGATCGGAGGAAGGTACAGTGTTACGTGGTAGAGCCATGCGCTGCTGCTCGAATGGGCCAGTTCGACCAGGGTAGTATCACGGCCTCGCAGAATACCGGCTTCGGCGGCCGGTGGAAAGCGACAAGGATTACAACGTCACATTTAACTCGAACGTGAACGTGAACTCGAATATGTATTTTATAGTTATTTCTGAAAAGGGAGCGTATTACTTTTGTGAAACTCTTTAATAGAAATGTTTAACTAAATTATATAAACTTAATATATATAAATAAATTAATATTATTATTATCAAATATCCTAAGGATTGAGGATAAAGAAAAATTATAACATAAAGAATCATCATCATCATCATTATTATTTCACCCTGTCACAAGTCCACTACTGAACATCATCATCATCATCATTTGAGCCTATCACAAGTCCACTGCTAAACATAGGCCTCCCCCAAAGATTGCCACGAAGCTCGGTTCTGAGCCACCTGCATCCATCGACTTCCCCTTAAAATACGTCTATGATCAGAAGTAAAATAAAACATTAAGAATAATGTGAATAAATTATGAAAGGTAGGAAGAGACGGCATGTTCCTTTCCACCATCTTTTTCTCCAAAGGTAATGCTGTGGTACATGCAAATTGACGGACGTGGCTCTGGCGACCGACTAATGGCGGAAAATCCAACCAAAAAGGCCGAAACCAAACCCCACAAACTAGTGATGGGAAGCGGTTGTGAGAGTAGCGTTATGCGCACACAAACCCATCTGAGTGCAGAGCCTACAGAGTCTAGAGTAGTGCGTATGAGCAAATAGCCAATAGCCAAATGGGTTAGGGTGCCGCCATTCGACTATTGTCGTGAACCAACTGTACGTACAAGCTGTAAGCTTAGTTGGAAGGTTAACAGGAATGTTAGTAATGCTACTTAATAAATAAGATCATTGCTAGTATTCTTTTTAGGAAAAAAAATCCATGAAGCATATGCCTTCATGAAAAGATATATGTGCAGCAGTGGACTTACACCGGCTGACAAAGAAGAAATAATGTGAATAATAACGTTGAATGGAGAGACTATAATGAGTTAGGAGATGAATCTGATCAAAGCTCGTAATCAAGATAAAGAATGGTTAAAAAAATATTTTCGTAACAGAATTTTAAAACAAAAAACACTAACCTAAAAGCTAATTTTAGATCGTATCAGAGATTTATAGGCATGTGTTTGAAATATTACCCAGATCGCCTTCAAATATTGTCAAACCAAATATGAACTATGTTGCCCTTGTATTGTCTAACACCAAAAAAAAAATATACAACAATCTCTCTTAAGGTCCGACTACAAAGCCTTCTATATGAAAGATATCAGCACTAGAAGCGATTCTGACGTATCTCGTGTACAAAATACCAACTTTAGTGTATTTTTATTTTATCGTTTCTGCTTCGTACCGTTTTATAACTTATTTTGTTTCAAGAATTACCTTTCAAGAACTACCTCTTTTAGTTTCAGAGTTATGAACGTCATGTTACCAAGTGAAGCGATATAAGAAGACATTTTAAAATATTCATACAAACTTTGATCTTCGAATATCCTTTATAGGATATATATTATTCGCTTTATCATCTATATAAATATAATTCTTAATAAAATTCTTCAGGTTATGATGATGGATGATACGATTAACTTTCAATGAATAATGGTCAAAATTGTCCTGCTCGTAACCATAATGATAATGAAACGGTTAAAATTTTATATGAATATAATAAAAAATATTTAATAATGAACCGTATTTACTGTAAATACATATATAACAATATTTACCTTACGGCTATTTCAAGATCGTATCAACTATTTATAGACATAGATTTGAAATATTTACGAGAATTTTTTTTAAAGTTATGAATGGGAACAAATCGTTAATTTTATGGAGCTACGACGAAATCAGTTTCTACCGTCGATATCTACTAAAAATAATTGAAACGTTATTGTATATATTACCAATTAAAGCGAAAAGTTTAATCGTAAACTATGTCGTCACTTTGTAATGAAACTTTATCGTGGGTTTCTTTTGGTGGTTTCTTTGGGGTGGGTTAATACCATATTGAACACGGAAAGTCTAAGTCTAAGAGATAATAATACAGCAGCGCAAGATGGTTGGGCTGTCAAAGTACCAAAGACCTGGTTTGAATCAGCGTTGTCAAACACCGTTCTATATATTTCCTCGGTATTACATGGATAATGCGGTCAACATTACAGCCTGTCACAAGTCCACTGCTGAACCTACCCCACCCTCAAAGATTGCAACAAAGCAAGGTCCTGAGACACCTGCATCCATCCATTTATGCTCTAAGTTGGTTAATATAATGTAATAAGGGACTTGGACTCTATTTGTTCTAAAGACTACATTTACACTATCTGACACAGAGAATCGTAAGGTACGATCATTTAATATAGGAAAATTAAATAATATGTTTATTTTTACATTGAACAATCTGTTTTAAAAAGAAAAGAAATTAAGAGACGATCGGTCAAGATTTTGTGGTCTTAAAAGATATCGTTACAATAATGTCATCAATAATAATTAGAAATTTGTACAATGACCTTCACTCTCGTCCCTAGTGGCCTTCAAAATTGTATCAGTGAAACCAGCAACTATACATACAGGGTTGTCAATAACGAAGTTATACTTATTTTGCCACTTTTAAGTGATTTTTACGATGCGTGCGCACAGGTTGACGTCAAGATCTACGTGTTAAAGTTAACAGTTATCGGCAAATTGAAAACGTTTATTAATCACATCATCGTTTCTTTTATTCAAGCGAACACGACACGTTTACAATGAAAATTATATTTACGTATTTTGCCACGTTTAATTTTAAATTTGATGTTCCCAACGTTTCGAGTGCTTCAAAGCACCCGTGGTCACGGGGGTACAGAGGTGTTGGACGTTCTGATTTCATGGTTAACTCGGCCTATATACACCTTTTAATTATTCGTTTTGCTAGGTAGTGCAGTGGTATACATGGTTTAAAATTTAATTTAATTTATTACTGGATCCCAAACATCCATCCCCATCTTATCTATTTAAATCAGCATGTTCTTTGATTTCTGTTTTCTTAGCGAATCATTCTCGACAGAAATCGGTACTCTTTTGTGGGGATATGTAGTCTATCAAAAAAGATGTAATGATTTGGGCGATCTAGAATATGGTCACAGACTGCAGCAGACTTTCGAAAGTCACTTGAAGTCGCTTAGAAAGAACACATAGTTGATGTGAAACATCGACGTTCTTGGGAGCTCTTCTTTTAGTTTTATTTCAAATTTCTTAATCACGCCTCAATTAACTTCTAATGCATGCAAAACATACGCGTAAACGTACCCGTATATCTTTAGTATGTAAGTAAGTATTTTTCCAAATGGTAGCGGCATGAGAAACTGCCACCCACTTTCTTCCCCGAGGATCGTATTGACTCTTTGGACCTTTCAGATTCCCGCTTTGCCGGGAAATCACCAAAAGCGGGAATCGGGGCCTGCAGCCCTGCAGAAAAATCGTGCCTTTCAAATTCGTGAAAGACTTTTTCCTTTACCTTTATAAATTAATTCGTTTGTAATAGATACTCTATTACAAAGCGGGTGCGCAACCCTATCACCGTAGTATGTTTAATTAAAACTAGACGCTAAACGCTGCAGTTTAAAAAGCATGATTATAATATTATCTATGATTTTTATACTTTGATATGTTTTTAATTTTAGAATTTTTAAATTCGTTTAGATCACTAATTAAAAATATATGCAGTGAAAGTAATTAAGATTTATTGTATTAAATACTTTTCATAAGAAAGAGTTAAATATATAAGACATAAGTAATACTGGGGTGGTCAGTAATCTAGATATTTCTTTTACCCACTTTACACCAGAACTTATTAAGAACAACGTGATCGGTAGTGAGCCTATAGCCATCTTAGTGTCCAGGTACCCTTCACAGAGGATCGAACTCGGGTTCTTCCGAATCAGATGCAGATCTCCCAACCACTCGGCTTTCGTCGCTACAAATTTCCATTCTCCATATAAAAGATAATAAAACAAATCAAATCATATTAAAACAATAATAATTTAAATAATAGAAAACTTCTTAAAACGTAAATTATCACAAAATAAATTACATATTGTTTTTGGTAAAAAATAGTCATTTTGTATTTTAATTAAAGAGTGCAACATTGGTTTGAACGGTCCAATTTAAAAAAAAATTGTGCAATAATTTCCAGTGCTAAAAATATACCTCTTATTCCATTAGCACATGATGGAAAGTGTCGAAATTGGTAGCGGAACGACGGACCGCATTGTTAATATTCATGAGTTTTTGCAGTTGGGTAACCAGGCTGCAGAATCTTTGCAGAACTGTCCCAATCGCCATCATAATCAGTCCGTGAAAAGTATACTGCACGAAAAAAAAGTCTCCCAATTTGGAAAGATTTGGTGTTATTAAATTCTAATTGTATACTTAAATTTTCTTTTTAATTCCACTATTTGATTAATTTCTATATTACTCAGTCGATTCAGCTTCAATATGTATTTGTTGTGTCAAATTTGTGTCTTTCGTTATTCTGTTTTTGATTGCCACTTCGATCGATGAAATGTACGCTTTGAATTTCATAGTACGCGAGATGGAACCCATGTTGGGTTCGATCCCTGATTCGACCTGCAATTATTAATTACTGAATTTACCACACGATCAGCGGTGATACTGCATGTTGGAGAAGCAATCAAAAGTATTTCAATGTAAAGTCCGCTGATACGATGAACAGCAATGCGGATAGAGACAACGGTTTTAGGTTCGATCCAACATTTGTGCAACACATATGTTTTTTGAATTCAAACCTGACATTATGTTTATACGTCTCTTGGAATTTATATGGAAAGTGAACGCTTGCCACGATATCTGCTGTCCTATAGTTGCTATTCTATGACATTAATATATAATACATGAGGTAAGGTTAAGGTAAGATAGTCTTTAGTCGAAGCTGTCAAGACCACCGGGCCTACAGTGTATATATAATACCGTGGGAGTTTAAGTCGGTCCGGCACGTACGATGTGTGTGATGAGCGCCTCACGAGAGAAAAACAAAAATCCTTTTTTTTAATTCTATCACGAAGAAAATGATGAATTGTTGACTACAACATATCGCCAATCTTGTCAATATGCGTTTAAGCGCTAGAAACTACTCATATATGCATAGTCATTATTCTTACCCACCCGATAGAAGGTGTAACACCTTGACCAACTTCGGTATTTGCTACCAAAAATAATTGATAGAGCGACATGCAATCGATACTGCACTGTGTAGAACGAAGTTATTGTAAAATTAATTGTATGAGGCGCGGCCACTTTAACGGGTGCCCTAAAACTGGAACGAAATATGCTTACAAAATTTTGTATTACTTGTAAGCGTTTCACAGTTTGTTAAGACCTTAATAAATTTGTAACTAAATCGAAGTAAATCCAATAAAAAGTGTTTCTAATACAAAACCATAAGAAAATCAAATTCAATACATTCAATTTTTTTTTTTTAACATTCTTACAGCATTTCTCGTCGAGATTCCGAGGAAAAGAATCTAGTGAGTAAACTCCATAGGTATATTCTAATTGTCATATTTTTAATTAATTAATTTGGTTTTTTTATTCTAATATTAATTTTTTTTTTTAAAAGACCGTTGAAAAAACCAGTTGGTACAGGAGACAGTCTAATCGCTTCTAAAGCAATTTCTTCCCTCTATGTTCCTCTCTCGTCTCTATGTTCCTCAGGAAATAATAGGCAAAAAGAAGTATAGCGTACATAATAAAAGATGAAAATGTCTACACAAAAACATGAGGAAGGTAGCTATAATTAAAAAGAATAGATAATAAAGAGAGAAGGGCAGAGGATAAAATGGATAATTGAAAAGCAAAAGCTCCAATAAAATAAAGTTTTTTGAAGACCAAGAAGGATTGCGAGTGTCGAATGTATTTGTGGGAATTCAACAAACACACAGCGGTAATCATACAAGATTTTTAAGAAGAACATAACTGGCATTCGGAGAGAAAGATTGGCAGTAGAACGAAGAAACCGATCACGGGAAAGGGAGATATATTCGTATCGGTCTTTTTAATATCGGGGAGAGGAAAGATCGAACAGTATGCAGTATAAAGCAGAGAGGATATGAATATTCCCACTTGAGCTGGGTATCAGAACAAATAGGTCATATTATTTATGAACTTATGACACTTGTTTCAAAGTTACAACACGTGAAGTGAAATTAACATTTGTTTAATTCATAAGCTTTTCTTGTAACTAATCCTTAGAGCTAATAATATTTTTGGACATTGTTTTACTTTGTCGTTAAATATACATATACAATTACAAAGGAAATCATATCGACATACGAGTAGGTATAGTTATATACCCATTATAGTTTTACGCAATTCAATATAAGAAGTGTAGTGAAGTTGCAAATTAGCCTTATGTAACTTACAATAAGTATATTATTGGTGCCACATAAATGAGAATGAGAGCTACCTGCGTTATTCCAATTGGATCAGGTCAAGTTCGTTAGTCTCACCTATCATTTGTGAACAATTGATAAACTTTTTTTAATTGATTTCATGAGGCAATGAGCACATACGAAAAGTTTTTCTCTAAAAGTTAACATTACTTGCACCTCACGAACAACTCTTACAGACCAACTCACTATCATGGTGAGTGCGGATGAATCGTCCACGCAAGGTACTTGGGAGAGGAGGGAGAGGAATGGGAGACTGGAGAGGGTGTCGCCAACATCAGAGGAGCTGCATATGTGTTGTCGGTCTTTAAGAATATTTGAAGGATAGGAGGGAGGATCGGGAGGCAGAATTCGAGCAGCAGTAAAAACCGCCACTTGCCTCTACCACAGAACGTACTTTTTAAAATAAATACCGATACAATACGACTTTTAAATTGAACAACTAAAATATCTTTAATTCCTATAAAAATTTTGTACGACAGTAATAAATATCAAAGTAACATTTCTAAGGTACTTTAAATTTTACAACCACATTGCTACAATACTCGTGCACACAGCACGTGCTCATTTCGGCACATTAACATTGTTCGTGAATTCTTTACACCGAAGTAATGATAAAAATGCGTGCATAACTGGAAATCATTTATCGGAATTTTAAATCTGCTTTTTATTGTGATAATAAACAACGGAAGTTGCAATGTGTTTTAAAAAAAAATATATAAATGCTAATCATATATTGGAAATGAGTGGGAGTACGACCCATAGAAGCGGAGCAGTGACCATAGACTATGGTCATTTAATCATCGTGCTAGAGAGACCATGGTCATGTAACCATCGTGTGGATGAAACAGGCATGAACCGGTATAATTCAAATTTAACGCGGCTGCAACAGCGTGTCACAGCTGTTATAAAATAAATCTGAAAGATTGTAAGGATATTTATAAATTATTATCTCTATGTAACTTCTTTTCCGTATGCGTGGCTTCATTTAGGGAAAACCCTTAAAAACTTAAGGCGTTCTATTATTATTTTTATAAGGTTAAAGCCAAGCTTTCGCTGCAACACGAACGGGCCAGCTCGACCGGGGTAATACCACGGCCACGCAGAATACCGGCGTGAAGTAGAGATTCTGTCTGTCTCTGGATTTCGTTCGGTGAGGTAACGGGAGGTCCACGCCCCCGCCTCTTTATTTTAGAAGCTGGCTACAGATCTGCTGCTCCTGTTGTGTTGCAGATGTGCGTGGGCGTCGATAATCATTTACCATCAGGTGAGCCATTTGCGCGCCCCCATTCCCATTAAAAAAAACGATGACCGATGGAATGTTTATATGTTCGCAAGTCTTTTAAAAAAGAGTTATGTAAATGATGTTGATGTAGAAGCTAGAAGCTCTTATATAAAGCTACACTGTTATCAAAAGCTGATGGGAGGCCAGACGAACTTAGTGTGTTTTATTCCGAAGGTTTCGATTCGACTAAGGTTATTTATGAGCTGACGATAACAACTACAGATATTGCTGAAGTGTGCCTGCTGTTATGATTTATCTATTTTGAATCACGCGGAATGTACGAAAATTTCGCAAAACCTAAATAACTATATCTCAAATTTAACCTGTTTAACCAGTAGCTGTATAATAACCGATCACTTTAATACACCAATCAGTGGTACGGGTTTTGTCTTCGAACTGGGGTAATGAAATTCGTACATGTTTTTATTTTACGCGCATTGCTTTTAAAAATATAGATACGCTACAAGTGTTCCAATAATAAAGTGTGTTGAAATATAATTAAAAATATGCTCTTACGACCGTACACTCAATTCGAGCTGGTCAAAGCTCTAGATGCACCTTGTGAAGAGCCTGTTGCCGCCTTCGTAACATTCGAAAAGCTCATGGGTCATGGGTAGACGGCCTCGCAGAATCTGCGAGGCCGTGGTACCAACCCGGTAGAGCCGGCCCATTCGAGCAGCAGCAAAAGCTGCCGCTTGGCTCTACCGCGTGGCAAAATCATATCGGTGGTGGGTGCCTAAACACATAAGAAATTGTAAATCCAAATGTATCTTCATGGATTCGTAATATTTTCTGCAATCTTATATGCACAAGCGGCTTCAAGCCCGGGGTCGCAAACATTGGCTTAAGAAAACTTTTAATTGAGATAAAAAAATTTAATCCTGTTTCCTTTCCCATGGGATAATCTATATGAGTGCCAAATTTCGTTTATTCATTCCTAACTAATGTTCTGACTAATGATCTGATTAATGCATTCCGAACCTATGCGATTCAAACCTCCGCCAACGTAATAACAAAATTTTGGATATAGCTCGTCTCTAGTTCATAACAACTTTGACTTACTAAACGTCGTCTGCACTTACTAAAATGCATGTAAATAGCGTATACCGTAGAACTTATTTAACATACTTTAGCAATTTATTTTGTAATATTGGGCTTGAAATTCTTGGGCCCGTTTTAAAATGCAGTCTAATAATTTAGAGCTACTTGTTTAGCACTAGACCTTTCGAACCGTATTGCATTCAACAACAATATTTTAATTCAATGTTTTTGTTTCAAAGTTTTAATTACGATTATAAAACAATATTTCATCTTGTTTCAAAATGGAATTCATTGAACATTACAATTATCCTCCAAAGCGTCATGACGTTAATGAGGCGGGGTAGTACCACGACCTCGCAGAATACCGGCGTGAAGTAGAGGCACATTTGGTGATTCTGCGTTTCTCTCCCCCCTCACCTATACCGCCTCTCAAAATCCTCCCTCCCATACTCCAAATATTCTTAAAGATCGACAACCCACCAGCAGCTCCTCTGATGTTGCAGATGTACGTGGACGACGGTAATCACTTTCCATCAGGTGTAACCCGATCGCTCCTTTGCCCGCCCTTTCACATAAAAAAAATCTATACTTATTGGAGACGACAATATTATCATTATATAAATAATAAGCTCACACGGTATACGATGCTACAATACTGGGGTGGTCAGAAGCCAAGTCATTTATTAGCTTCAACCTGCTTTTCACATGAGCTTATTTAGAACTACGCGAGGAGTTGTGAGACGACCTTTTAAAATATTAAATTTCTTTGGTCAAATGATTTACGCATACCCGTGGAGGCGAGTAAGGGTTACAAGTATGTCGAGCGAAAAAAATGTCACGGTTTTCCACTTTCGCCTCATATCGGCAGGACCACGGGAACGCTTTGGCACACATTCGCGACCTCACAAGTACCGGCTCGTGGAAGAAAATCTTCTCTCACGCCCACCTAAAGCCACCTTTCTACTTAGCCCCCAAATCCTCGTGGACAACGGCCTCCACGATAAGGCTAGAACCAGTGGGGATTCAGTGGAGAAATGGTGAGCCCTGCCAGGCTGGTCTGGTCTGAATACTAAGACGGGTCGTCTAGTCAGACCATCGATACATATCGTACATTTGTTTCGAAAAACCATTAGTAGAATCCCTTCATATAGGGAATCGATATCATGTCTCCTGATTCGTAGGTTAACCAATCAATTATCGTGGCTTCTGAAGACGTTAAGTTACAAAGACATTTCAAATCCGAATCCACGATTGGGTCACCCCGCACTGCGCAAGTATCATTTTTAATCACAAACAAGATCATTCTTTTATAGCATGGTTGTACAAGCGTTATGCAACATAATGCAAGGAAGCTTAAAAATAATTGTTTCATTCGTTATCAAGCCATCCATCGCACAGACATAAACGCTTGTCGTTGTAATTGAGAAATGAAACCGTTATTTTAATTAACAACAGAACTTCATAACGAGCAGCATTTTATCGGATAATAAATCGGATTCAATACCGTGCGGCATCTGTTGTAAGAATCTGGCACCCTCTGTTTTTCTTTCCGTAAATGTCGAAAGAGACGGCCACCACTAGTAGAAGCCTGGTAAAAGTTGAATAAAAAAAAAACAAAATTAATATAACTCAACGTTGTGTATGTAATATGTAGTGCACCCGCGCCTTTAATTTCCAACAAAACACGTTCACTCCTAATTCTACTCTAACGTAGTTTTATAACAAGTTTTATGTATAAAATGCGTTATGGTTATTTAGCAACAACTAAGGTGCAAGGCGTCTGCTACTCGATCGCCAAGTCGCCTGCTAAGCATGGCCGTTACGGCAAATAATTCAATCGGGAGATTCCTTTGCCCAGCCGTAGACTATAAACAGGCTATTAATTAAAAAAAAAAACGAGAAAACGCCTAATGCATACCTTAACGCTTCCGCAGACAACCGGCAACCCTACCAGCTCCGGCAGCCGTAGGCAGCCCCTTCTCAGGAAGTATACTCCCGCCTAAAATTAGTTCCATTTATTTACATACTTACTATCTACAATTACATACATTTAAATAGATAGAATATTATTACTTAAAATTCATAATGATTTGAAGGGTTAGTGTATAAAATGGCGGTAAACGCCATTATTCACATGATCCTTCCTGCATAACAATTTTATTGTTTCGACCCTGTCCGTTGATTGTGTAAAAAAAATCTTGTCTTCTGCTTATCTTATACGGACGGATAGATTTAAGCGGAAGTTAATTATGGTACAACTAGCTGCCGAGAGTTAAGGTTTCACGATATTTAACCATCGTTAAGGCGTCTGCGTATATTATTTTGTGTTTTTAGGATTCTGTACTAAAATAACTAAAGCACTGAGGAAATGTTACGTTATTCGTTTAACCAATCTGAGTCTGTCAAGACCATTCATCTGTGACCATTTCAGGAACAGCTAGCTGAAAATTAAAATTCTTATCTCATAGTGAAGTCATTTTCTTGTAAAAAATTTATACAATTATTATATAATATATAATTATATACATATGTAAATTTGGTCACCTTTTTATTGTAAAGGCTCCTCTCAATAATATTTGAGAGGTTTTTGAAGCCGGAAATGATCCACCGATTTAAATGCCTATTTTAAAACTAAGCGACTCGATTGATCGACTGATATCCGGATCAAATCGGATAGATATATATTCTCGTTGATCTCGATTCTTTGTATTAGTTTTTCTAAATTAAGGTATTGGGTTAATCTATCAAAAAGTGAAAATGGGTTGATTTTTGCGTATAAGCCGTGGTAGCCTTGTGGTCGGGGCGCTCACTTTAATGTCATAGAGTGCGAGTGACCTGGGTTCGATACCCGGTGCCGGCACCACTAAAATTGTTAATAACAATTTAAAGTGCTGTATTTACCGCGTGCTCAGCGGTGAAGGAAAACATCGTGAGGAAACCTACATGTCTGAGAAACAATAATAATTATTTCGAGGATATGTGAAGCCCGCCAACCCGGACTGGAGCAGCGTGGCGGGTCCTACCCGGCTCCTAAAACCTCTCTGATTACTAGTTTTTGAGAAGGAGGCCTTTGCCCAGTTGTGGGCATTTAAAGGCTTGTTACTTGTTACTAATGGTTACTTTGCGTTATGCCTGAACAAACCAATTAACAGACAATAATTCCTTAAAAAAGGTAATCTTGTCCGAGAAGATTTTTTTAAATATCTTCAATGTTTTGTATATTTTTTACACAGAATTCTTACAATATTATAGCATAAATAATACAACTGAAATAAATTATAGGTATTACAGCAAGCTCCTCATCCTTAACAATTATTTAGCATGTAAATGTTAAATATTTGTATCGCGCTATTAACAAATATATAATAATTCTTTAAAGTCAATCAGCAAACCACGTCACAAAAAGAAAAATCTAACCGATATTTAACGTTTAAAACGTTATATGAAGAGATCGTTAGATATCGTATTTATTATAATTTTGCTAATTCTGGAATGTCATCTAGAACAAGTCTATGTTTCGTTTCGAGGATTAATCTCACGTTTGAACAAAAACATCATTCTTATTTCTTGCAGTCTGCTTCAAATAAGCTCAAGACTATGACAATATGCAATCTCATCGTGTCATTAAGAGCAATCTGGTAACTGCACTGGCAAAATCGTAGATGTGCCTCTGTCATGAATAACATGTTTTTATTTCTTTCGTTTAACTTTTTCTTACTTTTAACGATAAACGTGTCTTGTAACTGTAATTTCTATTATAACCATACCCACAGTATGTTTCTTTTCAAAAAGCCTATGTCAAATAAATACAATGATCTGTTTTAAATTTAAAATATCGAGATAAAACAAAGAATACAAAAGTATTAAAACATCAAAGTTTAGTAAGTATTAAGGCTTATTTAATAACTTACAAGTAACTAAACATACTTTGTTTTGACCGACATCAAAAAGAGGAGATAATCAACCAATACAATTACTCGAGCTACATCTTCTTCAACAGCCTATTTAACTCCACTACTAAACACAGGCTTCACCAAGTAAACGGCAGCAAAAGCTGGCATGCATTTTTTGCAAGGTTTGCCCATACTGACCATACTGTGAACAAGGGGGGTTCGTGATCACAGCACAGGTACCCTGACACTGGTGAAGCTACTCACCATCACTAGTCTGTGGTATTTAGGTTCAGCAAAGTCGTATACATTCTCCGCTATCATTCGGTTACGAGATCATTCCGTCATCTGTCTACGACAGACATGTATGTATGTATGTATCCATTTCGTAAAATACCATACCAAAGTTAAGCGGAGCTATGACTAGCGAGGTGTCTGATACTGTGAACGCTATACCGCTCGTCGAGCGTGATAAATCATGGTAAATCATCCTCTCAGTACTCATCATCTCGCGTACGCTACGAAGCCACGCCCTTCGAGATCATATTTATTTCCTGGTGAGACCTTGCTATCTTATACAATCAACATTTCCAGCTAGTAACCTGCGTATTAACGTATAATGCTGTAGTGTGTATCGCGCCTTAGGATTACATGATTGGATGCAAATCACCGAATATAATTTCATAATTATATTCGGTGATTGCAGCCATCGTGGAAATCTAATAATCGTATCGTCTCTGTGGTTTTTCAATACCATTATTGTCTATGGCAGATGGCGGGAAAATTTGGTTGAACCGACCTTTAACCGTTATACAATAAGAACAATTGAACCTATTTAAAAGTTACAATAGTTTACAGCACAGTTTTGCACATGAAATGTAGAATTCAATATCTTTGCCGCGAATCGACGTTTAGTATTCAATGTTAAACTTAAAGCAAAGGTCGGATTTTTTTCAAAGGAAACAATAATTACTCGTGATTTTAGTTTATTTTATTAGTTGTTTGGTTAAGTTAATCTGGTTCACGACTGCGGTTAGCTTCTCTGGCCGATGAGCAGTGCATAAGTTTTAAATTGAAATCTCAGCCAAAGCCTTTATATGTGCATCATACCAAATATTGATTTTTCGGGTCTAGTGTGTTGTGTTATGACCCGCACCCATGAGACTGCAACCGATCCTTCCTACGATCATTTCGAATTAGTGTTACATCGGATACGAGAAGATGAAGCCGTATGTGTTACTCTGTGTTTTGTCTTTGTGGCGGTATGATAACTCCTTCGCAGTTGTCAACAGGCGATAATTAAGAAGTTGTCGATGTGGTTGTTTGGCCGAAGGACATCACTGTCGCTTATATTGATGTATTTTCGGATGGACTATAAATGTTATTATGACAGATAGTATTAATTATTATAACACCGTGTTTCTTCAAATCGCAATTTGACACGCCAGGTGGAAAGGAGGTCCACTACCTGGTAACCCAATGCATCGATGAAGAGTTGCGAGAATTAAATATCTTACCTGATCTTTCCTGACATTCCTTTACCTTTCTGTAGTGCGATCGGTGACGATGTTTGACGGTAGAAATGGGTAAAGGTGTGGTACCAACGTGGACAACTCCTAGACAGAGAAGCAGTCTACCATCAGTGAACTAAAACACAGTTTTACCACTGACAATAACCTTACTTTAAAAATTCCATCCTATAACACTTCCTTCTATTCTAAATTCTTTTCCATTGAATCTGTTCGGCTTTCGAACTCCCTACCACTCCATATAAAGCGTGCGCAATCCCTAGATACTTTTAAAAGGCTGGTCAATGCGCACTTCCTTCCTCCCTAAATAATTATTCCTTCATCTCTCATTATCTGTTTATATTTTAACACTTACTTTTCCTTGCGTCGCATGGCTCTTATATTATATTATTTATTTTTTACTCTTTATGTTCCTGTATATGTATGGGTATATATTGTGTATTTATTTAGATATATCAGTATATGTAAGAGTATATATATATATATATGTCTGTGTATATATCAATATATATTTATTATATTATATTTTCACTTCTTTGTAACTTGCGTACACCCTTAGCCCTTATTCACTGGTCATTATTTCCTCTCCAAAATGGTTGCCTGGTAGAGATCGCTTCTAAGCAACAAGGCCGCCAATTGTACCTTTGTGTATTTTATGTTTCTTTTTATTTATTTTTTCCTATTTTTGTTATTGGTGTACAATAAAGTGTATTTCATTCATTCATTCAATTTTAGAGAAACAATCAACTTCCATCAATTTATAAAGTTAATAGATAACATCTGACTACTAGCACAGAGTAAGGATAGAGATTAACGGGAGTCCAACATGAAACCACTCTGAGGAGAGGAATACTGTCTTCAAATTTAACTATCTTAATATAACCCGAAATTTGAATAATGGAGGTTATAGTACAGACTATAACCTCCATTATTTAGAAAGAAGAAAGTTCTCGAGTGGCAGTCTCGTACAGGCAAGTGCAGTGCAATTCCGTCCAGGCGACCCTTCACAAGATGGAGTGTCAACCTGTGCTGTGTTGCGTGAGGTCGATAGATGCAGATGACTCAGGACCGTGCTGTGTGGCATCCTATGGGGAAGGCCTATGTTCAGCTGTGAACTTAAATCTTGAATCTTTGAGAGTAATTCGTCATTAGTCGGAAGTCGTGAAATTTTTCGTTGACTTTTACTGCACGGTAAGATGGGGTGACAGATTCTCTAAAGCCACTGGCACACGGGTTTTTAATATTGCTACCAATAATTCACGCTTGCCTACTTTCGCTCTCGGTTCTATTAGGTCTACATACGAGTATCATAAAATGAGCAATTTCCTAAGAAAGTTATATTTAAACAAAGTAATGAGATAAAATGGACGTACTCAATGACGGAGCAGTTATGTTTGAGACAACACGAGAAGAGTCATTACTATAGCTTTTATAATTGTGTGTGATTTTTAACGGTAATAAGTATTTCTGTCTCTATCGATAATGATGCGATTATAAATAATGATATTTCAGATTCTTAAGCTCTAAAGTTTCAGCCTATAATATCCCACGTCTAGACAACGGCCTCCTTTTAATAAATGAGAGGGTAGAGGCCGGGTAAGGTCTGCCTCGCTGTGGAGCATTGGGGCGGATTAGTGGAGTTCATATGTCATCGAAATATATTTTTTTATTACTTCTCGGACATATAGATTTCCTCACGATGTCTTACTTTAACGCCGAGCACATGACAAATTCAGTACATAAAATTACAATTAACAATTTTTAAAGTTAATAGATAACATCTGACTACTAGCACAGAGTAAGGATAGAGATTAACGGGAGTCCAACATGAAACCACTCTGAGGAGAGGAATACTGTCTTCAAATTTAACTATCTTAATATAACCCGAAATTTGAATAACGGAGGTTATAGTACAGACTATAACCTCCATTATTTAGAAAGAAGAAAGTTCTCAGTGGCAGTCTCGTACAGGCAAGTGCAGTGCAATTCCGTCCAGGCGACCCTTCACAAGATGGAGTGTCAACCTGTGCTGTGTTGCGTGAGGTCGATAGATGCAGATGACTCAGGACCGTGCTGTGTGGCATCCTATGGGGAAGGCCTATGTTCAGCTGTGAACTTAAATCTTGAATCTTTGAGAGTAATTCGTCATTAGTCGGAAGTCGTGAAATTTTTCGTTGACTTTTACTGCACGGTAAGATGGGGTGACAGATTCTCTAAAGCCACTGGCACACGGGTTTTTAATATTGCTACCAATAATTCACGCTTGCCTACTTTCGCTCTCGGTTCTATTAGGTCTACATACGAGTATCATAAAATGAGCAATTTCCTAAGAAAGTTATATTTAAACAAAGTAATGAGATAAAAATGGACGTACTCAATGACGGAGCAGTTATGTTTGAGACAACACGAGAAGAGTCATTACTATAGCTTTTTATAATTGTGTGTGATTTTTAACGGTAATAAGTATTTCTGTCTCTATCGATAATGATGCGATTATAAATAATGATATTTCAGATTCTTAAGCTCTAAAGTTTCAGCCTATAATATCCCACGTCTAGACAACGGCCTCCTTTTAATAAATGAGAGGGTAGAGGCCGGGTAAGGTCTGCCTCGCTGTGGAGCATTGGGGCGGATTAGTGGAGTTCATATGTCATCGAAATATATTTTTTTATTACTTCTCGGACATATAGATTTCCTCACGATGTCTTACTTTAACGCCGAGCACATGACAAATTCAGTACATAAAATTACAATTAACAATTTTAAAGTTAATAGATAAATTCTGACTACTAGCACAGAGTAAGGATAGAGATTAACGGAGTCCAACATGAAACCACTCTGAGGAGAGGAATACTGTCTTCAAATTTAACTATCTTAATATAACCCGAAATTTGAATAATGGAGGTTATAGTACAGACTATAACCTCCATTATTTAGAAAGAAGAAAGTTCTCGAGTGGCAGTCTCGTACAGGCAAGTGCAGTGCAATTCCGTCCAGGCGACCCTTCACAAGATGGAGTGTCAACCTGTGCTGTGTTGCGTGAGGTCGATAGATGCAGATGACTCAGGACCGTGCTGTGTGGCATCCTATGGGAAGGCCTATGTTCAGCTGTGAACTTAAATCTTGAATCTTTGAGAGTAATTCGTCATTAGTCGGAAGTCGTGAAATTTTTCGTTGACTTTACTGCACGGTAAGATGGGGTGACAGATTCTCTAAAGCCACTGGCACACGGGTTTTAATATTGCTACCAATAATTCACGCTTGCCTACTTTCGCTCTCGGTTCTATTAGGTCTACATACGAGTATCATAAAATGAGCAATTTCCTAAGAAAGTTATATTTAAACAAAGTAATGAGATAAAATGGACGTACTCAATGACGGAGCAGTTATGTTTGAGACAACACGAGAAGAGTCATTACTATAGCTTTTATAATTGTGTGTGATTTTTAACGGTAATAAGTATTTCTGTCTCTATCGATAATGATGCGATTATAAATAATGATATTTCAGATTCTTAAGCTCTAAAGTTTCAGCCTATAATATCCCACGTCTAGACAACGGCCTCCTTTTAATAAATGAGAGGGTAGAGGCCGGGTAAGGTCTGCCTCGCTGTGGAGCATTGGGGCGGATTAGTGGAGTTCATATGTCATCGAAATATATTTTTTTATTACTTCTCGGACATATAGATTTCCTCACGATGTCTTACTTTAACGCCGAGCACATGACAAATTCAGTACATAAAATTACAATTAACAATTTTAAAGTTAATAGATAACATCTGACTACTAGCACAGAGTAAGGATAGAGATTAACGGAGTCCAACATGAAACCACTCTGAGGAGAGGAATACTGTCTTCAAATTTAACTATCTTAATATAACCCGAAATTTGAATAATGGAGGTTATAGTACAGACTATAACCTCCATTATTTAGAAAGAAGAATTCGTACAATACAATTAAATTCTCAGCCAGTCTTGAATGTTTTTGATATGTTCCCAAAAATCAACTAAAACGGTGTCATCGAATCGGTATATAAACAGTACAATATGGATACAGCTCAAGATACTAGGCACATCAATAAATGTGATGCAAAGATAAACTATTTGTGAAACAACTACATGTGTTCTATAATAAGTTCCATAAGTCATGGATGACATTTACTAGATTTACGAGTGGGATGTTCGAGTAAATTTGAAGTCTATTTGCAGAAATCTGAACAAATTTATTACGCTGAATCTCCAAATTTACTGATTACTGATAGAATTAATGCATATAGAAAATAGGATCAGATCTCGCAAGCATATAAGCATAATCATATGCTAAGACAAAAGGCTTCTGACATCTGAACGGACATTGCTCTCTTAAGCAACATGTGAAGGTATTTTCTGTGTAACATTCAATAGGATTCAAATGCATTAACCGTAAATTGGTTGTAAAACATTTTCACTTAAAATCAAAACTACAATCAGTTGCTCCGTTGATGCTGCAGAGATCGCAGATGTCATCACTTAACTTTATACAAAACTTACATCCAGTTTACCAAATTTGTATCGATAAGCTCACCATATTTCACGTTGGTCCAATTAAGTTCTGATGAAAACTTGGATAAAATGACTAATAAGTCTAAACCTTTGACAGCCCTACACTAGTAACTTGCGTACACCCTTGCTCACTGGTCATTATTTCCTCTGCAAAGTGGTTGCCTGGTAGAGATCGCTTCTAACCGTAAGGCCGCCAATTGTGTATTTTATTTTTATTTTTCCTTTTTTGCCCTGGAATTTGTTACTGTTTGAATTATGAGCAGAAGTGCTCAGTACACAGAATCCGATCCAAGGAAGTTTTATAAATCTCTCTGAACCTGATGCAATGAACATACCATAAGATCGGAGGAAGGGGATGCAGTGTCACAGACACGGATCAATTATAGTACAGGCAGATCTGAACACCGATCATTTGTGTGTTGCAAAAATGTTGCGTTCTACTGAAATTTCAACCCGATAACTATAGACTTATATATATCTTAATAATTTTTAATATCTTCTTATTCTTATACAGTCTGCATAAAGTCCATTGCTAGACGAAAGGGTCGTCCCATAATCAGGATCGCAGTTTCAGAGATCTCGCACTTTAGACACTGCTGTCCGTCAACAGTCTGGATATTTTAGGACTGACATTTTAAAGGTTCTTGTTGCCAGGGATGACTTATGGAACCGAGACGTGGTCTTGCGAGGAGTTACTTAGCGAGTAGTAGAATCTACAATCACGATATCCGAAGCAGAACAACAAAACAGAAAGCTGTAATGGACCGGCCACATAGCTCGCAGACTGACAACCGTCGGCGAAGAAAGTTCTCGAGTGGCAGTCTCGTACAGGCAAGTGCAGTGCAATTCCGTCCAGGCGACCCTTCACAAGATGGAGTGTCAACCTGTGCTGTGTTGCGTGAGGTCGATAGATGCCGATGACTCAGGACCGTGCTGTGTGGCATCCTATGGGGAAGGCCTATGTTCAGCTGTGAACTTAAATCTTGAATCTTTGAGAGTAATTCGTCATTAGTCGGAAGTCGTGAAATTTTTCGTTGACTTTTACTACACGGTAAGATGGGGTGACAGATTCTCTAAAGCCACTGGCACACGGGTTTTAATATTGCTACCAATAATTCACGCTTGCCTACTTTCGCTCTCGGTTCTATTAGGTCTACATACGAGTATCATAAAATGAGCAATTTCCTAAGAAAGTTATATTTAAACAAAGTAATGAGATAAAAATGGTCGTACTCAATGACGGAGCAGTTATGTTTGAGACAACACGAGAAGAGTCATTACTATAGCTTTTTATAATTGTGTGTGATTTTTAACGGTAATAAGTATTTCTGTCTTTGTCGGTAATGATGCGATTATAAATAATGATATTTCAGATTCTTAAGCTCTAAAGTTTCAGCCTATAATATCCCACGTCTAGACAACGGCCTCCTTTTAATAAATGAGAGGGTGGAGGCCGGGTAAGGTCTGCCTCGCTGTGGAGCATTGGGGCGGATTAGTGGAGTTCATGTGTCCTCGAAATATATTTTTTTATTACTTCTCGGGTATATAGATTTCCTCACGATGTCTTACTTTATCGCCGAGCACATGACAAATTCAGTACATAAAATTACAATTAACAATTTTAATGGTGCCGTCGTTTGCCGTGTTAGAATCTAACGCTCCCATTATTCCCGTGGGTTTTGTAAGAGGTGACTACAGGAAAACCTTTGAAAATCTCTACTCAAATGGCTACCGATATCCCACCACAGCCACCCCGGAAAATACCAGCACAAACAGAAGCATACCGATGACGGCAGCAGCGTCTAAGGTCGAGCGTGGTGATTATGGGAAATTCTCCTTATGGTATATGAGACTCGAGACTCGTCTAGAGGTCTATGTCTTGCAGTGAACTATGTACAGGCTGGTGTTTTTAAGGTCATGCCGTCACCGGGACTCGTGCCCAGGTCACTCGCGTACTATAAACATAACGCAAGCGCCCTGCCACATTTAACAATAATCTTATTCGTTACTTGTATTGTTTTAATATCTTGTTCAAATTCTCTTAAGTGGTCTCAAATTCTCTTAAGTCATTTGCTGTAGGAAATCTCTATTAATAATATGTCATCAGCTGTAATAAATCTGCTCTTTCCTCCCGAAGATGTTGTTAGAAGCGACTAAGGAAAATCGTTGAGAATCTAATTGCAATTACCGGAAGCAAACCCGGAAACCAGGACTCCCGCCTTTCAGGAAAGACAGAAAGTAGATTGCGGAAGTCTATTTCGTTAGGCTGAGTAACCGAATAAATATTTATTTTATACGATTGGCGGACGCAAGAGCAACATACATTACAATAGCCCGAATGCTTCGCACAGGCTTTCCAGAACATAACCCATAAATTTGATCTCAATCAATCGAGTGGTATGAGAGTTTATAAGGGAAAAAGAATGGCAAAGAAAGAATCATTTACTTCTATATCAATATATATTCATCAGCCAATTTACTCCTGAACATGGGCTTATCCAACAAGAGTGACATTTTTTAATTTTTTTTGGTCACAAATGGAAGTTTCCTCACGACGTTAAAGCGAACGCTCTGACCACTAGGCTGCCACAGCTGTGGTATAAGGCATATAGATATTAGTATTATATAGTACTCGTATGATAACTTTTCAGCCTATTGTTTGTCTAAAAACTTACTGTCTGTCACTTTCAATTCTTTAAACTTTCATAACTTAAACTATTCAGTGCCTATTTAGAAATAAACAAATTCCCGTAATAAACTTTTAATATACCGTATTTTAGATATTTTTTACATGAACTACCACCTTTAATAGACTCATTCATTTGTTTATATCTCTTTCCATACCCAGCTTCGATTAAACTCGTGGATCCGTGTGAAAATTATCTATTGTCAAAAATTATATGTCGAGGCTGTCGGTTCAGGTAAAACAGTGGCCAGTAAGACAATAGTCACGCGACTAACTTGTGGTTTTTCGAGAGACGAGGTTACTGAGCACAGTTTTCTTTTCCGATTTTTTTATATCTACAATGTCAAATGGAATTTGTCGCTTCCTCGATATGATTTTATCTCACGATAGTCTTTAATAATATAACGAATATAAAATCTTATATTAAATACCAGTTGTATCAATCCTGTTTGTGTGTAAATTTGATATTTAACGGTGTGCTGCACTTTGGACAAAGAGTTAGTTTCTTTTCCATTGTTGCAATGAATTTCCGCAAAGTAACAGACGATTCTATTTCCTATTTATTCCAGCATTTTAATCATTCGTTATATCGTTAAATCAATCGTTTATTTTTGGTGTACGAGAAACTTTATAACAATTTCTTAACGTACTAAAGAAAATAATGTTTCAAGAACATGTGAAATCCATTACCCCGTATTTAAAGCTGCTTGGCGGCCTTTACTTGTCTCCGAAACTTAGAAGAGACCTATGTTCAGCAAAGCATTATAAGGCTGTTAGCGTATACCGTGCTGTGGTAGTCTAGTGGTCAGGACACTCACTTTAGTTTCATAGAGCGCGAGTGACCTGGGTTTAATCCCGGTGCCGGCACCACTAAAATTGTTAATAGCAATTTTTAGTGCTGTATTTATGACGTGCTTAGCGGTGAAGGAAATCAACGTGAGGCATGTCCGAGAAATAAAAAAAAACATTGTATTTCGAGGATATGTAAAGCCCGCCAACCCGCACTGGAGCAGCGCGCCCTTCCCGGCTCCTAAGCCCTCTTTGATACTCGTATTTGAGAAAGAGGCCTTTGCCCAGCAGTGGGCACTTATAGGCTGCTACTTTACTTTACTTTCAGCCTATACCATCGGGATATGGTTTCTTTATTCGATTTCCCATCTGTAATTTTATAGTACCCCTAATTATTAATGCTGGAACAAAGCCACACGTCTACGGTGCCCGATGTAACACTTAAGATAATATCGGAGGATGGGAAAGATGCTGTGGAAGAGGCACGGATGCATTTACTATAATTTCTGTCACGGAAATTATTAATTGTATCACACAAATATTGACTTTGGTCAATGTCAATCAATGTCTCCATCCATACTATTTTATCTAAAACCAAAGAGTATTGTACTCTAGTTTAGACTATGTTTTCACACGTGGTAGAGCCAAGCGGCGGTTTTTGCTGCTGCTCGAATGGGCCGGCTCGACAGGGTTGGTACCACGGCCTCGCAGAATACCGACGTGAAGTAGAGGCTTGTGCTTCTGAGTTTCGATAGAGTAAGTGAGGTAACCTCCTTCCCATCTATTAAATATCCTTAAAACCCGCCAACGCACCTGCAGCTCCTCTGATGTTGCAGATGTACGTGGGCGACGGTAATGACTTACCATCAGGTGGACCATTTGCTCGTTCACGTCGGTATTCTGCGAGGCCGTGCTTGTGCTTCTGCGTTGTGAGAGGGGTCACTCGCCGAACGAAACGCTTAAACGTTACGCAATCGGAGGCCCACTTACACATAGAAGTTTAATATACATCTACATAATTTAGTTAAATGTATTTGTTTTTGTTACAGGAACACTCTAAACAATTACTAAATCACCTAACGGAGTCTGAAAGGTTGTTCCTAATTGGTGCGAATCCTAACAGTAAGGAAAATTATTTTAATTTTACAAAAAAAAATTTTTTTTAAATATGGCATATGTCAATGACATTATGTCAATAACATATGTATTTGATGTTTATTTTTTTAAAATTTCAGATGCACAGTTCGACATAGTACATTTAAGACAACATAAGCGTCGCAAGCGCTCCATCTATCACGATGACCCAGATCTGAACTCTCTCAAGAAGCATTTAGATATTAAACTAAGTCCTAGAAATACTTTCCTCGATCCGCAGTTCCTACTTATGAGGAGATGGATGAACGGCACCGAAGCTGTTATCGATCAGCACGCAGATGAAGAATTAGATCTTTGTTACTATAGAAGTGAAAATGCTGCTCTGTATGCTTGTGGAGACATGGTAATAATATTTTTATTCTAACAAATGACTCTGTAAATTATTGTACTACAAAATATACGAGATACAGGAAACATAAAAACAGAGCTTAGCTCTAGCGTAAGTGGTGGTTAACTCAAAGACGGTAATCACTAATCTTGTAACTATAGATATTAATGAAATTTCCAAATTTTGAATGAACGAAATGACGATGCAGATAACGTATTCTTCTGCCTCATCCTATGTACGAGAAACAAACATGGAAAATGCTCTATGCCATTCCTATCCCAATGACGTGGCATAACAAAAGTATTTCTATTGTTGCAAAACGTCAAGAAATATATAAGAATGGTCTGGTCGTTCCAGCCAACTACGAGCACGGCAACAAGTTCCGTACACCGACAGTTTTCAACTGCGCAGCAGATAATATAGTGCCGGAAATGTACGCGCAAACACAGGGACATTCATTCTTCTTTACTTATGTAACGCTTATGCGATAAGATCTGAAGAAGGGTCAGTTATTACCAGCATCTGATCCAGAATGTATATTAGAATATGTTTCTTTTTTTTTAAAGATTACTAGCAATGCTATTTATTAAATAACATTACTAATATTCCTCTTAACCCTCCAACTAAGCATTACAGCTTATATCTGGAGTGGTTCACGACAATATTCGAATGTCGGGCTCGAACTTACGACGTCACGTTTCGTAGTCCGCACCCTAACCCATTCATTTAATGACATTTTACATTTCTTGTTACATAGTGGGGCTTTGTCTGCTCGCTTAGCGCAATTGGTAAGCGTTTAAGTGCACTGACTATTATTTGTTCTAATTTTCAGTGTTTGGATCTTTAATTCATACAATTTAGGAAACACATCGACTACCCATGAAAAATCCTACAGTAGGAATAATGTTTTTCTTTATGAAAAATATTAACATAATACTTATTAGACGTAAAGTGTTTTTATTATTTTAATATTTTTCCCTCTTTAATATAATTGAATTTACTATTACTTATCTATATTTGTTAATTTGATACTGAGCTTTTCGGTTGCTCAATTTATTATCAAATTTTTCCAATTTTCAGAGAGGACTGATAAAAGCGAATGGAAGTTACTATTACGTACATCCACTGCCTGAAAGGTTTCATAGTGATGATGCAAAACCACACGTTATTGTCAAACGATACATTAACCACGATAATTCTTACACCAATGATAACAAGGAAACAAATAATTGTATAGAAAGAGATATCATTAATACTAATGACACACTTGGATCTATGCAAACATGGACAAAGCATAGAAGAAAAAGAGAAATAACAGAAAATAATACAACCATTACATTGGAGCAATTTAAATTAAATTTAGCTCATAGAAATAAAACAATAGGTGCATTTATAGAGAAATTATTACCAGACTCTAATAGACAAAAGAGAGCTACTTCAGCAGCAATATTTGTGGAAACGGCTGTATTCGTTGACAGAGATTTGTACAAACACATGACTATTAATTTCCCAAAAGACACCGAAAGAGAATTGGTCAGATTTGTCCTGGCGATGATCAATGCAGTACAATTGATTTACCACGATCCGTCTCTAGGCAGACCAGTAAATTTCATTCTGAAAAGACTGGAAATTCTACATGAAGACCCGGTAAACTTAAAGAGACCACACGACATAGACAGGTTCCTGAGCAATTTCTGTACATGGCAGAGACTGGAAAATCCACCAGGTGATAATGATCCTTTGCACTGGGACCATGCCTTAATATTGACTGGTCTAGACTTGTATGTCGTGAACAAGAACGGTAAAGTCAGTAGTCAAGTAGTGGGTAAGACTTCTTTCAGTATTATCTTTAACAATTTCCAGATAATTCGATGAAAAATATAGAAGAACAATTGTGACTTTAAATTATAATATAAAGTAATCAGTGCTCATGGATCAAATTTGTAACGCTCTCTTTGTCGCCGTCTCCAATGATGCTGATTTCATCATTCCCATACAGTTTATAGTAGATTATCACATTTGTTACGAATTAACTATTATTTCAGTATGAAAGCAACAAATTGCATTAACGGTTCTTGACATTTGTTTTGTTTATAACACAATCAAATTAAGAGTTCCAATGAATCACAAAGCAATTTCAATTTAATTTATGAAAGTGACTATTTTCAGGATTAGCGCCAGTTGCCGGTATGTGTACAGTAACAAGCAGTTGCACAGTGAACGAAGGTAGACACTTCGAGAGTGTCTACGTTGTTGCGCATGAAATTGGACATAAGTAAGTTTAAAGCAAAATTAACACTCCAACACACAGATACTTTAAATGCTATTTTTAATTCTCCCGTAATATTTCACTGTTGTTGTCTGCCTTTCAGTTTGGGAATGCGTCACGATGGACCTCTAGCGGACAACGGTTGCGATCCCAGCGCTTACATTATGAGCCCCACTCTGGGCAGTGGTAAAATCACGTGGTCGCAATGCAGCAAGAACTACTTAGAGAAATTTCTCGAGTAAGAAATTTACACAGCGATTTTTATCTTGTGACTATTTTCGTAAAAAGGTCACACTTTGGAGAAATCAAGTACTATAGGTCTTGAGTAGTATTTTTTTTTATTTTAATTTACAGCACTGTGCAATCCCGATGTCTTCTGGATCACGGAAACTCAGCTGGTCAATTGGACCACAGCGCTGAAGGTATTCTTCCCGGAGAAAGATTTGACGCTGACCAGCAATGTGAGATACATTTAGTAATTACCGAAAGTTTTAATTAATAAATCTTAACGATTATCTTAACTATTTCCTCGAACATCAAATTCACCTGGCGACCTGGCGAATGCGAATTCCCGATGGCGAAATATCTATCAGAGTTATTAAGTCTCTCGGACAAGTTATGATGAACAGCATCTGTACTGCATATACCACCCAATCTGCCCAGCGTTGAAATTATGAGCATTGCATGCCAACTAGAAAGGTCTATTTGGCAGTGAACTCTGTAAGTTCAAACACAGTTTGATAAAAGAAAATAAGAAGTCTGTTGACATCTGCTGGACTCTGCAGGACAACTTTGGAATGTGACTTGAGAATTGGAAAGAAAGAAAGAAAGAAAGAATGATATCAATTATTTTTTGCATTATTATATCGTCGTTTAATTGCTGATAAATATTTAAAAAATTGTAACAACCTAATGTTATTTTCCTCCAGGCATGCTCAAGTACGGTAGTGGTAGCCGTCACTCTGGAGCACAGAACCTTGAGGATATTTGTCGTGACCTGCATTGTCAGAGGGAGAGATACACGTGGACTTCGCACCCGGCGCTGGAGGGAACCAGGTGTGGAGAGGACTTGGTGAGATTTGAGTTTTTAAATTATATATGTAAGTACCAACGGCAGTTTTTTTACCTCTTGACCATCCGGGAGCAAGATCGTGACAGATGGTGAGCCTCGGCGCTTGGTTTGCCGCCGAGAGTGCCATGTCAAATTGTTCAGTCGCTTTCTCAAGCAGAGGCAGAATTTATTGTCATAATCCCAGCCTAAAATTGAAATTACAGGTTTTCACTTATTTAATAATACAACATTATATTGATTTTGGGGTGTATAGAATTGTATAGTTATTTATTTTGATGATCATCCTACACTACTTACCTTTTGACACTTAATATACATTTATAAAAATCCATAAATTATGAACCTTAAGGATTATTTATTATAACATTATAGATGTATATATATACACATATATGCATCCGTAATGGTATTCGTAATTGTATGTTAGATGTACTAATACATATACTTAACGTGTTACTGTATTTACATACCAATAATAGCAAAATATACATTTAAAAAGATCCTATCGCAGTTGTACAAATTCCGGCATTCTCGCTATACAGCGTTTTCTTCCAGGCAAACCTTTGTAAAGGAGCTTCAGATATTCAATATATGATAGTGTATAATATGTACATGAAGCAAAGTGAGTAAGATATTCCCTTATTATATATATATATATATATTCCCTTTAATACAGGTTCTTAACCTAGCACGGATGTCAGGGAATTCATACTTTGTGGTCCATATTCTTATGACAATAAAGATTATTATTATTATTATATTATAGTACCCAAGATACAGATATCTATTTTATCTTGGTGTGATTGTGACTTGTGTGTGGTGTGATGATGACGTGCGTGATCGTATGGATTATGTTATTTCGTGCACAACAGTACTGCAGAGGCGGCACTTGTGTGGAGCGCGAGGGCTCCACAGTACGACGGGGCTCCTGGGGCCGCTGGTCGCGGTGGTCGGAGTGCGCGTCGGCTTGTTTGTTGGACGACACGCACGCGCCCGCCGCCGCCGGGGTCGCGCTCGCGACGCGGCGCTGTAACAGACCCAGGTGAGCGTCCTTCTGCGATTTAACCATAGGCATAAAATGATACAGACATTCCATAGCATACCTGGGCCACGCATACACGACGAACAAAGCGGCTCATCACTAAGTATATATGATGATCTCGCTCTATCCTAAGCAAACCTCGGCCAGGTACTTACCCGGATTATGAAATAAACGTGCCAATTTAAGCGAGTAAAATGGCGGAAAGTCGCTATTTGAAACAATCACATCAGCAAATGTTAGTCAGAACACATTTTCTAATAAGGGTGAGTAACACTGACAGGAGGCCTTTACCGAACAGCAATTGTGTATTCTGTACCAACAGTGAGACATTTATAGGTTACAATACATACACGAATGCCGTCAGGTAGTGACCCTGCCTTGGAAAGGGAGGGTAGCGGGTTCGAATCCCACTAGGAGCAAACATGTTGTATGATGAATATAAATATTCAGGGTTATATCCACCTCGACTCGAGTTACCAAGACACGGACAGACTAGAATGTATGACGTGTGTAAATTTCCGATATTATTATTATTATACATTGATTCTTCTTAATGAATAAAAGTGTGATATCCCCAAATCTGTGTTAGAAAATCTACCACCAACTTATCATCCCGTGGGTGTCACAAAAGTCGACTAAGGAAAATGCCCGGAAAATTTCAAGGCGGCCACCAGATGGTGGAATAACCGTCCCGAAAAAAATACAGAAGTAAATTAGTAGGCTGATGACGAGCAGCGGAGTCTAGGACGTTAAGGGCCAAGAGCGATCGCCCATCTGCTCGAAACAATATTTTTTTATTATTTCTCAGACTTGCAGGTTTCCTCACGATGTTTTCCTTCACCGCCAAGCACGTGCTAAATGCAGCATTTAAAATTTTAGAGGTGCCGGCACCGGCGATCGAACCCTGGTCACTTGCGCTCTATGATACTAAAGTGAGCGCCCTGACGACTAAACTACCAGGGCTTTTCGCGAAGCATGAAGACGACAAATCTCGTCCATCAATTATTTATCCACAGGCGTCCCTCCGAGCTCTATTTCATGTTTGTTTATTTTTTAGAAATAATATTGATAGATAGTAAACTTGCTTGAAAATGACTAAAGTCACACCAATACCAATATATTCTTCAGGAATGAAAACGGAAACAACTATTGCACGGGTCACGACAAGAAGTACCAGTCGTGTCATGCGCAACAGGTAACGTTATTAAAAATATTTTATGCTTATATTAATTAGCCTTACGCGCAATTTATCTGAATTTCGCACTTCGATAAACATTTTTACATGACTAATTAAAAAAAAACATTAACACACACATGAATGCATATAACGTTAAACACGTCACGAAAATAACACAATCATGTCAAATGTATGCCAGGTTTTGAAGTCACTACAATATGCCTTTTACATTCGATCCAAAAGTGTAACGTCTTATTATACTTACCTCCCGATAGATTTGTGATTTGGAATCAATCGAGTTTGATAAGAATTCATGACAATTCGTACTCCTGAAACTGAAGTTATCTGGTTTTTTTTTTTAATTATTTTATTGGGGTCACAGACGAGAGGACTGTCCACCTGGTGGTAAATGGCTACTGCAGCCCGTGGACAACTGCAAATAACTTCATTCGACTAAGGTGGAATGCCTCACGGCCCGTAATTATCTCACTATATCTCTCTTTATGGTATGGATGGTACGAATGTGATATTGAAAGGAGAGCGATGGCAGGTAATATGGTGAATGGGGGATTGCATACATTTATGAACAGCCAAACGATGTCTCACAAAGCTCGTTTGGCTGTGCATAGAGGGGTATTGGTACCAACACTAACATATGGAAGCGAAAGCTGGGTATGGCAGAAGAGGCATGAAAGCGGGATAAATGCAGTAGAAATGAGAGCGTTAAGAAGTATGATCGATGTCGAGCGTTGTGGCGTGAAAGACGACGTAGTCACACGAATTGAGAAAGGGATGCTGCGCGGGTTTGGATATGTGGAGAGGATGAATGAAAGTAGGTTGACGAAAATATATGAGGCGAGTGTAAATGGTAGGGTCGGGAGAGAAAGACCTATGCGAACATTTCGCGATCAAATCGCAGACGTTCTGGAAAAAGCCAGGTCAAGACTACTCTAAACCAACGTGCATGCATGCGAAGATTGATGAAAGTGGGAGAAGCGAAAGACGTATGTCAGGACCGTAGCAAGTGGAAGAAGATTGTCTCTGCCTATCTCGCTGAGAACAAGGTGTGAATATATACATACATACCTCTCTTTATGTTTTTTTTTTTTTATGGGAAAGAGGGCAAACGAGCGACCGACCCTCCTGATGGTAGGTGAATACGTATACGCCCACGTACATCTGCAAAACCAGACACGCTACATTTGCGTTGCAGGCATATAAGGACAATTTGGAGATAGAGAGGGGAAGGGGGTCTCCGGTTACTTCACTCACCGAAGGTAACGTAGAAGCATAAGATGCCTCTACTTCACGGTGGTATTCTGCTTGGTCGTAATACTAACCCAAGTCGAGCCGGCCCATTCGAGCAACAGCGAAAACCACTACTTGGCTCTGACGTTTGAACGTCTTGCTGATTGGCGTCAGAAATTAATAAGAGGGTCAACTCTTAGGCAGAGAAGGAAGAAATGTCTGTTATCGTCTTCTATATAGTGTTTATTTATCATACACAGTTTCCATGCGATGTTTTTCTTCGCCGTCGAGCACGTAGTAAATAAAGCACTAAAAATAACGCTATAAGCAAATTCCAAGCCCAGTCCACTGGCTTGCTATGATATTAAAGCAAATACCCTGACCACTAAGCTATCACGGCTCATAACAATTGATAATATGAAATGAATAACATTGTAATGTTTGTATTTGTAGTGCAACAAGGTTCCGAGGATGACAGTGCGCGACTTCGCCGATCAGATTTGTCTCCGAGCCCGGGACGTCGACCCCGACCTCATTGGCACTGGGCTACAGAGGATCGACTCTGATGGTTAGTGAACATTTTCAATAGGGAAAGAAAAACATAGAAACTTGAAGCGTCGATAATCTATACTTGCGATTGTTGCCATTCGGCGAAACTCTATCGCTATGCGAATGATAGAGTTTGTTTCCCTAAAAATGCCGAAAGACTAAACCAAGTACATGTGATTTATAATAATTTTGATAAGCATTCAAATTCCCTGCATTTACGCGAACACTACACATATGAAATGAAACTATTACTTACGGATATTGTCGCAATGGATTTTAGTGTTTTTTTTTTGTATTCTCGTTTACGAGTTTCATAAGTTTATTTAACTTAAGTTGCGATTAGAATAGATGTCGTATAGCGCAAAAATCTAGTACTTTAAAGTGGTGGCATTTCCTACGGCGGAAACGGAGGTTATTATTATTTTTTTTATTATTTAGTTAGAGTAACAAACGAGCGAATCACCTGCAAACAACTTTTCAACACTGAGGACTAAGTTGGAACTGCCCATAATTATACTTGGTCTCCTATTGAACCTGAACACAACAGACGTTGCACTGCTGGTGCCTACCCATACGACAGCTAGAAGGAACGTACCGCCTAGTCAAATATATTTATAGTACCACCTAGTCAAATATGGCCAGACGTGGACCTTTAATAAGTGTTCACTTATTTAAATTAATTGCAGATGTGAGCAGCGCATGCGCAGTCTGGTGCGACACCAGGGGTGGAGGATACAAATCGCGCGGATGGAGTCTCCCCGATGGAACAGCCTGCTCGAAGATATCGCCGATGTTCTGTATTTCCGGTGTTTGTCAGGTATGGAAAATAAAACGCCTAGTTTTAAGACGTGGAATATATGTTTCTTATAAAATCAGAATACACTTTTGGAATATTTCTGTGTACTTCTTTTTCTTCTTCATTATCATCCTGGCTTGGCTCCACCACGTACAAAAAATGTAACCGTGATGTAAGGGATGTAACATAGTTTTTGTCCATACCAATATGCTAGTACGAACCTTATCCCACAGACTCGTGATGGGGAGCGGCATCTCCCTTGCGCTCCAGGACTGCGCGCACCAAGTTATTAAGACTCCATAATAATAACCTTGACTTAATATCTGGTTACAGAAATTCACGTGCAACTCCAACGGCGACGCGGAGTTCGCGCTGAGGCCGAGCGACTGCGAGTGGGAGGCGCTGCAGCTGCAGACGGCGACGCCGCATTCCGTCACCACGTAAGGGAGCTGCCTTCTCTGTACGTCAGCACCCACTCCTGTCACCACAGGTGCAGGCAGAGATCACGGATCTCCATTTTGGCACCGCTCAGTATAACCAAGGATTTCGCAAACCGCCCCTTCCAATTTCTGGCATCACTGTTGGTAAACACGTAAACCTACCAACCCGCTCTGGGGCAGCGTGGCGGGCCATTTCCTCTCAGATATTTCAGAAGCAAAGCTTTGCTGGGTAAAATCCTCCTTCTCAAATATGTCATTAACCGTCACATATAGCATTTGATTACTTATCGTAATCAAGCAATCGTAACTCGAGACTGGTTCAAAGTTTCAGACTACAGAGTTACAAGGGCTCGAATCTGTTGCAGGTCGAAGAGTTCGGGCACGTGGCGGCGCGCTGTGGGGTCGCAGTGGCGCGCGGCGAGCGGCTGCCACCAGCACTGCATCGCGCGCGGCGCCGGCGTGCGCCTCGTGCGCCGCGCGCGTGCTGCCGAGCGGCAGCTCACAAGCATACAGCTGTGCCGGCCCGACGCCGCGCGGCCGGACCTGGTGACTACACTGCACTAAAACGACGCTCGACCCCCAACTTGATACGTGGCATCTGCTGTCGCCCGAATGGGCCGGCTCGACCGGGGTAGTACCGCGGCCGCGCAGAATACCTGCGTGATGTAGAGGCATCTTGTGCTTCTGCGTTTCGTTCGGTGAATGAGGTAACCGGATGCCCATTCCCACCTCCCCCTCCTCTTTTTTTTAAGCAGAAAGGCTTTATTGTTTTCATTCAATAATGAATGGAGAGTGAAATTATTTTTATTTTTTTTCAGGGCTGCACACAAAGGAAATCGCCATACCAGTACGCGACTATGGTGTGCTCAAAGTACAAAGAGAGAGTGAGAAGACTGTCGGGGTTAGGCATGCAGATATCGCCAGCCCTGGGTGAGTAATCAATGTCACTTACAAAATGGTTATAACTTGAGACTAAAAAAAGTTATGTCTTACCTCATTATGACACCTGAAAGTTCAAAAGCAATATCTGTTAAAAACCTCCAGCCATTGTTGGTTTTAAGCATAAGCCAGTGACGGATCGCTGTATTTTTGTGGCATACCTTTTATTTCATGACGTACATTATAATCATTAAAAAAAAATTAATATAACATGACGTCAGTTCCTTTTTGTAATGTGGAATTTATGTTTCGTATATCGAAGTATAAATTATTTAATTTGTTCTGAACTCATGTACCAGAGGATCCGGACCGTCCATGCCGAGTAGCGTGTCAAGACGACCGGGTGGCGCATCGGTTCTACCTGGTGAACGGGCAAGAGGGCTGGTTCCCCTCGGCACCTCGTGTGGGAAGCGGAACGCTTCTTACTGCGTCAGCGGGAAGTGCTTGGTAAGTGGAAGTGTATTTAATATGACCACGAAGCCACGATGGCGCAGTAGCTATGTGATCTCCTTCCGAATCCGTAGGCACGGGTTCCATCCGCTGTGTGGAGGGGTCGGAGAAACGAGGTTTTCGAAACTCATGCACGGATTGCTTGGTTGGCCTAAACACTAAGACGGCGACAGACAGACACCATATATCACGTTTTTAAATTTACTGCTGAAAAGCGGTTGAAACTACTAAAAATTAATATGCGGGGTATCACTATTTTTTTTTTTATATTAACCAGTTGTCTTTATTACTAAGTCAGCGAAGATACCGGCCGAAATAATTACTAGTGCAACACATAAACTGCTTTTATATCGGACACGGGAAAGGAAAGACTACTAGATACTATTACTACATCAGCCAAGTCCACCACTGGGCACGGGCTGTTTCAAATTTGTACTGTTTCAGTAAAACAGATTGGGGTAACAAATGAGCTAACAGTCCACCCGATGGTAAGTGGCTTCTGCAGCCCGTGGACACCTGCAATCGGAGAAGGTTACAGGTCGACTCTGAGGACTAAGGTGGCCTGTAATTATACTGACTCTTTTATATACAAGGGAAAGGTGGCCAACGAGCAAGCGGCTCCCCGTGGGCGATAGTAAGTCATGACGATCGCCCACGTACATCTGCTACATCAGAGGAGCTGCAGTGCGTTGCCGGCCTTTAAGGATATTAGGAGAAGGAGAAAGGAGAGAGCCTCCTCCCTCACCGAAAGAAACGCAGAAGCACAAGGTGCCTCCACTTTAAGCCCGTATTCTACTCTACCCCGGTCGCAGCAGCAAAAGCTTGGCTCTACCACTTACCGTAAAACTTTTACCCTTTATACAGTTCAAACCCGATCACAACAAGTCGTTGCTACTGTTGTGTTGCATTGGTGATACCAGGTCCTAGACAGAGATGGAGCCAACCCAGCTTATAAAAACTATACGCGAATCGATACAGGAATTCGGGCCCGACGACACGCCATTGTCAGAGATGGTGTTCACCCTGCCGCTGCTGCCGCGCGACGTCGCCAGCAGCGTCTCGCGGCACCGACGCTCGCTGTACCGCGACAGGATGACCGTGAAGGCCACTTTAGACAGACAGCAGCTGGAACAGATCATCGCCAGATTGAATTTCACCGGTGAGTTCTCTTCACTGTAACTCCTATCTCTTTCATGTTGTAGTTTAAACTCCGTAAAAAGTTCGTAAATAATTGAATAATGTTATAAGGGTGAGGTAATGTACGCGATTTTATATGGCCCTTTTTGATTTGATTTTGATTTTGAATGGGTGACAAAATAATTCGAGATATGTCGCCCCGATAGATATATAGATATAGAAACAAGATCCACCATTTTTCATTATTAGATTGGGGTGCCAAACGAGCGAACGGTCCACCTGATGGTCAGTGGCTACTGCAGTGAGTAATAAGTAACCTCCACCAGACGAATCGAGGCGCGTCAGGCGCCACCTCTCGGACACATCACGAAAAAAACTTATAAGTGCGTGGTTGAGTCCAAACATCAGCGCGGCGGACGTCTGGCCTCTTCTACTGAATGCATTGCTCTTTTTGCATTCCAACGCTTGTAAAAATAAACCGGTGAACCCACGAGCTGCTGGACGCTGCGCGCGCGGTATTAATACGCGATTCCTGCTGGTATCACCGGGGAGGTAGTCGCAGGTGGCCGTAACGCAGCTGTTGGATTTAAGAACGACCTACGTGCCAGAAAATGCGTAGTAGGCTGGTAGGAGAATACCCATCCCCTTCCTTCCTTGATGGTCCTACATCAAACCCCTAATTATAAATGAAATGAACTGACTGACCCTCACCGCGTGATGTCCCTCGCGGACACACCTAAGGGCAGAGCCTTGAAAGTCGCAATGGCTATCGACAGATGGCGGGAAAACCGTCTCGAAAAGTACCAAACAAAAATAAACAGACCGTCGACAGACAGCAGCGCCTAAGGTGTGAGATACCTGGTACTGCCATTCCACTTGCCGAGCGTGGCGATTATGGAAAATCCTCCTAATGGGACAGGCATATGTCCCGCAATGGACTATTTACAGGCTGTTAAAGTAAGATTACCGTATGAAGTGGTGAAGACGTACAGGATCCACCATCAGATATCGTGACGTAAAGCCAAAGGGAAATCATCTAAATGTCGTCGTCTCCGATGATGGCTGAATAACCGTCTCAAATAAAGCAACCTTAATGCCCCAGCTGTGTAGTAAGTGTTAACGCCAACTCGATTGGCAAAGGTGGCTCTGCAGCAAATCCTGCCATTAGAAGATTTAGTAGTTTTTTGGTCAAATTCATAAAAATAGACTAATATTTACTATTGCCCGCATTGGAGCAGTGTGGTGGACCCTTCCCGGCTACAAAGCTTTTGCCCAACAGTGGGTATTTACAGGCTTCTACTTAACTTTTTTGCTGACTATTTAAATGGGCAGACGAAGTTTCTGCTAAAAATATCCACTTACGCAATTCGTCTTCACAGGTAAGAACGGCGAACATATCACTTACTTCGACACAATACCGGAGAATATCGAGCTGGACTTCGGCAACCCCATACACGTCTCACCGGAGGATACACTTATAAGGAAGGTCGCGAGGCCGACATGGGATTAGCATAACCTTCAGCCGAGCTAAAGCGAACAATGAAGCGAATGGAGTGGAATGAATGACAAGTCAACTGCTTAATTTAAAAGAAACAAATACCAATATGTGGTAAAAGCAAAAATTAAACTCGGCCTTTTCAACGTCAACTAGTACTTTGTTAAATATAACTCAACTTTTGATTGCTGTAATCTCGATCTCATCTTTCTACTTCTTTTTCGTACTCTAACGGAAGTTGAATGGAAGGAACCGATGTTTACTCTCTAATCAGACTTCTTAAAATGCCAAATAAATTTCAACATTTAAGACATGTACCTTTGGTCCAAAATCGAAGACCATCAAGAACACAAAAGTGGTTTATTTAATAATTAAGACTGCTCCTTATCTTTCGAGATATAGATATTGTTGAAGTAATAGGCCCTACTTCTGGAAAAATTACCAAACAAATTTTAACATTCCAGATAAGTCCTTTAGGTTCATTGCTTCCATAAGTATAAAATTTCAAATTCATATAAACACAAGTGTTGTGTTAATCATTAAGACTGCTCCTTGGCCTTCACTTTATAGGCTTAAAGAAAAACTCAATGAGATATTGTAAAGGTTATAAACTTATAAAAAAAACTAGTTAAATCTTTCAACGTCCCATTGGGAGACGCTTGGTGCTGACTGCGAACATTGTGATCATTTTAGTACCTATTTATTTTTTGTTATAATCAATTAGCGTTATGGAATACATTTTTATATTACAATATTATTTTTTTATTGTTTATCCACCAATATGCAACCTGTACTATATTTATTTAAGCTTCATGCACAAAGTGGTTCACATGACGGACTTAATGCCTAGAGGCATTCTCTCCCAGTCAACCATGAGGCTAAGCAGAGATAAACACATAATAGAGGCGATACAGCTAACAGAATAAAACAAGTAAAAAGATATAAATATCAAAATATAAACTTACACAGATAGGTAGATACATATATACAATAAATACAAATATACTATAGGTGCAGAGGACCCAATTACTTACCATGTATCACACGGAAACATTTTGCTTTGGAGATTTAAAAATAATAGTTTTTAAGCACTTTTTTTTATTATATGTAGTTCATACATCTGTCCTGTGCGAAAATAGAACCCGCAACCCTCAACTTTGAAGGAAGGGTCAAACTAAAACAGGAGCTCCCGGTGCGTTGTCGGACTTTGTGTTATTAGTGTATGGGGGAGAATAAAGGAGCGGGGGAGGAGGAAGGGGAGGGGGAGAAGTGCCTCCGGTTACCTCATTCAAACGAAACACAGAATCACTAGATACCTCTACTTCACACCGGTATTCTGCGAAGCCGTGGTACTACCCCGGTCGAGCCGGCCCATTCGAGCATCATTAAAAGCCGGCGCTTGGCTACCACTATACAAATACAACAATACCACGTACAAAAAGGATGTATCATAGTGCCGCAAGTGTACGCGGCACTATGATACATCCGTATGTACAGACACCACAGAGTACATACAGACCTTCGAAAGGATCTGACACCACTATCTGACATCACTATAGGTCTGTAAATACGCTCAACAAGCCAGTTGGCTTCTTTTTTTAATGAGGCTTTTGTAATTCTCTGTGACATTTTATAATAGAAAAATAAAACCAGCCTATGTATGTATTAGAAAAATAAATGCATTATTTAATAAAGCCATTATCATAGGGGGGTGTTAACAACATATTTTACAGTTAGTGTAAAATTAAAACTATCACATGTAGTTCTTCGATTGTACAGACTTCATCATAGACAACAATTTCGCTTGGTCCGTTAGGAACCACTGCCAGATTTTTCTTAGACTCTGCTTGTCTCCATTCTAAAAAAAAAGAAGAAAAGATTACATTATATTATTAACATTCTTTTGAAAGGTTAAAATTTATATTGGGAACTTTGTTACAGGATATTGTTCCGAATTATAATATTTTTTAACTAAACTTTTAGGTGCTGATTTACAGCATGATAAGTATTGTACTTGTGCCGGCGTCATGTGGCGGATCGTCGCCTTCCCTTTAATATGGTAGAAGGGGGCGATGGCTGCCATATGCCTCACTCTTGGGAAGACATGTTGCTTGTGGAATCTGGTCTGCACGACTTTGCAGTGCACATGTGTCTTTAATGTTGTGAATGTGGGTGATTCAAGGCCCCAACGACAGCTGAATCTACCATTTTATGATATCCATTATAATTATTACAAAAAAAGTGATACCTACGGGGTTTCTTTCGCTAGGAACAACAGGAACATCAGGAAACGGTGATAGATTGTTAAAAAAAAAAAATAAGATTTAACAAACGCAAATATCCTTCTTACGTCGAAGAATATAGGATTTTCATTCATTCAGTAATTCATTCATTTAGTTCCTTACCATGTCCGTCGTAAAAAGCGCTTGAAACTTACTTTTACAGAGGTGAACTGCCCGCTGGCTTCCAACACCTTCCTATCAACTCTGTCCATCTCCTGTCTGAGCGCGTGGGTCATGGTCGCCACTGACCTATCGTAACAATTTGGCTGCTTAGTGCATCCATCCCAAATGTAATCTTGTAGAGGTTTGCTTGCTCGTTTGCTGGAAAAATAGGACTTTTAATTTGTACTTCCTATTACATTACATTAGAGTGCCACTCTTGCCAATACTGTCAAACGAGATATTGTTATCTCTGTCTATTTCTCGGACCCTCAGTATGAGTAAAAGAGATAGCCCATATGAGTTCGGCAACGTCGCACTGTTTGTAATTTTGTCAGTGTGTAACATAAAAGTAAAATATTAATAAATCTCACTGGTCTGGCCAGAAACTGTTTAAAAAAGGGAAAATAATAATCTAACATGGAAGAAAAGGTGCATACAAAAAAATTCGCACGCATTTGAAGCTCTCACTCCGTCCAGTAATCCAATAATTGGTCCAAGACCGTACGATGGAGTGATAACATACGACTTTATAAGCGAATATATAGACAAACACGAATTGCGCCTTTGTTTTATACTCTTTAATAAAGAAAAGATAAGTAGAACACAAAAGACATTTTAGAATTCAATAGTGCATTTGCTTAATGCAACAATACCAACTTTATAAATACTAAATGTAACTTACTAGGCTTCTAACGCCATCTCTTTCTTCTTAAAGCCCTCTGCCACATTATCATTTAACTCTCGAACCCTGTTCTTCAGTTCACAATGAAGCCTCACAATTGATGTTGGATCATTACAAGCCTCCACATCGAGTAACGAAAACAAAGTATATTGTAAAATATCCGAAGCTTGCAGTTTTTGTTCGGCGAGGGCTTGCTCGGCACAGATCTCGTTCATGGAATCCTGTAATATAGTAATTAGAAATATATTTTACATACCATGGTAGCTTATTTACCGTGTCGAGAAATCAACGCATCACGAAAAATAAAACCATCTATTCGCTCCCATCTCATACTACGTGATCAATCTCACGTCAGTTAAACGACGCAACAGTGTTTCATATTTTGTGACACCTTAATGTACTACAGTTTTAATTCAATTGATTTTTTGGTTTGTTTAACTTCTAACACACGTTCCACAACCTGTTTTTTTATGTTTATACAACTTTACATCTTTCACGAACATGTCTGTATAAATTCACAGCTGGGCATTGACTTTTCATTTAAAGCGCCAAGAAAAGCTGGCATGCCATTAATTAATCATTAGCTTATTCTCACCACACTGGGCGGGCGTTGGTTGTTGGTCAGCGCTGCACTATCGGTGCACCCTCGCACCAGTGTCGCGCTAGTGTCACAAGTCTAGTTGTGAGTCAGCATGGTGCACCATGTGCAGATGTGGTTGAAAGGAGAAAAATATGGTATATTTAAACAATATTCCGCTTAAAGAATATTCAATCCCCCTCCCTCTTAACGCTAAGATCAGAAGCGTTATATAAAAGTTAAGTAAGTAAAGCGTCAGGTGAAATTCAATCGATTTACAAGTTTCATGTTGATCACGACTTGAGTTTTTTTATCGTAAATATTACTAACGATTCTACTGCATATAGCTTCATTCTCGCTCATCACATACTGCCGTAGATGAGAAGCGAAGTGAAGCAACTCTTCTATGGAGCGTAGCTCATTCCTCAAAGCACAATAGAGAAGTTTATCAAGCCCCAGAGCCTGATGTGTTGTCTCTAGCAGGAATGTCAAGTCGTTGTGGACTTGTCTGAAAAACATTTTAAAAAGGTTAAAAAGTACTATTTGAATTCTGCAACAATACAATTCAAAATCTTCATATACAGTTCTTTATACGGACTTAATGTCGGAGGCATTCTCTACCAGACAAGTTTAGAAGTAATAGTAGAAGACTAATCTGTTTCAAAAACAACAAAGCACTTGTCACAGGCAATGTGAATTGCATGTTGATGAATGCAATTATGGGAAATGATCCTAATAGGAAATATGCATGTAAACCAATCCAGAATCTATTAAAGTATTTTTTGGTCAAAAATTAAAAAAAAAACACAATAGGAAAACATTCAAAGAATATTCAAACCAATGGAAATGCAAGACCATTGGTCGAACATTTTAGGGACATAATCAAATCCACATACACAACCACCAAAAACCATATGTATGTGTGTTCAGTAGATTTTTAATGTGTTTGGAATTGGAAGAGATGTTTAAATCGTATTATATTTTTAGAGCTAGTTTTAAAGTTAATTTTGTTGAAGCCGAAAGTGACAATCAACCAGATATAGATAGACATAATTAATATATATCAACAATTAAATATTTTAATACATGTTTATCATTTGCATACAAGTCTCGTCACATATATTTCGGCCGTATCTTCCTCAGTAAAAGTAATCATTTATCTTTAGAGATTTTTTGTGTAAAACACAGAACATTAAAAAAATACCTGCATTGTAGAGGCTATGTTCAAAGTTAAGGAGGATGTTTAGAGGTTGCTTCAGAACAAGGAATAATATTGAATATTTAAAAATAGGTTATAATACTAACTCTCTAATATTTAAAGCAGTCCGCGCCGCCGTTTCCACTGTGAGATTGGTGCGAGAGGAAACAAAATGTTTCACAGCATCCTGCAGTTGCTGATCAAGAATACTTTCTTCCTGGTCCAGAATGTCTACTGCACTTTGGGCTTCCATTGAACATACGCTGTAGAGAATGGATGATCAATCAGATGATTATCATATTGTTGTTAAATTAAACTTAACTTGTTTTAGGAATTATTTTATTTGTTAAACTAATATCATAAAGAGATGGTTTGTATGTTTTTACAGAGTAGTCTGCAATATAACTGATCCTATTTTGTGAAGGCTTTGACAGATAGAACACTTCACAGTCCTGGTTCTCCTTGGAGTCTTCCTCAGATCTTATCGTTAGCGTTACGTCTGACATAGGAACAGCGAGTGCCTCTGTGTTTGCACTTTCATTTACAGCACTATAACAGCTTGTGCGCAGTTAACAACTTTAGCTTTAACAAAGTCTACATTGAATAGAATGGTTTTGACTGTGATAAAAAAATTATTGCTTTTCAGTAGTTCTTAAAGGAAGTCCTGGATACTATATCAAAGGTTTTTATGTTAAAAGTTAAAAACAATATAAGATGATATTTAGATGTATTTAATAGGTATAACATTTTCATATGCATAAAAATTAATGAATTCATTAGCATGGAAATTTAATTAGGACTAAGAAGGATTGCCTTGTAATTAGACATTTTAACATAAATGGTGTCAAAACAACTCTTCACCAGTTAATTGTCTTGATTGTATCATAATGAAAATTTAAAAATCTACATCCTTTTAGGCCTGAACTAACATCTAACTAGCAGCTTTAGTTCTTCTACATTAAATCTAGGGTTGTTTCCTACAGAAAACCACCACAATGTTCAGAATAAAATTGATTGAAAATATGATACTTACGATATTTGGCTAGGATGAACATTATTATAATTAGCAACAAGGGCTAGTTTTGCCTGCTCACCGCAGAGTTCCGCTTTTGTTGATATATATGCACACACTGCATCTGACAATCTGGAAAATTTAATTTTTATGTTAAGGAAGAGATAATACGTAACAACTTTTGTGTTCGAGTTTGAAAGGTATAGAGAGCTAGTACAATTACAGGCTGTGTTGTGTGTTGCATTTGACTCCTCTTGGGTTACAATACATCTGTGATCTTCTTCGATTGAAGTTGTCTGCAGATTACCATGAAATGGACTTTTTTATACTTTAACATGGCTATACAAGTATGAAAAATAAATTATCCCTTAACATGGAAAGAATTTCTATTGTAGCAAAACTTCATCAAACTGATAGGGACATAACAACAGTTGATCTGCCAGATTTTCCAACTATGAAACTGCACTCTTTAGAATATACTGTGACTTTAACAAAAAAAAAATTATTGAAGCATTTGAATTGTAAAGTTTTTTTTTTAAATCTGCTATAACATTGTGTACCAACCTTTCTTCCATATTCTTAGCTTCGACTAATGCTGTCCTAATGTCGTGGTCTGTTATGTCACTCTGCTTGTTACTAAACTTTTTAGAAACATACAGATCAAAGTGTGACAGGAAAAGCGCCTGCGACTGTCTGTAAGACTCAAATGGACCAAATGTGAAGAACTTGCCGGCAATTTCCTAAAATTGGTATAAATTTAAATAAAAATCAAATCAATCCTATCGGCTTTATACCCACCCAATAATGAAGTGATCAGTCTAGACAGAAAGTCTAGAAAGCTTAACACCAACTGTAACATTGGTTCAAATAACCTATGTTAATGTTGCTGTTCAAGCCAAAGATAAAAATCAAACATAAGTTTTTTTAAATATGTGTGTGATGCGAGTCCTTCACAATTTGTTATGAAAATTATTAATTTGTAGGAGGAAGATATTACATGTAATCCAACTGACCTTAGAATCATACTAAAATGGTAATTTTGTTTATTTTTTACCTTATCTGTATGGCTTTTCCCACATAAGTTTAAAGAGCCAGCAATCACATCAATCACATTATCTACAATGCCATCAACCTCCTCTGCTAGTGCGAGGCACTGTTCTCCTGAAGCAGTCTCATCCTCGGCACATTGTCTCTCCATTGCACTCAATTTTGTTAACTCTATATCAAGTTCTTCCTTTATTACTCTGTAATGAAATTATTGCAATTGATATATTCCAACTCTTCTCTATCAGCCTGTGCAAGTCTACTGCTGGAAATGGACAGCTCTCCTAAAAACAAAGGAAGATTTTTCCATACCCACCCTACTAGGCTGGTGGATTGGAAAGACCAGAGCCAGTACCCACGCACAATAGACGCTGCTCCGATCACTAGTCTACTAGGGTTTTGAGTTAGACATATTTAAAAATGCCAGAAGGGTACTATTAGACCTTATTCAAGCATTTCCTATAATAATAATATTATAAACCCTATAAACTAGTGATGAGTAGCGAGAAAATTTATGTGTAGGGTACCAACAGACCTATTTTAACTACAGCCCAGCATGGTGAGTTTAAACAAATCTTACCTTTAAGGCATGCTAGGTTTACTTTCTTGGGTTTTGAAGCCAAACTTACACAACCACAACCTGAGTAGGCTTAGAAAGTAGGTATTTAAGATATAGATATACTATTTATTTTGAAAGCTTGGCACTTACTGATTTTGTTTGATCAAGTCTTTTACTATTCCCTCTTGCTTTTCCAACATAGCCAGTCTTTCTTTTTGCATAATGACATCCAATTTAATATCTTCTATTAAATCCTGATCACCTGGTAGACAAATACCTTCAAATTGTTCTTGGATAGATATTACAGATGTTTCTAATTCATCAGATGATAGAAGGCATTTCCTTTTCTCTAATTCTATGTATCTGGATAATCACATATTTGTTACAATAATCGGTTGTATCTATTGCTTTTAAAAATAACTATACAGTAAACTCATCACACAAATTATATTTTTTCTAATTTATGATAGAAAACTATGTGATTTATTGAATGTAATGTTATTTATCAGTCACAGCTGTATATACTAGAATGTTTTATAGTAAAATTATAGGGAATGTAAACATAAACTTTTTAACAAAACTTGTATGAAAGTAAAATATGAATTTCGTATGCTCGTTAAGATGACTTAATAAACCATTAATTATTTCTATGCTCACCGACATTCTTCACGAGCACTTAAAGCATTATTGTGGTCCAAATTGATGTACAACCACTGTAATACATCAGCAAAATCAGGATCATGCAACATCCACTCGAAAGACTTTCTATACGTTTCAACGCCTAAACCGTGAAGAAACGGTATAAATTCTTCATCACTTATACCATTTAAATGATTCATTGCTGTAAACTGACAGGAAAAAGCGATAGTATGTTTTAAACGAAACTAATACAACATTTATAATTTTTAACTTAATTCTATATATTATTTTGCCGTTACAACAACAAACTTTAAAAATTCGAATTCAATTGTCAGTTTTGACATTTGACACTTGATAATACACGAATGTTGCTAGATCAAAACCCCCAAGCCAACTCCCTAAAGTTTTTAATCTAAAATTCTTTTGTTCGGGGTGCGATAGCGCTTGACAATCGAGTTGGCGATAGCAGTAGAGATACCTGGGATTAATAAAGTCTGGCCTAGCATGTTTGAGATGGTTATTCCGCCATTATCGGAAGACACGATGTTTAGCATTTCCCTTAGTCCTTCTCACGACACTCGCAGGATGAAATGGTACGGCAGATTCTTTTACGCCGCCACCACATCATACGGTTATGTAGCATGAAATTCACACAGATCAAATATAGTATCCATGGTACTTAGTCTCTGCTTGGTGCTAATACATTTAGCTGCAGCACAAATGTGATCGAATAAGATAATTAAATTACGTAACCACATTGAAAAGATATATCTACTTAAGAATAGGTTTAGTCTGATACTTCCTAATACGTATACAAAAGAAAAAACATTTCGATATTTTCGAAATGATTTAGTTCCAAAAAAGTCGAAAAATACCGAATACTGCAGAACGAAGTCACTGAGTATAAAAATTTAAGACATCTGAATACATTTTAGCACTTGGCTATATAAATAACATAATTAGTTAACTAATATTTTAGATGTTTTTGCAGAAGTGCTGATAATTAGTGCATTACAATAATTTGTATAATTTAATTAAATTATAACTGGTTTAGTAATAATAAAAAAATTGTTAAAATTTAAAAAGTACCTTTTATTTGAGTTTGGCGTTTATTACGTAAGAAACTTCGACCAACTTGCCGCCATTTCACATATTATTTTTCCTGTGATTAATAAAGTACATTAACAAGTGGGGCACCTAAAAAAACAAAATAGTATTTATTTCTTTGTACAAAGTTGATTTGCAACCTAAAACAATTTTAGTAATGCTTCAAAAACTTTTGTATTTAAATAATGTTTGACTATGTAGGTGTCATCCCTGAGTAAATACAGTAGTCACATGATATTTAGCCCTAAAATTCTGATCACAATAGCTTCATACGCAATCTTATATTTTGTGTTACGGGAACCCGAGGTTGAAAAAAAGGATTTATCATTCTACGCCGTAATCTACCTCTGCCACATTTTATTTAAAGGTCAAGTGCGTGTCGGGCCCCGCTCTATGAGGGTTCCGCACATATGATAACAACATTTAAGTGTTTTAAACACAATATATATACATATAAAGAATCGTTAAAAGATAAAGACCCTAAAAAGTTATTATGTTTTCGTCACAGCTGACAAATTACATTAAAAATCAGCATTATCAGTATTTATTGTTTAAATATATTGTATGGCACATATTATACACAAATTCGAAATTCCTTACAAGTTAAGTTTTTGAGATAGACCCGTAACTCCAACGACTCGAAAGTCTGACTGACAACTTCGACGGCCTCCCATTTCTTTATTATTGAAGACACAAAGAATATAAAATATATTTGTACTCTACTAAATGAGCTCTAGACAATGACACGACATAACTAAATTGAGTTTCTAATAAAACTTTCGATTTAGTCTCCCTAACATTTAACTAGAGAAAGAGATCCGTGCCAAACGGTGACATTAATATGGCTTCGTTTTGCCTTTTGGGTCCGGAACCCTAAAATTTTGCAAGGTTATAATAATACTACCGACGTGTCGTGGCGACGGTAAGAGGCGAAAAAGTAAGCGAATCCACAAACAACTCTACTGATAATTTAACGACATTCTCCTTGCCCAACAACGCATGACAAATAGACTTGACGATGACGATGATGATTATGGAAACTTAAAACTCGCTGGAAGTTTACACGCGCCACTACCGCCGGGTGTGTCGTAAATCATTTAGTAAGTGACGCAAAGAATGGAGGAAGAGTGAACAATTGGTCCATTAGCCAATTCGTTGGTCCCCTCTGTTTTGGCATATCCTCGCACTTGAACGACGCCGAGTTCAAGGTTGAGGATGGAAACGAATTCATGAAGAACAGCGGACGTAAGTTCGAGAAGTTTTTATAATTTAGAGTTTAAAAGCAGAACACACCGTCACATTATTATGTAATCATAAATCGCTATAAAGCATAAACGCGATATAAGTTTTTTTAAAGAAAAAATATTTTAACACCTAACCGAGAAATAGGTATTTTTTTTCATTTAATCACTAGATTGGCTGTCAAAATCAAAAGAATAAAAAAGATAAATAAGTATAGACGCTAATAAAACTTTTCTTTTACTCTTCTTTCAAAGGTTGAAACTGACACGCCAAACTGAGATGAAGTTGTCTGTCACTATTTCCTTATTTTTTTTTCTCAGACGTGACGTGCGTACCACAAAATTATCTTATCTATACTTATTCTTTAAGAGAGCAATTTTTGTATATAAATAGGTAATATGTATGTATATAAGTAATTGGTTTATCGGATATGGCATGTATTTAGATAATGTTTGTTAAGGTAAATTTGGAAAGAAAAAAAATAATTAAACAACTTGGTATTAGCTTCTCAACAACAGATGGCACTATTATTGGAACTGAATAACAGGAACTTTTTCGAGGAAAGTTATCACATTCCCACGGAAAACCCGAAAGTCATCGAGCGTTCTCGATCACCCAAGTAACCATAATAATTTTATATGTATATTAATTCCTGAGAAGATATTTTAAAATGTAAAACATCTAGAGAGCTTTGGTGACTTAGAGATTCTTGATGACCTCCAAAGGTTCTTAAAAAGTTTTGAGACGTATGAAACCAAACAGGCCTTAGCCGATTACAATGTAGATTGGAAGTGAGCCAATCCTCGGTGACCAGTGCGAACAAGATAGTGGCAAGGAGCCAGCTCCTGGCGTAGTCAAAACTAAAAAATACCTACAATGATTTCTTGTATTAACGCGAACAGTTCACATTAGAAATGAAACTACTGTGGGGGTCCCCCCAGTGACCACAGCTGCTGTAAATCACTCGAAACGTCGGGAATATGAAAATAAAATTAAATGTGATAAAATCCGTTAATTTTTATATGCATCGTATATGCATCTTTTAGTGATCATGTAACTTTTGAACGACTTGTCCGATTGAGTTAATATTCCGCTAATATAATATTTGTGCAAACATTTAAACAAATTTTATATCTATCCAGCAAACTGTAACACTGAAAAAAGTAATAGAATCAGGACTCCTTAGATGGCGCTATAGCCGAATTATTAATAAAGTTTTTTTTTGTTCTTCTCATTACCCCACCAACCGGAAGAGAGAACCGCGTCTGCTGGGACAGCTAGTTCACTATACCAATATTTATACCCAATATTTTGGATATTTTTTTTATTATAAAAACGAACAAGGTACAATTCTCACTTAACACTTTTTTCGATATGTTTACGTCACATTTGTTAACTGGTGGAAAATCGAATTGGAACAAACTTGGGGAACAGTCGTATGAAATGGCAACACAGCGCAAAACAAAGAGTTCGTGACGAAACGGGACTTTATGAGGGATTGAAAACTATTTGAGATTTGCATCCGTCGCAGGTTTTATGCAATGATTTCTATTTGCCACAGCTCCGTTATCATATATCGCAATACATATATGAATACAGGTTTTCTCAGGGTTTCGTATTAAAAAAGGATACATTTATGCTCCTGCCTGTCCGTCATCACGCTGTGTAATTTGTTTTGCATGTGGGAAAGGTGCACATCACCTATCTGTTACTAAAGTCAATTAAAGGTTATGTCGGGATCAGCAATAAGTGCTGGACCGATTAAAACCCCCATGGACTAGATAAACGAGCTTTAGCCTGGTGGGCTTCAAAACATCAAGAATCTTCAAAGCATCGGCAGAAGAGACTCGCGACGCCTTATATTTTATGGCTTAATAATCCCGGGAGCATAGTCTATGGCCGCATGGTCCCGTTAAAACCCGAGGTTCTAACTAATTGTAATAAATTTAATGCACATTTTAATACTAACTAACTCTACTACTTAATTAGTTTCCGTAATAAAGGATGTCTCAGAATGTTTTTGTTTTAGATGTTAACTAAAAAACAAAATATCAATTAAATCTCGTTTTATTTAATGTTAATTTAAAGAGCAATTCTTGAAGTTTATTTATGAAAAACAACCCTTTGAAAATGGGCACCATTCATTTGTTCACACTCATTTAACCTGGAGCTGAAATTTTCAATAACTCGCTGGAGCATCGCTCTTGGAATAGAGTTGATTTCTTCAGTGATTCTTTGCTTCAAAACATTCAGGTTGGGTGGCAATGGATTGTAAACTTTGCTTTTTAGGTAGCCCCATAGGAAGGAATCAGCAGGCGTTAACCAGGGCTCCTCGGTGGCCAATTGATGTCTCCTCGGCGACTTATCACTCTTCCAGGGAATAAATCGTGATTGCCATATGATCCGGACTTTTTGGCTACAGAAATGCAAAACCAGAAGGGCTAAAACCGCAACACCTTTTTCCAGCAAGATGGAGCCTTTTCTCATGTTACAAATGACTCATTAGCTGGTCTTCACTATGGTCTCTGGTATTAGTTTCACAACACGCTATACTTATTATACAAGTAACCGACCGGTTTCATCTTTTTTTTTTTTTATGAAAAAATAGGCTTGCGTTAGACATCAATCTTGCCCGATGGAAAGCGAAGATGAGGCCTAGGATGTTACACGCTAAACGATCTTACGGCATCTTCTGGGTATTCAATTTATATTCTTAATATTTCACGTAACAAAATGGATACTGACTACATATGAAGTGAGTTGCCTCAAGTTTCGTTCAGAATGCTGCTTCGTCCTCACTAGAAAAACAATGGTAGTGCCGGGAAAGGGGTTGCCTAGTTCTGTTGACAAATAACTTTTACCATCCTATGAATCGTAAATGTCTCGTAATACCAAGTAATAAAGTCTATAATCGGCTGGCAGTCGTTACAAGGTACTAGCAACTCAGAACTTAGTTGAAGCCCTTACTAGATAACAAAGCTTTCGAAGCTGCACGTACCAGTTTATGAGTGTCTGGGATTTTCAACGAGTGCACTTTCTTTCGAATATGCTTTTCAAATATGAGTCACATAAATATAACTTGTATGTGTATTATAGGGGACTGGTTGTTAAAAATAACAATTTTTTTTTGTAAAAAATAGTTAAAATTGTACCAATTAATATCAACATAATCGTCATCATCATGTCATTATATCAACGTGTCGCGTGGCTTTACTGCTGAACATAGACCTCCCCAGCTGGGCCCTTATCAGCTACTTTACAAACAATTTCACAAAAATTCGTGAGGCGTGTGTTACCACTTGATGAAACCATGTCTTGAATGTGAAATATTGCAAGGTATGATTTCATCGAGGAATAACACCACATGGAATTGTTTAAGGCATAGCGGATAAAGCCTCAGATGAGAGACGAAGCCCAGTCCTGAACCACCTGCATGCATCGACTTTCCACAACGCTCTGCTGCAATATTGTGTTACTGTATACTGGATGCAGGTGGCTAAGGATTGAGCTTTATGGCAATTTTTGGGGGAGGCTTATGTTCAGCAGTGGACTTGTGGTAGGCTGAAATGCTGATGATAATACTGGCGTTTTCATTTTCAGTCCTTTCAACCTGTTCATTAAAGCTTATCAACGTGACAGTTGGCAAGCCTTTCGCCTATATGGAATGCACGCCACTGCGTACGTTTAAATTTAAAACTAGCGCCTCGCCTTTATACTATACTCCACGGGTCGTTTTATTTATAAGATATTCTAAAAGAGTTCATTGATACTGATATTTACCGTGTGGTAAGGGTAAGGCGTGGCAGCAATTTAACAAAACATTCCGAAGAACAGCGCATACCGACCACTTGTACATGCAGTACCTACATTATCTCCACTTGAGCGATTGTCACGACACAATAGCTATTTAAAGTGCACTTCTTTCTTCCCCGTTGGTTTGTTCAGTTGCTACTTATCGGCGCCAGATGCCGTTAATGTACTGTTGATAATTATTACACGATGCGTTTCGGGGCTGCCTTCCGAGTCGCTTAGTGGTAAGCACACCTTAATACTTGCCACAGTTCATATCTATAAATGTTTGTTGATAAACGTAGATCGGAACAAAACTAATAATAAAATGCTTGAGTTTACTATGACAACAGGATGTCTAACACCTCACCATGTTAACGGATGATGTTGTGTGTGACATAACCATAAAAACTAATATTAAACGCCATAAAATCCGTAAATAACAGTTTAATTTAAATTTAAGTTCGTACATTTTTGATCGTATCTCAATGAATGACGCAGTGAATTAACACACACGAGTAGAGAGCGGTTGTGTTTCTACACAGACATTAACATTACTTTAATGCACTTTACACATATACTCTACGAGAAAAATAATATAAATAAACTCTCAAGACCAGTAATGGGGTGGTCAGAGATGGTCACTATGCATCAGATCTCAATTTTTGGAACAACGTGATCGGTGGAGATTTAATAAGAATCGTTCATAGGTTTTGAAAACTTAATATCTTCGTACCCTCCGTATTGGGAAACGAACTCGGGGCTCTTGATTCGGAGGCACTTACCCTAACCACTCGATATAGTGGCCGTTGTAATGCAAAGTACTCGTAGAAACGTAAGGAAATAATTATCTTTCCTTAAATTATTTTTCTTTACTTGGCTTCTCTACTATTACTACAATCCCCTGATCAGAATTTGCCGCCCTTACTTACTTATCTTTTAAATAAGAACAGTGAAACTAAAGAGGTATTTATTAACGATCCAGCAAAGTTCAAGAACACGGTTTTAAACATTAATGAAATTAAAAAGTAATGCATATCATTCGTCTAATAGTAGAGTAAATTTTAGTTTAAGAACGCAAATTGTATTTAACATGCGTCATGTTCTTGTTACTGTTGTTAATACTATATTTAAATTATTATAATTAATATATTTTAATTTAATTTGATCATGTTGTGTACACATTTTTTGGAATACCATCTAGATCAGAGTAAATAAAATAAAAAAAATGTAATGCTTCATATCAACAAAATTATAAGGGCCAAATTAAAAGATGGTACTGTGATTTTTATCTATAGATTAACATTATTTTTCATACTATTAATCTTTATTATTTTTATACAAATCACAAAGAAACAGTGACTTAATGTAAAATTATATATCTGAACAAACACATCACATAATTTTTTTTTTGCAAGTATTATGTATTATTATGTTACTATACAATAAGAAATTATCTTTTAATTTTTTTAGGTATTAGCATGTAAGTTGTTATTTACACCACCTCCCACCGTTTTATAGGTAATTTTTTCCTTAGTCTAAAGGTTGACTGGAAGAGATCGCTCTTTAGGTTTATTTTTCTGTGACTTTTCTTTGTGTTTATATATATATATATATATATATATATATATATACAATAAAGTATATACATACATATAGACATACTGGATCCTGAAAACTGACATATTCACTTTCGCGTATCATCATTCAAATGTATCTATCATTACCTTTATATGCATCCAAATGGCTATGATGTAATAGCTCTTGAGAAATAATCATTTAAATCGATTAAGAAATGCCGTAGATATCAGGTAGAGGTCAGGTAAATAAATAGTGCTTAATCCGCCAAAGTTTATTTATTTGCTACGTTAAAATTCAATTCACCTCAACAAGGTTATAAAATATTTCATTCGGTATCAGGACTGGATTTTGTTGATTTAGTTTGATTAAATTTATGCAAAAATCTCAGCCTGCGTCAACCGCGCCCATTCATAACTAATGTTTCAACCGTCGACCAGGATCTCTACCTATGCTTTTATTTTATATTGTATTAGGGCGAAAAACGACCAGACTGCAACCCTGGAAACAACTTCAATCGAAAAAGGTTACAGATGCGTTGTCAACCTTGAGGACTGAGATGGAAAGATGATGGAAGCCGTAAATATACAGGTTCTCTATACCCTTCAAACCGGAAGGGCGCCTCCGGAAAGGTGGGGTGGTTATATCTAAGGCGAGGGCATAATTACCCAGGGTCGCCACTAACGGGTACGGCTTTCTTCACCGAAGCAGTCAAGGCCAATAGCATGTCCTGCACCGTGGCGTTGCTGTAACCTTTCACCCACGTAAAAACAAAAAACGGGTTCTGATGATCACGTCAACTGAGCCAGCTAGTAGTCTGTAAGTCGACACTAAAGACTTCTCGCATACAAGAGAAAGGCATTGGAGGATTTGATTTACTTTTATTAATTCCATAATTTACATTCATTCATTCTTAAATCGATGACGTCACCGCGTAATAGACAATAAAATAGCTCTAGTGTTTTTGTATAAAAGTGTCCTGCCAATTGAAAGTGCCGAGCGGTCGGAATGGCACGTCGGCGGATGTCAGTCGCCCGTATTTATTCACGGAGGAAGACTATTTATGGCGTTGGTGTATTGTAAAGAAATCCTTTTATTTGGTGAACGAGATAATCCCGACTTAGTTAACAAACAATACGAGGTGTGGAACACAGAGCCCGGTGGAGTTCTCGTTGATAATGTTTAATGTTATTTTATTACTAATTGTTATTTTAGTTCGTTATAATAAATAAAATTTATATATAAAACGTAATCTTCATATGATCACACTGGGATCTGTCCATCTGTAAGGTGAATATGTTATTGAATTTTTGATTAGGAACCTGAGTTCGTAGTGAAGCATGCGATTAACGGTTTCTCGGTAGCTATTGCTAAAGCTATTGTTCTGTTATCAGTAATAGTACATGGCTTAGTAGGTTATATAACGTAATCTTCCCTTAATGGCAATTTAGCGGTCTCGAAAAATTACGGAGATTTTTAGTCAGATTTTAGTTCATCCATTTAATAAATTTATAAAGTGGTAAATCGTCTCTATATCTTTATAGTTGTCTGCACTTGAACTAGTAGGCGCGTGGGTCACCCTACACAAACAAACTGACACCCTGACATACACAATGTTCCACCACCGAAATAGATCCTGTTACAGACGCTCAGTAACAATGACAGGTTTAATGCATTAAAAACAGGGCGTTATAGCCTTAAAAAAAAATCGAATTTTGCTGTCAAACATTACTTGTCGGTGCAAAAATTAACAAAGGTAAGATCAAATTCTTAAAAAAAAATATTGTTTTTAAAAGGTTCTATGATTTTTTAAGTCTAAGTCAAAAACTGATTCCAAAAACTAAATTTGAATATTTTTAACAAAATTAAAATACTTAAAATTATAATTATGGGTACACAATACAGAAAAATATAAAAAAATAATAGAGAAGAACATTCTCTTTGGAACGTTTTTCTCTTAATATGAAGAAAATTTGGCAGTCATGAAACATTTATTAATCCATGATTATCCTTCACCAATTCTTAACTAAGACTTAATTTGTATTCCTTTTTAAAATTTACCAGACTAAAAACGTTGTGATCGTATACTTTTTGGATTAAAATGATAAGTAGCTAAAATCACCGTCTCTGCCGTTCTTACTTTTTCTCAACGCGTTGATACAATAGAAATTCGATTATTTCTATTGTATCAACATTAAGCATGACACGTGACAAGCGTTAAATAAACAAGAGATATATAAGAACACCTAGATCCTTTATCCAACTAGTGGTCCTTATTTTATGAAACATTGGACGTTTCTAATAATGAGACGATATGATTACAAGAAAAATAAAAAAGGGCTGTGCTTGCACAGTGATGCTGGTGATAAAGGACCGTGCTTTGTGGGTAACTTTAGAGGAGGCGATTTTCAGCCGTGGACTTGTGACAGGCGGATGATAATTAAAAGTAAAAAAACAACCATAAACATAAATATTACGTGTCAAATTTCATTAATTTTTTGAAGTGAAACTTCTTTAGCAGCGTTGCGATTTGAAAATTCAATGAAACGCAAAAGCGACAGTAAAAAGAGACAAACATATTCATAAATAGGATTTAGCCTGCCAGAGAATGAGATAGTTGTGTGTCTTTGCGTCTGCGTACAACACCATCGGGGTATAACATATATACGCCTTCGGAAAATATGTCATAAACCCACCACGTTGTTTTTTACGTATTAAAATTCGTTGGTTAATTAATTTATGTTAATTATTTAACACATCTGACCAATAATTTTAATTTATTTAAATTATCTAAAGTTAGGCCTATGTTCAGCAGTGGACTTCTGATAGGCTGAAATGATGATGATGATCTAAAGTTAAATTAATTAACTTGATTAAATTAAATGTGTTGATTTTACACACAGTTATGTTTGTGTGTATGTTGTGTATTTTTTTTAATGTAATATTTTGACTGTGTGAATTTTTTATCTTTTTATTTAATAAAATATTTTCCAAAAATGCCGACAACTAATGCTGAAAATTGTCGAGAGTATCGTCCGAAACGAAAAAGAATTTAAGGTAAAAATGTCGCATAAAATAAAATGTGTTATAGTATATCTTCAATTATATATCTTTATTTAAGATATATAATTATTAAGCTTGGTGAAAATATTATAAAAATAAAAAACCTTTTAATTATCCGAATACCTGATACTTGATCCCGATACTCTATATTTATCTCATTCTCTTGTAGGCTACTTTTCTTACTGAATTGCACACACACATTTTTTTTTTTTAGTATTGGATGAGATCTCTAAAAATAATGTCTTGTTTAAGTGAAACATCTGTTGGTTTTCATAATTATTATTTCAGGACCATAGTGTAAAAATACCGATAACATTAAAATGTATCACTTAAAATAGCTCCGCGTTAGGACAGTAAACGCAATAGGGTGGTTATTTTAACCTGTCAACACCATGTTACTTTTTTGACACCTCACATTCTATTTTCGGTTAAACTACCATACCAGAAACTCCGTGAATAATTTAGCAGTTTTATGCTGGAATAAATACAAAGTTAATTATCCTACGAGAAATTGATAATGATGTTATCCAATCAACCAATAAATTTTTTATTTGCATAGAACAAGATCCATTTTCGTCTTCTCATCTCAGGGATAAATTTCAGTGTCTCTCTTTATCCAATGATATAGTTCATAGATCTTCTTCTAATAATAAGGTTTGTATTTTTTGAAGGCCTCGAATGTGACATGATGTTGTTTAGTTTATTATTTGTGTATGTATATATGAAAGTATGTATGTATGCAGGTAAGTAATTTTATGCAATTCATTAGTATTATTTATGTAATATATGTACAAGGATTTATTAGTAATTTACTTTATTCGTTTTTGATATTCTAAGTACTTTGTACCTATGGTGTTGTGAAATTTTATGGTGCGCCCACCATTGGGGTAGAACGTCTAGAATGGTAGAAAGCCTGTAGGCATTCTCTACCAGTTTTTTGTGTCCTTCTATATAAAGGAATGTAATTAAGATTAAATAGATAAACACGGTCTTACTGAAACTGTTAATTATTGTTGAAAACAGATCACTTATTCTGCCTGCTTAGGGACTAAAATTTGAAAAACTAGTTATTTTGATAGAAAACAAGAAAATATTAAAATATGAAATGAATACAAGCCTTTAACCTGCTTATGATATGAGATCTTGAGTACGGCGACGTTTTCCATATTTGATAGAAGTGATCCCTTCGACCCCTTCGAGTGTCATAAGTTCTAATATGACTCATAACAATTGAATTTCAATTGTTTCAAAGTAAGATACGTAAAGGGTTACGTGGCAACCGCGTGGTTTTAGTGGTTACAGTTTAGCGTACCTAACTGTTGAGTCATTAGTCCCAGATTTGAATCTCAGCAACACATAAATTAGTTTTCGAGTCTGGTCGTATAGTGTAACACTACACTGTGTCAATGACTCTACATCTAATCCTTCCTCCGATTTTATCGCATATGCGTTACATCAGACACAAGCGAAGGTAAAGAAATAAAAAGATTATGGTAGTTAGGAAGTAATAGGGCCCAAAATGGGAGTTTATCGTATATTGTATTTGCTGCATGCAATATTATACCCATGCAATTATGAACAAAATGTCAGCTCTCCAAAATGTTTTTGAATATTTATAACAACGTGATAGAGGTTCAGGTTTTTCATAATGTACTGACAGTAGAATATAACAGTATGACAGTCTAATAGCCACAAAGAGCAATAATCAGGCTGACTGTGTTCTTATATGCCGTAAGCTGTGTTGTCGTCTCCATAAAATAAAATAAAAAAGAGAGAACACCAAATAAAACGATTCTAATAATATAAACAAAATAATGTATAACTAGTCTGGCCATAAATAAAGTTAGACTTATAACGTCCTTTTTTTCTGATTTCAAATTTAGAATGCGTTTTAATGTTTAGTATGAAAGAAACTTCGCTCAATTTGCCGCCATTTCACTTTTTTTTTTACTGTGATTGTTATATTACTTTACGGTGTGGAGCGTTAAAGAAAACAGAATTACAGCGAGTACTTTATACAATGTGGGTATAGAGCCGTCAGTAAGTTATAAGAGGCTTCAAAAGTTAAGCATTATCTGTATGTTTATGCACCACACGATCGACAGGTACATGGCCAATTGTATTTTGTATTGGTGCTGAGAGGTGGTACTTTAGTCATTGTAACCCTATTTTCACCATAGACAAGAACTAAGAATAATATTGCTGAAGCTCTATCCGTTAAAGCAAGAAGCCGTGCAAAATTTAAGTTATGTAGGAATTTCAAGTTTTGAATATTAAGTTCGAAGAAATTATTATTTCAGTATTAATCAGCATTATGAATTGAAATATCGAAAGGAAATGAATGTAAGTTAATAACTTTTGTCACAGCAGTATAACGTGAGTGCTCAGTTAAATGAGACAGTTAAATGTGCTACGTATCTGATTTCAAACCGTTAATGCGATGACGCCATATTGGATATTATTTACGACGGAATTAAATCTTCGTAAACGTCGCATATAAGCTTTCATTTTTAATATAGCGTGTAATTAGCATGTTAGTTTTGTTCGTAAAGGATTTGATGAAGTTTCAATTCAATCTGATAAGTACGCGGGTCATAACAAAATTATTGGTATTGTTTCAATACGTCAAAAATTATGGGAGTATTGTCTTGATTCTGTTCATTTTTTTAATTAGGCGTCACTGAATTTGCGAGGATTTTCTGTACCACAGTGGCCGTGGGTTTCGTAAGAGGCGACTAAGGGAAAAGCTTACAAATTCTCAAAGGCTTCCGTTAGATGGTGGGATTACCATCTCGTAAATTATCAGACCCAAATTAAGCATACCGATGAGGGGCAGAAGCGTCTAAAGTGTCTGGTTCTGCTATCGCAAACCCGCTTGCCACGCGGGGTGATTATGGCAAATCCTCCTTATGGTAGAGATCTATGCCCTGCAGTGGATTATTTACAAGCCGGTAAGGTAAGGTAGCCACCATTTTATATGGTTATATCACCTGTTCCTCTCTATTTTTGTATATGATGACTCATAATGATTAAGACGATCTATTCTAAGACGGGATCCTTATTAAAAAATCGCACCTCATATTACCTGAAAAAACTTCGCATTCCTTGCTGCTTTTCATTATTCTGGGAATATGTAATAGGCGAATATTTTGAGTACGAAATGTTTGGTAGTTAACCAGTTAATAAGTTTGAACAACGTATGGTCAAATAAGAAATAATTTTATTTAAACTTGGAAATTATGTGAGGAATAAAAACATTTGGCGAATTCTACTTCTCGCTGCGTAACAATTTTAGAGATAACATTGTTGTTCAAGTATCACCGTTCTCGTTTGTAACCTTACATGGTCACAACCCTTTAGAAAACGAACAAAGTCCGGAGCTGCCAAATCTATAGTTCTTGGGACAATCAGTGTCACTTAGCCGTTTCTAGAGACTAATTATTGATCAGGTTGACATTTGTCATTCAGGCTTATTTAATGTCAAAATCCACAACTTTCTCAAAGTTCCCAAAAGACCGTACTCTAAAGCAATCTCATAGGAATGGCATGTGTTCAGAAGTACACTGATAATATGTTGTTGATGATGGTTTGATATCATAATGATGATGAAACCACATTACTCACTCAAAAGCTTTCATAACCCACCCACCCCATTTTGTTTAAAAATATATGTTGCATACTGGCCATTATGAAAAACAAAACCTATTAAAAAAAAGGCCGAATGAAGTGTTAAAAAAAGAAACTCAGCATTAGTGTTCCATAACGTAACTAACCTCCTTTTAAGCAGGAGGTTGTCGCCCCCTCGCACCTAGATAGGACTAACGGACCATCCGCCTATGCTAATAGTTGTGCCGTGTTTTTGTCCTAGCCATTCGCCATGAGCATTAATCGTGACGGGTCAGGGTTTATAATTCTAAACTCTATTGTATTGTCAATCAGTTTAATCGTAAGAGGAATTGAGTAGCCATTGAATTTTTTATCACTTCATTTGTGACGTTAGAAGGAAGAAATTTCTTTGTATATATTATTTTTTTATAGAATTGACGTGACTAACCGTGTTGTAGCACCTGATGGTAAGTGTCCACTGAAGCCCATGGGCGCCTGCGACTGAAGTACGGCTACAACTTCAATCGAATGAGGTTGCAACAGATGCGTTATCACCCTTGAGGATTAACATGGAATGCCGCACAGTTAGTAATTATACTAGCTCGGAACTCCCTTAAAACCGGAACTCAGCAGTGGTTGAACCGGTGATTGGTGGCAGAAGTGAGTAAAAGGGTGCTACCCACCCAGACAACTCCTAAGCAGAGAATGATCCTACCACCGCGAAAATGATTGTACATAAGCTATAGGTGTGCGTGCTATCAACCGAAGCGGTAGGCATAGATTATGTATTTTCATTTGGCACGAATCCTTGAGCATTGTCTCTCTACTCCGAGAGATTTTCAAAGAATTGGCAGATTCGTGCATCGCTTCCTCCCGGTATGGAAGACAATAATATTTTCATTTGATAGTGGCCACTATTTAAAATGTAGGGGTCGTTTAAAGTTTATCAATCGACGTACCTCCGCCTTGATTCTTTTGTAGAAAACGGACGGGTAAAGTAATAAAAAGATAATGTTACAGAACACAAGTGTTGCCTGTCAAAATATTTACACTTCATATATGCAATGTTTACATTTCGTTGTCCTCGAATACTTTAAGTAGTCGTTTGCTTATTTTATAAAACGGTCATAACAAGCTTTGTAGGGAGATATTCGGCAGCCAGAAGGGTTGACAGACGATCTATAAAAAAACCAGTTAGTTGGCTGATATTTCTGTTGTCTATTTCGTTCTACCTATTATTTATATGACGAAAGATTTCGATACGACATATAGCGTTTTTAAACAGATGTTATAAAAAATTTATAAGAAATTCATTGGGAAGACTGTTTATATGCTCTTTGTGTAAATGCATAACATTTTACAACTAAAACCCTATAAGTATAGTGTAACAAACAGACATACTTCTTAATGAAACTTTATTAGAAACGGCCTAATATAAAAAATATCAATACACCGAGGACCAACATGTGTGGAAATAGCTCTTACTCGGCACACGCAGCTCCCCAAGTAGTGTTAAAATTGACATTTAAAAAAAATTGTATTGATTTTATTATGATCTGTGAATATGACCTGTGAAGGTCTTATCGTGCGAACCTGTATAGATATCGAAGTACGTAAGAGCTTTAAAGAAGACTAAATTGTATAAAAACTTTGGCTTTGTCGGCTTAGTGACGCAGTGACTAAACGTTTGATCGGGTAGCGGGTTCGATTCTCGCACGGTACTAGTATTTGTCTACTAACGGCTACAATAAACAATGGGCTACAAATAATTGTTCTGGATTCGTACTGGAGCAGCGTGTCGTGACCCTTTAGTGAATAATTCTATGAATTAGAATACTAGACTTAAGCAATTGCACGGATTTTAATGAACTATTTAGTGCTATGTATAGGCTATATTATCGTTATATTGGTAACTACAAACAAACATACTGTTACGAGCTACGGGTTGCGAGATTGGAGTAAGAAGGTCGATATCCTAAACTTCAATTTTTTTTTTAAGGAAATGACGCCAAACGAGCAAGCGGTTCACCTGATGGTAAGTGCTTACCGTCGCCCACATACATCTGCAACACCATAGATGCTGCAGGTGCGTTGCCGGTCTTTAAGGATATTTGGGAGATGGGAGCGAAGAGGAGGGGAATAAGGAGGGGGAGTGGGGGAGTGAGCCTCCGCTTACCTCACTCACCGAACGAAACGCAAGAACAAGATGCCTCTACTTCACGCCGGTATTCTGCGAGGCCGTGGTACCAACCCAGTCGAGGCGGCCCATTCGAGCAGCAGCAAAAGCCGCCGCTTGGCTCTTAAAAAGTTCAGAGTTCAGGGTTCAGAGTTTCTTCCTGATAGCGCTATCCCTCGCTCGTGATCTTCCACTCTGTCGTTTCTTCCTTTGCCTTTTCTCTTCGTATTCTTCGCGATCTTCCACTTCCACATATATTGACGTTATTGGGCACTTTACATTCAATTGGAAACATTCGTATGTTAGTCGTTACAATACAAATGGAAACGTTTGTATGTTAGTCTCACTTAAACGACTGAACGGATATGAACGAATAGAATATGCCATGGGTATGTCGTAGATAGTTCGTAAATTTCGGCTGTTTCATGAAATGGCCAACTAAGAGTAATACTGGCCACATGGTTTAATCGCCGAAGGAACGAAAGCTTTCAAAATATGTGGTAATGGAAAGATGATAATAAATGGTAGTTTTTAATAATCAAGAAGATATACTACGACGAGCCTACTATACCTCTTATTTCGACGAAAATATATTTTAAAACTTTTTGGCGAAGTTCATAAATTTATGCAGTCTAGTGTTTACCGTAATTAAAGTTTGTGTAAATCGGCGTAAATTTCAATTTCGTTGTAGCAATATGGTCAATTCATGAAATGGTCGATTTGTACGTTCGGCCTGCCACAGATAAATCTCAATAATTGTCAATAAATCTCAATCCATTGAGACAAAATGTGTGAAGGGCGAAGCCGCGGGCCGCCGCTAGCACATTATATATATATATATTTGTACACATGTTTATATTGCAAGTTCACCGACCTGTGACGAAATTCTGTTAAAACAATCAACGCGCAAAATTGGCTTTAATTACATATGTGGCACAATTCCATTGTAATATCGCGCGACGCGACAACACTTGGGTACTGTTTTTGTGCGTTTAATAATTTAATGGCAACATCTGACTTTGCACAATTGTAAAGCATGAAGGAGGGCTTAGTGGCTAGCGTACCCGTCTGTGAACCCATGGGCCCTGCGTTCGAATCCCACCCAGCAGAAGTAAATATTACAAAAAGTACCCACAAAAAGTAAAAGACACATATTATTGTTTTTTTTAGGATCTGGTTGTTCTGTATTCTGTCCCCGTGTATCACTGCATCTGACCTTTTCCATCTTAATGTACTAGCGGTATTTCGGGTACGGGAAGGTGAAGATATGCGCTTCTGTGTTCGTACGTACACTTGCGGCACTGTTATATCCTGCCCGATTGATAATTGCCGATATTAGGCAGTTGTCGGGACCATACTTCAGCAGACCTTTCTAAGCAGTGTTGTCGACTATCGATACTAGATGGCGCATGTATACACTCACGTCGAATTACCACTTCTTTACAAATACCAGCTCTCCTGTAAGCAACGTATCAAGTACGAAGATAGCCAATTTTTAAAGTCAAGTGAAGTCCGCTCGGCTGGCGCAGCGACGCTGACAGTCTCGAGTTCAATTCCAAGACCGATATGTATATATTCACGCCTTGTTCCCAACGTGGTAGGCAGAGACAATCTTCTTTCCACTTGCTACGGTCCTGACATTCATCCTCTCTCATCACATTATTATCGAGACCGAACACGTATTAATTGTTTGATCTACGTATAACATCTGGGTAGATACGACCCTCTTGCTTACTTCTGCCGCACCGCTAGTCATCTGCGGAAGCACTGTTGTGTTTGGTCCTGAAGAGTTCTAATCTATCTTTCTTTGAATTCTATCTTTGTCTTCAGGGGCAACGGACGCATCTGTAACCTTCTTCAATTTAAGTCGCTTCCAGGTGCATGAAGCCCTGCCAGTAGCCACTTAACAGATGGACGGTTAGCTCATTTGTAACTCTGTGGTAATAAAGAATGCAGGTTTCCTCGTAAGATGTTCCTTCAGAGCACGAGGTAAATGCATTTGAAATTGCAATCAGCATTTACGCGGTGCAGTCAACGGGATTCATGCTCAGATCACAATGCTGCATTACGATTAAGTTGAGCGTCACGGCCCCTTATATAACAAGATGCCAGTATTTACACGTAAATGATTTAAATTATAGAAAGTGAGAAGAGAGTGTACGCATTATTCGAAGTTTAAAACCTGTCTTTTTAGTCATAGGGTTTCCCTGTGCGTGTCAAACGTCGGCGCACTGCAGTGTTGCATGTATTCAATTTCCAATTAATTGTTTTTTTTCGACGTCGACAACGTTGCGTGGTAAAATTTTAATTAAAACTTAATGTCTTTCTTCTTTATACCACGTAATATTACATTTTGTAGTGACTAATTTATTGTAAATTAATATTAGGAAAATAATTTATTGTTCTCTTAAAGATCTCTTCAAAATAATGAAAACCATCTCAATCTCGTCTTACTGGTAACCATAAAGAGTACAGTAGTACACACCTCCTGGCTTATGAGCCATGATCTCCTGATTATGATCAGCTCTTCCTCTTGATCAGTCTTTGCAGGACATTGGCATTACCATGAAAGCGCCAACAATAGCTTTGAGGTAAGCAAGCAGGGGTATGGATTAGTAGTAGCTTTTCTTTTCTTTAAATCAATTAAATTTTAACTTTTTTTTTAATTAAATATTGTAAACTTAAAGCGTTAACTGTTTTAATTTTTTTTTATTCGCCCTGTGCAGCAAAAAAAGTTTCTTCTTCTTCAGTGCAGTTACCAGTACTGGCAGGCGGCTTTGTGGGCGCAGTGCCTCACAAGTGGTGCTGCCCGCGATTATTAGTTTGTGGGATTTTGGTTCGGCATATTCAGATGGATTTTCCGCCAGCAGTCGGATACCAGAGCATCACTCCAAAGTCAAAAGGGTGCACCGAGTGTAATGCAAATCAATTTTACTTCTTAGTTCTTTGTTTTACGTGAGGTAGTGTCGGGTTAAGTCGGGATCAGCATTGAATTGCGGACCGACTAAAACCTCCACGGTTTAGATATACGCTGTTGGCCCGATGGTCACTTCTTTACATACTCTTATATGTAGCTAGTACCCACAGGTGAAGCTTAAAAGCATGTTTAAAATAGATTTATTCGATGTGCTTTTCGGTTGGATTGTTTTAAGGTTTCGTTATACGAACATATATAAGCGAATTAATTGAACGTAATGATTTTGTAGTTTTGACATTTTATGTAGTAACACTGAGAAAAAATGCTTACTAGTAAAAGGCGTGGCAAGGCTTTATTAAATACCTGCCTAGCTCTATATCTAAAATATAAAATATATGTAAATATATAAAAATGGTTGCAACTTTTTCCTTAGATTCCATAACTGAATAATTTTTTTTTACTACTTACTTCTTACTTTTATCTCTCCAAATTAAATTGTTTTTATATTAGAGTGATACATTGATAAAGTTTAAACAAACAGACAGACTAACGTGTCTTGTACCTTGAGCTATTACTCGATTCATTCACCGCTACTCTGGGGGACGAGAAAACTGGCGATAAATCACACTAAACCCATCTGGGAATGCCAAGCACTTCCTCCAAAGCCCACAGTGCGTCATTCAACCACAAACATTTGCCTCGTACGTCCTTGAAAGCAAAGTAGAAGGAAAGCAGAATATACCTTAAATTTTGGGCTTTTTAAGACTAAAACTTTTGCCATGAAATACTTCCGCTCATGTTGTCACCTGGCAACTTTACATTTTTAAATAACGTACGTAATTTTGTATATTCAACGGGTCTCTACCACGTAAGAAAGATTCGCATAATTTTTCGTCATCAGCGTCACAAATCCACAGCTTCATCAAACATACTTACGGCTATGTCGTTTATCCTGATTTTTCTGCTAACAGTTGCGGGTATTTTTCATCAGATTAATATTTAAACTGATCATCAGTGTTCAACCATATCACTCGTAGTCAAATAGACTTCAGTAAACCACATTTTACATAATTATGTAGGACAGAACGTGATCGGTGTTGAGCCCACGTGGTGAGCGAGGTTTGGCGCCCGGAGATGGCCATGAGGTTATCAAGGATCATGTGTTAGTTGCCTCTCGCCACATCCACTGGACGAACGGGGATGGCACATTCGTCTTCCCTACTACAAGGAATAATATTTAATTAAAACATATGTTTTTGATAATTTAAGTAAAATGCATCAATCATTTCTTATTTAACAATATAAAGGCAGTTATTGCTACCGCTCGAAAGGGCCGGCTCGACGCAGAATACCGGAGTGAGGAAGAGGCATCTTGTGCATCCACGTTTCGTTCGATGATCGAGATAACCGGAATCGCTCTCGCCTTCCCTCTCGCTTTGCACTTCCCTTCTCTTTACCCGTCCCCAAGTATCCTTCAAAGCTGGCAACGCAGCCGCAGCACCTGGTATTGCAGATGTATGTGGACGTCGGTAATCTCTTATCATCAGGTGAGCCTCATGCTCAAAAAAAAAAAGCTTAAGCGTCAAGACTTGATCAAATGCTTTGTCAAATACAAGCACAATCAACATAGATCTAATCTTTGGAAGCAATTATACATGCATCATACAAAAAATCGTTTTAAATGGAATCTGACTCTCACATCAGAGAGATATGACTCGATACTCAATTTTTATCCCCATCAAGAGACTGTAAGACCATGTCTCGTAACATGTTTCGAGACAAATGTTTTCTACAGCGTACTAGGACGACATAAGACGACAAGCCAGACATAAGCCGTCCTTGCTCCCGCTTGAGCAGGGATGCATTAGGGTAGCTTACAATCACTTCTTTAACAGATTTAAAATAGGATTTCTTTAATTCTTCTGGTTTTTGTTTATGTGGTTACCCATCTGACTCACATTGCGTCGGTTCCATATTGATAAATGTATATTTTAGTATTAAAAATAGTATGATGATGCACTCCGAACAAGGCAAAAAGATTTTTAAATAATAGCTATTTTGTAATAGCAGCGTAAGAGAATTTGTCACACCACCACATCCTCTTCATATCATAAAAGTTAAATTAAGTAAATTCGAAAAGTCTTACAGCGAATTATAATCTCAAATATGCCATATATAAAACCATATTCCATCTGCCAAACATACCGATCACGACCAATCCTAATGAGAGATGCCTATGTCCTATAGTGAATAGTTTGAAGGTAGCTGAAGGTATATAATATTAATAACTATAGGAGCGTTTAGCTGCGGCGCCGTGGGTCGCGGGTTCGATTCCCGCACGGGTCTAGTATTTGTATGGACTACAAATAATAGTTCCCGGTCTGGGTGTTTGTCCATGTGCAATTCATGTATGTAAACTGACTCCCCGACACAGGAGAGATTCCTAATAATAATAAGTTTTTCGATACTAATCTACGAACTTTATCGATAGTTTGAACAATAAGACGGCGGGTCAACATCTGTCACGTTGTTCCGAATAAAATCTATGTGTCTGTTCCTGTGTCGCGGACAGGAGAAATACCTACAGCGGAAGGTAACGTTTTTTAAAAAAAAAAGATAAGATAAAAATGTTATCTACGATGTAATACCTAATACAGTGTTCTAAATTTGTTGTTCTACTTACCCTGTTGCCTATTTTTGGCGCGCAGCTACCGACAGATTTCGAAAACTAATGACGGCACTTCAAAGATTTGAATCGTTGAGGACAGTGCAGCCATTAGGTATGTTCTAAATCATATTTCAGCCATTTAAAATGGCAGTTGTTGATTAAAAAAACTTATCTACCGAAACAAGAGCACAACTCAGTGCTCTATTTAACATTATGAATCATACGACTACACATATATGTATATTACAATGACCACAGGAACAATGAAATTATTTGGAAATAGTGAAACGTTTTTTACGAATGGAACAAAAATCTTTTTTTTTTTTCAAACAAATTAAATGGTCTAATAACCCAAATAAACGCAAGCGCTTTTCTTCATGACTAATAGTTTAATGACCTTGGTAAGAGCAACAACCTCGCAGAATTTCATTGTCGGCATGTCGGCGACTTCAAAGGTAGTCAGCGGACGTCAAAATAACTAAAACTAAAAGATTATCCTGTGACTAAACTACTGTAACTATATAATTATATAATATATCTGGTGTATGACCTAGAAATGACCGAGGTCGCCTCTCTCCGAAACCCACGGAAAGAAAGTGGATGGAAGATTCTTACCCACAACAACACAGCCAATACTGATAGTGACACCCTCAATATGCAAAGATATTATATTATATCATACCCAGATATCATTTCATCAGTGATTAGTCATTACCCATGTAAAGAAAGAGATTTTTATTGGACTGAAGAGACAAACATAATAATAGTCCACCCATTGTAAGTGGCCACTGAAGCCCTTGGGCTCATGCAAACCACTTCAATCGAAGTAGGTTACAGATAAGTTGTCGAAGGACTAAAGCGTAATTCCTCAAAGCCTGTAACTTTACAGGACTCAATAGTGTTTGCACTGCTGATTGGCAGCAGAAATAGGTAAGAGAGTGGTAATCTACCCAGGCAACGTGGTAGAGCCAAGCGGCGGCTTTTGCTGCTGCTCGAATGATTCGGCTCGACCGGGTTGATACCACGGCCTTGCAGAATACCGGCGTTAAGTAGAGCTATTGTCTGCTTCTGCGTTTCAATCGGTGAGTGAGGTAACCGAAGGCCCACTCCTTCTATCCGTATTACTCCATCCTTCTTCCCTTCACTCTCATCACTCATCATCATTTCAGCCTACTACAAGTCCACTGCAGAAAACATAGGCCTCCCCCAAATATTACTTACTATTTAAACCTCTCATTATAGGGGGTGGGGGTTGCCACAGTTTCCACGCCTGGCGTGCGGGTTGACAACCGCAGTTTTTTTTGTGTTCTAATGCAGGAAGATGCTGCTGTCCATCTCCTAATATAAATTTTTCCCTCTGTCGACTTTTACGACACCCGCAGGACAAGACGGGATGGCAGATTCTATTCTACCGCTACCATTCGGTAAGATCGTACAGACGTTAGACGTTTTACCATTAGTCGCATTTATACAACACCCATGGTCAGACAGGGTTACCGCTATTCTTTAATTCCGATAGTGTGGGTTTGGGTTCAGCAAAACCGGATGGAGTTTTCACCAGCTGTCAACGGCCAGAGCATCGTTTGTTAAGTAGAAGGATGCAACACGGTTTGCATTTGAAGATAAAGATGTAACGCCTGTATGGTAAGTATGGGAGTAAAGGGAAATCCTCAAATGCTTGGTCACTACGTTGACCGAGCTGTCAGCTCTTAAGATAACATTTAAAAAACCTTTATTATTTAATATCTAAGCAAATCCAAAACAATTCCTTAAAGCGCACAGCGCATGGTAACCCTATTAAAGGAGATAAACAATGACCTTTTAGCTTCATTGTTCGCGCTTAGATATCGACCGATATCTAGCTTGCGGTTTTGTTTGTTTCAACTTTTCATGATTCATTCAATAAGTTGACTATGAATAATGGCTAATTAATATTTTATTCTGACAGGCCTGACAACTAACTTGCCCCCTAATTATTAGATATCCTACTGGTAATATACCGAACTTGTTCGGAACAAAGAAACTTTCATATTTCTTATTCAATCAGTATAAATTTTTTTGGTTGAAATTCGGTATGGAGACGCCTCGAACCCTGGGGACGACCAGGAAAGCAGCATTCTCTTCTCGAGCATAGCCGCGCGCGAAAGCAGGTAGTAACATAGAGGTATCGAAAGTAAACTGTTATCTCTCTTAATTATACAAGCCTCTAAGACTGTAATAACAGATGATCTTATTTTGAATAATATAATAGATAAGAAAATAACCATGTCTAATATGCCATACCTAAATAACACAGATTAAAGTTGTATGTGTGTATGTATGTAGCTAACTGTGTAAGTATATAACCTTGAAATTTATATCTTTTTACTTGTTTTATTCTGTTAGCTGTATCGCCTCTATTATGTGTTTATCTCTGCTTAGCCTAATGGTTGACTGGGAGAGAATGCCTCTAGGCATTAAGTCCGCCATGTGTACCATTTTGTGCATGAAGCTTAAATAAATATAGTACCGGTTGTATATTGGTGGATAAACAATAAAAAAATTATATTGTAATATAATAATGTATTCCATAACGCTAATTGATTATAACAAAAAATAAATTGGTACTAAAATGATCACATATCATATTTAAAAAATCTAATTGAGCGCAATAAAATCCGTTAATGATGCTTTAATTTCAAATGTGTAGTAATCGCGTAAACATAAGAAATCATTATGTGATATCACCCTTAAAAAATATACGTCACAAGGTGTTCGTGTTTGCGCCTTCCTTCGTTTCCAAATCATAGAATATGTACCCACGAAGGTATACTCATCTTGGGAACGTAAACATACCGATTGCACACATCATTGTTAGGGTACAAAATCGTTGCATCACACGGGAACATCATCTTTGAACATCCTTATTTCGTTAATCACATTTAATGTTCCTACGATTTGGTGCGTTGGGCAACATCTTCTATTGCGTTATATTGTTACCATCCTGTACCCAAAGGGCTATATATTGCGCTGTAACATCAACATTAGTAAACGTTCAAGAAATTTTAACCCTAAAGGTATTGAGTTTAAGTCTAAAATCGCTAGCGATTACTTTAACGCAGACTCATGTCTGTTGTGAGGTTAAAAACTTGTAAAAAAAAATTTTTAGGAGAAAAATAAATGCTTTTTGTAATAAAAATATTTATTGCTCATGATTTAAAAAAAGAATATGCAATAATGTATAATTAGCTAGTAATATTAACAAAGGATATTTACAACTTACATTTATAAATACAATACTGAGATTAAGTTAACTAGGTATAATTTTCCGCTTTGCGGTTATAAAATTGACAATATTTGCAATACAGTTTAATAAATAACGTTAGCTGAAACCAACATACGAGTATATTATTACAAATATCTATAATAGATATATCTTCTTGGTCTGTCTGTATAGTATGACACTGCGTTTAAAATAGTTTGTAGGTACCCTAAGTGTAACTTAGTCATTTCGAGTAGTGTTTTAACTTAAATAACTTCAAAACTTTTGCTGTTGCTTGAATGGGCCGGCAAGATCGAGGTACCACTGCTTTGCAGAATACCGGCGTGAAGGAGATGCATCTTTTGCCCAGGAGGTAGCCGAGTACTTGCTCCTATACCCGTCTCCCCCTTCGTACAACGCAACGCAACGCACCTGCAGCTCCTCTGATGTTGCAGATGTACTCGAACGTCGGTAATTACTAACCATCAGATGACCCGCGTGTTCCTTGCCTCCTTTCACATCAAAAAATAAATTGTTAATATTTGATACCCGGCCAGCAAAACTAGAGTTTGAGATTTTGAAACCCGTCCGAAAACATTTGTGTGATGAGTATAAATGTTTGTGCCGGAGTCATGGATGTTTATCCATTTTATCTTACCCATAAGAAAAACAAATTGCATAACATTACAGCGAGATTATATAATTAATTAGTAATAGTATTTGTGATATTTAACAATGATTTAAAAAGTGGAAGGAGATTGTTTCTGCCTACCCCGTTAGGGAACAAGGGGTGAATATATGTATGTATGTATGTATATTGCTGCACAAATGTTGGACCAAATGAACGCAAATATAGAACCTGAGCAATTTACAAGGATTCAATAGAATTTGGATAATATACACATATAATACAGGTCATGTTATAGTTCCGTGTTAACGTTTATATAGAGGCACTAACTTATCCTACTCTGCCCGTGGCCGGAGGTAAGTTTATGCGATGTGAAGAAAGGGTCTGGTCCAGCGTTAGGAAACCCGGGACTATCACTTCGTTTGCATGTACGCGGTTTCCACACGAGAAACTTTATTCCTTTATCCCCAACGCTCATTTAACACGACCTATGTCATATCACAAGTCCACTGCTGAACATTGGTCTCCTCCAGAGAATTCCTCATACACTTATAAATAACACTTGATCTCGTAAACTAGTTAAATATACAGTTACGTCGATCAGTAGTCAGCTGAGCATCAAGTGAAATCGCGGTCAAACTTAGTTTTCATTGATCTTGAGACTTGATTCGTCATTCTTTTACCGCTAATACATCTAACTCATGATTCTTAAAGGGGTAAAAGCAGCAGCCTTAAATGTCTCAATGCTGAGCAAAGATCTCTCACTTTTTAAGAGGGTTCCGTAATCAGGAAAGGTCCACCCGTCCGGATGTAACATGTCCTTAAACTTTTATGTTTAGTTATTTTTCGCTACATTATTATGTCTTACCTCACGATGTTTGCCTTCACCGTAGATCTCGTGGTAAATTCAATAACTAAAATTGCGTTCAACAGTTCTAGTGGTGCCAGCAATGGGACTCTGACACAGGGTCTCTCGCGTAGGTAGTGGTTTATCCAATAATGTGGATATTTATTTTAGTCGTTTAAACCCATTTTTTTGGACTAACGTGACTGGTGTTAGGCCTGTCGTCAATGATTCTTATTTACAAATAATAGCGATGTACACACAGTTTTAATTTTATGGTCATATTTATCTATCTAATGATAAGTATTTACAATGTTATTAAAATTATTTTTATTCAAGTGGCAAGCCCCTGTAGGCTGTTGTCATATAGCAAAGTCTTTGTTGTTAATTGGCTGCTCGTCATGTTGGTATCCTGTTCATTTTCTTTTTTCTCGTAACAGAAGTTGTCGCAGAGGCCGAGTACCTGTAAACAAGATAACATTTTGATAAAACTATATAGTTTTTTCGTTTTAAAAAAAATGTTGCACCGTATGTTAGATGTTTTATAGGGATACATAAATCGTATATGGACAAGTCCAAACCCTGCATAATTACATGTAGGCCGTGCAAACACTTATTCCGTGCTGGAGTCGAACCCACGACCCTCAGCACCGAAATCTATATAACCATGCCTGAATTAGTAAGATATTTTCTTGTTAAGTGTTGCACAATTCCAATATATATAGTTTAATTTAAGTAGTATATGTTTTAAGCAGAGGTTACATATTTTTATTTTAGTAGCCGGGCGCAGTGCAATCTCGACATCCACGGTAAGAAAGAGGGTGGCAGGACGTATGCGTATACATTATTCAACTATTAAAAAAAAAAACAAGAGCCCCTTAGTTAACATTTGTATTCTCATCTCTTTATTTATTTGCAGACGCCATATACTCTCTGTCACTCCCATTATGAAGACGAATCTAATGACACCTAATATGTTGAAATCAATAAAGCCGAAGAAATAGACGTGCATACATACACTCGAAAAACATTACTCTCCTTCTGGGGCAGTCGGATAAAAAGACTAGGTATCTCACTCACCGTATACAGTGAGCAGAAAAGCCAATCACCGCGCCGGTGAGCACGTCCCACCAATGGTGCCGATGATCTGTTATCCTGGTCAGGGAGCAGACGACAGCGTAAGTGATGCACATGAGTTGTAGTACCGGTACCAGGAACACGGTACGGTGGCGCCAGCCGAACGCCCGTCTTTGGAGATACCACTGAAACGATAATTATATTTAATATTTTTTTAATGTATAACCATGAATTCTTCCTATTTTTTTCGGAACATTTTGGTGGATAACCATTGGCCTAAAATTCTTAAGAATCTAAGTGACAACCTTATAATATACTTTTATACTTGGTAGAGACAAGTGGCGGCTTAAGCCCGAATCGGCCGCTCGATGTGGTCAGTACCAAGGTCTCGTTAAATACCGGTGTGTAGTAAAGGTCTTTATTTATTAACTGCATTATCGAATAATTCGGCGCATGCTTACTATGAGTGTATTCTGGTTACTAATATAAGATAATAACTAGGAGACATTTTTGTACGTGGCGGAGCCAAGCGGCGGCTTTTGCTGCTGCTCGAATGGGCCGGCTTGACCGAGGTCGTACCACAACCTCACAAAATACTGGCGTGAAGTAGAGGCGTCTTGTACTTCTGAATTTCTTTCGGTCAGTAAGTTAACCGGAGGTCCACTCCTCCTCTCCCCGTGAGCGCAGTGCTTGCTCCCTCGCACTAAGGACGCTGCTACCCACTGCATATACGGGCTGTTCTGCCATCATTAGTCTCACAAGCGACTCAAGCCTCAACCGCCCGGTGCATGTAAAGTATACAGTTTATGGACATTACATCAATTAGATATTTACCGCCATGAATAGTCCGCAGAAAACAGAAAGCGACGTATGACCCGAAGGGAAACTTCGGTAAGAATCCATCTGATACCAAGCCGAGAAGCGGGTCGACGTGCATTCGAAGGTGCTCACGAAGTCAGAGCTGAAACAGAGCAGTTATTAAAACCAACAGAATCTACGAATCTACGAATAGTAAGTGTTCTACCGGTGATTATCTATCATTATTATTACAGCCATCAGCGACAAACAAGTCCACTGCTGTAAAGTAAAGTAGCAGCCTGTAAGTGCCCACAGCTGGACAAAGGTTTCCTTCTTAAATTTCTGAGAGGTTGTTGGAGCCCGAAAGGTCCTGCCACGCTGCACACTCCAGTGCAGGTTGGCGGGTTTTCTTTTCTATTATTTCTCAGATATGCAGGTTTCCCCAGGATGTTTTCCTTCATCCGGGCACGCGATAAATAGAGCACTAAAAATTGCTTTAAACAATTTTAGTGGTGCCGGCACCAAGAATCGAAGCCAGGTCACTCGCGCTCTATGATACTTAAGTGAGCGCCTTGACCACTAGGCTATCCCCTGAATTATGAATCCTCCTTAATAAATTTACAGAAAGATCAACATTACCGTTTTCCAACGGTTATGTTTTGACACGTCAGCTGAAATTGATATGTGTAATAACTTTTGCTACTCGACATGGCCGTTGAATGTTTACCGAGAGTTCTGTGCAATGGAAACGGGTACAATAATAAAAATAAGTATACATATTTATGTATATCTCCCAACCAGACGAGTATATATCTAAATAACCCAAAAATAATAATAATTATTATATTTTACTTTATTTTAAGTATTTTAATTATAATGTATATTAAAGTAAACTTATTTATTTTATTGCATTTTTTGTATTTATTTATATCACCCAACCAGACGAGTATATATCTAAATAGCCCGACATAATGATAATAATATTTTTATTGTAGCAAACAGTGAACAAATTCAAGCGTATTTCCAAAAACTAGGCAAGTCTGTATCTCGAGGACCGATAAAAGCTCCGCGAGATGTTATTTCAATCTCAATTTTTCAAATATTAAGTCAACATGCGAGTAAAATATATGTCTATATGGTGAAAGCTTAAACAAATTTATTAACGGCTCTTTCCTTTGTCATGGTTCACTTATTCTTCTACTTCATCATTAGTTCTACTTCATCATTAGCCTATGTAAGTCCACTGCTATGCCTAAGAATTTTCATTAAAGCGCCAACAAATATCGGAATGCCAAGCATTGATTCACCCATACTGACCACGTTGGGTAAGAAGGTTCGTACACAATTTCAAGCAATCTCCGTCTCTGTCTCTGGCATCAGCCTGTCAAATGTCCTCTACCGGGCAAAGGTGTCTCCCAATAGAAGGATTTGCCACAATTGCCACTCCTTACTAGGAGTGGCAGTGTCGATGAGTGACATCGGCATCAGAATCCACCCCCTGTCGGAAGATGGATCACGACTATGGGAAAAGTCATGAAAATAGCAATGGCTACCGGCAGATGGGGGAATTACATTCTCGAAAAATACCAGACCACAATAAATCAGACAGATGACGAGCAGCAGCCTTGATGGTGCGAGGTATCTGGTACTGCGATCGACAATCCTTTTGCCGAGGGTGGCGATCATGGTAAATTCCTTTATATGGGTGAGATCTGTGTACTGCCGAGGACTATTTACAGACCCGTAAGGTTAGGTAATCTCAGGATCTCATAAAGTTACATAGTTTAAAAATAAATCTCATAGATTAAAAAAAAAAAGTGTTAATCTGAATATTACTCACCCATTACATGTCTTGGCTGTATCGGGCTCGCATATATCGAAGAATGTTGGTCTTGGATTTCCAGTCACAACCTTCATAACCTCGGTGATTGAAATATTCAAAATCATGCCGTATGCGTAACTCCGGTACAGAAGCAGTGCCTTCTTGAAAGAAAGGAGTGATTTTGTTCGTATCGAGTGTTCGGGATTGGAGAACGCTAATTCCGTTAACAAGATCTGAAATCAAAATAATAAGTGTATTTTCTCTTTCTTTCTCTCTTTCTCTCTCACTCTTATCTTTTCCTCCAACCTACGCATGGTGCACTGCTAGCTAACACAACAAGGCTATGGCGATCGAATGATGCCAAAAAAGTCAACCAACATTTGCCGAACCCAAATCTCACAGACAATTGATGGGGAGCAGTATCACTAATATCGACACTGCACTAACCAACCTGCTTTTCCCATTGTGACAGTTTCTGCAAATCTTTCAAGAAACGTATCCTGGCTTTCGCTGGCGCCGTCTTGGAGAAGCGTATGATCAACAGTGGATTAACTATGCTGATACAGATGAAGAAGTAGAAAATGTAGGACTTTTTTCTATTTTAGACAATATTCTCAATATTCAGGACATATTCTTTTGGTATAGAGAACGGTCCCTAAAATTTTAAAAATGTCTACAACTCACGGGTTTTCCATACAAAATTTCTGGTCGAAAATCTTTGAAACCGATGTTTATGAAACTTTATACACATCATCAGGATAGCATAGGTTTAAAAAGAAAACTTTTCAAAATAGAGTATTAAAGCTCAATCAAAGCGATTTTAAGTTTCCCGTAATGTAACAGATAATAATAATTATCTCCTTTGTAACTGGACACATCGAAAATGTTTTTGTATGAAAAGCCGTGAAGCGTAGACGCTCTTAGCATCTTGGAGTTGCATATGACTTTTATCGTAGACCATCTCTTTACAGTACACAATAGATAAACAGAATAAATATTTGAAATGGAATTATTATTTACGGATTTTATCCCGTGTAATTTTATTTTTATATTCCCCACGTTATGTGTGCTTTACAGCAGCCGTGGTCACGGGAGGAATGAGGTGTTAGACGTCCAGATGTCATAGTCAACTCAGGCTACCTTCAGCTTTTAATTATTAATTTTGGTCCGATCTACGTTGAATAAATAGTTAATACGGGAAATGTTACAAAAATCTTTTGGCCACAGACAGAGGGCAGAATAATTATTTTTCGCATGCCAGACCCGAATTATCTAGACCAGTGATTGGAAGTAGTATCTGAGATGCGAGGTGTCTGCCACCCAAACCAAACCACCCAGCGTGGGGATTTCCACAAATCCTCTCATTAGGAGGAATCTACTTCCAACTGGACCAATGATTCACCTTAAGCGTGGTTCTATCATGCATACGTTTTGTATCTGCCTCCTATTCAGGAAATTCAAATTAGATCCCCTACGTGCAGGGCTCGTGCCGATGTGTTGTTTGAATCCCATGTACGTTTTGTATCTTTGGCCTGGACACAAAGACGGCGACGGGCTCACCAGCGGTCACGTTGTCCCAAATAATAACTGATGAAAGGTGGGTCGAAACGTCTACATCTCTGACTACCCCTATATTGTATAGACTGATGTGAGAGCTTGTACAATTAAAAGTAAACAGAGTTAAGATTCACTTACCAGAATCGCAGGAAACGCAATGACTGTGCTTATTATGACCGCCGTTGAAACTGTGTCGCCTATAAAAGGGTACGACAGCGCTGGATCGTTGCAAAAGAAGCCGCTCTTGTGTTGAGGAAACACACCCAGCTCTTGCAGGGTGAGAAGAGTTGCCACTGAAGTAGAAGAAACAATTTTAATACAAAGTTATTCAGTTATTTTAAGATACAATAAATGTAGCATATAGTGGTATTACGCACATACGGCTAGGCTTTAAAGGTCGAATGTTTGGGATTGGAATTTTGGAAAAACCATCCAAATCTGTCGAAGTCAAATCCCACAAACTAGTTGCAGGGTAGCATGTCTGGTGCTAGGATACCGGCTCTGCGCTCCCCGACTCGCTTGGTTTTATTTTTACTTTAGTTTTTAGGTCCTTGAACAATACATTGTATTTTTCACCGAATAGAAGTTTGAACACCCAACATACTATTTATTAACTTATTTTTTATGGATAACAGCGCCAACGAGCTAGCGATTTTCGTCTGACGGTAAGTAATTACCGTTGCCTACGTTCATCCGCACCGCCATAGGCGCTGCAGCTGCATTACCGGCCTTTAAGAATCCGGTTACCTCACTCACCGAACGAAACACAAGAGATCTCTCTTCTTCACGCTGTCAAAAGTCGCCGCTTGGCTCTACCACGTCTTTCTTTCATTATTATCCCCGATATATTGAGAATGGGATGGAGGTTTATTGCAGCAGTTTCTATGCTAAGCAACGGCAGTAAGATTTCAAATCTCAAATCTCGAAATCAGGAAGACGAAGCTCATCATCTATTCTATCCTATACTAAGCCATAAATATCCATTTTATCCTTTTAATATCTAAGTATTTCGGAGCTGGGAAATGTCCAACACGCTCCTGCAGTGCAGTTTGATGGAAAAAGTAGCATGTAGTTGGTGAGGTTAGGTTGCTAATAAAGCTTTCTCCATCGACAAGTGATTACTAAATTCAGTACTTAAAGCTCAATCTACAATATTCATGATTGGCTTCGGGATTCTAACCTAGTGGCACGCAACACTGGTTAATTAAAGTTATGTGTAAATCATATATTCTTTTCTGATCTGATAAAATTCTTAGACACAAATACGAATGAGGAATATATCTCTCTCCCCTTCGTTTATAAAAACATGCCCCTGTCAACGGACAAAAGAACATTTCCGATAACCAGTTGGTCAATGCTCGGGTGGTCATTAACCAATTGGCTCCGGCATTGCCAAACCGGCACGTCCGCGATCCGGTTAAGTTCAAAGTCAATGTCACAGCGGCGGTACAACGGGGCGTCGGGAGGAGTTACGAGCAAATTGCGCAAGTGGTGCGATGCAGCGGGCGCGTTCGAAATTTGCAAGGGACTAGTCGCATCAACCGGCGGCCCTAAGGCCTAGTTGGTAATGAACCTTATCAACGAAGCACGGTGGCGTGTTCGTATCCCGCTAGGGGCAAATATTTGACACGGGGATTCCTGGTTTGGAGTTTCATGACGTGTGTGATTGTTGAAAATATCATGGTATGTATAATATAATATAGTTATGATTATAGTCATAAATAAATCTTATATAGCATTTAGATACACACGATTAAGCAGTTAACTAGGAAAGGTTTTTTTATCGCCAACCTTAGTAGACGGATAGGCAATCCCCGTGATTTGAGATGAGATGAGAAACCCATCTTTTTTTGACATTCTCTCAGTTAACTTTCACAGTACCAACGGGATGAAATGGTGTGAAAAATGATTTGATTGGAATTAGGATTGCTCTTTGGGAGATTTTACAATTTCTTTAAATTTATTAAATGACTGTTGAATGATGTTTGCGAAAATTTAATTGTTTACTATTTAATTGCACTATATAAATTAAGTCCAGAGCGCTTTAGTTTCTTAAATCGTGAGAGACCTGGGTGCGATCCCCGGTGTCGGCACCACGAAAATGATTAATAGTGCTGAATTTACCACGTGCTCGGAGGAAATCTGGACATCTGAAATACCGCCAACCCGCACTGGATGCAAATGTTCGTGCATAGAAGTATTACTATGGTTTCATGACACTTTTCATATACCGTCTGTGTGAAGAGTCCCTGAAGCTAATAGCTCAATTCGAACCAGACGTTTCTGACTGTTTAAATTATTGCGCATATCGTCATGCATAGTTTAAGCTTTTGTACATTTTGATATTATGAAAACTAATTTTATGTGTAAGTTTATTCATGATTTGGGAACAAGTGGTTCTCTTACTTGACACACTGGTAATAACTTTAACTTTTGCTTGCTCATGTGTCAATATTTAGACTTTCTAATATCTTATTCATCGGCCTATTTATGTTCACTGCTCAACAAATGCCTCTTCAACCCAGCGTACATATTTTGGAGAGTTTTTTTTCTAGGAAAGGTGGTAAACGAGGAAGCGGTTCACCTGATGGTAAGTGACGTACATCTGCCAAACCAGAGGTGCTGCAGATACGTTGCCGGCCTTTAAGGGTATTTGGGAAATGGGAGGGAGGTTACATCACTCACCGAACGAAACGCACAAGATGCTTCTACTTCACGCCGGTATTCTGCGAGGACGGGGTACCAACCCGGTCAAGCCGGCCCATTCGAACAGCAGCAAAAGCTGCCACTTGGCTCTACCACGTACAATCTACCTATACGTAACACACTAGGCCTTCGAGTTGGTCAGCAGTACTCCCCAGCACGTCTTTTGGGGATTGGGATTCAACAAATATGGTAGAGTTTGGCGCCATTAGTCGCAATACATCCAGATAGTAATACATTATACTCGTATATTTCGATTTGTCTGTACTGAGTGAGATACCATTATTCAGAATTTATATATTCAAGATACAATTTAATATATCAAGTTTTAGAATTCAATGGATTAACTCTTCGATATATTCAAACTATTTTAATTGTTTAATTTAAATAGCAATGTATGTGCCAAAGTCACAAAACCATTACAAATAGAAACATGAAAAGAAAATTTGATAAGCAAGAGTACTTTTTTTTATAGAAATAAATCTCGGCGTAGGCAACAATCGCACTTGAGAAAAGTTTAAATGTGCAGGGGAATAGTGTTCGGTACCACCAACGCCCCTCTGGTTGTTTATTACTGTCCAGTGGCAGGAAATTGAAGTGAACATCCAGCGTCATCACGAGAGCTGATTGGTGTAGTCAAATTATTCATCATTGCAGAAAATATCTTCAATAAGTGAAGACTTTGCCCCGAGATTACAATTTATTATTCACTTTATACCCGTACATTCAGTGACACAAACATGAAATATATTATATGAAAAGAATATAATATCGTATCAAATATTATTAGTATATTAGGGGAATATTTCATTTTTTTCTCCCAGTAAACTTAGACTTATAGAAACTTATACAGGCTACGTAATCATAATTGTATACTTTTATGGTTAATGGACTCAGTAATAGACTTTTGATAAGTGAAATTTATGTTCCTACGACAAAGAATAAAGATAAGTTAAGTTAAGTTACGAAAAATTATAAATGAATAATAAAAAACAAGTAAAAAACTTCAGTGGCAACCTGGTACAGTCAAACAAGCTTTACTCATCGTTTAAATGAACAGTGTAAAGTATTAATTAAAAGAAAAATCTTAAATTAGTATCCGGTCTAAAGTTACGAAGTCCTCACCACCTGGTGGTTAGCGATTACCGTCGCCCACGTACATCTGCAACACCATAGACGCTGTGGGTGCGTTGCCGGCTTTAAAGATATTTGGGAAATGTGAGGGAGGATTAGTAGGGGGAAGGGGCCTCCGGTTACACTCACCGAACGAAACGCAGAAGCAAAAGACGCCTCTACTTCACCCCGGTATTCTGCGAGGTCGTGATACTAAAGCCGCCGCTTGAGTCCGCTACGTACAAAAATGTCCCCTAGTTATTTCATTATCTTAGTAACCACCAGACTCATAGTTAGGATGCGCCGATTCATTCAATAACGCAGTTAACAAATGAACACCCAAAGCCACGTTCACACCACGTTCTCTCCAGATTGTGGATAAAATATATAAAAAATGCTTAGATGATATGTCCTAGTGTTAGGTATATTCCTTCTCTCATAACGAGAGAGTGATGGCGCAAGTTACCGCGGGACAACACTAGTAATACTATGGCGCCGTGAAGACGTCGCATCAGCTTACCGCTGAAACATAATTTTTATAACCATTGTTCTTTTCATTGTATTAGTTATTCACATATTTTGTAATCAGTCTTGACTTAGCTTCTTAAGTAAACATACCAGTTGTAAATAATAAATATATCTTTTGAAAAACATAAATTTCATTCGCCCAAACTTAACTCGCGTCATATCAATTTTGTTAACCGCATAGATGTGCCTTCAGATATTATTATGAATTCGAATGCATTGCGGTTAATATTTTCTAACTCCTTCTGATCAACTCTACCGCTGCATCATTAGATCACACAGGGGGTTGGGTTTCAACGTATTCGGCTGTATTTTCCTAACATCTGTCTGTATGTATTGCATGTAGACTTGTAGGCTTAGTAAAGTTTAATGAAAAATGCACTCCTATTAACGAAATTGTATATTTATAATTTGGTTTTTACTTCGCTCACGAAACCTTACCATTGTCCCGAGGCTTGATTTACGTCTTCCGCCAACGACTGCCTTAATCTCTACATTTATCATCAACACACACATGTACAAATATCAACAAAATCAGACCTTTGTCCTATTTTATTCAGTTAGGTATGCGCCTTTTTGGTAACTGTAGACTATGTTATCGGTTGTAACTATGTCGTACACGTCTTGTCACTCGATAAGCTTGATTGAACTAATCCTTTTAGGCTTTCTTGAAGCCCCATTTTAAATCGTTATTTAGGTCTCTCATCATATATCACAATCATTTTATTCATTGTATGTGGTTGTTGGTTGGGTGGCTTTATTTATTAAAATGCCAATGTTAGGATTACACAAAGTCCACTTAATGCTCTCTGCGAACCGTACACACCTACAACCGTTCTTCAACAAATACGGTGCAGAGTGCGTCGTTACCACTGAGGAATGTCTCCTTGTATGTCATTGAGTCTGTCTCAGACAAAATCCGCAGTTACCTATACTTCCATTTTGTGCAGCATCAGAGAAGCAGCTACGTACTGATCTTTATACATATTTAAACTCTTATGCTTATCTCGAAGAGTCCAAGCGTGACCAGTTGTTCGTAACAGAATTATGTTTCAATTCAGAAACAATTGAACTAGTGTATACTGGGCTTAAGGAACAGTTACGTAACTTTGTCCCGGTGGCACATAGCTCCAGTGCCACCATCCGGCACGTTCGGCTCCACGTTGATTTCCACGTGCCGATACCGCGGAGACTTATTTATTGCATAATCCATTTTGATTCAATCAACATCCTTGCCTCTAAACGGTAGACTGCGTTTCGCTGTTGATGAAACAGGCGCGGGGCAAAAGATGCAATTGCCCTGAGGCTCTATAATGTTTGTTTTGAAACAACTGTATTTAGTAAGAAAGAAAACATTGAAAATTTTGGGCTACGGTGGAAACTTTCGAATACTATTGGCAATTGTCAACCGCGCAGAATACAATATAGTGCCGCGAGTCCGCACAACACAGACGCACTCTCTCGTCTTTACTTTCCCTTGTATCCGACGTAACGCGACGCATTGACTTTGGTTTGGATTTGAACTCTGGACACATTGTTCAACAGTTAAGTATGTAACTACAAATTGAAAAAAAAACACTTTTTATTTCACTATTACTAAAAAAAGTGTGAATTTCACATTTTTTTTAGTATAGGCTAGGCATAAATATTTTCCTTTTGATGAATTCAACTGGCAATAACAATTTATTGGATGAAGTTAAATATTTATTAAAAATTGTAGATTTCTTAAATCTTTTGAACTTGCCAATGCTTTACGTGTTATGGGAAATATAGTTAATCGGTGACATAATTATCTATCTTAGTGGTTATACAGTATTATAGGTATTCTCTTTGGAGTCTTGTGTGTGTCTATTATGAAAAAAGAAACCAAAAAAATAAAACTTATTAGTGTAAAAAGAATTACACGTTCTGAAGGATTAGTAATTCTATAATGAAACCCATGGCTTCCTAGAACATCGATAAACGACAATTTTATTTATTTTTTCCAGAATGTAATTTTATCTAAGGACCAATAAGCTTATGCATTACCGGTTATCACAAAAAGCGGCGAATTAGTGTAATGGTTCGATCAGATTATTTCACAGGTGAAATAAAAAGTATGTGACTAATAAACGTTCGGAATACAGTCCAACATTTGTCTCAATTTGGTGGTGCGAACAGTCGCATCCAACATTCGAATCAACATATTTGCAATATTACGTTCGTTTTCGTCAATGTTTGATTTTTGATTCTTGTTGATGAAATAAACTTAATGATTGTTTTAGTATTATGTAACAAAACGAAAAGGGTGCGTTTGTTTTTAATAATTGAAACAATATAGTTAAATTTAGCCAGACATAATACAAGTATGAGAATGAAGTCTAGTATTTTATTTTAATAACACAAGTAACGATGCCCATAATTAAAACAAAATATTTTGAAAGATGTACTTAAGTTATAAATTGATATATTTTACATTTTAAATACTCTACTCGTCAATAGATGTCGCTACTTCTACGATGAAAAATTTTACTACAAATTTTATTTATTTTTATCTGATTGCCCTAAGCTACATTATATTATAACTAAAAGTATTATATAGCCTACTATATTACTATACCTACTATCACCTAAGTACTACTATACCTACTATATTTGTAAGTTGTGAAAGTTTGTATGTTTGCCACACAATCACGCAGTGAACGGATTAAAATCAAATTTGTTATTAAGTTAGATAGATTATGAGATGGAATAAATCAAAATCTTGATAAAGAGCAGAGTAGGTACTCTTGGGTTAAAATTTAAAATCACGCGGGCGAACCCCCGGGCTGCGCTTGTCGCTTTCCTTCGATGCAACACGTTGCGAACTATAAAACCATATTTAATACTCAAAACTAATATTTTTATATAATTAATTATGATATGTATACATGAGCTAATTATTTAATTGATCAGAATAATTCTTGCCGTGTCGTGATCTTTAAAGACAAAATGTCCAAAACTTTAAGTTCTTACAAAACGGTATATTAAACTCGTACACTGAACAGTGAATAAAGATTAATAACTTTTGATAAGAATATAAATCATATTTAAAATTTTAACCGCTTTGCTTAAGATAGACATCTTAATATCTTCATTAATTTTAAGATGAGATTGAAGTAGCAGATTAAATGAAATGCGATTGGCCATTACAGATAATATAAGATATCGTTATAGCCTAATAGGATAGAGATTAAGTTAGGACTGAAAGCTTGTATTCGCAGATTTTATAGTGCTTCGAGCACGCTTGTCCAGCGTAATGACCATGGGTAAACCCTTCAAGAAAGATGCTAGCTTTGGAGGACCTTTAGCAGTATAATTATGCTTACTAGTTGTATTCTGCGAGACTTAGCCTAGCCTATGATATTTGTAACTAAAAAATGGTTATTTAGGTTTGTAACACATTACATGCCGCGGTCGTTGACATACGTTGTATTTTTTTAAATTTTTAAGTCCCGCTGCGATTGCATGCATTCCGCCACATGTGACACCATGGGGTCGAACACATGTGCCGACGTTTTTGTCTTCGTTCTAAAAAGATTTGGGTATGCAGTGATAATAAAGGAATGTATTATTTCACTGATATTTTGAAAAAACATTGTATGCAAAAAGTGGTTAGAAAAACAAAGGTAATTTTAGATTAGAATAACATTGAAAAAAGCATATTTTCAGGTTTTTTTAAATAATTAAACAATTTTATTGATGGTTGGCAAGGCCACAAGTGTTGTCAACTTAATAAAATGTCTGTCAAATCCTGCAGATTGGGTTGAGCATAAAACGGAATAAACGATATGTTAACGAGTGATAGATTTTTTAACCGATTGTTTTTTTACTTTATATGTATCATATTACACACTCACTTCAACTTTTTTAGTTTAAGTAATTTTAAACATATACAATTTTTTAAAGCGTAAACGTTAGCAACGTTATGTCGGATTTTAGTCACTGAGGGATTTTCCCGGTATTCTAAATCGAAACGTCATTATGGTTAATGTATACAAACATGCGAAAGTCTCAATAAGAGGGCGAGGCTATATATTCTCATTGAATTAGTTGTTAATTAATTGGCTGTTGTATTTTCTTTGGTAAAAGTGCCAAAAGTCGAGTTCAAACAAAAGTTTCGAAATGAGTGGATTCAAATTAAGATATTTAAAGGAAAAATTAGGAAATATCCGGAATATAAATATTTCTTGTGTTAGTGCAGTAAAGAATATTCTAATTACTTCTAATAATCAAGTGTATACAATTTCCAAATTCTCTGAAACTTATACTCAAGCGTCGAACTCTGCATCAGCAACGGTGACTTGACCAGAAGACAATGAAGAAGATTGATTTTTTTTATGGTGTAATTTAGAGTGATTAAGATACCTTCTTTTTAAGTAAAACCTTGTTTTATTTTGACGGTTTTCTAACGGAGATTTACAAAAGATTCAGTGGAATTTCAAACCTATTGTTGGCAACACTGAGTGCCACTCCCATTATAGTACTAACGAGGCGAAACTTGGCGCGAACTCCCTTTGTGTTTTTTTTCTGTGTATTTCAAGCTTTGATTTATAATGTACGTAACATCCAGGTAATTTATATATAATGTGCATTCTTCTGCACGAGCACGCGAATGTTTAGTTATTGGAAATAATTCATAACTGTCGTTTTTTTTCGTCTAACAATTCTTTATTAAAAGAAAACTAATCAATACAGTCGATATATTAACAAGCTTACAATCGAGCCTCGATTCGTGGTGGATAGAGCTCTTACCGATGATTTTTCACCAAATGTGAAGCTAACCTACACCTACTCCACCACGTTTGCTGTTAAACATCTGAATATACCGAAGCCAATTACCATAGACAAGTTACGGGGAGTAGCATCACTAGAACGGCGCTGAGGTTACAAACCCGCCTGCCCAGAGTGCTGAGCAAACCTTAACCAATAAATGCATGTCGGCTTTGGTTGGCGATTTTTTAAATAGCCATATGTTCAGCAGTGGACTAAAATAGGCTGATGTATGGCAGGTTTTCATACTTTTCCACCACACGGCTAGTGCATGACGTCACAAGTAGTTATCAGAGTAGTTGAGATCGATTTTTGTAAGAAGCAAGACACATTTTTGTAAGAGCCAAGAATAGTAACTATTACTACGTACTAAGGTTGTTCGATTTTCAATCAAGTTAATCGGCAACTCGTATGCCGAAGTATTACATAAAAAATTTGAATAATTATTTAGTCAAACACGTTTTTGTAAAATGAACTCTATTGAACAATTTCTTTTGATTCAATTTAATTATTTATTTAAAAAATGTAACTAAGGATGGTTTATTATTAAGAGCGCTTATATATTTTTCTCGTCGACGGATTTGATTCCACTTTTGGAGTGGAGTCAATTAACGGTGTTGCTATGTGTTAGGATACTGTGTGACGGGACTTAAGCCTACAGGCTTTTGTTTTGTTGGAAGGAAAAAACATCCAAATATTGACATATATTAGTCAGAGATAATGAAACCCTGTACGTTACGTAGTCGTATGTAGGTTAGTCATGATATGTTTGGAGTGGATGAATGAAAATTATTTATTCCTCGATAATTATTAATGATGTAATTTGTATAAAATTTTTATGCTGAATCTATCTCAGGTTACATCATGCAACAAGACAAAGCATACTCCTTATTTCGATCATTCAATTTCCTTCTTAATCTTGGTAGTGTGTTTCCTAGTTAATCTTTGAGAGTTCATGGTCGCCCTACATGTAATTAATATTTTTTTCTTATTCTTAAGAAACAATTTGACCGGACGAAAGATAAAATAAACAAAAAGCTGCAGTAATAAATACATAAGTTTAAATTATAATTATAGACGCATTGATGTTATGATTTATTAAAATTTTATGCGAGTTTCCTGCAATCGACCATAGTGAATTAATTTGGAATAAAATCTCTTTGGATAAAAATATAGCCGAAGGGCCGACTTCTTGCTTTAAATTTTATTGTATGCGAATGACTATCCCACGTGCCCAAAGGTGTCAATCCGTACTGAAGCAGCGTGACGGATAAAAAAATATCTCCCTTCGCTGGGAAGACAAGAAAATTGCTACGTTGCAAACTAAGGTAGCCGTATACCTTAGCAGTTGAATTTTGATGATCTTATTAAAAAAAAAACTTACCAAATATAAGCAAAGGAATGTCGATACCGAAGATCCACCAGACACTATGCCGTCGTGAACTCGGCTCGCATTGCAACAGTTGAGATTCGATGTCCCTTTTCTGCAATGGGAGTAAATATCTATTAATTAGTTATCTTTTAAAAAAAAATCTGATCATAAAAAATTGCGCTGTTAAAAAGATACCATTTCATTTGTTGTTGACGCTCCTAATTTAAAACACAAAACTGACTCATCTACTACCCGATTGTTACACCCATGGTAAGATAAAAAGCATATCACGCTCCAGGAACTCTACCCATGTTTAATCGGATAACCGTCGTGAACTTATTAGATAACAGTTTTTATTACTGTAATGTTTTATAAAAAAAATTCTCGTCAAGTTCGTCGCTCACTCAAATTTATTATGAGGCAGTGAAAAGGCAGAGCTCGTTTAAGCTATCGATCCAAGTACAGCCTCCAAGGTCACGTTAACCTTGCTTCGCCTGACCTTCAACGTGACCTTTACCCACGGAATGCCTAAAACTCAAGGACCGTTGACCCTTGAATCTAGGGTCGCCAAATTGTTAATAAGGATCAGATTATTATATTTTTTTTAATGTAATAGGGAAACGAACTTGTCCCGTTACACAAACAGACACCAAGTTGGTGTCTGGTGTGAAAAAAATGTCTTATTTAACGTTAGAAAGACTGACAAGTTGTTTGTTTTAAAATATAAATGACATTGCAGGGATTATAACAGAACCTTTTTTTTTTAAGAAACTTATCTATATATTATTGAAATATTTAACGGCCATTTTCTTATTTTGGAACGTTTCATTTCACTTCGTCAGCCCTGCGTCGATCTCACGAATAAATCTTGTTAGGATGAAGTTGACAAATGATTATGTAATTTAAAGGCGTCTATAAATTTTTTGCTACCTATTACCTTATAGAAGATTAAAATGGATTTGATTTTCGTTAGCATTTTGTTTAGAATAATTCTTAAATCAAAAATTAATGAAACGGGGGGTCGCATGTCTCAGATGGGGATTTCAGCTCTTCGAATATTGAGATCTAGGATTGAATACGAAAACACAATTCTGGACGCACTTGCATGAACGTATGCATACACACAACTTTAAACTCTCAACTGAAAAGGTTCATAACAACAATACGAAGATGTTTTTCTCGGCGGTTGTCTATTGAGCAGAATTAATCCACCGACGGAGAAGAAACAGAGAGGAACTAACTCCTCTTTTACTCTGCGGATACGAAATAACCCAGTGAGATGCAGGGTAAGACGCACGGGACGCCTCACAATCACAACCCAACTGGATCCGAAAACCGATCTTTAGTGTTTTTTGACTCAGATATGATTTCAATCTTCATGATCATTAACATCAACCGGCCACTTATGAATATAGGACTTCCAATGAAAGAGCCAATAAAGATTTAGACATACTCACCACATTAGGCATGTGGGTCGGTGAGTGCATTGCCTGTTCCCTCGCATTAGAGATGCTGCTCCCCATCAGTAATATTTGGGATTTGGGTACTACACACTCAGTTGGAATTTTCACCATCACTCGGTCCCCTGAGCATTATCCGTTACTCACTCACTCAGAAATGTTGATGTATTCGTTCATATACCACGTAATTTGAATTGACAATCTCGAATTCGGGTGAAGAAGTCAATAAACAGTTGACTCATGTTCACATTATCGGAATTTTTTATTATCTTTACACTTACTGTGATATGAAATTTACACGTGCTAATGATTAAGTCCACGCTGTGCTGTCTGTGTGCAACGCTTATGTGTCGTTAATCGCCTCGAACGGAGATTGACCACACACGTACCGAATAACAGTTAATACTGCTGTAATTTCGTATTGCCATAAGTCTTCAGGGGCCTTATCTGCTTGGTCAAAGACATTTCATTAAAAACACACAACCACTACACAACCTCTATGAAATCATATCGTGTTACTTTTCACATCCAAGACATGGTTTCGTTTATCGGTAACCATGTCTTAGTAGACTACTAGACCAAGTCTGTTATAATTGACCCGGTATGATTTTATGTAGCACGGAACTTTTGTGGACTAGCTGATAAGAGCCCAAGGAGTGACAGATCATTTGCGTTTTGCTTCTTAGTCGAGGATAGGGGCAGATGCCTATGAGCAACGTCATACACAGCAACCACCGTACACGACTTATATTTGTCTATGCCAGCCGGTGAACATTGTTATCATTATTTACATAAACGTATTTTTTAACGTGATAGAGCCATGCGTCGGCTTTTGATGCTGCTCGAATAGGCCGGCACGACTGGTATGAGAATACCGACGTAAAGTGGAGGCATCTTATGCTTTTGCGTTTCGTTCGGTGAGCGAGGTAACCGGTGGCCCACTCCCTCTCCTCATCCCTCTCCTTATCCTCCCTCCCATCTCCCGAATACCATTAAAGGTCGGCAACGCACCTGCAGCACCGCTAATGTTGCAGATGTATGTGGGCGACGGTAATAACTTACCATCAGGTGAACCGCTTGCTCGTTTGCCGCCTTTCCCATAAAAAATAATAATAAAAAAAAACATTAAATTCTAAATTTTTAAACTAATATTTTTACTGGCTATTTTGACTGTTTTTGGGTCCAAATAATAACCGTCATACGTGTGTACCTGTCTGAACAAGATCTCTAAAATGATTTCCAATTCTGTCTATCGTATGCAGACAAAAGACAGAGACGTACGTGTAAAATATTATAATTAATTCACAAAACCTACAATCTCTCTGTTGTACAAACATTGGGTTTCGCTTGAATTCGAACTCAGGACACAGCACTCAGCAGGCAGGTGCTACAATTGCTAATCGACGGGGTCATGCAATAAATAAACGCAGATAGAAATGTATTGGCGCATTAACGTGTGGGGTCTCTCTATCTTATGAGATAAATCTGTCTCTTTGTCTAGCAAAGACAAATGGGTTCAAGCATTCCTTTAACAAGGAAGTAAATACATTATATATATTCAATTTCAACAAATGATCAACTTTGTTATCCTGTATTATTTTTGCCGCTGCTCGAATGGGCCGGCTTGACCTGGTTGGTACCATCGGAATGCCGGCGTGAAGTAGAATCATGAGAAGAGGAAAATTAACGTTAAAAAAAAGCAGCACCTCTGGTGTTGCAGTTGTACGTCGCATGCTCGTTTACCGCCTATACCATGAAAAACAAATGTTAACGTAAAGTTACGACTTTTAGATTCATTGCAGTGAAATACAATACGAAAACGTAATATCTTTTTCATTACTCATCAACATTAATGACGACGAATTCGTATACTGTGACGTAAAACGATACACGCTAAGTATACTACTTACTAGTCCTCGATGTACGTCAAGAAATATTCTAGGAAACGTACCACAAATACCAGGACTGGATGCGTTGAAAAGGGTCTATGTCTATTTAATTTTCTACTTACTACTACGTACGTAATAAAAACATAAAAACATAAAACGAACTACTTAAGAACAAAACGTTCATCGTCCTTACGTGTGAGTTGGAATTCCAAAATAGGAGTAATCTGCATGTTATAATCGACGCTTTTCCATACTACAACAAATAAACTTGGGAACTTGATTGCATTGGGTCAGACTTCAAAAAGTTACACTTTGAAAGATAGATGTACTTGCTCCTTATAAAGGGGCCCACGCAAAAGCAATATAGGAAAGTTCTCGCGTTATTCGTATGTATTTATTACTATATTATATTTTCTTATAGTACACTTTTACACCAACAGGAAGAAAAATTTTTAGTTATTCGAATTGTGGTCGTTTCGATAGACACGTTCAGAAATTCCGATGCACTCATTAAACCTCTAAAAGAACTGAACACCGTTAATTGTTAGCTGTAATCCAATCTAACATATTTAGAGCAAGGGAGCGGTCAAGAATGAATGCTTTTTAATGAGCTAAACATTCAATATCGTTGACAGCGCGGCGCCTTTTATACCGCAAAGCCACTTCGATCATTCTAATTCAACAAATCCAAGAAATATTCTAAGAAATATCAATTTGTACCGGGATAGCGCCGTACGTCGCACGCTGCATCGCTAACCGAGCTTCACGTCACCGACACACTAACACGATGTATTTTCACAAACAAAACTGTCTGTGAATCAATTCACAATCGTCTATATGAGTGCGATTCGCTTTACGATATTGTTTTATCTTATCATTGGTGTATAAGATACCAAAATAATGAACGTAGTGACACGTACTGATTACGTATTTGGTTGTTAAATACTTTACCACAGGTGGGTCCGGCTTCCGTGAACAAAATATTTTACGTGCAACTTAAATAATATAACTTTGATTTGTCAGATTTTGATGGATAATTTTTTAAAGTTACAGCATTGGTGTAATAGACGAGCTAACAGACTGGCCAGATGGTAAGTGGCTTGTTAGAAGAAAAAAAAAACAAAAAAACAGGTTCGATATTAGTAACTGTTAAAATTATTCACGTTATACGTAGATTCTTTTGTAAATTAAAATTTCCAAAATGAATCACAATCTGACTTACAATGAGCATTAAAAAACTGGGTCACTTAGTAACTTTTCGAAGGAAACGTTACCATTTTTGTGACGATATTTTTCAGGTAAAACTTTCGTCATTAAGATTTCTTATTTGTCGCAAAGCCGCAAAATAATTGGCATATGTTAACGACTCATTGGGTCGTGTTACAACATAATTTCGTGTAATAGCAATGCTGCCTCTTTTTCTTTATAAGACCTAAATTTAAAATTTAAAAAAAAAATGCATTAGCAGCCCACAGAATCGATGAATGATAAAAGTTAGATTCTCAAAGATAAAAGGGCATATCGTCTTTCTTTTTTCCCATTTTTTTTTAATCTACGTTCGAAATTAGCAAACATTACATCTTTTTTACGTAGTACTGTTGCATTCTCTCTAAGAAATAAGTTGAATCGTAAATTATGTTGCTTTGGTACATGTTTATTACTTTTATCACTACAAACCTGATCGGAGAAAACTATTATGATTCTGGTAATAATAATTCTTTTCGACATCAGTTTAGCTTTTCGTTTATGACAAGATGTATTTAACAGCACACAATACGATATGCTACATACATATTGTGCTAGATCATGTTAAGGGACAGACAGTTTACATAAATTATCAGCATTATCATCATCAACCTGTTAAATAGACCACTGCTGGGCATTGTCTCCGACGTATGGAGGGTTTAGTGATATTTGCCGAGCTTATTTGTTTGTTCTCAATTGTCTACACCTTACGATAATGGTTACAATGAGATGACTTAACGCCTTGTGACATTCTCTACCAGTTAACACTGGTTAATAGAGAAAATCTTTAACAGCCTGTACAAGTCCACTGCTGGACATAGTCCAAACATACCGAGAGGTCTATGAGTATGATTTGTCTACACTCATTACGCAAGGCAAGGGATTGGTGAGCGCAGTGCCTGCGAGTGCAGTGCCTGCTAGTGCAGTTGAGTTCGAAATTTAAACTATACGCAACACATTAAGCTTCTGCTACCACTGTACTGCTTCTAGCCAATATAACGTGTCCTTGTGCCTTTTAATCCATGCCTTTAAGATTTTTTCTCTATAAACCCTAGACAATGCAATATAAGGAATGAACTATAATTTCTTGATAACAAAATTGAAAATTAATTAGATCTAGTTAACAGAACGTTCCACAATAAATTGTTCGCTGCCAAACGCACACACGCTGTATTGCCTTAGTAAATTTCCATCCAAACAAGATTTCAAAGTTTCTTTAACCTTTAAAACCTTTTTAATTTTTTTATTACATAGAATATAGTGTCACACAGGCATTGATTAAAAATAAATGTCCCTATACTCTACTGCAAGATAAAGATAAAGTAGAAAAAAAAACCATTTGCAAATTAGGTCTGTAAATTTATTAGTACACAATACATTTCAGTGCTTATCAGAACACTGGTGACAATCAGTCTTATAGCGTTACTAGCCCAGGACTGAACGCACACGAAAGCATTAGGACAGTTCTGCGCAAAGTTGCCATGGCGCAGTCAATGCTCTTACATTTTCCGCTGATATATTTCCACCAAAAATATTACTCTGCTTATCAAAATATTGCTAATTAAGTACAAACAAGGAATTTAACTTGGTTTAAATTCTATATTTGAATAACTCTTTCAGATAACAGTTCTGACGAGAAGTTTTTTTTAATGTTTATTTATTTAAACTTTTTTTACACTTTAAAGAGCAAAAAGGCGAACTTTATCCCAAGAGGAGATAACTAAATATTATTTTTATGTATATACCTTAATAATATACTACGATAGAATACTTATATATGACGGTACAAAGATATACATGTAAAGACATATATATATTTAAATATTTTACATAAACAAAGATTTTGCTGGAATTGACCTTGTTAGATTTAATTACCTTGACAGAAACCCGCCTCGTAGATGCAATTCTTATAATGGAATTGACGCTTGTACGTAACGCCGAATTCTGTTGCACCATCTTCGAAATTGTTCACTCTAACTTCTCCACTACTTCGCACGCCCGAATCGGATTTTTTTTTATTGTTAATAAAATTGTAATTGGAAACCAATCAACCGCAAGCGAGCATTCGTGTAACAATGCGTTTACTGTTTCCACGACTAACTTATATAAAACACTAAATTTTAAGGAAAACCCACATTAATACAATAAGTATTGTATTACGTTGTTATTACTGGCGAAATAAGTTTAAAGGACGAACTAGGTAAAATGCAAAGAAAATTAGTCTATAACTGTTAGACAATTGTGTCTATAATCGTTAATCCAATTGTGTCAATTATTGGAGTTTCGAATTGAGTGGTGTACTTGGGGATACGTGACATGAAAGGTAGGGTATTTGCGGTGAATGGTAAATAACCTGAATTTCAATTACCATTAACGGAAAATACCTTAGAAATAGAAAGTAAAATATTTAATATGCGCACATATCACAGCGCATGTGGCTTTATTTTAACAAGTCAGAAATAATGTGTCATCTATCGTTGAGATGAAACCATGTTATTAACATCACTAATATTCCTGTTAACCACTTCAACTAAGCATTAGAGTTTGTATCTGGAGTGGTTCACGGTTTCGCAATCCCCACCATATAAGGACATTGGAGGTTAAATTATTTACATGATATATAGTCGGAAGTTAGATTTAGAAAACCCTATATCCTGTCGCCGCGGGGCACAGGACATCCATAGGACAGAGACATCGGTTTCCCATTTGCGAAGCAAGTCGCAGAGAAACCGGCTTCTTCAACCCAATTTTTGTCTTTTCTAGAGACAGAATGTGACGCGGCGTGTCTCATCACCGGGTGCCCTACCGGAGACCGTCACAACATTCTCAAGATTGATCTAGAGAAAATATGATACTCGTATATCCAAGTATCACTTCTCTGCAAAGTTTTCCCGTCCACAGGTTTAAAAAGGTTGTTAAACAAAGATTGCTTAAAAAGAGTTCTTGTAATGTTAAGGAATACACGGACTACAATAACCCCATCGTCACCAAGTTTTTTCTAAAAAAAAACTATATTATTTTGAATTGTACTGGTTAAAAGTTCAGGTCAAACCAAATTCACTGCATCGTATTAACAACGCAATAGACCCGTGTTAGTTCGGGGACCGGGCATATGATTAAAATCATACAGGGTAGGTACCTACAGGAGTTCGGATCGATTCTTGTTGTTGGTACTTTTTAAATTATTATTGGTAATTTTTAGCGCCGACTTAAAGCGCCAGGCACGGAATTGAAACATAAAAACAAAAAAATAAGCCCTCACGGCCGTATACCGTAAATTGTGGGTAGTCAGAGATAGATTATTAGAGGTAGGTAGGGCATTTATTTTAGTCCTTTCAACCGATTTTTGACCGTTTACCGACATATATGGCTCCAAAAACCTCTCAAGAATTTAAGAGGCATTGGGCCGGTGAGACATTTATGCTTAAATTGTTTCGATCAAAACTAAATTAGTACAAGTATTTTAAAATTGGAAGAGAACTGTACACAGCAACGAGGTGTATGGTGGCCATATTTAGACGTGAAAGTTCAGAAACGATTGTTAGGTTATTAATAGAACCGTATATATTTTATCACGTAATTACAGTGCTGACACCTTGCGCGGGGACAAATGGCGTCAATATTTCAACCCTCTGCCGCGCACAATAAATATAAAATGATCGAATGCAATAAATTGCCGCTTACCCGCCGCTGCTTTGCCGCCCGAAAGGCGAAGGGTTATCAATTATATCTTTAGACACCTCTATACATCATGGGAACAATCACTGCATACAATTTATTTGATTTCACGATTTATATTGAACGATATGGCGGTTGGTACAGACGGACTCTATAGATGATTCTAAATTGTTCAACTTATTAGTTGAACCCTCTCTGATACTAGTATTTGAGAAGGAGGCCTTTGCCCAGCTGTGGGCACTTACAGGCTGTTACTTTACTATTAGTTGAATAACGTCATAAACTTTTAAATATGGAACATGAACATAATACAACCTTTCGAGATTGAAAAAGGAAGGTGCCGTGTAGTGGCGGCGTTAGAAAATCTTCTTTCGCCAGAAAAATCTCGCGCCCACTAACAAATGCTGCGATAACTATCTCAACAAATACTACTAATTTAGTCCACAGCTGAACATAGGCCTCTCCAAGAATGCGCCAGTTAAAGGCGGTATACATATTTCTCGGATGGTTTGCTCACTCTCACCAAGCTAGGCAAGCGAATTGATGAGCGCAGTGAATCTCAAATATCCCAGCATTTACACAGCGAGGTGTCTAGTACAGAGACTTACAGCAAATCTTCCGCCAATAGCCGAACGGGTTATGGTGCGGACTACGAAACATGACGTCGTAAGTTCGAGGCCGACATTCGACTATTATCGTGAACCACTCCAGATACAAATGCTTAATTGGAGGGTTAACAGGAATATTAGTAATGTTACTTATTAAATAGCATTACTAGTATTCTTTAAGAAAAAGAAAACGGTACATGGTAATGAACCAGCTAACTTCAGCAGATATTCTCGACTACCTCTGCACGTATATCATAGTTTGTGACGATAGGTTTTGTCAATCGTTGGTCATCAAACGATATATAAAGCTATTCCGCCAAATGGTTTTTGTTGTTATGTTGTTCAGTGAAGAATGTACAAAAATGGATATGAACTTTTTTATTTCCTAGTCTACGTCACTATTGGCACCTTACATTAGGTCGTATTTTGATTTTTAAATTGTACTGTCAAATTAAATCTTTTATTAGTTGTTTTTCCTATTTTGCTTTCTTGGTTACATAGTATAGTAATACTACATTAGCTTGATTATTTTATTAAATTCGGTCCTCTCGCATAAAACCTTTCCAATATGCAACACACAGCCCATAATTCAAGATGGCCGCGGGATAATCGCGGCGCGTCCAGTACTATTGGCTTATCGCACAATCACACCTCCGATCACAATAAATCACATACTCAAACAGACAATTTCATTACAATGGCCTTTTGTACAGTTTCTTACCGTTTTCGATACTTAATTAGGTTTATTAGGAGAATAAAACTGAGTTGCTATACAACCATCATTGCTACAGAGAACTTTGTTATTATAGTGTTTTGTTTTATTTTCATTTATAAAACGTAAAGTAGCAGTCCGTAACTGTTCCACTGCATGGTTAAGGCCTTCTTTTAATAATTGAGAGTATTTTGGAGACGAGATCGGTCGCAAACAACCGTTTTTTTTTTAATTGGAATCATGTTTCAAACGGACTAACATTCCACCTGAAGGCTACTCTAGCTCATTACCACCTGCCTACAACTTCAATCGAAGTCGGTTACAGATATGTCGTCCACCCTGAGGAGTAACATGGAATGTCTCACAGATTAGCACCAGTAGGGTACGAGTGTGGCACCTACCCCGACGAGTCCTTGATACAAAAGGAGGTCCGAAAATGGTTGTTATACCGCACGCTTAGGTAGGTAGCCGTGGTGGCCCAGTGTTCAGGGTGTTTACTTTATTTTCTTAGAGCGCATGTGACCTTGGTTGGATGCCCCGGGGAAACCTGCATGTCTGAAAAATACTAAAAAATACTATCTCGAGAATAAGTGAAGCTCGCCAACCCGTACTGGAGTAGCTTGGCGGGCCCTTCCCGGTTCCAAAACCCTATCAGATATTTGAGAAGACGCGAGGCGGTTAAAATGAATCTCCCCTCCAACGTGTTAAATTTCAGGCCACTGATACAGATCCCTGAAAGGATAACACCAATTTGTTTTGTTAACTGACACCAGTTAATATAAAGATTGTCAGTGATAACTGATAGGTAATGCAAAACGTTAAAAATATAAAGAAGCTTTATTTTCTATTGTGTTATAAATTATTACGCATTCTGCTATCGTGTTAGACTAACAGACAATTTGCTTCTTAATTTCTATTAATAGTACTATTGTCCTTTTGTTGGTAATTAATTATTGATAATAATGACGGACGAAGATTTACTGTTTTATAATTAAAGCGATTGGGTGACGTACGGTGCAGCGTGCGATGTTTACTGTCGAGTTGACACTTCATCTGTTTATCGTTTTGTTTTCTATTCGATAATAGATGGCGCTGTTAGTTTGATAAAATATTTTATGATTTATTATGTTCATTTTTTTTACATGAAGCATACTTAAGTTTTTTTTTTATTGGATTGGTATGATAAATGAGCCAACAGTCCACCTGATGGTATGTGGTTACTGAAGCCCATGAAACAACTTCAATCTGTTAAGGTTCTGTAACCTGTGGACTAACATGAAATACATTATAGCCAGTAATATACATTTCAAATCGGAACTCACCAGTGGTCGCATTGCTGATTGGCGGCAGAAATAAATAAGGTTCTTTGTAGGCAGAGACGACTCTTAAGCGAAGAAGGAGCCTACCTCCTAGCGTTTTATCAAATTTGTATTCTATAAATGAATATGAAAAAAACAGTTATGAATTAACTTATTTGACAATAGATGGCGCTAAATTAAACAATACACAGTTTTTATTTCAATGTCAATTTCATTTAAATTGTAATTTTTTTTTTTTTTTTCAGATGCCTATTCATTGGCATTTTTCTAATGGACAATTCGACACGGGTTGGAAGCCATGAGATTTCCCTTAGTCAATTCTTTCGACACGGGTTTCGGGTAGAAAAGGGTAGCAGATTCTCTTACGCCGCTACTTCATCGCTCAGTTAACAAGAGAAACAATAGTTACTATTACAACATCAGCCCATTTTAGTCCACTGCTGAACATAGGCCTCTCCAAGTAAGCGCCAAAAAAAAGTAAGCATATCATAGCGTTTTTCTTGGATGGTTTGCTCATACTCATCACAGTGGGCATAGGGACCATAGAGCGCAATCACGGTACCCTCGCGCAAGTGACACTTTCCTTCACTAGTCTATGGGGTTTGGGTTCGGCATATTCGGATGAATATTCCGCCGTCATTCATTCGCTAGAACCTCTTTTGCTGTCTAGCAGGATGCACCATGTGCAGGTGTGATAAGCATTTGGAGAAAGATATGATATGTTATATGGTATACAACAACAGTTTTATTGAATCTAATACCTTAACTTAACTTATACCCAATAATTCCCCCTTTTATCTGAAAGGCTTAATAGCAGCAGCATATAAGCAGAATACTATAGCTGTAGTGTTCGTCCATTACTGTCTTTACTTAGTACAAACATAAGTGGACTTCTACACAAGAATCCTATTATGTAGCGAATTGCCAGACCGATTTGCCTAGTCAAACTTCTAGTCTGCTTGTCATACTTATTTTATCTAGGCTTTTACAATCTCTTATGGTCTTCATTTGCTCCGAACCTACATTGTTTTCAGACTTTTAAGACTTTCTCAGGGTACAATCGTAGAGAAACATTTAAATATTTTACGTAATCTATTATTTCCGATAATAAATTTAAAACATAGCAATATAAAACATATAGTGGCAATCTTTGGGGGAGGCCTATGTTCAGCAGTGGACTCCTGATAGGCTGAAATGATGATGATGATGATGATGAAATGTCAATTTAGAATTGTAAATTAGTTTAAGTGTAAGTTAATTTATGTAGTCGTAGCACAAAATAATTTTTTTTCTTTGGCCAGGTGGTCTAACAGCTGCAGTGTAATAAGAATAAACAAACGTACGCCTTTTACTAAATAAAGTTAAAAAATGTTCTTTAGTTTTTTTTTTATATAAATAGTACGTTATTAAAATATGAGGAATATTATTATTAATTATATTCAAGGTATTGGTTTAGATCCGCCATATTGGAAACCCATATATAGTAGACGATTCACATTTCTCTTTCACACTTGTGCGAGGGCGTTCACTGAAATATGTTATTTGGCTCAAAATAAAAAAAAACTATGAATAATTTTGTTCTCAATCGACCTCTCAACAATGCCTAAAGTAAGATTACGTTGTTTTAGTAGTAGGACGTTACCTTGTAGATTAGAGAGTATTAGAATGTTATTGATTACACAGCCGGCCTCGTTTTACATTAATGTAGTTGGTTAAAAGAATTGTTAAAAATTCGAAGACTTTTTCCCCAGATTATTAAATTTACAATATCGATGTAAAATGGATTAATGCGCTTGTATGACTCTGTCACTGGCAGAAGTAAGTTGTTACGTATTTTACAGATTTCGTACTCTTTCTCGCCGTGTTATAATTTAGGCTTACCAGATGGATATTACAGACTTTTTTAAAACAAAATGATCCTAATCCCAACGCCTAAAACCTAATGATATTACTTAATCACTTTGTTTCAAAAAACCTAATGACTCGATACCAAATGATTACTTCGTTACGGTCACTTTCGGGCCAAACACAATTAGATATGCTTTATAGCAAATTTTCTCACGGAGATCGTAACTTCGACCGTGACGTTTCGTTGACCCGACGTGACGCAACGATGACGCAGCGACGTGCCGTAGCACGCATCGAACACACCGTAGACAGGTTTCACGGCAGCGTGACTCATTCGGCAAACTAGCAGGCAGTTGGAAATCAAGTGAAGTGAATTTTACTTTACGATATTTATGAGTGAAACACTTAAGATAGACTAGACGCCTGCACTGTATAAAAACTTGTATCACACTTTGAATCACTATAGTTACATAACGTTACAAATTTAGTATTCAATACGAATTCAAAGACTCTTCTACGTAACACGTCACGCCGTTCCCGTGAAACGGGATCCTTTTAGACAGATATAATTATTCTATTCAGCTCAAAGGTTTTATTTTTTAGAACGAAGCCATAAATTCTGGGATGTGAAGATGGGCAGAAATAAAAACTATAATTTTAATATTTTTTCAATAGTCCTTCGATATTTTCAGTGGCCATCACAACCATGAGTCTCTGCTTCCGTCTTTTGTACTAAAGTCTTATCAAAAGCGTAACACCAGAAACGAGAAGAAGAAGGGTAGTATATCCCTTCAACTGCCAGTTAATTTTCAACAGCTGAACATCGACCTGTCCTATAGGATACAATTTCCAAAATCGCAGTAGGTACCAGATATCTTGACTACTGAGATTTTCTAGACTTCCTTAGTCGCTTATTACGGAGGCTACTTACTGTACAAGACGGACTGTAGATTTTCGCAAGCGTCCACTACATAAATAACAATTTCTAACGAACCATAATGGTTCTCGAGTGGCAGCCACGTACAGGCAAACGCAGTGTAGGACGACCAACGATGACAAGATGGAGTGACGACCTGCGGAGTGTTGCGGGAAGTCGATGGATGCAGGTGGCTCAGGACCGAGCTTCGTGGCCATCTTTGGGGGAGGCCTATGTTCAGCAGTGGACTTCTGATAGGCTGAAATGATGATGATGATGATGATGATAATGTATTCTATACAATTTTTTTATAACACTAAGGTGTCAAATGGGCTAACTGTTCACCTACTGGCAAGTGTCTACTGCAGCCCATGGACACCTGCAAACAACTTCAATCGAAGAAGTGCGAACTAAGATGAACCGCCTCGAAGCCTGTAAATGCACTGGCCGTCTATACCTGTATCAAACTGGAACACAACTGTGGTTGCACTGATGATTAGCGACTGCAATAGTTAAGAGGTAGCAACCCACTCACATGTCTCATAGGCAGAAAATTATTTCAACTGTCTATTACACAGATTAGGGCAGGTTTTAATCCTTGGTCACTCACTAAGCTCAAGACAGTATATTGGAGCTATATATTTACTTGAAAAGTTTACTCGTTATACATACATCTCGATAATTTTCAAGTATGAATGATTTACAACACTACTACGTACATAAAAAAAAAAAACAAACGAGCTTGTCCTCTTCCACCTGCACCTCAAGTAGCATACTTCAAACGCATTGAGCATGCTCTAATAAGCATGCTCAATGCGTTCGAATATTTTTCACACACTCGCCAGTAATAATCATAATAGCATGCTTTCGTAATAAGCAATGAACATGTGTATCTATAATCGAATATCCATATATTATACGTTCGGAATTTTTTTTTTCACACCACAGTCGATGAAATTGGTTACAGGGATGCCAATAATAACACTGCCTAATTATATTTAACTTCGCATCCTGTAGTACTGGTATGTATTCTTTGATCTTACATAGTAGTAAGAAAAGTTGCCTGTAAATGCCCACAGCTGAGCAAAGGCCTCCTCTTAAATGTTTTTCAGAGAGATTGAAATTCACGCTGCTCCAGTTCAGATTGACCGGATTTCACAAACATGCGGGTATTCACACGATGTTTTCTTTCACGACCGAGCTCATGGTAATTACAACATTTCAAAATCACTATTAACAATTTTAGTGCTGTATCGAGGACCGAATCTAGCCCACTCGCGTACCATGAACCTGTACCTAAATGATCCATATCATTCACCGGCAGCAGCACCCATGATGCGAAGTGCCCGGCACTGTGATCGAATACCCGCCCACCGATTGTGTCCAATCCACTCTTGAGTGATCTGTTCAGAGGCAATTTAGGAAAAAAAAGGAGGAGGAAGTTTTGTTTAATGTGCGAGGAAGAAAATGTGGATACCGAGCGTGTCGGTTACAGCAAACTCTCTTAACCCAGTAGAAGCAAATATCATACTATGAACAGTGGGCTGCTTGGAAGCGTTCGTTGAAGATTATAAAATAATTACATTTTCTTATGTAATGGTAAACAACAAGCACACAGTCTATTTAACGGTACCTGCTTACAGTGCTCCACTGTCACAGATTAGATCCACGATGATGAATCTTGATTCATCAGGGCTCCCATAGTATGATGTTGAATTTTTAACCGATCAGAACTCACTATCTACATCGAGATGGTCTACATTAAAGTCGATGTTGAACTCAGGATATTCTCCTGATACAGATTTCTTGCATAATTGATTTCCTGTTATTTCGAGTGGCGTAACATACTTTCGAATTCCATCAATATGCTTAACATTCGCAGAAGAGATGTTCAGAGCGATTCATAGCTATCATTTAAAATGGAGATTGTAAAAATTTTGTTAACATAAGAATATAGAAAGTTAATGCAATAATTTTTCAATCTATCCTAAAACCAGATAGTAAAAAATGTCACTGGCAGTACGTTATTGAATTGTCTGTCTATTCTTTACAAACAAATGCCAGCATACGTTCCGCTTCGTAGTTACAATTCTAATAGTTCAAATCGCAGGTCGAGTCGAGAGCTAAGATCTGTTGACCCTCCCCTGACCGGTTCTAATTATGGAACAAGTAACTCACCGTCTTATCTAATGATGTATCAGAACTGTTCACTGCGAACACCTCCGTGCTGTCCGTGGGTGTTATTTTACTCACACCGACGCAGTCCAATGCGCCCATCGTACACCACTATCACTGACAATCAAACACACAAAAAGTATACACGTGTTCAGAAGCGAAACGGCTTAAAACGTATGTAAACAGAGACGCGACGATTTTCAATGTTTCTGCTTGCGATATTGTCATACGACTGACATGACAGCGTGCGCTTGCTTCGGTTATGGTAATAACAAAGATACTAACTTAAATAGAAGTGGCATACGTTGCTTAAGGCAATTAGACGTTTCATAATTAGTGAAGCATTTCTAAAGACCGCTCATTTCACGTTAACCTATGAACGATTCCCATGTAAGTGTCATCGAAACTAAAAAAAAACTAATCCATTCTCAATCAAAAATGAAACGTGTCACATCTATCGTCTTTGACATTCGTTTACTTTGTTAAGCGCATATCTTCAGTAAACATAGTTACAATGCTCTTGTTTAAAACTAAAGTAAATAGGTACTAAAGACAATATCCGATTGTTCTTTTAAAGGCAATTATTGTCTAATTAGAAGTTTACATTTAGATTTCTATTATCGTATCGAAAAGTGTTTTCTGACGCCCGACTGTCTCGTTTGTCTTCCATGATCCAATGCGACTCTTGTTCAGTTTTGAATTTTTAAAATTAAAGTTTATTTTCTTCCATTGATTTGTAATGAATATTGAACAATGTATAATATTTAGGATGTTTTGAGTCCGATTTTATATAACGTTTGTCACGGGTTTGTAATATAAGAAAAAGATCGAATTCTACTATTCAGGGATCAAGTGTTAGTCATTACAATTTTGTATTTAACGCTCGGATATGTTTTATAACAATCAGCGGCGCGCAATGTTCAATAATCACAATATACGGCCTACAGTCCTTTACAGGGAAAGCAAGGGTGCAAATACTTTCACCGATCTACAGCCAAATTTATTGTTCGTTAAACATTTTTGAGAAAAGTCAATGAGTATATTATTAAAAAAAAAAATTTTCAATGAGATTTTGGCTCCATCGACAACTTCCAAATACTGCGCAAGATAACAATACATTTATATTTATACGAAGAACGGAGAAAGGGTCCGATGCAGTATCAGAAAAACAAATTAAATATTGTCTTGACTATTGTCTATTGATTTTCGTACCCATGATCTATATCGCAATGAAAAAAAAAATACTAGTAAGGAGTTATAATGGAGTAGTAATAAGAAAATATTACAATTACATATTTTTAGTTTTCAATGCGTATATCGTTTCAATTGTTCGTATATTCGTTTGCGTACGTCATAACACCGAACCGTAACATTAAGCAACAAGTATAAAGAAAATCAAAGCATAATAAATTGAGCTCCGTTTTTAATCAGGCCACTTCTATGATGTTTAACTCTTCACTGTCAAGCAATCTTTCGCTTGATTCATACACGCGAGGTGTGAGCGCCGCGTCGTTCCGGTATGAGTTTCTACAGTTACATCAGTTTTAGGTCATGGAAGCGAAAAAAAAAACACACACATGTCGCTTCTTCACTTCCTGAAGGCGGTAAAATATTGATGTTTCTACGTTATTCAACATTTCCTTATCTTATGATCGTTTTATCTTTGTTACGGTAAAAACGAAATGAAAAGAACGTTTGTAAATATTTAATCGTAAATTTTTTTTTTTTTAATTAAAGCGGGGGAAAGGTGCTCGCACCTACCCGTCACCGTCTCCGGTGACTGGTTATGTCGGGATCAGCATTGAAGATGCCGGACCGACTAAAACCCCCACGGTAGATCTGCTGTTGGCCCAGTGGCCTTTACAGCTACATCGGTAAGACTCGCGAGCAAGTTAAATAAACAAAAAGGAACGACGACGCTGCTGATGCTGTGTCGCGCTCGGACCCCTGTTAACGAAAGAAAGACTCTCAAAAACAACTAGGGGCGGGGGTTTGACGACAACCCAAGGGCCCCTCTTAGGGAGGTAAAACCTCGGCTTGGGTTGCAATTGGGAAAACTTTGATGTTACAAGCTCCTGCTTTTCAACTTTCCTATAGAAGTGCAGTAAATTTGTTAAAACTTACAATGAGACCTTAGGTCGTTTCATAGTACCTAGTTTTATTTTGTTATTATCTTTCCTTTTTTATTATGATAATGTATCGCACACAACAAATATATTTCAACTCATTTAAAAAAAGGCCTCCATTTATTCTTCCAGTTTTTTTTAGAATGCTACATTTCTGGCTTTATTTAACTGATTGGGATGATTTTTTGGTTTAGTTAGGTACTTTGAAGACGATCTTATCTGATGCACATTGGAGAACTGAAGCAGAGCTTTAGTCTACTTTTTCATCATTGATTTGATGGAAGAATCTGTCACCCACAGACATATTCTTTTACGTCGCCATTTCTTAGATATTCAGATCAGCTATCAGAGAGATTAGTCTGTGACTCATGAAGCGATCTTTAAAATATCGTCGTTCCAACTTTGCTTCATATCTATATGTAATATGAGACACTCTCGTCCCGTCTAATAACTTTAAAGAAGAATTAGTCTCATCGAGCCCACACAAAAGAAGGTTTAAATTATATACGAACTCTTATTATAACAAAGTTAAAGTATGTTATCGCCGCAGGATATAAGGCCTTCGTTTGCTCAATCTCTTATTGACGGTATTCGAAGTAAAATTATCAGATTGTTAGAAAAAAGAAAACAGAGTAGTAAGGTGAATTACACCATTCATCTTTCATGAAAGGTCGTGAACCTTTCCTGCATATGATGCACCATATTGGCAGCCAAATCATGTTCATGCGACCGGCTGTTTGTGGAACATCTATCTGACTATTTCGAAGCCGAATCCCACTGTCTAGTGAAGTGGAGCATCTCTGTTCGAGAGTACCGGCACTGCGCACACCGACTCGTCTCCCTAGCGTAATCCTGACCATACTCAGCAAATCTTCAATACACGGCATACCAACATTGGATGGCATACAATTTCGTGTGAAGGCAGTCGTCTGGCAGAGGTCTTAAGTCCTAAGGTTGATGAAGAAGGCACCGTAAAACTATATCGTACCGAATAAAATGTTCTCTGTTACGGATAATAAACGTATATGCATTACGTGATCGCTTAATGCTAACCTTGTAATCAATACTAAATCCGCGAGTCGAATGATCAATTAGATGTATGTATGTATGTGCGTTTGTTTATGCGCACATAATTAGTAGGCAGTCGCAGTGTCCGCCCATTACTTACTTCGAATAGATGAGATCGATAGAACGGGTGATGAAGTGATGAAGTAGAATCGGCGTAAGATATCCCCCCCCCCTTTTCTTCACGTGAGTGTCGTAAAGAATAGCGTTGAAAACAGCAATGGCTACCGATAGATGGCGGTACAAACAAATCCCTCACTGTTTAAAGTTAAAGAAATTGGCAACCCCAGAGATACGGGACAACACATTACAACTAAGCCCGAATTACGGCCCGGTTACAATTAATAAAAAAAAAATTGGTTTACAATTGAGCCACAGAATATATATTTAATAATCAAATAGCTTATTTGAAGTGAAAAATTCTAACGCAAATCTTTTCCAATTGTAATATTGCCATAAAACCATGCAAATAGATGCATTTGACGCATCGTAGGTTTATTTTTAAATCGTTCTCCATACGGAGGCATCGAGCCGTGTGTCCGGTGATTCATGTGAATAAAAAACTATTTACTTTCGCTCATGTGACGCATCACGTTCAATATTATACAGTATGTACGAGCTGTTCATACCATGCGTGCTAACAATAGGTAAACGGACACCGTGTTTATGGAAATTCTTTAGGTTTTATACGGTACCAGTTCACTTATTTTTACAGCGATGACTAATTATTTGGCCATGCTGTGGCAGAAAACCATATGTAACTGCGAAAGAAAAATAAAAGAAATGCATTCAAGTTGAAATTGCTCGAAGGATAATAAACGTTAGTAGAAGGGTCGGTGAAATTTTTAAGTGGCAACTGCATACGGGCCAACACTCTACACAAATAAAAACATAAATACATTTAATTAGTATAGTGATATTCATAATGTAAATACTAGGAACAGACACAAGCTTGTGATGCCAGTTACTAGACTCCATAGAGTTGGTAACTCGTTCATTGGTCAATGTATATATATGTACGTTTCTACAATAAAACCGCAGCAAGTGCGCAAAGTTTTCTTATCAATTGGTTTAACATTTGTTAAACAAAGACTTTATAAAAAGAGTTATTACAATATAAAGTAATACATGGATGATAATAACCTCAAGCCGTTTCTACAAATAATCTTGTAATATTAGATTATCAAAACTCTTGTTATGAAATTTATTATGTATTTATCACATATTCCGATATATCTATGCATGTAACGCATATGCAATTAGATTGCGTGGGTATATATTGAGGAGATCCGGAACATGTTTCAGAAACAATGAATTTGGTTGGGGTTCGAGAATTTCGGACTGAGCAGGCAGATGTGCTCAACGCTTGGAATATATAACAGAATCTGCCAACCTTATCTAATCACGTGAAAAAGAAAATGAACCATATTCGTAAAATGCACCTAGATTATTCTAGAATCAAATAACTGCGACTACTTTAATAATAAGCTAAGGTCACGAATTCATAAAAATTAATTCCCTTATCAGATTTAAAACAACATAATTACATCAAGTTATGTTTCTTGCTTCATATTTTACGGGAGAAATAATTACGTTAGTCACGAAATATTTTCACGACTTTCCAAATTAAGTGGTGGAAAAACAGTACCAATTGTTTTCTATTAAAGAAATTGTAGTCATTAAATTGAATAATAAACGATTGAGCCTTCCGAGGGAGGTCTTCCGAAGGTTGGAGTATAGGCAAATACACATGCGATTTATGTACTTAATTTAGCTAAATTGGCTGACTAAACATTACGGTTCACTAAAATAAACAAAACTACCTTGCTATAAATTCGAAATGATAATAAATAAACACATAATATGAAACTAATATTTACAGCATCCGTGGTCACGGTTAACTGGAGTATCTTCAGATTTTAATTATTACTGTTAATTGATACAGTGAGCACTTTCTGCGTAGATCGAACCTTAATTAATAATTAAAGTCTGAAGGTAGGCAGAGTTAACCATGTAATCAGGACGTCTAACATCTCAGAGCCCCCGTGACCACGGATGCTGTAAAGTACTCGAAACGACGGGAATATAAAAACAAAAATTTAACGCGAAAAAATCCGTAAATTTTAGTTTTATTCGAAATGTGTTGTATTAGCGTAAATACGAGAAATCATTCAAATATAATATGTTCTGAACCTACTTATTATATATAAAAAAGAAAAGAATCTATAAGGTGAATTGGGGTATTGCCAATAATTGCCACGTACAGCCAAACGCAGTGTAGGACGACCCCCCACAAGATGGAGTGACGACCTGCGCAGTGTTGCGGAAAGTCGATGGATGCAGGTGGCTCAGGACCGAGCTTCGTGGCAATCTTTGGGGGAGGCCTATGTTCAGCAGTGGACTTCTGATAGGCTGAAATTATGATGATGATGATGATGAATTGGGGTCGCATACAACCTCTTTCATTAGTTAAAATCAAGTGCTCCACTATCGAATGTGACATTATGACATATCTAATGTCATTTAGAACGCTCGTCACGTCATGAAATAAAAAACGTTGTACTCATAGTTGTTGTGTTTACCCTCTAAATAATATTGAAAATAACGCAGAACATGAATATACCAGAAATAGTATCGTACGAGGAGCAGGCGATCGATACAGTGGTGTCGGTGATAAATAGGGCGAAGGAGAAGTTGGGAGTGCGACAGACGTTGAAACAACTCGCAAGTCAGTATAAGCTGGATTACTTTTTCACGTTACGAATTTAATACATACGCTCGAGCGCGTCGGAGCAGGCGGAGCCGTGGTAGCCTGGTGGTCAGAGTGCTCGCTTTAGTGTCATAGAGCCCGTGTAACCTTGCTTCGATCCCCGGTGCCGGCACCGCTTAAATTTAATTAATAGCAACATCGTGAGGAAACCGGCATGTCTGCGAAACATTAAAATATAATATTTCGAGGTTATGTGAAGCCCGCCAACGCACGCACTGGAGCTGCGTGGCCGGCTCTTTTCAGCTCCAAAACCCTCTCAAATATTTGAACAGAAAGCCTTTTCCCAGCTGCGGGCACTTACAGGCTTCTACTTTTCTTTTGCTTTCCTTACGCTCGTCACCTGGCGAGGTAGACAGAGATCAGAGGTTACAGTTGGGCAGCAGCATAGTCAAACCGTCTTCCCAAATCCATTTTATGTCTATAACGTGATTGATGGCGATGCTCGTCACCGAATTTGCTCACGAACATTACTATTACTTTTTCAAGTCTTTTTGCTTATTCGCCTCTTACGTTAAAGGTAGTGGCAGAGGCAGAGGCTTTTCGCTGCTGCCACACGGCATGTCTATAATTAATTTAATGAATTATGTTGTCATAGAGGTAAATCATCAAAACCCTGTCCTTTCTTTATCGGATTCCAAGTTAAAATCATAGGAATAGTCACTAAACATGCAACAGTAAACCAGTGATTTGTACATTGAACCAATTCACTTTAAACCCAGAACTCATGCGCCATTAATTAGGTACGCTGACTAAAGCGTTGTTTAGTTTTTTTTACTGGGTTGGGGTGAAAACGAATTAACTGTCCATCATCATCATCATCATCATTTCAGCCTATTACAAGTCCACTGCTGAACATAGGCCTCCCCCAAAGATTGCCACTAATCTCGGTCCTGAGCCACCTGCATCCATCGACTTCCCGCAACACTGCGCAGGTCGTCACTCCATCTTGTGGGGAGTCGTCAAACACTGCGTTTGCCTGTACGCGGCTGCCACTCGAGAACCTTTTTCCCCCAATGGTTATCAGTTCTGTGAGCTATATGGCCGGCCCATTGCCACTTCACTGCCATTAACTGTCCACGAGAAGGTAATCGGCTGCTGTAGCCCATGGACGTCTGCAAAAAAATTCATTCGAAGAAGGTTACTGATGCATTGCCTAACAGCCCGTAATTATACTCTCTTTACACCTTTCAAACTGGAACACGACAGTTGTTACTGCTGGTAAAATTTTCAAGTTGGATTTTGTTATCACATACGGTCTGTATTCTATGAGGAGAAAATATATACTTCTGTTTGTCGGCAGAAATGGGTAAGTATTTGGTATGGGTAAGGCAACTCCAAGGCACGTTAAAAACTAATATACACGCTTTTATCTTCCGTCTTTCATCAGGTAAATGAAAGGACTCTTTTAAGACAACCAGCCCAAATTCGATGTGTTTACTACGAAACCCTCGAATGTCTATGGGTTCTGTTAATCATCTTCCAGTACCATCAGAACAGCTTTGCCATCGGTTCTAATACATATGCAAAATTCTAAATTGATCGAAGGTCTGCAAATGGATGATAATTTAATTGAAAGAGTCTATTACGTATACACACATTACATACAGGTCAAACTAATAAAAACCGTGAAAATAGATAGTAGATTCCGTCTTTACGCTCCCTTACAATTCTTACACCTATGTGATGTGTTCATATTATCGTTAACAGAGAGCCGTGACTTCTATGCCTCCACTGCAAAGGTGATCTTGACAGGACTCGAACGCCCACTGGCGATTAGCAGCGAACAACTGATCACCGATACCATCGAGAAGAAGTGGCGTTTAACCGATATCTTCAAGTATTCATTGAAGTATAAGGGCAGCTCCATGAATGAATGCTCCCGGTATTTCTATTTTGAGGTACAATGATTACTTATGACCGTAATTATGTCAGAAGTGATTATAATACTACCTAAGAACATTAAATAGGTGTGTCTTCATCTTTTTCTCAACATTTGTCAAACCCAAATTCCGCAGACTAGTATTGGGGAGCAGGGTCCCTAACGCGAGGGTACGATGCGCTATCCAACCCACTAGCCCAGCGTGGTGAGCTAAAAGGCAAACTCGGTTACTCACCGAAGGAAACGCAGAAGCACAAGATGCCTCTACTTCACGCAGGTATTCAGTGAGGTCATGGTACTACCCCGGTCCTGCCGGCTCATTCAAGCAACAGCTACAGCCGCCGCTTGCAAGCTCAATGCAACTTTGAACCGAACACTGCTACCGCAACGTGACTTTCTAATAAAAAAGAAAACTAAGTTAATCTTGCCTAAGGCTTCCCAATTATCAAATATTTGAGATAGGTTTGGAGCAGAGAATGGTCCGCGACACTGCTCTTGCGGATTGGCGACTTCATATGTGCCTGAAAATATATATATTTTTTTATTATTTCTCAGACATTTAGGTTTCTTCGCTATGTTTTGCTTCACCGTCGAACACATTTATCCCTTAAAACTGCTTTTGTGGTACGTGGTGATATCACGGTACCTGGGATAGGATTCGGGTACCACGACCATTATTTGTAACTTGCAAATTTCCTTCTTCAGACTGTATGACCCATCCAGCGTGACATGCCCATGCACTAAATATGCTGTTCCCCATCACTAGTCCGTGATATCTATTTGCCATCAGTCGGTCGCCAGACCCTCCTAAGCTAGACAGCAGGATGCGCCGCGTGCAGGTGAGGGTGACCTTTGGAGAAAATGGTATATTTACCTCTTACACCTGGATAATTTATTTTGGTATATCGTCTGTATAGTCTATGTTTGGAAACTACAGCCCCTCAGTAGACACTGATCATTCAGGCTATCTTCAGTCAACCGACAGCATGCTACCCTATCCCCCAAGCGACTGCATCGGTGTTCTTTCGTGTGGAGGACAAGTTGATCGAGCCACCGGCAACCAGAGGAGTTCCGATAGTGAGTAATGCCTATAACAAATCTTTATGCGCTACATGTTTCTTGATGAACTTACGATGTTTTCATTTCAATTGTATATCATTATGACCAATACAGACAAATCACCATCACTCAGAGAGGACTTTTTAGTTTTGACTAATTATAAATTTAGGAACCGCTCGCGTGTCGCCTCGATCCATTCTACATGGTACAGTCAGATTTCTTTGGTTAAAAACTTTTGAAGATGTACCTGAATATACAGATCAATATACGTTGTGATATATTGTCCAGGAACATAAAAATGAGCCGGCTCGATTAGGGAAACAACATAGTATATTTGCCTACTCACCTTTGATACCCTGGTAAAGGGTAAAACACCTTTATTTTGTTTCTTTATCATGTCTACAGTGTATTAATTTTTCTTTATTGGTGTAAGTATAAATAGTCACGGCCACGGTTGTCGAGTGGTTAGGGGACCTATTCTGTGCTCGTATCGATATCTTTTCGAAACTTTCACCACTTGTCACGTTATCTTAAATAAGCTACGGTCAATAGTTAGTTGAAAAGAATATAATTTAATGTCTAGAATACTACTGGGATGGTCACAGCCAGAGTTGGAGCCTTGATAGCTTATTATTATTATTACAAAATAAAAAAAATTGGTTTGGGAAGGTAGGAAAATTTGTAGTTTTTTTTTATTTATTACTTTTCAGATGACGTTCAGGATTGAAGGTCAAAATTGCGACCATGATATCCGTTACGTGATACTGATACCGGACTGGTTACTGGCGGTAATCATGATGAAGATCAAGCTCTTTAAAAGAATCGAAGATTATAATGCTTTTTGATTTTAATGCGTTTTTTCTTTAAAATAAATATATATTTACAGATTATTTCTACACCTTTCTTCTTCTTTTTCTACAATCTTCAAAAAATCTACTACTATTACTACATTAGCCTATTTTAGTTTACTCCCACCGCTACTCTGTGGGAGATTTTTCGTACGTGATAGAGCCAAGCGGCGACTTTTTGCTGCTCGTCGAAAGGGCCGACTAGACTGGGATAATACCACGGCCATCCAGAACACCGGGGTGAAGTAGAGACATCTGCGCGAACGAGGAAACCGGTGGCCGCTCCCCGCTCCCTCTCCCCCGTCTCTCTACCCGAATATCGGGTGGTGCAGTTGTACGAGGGTGTCGGTAATCACTTGTTTTCAGGTGAGACGCTTGCGCATTTGCCTCCTTTTCCAACAAAAAAAAAAGTGCACAGTTGGTAAGCGATCGCTGTACGCTCTGTGCCCTAGATGGCCGTAGTTGGAATCCAGAATAATAACTGAGGTCCCCATACAAGAAAGCGTTTACCGGTATCGTAAAAACGGTATAAATACATAACACAGTATATTGTTGGTCTGTACTATACCGTCGGCGCGGGTTACGACTCCAACCGGCCCAGTTTTATCTACCTACATAGGTACATTACACGGGTGGCTAGCTTGTTGCCGAGTTTGTTTCCGGAGATTGGTACTAGATTTTCACATTTTTCTTGTCATCTCGTACGAAACCCACGGGAAGGAAGGGGATGGTTGATTCTTGTCCTGCCACCACATGGCAATCTTGGCTACAGGAGACTTATACCCTATGCTAAATTGATAACGATACACTGAATACTTATTCTGAACTCAAATTTATTTAACTGATGTATCAAGATTTTGTTTAAAACATTTTCAAGTATTTAATATCCCTATGCTACATAATTTTAAATTCCATTACAGATGAACCATCCGTCGAATGACAATAGGATGAGTTCACGTCGTGTGAAAAATGTAAATAAAAAAAACCTTTAAGATATAAACTAAACCAATTATCTTAAGCTCTTGGAACCGAATCGTTAATATTCACAGCCGGAGATATGACCTCTGGAGTGTGGAGTGACAACGCATCTCAACCTTTAATTCAACACTTTGTGTTGGGAAACTGAGACATTGCAGTGTTTTTTTTTTTTCGATATTGGCGGCGTACGAGCAAGCGGCTCATCTGATGGTGAGTGATTACCGACACCTGTGTACCTCCGCAACACCAGAAGTTTTCTTTCAAGGATATTTGGGGAGGGATAATGGGGAGAGGTGATGGGAAACTCACTAACTGGTGACAACGACAAATTATCTTTATGGTAGTCGAATGCTATGACCAAAAGTCGAGTATAAAAAAGAAGAAAGTACTAAAAAAAATTAAGGTTATCTCTTAATTTATCGAGCAACTCCCTCCCTGTTCCTTCTCTGACAAAGGAAACTTATTACGAAACGGTGGTGGATTAAAAACGTAGTGACTTGTGACGAGTGAAATTAACATAAATTTGTAATGCAAATTTCTGTGTCGAAAAGTTAAGATTTTGTTTTTTTAATTTGAAATTTAAAATTTATTTTAGTGAAGATATTAATATCTTTTCAGACATTCACTGTTCAATTCACAGACGAGGCTCTGGGAATCTAACGGTGATGGAAAGCCCACATGGCATTGCTGAAACCAAAACGCAAAGATTAGTGAAGGAAGGAAGAATTTCTAGTGCGAGTGAACTTCGCTGTGAGCGGAGAAAATGAAGCAGCACTTCGCTCACCATCAAGGAGAATAACCAGAGAAAAAGAAAAGAGAAGCTCAGACTTGGGTGCCCTGCCGGGTGGGTCATTTACAGAGTACTACTACTACATCTCTGTACCAATATAATCTACAATTCATGAGATATCCTCTCCCATCGTCTCCGCCTCGATATCAAGGCGCGTCCAGATTGGTTCCACACATTCCCAACATTGCAAGTTCCATTTACCTTTCCCGAAACCAACGCCGAGAAGCGTGGCTCTCCTCAAGTTGGGTAGACGTAAAGTAGAGCCTCCAATAGTTCTGCAATGAGTCATTACAGTTATTCGAACGTTCTCAGAACAGAGACGTGGATCGAGTTTCGGTATTTAAGTAGAATGGCAGACCTTCAAGATTCACCCTTTAAAAAATATATTCAAAATGATCAATTCGAGGTATTCTAGAATCGTATCAATAAATAATGGAATTAATATGGGAAACTTATGCTGAGATTTGTTGCCTGTAACACCGCCAAGTTTAAATTTTATTGTCAATTTTTGTTTTTGGTTGGTAATATCGTAATATGGTTTCAACCATGGTGAGGCGGAAACTTAACTTTAATCGCATAGGTATCCGCGATAAAGATTACTATCTAGTGTGGGTATCATAGTAAAGCAGACATGACTCCTACCACAAGCAAATCAATGTAATCGTGAATTTAAGGCCCTGAACACATACATAAATATATTATTTATTTATTACACGTTTATGTAGTAGCTTATATACAACACATATGTATTATTTTAATATATTTTTAATTAATTTATTATAACACAGCTTAGCCTAAACATGTTTTAATCTGTCTATACTGTGTTGTCAGATATTGTTTTCGCTGCAGAAATAAATAATTTTTTGATTGTTCCTTTTTTGTAAATTCAATAAAACCGCTTGATTACTACTACCAATACAAAACTACTCAAGAAATTGTGATTGAAGCACTACCTTTACTAAGAAAGTCGTAAGAGATGACTAAATAAATGTCGTGGGATAGAAAAGCAACGCTTGCGACAAATACCACTACAATCATCTCAAAATATATCTACTTCTAAAATATTGCCAACTGGCTTTCAAAACAGTGCTATTATGGAAAATCCTTCCATTGGAAGAGGAATTTATCTAGTAGCGGACTGTTTAAATACTAAAGAAGAAGTTTATCCATTACATCTTTAAACTAATGCTCGTCAATGCTAAGGAAAATCCGTGTGCCACCGACCACAAAAAGACTAAGGAAAAATGTTTCTCATATCACTTTGGATTTACCGCATTACTTCACCAAATGGGTGACGCTTTTCCTTCAGCCCCAGTTGAAACAACATGAGTACTCTATGTCACAAGCATCAGCAGTGCGGCAACGGTCGTTCGTGAGTTGCAGGTCGTAGGTTCAAACTTTAATCTTTTTTTTTTAAATAAGTAGAGGTGTTATTTATTTATTAAAAATTATCACAAAGGGCGGACTTAATGCCTTTTGGCATTCTCTGTCAGTCAACCCGGGATAACCAGTGTTAGTATATATATATATATGTTTTTTTTTATAAGACGGTCAATTTGCCGTATGTGAAAGGCACTTGGTGTATTAAATTGAAAATTAAATTATTTCCCACTCGAGAGATACACATTATATAGTCTAGGTAGTTCTCACGTATCCGGTTCGTGTATTTTCACTAAAGGTAGAAACTAGACCAATATTTCCTTTTGCTTTTCTGTGAAAGCGTATTTATTAACTATATTAGCGCTACATTTCTCTTATTTCCCGGTGTAATCCGTGGAGAAATGATAAAAATATTTTAGGTAATTTTCTCACGAATAAAAAAAGGAAAAGATAGCGAGAGACTATTTCACTGCTATTTTTTATGGGAAAAGAAGACAGACGAACTAACGGCTCTCTGACGGTTAGTGATTACCGACGCCTATTTACATTTCCAACAGCAGAGGAGCTGCAGGTGCGTTGGCTGACCTTTAAGGATTTTTTTGGGAAGGAGAAGGCGGTGGGGAGTGGGCCTAAGGTTACCTCTCTCGCCAAACGAAACGCAGAAGCACAAGATGCCTCTTTTCACGCCGGTATTCTGCGAGGCTGTGGTATGAACCCGGCCGGCCCATTCGAGTAGCAGCTAAAGCCGACGCTTGACTCTGTCACGTACAATAAAACAATAGGTCAAAGAGAATACGAACAGATACTAAAATTTTATATATGTATATTAGTGGTTATTATTAAATTTATCATATCTACCATAGGTTCCTAATGTATTCTATTGTATGTTTAATAAATACATTAGCAAGACCAAAAAATATATTTACTATACGTGTCTGAGAAATAATAATACTACGGAAAAACACGCAGTCCTGGTGCAGCGTGGCGAACTCCTTCCAGCTTCCTTGCCTGAGATCAAGCCTAAGCCTAACAGAGACGTAAATAAACGATTGCTTTCCAGTGCTAGGGGCTTAGATATACGAGTATATCACTAGCACTAGGAGTATTTTAATACAACACACTTAATTTTACACTCATACGATTTGTAAATCTTATTTCATTGAGTTGGTGTTCCATAAGTTACACTATAGTGAAGCTAATTGGTTTCACGTTACGTTTAACGGTATCGTGAATAATAGACTTCTGTTTCGCACCATCTTAAATTGTTACGTAAACTAAAGACACCGATACGAATTATAACAGTACATAATCATTAGGCTGCATATCTACAGTGTGGAATCACGTTCGATACGCTCGCTGTTATCTATTATAATTTTACAGTAAACAATCAACCTAGGTATAAGATTCAATATTCTATAGTCCAGAGACAAAATATATAGACTGAAACCAATGTGATAAAATCCAATTTGTCTAAAACGGTACATGAGCAACCTATAAATGCTGCAACGTATAAACGAAGATAGACTTCTCCGCTTATTTTTAGGAACTGTTTTATAATTTTTTACAGGCCTAGATAGGGGACCAGGATACGTTTAAATTTAAGTGTAATTCACGTTAACACTTTGCGCAACATTATTGTTACTCTTGCAAGAGCTTGTAAAAAGAGAAATGGGCAATGGGCCGGCCACATAGCTCGCAGAATAGGCAAACGCAGTGTGGGACGACCCCCCACAAGATGGAGAGACGACCTGCGCAGTGTTGCGGGAAGTCGATGGATGCAGGTGGCTCAGGACCGAGCTTTATGACAATCTTAGGGGGCAATATTCAGCAGTGGACTTGTGAAATAATGATGATGAGATGATGATAAAGCCTATATGGGACCCAGAACAATTCACATTCTGTCATTTGCTGTAGTGTGCTGATGTTCAACAAATATTCTTTTCCTAATACAATTTGATCAAAGCAACATCAGCAGACTAAGAAAAACGCGTCTGCTAAGAAGTACACATAGAGACTCTGATCTAATGAGGCTACTTTAAACATTACCACATTGACGTCACCGATATTTCACTGTGATTTAATTGTAATGCATAATTTAACTTTGCAAACTCACGCATAACAATTTCCGTCTCTTTGCAGTGAAAGCCAAATAGATATTCTGTCTAATAATTCTATGATTATTTGTATATAAAATTAAATGCTGAGCCTGATAAAATTAATTAACATTTCCTTTCGTATTATCATCTACTACAAAAGATAGACTCCAAAAAAATGCCTATCAAAAACTATTATCCAGGAATATTTGTAATTCATGTCCATTTTATTCTTAAAATGTTATGAGACCTAACGTGTAGGACTTCATCTCTGTCTAGGAATCGGGCACATGCAAACCACTTTAATCGAAGTAGGTTACAGATAAGTTGTAGAAGGACTAAGGTGTAATTCCACAAAGCCTGTAACTTTACTGGACTCAACAGTGTTTGCACTGTTAATTGGCAGTAGAAATAGGTAAGAGAGTGGTAACCTACCCAGGCAACGGGGTGTAGCCAAGCGGTGGCATTTGCTGGTTCGAATGGGCCAGCTTGACCGTATTGGTACCACGGCCTCGCAGAATACCGGAGTTAAGTAGAGCCATCTTGTGCTTCTGCGTTTCTTTCGGTGAGTGAGGTAACCGGAGGGCCACTCTCTCTTCCCATCCTCCTTCTCATGCTCCCCTCCATCTCTCAAATACCCTTAAACCGCCAAAGCATCTGCAGCACATCTGGTGTTGTAGATGTCCGTGGACGCCGGTAATAGTTTATCACCAGGTGAACCGCTTGCTCGTTTGCCGCGTTTCCCATAAAAAAAAAAGCTGTCCACCCGCTGTTGTCCTTTGGTTCGAAAGTAACAGGGAGCCAGAATAACTAAAGTACAAGCTGTAAGATGTTCCATCTTAGTCCTAGTGGGGACAAAGCATCTATAACCTTCTTCGATTGAATTAGTTTGTAGGTGACTATGGACTCCAGTAGCCAATTGCCACCGGGTAGACTGTTAGATAGTTTGTCACACCAATAGAATTAAAAAAAGGTTTTATTTCTTGATCACTACATGTTCTCAATTGAATTAAAATTATGTACCTATATTGCTTGAATTCAAAACGATTATTCTCTTTTTTAGGCTTTAGCTATGCTTAAAATAAATAAGAGCCATTAATAGATTTGGTCATTATTAACATAATGATTGATAAATAGAAATTATTGTTGTGTTATATGTACTTAGTTACTTAGTACTTAGTACTCACTTAGGACTAACTTAGTACATACTTCGAACTCACTTAGTACTTAGAACTTATTTGTAATGTGAATATAGAAATATAAACGTTGTGCATTATATTAACATTTTTAAGCCAAAATATTAAGTCTTGGAATGATCTAAGAAAGAAAGTAAAAATTAAAAAAGACTAGTTCTGTCACAAATTTCGTAGATTTAGAGAAGAGTCGTAAAATTCTTTAAACGTTTTAAGTTCACTACGATATATGAAGCATATTTTTTCCAGTATAATATTTCTCAGAATTTTTTTTATATCCCGTAAGACGATCATAAAAAAAGGTTCAACGCCGCAGGAAGATATCGCACAAGCTTAAAGCGCCAATATCAAAATCTGCTACCTGAGTGACTCAGCCAATGTTAAACCACGTTTCACTATAATAATGACCTAAACCTGTCATTCCGACGCGCATGTCTTGCGCGGGCGCACGTCCACAACGCAAAAACGTACGGCAATTACAGTGTCGTGTTTTTTAAGTGAAAAGTGTATAAAAGTGAAAAATGGTGCGCACATATAATGTGGTGACGTGCTTTAGAATGCCTAAACGTAAAACGAAAGTGGTCCCGGCACCAAGCGGCGAAGGGGTTTTTACCATCGACGTTTCCTCAGCTTCTACACTGGATATAGCTGTAAGTTAATTATTAATTGGTTTATAAACGAGTCGATATCATAATTGGATTTATAATATACGGTCGAAATTCTCAAAATAATCAATTAGTATGTATTGCCTTTGTTTGGACCTTGTTACATTAGTTATAGAGTCTATATTGTATGGAACATTCCATAATACTTAATAGAGTTTTAAGGTTTGTCGATTACACATCGGGCGTAAGTAATTACTATCGGAAATTGTAAAAAGCAATTAATAATTTACATTTAAATGTAATGATTCAAAAAATCATTACATTTAAATTATGGATATCAATTTTTTATAATTTTTTTATTTTCACACAGACTTGGAATCTCCAGCCTCAATCAACTATGTACAACGGTCAGCCATTAAAATTGAGCAAACAAAACCTGTTTAGTTAAGTTGACTGATTTAATTAACTTAGAGCTATCTTAAACGAAGTTAAAAGTGTTAAATAAATAACTTTATTCATTATTTTACTTGAACGGTACTTTGTTAGAATTTGAAAGTTGGACATAGGCATCCTATCATCTGATCTTTTTGCATGTATCTGGCCTGAATGTTGAGCCACGGATCCTAGGTTTGAATCGTAACCGATGTCAATTTTCATGTATCACTCAAATTATTGGCTATCGACTATGTTTGTGTTTTGTCGCGACTAGGGTTGCCAACGTTTTGTCGGCTCATACAAGAATAAGCTTAAAAAAATATTGGGTTCGTGATCCTCTGGATTCGCATAATTACGCATAAACCTTTCTTCCTTCCCTTATTTATGTATAGTATTATTTGTACAATGTGTGGGATTTGTTATTTATTTGTTTCGGTGTTATAAAAATTCAAAAAAAATCCATCTAACTGAAATATAGTCTTACGTAGTTGATGAAATACATAGTACGCAGTTTAAAAATGCAGTACAACACTACATATTAATATAATAGTACGAGTGGCAACCCTAGTCGCGTCCCGAGTCTCTGGACACTGCATCTTTCTCATTCTTCAGTCTTTTGAGCGTAACATAGAACATAAGACGAGTGGTTACCGCCGAGCCTATTACACCGCTATCCCGGGCAGTTGACAACAGTCGATAATATCTTTAAGACCCGATAATATCTTTATTATATTATATATATTATACACTCACGCTTCTCACACGCAATCCACTCCCGAACGGAGATTCCATCTTAGTTGGGCGCTAGATGGTAAAACGATAAATCAACACACATGCATTATATAAACAATAAATATCCATTACTCAATTCCAGCTTATGCAGGTAACGGTTATTAGTATTACCCACTTACATATCTGGTAGTCTACTAAATATTCTTTGACACAAATTAACTAAAAGAAAATGTCCAAAGTGTGTCTTAACGAAAGCTTTTATAAAGGATTTACTATGTGGAATTTATATACTCGGATTGATTTAATATCGTATCTTTGTTAAGCTCCACTCACCTATATCGTAATCTTTCTAAACAAAACCAATACAACTATTCATAAGAATTTGTTTTTGTAATGGTGTTTATTACTATTGTCGAAAGGAGGACTAATCTGCAACGTAAGTTTCGCAGTCCGTGCCCTAAAGCATTAAGCTATTGGCACACAAAAGAACACGATCATAGATTATAGTTGCAGAACTATATACAGACCGGACAAGATACTCCATAGTAATTTCCATATCCATCCTCCGCATACCTTAAGAGTATATGGTGATGCAATTATGACATCTTGCATCTATCAATTATAGTTCCTCTTCATAGATTATAAGATTAAATCATCATAGTGTATATACTCTATGACATAATTTACAATAAATTATTTACCTATTTAACTTGATAGTTCATTTTTACTTTCATTTAATTTTTACTCTTACTTACTTTATTAAAACTTAAATTAAAATCTTCATAAAACTATTACGAATATTGTCTACAATTACAACGAAACTAACTTAGTACTTATTTATTGTACCGTGCCTAATATCTCAATGCTAAAATGGGGTTTCAACAGGTTGATGCATATTAAATATTAATTAATGTTCCTACATCCCAAGGTTGTGAAATTACATTATGGCTGCCTGTAAATACCCACTGCTGGGCCTTCTTCTCAGATATCTGAGACGATTTTGGAGCCGGAAAGCGTCTACCACGGTGAATAGAACACTGGTCACTCACGTACGATTAAACAATAACGTGTGGCTTGATTTCACAGCTTCTAAGGCTTGCTAAGTAATCGAATTAAATATATAAGTTCACTGCTATGGTCGGTGATCAGCGAATAGATCTTCGAATCCCATAGAAAGTCATTAGTTTTTAACAAACGAGGCTCTGACAACCGATTGATAACGGGAAATCCATTCGAATTTGTCGATCCCAAATCCCACAGACTATTGATGGGGAGCAGCACCACTAGTCTCAGGGTACCGGCGCTGCGCTCACCAATCCACTTTCCCAGCGTGGTGACTATGGGCCAATCTTTTAAGATATGCATCCAGGCATTTACAGGTGCGTTCTCGGAGAGACCTATGTCCAGCAGTGGTGAAGAATTGATTAGTTTACGGATCTGAGTGCGTTATGAATGTCCAAAGTACTTGACGCTGCTTTACCCACGCAGTGTCCTTCGATGTTATAAATTTTATCAAGTAATATTTTCATTCTAGTAGTAAAGTAAAGCAGCCTGTAAGTGTCCAATGCTGGACAAAGGCCTCCTACTCAAATATTTGAGAGGGTTTATTTGAGGCCCGTCACGCTGCTCCAGTACGGTTTGGCGGGCTTCACATATCCTCGAAATAGTATTTTAATAATTTCTCAGACAGGCAGGTTTCCTCACGATGTTTTCCTTCACCGCCGAGCACGTGGTAAATACAGCACTTAAAATTGCTATTAACAATTTTAGTGGTGCCGGGCAACGGGGATTGAACCCAAGTCACTCGCGCTCTATCAAGCTAAAGTGAGAGCGCTGACCACTAGATTACCACGGCTCATGGCTACCACGGTGCTCATATTATTTAAATATTAGTAAAGTGTTTTTTTGACAATTAAATAAAGATTTAAATAAATGATGGGAACGAGATCGTGATAAACTATATGTAAATATAATTTAAATGTCTTTAAAGATAACGCTTACTTCATGGTAATCATTTTATGTAACAGACCGCAGGACCTAAAAAAGTTGCCTAACCCTTTTTTTTAAAAAAAAAGAGGCCCGAAGGCTTTTACAAACAATACTTCGACTTTAATGATTGTCTAAATTATTACATCGCCTCCATTAATGTCGGCACTCTAATATCTAATAAATATAATTTCGCAGTATTTTGCACTAAACTAAAATAGTTGTGTTCGTCCGTTTGTATTGAATAATTTTATAGCTATGTTCACATGAAAAGTATCGTCTGAGCCGTCTGTCCCTCAATGCTTAAATTTATAACCTATTTAGTTATGATAAGGAGTATTTTCATTTATCCACTTTTCAAGTTATAAATAAATACAAAAGCACTTATTACCGATGCTAAAAATACTTACGAATTTATTGCATCTTCGTTCGGTTATTTATAGTAATTTATGGTTAATTAATAAGTATCTGAAGTACTGTTTCAAGTCTTCTTTGAGGTTATCTTTTTCTCGGTAAATAATTTGTTAAACAACGAAATGTACCTAAATATGATACTGTAAGTATAATCAGGCGTTGCTTTGCGGAAATTCATTATTTTAAAGTGGTTAGAACTTCATGTCGTGTCGAAGTAATTCCGCTTGAAAAAATAATAAAATGGCGTACATTACCCAGATGTTCTTCACTTCGGACTAGATAATATATGGCATTTAATTATTTTTGTTTACATGCGGAATTGTGCAAAGTATCTTTAAAATATTGTAATACTGTTAAATGGGAAATTTTATCGAAATTTTGAATCAAGATTTCTCTTTGAATACTTTTCAAACTATTCACATAATACCTAAGCGCTTCAGTAATCTGTTCTCGTATTAACGCCTGAGAAAATAAAAAAAAAAAATTCTTGGTCAATCAAAACAAATTATGAACAAAACAATAAGCTTTCTCCCAGAGAATAAGCATGAACTGTTTGCACAATGATATTACAGATCTATATCGATTATTAACTATAATTCATATACGTTAGTCGATTTTAGTCCACAGCTGAACACAGATCTCTCCAAAAAATCGCCAGCAGAAGCCATGCATGCCGGCTTCTTGAAAGGTTTGCCCATACACAACACGCTCGGCAAGCGGGTTGGTGAACACAATACTGATATCCTCGGTCTGTGGGATGTGGGCACGTCAAATTCTGCGATCACTCGGTATTATCCACAAACAATGATATTGTGACGAAATGTTCGATTTTCAAATCAATGTTCTCACGTCTCAGGCTGCTATGAGCGTCTATTGTCTATTGATTTATGATTGCCCTATATTAAAACTGGAGATAAAGGACAGAGGTGTAAATATTATCTTTACGTTTTTATTTTATATTATCTGACCTGTCTTCACAGACAGATAAGCTTGTGTATGCAATTTACTTTATCTAATAAATGCACTTCTATTTAAACACTCTAAGCATTATTAAAACATTACGACATGTGCGTTGTCAAGGATGGGAGCATATACGTCTAGACAGAACTAAGGAGAAAATGAATTAAATTTTAACTCGAAAAATCAACTGCATGTGTAACGCTACCCGCGTTTCGGGCGATTGGTATTACAGACGAATGATGGTTGAAATACTATTCGAACGATGAACCCCAAAAGGCGGGAAACCAAATCCATAAAACTAGTGAGGCTTTTGAAGGGACGAAGTTTTAATCTTTATGTACTAACACTACCCTATGTTTCGTCTACGCTTACTCTGTACTAGTTTTAAAATAGTCAAACGTCTATTATTTACTTTCCTTTCAAAACATTCTCCGAACATAGAATACTTCATTGAAACTTTTTTATCCGAGTAAAATATCTTACGTCCTGGCTGGTTTACCTGTTTCGTTATTATTATACTTGTTAGCAAACACTTTTGCGGTCAAAAAGCATACTATGCATTTGTAATAAAGTTCACTTCGGTTCAATTTTGTGTTTCTTGTGATAATGGCCAACAGCACTAGTTTTATGTTCGTTTGGAAATAGCGTCGTAGACGTTTATAATAAATATCATTATCAAATGTATATCACAAATAATATAATGCGGAAGTGTTAAGAAATATTATGGCGTATTGCACCTTGTGCTATGAACATAAAGTCGTATTTTATTTATTTTATCAGTAACACTAAGGTAATGTTTTATTGCACAGTGGTTATACTTACAAACCTATTAAACTTTCTTGCCATAGGAATAAGGTTAGAAATCGTTTGATTTGTAAGTAAATTGTATAATTGTGAGGCTTCGTAGGAAATACGTCAGATGACTTACCGGGAATTCCTTTGTCGATGTTTCATGCTTTAAGTTATACGTCTCAAAGGCATACCTGGGGAGTTAGCTCGGCTGGATTGCGAAACATTTTAGGATTTGCTATTTGTGAGTAAATAACTTAAATATATCATCAACAAAGAAATATTTAACAGGGGTTAACAATTTAAAAATGTATACAGGTATATAGGTACTATAAAAGAAGTGAAAATTGGTTTAAGAATGGGAAACTATGTCTTCTTTAGTCTGTTAATAATTCACAACGTCAGCCTCTTCCAATGAGAGGATATTTCATAATCGTCACCCATGACAGATAGGTTAGCGATCTTAGTACTAAATTTACCGCTACCCCTCATCGGTTCGTGTACTGTTCAGGCATTGTTTTAGTTAATCTGACATCTAAGGGAGATGAGATCATGATGAGATGGCCATGAGATCTTCAAGGCTTTTCCCTTAGTCATCATTTACGACACGAACGGGAAGAAAGCGGCAAATTTTAGTAAACTTGTAAATAGGGTTTGAAATTTCGTTGTACTTCAATTATGCTTTCTATTGGCCCTTAATGAACACATTTCACAGGCGAATTGGCGATTTTCGAAAGCAGCAGCAGATGCCGCTCATCTCATCTGATTTGTATCGTTGGCTTGGATACTAAAACAGAGAAAGGCTTACCATATGTACTCTGGTGAAATAATTGATAAAGTGAATTGAAAGTAATAATTGTCTACCCCTAACCACTCTAGCACTACACTATACATGGGTATATGGTCGTGAGAGCTTTTGCGATCTACCGCGGGACATGCAATTGTCTAGTCCTTTAGTCCCGGCCATTAGTACAGTCCTTTAGTCCGGTCCTTTAGTACAGTTCTATAGTCAACTGCTACCATAAACACGAGATGAGCGTTAACATGCCGCTGCATAACCGCTTCCGTGCAATGATCGAGTTGTGCAATTAAGCATTGTAAGATTGAGGTTGCGGGCAACGTCACCGGTTTACATTTGTTTCCATCTTTTGTACCGTTTAATGTTAATGTTCTGTATAATATGCAACCCGAAAACTATGCCAAAGTTGTATGTAACTTAAAGACATTTCATAAAGAAGTATTGCTAAAAATGGACGCACCCGAAAGGTTTATATTATATATTTCCTACATTACGTGCTACGGGTTGCGAGATTGGAGTTAAAGGCCGGTGTTTTAAACTTCTATTAATTTGACCACTTACAAAGGATGCAGAGTTTCTTCCCGATGCGCTGTCCCTCACACGTGATCTACCACGGGTCTTCCCTACAGTCACCAATCCCTTGTTTCTTTTTATCATATTTTTATTTGCGATTATTCCAGAATATTCCCGAAACGATATTATAGGCTTGTTTTTCAACCAGTGTACCACCCTTCATGAGCATGAGCATGAGTTTCGTTAACATCGACTGGTAAATTATAAAACACCATTTGACTTGTCATCGACAAAACGTTATCTGACATTATTTACAATATTTAGGGTACATTAGCGATATGTTTAATATTCTTATAAGACCTAAAATGTTATTTGTCGTCTTTATTGATACTGGTTTGCCGAGCCGGAGTCTAGCCGAAACAATTGAAATTCAATTATTATGCTTCATATCAGAACATGCTAGAAGGGTGATACTTAGATAATATTTAAAATGTGATTTATTTTTTGTTCTTCCTTTATTCAAGCACCGAAGCAACGGATACAAAATAAATTTACCTGCGACGTTAATTATGGATAGGACAGAATACAGGCTGTTTTTAATCTTAATTAACAATTCTCTTTGGACAAAATTCGTGACAACGCGAGCGACGCCGTGGGTAACCGCTTGTTAATGTGTAGATGTTATGGTAGTATGATGTGCGTTTGCGGAAAAAGTAGCAGCCTGTAAGTGCCCAAAGCTGGGCATAGGACTCCCTCTCAAATATTTGAGAGGGTTTTGGGAGCCGGGAATAGCCGCCACGGGAAAATAATATTCTTTTATTATTTCTCAGACATGCAGGTTTCCTCACTATGCTTTCCTTCACCGCCGAACACGGCACTTAAAATTGCTATTGCTGTGCTCTTTGAAACTAAAGCGAGCATCCTGAGCACTAGGCTACCATGTTTGCGTTAATCAGTCAATGTTTCATTCGGCTCAATGAGCATGCGGGATGGGTTTACAATATGGGCGCTATCAATATGGGCGCTATAGGTGACAAAGAAGTATTTTTTTCACCAATGAAATTCGGTAGATAATTTTTTAACCAGGGGTCAAAGTTTGAGAATGAACACCGAGTCATTCTCAAACTTTGACCCTGGTTTATCATTAATGCCGATAAAGAACGTAACTGGAGAACTTTTGGTAAAAACTTGTTTATCCGTACTAATATTTAAAAAACGTTTATTTTTTAACCCAGTTTGTGTTATATATGGTGTATAAGTATATAAATCTTGTCGTGTTTTGGCGAAGGAATAAGCACCCACATCTATAACTACTAATGGTTAGGCAGAGATAATAAATTTTCATATGGCACAATACTGTACAGCGTATCCACATACACAAACCACTTGACGTCAGTTCATCTATATGTTGTAAATTTAAATTTTTTTTTTGAAAGACATGCGCTGTTTGTTTCGAACATAGTTTTTACGTAAAAGTGAAGTGACGGCGAGTCACTTTTAGAGGTCACCAAATTAATAAAGACAATATATTACGATCTGAGTTTTGTACTAATATGTAAGTAGTAGTATGAACACCTTTTTTTCATTGGATTAGGGTGAACAACGAGCTCACAGCCCACCTCAAAAAAAAACAGGTGCTCTTGGACACCTGCAAACAACTTCAATCGAACAAGGTTGCAGATACGTTCTGATCCTCGAGGACTAAGATTCAATGCCTCACAGCCCGCAATGATACTGCCCCCCTACCTTTCAAACTGGAACACAACAGTAGTTGGAGGGTGGTGACGACCCAGACGACTCCCAGGCGGGGTAGTACTCTACCACCGAGTAACATAGAAATGGTATAGAACACACACACCAAGAAAAAATTTACAGAGAAATAATAAAAATACCGACAAAGAACAGTTTCTACCACAAAAAAAAATAAAAAATATCTTTTAGTTTTTACTAATAGTAACCTATTACGCACCGTTAACACAAGAAATAATAAAAAAAAACATTTCTAGGACTTCGAACGTGTAAATGTGTAAAATGTATATGATAGTTGCCCCAATAACAAAAGTATGATTGATCCGGCAGTGTGCTGAAAGTTATTAGCTGTGTAATGTTAAAACGAAATATTAGTATTATTATGAACACATATTTAAAGGTATCGATACGTTTGGAGATTAGAAAGTGACCTGGTATCTCTATACCTTCATTGTTAGACAAGGAGCGCAAGTTAAATGTTGAGCAGTCACACCCCGACACGTCTTCACTGTGTTCGAAATTCAAATTATCTCTCGGCCTTAAGTAAACGACAGAATCGGCACTCTGATAATATTGGTGTTAAGGGTAAATGCGATCGTTTATAAATTTGAAAATAACCAAAGGAACGACATTCTGATAGATTACGTCGTAGAGACTTGTTTAGTTTAATGGAATAGAATGCCGAGTAAACTGGACTCTTGAGTCTCTACACTGAAACGGTAACCATTACGATTACGATTGGGATTGCCGTCGGGGTAACGGGAGGCATAGCTTAAATATCGGGAGCGTTGACATGTGCTTGGCACTGCGAAAACCTATCCGCCTGATAAAGTTTCCTTGAGCAGCATAAGTATCATGTACGATTAGCTTGAGCAGTTATAAGCGAGTGAACGCACCCTGCAAGCTCGGTACAAATCCGAGAGGAATATCTTCAGACACATACAGATGCTATTATTGACCGCGTCGCTTAGTGGTTAGCGTACTAGACTGTGAAGCAATGGGTTCGAATTCTATCCGATTTGGCCAAGACACAAATTATTGACTTTCCGATTCCGGTGTTCAAGCGGCGCTGTCTCCGACACGATTCTTCCTCGGATATTAACAGGGTGACTGTCTCCGTGTTTGCGCGTAAACTTACGAAGGTACAACTGTATAGCGTATTGTGGCGTCTCATCCGTTATACCACAAAAAAACTAAGAAAAATTCCGTGTTACCTTTCCCCCTCAATGACAATAATGAGTCTACACGGATTTATGTGAAATATTTTTGCGATGCAAGAGAACTATATACAGCAGTGAGCGGATAGACAGGAGATGTTGATACTAATGAGATATGAAAAGATAAAAAAAAAATTAAAAAACCCGATGTAGTTCATGTCAATCAACTCGTGTCACGTGACGTGAATCGTGACTTGAAACGTCATTGTGTTGGTTGTAAGTCGATGTAAATGAAATATGGGCGACTAAAAAAAAACAGACACGATTGTCACATTTGCATGTTGCTTCGCTTGCTTTGTGATGCTAATGGTGATAATACTTTTATTCGATTGAAGATGACAAATGGGTTTTGTTTTTGGTAATATTAAAGTGAAAAAGGTACTAACAGTTCGCTTGTTAATATGTGGCTGTTGCGACCCATTGCTCGTCACCCCAGACGTATAAAACGATACGCCTCTTTACGTTTCTATAGTCTGCATAAAATTAAAACAAAAATGTATAGACGAACAATAATTTAGCTGCGAATTAAAATATATCATTACATGCAAACTATAGATATAGGTACATATGTTAACTGAATATATGGCGCTATATTAGCATGTTGTGTTATAGAAAGTTTATGTAAAGACAGATGACCTTCATTAAGATTTTATTTAAATGTTACGTAATGTTGTATGAACGAGATGGTTGGTGTTATTTAAATGTTAAATATACGAGGCGTAAAATGTTTTATAACATAAAGAACTGTAAAGTAAGATAACGTTATAATAATATAGCGTTTGCACTAATTAATGGCAGAAATTGGTGAGACGAATACACAGGATAGAAAAGGAGACGTACTCCGATGTAGCCCAGTGGCCTAAGAGCGCGAGTGACCTGGGTTCGGTCCTCAGTAGCCGACACCACTAGAATTGTTCATACCAAGTTTGAGTGCTGAATTTACAACGTCCTCGGCGGTGAAGGAAAACATCGTGCGGAAAGCTGCATGTCTGAGAAATAATGAAAAATATTATTTCGAGGATATGTGAAGTCCCCCAAGCCGCACTGGAGCAGCGTGGCGGGCCGACTCTAAAACTTTCTCAGATACTAGAATTTGAGAAAGAGGCCCGAGTTAGTCTTAAGAGGTTAACTGGCACGGCCAAGCCGTGAGAAAGGGAGGTACGCGTGGGTCCATTACCTTTCCTTAAGCCCAGAAACAGACATAGGCCTCTCCCACTAGAAGGCAAGCCGGTTGGGGATCGCAGTACCGGACACCTCATAACTTAGACGTCATTGGTCAGCCTTATTTTTTTTTTTTATGAAAAAATAGGCTTGCGTTTGACCTCAATCTTGCCCGATGGAAAGCGAAGATGAGGCCTAGGATGGTATTTAAGTTTGTTATTTTTCCCAATGGTTATCCCGCCATCTTTCGGTTGCCATTGCTATTTTCAAGGCTTTGTATTCAGTCGTTTCTTATGACTCCCACGGGAAGAAAGGGGTAGGCAGATTCTTACACCGATACCATGCATTAAATTACATTACATTTGCTGACATTTAATACATTTTACAAGGCGTATAGTGACGGCGTATGTGTGATAATCCATTACACAATCTCAGTGTGTAGGAGTCGAAAGTTCCGATATGTACGGGTGAATTAAATAATTTTTTGTGACATTTGAGTCTCGGGACCTCGTCAGCTGAGTGGTTAGCAAAGCATTGTTTCTGAATAAGATTACGAAAGAGTTGAACGGGTCACTAGAGCTGTACACTTTGTAAGATCCTTAACAGATTTAATTGGACATTCCAAAATAAAATCCACAAAGTGTTAGGCATAGTTCCGTTTTATTCGATTGTTACACTTACACTTTTTTCACTTCATCTACCCATACTATTGGAGATGATTACCACGAAGATAACACAGAAATGGGGATGAGTTGCTATTCAAAACAACAAAGGGGTTACAACCCCGTAATCGGCGAGACTAAAATAGGCTCGTATACGATATTCCTAAAATTAGTAAATATAATGCTTTTAGAAAATTTATACTATTTTGGGATATAAATTATACCATAGGCCACCCCGAAGGTTGCCACAAAGCTCGGCCCTGAGCCAACAGCATCCCGATCGATTTCCCGTAACACTGTGTAGGTCGTCACACCATCTTGTGGGGGGTAGTCCCACACTGCGTTTCGAGAAGCTTCTTTCCCCAACGGTTGCCACTTCTGCTTGCTGATCTTAACGGCTATATCGGTTACCCTTGTTCTGTTGCGGATATCATCGTTGCAGACTCTATCGCGTAGAGAACCACCGAGCATAGCCCTTTCCATAGTGCGCTTCCCACCAACTTTGAGTCTTCCTCGTACGGCCTGCTGTGATTGGGTGGTACGTATAAATATGTATATTGTATACATACATAAAATACTATAAAGTTAATAAGATATCTTAAAATATATACATAATAAAATATGTGTTAATAATTATTATTATAAGTTATCGATATGGCTGGTTCAATATTGTTTTTTAATCGAGTAAGATATCTATAATATAAAGATGCGTAACTTAAAAAGAATATGTTTAAAAAAACAAGTCGGCCATGATACAGGCTGGATTCTGCGAAGCCTGATCGAGCAGTATCGAAGTGCAAGCGTGTTTTTAAACCACATTCCTTTTACAGAGACGCAAGTAGACTACCTATATTAGACGAAATACTCGTGAAATAAATTTTGCAACCGTATCGAGTAGTCGCGCGTTTATTTCTTTCGTTAGAAAGCTAGGCAAATATATTTGCTCATCCAGCTTATTATAAGAATTTCCGAAAAGTTTCTCCATTTGAAAGATTCGTACCAAAGCCGAAATTTTGACCACCAAGTCAAATTAATGTCGTCAATACAAGCTGTTAATTAAGCTTATTATTAATTAATTAAGCTTGTTATTATTTTTACACGTGGTAGAGCAAAGCAGCGGCTTTTGCTGCTGCTCGAATGGGCCGGCTCGACCGGATTGGTAGCACGGCCTCGCAGCATACCGGCGTGAAGTAGAGGCATCTTGTGCTTCTGCGTTTTGTTCGGTGAGTGAGGTACCCGGAGGCCCACTACCCCTTCCCATCCCTCTCCTCATCCTCCCTCTCATCTCCCTAATATCCTTAAAGGCCGGCAACACACGTGCAGCACCTCTGGTGTTGGGGATGAACGTGGGCGACGGTAATCACTTACCATCAGGTGAACCGCATGCTCGTTTGCCGCCTTTTCCATAAAAAAAAGCTATGTCCGTCTATGACGAAGACAACCGCAAGGCCATAGGTTCTTCGGCGTTGAAGCTTTCGTGGAGTGTGATACCGGATTTAGATGCAACTCCTGACTGTTAAGGCGGTCAAGTGGGCTTAGGTGTGGGACCCGCCTATGCCATGAGTCAGATGACATCAGAGATATAAATGTAGTATAGATATATATACAGAGTATAGATGTTAGAGATACGGAACGTGGTTAAGTCACAACCAGACCCTTTAATTTAATTTGCGCATATATTTACTTCGGCCGGGATTCGTCGTACCCCATGATTTATAGCTCAAGGTATCAATTTCAGATAGGTACACAATTAAGCAACGCTACATCACAATATGCTATTTTGTATAAATAGCGCGAGACAAGAACGTTCAATGTACATCGGTTTTACAAACATTTAAACTTACATAAAACGTATTTACATTTAAACGTAATGAACATTTAAGGCTAAATGTTCACTAACAAATAACCAGACTAACACGAAACGCAGTGATGATTTTATAAGTTTAACTCGTCCTGTGTATAGTAAGCCTTCATTTCTGTTCATTCTTATCGTTGTTAAAACTGTTGTGTTTTACGACTATGTAATGCTTTAATTCTTTTTTTGTTATGCAAGGCCTGGCATTGGAGGTGTTGCGGCAATCCTTTCCATAGCAACATTAAAGGTTTAGTTACACCTACGTGAATTGGCATCGGGTTATTGTTTACTAGACCTCAATTATGAGCGGTTGAGTTTGATCTATGAACTAAACTCTCATAATATATGAACTAAACACTGTATAAATTACTTCATAAGACTGTATAAGTCGACTACAGACACAGGCTTTGCCTTGAAATCACTAACAAAATCTGACGTTTTATCACATCACATGGCATGGAAGCCTCCATGGCCACACTTCCAACACTGGGCTGACAGGTTAATGCGCGCAGTGCTGGCACCCACGGACTATAGATGCTTCTTCTCGTCACTAGTCTGTGAGATTTGAGTTCAGCTATCAGAAATATGTTTCTTGTTCATACAGATGGCGGGATCACTATCTCGAAAAATACCAGACTAGAATAGCAGAACGATGACGGGCAGCAGCTTTATGGAAAACCTTCCTTATGGCAGAGGAAATATCCCGATCCTGCAATGGACTGTTTTAAGATTTTCTAATATTCTGGAGACATGTTCCAGTTCTTGATTGGGTAAAAGAGATCAAATGTCGGTTGTAAACTGGAATTCTAAAATAGGTCTAAACCATTTATTCATTACTTCTCAATAATTATAGCCAATACAATACCTTAACGCCAGAAAATACTAATCATTGCTATGTCAATGAACCCAGAGTTATCCTTGGGGGAATACTATTGGCAACATAATATATGAAAATAAAAAAACGACGTCATGAGATTAATGCAAGTTTTTCTAATAAAATAAATGTTTCTGCAATATAGCGAAGTTATTCGTATTTAGTCGGTCTTTATTGAAATAAAAATGACACACATATAAAATCATTGAAGAAATATTAATTAAACCAACATCCATTAGTCAGCGATAAGAAGCAAATCGTATTTAATTAGTGTAAAAGCAAAAATTTATTAAACGAATATCCAACATGGCGGAAATTTTTATACACATCGTCACATTATCCAATCTTTTAGAGGCGAAGTACGAGCGCGGAAGTGTGAATACATTTATACCGTTATAATTTATTAATTCTGCCACCCCGATGGGAAATATGTTGACGACATTGATGAATTGATGTCATGTAGAACTATATAAAACAAAGATCACGTGTCCATTAAAAAAAATCTAAATCTAGTTGTAATCGGGTTGATTATCTACTTGACACTTGAAAAGGGGATCTGTCTCCGAATCAGAATACTCGAGTACGATCCTCTATGAGAAGGACGGGTACCATTTTTCGAAACTTTTGTAGGATTTCTATTGTCGGCTTGAGCACTGGCGACTGGCCTATCACGTTGACCCAAATAAGCTCTGGTGAAAAGTACCAAAAATGTCTAGCTCTACCTCTGTCCACCCCAGTGTTGGGCTATACGGCCATGAGAGCTTATTTTCATTCATTTATTAATATTTTTAGTTAAAGCTTTCCTCCAATAATTATTCATTATTCAGATCTGTGCTATGTTCATAGTTTGAAGTCTTAGTTCGTCGCAAGTTAGTTAAAAACGATTGCAAAATTTCTACCAAACAGACAGACAATTGAGAAAAACGCGGAAAAAAAACAACAATAAATTTAATTTAATTACAAATTGCTTATAAATTACCTTGTCTTTTATGTCTTTATTCTATTGTTCTATAGGAAACACAAAAATTAAGGTAATTATATTCACGACTTATTTCCTAAAGGCAGACATCACGGTTTTCCGTTTAGAAAGAACCGTACCCAAATTCAAATGCAAATGTCGGATCCCGTCTCTTCTCTATCACGTTCATCTCTTCTTTTGCGCCACAGCCACAGGTTCATCTTCATTAGAAAAAAAACATTTGCGGTACTACTACGTCAGGATCTACACACACAGTTACATTTAGGTACTAACTATTAATAAATAATCTGTGGTAAGTCTTACAATGAATAATATGTTTCAATTAATTTTCTAATTAGCCGCTATTCAAGGCTTATGTTAGGAATGTTTAAAAAGCGTGAGAAAGATTTGGAGCGACCTTTTATCTAATCTATCTTTTAAGGTAAAAAACTCATTGTTTCATTTCCAAAGTCATTCATGCCGGTGCAGGGTCGCTCTAGTTAATTCGTAGAAAAAGATTAAAACGTGGAAGGACGTTAAGATGTGAAACGATCTTCTTAGATTTGTTTTGTCTTGCTTGCCATTTGTGGAAGTGTTTTTCGAATATGCATATTATTCATTAATTCTTTATCCTTCGATAATAGAGCAGCATCAGTATTTTACTAGCGTATTGCGCGCCACCTCTCAACGAGTAGAATCAACTGTGTTGTTATTTTCAGCCCGCCATCTATCGGCGAATAGTACGTATATTTTATAGTAATAATTTGTTGTTTAATAAACCAATTGAAGTAATTAATATTGAACACCTTTCGTACAGATTAAGTTTAAGTTTTAAATATAAATTTAGTAACTGATTATTGGAATGAATACTAAAAGTAAAGTAATATATTAACTATAATCATGTAAGACTAGATGTTTATTAGAGTTCAGTACGGCACCCTATTACTGAGCCTACTCCGTCTGTCCGTCCGTCTTTCTGTCCTTCTTATTTTCACATAATATTTGTTATAATGGCGGATATCCTAACAAATAATTAGAAATCGAAAACTAAAAATTAAGAAGGATATAACGTTGCTTAACATATAAGCGGCGTTTTCTGTGTTGTTATACAGAACCGTCGGTGCGCAAGTCCGACTCGCACGTGGCAATTTTAGTATTGAATAACAAAAATGCATCAAATTAGTAACATACATTAAGCTATACCACATAATTAGTAATTACAGATTTAGAGGTTAAATCATTACCTAATTATTTTTGCAAGAAGTCGTCCCAGATTACAATAGCGGGTTTTATGGTCTCGGGTTATGGTGATAGCGATTATACTAATTCTTAGACTTATTAGTAACCTATTAGCTGACTTATTAAAACCGCCGTGCAGTGGCAGCTTAAAACCAGCATGTCTGACCTTGGTTCTTGCCTTTTATTTTAATAAACGAACTACACATCCATCGCTGAAAGCAATACCGGTGTAGTTATCGAATTTAGTTTTAACTAAGTCTGTTGCTGTTTATTACTTAGCTCTTTAACACAAATAAACCAAGAAATGGACGTCTTCACAAACGAAGCCAATATCCAACAACCAACATCAACAAATGCATTGGAGTTGCGTCTATTTGTACTTTGTACGCTCGAAGTTGGCATAGTGGGCCCAGAATGAAGAGTAGTGTCCATACAAACTGCGCCAGTCGGCGTCCGCATCGCGCGCTTTGTGAACGCGCCTGCTCAAATTCAAATTTCGAATACGCTTCTCGAAATATTAGACGCGTTGCGATCTATTTGACATTTTTTTCAATTTAAATAACGAATCGACATACAATATTATATCGCGTTTGATTTCGATACAGTGTTTTATTTTTCGAACGTGTTTGTGAAGTGTTGTATTTTTTTGTTTTTGGAAGTATTTTTTTTTTTTTTAAACCGATATTATTATTGGAAAATGTGCGCTACGCTTTCGTCTAGCTAGTTGCATCGAATAATAACTTTTGGTAAGTTTAAAAACCGTACTTTCTTCTAAAAATATTTTTAATTGCACCCGAGTCGCATTAGTTTGTTTATTTATTGTAACTGTTTATGCCATAAAATGGTTTTAGTACACCATAATCGTAAAATTGTTCGCAGGAATGTTATTAATATTGGCACACGCTGGTCTCTTAACTATATGTAAATATTAATTTCAATTTATGATTGGCGAATTGCATAATACGATAATTACAATTTTAATTGGACTTGTGAATTTATTCATTTTAAATACATTTATGTCGATATACAATAACAATATTAATATGAAATATTTATTGTTACTCTATAATTTAAATCTTTATTAAATTATACATTAAAAGTATAATATAGTTAATAATTTTATAGGTAACAATTGAGATATCATAAAATTAATTACAATATTATATTAATCTATGTTGCGTTGTATTAAAAAACATATGGACTAATTATTTAAAAGAAAGACATGTGTTAATAAACCCTTAGACTCTAACGAGAACAACCTGGAGTTGAAGCCCCGCCTACTAGTAGAGTTTTATCGTAAAACACAAACGAACACTGACATTACAAATGGCAAATAAATCTTAAAATACGTGAATTGTTGTAAAAAAACGTGTTGAAAAATAAAACTAAATATTTTCTAATTTATAAAAATTTGAACCCTTCATAATTATCATTTAATTCGGAATTTTATAGAAATATAATTAAGCTACATGAACGTATCAAAAGTGTAAATTACGTTGGTGCCTGATAGCTATTTAAAAAAATAAGCTCTCACGGCCTTATCTAGGTAGAACCCACTTTTCACCAGAGCATATTTGGTACAACGTGACAGGTGGTGAGCCTGTCGCTGTCTTAGTGGTCAGATCAACGATTTAGTCTATAGAAATTAAAAAAAAAACTTATTAGTATGAGACATAGGGGATCAAAAAGGGCCTCCGGATCTAGAGGCAGATCCTCTGAACTCTAACTACTCCGTCACTCCGAGAGAAATCGTATTGTTTGCAGACACATAATTTTTAAAATTTCATGTTTAATAATTGTAAAATTTAAAGACCCTGAGTTACAAACGTGGTAGAGCCAAGCGGCGGCTTTTGCCGCTGCTCGAACGGGCCGGCTAGACCGGATTGGTACCACGGCCTCGCAGAATACCGGCGTGAAGTAGAGGCATCTTGTGCTTCTGCGTGCCCATCCTCCTCCTTATCCTCCCTCCCATCTCCCAAATACCCTTAAAAGCCGGCAACGCACACGCAGCACCTCTGGTGTTGCGGATGTACGTGGGCGACGGTAATCACTTACAACCAGGTGAACCGTATGCTCGTTTGCCGCCTTTCCCATAAAAAAAAAAACAATCTCTTGCCGTGTACCTATCCAGAACACTCTCTTCGTAACCTGTGGTTCGCTCTCTTCCTGTGTAGCTGAGGTACAATCCCTTCCAGTTTACCTGTGGGTACACCCTCTTCGTCTTCTAAAGCAACGCACTGACAGAAATATATTAAATTCTGCGTAATACAAACCGAAGTATAAACCATAGCAGTTTTGTATCGTGTAAAGGTTCTCAACTTCCCGGTGCCGGCTCCACTAAAATTATTATTTCTAGGATATTTGAAGCCCGCCAACCCGCACTGGAGCAGCGTGGCGGGTACTTCCCGGCTCCTAAACCCTCTCTGATTACTAGCATTGAAGGAGGAGGCCTTTGCCCAGCAATGGGCACAGGCCATTACTTTACTTACTTTTTTACTTTCGTATCTGTCTATGGCACTAGAAAATTCGCAACGTAACGTATTTCTATTTTTGTCTGTTGTACTTTATTGTGTATAATGGTCACCCAGTGGACAGGGCGCGCGCTTTAGTTTCATAGAGCGCGAGTGACCAGGGTTCAAATCCGGTGCCGGCTCCACTAAAATTGTTAATAACAATATGCTCGACTATAGAAATTAAAAAAAAAAAAACAATCTCTTGCCGTGTACCTCTCTAGAACACTCTCTTCGTAACCTGTGATACGCTCTCTTCCTGTGTACCTGTGGGTACACTCTCTTCGTCTTCTAAAGCAACGCACTAACGGAAATATAATAAATTCTGCGCGTTGGAAACCGAAGTCTAATCGAAGAGTGATAATTACGATGAAAGTAGATACATAGCAGTTTTGTATGCTGTAAAGGTTCTCAAACGTCCTTAAACAATAACTTCCGATGTAATATAGAATGATTAACATACGTTATATGCATGATTTTATGTAGGTAAGTTAGATTAGATGAAGTATAACTATAATCTATCAACATTTCAACTAACTTCTTACAACTCTAAAATAGTTCTATTTTAAGATGATAAAAATAATGTATTTAACGCATTTATTAATTTATTTAATCTATTTTTAAATAATAAAATGCTTCTAAATAACAAGATAAGAATCGAGTAAGTGACAAAGAATAATATACATTTCTGTTATACGTTTGTCAGGTGCCATCTAGTGGTGGAAAGGTGGAATGATCCCATTTTTTGTGAGGTTCACTCAGGAGAATGATGGAGGCGACTCAGTAGCACTAAGTGCTCTCTTTTTAATTTAATTATCTAGCTCCTATTTTTACTCACATAACATGCTATGTATGCATAGATCACCGGAGAAGAAGTTGTATAAATGTCTATTTCTTTTAGTTGACGTTTACTTCGTCAGCTCTATTATCCCTCGTCATTACTTTAAATTAAAAGTTTCATAATTTTAAGACTTTCATGTTTAATAATTGTAAAATTTAAAGACCCTGAGTTACAAACGTGGTAGAGCCAAGCGGCGGCTTTTGCCGCTGCTCGAACGGGCCGGCTAGACCGGATTGGTACCACGGCCTCGCAGAATACCGGCGTGAAGTAGAGGCATCTTGTGCTTCTACGTGCCCATCCCCCTCCTTATCCTCCCTCCCATCTCCCAAATGCCCTTAAAAGCCGGCAACGCACATGCAGCACCTCTGGTGTTGCGGATGTACGTGGGCGACGGTAATCACTTACAACCAGGTGAACCGTATGCTCGTTTGCCGCCTTTCCATAAAAAAAAAAAGAAAATATTGACGTTGTGAAAATTGACATTATAAGTTTTCAGTTCAAACAATAGTAAATTTATTAAGAATAATAATTATATTCTTATCAATTCATGTTTAACAATTGCAATTGAAGCAAAAGGAAAATTCATTCAATATCATCGATTATCTTTTATTTATCGGTTATTTACCTTTATCAAGAGTGAGTGGATAAAAATGTATTTCTTTGATAAATAATAAAATGCTTCTAAATAACAAGATAAGAATCGAGTAAGTGACAAAGAATAATATACATTTCTGTTATACGTTTTGTCGGGTGCCATCTAGTGGTGGAAAGGTGGAATGATCCTATTTTTTTGTGAGGTTCACTCAGGAGAATGATGGAGGCGACTCAGTAGCACTAAGTGCTCTCTTTTTAATTTAATTATCTAGCTCCTATTTTTACTCACATAACATGCTATGTATGCATAGATCACCGGAGGAGAAGAAGTTGTATAAATGTCTATTTCTTTTAGTTGACGTTTACTTCGTCAGCTCTATTATCCCTCGTCATTACTTTAAATTAAAAGGATTTCGCGAATTTTGTTTAAAAAACCACTTACAAAAGGTCGCGGATTAATATATTCATAAAATCTGTCCACGACATATCGATTGAAGTAAGCTTGAAGGGAGTAATTTTTTAACGTTTATTTAAGATTACATAATGCAGCAAGATCTGTGGATTCCGTGACATGAAAAGTAAAAGAATACATTATAAATTTGCATAACATAAAAATTGTTTTATATTTGGCGCCAACCATTATACTATATTAATACCTAATGCCACGCAAATAATTTAGGATTGAAGTTATCAATGTTACGTCAAAATAAAAGTTCAGAATTATCTTTTGTTTCGACACTACATTAACCCATTCACGTTCACTAATTATTAACGTGGATTATTTTAAGAAAGTAAAAATGTTCGACATAGCTGTTCCAATTTAAATTCATAAAATAATTTGACAAACTGATTTGTTCTGGAAACAAAATAAAGCCGAACGTTTTGATATTCAATTTCGTCACAGTTCCGTCACTAGGTCACCGGAAAATGGAAAATCTATAGAAGTAAGCTTGATGAAACACAAGGGTTTCGTTTTTGGAGCAGTTAAATAATATCTTCACGGTTGGTAAGCTGAAACAGGGCTGCAAACCGTATTCATGTATTTATTTTATTTTGAAGAGCAAAATAGGTTAAGTTATCATTAGAAATTCTAATTTAAGAATTAAATTTAATAACCTAATTTATTTTTAGATCTCTCCCTATTCGAAGAGCTATTTGTAACATTATTTTAGGACACTTATTAAGGACTCCTTTGTTTTAATTTTAGGACAATTGTTTTAGATGATGAATACTTCTAAAAGAGTTCATATTTCATTAAAAAAATAATAAAAAAACACTTACAACTTATAATACTCTTTGAATCTAAATAAGTAGACATTCTCATTTTATTGAAATAACGTTATTCATTTTAAGGGCATTATCAGTGTAAGGGTAAAGCTTTTGCCCAATGTCGCAATTTTATGAAAAAAAAATTATTTATTATGTAATTAGCCAGCTGCGTATGAAATATTTTAGGAACGTAGGTATAAGCGAACTAGGGGAATCAATCGTCTTCAATTTCTCTTACACAGATTACACAACACAAACTTTATAAGAATATTTCCCGTTAGAAAATACGAAAGTAGCGCCATCTGCTTTATCAAGTTTATCAGTCCGCCTTGACCTCAGCTAACACCTATGTCAACAATTTGATTGATAAGACCGCGTGTTTTCTTATAGGCGTGATTTCAATGCACATGTTACACTTGATATTTTGATTGTAACATTAAGCGCCTATTTTATTTTAGAGTGACAACATTACGTCGAATGAATGAATGAAAATTCTTTATTTGTAATTTTTTACAAGATGTCAACTATATTTTTTATATTGTATCCAGGAATCAATAAGATGAGTTATATACAAATTGTGATAGCATATATTTAAGCGTATTATTTATCTTATTTTTTTTTCAATCATTACTTAACATAGGACTTCCCCTGACAATTGCAACGCAGCACGGTACTGACCCACCTGCCTCTATCGACATCACGCAATACTGGGGTCTTCACTACACTAGTCAACTTATTTAAATGCCATAAATAAAAATAACAAATATCATTCTGAATGTAACTTAAATCTTGATTATAGTAAACTTAATCCATCTAGATCAGAGTTCCCCAAACTTTTTTGTGTCGTAGACCCCTTGCCATGTTTTTCCGTGTTGGGTAGACCCCCTACTTACCTGATATTGATTTCCTGTAAATTTCTAACTAGTGAAGTTTAGTGTTAAAAACTTAAAGTAAAAACACATGTTAATTTATACATTTATTAATTGAATTTAAATTAAAACTCTATTTTTCTTTCTTTTAAAGCTTTGAGAAAATACTATCCATTTTAAATTTAACATACTGTATATAATATTTTTTTACTTCATAGGTACTTTTATAAATAATGTATATGTTTTGATATTATAAGATAGTATGATGTAAGTAAATAGGTACTATCAGTGTATGTGTTGAGATCCACTATCGTGGACCCCCATTTTCATTTCATGGACCCCCAAATTTTTTTTCGCTGACGTAGACCCCTTGCAGGTTGTCATAGACCCCTAGGGGTCGATATAGACCACTTTGGGAATCACTGATCTAGATTACAGTATTCTTATATTCGTTTTTAATTTTAATGTTTTTGGTTTTAGGTAATGATATAAACTTCAAATTAATTCAAAACAAAATTAAAAAATAAATATAATTTCCAGTACATCGTAGTGTTAGAAAAAAAAGCAAACCGTGCAGCACGAAAACCGAGTTTTACTGGGGCAAATTACGATCCAAGTCAGAAAGAAACCATAAAAATTCAATTTATTGCGTTTTGTTTTTACTCAGTGTCACCGTCGGGATTAAGTGCTTGGGAAAGGTTTAAAATAAATTACCAAGAGTAGAAAATAATTCAGTTCACCCAGCGACTTGAATTTTTTTGACAAGTTTATAGTTTTTTTTTATAGTCTGTCTTTTAACTAATTTAAAGAAAGGCTTTTTTAAAAAAAATCGTTATTGAATGTTGAAACGTTTATAAATTAATCTTTACGACATTGTATACTTTTATACTATAAACTTTTTGAATACAATAATAAAATCACACGCTATCCCGTCCGGCAGTCTGTGAATATATGAAGAAGCGAGAACTGTTATGAATAATTTTTAGAAAACTTAAAACCTAAAACTTGTGCGTGTTGACCTAGCGGCGGCTGTAGCTGCTGCTCGAATTGACCGGTTCGATTAGGGTAGTACCAACGCCTTGCAGACTACCGGCGTGAAGTCGAGGCATCTTGTGCTTCCGCGTTTCGCTCGTTGAATGAAGTAAACCAGAGGCCCTCTTCCCCTCCCCCAAACCCCACTGCCCATCATTCCTCCCATCCCCAAATCTCTAGTGTTGTACCGTAGATATGAGGTGAACCGCTTGCTCGTTTGCCCCTTTGACCATAAAAACAAACTTGACCAAGGAACAATTCATGTTAGTCCTTATAAGTTTTTTTTTGTAATTCCCGCTTATTTTAAGTAATAATAAAACTCTAATTCGGTACAAAGAAAACGATAAAAAAAAAAAGAAATAAAAACACAGGGTTCCGACAGAATACCAGCGCTGTAGTTGTGGTTTAGCATTGCTACAGCATTATGCTGAGTCGGACACCGTTTTGTTGCTGCAACTCAACAAAATATTATTATTATTATTATTATTATTATTATTATTATTATTATTATTATTATTATTATTATTATTATTATTATTATTATTATTATTATTATTATTATTATTATTATTATTATTATTATTATTATTATTATTATTATTATTATTATTATTATTATTATTATTATTATTATTATTATTATTATTATTATTATTATTATTATTATTATTATTATTATTATTATTATTATTATTATTATTATTATTATTATTATTATTATTATTATTATTATTATTATTATTATTATTATTATTATTATTATTATTATTATTATTATTATTATTATTATTATTATTATTATTATTATTATTATTATTATTATTATTATTATTATTATTATTATTATTATTATTATTATTATTATTATTATTATTATTATTATTATTATTATTATTATTATTATTATTATTATTATTATTATTATTATTATTATTATTATTATTATTATTATTATTATTATTATTATTATTATTATTATTATTATTATTATTATTATTATTATTATTATTATTATTATTATTATTATTATTATTATTATTATTATTATTATTATTATTATTATTATTATTATTATTATTATTATTATTATTATTATTATTATTATTATTATTATTATTATTATTATTATTATTATTATTATTATTATTATTATTATTATTATTATTATTATTATTATTATTATTATTATTATTATTATTATTATTATTATTATTATTATTATTATTATTATTATTATTATTATTATTATTATTATTATTATTATTATTATTATTATTATTATTATTATTATTATTATTATTATTATTATTATTATTATTATTATTATTATTATTATTATTATTATTATTATTATTATTATTATTATTATTATTATTATTATTATTATTATTATTATTATTATTATTATTATTATTATTATTATTATTATTATTATTATTATTATTATTATTATTATTATTATTATTATTATTATTATTATTATTATTATTATTATTATTATTATTATTATTATTATTATTATTATTATTATTATTATTATTATTATTATTATTATTATTATTATTATTATTATTATTATTATTATTATTATTATTATTATTATTATTATTATTATTATTATTATTATTATTATTATTATTATTATTATTATTATTATTATTATTATTATTATTATTATTATTATTATTATTATTATTATTATTATTATTATTATTATTATTATTATTATTATTATTATTATTATTATTATTATTATTATTATTATTATTATTATTATTATTATTATTATTATTATTATTATTATTATTATTATTATTATTATTATTATTATTATTATTATTATTATTATTATTATTATTATTATTATTATTATTATTATTATTATTATTATTATTATTATTATTATTATTATTATTATTATTATTATTATTATTATTATTATTATTATTATTATTATTATTATTATTATTATTATTATTATTATTATTATTATTATTATTATTATTATTATTATTATTATTATTATTATTATTATTATTATTATTATTATTATTATTATTATTATTATTATTATTATTATTATTATTATTATTATTATTATTATTATTATTATTATTATTATTATTATTATTATTATTATTATTATTATTATTATTATTATTATTATTATTATTATTATTATTATTATTATTATTATTATTATTATTATTATTATTATTATTATTATTATTATTATTATTATTATTATTATTATTATTATTATTATTATTAGTGGTCGCAGTGCCTGGGGGCACGCAACTTAAACGTTGCAGACTGTCATTGGCCAATCCCGATACAGCATTTTTTTTTATGGGAATGTGGGGCAAACGTGCATGCGGCTCAAGTAATGGTAAGTGATTACCGATTACCGTCGCCCACTGACATTTGCAACAGCAGAGGAGATGCGGATTGTGGTACATGGGACGGTAGAATGGGGAGAGGGAGTGGACCTCCGGTTACCTCAGTCGCCGAACGAAACGTTGCGAGGCCGTGGTACTACCCCATTCGAGTAGCATCTAAAAAAAGACCGCCGCGGCTCTACCGCGTTCAAATTTTTCCTAGATGGTTAATCCGACATTTTTCGGACGCAATAATTTGAAGACTTTTCTCTTAATCGATTCCACAACACCACAGCACGGTCAAGAGAGAGGAGCAGACGAAGGAGTTAAAAAAAAAATCTAATTATCGTCCTAGCGTCGGATTCGAGCCCGGATTCTTGATTAGCGGAGAGTTCAGACAAAGTCTCAATTGAAAATAACACACGTGTATTAATTTCCACCGTCGAAACCAATCCATTCATCCAACAAATGTGGTTATTCGTAGATGCGCGCACATGCGACTTGTCCGCGCTAATTATTTATAACACTGGTGAATGCAACCGTTGAAACATGTACGCTCCGTCTGTTTGTATACAGGGCTATATTAAAAATTGTCGAACTCGTGGCTCTGTGGTTAGCATAGTTAAATAATGAGCCACTTGTCTTTGGTTCAAATCTCAGCGATAGCCAATGTCTGTTATAATTAAATTATAGGGTATTCGGGTCTGTTTACCCGACTGCCACAAAAGGAGGGTAACGTAAATGTGTATGTTTATAGTATGCGTGTGTGAGTGAGCAAATAATGTTTGTATGTGTATTTCCTTGGCTTGATGGATTTCATCAAGCCGTTAAGGCTAAAATATTTGTCTGCGCCGGCAAAGCACCTGCACATGCTCCCGTGTTGCAGATGAACGTGGGCCGTCGTCGTGGGCCATCAGATGAGCGGCTTGCACGTTAGCCCCCTTTACAATGAAAAATAAATACTTTCGTAGAGGACTGCACGCACCGAAAATATAAACGGTCGTAGCGTAACCCGAACCCTAAATGACCCAATTAGTGCTAATTCTCTCAGCTAATGCAGTGTCAAGTATTATAAACGGGAATGCAATAATTACGGGTGATGAAACTCAATCCGTATGAATTTTGTAGCACGATACATATATATATGGTTGCGGTGGACGCGACGCGACGCCGTGAGAACTAAAGACGGAACGGTGTAAATGGATGCCGTTATGGATTTTGGTAATTATTATGACCGTTTCTAATAATTTCGAATCAATGAATTAAACCTAATAAGCTCATCGTTCTCTAACACCATCATACGTTACTCTATCACATAAACATTATACTTACAGAATGTACAGTCGCGTGGACAAAATGTAAAATGTTTTCGAATGAGCCATGAGTTTGTATCTCATCAAAGGTATTTTTTTTTCTTACAGTAGAGTAACTAGGGGTATTGTGAAGTTGACATCTCACGAAAAGTGAAAAGAATTATGCATCTCCATCTCTCTCACAGACAAGCAAGCGCCAGTCTTCCACGCTTCCGTCACCATAGCGTTTTACCTTTCATGGTGTTGAAAGATACGCGGGATCGACGGAAGGAAGATTTCATGAATTTTGAAGTTACATTGCTTACGCACATGGCGACAAACGAACTGTTTGACCTACTCGAAGTGAAACATCAAAAATCAATTGAATTTAATCGTTTAAATACCGAGTACATTTGAGCGTCACGAAATATGAAACACATAAATGTGTATATAGACGACTTATTATTTATAACGCCACGTGTTAAATTACATATCAGCGATTGTCCATTTCTACTATGTGAAGTTTACAATGTGACGACGAGTGAAAGCTAAAAGAAAACGAAATATCTTACTAAATAATAGAACATCGAAGAGGTAGCCCTGACTCCAACGAATGAAAACATGAATTAAAAAATAATGTGCACTAACATCTAATGACTAAGACGCTCGCTGAAGTGCTTATTAACAGTATTAAACATTCATTTTATTTTACAAGTCGGCAGCTTTCTTTGTCCGTGGCTATATGGGCCACTGGCACAAATCAAGTTGTCAGTGCAGTGACTGCATCCCTGCAACATCACTTAATTGCTGCACGTTTATCATCCCAATGCACGTCTTGTTACCCCCACTGTTGTACTGCTCATAGATCAGGGACGGACTTAGAGCATCCTTTAATTCAATTCAATCTGTTTCAATACTACAAGTCTGAGTAGAGAAATTAGGTTAATATATGCGAGAATATGATGTTATTTCAATTTTAAATTGTTCAACATTTTCCGTTGTTAAACATTTACCGATTATTAACGTATTATTAAACGTCAATTGTGAAAAAAGACGTACGTGTCTACTTTTGGAATGCAACAGTAATACTAAATTCAAAGTCGCATCTTTCCTGAATCGGTAACAAATTTTTATGATGGTATCCAAAAAGGCTGTTATGAAATTGTGAATGGGAATAAAAGGACTTGCATCTCGTCATATTGATTATATCATCTTTATCTTTGCAGCATCATATGGTCCGTCTCCTTCATCAGACTATTTCAATCCACTGGTAAGCATATGCCTCTCAAGGAAAGCGGAGGAAAGGCGGCATATATTTCTAGGAGGTTTTGCTCATACTCGCCTTGGGCAGACAGATGGGTGATGGCTGATCTCCAAATTAGTAAGTCATTTTGTTTAGCATCACAGTCATCTGAACAATCAGCTTTTGACAGATCTTTGAGACTTACCGATAACGTCACTTTAGTTTCACAGCCCGATCTTTTATATAGTCTACATTTTTATAGCGGTATATCAATGTCTCGTTTTGTTGCCTGTGAATATTTCACTTAATCTGTTTTACATTCCATTGTAACCAAAAATTACATAACCCGTAACTTGACGGTACATTGTCGTCGCGCCTCGTCACAGCATTCACACAGTTATAATGAATACGGCGACTGATTAGACATGCCCCATTGTAAAGCTTTCACCAGAAACACACTCCGGAAACAGATAAGTAGCAAGAGAAAATTTAGGTTAAGTGATAATTTTACAATTACATTATCTCATTTCTTTTTTTGTTATCTTAAACGAAAGAAACTTCTGGTTACCGGATATTCGAATAGAAGTTAAACTTAAGAAAGTTAAACGATAAGTTATGGTAGCGGTAAACTTTAATTTAAATAAACTTTTTTTTGTAATATTCAACGGTTTAAATCTTTAATCAGCACAAACTAAAAGCAATAACTACATATTAAAGCCCTCGTTTTAGGACTCAGATTCATACTACATATATTTTCTCAACTAATGTGAATTAAATTTAAAATTTATACCAAAAAACCTTCGATTAAAAATAAACTAAATATTTTAATGCGAATACCAAATCCGCTCCTGCTCAGAGTACAAACACACTGAAGTAAATGACCGTAGGTGATAGTTTGCGCAGCTGTCTTGTCAATCGACAGCGAGTGGTTCAAGCTGCTGGTCTGCAACAGTGTCTTATTCACTGACTAAATATGTCTCAAATCACTCGTTACGGATCGGTAAGTCGAGAAAGACACTAAGTCAGTTAATTAAATCTAACGACAGATATTTTAACGAAGAGCTTCTGTTAAGCGCGATTGTAATATAATAATTAATAGTTTGTCTGTAATCCCTCAAGGAGAAGGCACAGGCGCCAGCCCAATACAGTTGTGGTTAGAAGTCTAAATATTTTTGTCCTTTCAACGTTTCATCCCAAAAAAACTCTACGTGGTACCACTTTGTAAGTGGTAGAGCTGGCGGTGACTTTTGCTGCTGCTCGAATAGGCCAGCTCTATCGGGGTAGTACCACGGCCTTGCAGAATACCGACGTAAAGCAGAGGCATCCGAAGCTGCAGGTGCGTTGCCGGCAGCAAATGATGTTTGGGGGATGGGAGAAATATTGGGGAAGAGTGTTGCAGATGTACCTGGGCGACGGTAATCACTTACGTACCCAAGTTGGAGGTAGATGCCCTATACGCTCGGTGATCGTAGCAGAGCTGATATACGCTATAATACTTTCAACTGTCAGTGGGAAGATTAGCATTCGATCCTTCTAGTGTCATTAGTCCTGATATGACTCATCACAAAAGAATTATAATTGTTTTAAAGTGATGACACGTGTTAACAGTTGTATGCTGCAACAACAAATGTCAGGTAACCTGTCCATCAATGATTTTCTGGCACTGCAGAAATGATGCAAAAGCGTTAAGTATTTTTTTTCAATACGCCTTCTACGATTCCCATAGTTAGCTAAGGATAATAATTTAATAACCACATACTCTTTACCAGTCGGCATGGTTCACCTCGTACAAGTGAAGTTGGCATTTTCAAAAAAAGTCGGTACATTCAAGACTTGAACTAATTAATTTAGGAATTTACTTGCCTTTGCAAGTATCTAAGTTGCACAAATTAATAAATATTTATTGGTAATTTATATGCTAATTTATTGTCTTATGTTTACAAGTTACCTTATAGAGAATTTAGGTAAGGCATACTTGGTTTATTCAACCACATATCTCAATTTCTGGCAATAATTCCCTTAGTCTACTTTAACACCACCATCGGATTGGAGTTTAGTGATTATTTCTCATCATCTTTGCACGACACACCTATACCCACATGAATAAATATACATAAACACTCAAGCTTGTAACAGTCACTCATCGGGGGCTTAGTAATAGGGCTCCCTAAAAACTTAACTTTTATTTTGGACGCAAAGTAATCAAAAGGTAGATAGCAATGCTATAGTAACAGTAAAGGAGCGAATTTATAGCGCAGCTATGTGTTTAAAACGCAGTCTTTAAGCGCTTTACTGCTTAGCATTACACAAGTCAAGATATTAATATTCAAATCATCTCTTTAATGTTATCCGACATTAGCCTGACAGGTTCATTTTAATACTCGATACACAAGCGACATGAACATTGTGAACGCACCGTGCACTAAACCGAACAGGTACTGGTTTTTTTAACGGCCTTTTAATAACACTAATCACGCTGCACGGAATCAATATGGAATCTATTAGCTTATCTAATTTTTCTTTTTATGGGAATGGGGGCAATCGTGCACTCGGTTCAAACCAAAGGGGCTGCAGATGCGTTGGGGGGCATTGAAGATATTTAGGATTAGAGTGTGTTGGAGGATGGGAAGGGCTTATCTCACTCGCCGAACGAAACGCAGAAACACGAAATGTTTCTACTTCACGTCGGTGTTCCGCGGGGTCGTGGTACTAACCTGATCGTGCCGGAAATTCGAACAGCAGCTAAAGCTACTCCTCGGCCACGTAAAAATTATAGTGAATGCGTACTTTAATTGAAACAAGTCTAATAAATTATCCATTGTTACTGGCACGATACTACGCTTGCAAAGTATTGCCCCTAATTGTGCAATGTGAATTTAAAGGGGCGTAAGCAGGAGCCCACTTCATCGCTCAACCTACAATAAAAGCTTAGAATGACTGGACTGCCTCGTGCCAATCTCTACAAGTCAACTTAACTATGTGATGGGGAGAAATACGTTGTGTATTCACTATTGCAATAAAAGTTAAATTATTATGTGAAATATAAAATAAATAAAAGAATATATCTACATATAAATTCGTATATAGAAATCAGATGAACTGGATATCAAACTAGCAGATGGTAGGCAACGTACGAGGTACGAATGGTCCGAACCCAAATCCTACAGACTGGCAAGTTGCTGGCGTTGTGCATTCATACCCGCTTGCCCAGTTTGGTCAATATGGAGTACAAGAAATATATGTCGGCTTTTTCTAGCGCTTTCTTGAAGAGGCTATCCTCTATGTCCAGCTGTGGAATAAGATCATGTAGTAGTAGAAGTACATATTTATATAATGTATTCGTTTTATAAGGCATTAATTTAGCCAACTCTTATTATCTAATAATATAAAGGAATAACTTTATAAATCCTACTAGGGGAACATAACTTCTCGTATTATAAGGGAGTATTGAGGGACTGGTGTATTGAGTAAGCCCACAACGCTTCTCCAATGAACCCACATTGGAGAAGCGTTGCAATTCTCGTGCCTTTCAATGGTGTCAAATTTTCCTTTTATTAATTTTCATGTCCGCCACACACCTATCCACTCGCGCTTGTTACCCATAGGTGTAGGCAGAGATTACAAATAGAAATAATACTTTTCACCTCTTCGGGAGATAGAGCGTTATGGGAGGGAATTCCATGAGATTATCCCTTTGTTGCTCTTTCGTTACTTACGAAAAAAAAATTAAGGTATTATGACGTCATTACCATTTGGCCCCACTGCTACTGCGTTCTGGAGTATGAATGAAATGAATGAATGAATATTATTTATTCTACGACTTAACCAATATAATTTTCATTTGTCAATTGTCTATTTTTTTTACAATCTGGCATATTTTGGTAATGCGCGAGAAGAAACAGACGAAACAAACTCCGTATGTATTCCCACTTATCTTCTTTTGGTTACTTTTTTTTTCTTCCGTCTCCTAGGCAACTGAAAGCATGTCAGGAATATAGTGATCCACAAAAAGCACAAATGCGATACAATGTCTCAAATATTGTTTTCGAGTCCGCTGTCGTGAGCGTATGCAGGAAGTCATAACACAACGAAAGGCAAACCTCGGAATAAGTATGTAAATACAACGGATCTTCGTATAAAGAAGTTAGCACTGAAATTGTTTTGTTACACTATAATCACTTAAGACTTAGAATTACGTAGGGCTGCTGCGCCAGGTAATAAATATTTTAAAAAGTAATTTTCAATATCACTTAGCGTATCTTAATATGAATTAAGAAATAGCTCAAGTTCAGTTACTTATGAATTAATTAATTTTTGGTAGAGTCACGCAATAGGGTAAGTTATTATAAAACTGATAGACACACAACTTTTGTCACTTTTAGGTGAAAGATAAGTAAAGTAACAGCTTGTAAATGACCCTTTGCTGGGCAAAGGATATTCCAGCGTGTGGCGTGGGTGTGACGGGGTTTCCTATATCCTCAAAATAATATTTTTTTCGTTATATTTCTTCTCGTAATATTTCTTTTCCGCACGTGGTTGATTCGACGCTTAAATTTTAATATAAATTTTAGTGGTGGCGGTAAATGGTAGCGGGATTCGTACCCAGTTCACTAGCCTAGTATAAAATTAAAGCAAGTGCCCTGACCCCTAAACCTATCACGGATCCTGTTTTTAGGTGTTTCTAACATATGCAGCTACTGTTACTGAGTAAGGCATTTCATTGCTCGTCGACAATATTACAGCAGGTTAGTAATATTATGTACATAGTATTATATACAATATTATTATAACAGACATTAGACCCCTTCTACCCTTTCGTGAAGGAGTTTAGTTTAGCATGCGGCTCCGATTCGAGTTGGCAAACTTTTTTGTTTTTAAAATATTAGAGATCATTACTGAGCCAACCCTAGTTAAAGTAACATTCCAGTATTTGTTGTGCACCTCCCTCTCATGTTACTAACATAAATATTTACGTTTTATATAAGTAAATACGCGTGCTGTCGGAATTTACATTTATGCACGAATAGTTAGCGCCTGCCCGCGGTTTCTCTTCTCTTGTGTAATTAACCACTACTGCAGTTATAGGCGACGGTCGCTGCGTTTTGCGGCGATTGTGCGAGTTGGGGGCTAAGGGCCCTTACCGAGATCTATGGTGCCCATCGTTACAGACTATAGACCGTGTTCACAGTTTGTTGCCCTTCCTTATCTTACCAGTCTATAAATAGTCCACTACAGGATATAGGCCTCTTCCATATGGCGAATTTGCCATAGTGTCCACGCTGTACCAGTGGATTGGTGATCGCACCACCAGACACATCGCACCTTAGACGTTTCTGCTATGGTATTTGCTGATATTTTTAAAGATTGTTATTGCGCCATCTGTCGGCAGACATTGCGATTTACAGGGCTTTTCCTTAGACACCCGCGGTAGGAAAGGAGGTGACAGATTCTTACGCCGTTACCACACGGTATAATTTCATTTAGATAAAACGCAGTGAATCCTTTATCTATATCAGCCTCGAGATATTCTTCTGCATCGGTCTATTTTAGACGTCGTTAGCCATCAGGTGATCCGCTTGCAAATTTGCCTCATTTCTCGTAAAAAAAAACATCAACAAAACAGATATCGATTTCTTCTCAATTTTTCTCAAACTCGACCGCTGGGCAAATGGGTTAGCGATAGAGTGCAGTGCGCTGGTGTTGCTACATTGTTCAAAATATAACATCAAAGCATTTGAAACGAAATTAAAAGATAATATAATATTATAAATGTTAAGTAATGTCACAGAGTAAGGATTAGTAGTCTTAAGTAATGTAATTTCTTCTCATTCCGTTCAGCTCCATAGGTACGTTCCTTCTATATGTTGAAATAATAACGCATTCCATCTCATGTACACTGAGTGTACTAACCCTTCACGTGTCACGACAATACAATTTCTATTATTTCAACACTCTAAGAATTATGTTAACTAAATTGATTAACGAGAAGCACAGCCCATACTAATAGTCCTCGAGGAACAATCGGTGGGTACACATCACAATTTATAAGTGTCAACAATTATTCAAAGAGTAAATATTGCGCAGCGTCGCAAGTGCAACAAACTTAGCGAACGTGGCGCCAGGCGGGAAACACAAATTAAACTGAAATCACTTTATCGTGACTGAAACGTCTTTAAAGCGAATACATATTAGGCGCTTTTTAAACTTGAAATAGGCAGTAAATGTTGAATTTAAAGTCTAGAATTGAACGATACGACAGCAAAGTTAGGTAGGTACTTAAGTAAAAAAGTTATTACAGCGGTCGTAATAACTTGGTAATAAAATTGACTAGCACGCGTTGCCATGACGACTGTACCGATATTATTTTTGAAAGTTAAAGTAAAAGATTATTTTCATAATATTTTTCTACACTAAAAAATTAATTAAATTAAAAAAGATTTTCTTCACTTATTTGTTAATCTCATCACTATACTGTGCAGGTAAATCAACAGACAATAAACTCTGTGCAGTGTACAATGCTGACAACAACTTAAAGGAGTAAAACATCTTAAGGAAGTAAAACCTCGTGTTAGGTTGCCATCGAAGAAGGGAGCACTTGTTCGAATTTTAAAAACGTCCTTGCACCGCGCGTTCACTGACGAACGACACACAACTGAAAAAGAAATATTCCCCTTTAAGTTCCCCTTTGAATGTTTATGAAAACATAGATATAGTTTCGTTATCTAATTCATTTAAGTTCGCTTACGTACCCTACCTCATTACAATAACATTTACGAAATGTCACTCGACACTTCAAGCCTACTGTACTCCCGCCGTAGACGTCATTATTTACAATAAAAACGCATGCAACATCAACTGAGAACTGCAATCGCTAATGGGATAGACTGTGTGTGTTATACTGATCATCACGCCATGGTTGATATTCTTAATTCAGCAACAAACAGTGCAATCCCAATGCATTAAGAACGTCGCTTAATTAGTTGACGTTTCAAGTATTATACCCGCATCCAACTCCGAATACTTTACATTGGCAGAGAATCAAAGATAAAACGATGGATCCATTACACACTCCAACATAATACGCAGGTAAAACAAATGATCGTCAGTTTTTTTTTTATTTTAACAGAACATTCTCAATTCAAAATTCAACTCAGTTATTATTTTTAAATGTTCTCATTTATTTATTTTATGTTGTGATTCATACGCCGTGAGGTATGGGCGGAAGAAATTGCCACCCCCTTTCTTCCCGTGGGTGTGGATAAAAGCGACCAAAGTAAACCAAAGACTTGATAGTCACCATGACGCATTGGCCTTGATAATTGATAGACCCATGAAGGACCCTGTCTAAGGTGCGAGATGTCTGGTACTGGTTGCTGAACGTGGCGGTTATCGCCAATCCTCCTCCAATGTGAGAGAGGCCTATGTCCAGCACTGGACTAATTACAGGCTGGTTCGCTAAAGTCACTCATTCTCTTCTCTAAACAGTACAACGCGATACTGTAATCAATACGCATCATAATAGTTACTTAATGATTAACTTAATCTTGTTTTATCGTTTAAATTTATAATAGTTCTGCCAGTTTTAATTAAAATTAAAACACACATGTGAAACTCAGATACAACAAACGTTGATATACAAGACTGTTTGACGCCAACGTTTGTCATAATTATACGTAAGTTCCGCGCATAGCTCCGCCCCCACAACCTTTACAAGCGCCATACATCACGGGTGGGCAGACGCGTCACATTCCTTACGTTGAAGATGTCTTAATAAATATGACTTGCATTCACCTGCACGTGTTTCTCTACCTTAATTACTTCTCATTTACTAATTTTAGTATTGGATTCTGAATATTATTTTGAAGAACCTGTGTACGGTTCTTTTATAAGCCGTACTTGTGATATCGGTAGAATTAATCTAGAGTGCTTTGTGTCACGTAATGCCCCTTCTGCGGTGATAGCGTATTTACAGTTAGAAAAACGATAAAGGGAAAGCTATATGCTCTGGTCTTAATAGACCAGTATAACGTGGGATTCTTCTGGGAGACAGTGAAAAGGTATATTTTAATATAACATGAATACCAACTTGAATCTTATCACCACATAATATCTAGTGAAATTTTGATCAAACGTTGACCCACATAATATAATATATGTTCTATTATGAGGGGCATTGTCAGTTGTTGCAGTTGTCTATGCATGTCTAAACATACATAGACAACTGCATCCAGGTACTTTATCACCTGAATCTCTAGTTCTCGTTCTCGTCTCGTAACGCAACTCCTTTAACCTGCTACTTTACGCTGCTATTAACAAATTCTTTTCTTCTTATTTAGATTGTAAGTAGTCCACTGCTGGACATAGCCCTCAGAGTGATTAGCAGATTTGTAAATGCAGTACCGAAAACAGCACCAGTACCGCCGGCCTTTGCAGCTGTTCGTATGGGCCGGCTCGACTAGGAACTAATCATCTCAAAAATACCAGTACCAAAATACACACAAAGGAGCAAGTGACGTTAAGTGATTCCCGACCCCCACGTACGTCTATAACATCAGAGAAGTTAATGCAGGTGTGTTGCCGGCCTTAAGAGATATTTTGCAAGGACGGAGTGGGCCTCCGGTTACCTCACTCAGTGAACGAAATGCTGAAGCACAAGATGCCTCTTCTATTACCCCGGTATTCTGCGTGGTCGTGGTACTACCCTGATCGAGCCTACCCATTTGAGCAGCAGCAAAAGCGATCGATAACTATTAAGGACCTGTATAAGGGTTACAAACAAACTTTGCTAAAGTAGAAGTGGCTGTAACTTGCAATTTTTAAGTCCTGCATAAATCTGAGTCATACGCCATATCTGTCGGCACTAAACCGTGCATTTAACATACTGCTTTGATCGTGCATCGAAGCCGGCTGACTAATATCTTTTCAAATTATGCAACCAATGTGACCGAATGACTTCCCATGCAATAACACCAATAAACGCATCCTCTGGTATGTTTGTTGCTCAATATGTTCAGTAGTATAAAGCTATTAAATAAAATTTAATGATCTGCTGAAGTATATCATTAAATAACGTGTAGTGGAGACATAATAGAATCTGTCACCACATGCCCCGTATCATATAAAAAAGTCGTAACAGACCTAAACTATCCAAAACGCTAATGGTCAGCATTGTCTATGAAACGTGGTTTCTGGTCATGTAGTCGCCAAGCTATCTATACGTGGCCCATGTCCAGCAGTGCACAACACTAGTCTTTACGCTGCGATTTATTAAACTGTCGTAACGTCAGTATAAAACGAACTCTTGATCATGATTATCATTATCACCAGACGAAATAGCACTAGCGTAATGTTTACGGAGAGTCGAATTCTCAGAGCGTGTGCAAAATTCCCATGGAGATTCTTCTATATCATACATTCTAAATAATGACAGAAATCGAAGCAAGCTGCAGCAGCCACATGGCATCAGGTGGGCTGTTAGCTCGAATAACGAATGAAATAAAAGGAACGTTTTTAAGAACATATTTCCAATTCGTTTCGGCTTTTAAGCTGAGGATGGAGTGTGTGTGTGTTTATATATTCAGTCCATCCTTTGTTTATGGTGTAGACGCCACGTGTTGCCATATTCTCACGCTCTCCTCGCCTAGTGCGTTTAATGCCATCAACATTACATTCCGTACTTGACACACTTCAATTAAAATATAATTAGGCGTAACTGTGATTGCTGTCAATTTGCGATTTTGCTAGCCATAAACAATTTTCGTGAATTCTTTTTTTTTTTTTTGTAAATCGCTAATCATTAATAGAGTATGAGGAACTTATTCATTAAGCTTTAATCATTGGTTCAGTGAAAAAATAACAATAACTTTCTACTAAGTACTTACTAAAAATTATAAAATATAACCACAGCGTAAATAAAATACATTTACTATAAACATACATTTACCACAGAACATATTTACATATAAACTATCTTGTTAAAATGCATAATAATTTAAGCTTTTTATAAACATTACTCGGATGCATCGGACACAGAACCCCTATTGGGGGAAAGCGGCAGAATCCTTACAAAATACCTTTTCTAATGTTAATTATGTTTACGAAAACGCTCATTACTTTTTATGGTTACACTATAGTCCTCCTTGTTATTATGAATTTTCTATTACTTTTGTTTTGTTTATTCTATGACATAAATTCTAAAACATAATAAGATTTTAAAACATTTAGAGTAGCAGAAACTGTGCAGGCTTCTACCTAACTTGCAGAATAGTTTCGGAGTTTACTAAGGGTATATCAAATTATTTTACAGCACCGTCGACACTCTGCTGCTCTGCTCCCCAATACCCATCATCTACAGGATCTGATGAGGCAACAGATTCTATACGCTGCCACAATTGGTATCATCGTATTTATTTTTTCTAAATGTTTTATAGTCTGAGGCTACCCTGTCTCAATCCGTTATCCTGTCTTAATCGTTACTTACTACATCATTTCGTTTCGAAACGGAATAGAAAATGAAGAGGAATTAAAAAAAAAGCAAACATTCGATGGCAATCTAACGGTTGCATTCGCGTTGATGGACTTCAATTGAGTTGTAATCACAAAAAGAGACGTTACAAGATGTTTATTCCGCCTCATTGACTTTGTCAGCGCGTATTGACGTATCGACCACAGATACAATAAAACGGTGTACGCTACCAGAGAGAATATAACACGTTCGCTGCAATTAAATCGCTACTTATTAATTCTTTGAGCGATAAGTAGATAAAAAATATTTATTTGACATTTGACACCTTGTCAGTTTTATTGGCAATTATTTGGCATGAAAAACACATTTGTAATATCTTTGATAGAATCTCTGGTGTTGCGGATGTTAATATATCCATTTTATATATATACGATCACCATATCCTTGTTTAACCCTTCACATGTCATAATTATTATTTCTAATCATTATAAATATTATTTCAGTTCATACAATCAGTTATTACATATTAGTATACTTTGCACCGTGCTCCTGCTGCCCGTCAGCCTCCTGTATAATTTATGTCTGACATATTTGATGGTTATTCCGCAATCTGACGAAAGACATGAAGGTTTTTCTGACATTTTCTTAATTGACTTTTCGGTCACTCACGGTATGAGATATGTATATTATATAATAACCTAGTCAAATTTCTTGTAGAAACTAAATTTAAAATGAAAGAACACTAGTTTTAAAAAAAGTTTTATGCTTTTATGAATAAATAAAACGACGAAACGACAAAGATTGCAGAGTCCCTTTGTTGATAGCATTCGGAAGTAGATATTTGACATCGGAATTTACGAAAATCTTTGTAGTGTTTGAGATTAATTGAAACATTATATCTTAGATAAGCCGATAACACATGTCACAGAATTAATAACTTATGTTATTAGTATTTCACAGGTTATTTGAACATAAACAAAATTTATGTATGTCATAACCTAAAAAGTCAACGTAAAATAACGCGCTTCGTTTCAAAATATCATCGCAATTAAGGACTTATTCGTTCAAATCCTAATATGTCAAAAAGAAATAAAACAAAAGAATTTCAATTGTTTCAAAGTAATGACATGTGAAAAATTAACAAGGTAAACTATGGGAAAAAGAATGTCCTTCCTTTTTCGTAAATGGCGGGAAAAGTTATTACTTTTTAATAAATTTTATAGCGAAGGGAACTTCGACTCAATACATCACTGGCCAATAGTGGTGCTTGCATTGTTCCGACCCGAAGGGTGCAATAATTGAGATGATTACTGGCTGCGCAGACAATCCATCAAAAGACATTGGTATTTAGGGTGGTCGACGCATACGAAGCTGATGGGGTAGCGGGTGTCCATTGACCTCGGTTTCCTCTTTCCTACTGCTAGATAGTATGCTTTGTTGTTGCAAATTGATTTTAATAACGTTTACTACACGAGCGTTAAATTTAAGGTAAAATTATACACAATTCTAGATAAATAAATATAGTCGGTTTTTTTTTTCTATTTGTAGAAGTATGTATGTAAGCAATACATACTGCTTGTTAATAAAAAAAAATAAAAAATCGTTGGTTCTACCATCATGCTGTTATGAAAGCCAAAGCCAACGCATAATCGGCTAAAATATTTAAAAATGTTTTTATCGGAATGATAAAGTCACACTCGTTGTAACTTATAAAGTATTAAGAAAAAATTATAATTTGCTAAAGGCCATTTGAGCAGTAGATGTTGAACCGAGCTTTATAATAGCTCTTCGTCAAGCATTTCACCACCCATTATGTCAGACCTGCAATAAATACAAACCGACTTCACCCAGCGGAATACGCCGATAGACCTTTCCGACTTCGGCAGAAGAGACTTGCGAGCAAAAAATCCGCGGATAAAAATAAATTCGCGTCGATGCTGTACGCTCCAAAACCACTGCCCGTTCGGTTCACGAATATTTGAACACACAAAATTTTGAGCGCTTGTCTATGCTCGCTAACAAATATTAGCAGCGATTAGCGCAACAAACAAATGATAGTGTTGCAGTGGAATTTTAACAACCACAAGAAAGTCCGCTTTCGGATACTCGCCAACCGATGCACGCGGTGGGGGACGCATTTCAATTGTTTCTCATACTACCCATTACTACTTGACTTACCTACCCAAAAAGCAAGTCGAATTCAAAAAAGTTTTAAAGAAATCGTTATCAAAATAACGAAATACTTCCCAGAAACCCATCTCACTGCTTATCCAATTACAAAACTGACACTGTCTAACCATCAAGCAATTATCGTTTGCTAACTGTTATTAGTGCACGTTGAAAATAATAATTAAAACATCGCATGAGTTGTTTGCATGCGAAACATGCGCATTCGCTGTAAATAATGTACCAACGACCGGTTGGAATAGCTTGTTAGTTTAAATGTTGTAAAGCCGTCCGAAGAGATGCAATTTTTCAAACTGGCAACTTACAACCAAATAGATGATACCAGTAATGTAATTGAAAAATGCGCGATAACATCTTGTCAACTCTTACGTCTTCGAATGGCAAGTCAAAATAAATAATGTTTAATAAATTACCAGTCGATGTTAACGTTTGATAAAAGCCCATTTTCTTCAATAAAAGTTAAATATCGTTTCGGGAATATTCTGGAATAATCTAAGATATAAAGACGAAGTTTGAGAGTATGCAGGAGCACTGTAGCGCACTAAGGACAGTTCAGTGGTGAGTTCTAAATAATTGCTAAAGGAAGATCGCGAAGAAAATGAAGAGAAAAAGAGGAAAATAAAGAAACGACAGAGCATTGATTACTATCAGGAAGACTAGAGAAAGATCACATGTAGCACATCAGGAGTAAATTCTGCACCCTGTGTAAGTGAAAAAAAAGAATAGAAGTTTGAGACACCGGCCTTTTAACTTTCCCCGAAAACCATAAATTTAAGATTTGACTTTGAATGGGTTAATTTAATTTTACATAAACACCGCTCAGTATAATTCAATAATATTTTCACTAACTTTAATCCCAATTCTGTTCAAACCGAAACCCATAATATCAAAAGCGTTATACTGACGAATAAGGATTGCGTCTAATAAACAAGATGTAAACCACTTATACCTTCGAAAAATTTTAAAGTTATGACCCATAGAGATCACAAATCTGGCATTATAAAAGCTCCATTCTGTTTGATACGGTAAGAGTGGGTTTTAACGATCAGCGTAGGAGTCATACACTTTTTTTTGTGCTCGCGGTGAAATGTCGAGATGCAACTGGCGTTAAATCAGCGGAAAATTAGTCTGTGTTGCAAGAATCGCTGTCCATCTTGTTGCGACACTTCCGTTCATCGTCTAAATTCGATTTCCGAACGCAATAACGGGAACGCATTGTTGATGATTGATAGCGTATGAGAAAACGATCGGATTATTTCCACATTTCACTGGTTGTTCCAATAAAACATAAGGAATTTTAGCTATGATATGATGGTTATGACCTCCTACGAAAAGAATACGACCAAGGTAACAACTTGAGAATAATATAGGCAGTTGTCGACTATGCCGGATATCTAACATAGAGACATTCGCTCATTTTATAATCACACCAAATTTAGCGCTTGCTTGTATTTGATTGAAGTATACCCTTTTTTTGTTATTATTTATTAGTGTTATTTATATTCGCCATAATAACACATATTCTGTGAAAGTTTTCACCGGTCATATGTTACGGTTCAAAACATACAGTATTTAAATGTATGACAGATAGACGTACGTAATGGAAGTAGGCTTAGTAATATGGCTCCGTACGAGCACCCTAGAAAAATCATCACTACTACAAACAAGCTAGTCTATCCATTACAGCTTCCGGTCCTAAAGCCTTTCATGTGAATTAACTCAGGAAACTAACTTTGAAGTAGCTCAGGGACAATATAAATATATACAAATATATATACAAGGGACAATACAATATAATATAAATATAAATACAATCCAATCCGAGCCTGCTATAAACGCTAATAGCATTCCACGCATACTTTTTAAACGCAAAGAGCTTAAAAACGCTGCAACTTACTCGAGTGAAAACTTGTATGTTATCTTCGAAGAATGTTCACATTGCTTTACTTTTTAAAATTTTCCTCAAGTCGTTAAGAAGTAATAACGGCGACCTTCATGCCACAGCTGTGTCCCTAGTAATTAGCACGAATTGCAGCTAACGGCGTCTTGCTATATAAAGCAACGGTTAAACTAATTCGGTATTTCCTGAAGAGAGCGTAGGCGTTAATTGACTCCTATGTACTGTGCTATATTTAGGGTTGATTCGTCATCGATACGCGCATCTTAATAAATTAGGTTATGTTATTCTTGTCGCGATTTCTGAACGGTGGCCGTCTGTTCGTCGTGCGGTATCGACGTACGAATTCGGAATCGGAGAATTAGGAAGAATCGCTCGAAGAATATCAGAGCAGAATTAAGAAGACCGATGACGGGCAGCAGCGTCTAATGTGCGAGGTGTCTGGTGCTGGAGTTCGCCAGCGGTGGACAAGCGGTCGAGCGTGGCGATTGTGGCAAATATCGATTATACAAAAATAAATGAGACCTATGTCCTGTAGTGGACTATTTACAACTTTCTTTATTGTATAGGCTCGTGGTTGGTTTCGTTTAAATTAAAAAATAAACAACCTTAGTGGAGTTGAAGTCGATTGTTTCTCAAGTATTTAGTTTTAAATTCACTTCTTATCATCAGGAAGAACATAGTTTCAAAGAAGTTGAAAAAAAAATACTTCGCACAAGTCCGCATTTTTAGGGTTGTCATTATAGAAACTAAAGTTACTGATTTATTTATGACCAGCGACTGCCCACGGCTTTGCCTGCGTGACGTTAAATATAGTCCCAATGGAACCCATTATTAAAATAATAAAGTATCCTATTTCTTATTCCTAACATGATCCACTCTGGTAAATTTCATAATTTTTTTTTATATGCAATTGTTACCTAGGAATTTCTCCTGGGTCGTGGAGGCAGTTAACATATGTAAATTGCATATGGATCGACACCCAGAGCCGGAACAGTTATTTGTAGTCTATACAAATACTTTTACCTTGCGGGAATCGATCGCGTGTCCCCAGTGCCGCGGCTAAACGGTTAGCCACTGCGCCACTGAGCCTTTACTTACGAATACATGAGGCGTGATTGAGCAACCAACATCAAAACAAACTTTTACATATAAAATATGGGAGGATAATATAGAAGTTAAAAGACACATTACGTTTTTTTTTTATGAAAAATAGGCTTGCGTTTGACCTCAATCTTGCCCGATGGAAGGCGACGATGAGGCCTAGGATGGTACACGCTTGCCTAGATGTCTGTTCACTTTGGCCTTTGGCCTTGTGAACCATTATAAAATGTGTCGCCGTTATAAAAGGTAATCGTAGAATCATTGACGCCTCGGTGGGGAAAGTTACTCGCAAAGAAACTCGGAATGAAGTATTGTTGACTTAATGTGTCTAAATCACAAAGGCTCGTACAACAGGCAGTTAGTTACCTTAGAACAGCTAGAATTAAATCTTAAAACACAAGAGGATTTTATGAGTGATACACACTATTGCAATAAATAAAATAAACAACATTCTATTCACGTCAAAGAAGTAAATATTTGAAACGAACGGATTTTATCGCGTTTTATTTTGGTTTTTATTTTTGCGACGTTTCGATCACTTTACAGCAGCCGTGGTCACAAGGGACTGAGGTGTTAGACGTCCAGTTGTCATAGTTAACACGGGCTTCGTTAACCTTCAGCTTTTATTTATTAATTTTGGTCCGATAAAAGCTGTTCTCGAAAATACTAGAAAAAATCTAAATAGTTAAAAAAGGGTAGCAAAATATAATCCTGATCACATTTCAGCTTACTTTATTAGCTACATTCTTGTCTACAGTACAATCTTCGTTATCTACCCCTGAATCAGGAGACCCGAGTTGGATCCCCTACCCAGATGGCTCATACCAATGAGTTTTACGAAACTAATGAACGATTTGAGCACTAAGCCGGCGAAAGGCTCACCATCTATCGCTTGATTCCAAATAAACTCGAATGAAATTTTTTTTTCTCCTTGTTTGCATTATCAAATTATTGCGACAGTTAATATTAGCTTAATAAATATTATACCAGAAATTTACGCATTGTACTTTGTTTACTTTTTATATTCTTTTTTCTCTTCTCACCCCTCTCGCAGGTAGTCAGTGACTACGGGTTTCCGTGTAGCACCACTAACCATAGTCAAAAAAGCCATGCGATTTTTAAGGCCTTTCCCATTGTCACCTCTTAATACATCCACGGAAAGATGGAGGGAAAAATTCGTACGCTTCACGTCACAGTATTCTATTTAGAACGTTGGGGCAATGCTGGTGGCGCGCCATGCTAGCTAAACAAGCTTCTGGTGACATCTATCCGGATTTCCAGAGGTCAATTTCCACAGACTAGGGATGGAGAGCAGTATCACCAGAGCTAGGGTACCGGCACTGCACCCCTTGTCCAGCGTGGTGAGAATGGGTAAAACTTTCTCGGAGAAACCTGAGGTCAGCCGTGGCCTTAAATAGGCTACCGAATATGGAGACTGACAATTATATTGCAATCTAGTGCCATATTTAATCTTTATCTTTACTCGTCTTGACGGGCACAAGCACTGCTCTTAGAGATAATATGCGGCGATGTTTATATATCAGAGAAAAAAACACCACTTAATCAAGCTTTAATAGAGAAATTATTACGTTAGATTATAACGCAACACACCGCTAGGGAGATCGTTTCGTTGTCGGGAAAAGGTCACGAGTTATACAACATTTTGTAACATTTGATAGATAAGGTAAGCGGGTATGCTACTGTTAATGTGAACATTTAAGTGTTCAACATACCGGCTCTCCTGTACGTATGTATATAATGGTCAGCGGGGCGTGTGTTGTATGGTTCCCAGTTCTAACCATAGATGAATACAACAATAATACTGCAACTATCTACTCCTTTCCTTAAATGTCTTTTTCGATCTGTAGGGTGCGACATCTATACGCTTATCTTTTCTAATATTATTAATATTTCCAATAATATAGTTTTAATATATTTTAATAATACAGATTACTCATAATATTATAAAGAGGAACATTACACACAATGCTCAGACATCTTTCACTATTACCTACTTAATTTAAAATAAAAAAATGATTTACCGGTACGAATTTAGAGGTACTTGTTAAATTAAGTATATTAGTAGCCTATAAACATCATAATGCTCAGTGCCATGGAGTGCTCTCCAAATGTCCTCCATAAATACATTCTTTTAATTTGAATTTCATTTACCTCATAACGATGTGTACTTTCACCGCCGAGGAAGTCGCATCGTCGTTGAGCATAAGTACTTAAAATTGCAAGTAACTAATTTATTGTTGCTGGCACCGGTAATTGAAACTAACTCACTCACGTACGTACTCGAAAACTGAAAGCAAGAGCACGACCTCCGACCCACCGGAAAGCTGTCAGTCCGTAAAATTTAACAAGTGAATTAAAGCAAAGTGTTAGAGAAACATAGGACATTTATTTTAAGGGACTACCCCCGGAGACACACTAGAGAGCCGTGGTAGTCTAGTGGTCAGGATGCCCGCTTCAGTTTCAGAGAGCGCGAGTAACCATGGTTCGATCCCCGGTGCCGGCACCACTAAAATTTTATAGCAATTTTTAGTGCTGAATCTACCACGTCTTCGGCGGTGAAGGAAAACATTGTGAAGAAACCTGCATGTCTGAGAGATAATAAAAATAATATTTCGACGACACGTGAAGTCCGCCAACCCGTACCTGGAGCAGCGTGACGGACCGTCTCGGAACCAAAACCCTCTCCGATATTTGAGAAGTAGGATTTTGCTCAGCAGTGGGCATTTACAGGCTGCTACTTTTAACCACGGTGCATCTATTCAATAAAAAAAAGAATAATAAAAATCGTTTCAAAATCCAGGCGAAGATATATCATGCACATCTGCGTAACATGCATACAAAAAAAAATACAGATTAATTGATAGCGTCCTCCTTTATCGAAGTCTGTTGAAATAACCCTCTTTTGCTACGTATTGGAAACAAATCTTAAAATAAAATGCATCCGCTTGGTACGCATTACGCTGGTCTACGCCAGTGTCGTATCCTCGAAATGTTATAGAAAGGTAACGCATTCCATACCGTAACAGTGTTTACCTTAAACTTTCATAAACTTTATACTGCTTCTAACTTTCGCCCCTGCACCGAAGCCGTAAAGCCTTCATTGCAAATTTAACCTCAATATACTGAAGACTCTGTAGTGGTGAAATAACTTCGTTATATGATATGTTGTTTGGGGGACTAACAAGTAACAAGATATAAACGAAAAAAATTAAAAAAACTCCGACATCATCTGTAATGGCAGAAGCATCGAGTCAAGATTATTATATTATTATTATTGCAGTCGCCGAATTTTTTGTACGTAGTGTACGAAACTTAATAAAATAATAAAAATAAAAATCCATTGTTTGATCGAGATTCCAACACCAGCTAGGAATAGAGCTGATGCCACCCCTACGCAATAAGCCTTCAGGAGCTACGATGCCACAGACAGACACACATATTGATATACAAAAGGAAAACGATCCCCTGACGCAAATTGTGGATAAAACAGGCGATATTTTCAACATTAAAAATTCCTAGAAAAAATCCTATTACTACAAAAAATCCATTGATCGGCAAACAGTGCATTAAATTATTTTTAAAATGTAATCGTTCGTTTTAAAATTTTAATAAATAATTGATTAAAATAACATCTGTGAGTAACATCTTCGTCAACCGCGACCGTGACCACATTCATAATTAGGAACACTGCCTACCCCCTTCCCTCCGAAGTGATAAGCGAACGTGATGTACGTACGCACCTGTCATCAGCTACTCTCATCTTGACCTTTCGCTCGTAAACCTTCCAACACCTTAGAAAGTTTACACCGTGTGAAGTTCCTACATAAATAACGTGTGAAATATTTATTATGCGTAAGGATTTATGTGCGCAATAACTGTAATAGGTAAAGTATCTGTTTTGAATAAATCGATAGGAATTATGTACATAGTTAAAAAAAAATATATAAATTTAGTAGTATGTGTTATATAAAATTATACGTTTATTTAGGACATAGAATATCTTTAGGTTCTAGCTTAGTTAAGTTATTCATTTCGTTTTACTTACAGCTTTAATGTTTTGCACCTTAACAATATCTCTCCACGCTTCGGGTTGACTTTGGGTTGGTTTATTAATGCCTTTTGGTATCCCCGCCCTTTGTAATACTTTGGAAAAGTTTTCAAATAAAGTTTAAATAATACAATTAAAAAAAAAGGATTACCACCACGCCTATTGAATAATGAATGAATGAATGAAATATACTTTATTGTACACCAATTAACAAAAATAGAAAAAAAAAAAAGAAACATGAAATACACAAAGGTACAATTGGCGGCCTTATCGCTTAGAAGCGATCTCTGCCAGGCAACCACTTTGCAGAGGATACAATGACCAGTGAGCAAGGGATAAGTATATACGCAAGTTACTTAGAAATTAAAATATAATATAATAGATATACATTTATATATACATAAATATGTGTATGTTTATACTCTGGTGTTGCAGATGTAAGTGGGCGACGGTAATCACTTCCCATCAGGCAAGCCGCTTGCTTGTCCCCTTAGCCATAAAAAAATATATAAACCGAAAATACTAAAATGTCTCACCTCACCATGTCAAACCTCTGGCTACCCCAGTATTACATCATGAGAGAGATACATAAATGTATCTAAAACCAAGGATATGAAAGGCGGCGAGTCGGTATTAGCAAAGCTCACGATGATTTTTTTTCATCATAGAAAAACGTCATAACACGCGTTTAAAAACGCTTAAAGTAACAATTAATAATTTTAGTGAGGGCAACGGGCATTAACCACAAATCACTCGTGATATTATGTGTTAGTTTTATTTGTGTAAGTGAAAAACATGGCAGTCATGGCGGCTATTCGACAAATCGGTTGGCCCATTGTCTTGACACATTAGTAAGTTCATTAACATAAATAGTTGGGAGCGTAAGAGATCTATGCACACCAACTGGCGTAAACAATTAGGCGCCATAGACCATAACCATAACGTTTCGTAATAACTATTGTAATTAAATTTTTCGTGGATAATGTCGTACGTTGCACCCTGGCCCGATTCCATAAATGTGTAGAAATAAGGCTGTGTCTTCATGTAAATAAGAGAACTTCTGTAGTTATGTTTCTTTTTCGCGCGTTATGAATCAGGGCACTATCAGTCCGACTGGATAAGAAACTCATCTTCATTCCTATTTATATTCTATTTTTTTATTTTATTCTAATTAATTATTTGCATGCAAATCAAAATTGTAACGTGTTAAACTATCACGCAGAGTATAACTTCTAACGCGCGTGTACATAAGGACACTCTTTATTAATGAATGTCTGATCAATTTCGACACGCAATATCTTATTATTATTGAAGCGTCTTTAACAGCCTGTTAGTCCACGGTTGGACTTAAGCCTATCGCGTAATTGCCACGCTTGGGAAGCGGGTTGGCGGTCGCAGTCAAGACCAGAGTAATTCCGGCAATTTGCCATATTGCTTAGTTGGAGTGGTTAACAGGTATATTAGTAATATTAATAGCATTACCCTGTGGTAACGGCGTAAGGGTCTGCCACTCCCTTTCTTCCCGTGGGCCTCGAAAGTCGCAATGGTTATCGACATATGGCGGGATATCCATCTCGAAAAAAACCACATCATATCAGATCAGATATAAGCAGACCGATGACAGGATCAGCTTGCCGAGCTTTGCGGCGATTGTGGCAAATCCTTCTTATGGGGGAGGCATATGTCCTGCAATGAACTATTTACAAACTGTTAAGATTAAGGTAAACCTGAGATGGTTATTCCGCCATCAATATTTCAAATAAAATAAAATCATCAAATTTAACAAAATGGAGGCTGCGAAATTTCTCTAGTCTACTTTTACGTCATCCGTTTGATGAGATGGGAGTGGTAGATTCTCCAACACCACATGCAAGACTTTAATTTAGAAGTAATTCGAGGTTTTAAAGTTTTGAAGCTAATTACTTACTGACATAAAATTAAAAAAAATTGTTAAAGGAACTTTGTTAAAAAATCTAACTCTTACTCTACGTAGGACGGACGTAAGTCCCCTGGCTACTGACATATCGTAAAAATTATTATTTAAATTTATTTAAAAATAAAATTACTACACATTTGACGATGTTTTGATTTTACAATCAAATATAAATCCAATGTTGAAATGTTTTTTTTTTTTAAGAAAAAGACCCCATCATTTTGCCGGTTCGCCCCTGAGTTCTGGTTTTACGAACCGGTGTAGTTTTGACGTTTATAAGAGCTTTCAAAAGCATAAATTGAATAAAAAAAAATTGTTTTGTCTTTGATTACGAGTATATCATCTAAGACGACCGCGTGGGTTTACCGTGTCTGTGAAACTGCTTCAGAACTTCCTCCGATCTTATCCCATAAGCGTTACACCGGACATGGGATGGTAAGGACGAGTGTGTGCTTCTGTTACTTCACTTCCGGGTTCTGTTACTATCTCCCGTGCAGTTGACAACTGCGACCAACCGGCCAGTAGAACAACGTCGTGTCACCTATACAGACAACTAAACTTGACATAGACTAAAGTCCACGAACAAAGTGTAGTGTTGATTTTCTTATCTGTTCTTCAAATTTATTATTTGTGTTCAAAATTGTTAAAAATATTTTAGTAAGGGCAGTAAGATAGGGCTGTCAAACTTCATTAAAACATTTAACCATTCTTTTGAAATTATTTAATCTTATATAAATTATTTAAACGTACGCAGTGTGAACGTTAAGCGTTTGCCGAAAACTAATAAAGCATATTTTGTTTCATTGTGATAACAAAGGAGAGAATAACATTGTAACTTTTATAGTTGTAGTAGTCACTGCCATGTGTAAGAGTTGATTCTGTTGGTCGATATTTTAATTAAAGGTGAAATATATATGCTTTGTTGCGTCAAGATTTAAGAATAAACAATTGCATCTCGCGTAACCTCGTAAACCGCGTTAGATGTTTTATACGAGGGTTGCCAAGTCTTAGTAAATTAATGTTCTATTTCAAGTAAGTTTAACATGGGAATTAAGTTACTATCGATTATCCAGACGTGTAATGTTGACGTAAGAATATTACACATCATTTGTAGAAATTTCAGAGCAAACTTTTTCTTATTGTGTGCTTCGGTGAGTGAGGTAACCTTAGGTCCGCTCCCCCTCCCCATCCTCCCTCCCTCCCATCTCCCAAATACCCTTAAAGGCCGGCCACGCACCTGCAGCCCCTCTGGTGTTGCAGGTGCACGTGGGCGACTCGCTTACCATCAGGTGAACCGATTGATCGTTTGCTAATGATCCTATAAAAAAAAAGTTATGTCGTAAAGTTTGTATTATCTTTTGAAGTTTTTTAGTTTTATTAATAAGGATAACAACCATTTTATTTTAAAGTTTAACATTGTTGATCTACATTCTGTATTTTCGGCTAGTCAACTCACTACCCTTGAAACAATTGAGAAATTTTTTTAAGCGTTCGATATATATTAATAATTATACAATACAGCACTAATCGCGCCCTTAATACAATCTGTTTCGGGAAGCTGCAACATTTTACTACGTAATTGACCAATAATATGTAATAACGGTCATCATTTAGAAACAAATAGAGCGACTTCAAAGAGCTCTTATCTTCTATCGACGCAGTTTCATAAATAACCCGTGGGTCGCGGAGGTGAAGCTAGGGTTGCCTGATGTTCGTGTTAAGGCATTAAGACGTATCCACACTCCTGCATGCTAATGCTTTACAAATTTTCCGTTTTTCCACTCTGCGAGTGATTTTAACTGAGGCGGTGTGACAAATTGACATTCAATTTACTCGATGATAAAATTCGTTCACAAAAACGTTATTTACATCAAAACTTCCTCAGCACACCTGCATGTCTAAGAAATAATAAAAAAAAACCTTTCGAGGACATGTGGGGTCCGCCGATCCTCACTGAAGCCTATCGGTTGTATCCACTCAGTACACAAATCTGTCAACGTAGCTCGGATCTAGTCACGTTGTACGTGCCGGAGAGGCGAAGCTCTTGCGGTAGCCGGCTTTGGTACCTTAAGTTGTGCCAAATTTTAAATCAATAATCTCTGCCTAACTCTTAAAGGGATAGACGTGAGTGCTTACTTAGTTATATGAAATAGCTTCCGACTTACTGTATTTGCAGCAACTGCTGGGAAAAAGATTGGTTTCAAAATTGAAGAGCGAGATTACATTTTTTAACCTATAACAATTAATGAATAGTTACAAGATATTTAAACATGTTACTGAATAGTATCCGATTAATCATTATTTTTATTTCATCATCATCATCATTTCAGCCTATCACAAGTACACTGCTGAACATAGGCCTCCCCCAAAGACTGCCACGAAGCTCGGTCCTGAGCCACCTGCATCCATCGACTTCCCGCAACACTGCGCAGGTCGTCACTCCGTCTTGTAGGGGGTCGTCCTACACTGCGTTTGCCTGTACGTGACTGCCACTCGAGAACCTTTTTTCCCCAACGGTTGTCAGTTCTGCGACCTATGTCGGTTACCTTAGTTCTGCTGCGGATATCATTGTTGCAGACTCTATCACGCAGAGATTTTTTCTTTGGAGAAGACTAAAGAACCAGTGACAAGATTAAAAAAATCATGTCACGTTTGGCATGAATTTTTTTCTCAACCCGTATTCAACTTGACAACCCTAGGCTTTTGAAGCTGCTGTGCAGGCTCAGTGTTGTTAGCTTAACAAGGCATATGTTTTTTTTTCAACTTTTTTGATACAGTGATAAAAGAGTATATTTATTCTCTTTTTGAAACAAGGTTTTATGCTCCGAGTTTATCTGCACATTTAAAGGTGTTAGAGTAAATATCAACAAGAGTCGCAATAGAGACCAAATTTAATATTTGGTGCTTCAACGATTTGTAACTAAACTATAAACTCAGTAATATAAAGACTTGTCTTAATTTCAATAAATGTGTTCGAAAATTTATTTTCATCTTTTAGTGCAGTTTTGTCAAAACAAAGCAAGGGATGGTCAAAGATTAATGACTTGCTATCGTATTTGATTAAAATTTCCAATGCTCACCTATGTGAATATTTTTTTAGACACGCCATGTCTACATAAGCATTGCCCCATGGTGCTTACAATAAATCCAACCTCCGAGGTAAACAGAACTTTCCGGTTCAAGAATTCACTTTTTAATTCTTTCACCGCTTCTCTAAATAGATTAGACATGATAACGGTAAGAAACGCACGTACGATGTCTCAGAATGTTAATGAACTGACACCAATTTGTTTAGACCACTTATGTTGTACGAAAATTTATTGTCAAAGAACGTGCCTACAATATTTTGATCTGATTAGGCTCATTGGCTGCATTTTAATTGAATATTAGTCGAATCATAACACTTAAATGTAAATATTTTATTTTCACACTTCTGTTCACGCAGGCACAAGTTAGATTACATCAATTAGAAAATTCTTGTCGAATATAGGAGCGGCGCAATTGCCCCAAGAGTTTGAAAATTTAACTTTTTACAATATTTATTTACCATAACGAGCATTTTCTTTCCCAAACGCCAATCATGTGGTGCCATTTTTATGGCTCCCAATTAGTTTCTCAATGTAAGTAAATCCTTCCATGGATTACGTCGTTGTCCAGGAAAAGTCCATCAAAAAAACTAATAGCGGATATTCTTTTTTTCTTTTGTTATATATATATATGTTCTCACGACCGTATACTCAATAGTGGGTGGTCAGAGATCTACACATTTATTACTGTAGTCCATTCTACCCACTTTTCACCAAAGCTTATTTGGGACAAGGCGACATTTGGTGAGCCGTTCGCCGTTTTAGTATCAACTACATAAATCCTATATATGTTTCGAAAACTCTACCATCTAGAGGATTGAACTCGAGTATCCTAATTCGGATCCGACAGATCCTCTAACCACTCGGCTATAGCGTAGTTTGTTATTTCTTCTTTATCGGTCTATAAAAGTCTACGGCTAAACGTAGGCCTTTCCATAAAAGCGGTAACAAGAGCCGGCATACCATATACAGACAGCCCGTAAACACCACGCTGGGCGGGTGGGTTGGCGAGCGATGTTACTTCTCGTCACTTGTCCGTTGTGTGGGTTCGGTTTATCCGGGCAAGTTGTTTAATTGCGATATTAAGACCCTGATGCGGTCCATGGGATCTGTAGGTAGTCAAGAAAACGCGCAGGGAAATAACCATTCGAAGCGCATACTCTCAAGATTCGGCCTATGTAACCTAAAAGTCGGTGGGGTCATGGGAGGTCGTGGGTAGAATTTTTCGACATCAGAGTATCGCGAGAACTTTGTTTTTTAATCAGTATAGTCCTTCGCGTGTCTCACATTGTTTTATTCCTAACAATTGAATTTCATTAGAAATACTAATAGAATTGTACATAAGTACTTATTAAGCAATTACTTCAAATGTTCGTTTTGTATAGATATATGAAAACTATGATTGTGATTGAACTGTGGGAAACAACCTAAGATTTCTATATGTTGTTCCTATTGGATCACATTTTCTTTCCTTCGGAACAGGTATTATTACTCTAGCCTAGACTAAAAACTAGTTTAATCTTGGTATCCGTATCTGTCTTTCATGACAGGTTATAATTAATGAAACAGGATATCCTAATGCGCTAACGATTTTTTTTGTTGACAATTAAATTAAAAGTACGTATTATTTTTAAAAAAAAACTCATAACTTTAAGAGCGCTGGAGAAAAGCCTATGACAAGGGTCGCCATTCGTTCCCATCTATGTCCTGGAGAGGCGAAAAGTGGATTGCGGTAATCAGTTTTGCTCCTCTGAGTCATGCCAAATAGAAATAGAAACGCCATGCCAATAGAAATCCGTAGTTACCCTAATAATAATAATAGAGTCCTAATTTTCAAATGATGTATCTAGCAGTATCGGTACGTACTATAACACCAAACCATAAGTTAGAGGAGTTTATATAAATAACTCGTTGATTATATAACTAGTGTGATTACGAAGAAACAAGAAATGAAATAAAGCTATTTATTTGAGATCACAAAAAATAACAATCAAAGAAAAGAGTGACGGGATTAAGCAAAAATTGTGTGTCGTCAAATCGGAGACCCATTACAGCAAGTAGTACTTATGTGCTGTGCTGGACTGCACGGACAGAAATACACCAAATAAATCGTATCGCATCGATTATCCAAATCACTAACACACATCATAAAAAAACAGAACAACACATGAAAAGGAGAGATATTTAAATAATAAAGAGCATTAAAAGTAAACACTATCATTTCTAATTATACATATACACATATATGTATTTATATGACATATTATATTGTGTTATTGAGCAGAGAATATAAAGAGAACCGAAAGTTTCACATGAAATGTTTGTCAGATCTTGAGCAGTCGTGCGTGTCACAATCGTAACTTGAAAAGTGAAATTTTCTTTATATCTCCATTCTTATCCGAAATGGTATAACATAAAGATAACAGACAGTTGAAATTAGACGTTTAAGAATAATATGGAGCCCAATAACAATCTTCTAATACGTTTAATTCTAAGAGTAGTCTTCAAAAAATACTCTTAATTCCACCGTATTTTTGAATGTACGTACTAGGGCTTTCCAGAACTGTAAACTGGAACATATTATACTTTTTTTTTATCACATACAATGTACGTTTTTGTACGTGGCAAAACAAGCGGCGGCTTTTGCTGCTGCTCGACCGGTGTAATACCACGGCCTCGATGAATAACGGCGTGATGAGGAGCCATTTTGTGCTTCCTTCTTACCTCTAATAATGATAGAATTTGATAATCTACATTTAGCTAAAAGCGAGGCGTGTTCGCATAATATTAAAGTATCTGGTTGATCGTGATTAGCTCGGCGTCTTTCAAATTTACCAATTATGAAGTACGTAGTTGCAAGTTTAGTGAAATCGGCATATTACACCAGTCGTATAATGACATTACGCCATATTCTGAATATACTAGTACTTCAATATTCCAAGAGATGGCGTTTTTATTAATTTTAATTAACTGCTATTTTATTAATTTGTGAGAAAACGAATTTGTTCGTGTATGTCTATATAAACTTGGAATGTAAAACATTATTTAAACTTAAAATTGTATACAATTTGTATGTTACAATAATTTCCGAGAAACCAAAGTTACATATATATAGGGGAAAGAATTGCTCATATAAAGTATGGTATTAACTAAATATAATATTCTCATAATAGTACAAGTACAAACAAACATCATCAAATTAAATTTTGATTCAAATCAAAATTGAAGAATGATACTAAGCACTAAATAAACTCGTATCGTTATATTTTGTGGGTTCAGTACTAGTATATATATATATATATATATATTAAGTAACTTATTAAAAAACATTCTTAGGTATTTTTTGTTAAATAGTTTAATATTTAAAATAAGAAAACAATTTATTCAAATTTATGTTTTGTTATTTACTTACAAAAATCTTTCTTACGCAAAAGTTATATTAATATCCATTAAATAACATAGGCTTGCCTTCTTGACTTTTATTAACGAAGTGAAAATATTAATGTATAAAAGATCAACCGATAAACATGCTGTCAATAACGTCGGTTCAAACTTTCAACAAGATTTTTCTTACCAGGAATTGCTTGTATAGAGTTTGGTACTGACCGTTTATTAATAAACATTAATTTATCGTTTATGTTGTATTTCTCAATAATCATATTTATTGTGGCCCGGAAAGTCATGTCTAAATAATTTTGGACGACCGCGACAGTCTAAAATTTATTATTTTGCGAACGTGGTATTTTGCTAATGTAACATTTTTCGAACAAGCGAAATGCGTGCGCTAATCTAAATTACTACAGATTACTAACGATTATAAACACGAGCCTATAGATACTACGTCTTAATGTCTTATAATTATGTTTAAAAATTCACGTAAAGAAAGTCACGAAAATTGTTTATTACAATATGGCGACGCTGCAACTAGTCTATGATAGAACTTTATCGAATCATTTACCATACTTGTAACATTAACCGTTTGATAGATTACAAACAGCATCGTTGCTTGAGAAAATTGTAATCTATCTTTATCAATATTGATAACGAATAGTCTAGAAACTAGAATACTAATGCAATCGCCATTGCATTGTGAAGGATTGATTACAGAACGTACTAATGGACACTTAGAAGCAATTAGATTTGAATGAAAGTTGAACAACTTGTACTGTTAATAACTTTAACACTAGATTTCATTTTATAATGATTATTAATAGTTTACCGCGTAAGATGATCTATAACTCAATCGCGTCCATCCTGTTGTTGTAATATATCGAAAAAGAGTAATATAAATAATAGATATCAAATCTTTTAAGATCTGGCAATTTTTACTTTCCTTCTAGGTATAAATATCTAAACTGTTCACGTGCAGTAGTTTCTGGGCGGGCCCTTTCCAGCTCGAAGACCCTCTCACATATTTGAGAAGGCATTTACCCAGCAGTGGACAACAAAGCATACAACGGATGACATTAGAATTAGAAAGAAAATAATGCGGAATCCGTTTTTCCTCATAATTTGTTTGTGTATGTTAATGTATATCATTTTTAAAACTTTAAAAATACTACAGTATGATTTATACTATGCTCCAGAATCATTTATTTGTGATACTAGACAATATTTTCTAATCAAATCTCAGTGCACACATACTAGTAGCATAAAAACAATCTGATATAAAATACATAAAAGATATTGTAAAAAAACTACAACAGGGATGGGTTTTTTGATATAGAGACATCTCCGACTCCTTAACCAAACCAATGAAGTTTTGATCTTTTACTTTGTCTTGTTTATTTTAATTAATGTAATACTTTTATGTGTAGGTCACCTTCATGATTGATGAAGATGTCGAAGTTACACTTGGCAGGCCTCTTAACAAACTCTCTCTGGCTTCTCTTATGAATAAAATCTACCTCTATACAAGTAACCAAAGCAAATCTCTGCATAACATCACAACAACGCACATCCTGGCTAATTTTAAACGCTTCAAAGTCAATGACAGTTCGACATGGCGCCCAAAAAGGCTTGACAATTGCCGTCGACTGCGTGCCGCCATATTGATTCGCAAATCGCGAAACGAAGATTTGTCTTGCTAATTATTATTCTCGATATACAACGCGGAGAGGGTACGGAATATATATTTAAGGCGGCATAATCACCTTTAGTAGACAATGGCCATTATAACAGTACCGCCTTTAAGCAATAAATACTTTATGTCCGACGTCCTGTAGGACAAAAGTAACCTAGGTCGCTATGAATTTAACGTTCTGTAGCTGTTCTTTGTATTAACTAGGTTGATGACTCAATCATTGGCAGTAGGCAGGTAGGGCCCACAGGAGTGGGCATTGCTTTCTCAAAATTATGAAATCCTAGTAATGGATCAATGAATGCGGCGAAGGTGGTACACCTAGGATTTGACATAACCATTCCTTATCCCCACGAAAAAGGTATGTGTTAAGTATTTCCTAACGTGAGAAAAATGGCCGACGCCAGAAAAAATTCCAGGCTAGATTTAGGTGAGTAAATCACTCTCTAAGTAACTAAGGAAAAAGTGTTGAAAATGTCATGATTATCTCCGGGAACAAAGCCGGTGATTAGGTTTAATACCCGTCACATCTTCCGCAGAAGCGAAAAGTAGCAAAACGGCCTATTTTACGCATCTCTGCGTAGACCGGGACCTTGAGAGAGAATGTTGCCAGATGAAAATTTGTAATCTATGTCAAGCCCTGTGGGTTGTCAAGCGTTCGTGCTTTCTCGCATATATACTTCTATAGACATACCAATAAATAATAAACAAAACTTATTCAAAACGGTCACCGATAAACTAAAGGAAAGCATGTCAAAACTGTAATTAAATTTTCTAGAAATTTTCCCAATACCAAGGTTCTAACAGAGACAATTAATTGATAACAGTCGACAATAGTGAAACAAGTAAAACCCTCTTGGAATGTAATTAGAGAAAATGGCCTCTATATGCTCTATAGAGAGAACGGTTTTATAATGATTTAAACAGGTAGCTAAAAACAAATGTCTTATACATTTATAACGGATGTAACGGATTTCCATAAGGAAATTAGAAGTTTTCAAAGCTTTTTCCTTAGTCACTTCTTGCGGACCCCACGGGAAGAAACGTAGCCACGGAATACCCCAAAAAAATTTATTTTAATTATTTGAATTTACAACAGACATATTTAAGTCCATAAATAATTAGTAAATTACAAAATGCTTAACCTATTGATAACTCAATCAAATATTGTATTATACACATCGTATAATGTTTTCTTCTCTATTTATTAATAAGGGAGGGATGGTTGTTGTATTGTGTATTTGATGTATTTTTGAAGATAGTACCAACCATTAACCATTTTTAGCATTTTTTTAGTTTTTTAAAAACTTAAACAGGATAATGTTTCGAGTCTAGATTACTTTTGTGGCTAAAATCTCAGTAAGAAACTTCAGTTAGAAACACAAATTTGCTTCATTTGGTTGTCTCTGCAAACTACTGTCTTTTTTCATCCAAAACATGAGTGTTTGAAACCCATATAATCTCACGCATAATTCCTTTCTTTACAAAGGTTTTAGCCAGCTTATAGCGTACACATTGCGTAGTGAATATTATACAAATATTCTCTTACGCAATAGAACTATTATTTTTTTTAAATTTCATTAAACAATGTAAGTCGAGGACTTTGCATGACGAAATGATAATGCGACAAAATGCTAATGTTGTAATTTTTTTTAATCTTGCGTGTTATAAATGTGTTCATTGTTTTGTGAACATATTTCATTTATCACTAATAAATATAATATAAAGTATAACCTTTGGGGAAAAAAAGACCCCCCACAAGATGGAGTGACGACCTGCGCAGTGTTGCGGGAACTCGATGGGTGCAGGTGGCTCAGGACCGAGCTTCGTGGCAATCTTTGCGGGAGGCCTATATTCAGCAGTGGACTTGTGATAGACTGAAATGATGATGAATGATGATGATGAAAGTACAGATAAGATAAGTTCATTTTTTAGATTGAACCCCGGTAGCTCATAGGGCATGTGAACATATTAATGGAATGTTGAAGAGCCCCTAAATGACGTCACAGCTTCTAACAAAAAGCCGTGCTAAAACACTGAAAATATTTGCTAACATAAACAAAGACAAACGCTCGCGCATGCATTCGTCCTAAATACCGACTGCCCGCGGCATACCGATCCCAACGCTTGGGCAGAATCGCATCGAAAGCAACGTACGCATATCATTTGTGATGTCTCACTTGTGGCCTACATGCCCGTGTTGTTCCTGGGCCGTACGATTACGATAACCTTGTTTAACTACGAATAGATTAATGTGCTCATATGTTTTATATTCCCTTCTAGTTTAATTTACAATAGTACTCATAGTTTTGTAACTAGACTAGACAGGTGCATCCTTATCCTCGATTTAAGGGATTAAGACTTGATGAACAAAGGTTACTTGCAAACTTTAGTAAAAATGAGATCAAAATCTTCAGGATCATCTAGAATCAGGTGGCGTAAGAAAATATGCCACTCGATTTCATTCCACGGATTTCGTCGAAGCCAACTAAGGTAACCCATTAGTAGGGTCGTCAGAGGTCTAACTATTTATTTTAGTTATTTTATTTACTGTAGCCGACGTCACCGGTCTATCTTATTTAACTCCTAGGTCCAAGGAAAAGAGAGTTCGATCCTCTGTGTAGAGAGTTCGTATCAAATACTTTTTCGAAACGTTTGCACGATTTGTATCCTTGGCCTGGACAGTAAGACGGCCACAGGCTCACCAGCTGCCACGTTGTCCCAAATAAACTCTGGAGGAAAGTGGGTTGAAGGGACTAAAGTGTCCAGTCCTCTGACCTGCCTGTATTGAGTGTAAGGTCATAAGGTTACCATAGTCACCAGCGTTATTATCACTCCAGAGTAATGCGGATAAAAAAAAGAAAAATAATTGGGTCTGCGTACTATTCTAGATTAGACCGGGCATACGGTAGACATTCGTGAAGTACGCTGGTGCATTCAGCTTAATCTGTAGACGGTACTTAGTAGATGAGAGTCGAGATCGGCGGGATAGTTAGCTTTAACAGCAATTGACAAATGCTTTCTAACAATTGGGTACAGCAATAACTATTAAAATTCATCAGGCTTTATATCAATTGATATCATTTGCCACCGTCTCTCTGATATTATATTCACCGTTAGCGCATTCAAAATCGCCATAACTGTCAGTAAAATGATCTTTTAACTCAATGATTCTGTTTTGAACTTTACAGCCGTTTAGTTAAAGCGTTACGTTAACGCTGTCTGAGTTAACATCGATATTAACGATTGAGTCGTTAGAGATCAGAGTAACCGTGACTAATGGTCTTTGACACACTGGACTGAAAACGCGTCCGCGTTTAATATTGGATTTGTGTTTGTAATTAAAACATTAATCTAAATATTTTAAAGTGGTAGAGCCAAGCGGCGGCTTTTACTACTGCTTGAATGGGCCGGCTCGACCAGGTTGGTACCACAATCTCACAGAATACCGGCGTAAAGTAGAGGCATATTGTGCTTCTGCGTTTCGTTCGATGAATGTAGTAGACTACATATGTTTTAAATATAAATCATTGACTAAATTTAAGGTGCTGCTGCACTTAAAAAGTGACGTTTGACAAATTGGGTTAATTTTTCTTATGTCAATGAATAAATGATTTGATTTGATAAGAATCCCATTGTGTGGTCACTTTTGAGGAAAATCATGGATATGGTTATCAACAGACATCATAAAAAAAACAGATGACAATTGATGAAGCTTTTAGATCTTCGAATCCGTCATCTTGACATCGTATTATTGGGCTATGCCAGAAAATAAAAGATAAAATAATAATTTAATATGGCTTCCGTTGTTACAGAACGTGTCTGAGCAGCGTCCACCGGCGCCACCTGAGATGCAAGCGAGACACAGTTTCTGGTGGCATCTTCTCATTGATCTGCCCATCCTTCTTTTAGGTGAGTAGAAGAAACAAAGTATTTGTTTAACCTATAGTAATGTTTGTGTTAACCGCGCCACTATGACGTTAACAGTTGTTTTTAATTAGCGTCAGTTTTTAATCATTGCCGATTTCGACCAGGGCTTCAATTTTGCAGACACGGTATGCACAGCCAGAGCCGAAACCCAATTTTAATGTTGCAATGCCAGGGATTCAAATCAAGGACTCATGGCCCAGCAATCAAATACCTTACCTTAATAGTCCATTCAGAGGATTTCCATGATCGCCATGTACCGGTCATCTGTCGATACCCAGTCGGTAGGTAGTCGGTAGGTTCGATTATTAAGTATTTTTTTTAGATGCCCTCTTTCGACTCACACGGGAAGAAAGGGAGTGATAGATTCTTACGCCGAAAACACAAGGACAGATAGGCTAACCATTAATTAAGAAAATTTGGTTCTTTAACCAAGTGCCGAATTCTTACCGATGATTTAAAAAAAAAAAAAACAAGAATCTCTAACAATACGGCTACATGGTGTCGTCGTGACTGAACACCGTCGTTAGACAAAGCGAGAGGGAGAGAGAGAGAGAAAGTAAACCTCTCCTAATACGCGTATAATATAAATCTCACACATGCCAATGTTATTTGTAAGTTACAAGCGCTCCACAAACATAGTTCTGCACCCTAATGTTACAACACAGCAATTAAAAAAAATAAACAAATGTATAATATATAACTGACAATGGTGCATAAGAGTTTTGAAATTTTAATACAGGTTAAATTGTAAACTATCTTTAATTTTACAATAGAAACAAAGCTAAAGCAAATTTAAATATTCTAAAATAATATAATAAAGCATTTGAATGTTCTAGTCAACATTAGCATAATCTTCTGTTGAACACAAAGTTAAATTACGGCTCGTCACTACACCTAGTGAGCAACTAATAGAGAGCTGCTCTATCATTTACCTGCACGAGGTTGACACAAGTGACAAGTTTAACAGATGGCAGACTCATTCTCTGAGTAGGAGACGTAGGAGACGATTACTGTTCTGTTCCGGTTTGAAATGTATGGAGGGCCAGTATAATTACTACGCATTATAAGGCATTCCATCTTCATCCTCAGGGGTGACAACGAATCTGTGACCTTCGAACAAAGTTGGTTGTGTCCATAGGCTGCAGTAGTCACCTACCACCAGACACCTGTCAAGCGTGGTAGACGGCCATGTGGCGGCTTTTGCTGCTGCTCGAATGGGCCGGCTCGACCGGGTTCGTACCACGGCCTCGCAGAATACCGGCGTGAAGTAGAAGCATCTTGTGCTTCTGCGTTTCGTTCAGTGAGTGAGGTAACCGGAGGCTCACTCCCCTCCCTATTCCCCTCCTCTTCCCTCCCATCTCCCAAATATCCTTGAAGACCGGCAACGCACCTGCAGCATCTATGGTGTTGTAGATGTATGTGGGTAACGGTAATCACTAACCATCATGTGAACCGATTGCTCGTTTGCTGTATTTCCAAAAAAAGAAAAGACTGTTAGCTGGTTTTTTTTATCCAAATCCAATAAATTAAAGGTAACCTTGCTTCTTATCGTGTCTTATGTCGGTTCCCTTAGTCCATTTGCATATATTATAGACATTAATTGTGAAAATTGTATAGGCAGAGTATTTAAGCTAATTATTTGATAGAGCTCAATTTTTTTTTAGAATTCTCTCCCTGCGTATCCTAAGTCAACAAAAAAAATCAGTCTTTTGACAGACAAGTAAAGTAAGAAAACGTATTTTACTCCCGTTCTGTCTTTAAACGAGAAACTGATGGTGCAAGTGGGTTGAAAATCGATACGAAGTAGGGAAATACATTACAGGGGTGCGGAAAATCTGCTAAATGTAGGCAATAATACTTTTAAGGGACTTTAGTCCTTTCAACCCACTTTTCTCCAGAGTTAATTTGGGACAACGTGGCAGCTGGTGAGCCTGTGGCCTTATGGGTTTTAATAGCAAAATAAAGCTTCACGTTCACGTCATTTTTGTTTTTTTTTTACATTTAGGGTATAGTTAGGCTTATAGTTAGGCTTGGAATGGTACAAACTATACAAACTATGAATACTTGTACAAACCAAGTAATAAAATAAAAATGAATTAAGTTGTATTTAAAAAATAGTACATATTTTCCGTTTGGAATAACATGCATTTGTAAATTACTGCAAATCAAATACTTGTCAACTGTCATTATTAATGTACGGGCGCATGAATTCAGTAATGTTACTATATTACTGAATCATTTTTATTTGGCGTTTCCTATCTAGATGAGATGGGTTGTCCGGATGGTAAATTCCAAAATCAATTCTAATCTAAAAAATTGACGCCAAATATATTCACGAAGAATCTTAATTTCTTTTTCTTTAAACAATAACAATTTAAAAAATTCAATCAGCGTCCAATACTAATAAACTGTTTAACTGGCGCATAATAATCAAACCAATGGCATTGTTTAGTTGAAAAATGTGCAACAATAATTCAAAGTCCAACAGAACAAATGTTGAGCTTTAGAAAGCTGCAGATAATGACCGCTCAGGATATTATCGTATTGCGTACCACAAAGCTTTCTTTGTTTCGATATAATCTCTAGCTAAAGTAATTTAATCACAATAGCATTAAACTAATTACAAATATAAAATAACTAAGGGTCATTAATCAGTCAAGATATTATAATGGGGCAAGTGTACGCGAACATACCCAGGCACTCACTCGTCTTTACCTTCTCTTATCTGATGTATTTACCGCTTATGCGATAAGATCGAAGCAAAGGTCAGATGCAGTTTAAGAAACAGTAGATGCAACACAATACAACTAAACTAAATCCAATATTTTTTGTGTTCCCAAAAATATTGGCTGTCTTGGGTTTGTGCCAAGGACCCATAGCTATGTAGTTACTAATCACTCAGCGCCGTTGTCACCAATATAACACGATAACCGACAGCCTCTTTGGCAGACAGCATGATGCACCAGGCGCAGGTGAGGATTGTATTTATATGGATACGCGCATTTACCACTGCAAACTGTACCCACGAACGTCTTCCAAATATACTTGTCCAACATACACGATCACATTCGAGGTCCCGATTAGCATGATTATCCGACTAAACAAAATCGATACTGACATGAAAATTGCAACTCAATACCTCACTAAAACTATTGACCTATAAATTGTTTATTATAAAATGTAATATAATTTATGTCACTATTATCGCATGTGTCGACGACTGTACACCGTGACTGTCCCTGCAGTGTCAGCGTTGTTTCAACAGTGTCAGTGTCAGGTGTCGAGCGACGTGGCCACCCGTCTAGAGTTAATGTGATATAGAAGTCGGATACTTTGCCTTATTAGAGATAAAATATTCCGGCTTCCAACTCTACATGCTTTGTAGTTATTTTGGATATTGAACTCGTTACAGTACTAAAATGGCGTCTACCAGGTGTCTAATCAGTATATAAGTTAAAGTAAGATTGTATAGTAGAAAATAGAATGCCTTTATAATTAAACAGACATAACACACACATAATGGGGAATAGGGTGAAAGGTGGAATATACCATGTTTAAGAATTATATATAAGGATTACTTTTCTCATATAGTTAAGATTTTGTTAAGAATAATTATTTTGTAAACAGTCAAATAAAAACTTATTATTATTATTATCTTTTACCTAATGCAAGTGGTGCACAATGCTTACTAACAAGCGAAGCTCTGCCGAACATATGATTGCGCAAAATTTATCCGATTTGCTGAGCCGATTTCTTGGAGAGGTAGAACGAAGATATATGTTCTATAAAATATACCTTATATATTTAAAATGTGTTCTAGTGACTAAAGAAATATAATAAAAAACATAGTCGTAGAAGGTAGTTTCAATATTCATACGCAGATTTAGAAATAGCCTAAAAAAATTGAAACACAAAACTGGCCCAAAATTATCAATGGCGAAATCGAGACGACATTACATCGATGGTAACAGATATGAAAGCCTTTGTAAACGCTCCTGACTTCTATATCGATTAACATATCAAATTCCAGCAAATGCACCGACGAAGACGAGTTGGAAGTAATTTGAATAATCGATTTCGTCAAACGTTAACTGGCCATATCGGATGACAGGCGACGTAATAAAAAAATATTGCGAAACAATGTTTATATAGAAGAATCGATAAGTTAGTGAATGAATTGTTTAACAAGGGCTCTGTATTCAAAGTTTTTCTTGTTTAAGTATAGCATTTTGCCAACTGCATACTTATTTTTTTTTTAGAAGATTTTAGCGATACTTTTTATAACTAAGCATTACTGCTTCTATCTGGAGTGGTTCACGACAATAGTCGAATGGCGGGCTCGAACTTACGACGTCATGTTTCGTAGTCCGCACCCTAACCCATTCGGCTTTTGGCGCTATTATCTGTAAATAAAATTAAAATTGGAAGTGACGACTGTTCTGACGATGGTCAGAAAGGTTCACTGTCGACATTAAGCAAGGTTGCAGCAGTAATCGGAAAGTTCCGATTGTAAATCTGCTAGTCGTTTACATAAAAAACTTTGACACAGGCAAAAAGTTATATAAACTGTTGCCATAAACGGCCTTCGAGCCAAGAAAGCCGAGTCGTGCCGAGAAAAGAAAGAATGGCGGAACAGGATTTAGAAAACAACTGTAGACTTTTATAAGGCTGTAGTGATGATTCTGTAATAATTTGTGAAATATTTCATCATTGGCTTCTTAGAAGATTACAAATTTAGACTTTTTTTATAACAAAGGTTGTGAATTTCTACATATATCGTATAACACAGTCATGAAGTTTTATATGAATCAATTATTTGATAGTCTATTACTCTTAGAATACCTATTTTTCTGTTACGCACTATTCGGAAATAAAAGTGAATTAATATATATATATATATCTAACGAAGGCATATAATTTTAATTTCATTTGCGTGCGGAATTCTAAAAATCAAGCTACTTAGATATATACACTAAGGCATCCGATATCTCCATTCGACAGCGCATTTCAATAAAATATAATAAACAATGTCAGTAGGCTTCTAACGCAACATTGTTTGCACTTAACGAAATTGAAAAGAATGTAAAGGAATGTTATATCGGATCGAATTTCTATTGGCTTTGTATAAAATAGCACTCAAATAGATGGCGTCATAATGAATGTTAGATACAGCCATTTTGAATGCAACGATAGTTATACTTGCGATTGTAGTCACTTGGTGTAACTTAATCGTGATGTAAATTATTATTAACACTTGTACTAGTGTCACAAAGAAATTTAATTTTTCTTTTCGCATTTATCTCTATAAATAAACGATTTTGAGTTTTTATTTTATCTGTTAGACTTTGTCCTCCACGGTTTGAGATACGCTATTGACTGGCGCAAGAGACCCGCGAGTAGAAGGCCCGCAAGTAAAATAGTAAGAGGAGGAAGGACGCGGCTGGAGCAGGTGCGACGCTACGGCCTGCTTATGTGTCGCGCTCCGGACTCTGTTAAACGTAGGAAAAACATACTTGGGTTGCAGCAACCCAAGAGGCCCTTCTTAAGGGGGTTAAACCTCGGTTCAGGTTATCGTCGATCCCTTATTATTTTTTAGTATGGAAGTCTATGATCAGTGGCCGTCTTTGGTCAAATTAAACGTCGTAGTATATATAGACCCTATAAAATTGAAATAGGATAATAGTCTAACAATGTCTAACACAGCCTTTATAAAAATTTTATAAAAAAATTATGAAAATACACTCAGGATAGGGGTATAGAGAGTCTTCGGATACAAAACTATGTTTTTGGAATTTCATCTTCGTTCTAGAATCACACAGAAGCTTCAAAACTCATTTGACGTTGGTATCATTGCACGGGCCCATGGCTAGACTTAAATTTTTTTACATAAATAATATCACGCTATTTCAATAGGGAACAGAGTCACGTCCGAAAGCTGGCGTTACGTAAATCGATGACCTCTTTGCACAATCAAAACTGTACAACTTTCTTTCGTCAAACTTATCTAAGTAAGTAAAAATACTGCAACTTATGACAGGTTTAATATAAAATTATTCACGTCTTTGATATATCTCTACACGTGTTACGTAGTACATTTGCATAATCCTCATGGAACAGTCAATTTTAACGTAGAAAGTACGTGGTGTGGTGAGGATTTTAGAGGGTCAATCTACATTGATGGTGATGTTGATTAGTAAAGTATCAACTTAGTTCGTCCTAAAGTTACGATGAAGACGAGTAGCTCGCAGAATACCGGCGTGAAGTCGTGGCATGTAGTGCTTCTGCGTTTCGTTCGGCGGGTTAGGTAAACGGAGGCCCACTCCTCGTCCCCATCCTCTGTCCTCATTCTCCCACCCAACACCCAAATGTCCTTAAAGGCTGGCAACGCACCTGCAGTCCCTCTGCTGTTGCAGATGTACGTGGGCGACGGTAATCACTTACCATCAGGTGAACCGCTTGCTCGTTTGCCCCTGTAACATAAAATAAAATTAATATAACGAAGGTTGTTCAAAAGTTAGTTAGTCAAATCCGTTACCTAATTTAATTTCTTAATTTATAATATTTAGATATCACGTTACTACGCAACGTTCCCATGTAGTATTCGAAGATTACGCATATCAGAGAAACGTTCCCATGAAATATTAACAATTGCCAGCTCGGTTTCGCCTCACTGTCGCTCGGTTCGCGCATAATGATTTCCCTGACAGATAATGGTTACGATATTAAGCCCTTAGCTTGAAGGCAGACTTTGTGTGCAAAGTTGCTCCAATTATGTACGAAAAAGGTTCCAGTTTCGAAATAAAAAAAAACTTAACCTGCAATGATTTCTAACAGTGCGACACTGTAACAAGTTGGAAGTTTGGTACATTTATTAACCCGCCTGCCTTCTAATTCATGTAATGTATTTTATTAAAGTAATTAAAATTGCAAAGTATAATTCTTAAATAAAAACATACAAAACTCCTTTGAATAAGAATCTGTAGGCTTAATTTGATTATATTTTAGATCGCCTCTATCACTCCCCCGTTCCCCCATCCTTTCTTCTCATTTCTCTCTTCTATCCCCCAATTAGTCTTAAAGGCCGGTAACGCACCTGCAGCTCCTCCGGTGTTGCAGAAGTACGTGCGCGACGGTAATCTCTAGGTGAGCCGCTTGCTCGTTTTAACCCTTTTCCAAAAAAAAAAATTTCATCTGAAGTTTGTAGCATTATTTGCTGCATTATCGTGTTTTGAAAGAAATACTTATCATCGCTTTAATTATTTTAAATACTCAAATTAAACTCATTAAAACTTCTAATTAGATTTGACATTTGATAACCAAGTGACCTGGAATCTTATCGCGGTTAAACAAACTAATAGTTATGTAAGCCGGGTTAAACTTACGTATTGAACGAGCACGGGACGGATAACTTTTACGGGTTATCTTCATAAGACGTTTAAACGTAAACAATTAAACCTATTATTCCGATGTTTTGGCATAAACTGTACCAATAACTGTGGCATTTAACTAGGAATATATCAATTTTGTTATTCCTAATCTCTAGCGACAAAAATATCAAGTTAGGATGCACTTTTTAATTTATAACAGCACAGTCGTACAGATAAGTTTCATCTATTATAATTACACCATCACCGTCGCGTTCTATCCCTCAGAGAAGGGGAAAAGGGAATGCGGAAGCCCGATTTGCTACGCCGAGTCGTGTCAAATGAAAGTATGTTATCGCTGCCTACCCCTGTAGGTGAGAGACCTTAGATATTAGTTTGATGAACAGAAGCATTTATTTTTACTTTATTTTAAAAAGATTGAAATAAAATCGCGATTTCTAAATCAAAAGACGACCACTTGCCAGAGCTCTTATTTTCAGCCTACCTACGATACATCACTTAAAACTGTACGGTAGACCGAAGTCTTGATGTAGTATCAAACTGATCTTGTCTCTCTTTCTATTGTAGTACGGTATATGTCGCAGAATCCATTCCCATTATCTGTTTAATTTGACTGTAACGTATTTATGTTGGGGGTGGTAATTTAACTAATCAGCAATCACATAGTGTAGTGTTTATCTTTAACCTAACGATAAGAGAATCGGGGCCTGCGTCCATTCAAACCATTAAGCTCAACAGTGTCGCTAGGATGTGGAGTACCGAAACTGCGCAGTGTCGGTGTCAGTTTAGACGGCGCCATCTCGAAAAGGGCTATGTCCAGCCCCGGACTAGACGTCGACGATGACGTATGTCGTATAAACACGGTCTATGCTGCGTCCCAGGATCCTTTTAGCGGGCTTGTAGTGCGCTGACCGTACAATTACCTCGTCAATTGTTTTAACGACGCTTTTAAAATTATCGTCCAACAATAAAAGCCTCTATCGTAAATTAAAACTAAAAATATAGTGTCATATGCATCTTTGTCAATATCAATCAATAAACAAATGGATTGCGGTGGAAAACGAGCTGTCCATCTGATGCCAAGTGGCTACTGCAGCCCATGGAACCCTGTTAACAACTTCAATCGAAGAAGGTCACAGAGGCGTTGTTACCCCGGGGGACTAAGATTGGATCCCACCCAGACCGCAATCATAATGGCTCCTCTATACCTTTCAAACCGGAACACAACAATAAATGCTCTGCTATATGATTTTTATTATTATCTTTTCGCTATTCATTTTCATTCATTTATTTAACACCTCACAAGAATCACTAACGAATAGTAATATTACAAAAGCACACACCGAGAAAACAATTAAGTAAAGTGAAAACACAATAACACAACAGTTCATAATAAAAAATTAACAACTTTTATATTTTTTTTGTAATAAATATCCTAAAAAAAATTTCAAAAAGAAGAATAAAATTTTGAATTCTTCTGCAATCGTTAAGCCTGTAAATTCCCACAGCTGGACAAAGGCCATTTCTCAAAACATTATGCAAGAGATAGGAGCCGAGGGCAAAGTTCGCCACGCTGCTCCAGCGCGTGTTAGCGGACTTCACACTTCCTCGAATAATAATTTTTTTATTACTTCCAGCACGAGGTAAATTCAGTACTTAAAATTGAACCTTTCCCCCGCGTAAAACTAAAAAAAAATTGAGTTATAATTTAGTAACAGAGTGCCATTTGAAGGATAAAAATGACTATCGCATACTACGTACCTCCTACTTCTACATTCGTTCCTGGTCTTCAACTATCTACAATTGTGCAGTTTCTCTAGACGGTTTAACAATCAACTGCCACTCAAGACATCCATTATAGATCACTCTATATACCAGTTTCAATTTCCTATTGACCCATGTCATGACGAAGTATACATTAGGTTGTTAACTGACTCAAAACCTTACAACTGCAAAATTGGCACTAGACCGTCACGTCTTGCCAAGATAAAGGAAATTTATTTTTAGTATTTATTATTAATTAACTGATAGTAGATGTTTTGTATGAAAGGTGGCAAATGAGGGAGCGAAGAGCGAAAGCGAGGGAGGTTGGTGATGGGGTATGGGGAGTTGGTGCTGGCCTCCGTTTACCACACTCCCCAAACAAAAGCACCAGAGGCCTCTACTTCACTTCGGTTTTCTGCGAAAACGTGGTACTATTTCGGTCCAGCCGGCCCATGCGTGCAGCAGCAAAATCTCCACCAAGTAGAAAACTGTCTCCCAGACTCCTTGTCTGCCTACGATTCGTCAGGGTAGATACCGTACTCTTAGTCATTTTTTCCACCAAACAACAGTGCAACCACTGTGTTGTACCGATTTGAAAGGTATTGACAGCCAGTATAATTACTGGACTCCGAGGTATTTCATGTTTGTCATCAAGGGTGAAAAGGAACAACTTCGATTGAAGTTGTCTACAGGAGTCTTTGGACTGCGATTGCCACTTAAAATCAGGTGGACTGTTAGCGCGTTTTTACCTCATACCTACAATTAAAAAAAAAATGGTGACACCTGAGATTTGCAAAGTGTAAATAAATTTTATTGTACACATACTTTAATTAAAAACAAGATACTTTAGTCATAAAACTCGGTTGCAATTATAAAAGTGATTAATTTATCCTGCCTAGTCTCGATATACTAGTTGATAGTGACCCTGGCTTTGAAGTTGAGGGTCGCGAGTTTGAATCCTGCTAGCATACATTTATATACATAACATTTGTATCATCATCATTTCAGCCTATGACAAGTCCACTGCTGAACAAAGGCCTCCCCCAAAGATTGCCACAAAGCTCGGTCCTGAGTCACCTGCATCCATAGACTTCCCGCAACGCCGCGCAGGTCGTCCCACACTGCGTTTGCCTGTACGTGGCTGCCACTCGAGAACCTTTTTTCCCCAATGGTTGTCAGTTCTGCGAGCTATGTGGCCGGCCCATTGCCACATCAGCTTTCTGATCCTTACGGCTATGTCGGGTACCTTAGTTCTGCTGCGGATATCATCATAGGAGACACGCAGAGAACTTAACCTCAGTTACGAATATTAACTTAACATATACAATATGATGGTAATTTATATATGTAGTTATTTATCACCAGTTACCGAAACACAGAGAACCCTAGTTTGGGACTCGATGACGTATGAGAGTCGGATTATATATTATAACAAACCTAAAAAATTCGATTTGCTTCGATTCGGTTAGCTCATTAAAAATAGCGTCGTAGTTTCATGAGGCCAAATAAAATTAAAGATTGCGATGTCAGACGTCCAGACACAGAATGTTGGACAGTGTGTTCTTTGCTGGTAATCGCTCACGCACTGCAGCGCGGTGCAATCGTGACTGCAGTCCCAATGCCCTAGTTTTGGTCCAGTTAAACCTGCACATTGTTGGATTATGCAATTGGATGTTCAATCAATTTAAAGCTCTATCGTCATACCACAGATTTGTACGATTACTTCGGAATTTAAATTGAACTGTTAAGACTGTTCTGAGATATAAATAGTGGTAGAGCCAAGCGTCGGCTTTAGCTGCTACTCGAATGGGCCGGCCGGGTTCATACCACAGCCTCACAAAATACCGGCGTGAAGTAGAGCCATCTTGTGCTTTTGCGTTTCGTTCGGTGAGTGTGGTAACCGGAGACCCTCACCCCTTGGTGGATGGACCTTCTGATCCTTCCTCACTTCTCTCAAATATCCTTAAAGGCCGGCAACGCACCTGCAACACCTCGGGTGTTGGAGATATTTAAGGGCGACGGAAATCAGAGGAGCCAATTGCTCGTTTGCCGCCTTTCCTACATATATAAAAAAAATATCAACGTGAATGACTATGGTATTCCTTAGAATTGGGATTGGGGACACCTACAAACAACAATCGGAAATTGTAACAGATGCGTTGAAACCCCTGAGGGTGAAGATGGAATTCCTCATAGCCCGTAATTTTACAAACTCATTATACCTCAGTTAAGAGGGCCCAACCAGACGACTCCGAGTAATAGAAGAAAATCTGTCTTTCATAGAATTTTCTTTTTTTTTTTTTTTTATTTTATCACAAGGCTCATGTGCGTCTGAGAGATGGCGGATAAACCTTCTGAGAAAATACTAGAACTAAAATAACAAAAAACAGAGACCGACGGCGGGCAGAGGCGTCTAAATCTTCTCATCGCGAGAGGCACGTGTCCAGCAGTGGACTGTTAGGAGTCTGTTCAAGAAGAAACAAAGAGTTTCTTCTGCAGTACTCATGCTTTAGAATATTATATATCGTTAATAGTTCGATAACAAATGTAACGGTTTTCTAACCTAAAGTTTCTAGAGCACGTGCATTACATTTAGAATTAAAAAATGGACTCTGGCGGTTAGACATTTGATGTGTTGTGAAAATAGTACAAGAGAGAATACTAATAGTCAATATGACGTTTCACCAAGTGACAACAATCGCAAGTATAAACTATATTTTATTAGACGTTTCAACCCGACCACCACTTATTCGGAACAACGTGACAGATGTTGACCCGCCGTCTTATTGTTCAAACTAACGATAAAGTTCGTAGATTAGTATCGAAAAACTTATTATCCTCCTAATCATCTCTCCTGTGTCGCGGAGTCAGTTTACATACATAAATTGCACATGGACATACGCCCAGAGCAGGAACTTGTTATTTGTACTCCATACAAATACTAGTCACGTGCGGGAATCGAACCCGCGACCCATAGCGCTGCAGTTAAACGCTTAGCCAATACGCCACCGAGCCGTCGAATGATTGAAAACTCATTAACCAGTAAAAAGGCATTCCATCTCAGCGCACAGGGGTGACAACGTATCTGCATCTTGGTTCTTAAATAGAGAATAGATGCAAGTGACTATGGGCCGCATTGACCATTCGATAGGACTGTGTGCTTCTTTGTTATTTTTTTTTAATAAAAAAGACTATTGATTACTGTTTCCTAAAAGAAGTTTATGTACTCTGTATCTCAGCAGGGCGCATCGCCTTGTTCTGTTACAAAGGGTGGACGGATTAGACAGCATAACTATTATGTACAAATATCATCATGTCTTAGGGTTGAAAACACAGTCTAACTCCCCTATGATTGTGGGATTTGTTATTATTATTTGCCTTTGAAATCTTTAATACTCGTATAATTATAAAGACCATAAAGCCTAAAAGCTCAGGTCTATTGTGGCTTTGAATAAAAATACGGAATTAAAAAAAATTTGAATATAACGGAATAATGGAATGGTTTATCACACAAACCATTTTGATAGTAATAGAAATAAATTTTAAAATTAGGAGTATTAAAGCACTTTTTATGTTTTCACAATCAACCTTTTCAAAAAGCGTCCCAACTTAATTTAAAACCGTGCTTTTAAAGTTCCATTATGGTAATGTGAAACTATAAAGTAACGTATACGGCTAATCAATAACTGCTAATTAATTCTGAATACTCAATAACCGCCTATCTTTATGTGGTTAGCTTGACTTGTAATTGAATTCTTAGTGATAACAACATCATGTTGTCACAAACCCTGCAATTAATATTATTGTGGAAAATTTCGAAAAATCGACAACCCTAAGTGAAAAAAGGGAAAAGTGACAATTCATTCAGATTTCTGTCAGATGTAGCGATGAATGCTATTGTTTAAATCATTTAACTTATAGTCATGGTCACTTGTAACGCTAACGTATATTTGGTACTGTATTACAACCCTAAATATCTAAAAACTGACTGGCTTTACACTGAGTAATTATACCCATTGTCCTACCCTCGAACCGGTACACGCGAGATATAATGACTGTCTCACCCTCCGAACCGTAACGCGTCGGTTAAATTACCGTTTATGCCATGCTGGTTACTCATGCTGATGACTTTTGCATAAAAGTATCCAAGTATCATTTTTTCTTACGGCGTAATGTTTATCAGAAGGTCTAGGGAAAAAAACAAAGTCGGTACAACACTTTATTCGGTATCATTGGATTGACACGTAGATGTTTACAAAAAAGTTTGCAAATGAAAATTAAAAATGCGCTAGTAAAAAAACTTAAAGAAAATCTACGCGAAACTATGTACCGATAAGAGCAAGCTTTAGTGTAGACTGATATGTAACTTGTAATTGACCTACTTCTAGAAGTTGCCTATTGCACAAAATGTATTATAATTTTGTAAGTATTTTCATGTCAATTAATTAAAAAAATATTTAATGATATGTGACAAAAACAATTTTATAAATTTTTGATTAACAGTGAAACTCATAGTATTTTTAACTCTCACTAGAGTTACATACAAAAGTATAAAACAGCAATGTTTATTTACTTTAAATTGCTAATTTATGAAAGAAAAGTGTAAAGTATCATTGAGATGTACAGAAAGCTTAATTGTTTTCCTTTTATTGAAACAATGCAAGTCTGTTAAAAATGGGAAATAATTGGATGTTCATTATTACGTTTTGTCATACAGCGTAAGAGAATATTGAGAAAACTTTAAGAGATATTGGTAAAAAAATCCATGTATTGAATAGTAGCCTTTGTTTTAACCTACGTTCAACAGTGGGCTGGCTGTATACGGGCTGATAAAGTAAGGTAAGTAAATTGAACAAATTTATTTCTTCAAACTGAATCTGAAATACATTAAAGCTAATTGAATTTGTCATGTGGGATCGGTATAATATGCCTCCCCCTTTCTTCCCGATGATGGGTAGCAGTGTAAGGTGCACGGTGTCTACTGCAATCGCCAATCCACAAGCAGGGCGTGGCGATCATGCCTAATCCTCCTTGCAGGAGAGGTAATTAAGGCAATTAAATTAAAATAAATCTTGATAATGAAAGCGTTGGTTATCGAATATAAAACAAATTTAGCAAATATAAAATAAAAAAATCTCTTAGGAATAATAATAAAATAATAATAAAATGTTTGTTTCAGACCGGAAGATACATATATTGTTAGTAACAATTTTTACTTATAACAATGTTAGTATTGCTAAATTGCATATTATTTTCATTGCTATGACCGCGCCCTTTGTACTACATTCTTTTAGATGCAGCACAATTTATAGTCTTCATTACCATTTTTAGATAAAAATCGCGCGGGAGATGTCATTATAGTAGTATAAGTAGGCAAAGTGACAGATTCACCGACTCGAACTGCTATACAAAGTGAATAAATGTTAAGTTTCGAATAATTTAACCGAACCGGGATCGTAACGTTTCAATCAACACAGAGCATATCAATTTCGGTCATCGAGAACTTATTTTATGATAAGTTCTCACGCTTGTCACCTACAGGGTTAGGCAGCGATAACGAATTTCTATTCGGCACGTCTCAGCGCAGCCAATCGGGCTTCCACGACTCACAGTTCGCTTCTCTGGGAGATAGAACATGTCGGTTGGCAAGTCCGTTTTGATCCAGGAGATTGCGTGATGTTTTCAAGTCTTTTCCCTTATTACTATTAAGACCCGATCTTACGATACCTACGAGAAGAAAGGGATCGCTGGTCCTTACATACGTTATTTCGTTATTGTATGTTATTTCTAGAAAGCACTAATTCTTCTTGTTTTTCATTCATATGTCGAAGCCCTCTGCTGATAATTCAAAACTTTTAATTCAATTTAAGTTTATTTAATGTTCTGCGGTACATCAAACCTAGAACAAAAGCTATTATGGCGCAAAAACCTGATGCTAGAGTTTTGTTCGTCATACCTAGTTTATCGATTTTAGATTCGACTTATTTCAAAACCTGGGCCATTGTTCCACAGAATTTTGGTGTTGCTCTAATGGGCCGGCTAGTCCGGGGTAGCACGAACAGGCGTGAAGTAGAGCCGTCTTGGGCCTCTGCGTTACCTTCGGTGGGTGAGGTAAGCGGAGGTCCACTCCGCCCTCTGCATCCCTTTTCTCATCATCTCTCCTACCCCTAAATATCCTTTAGGGCCGGGAATATACCTGCAGCGGCTCCTCTGTTGAAGGTGTGCGTGGGCGTCGGTAATCTCTTACCATCAGGTGAGCCGCTTGCCCCTTTGCCTTCTTTTCCATAAAAAAAAAAATATAGACGGATGTTACGTAATAATGCATATACATGCACTTTTAATTCATTTTCTATCGATACGTAAAAATAATTAACAAGTCGTCAATCATGGTTCCATTATGTAAGCAATTCCGGTAGCTTCAAGATATCAATGAGCCCACACCTTTAATTGTTTCACCTACACATATAACTTCTGTCCACTTTGATTTTGCTTTCTCTTTTCAAACCGACGATGTTCGACGATTTGCCAATAATTCATAATTCTACCGTGTCACATGTCTCTACTTATAAAGAACTAGCTATTGCTAACTAACGTTTGAGCGACATACATCTAAATATATAAACCACAGCGTTAGTAAAGTCAAAGAGCCTAAAATTGTTAGTTTTTGTAATAATAATAAAAATATAATAAAATAACCCCACAGATTCATTATGGATATAATTAAAAAGATTCAGCGTAGCGCGTTTGACGTCGTAAGGTATGAAATATTAAAGGAGATGTCACACCAAACGCATAGCACGGTGAAAATAAACTTTTAGTTTATTTTGTGTCAACCCTGGACAGAGAGAATGAGGAAGTAATTCAGAAAAAGAGAGTCAATTGCCAATATTTCGACCTAATCGCGTTCATATTAAGGTCGGCTTTTTGAGCTCTATACAAATATAATACGTTTTGTTTTATAAATATTATATAACAAAATGATACATTTAGTCCACATACATATGTCAACCCAACCATGAATTATAAGTTGCGATCGTTTCGAATTATACCTTTTTAACATTTTTATTTGGCTTTTTCTACATTTGAATAAAATTAATAGCAAAACGAATATTTAACTGCATCTACCAGCTAAATATATCTTATTAATTGCTTAAACAGAGCACCGTGTTGACAGAGGAATCCGAAAAACTTTTGGTCTTCGAACACGCTTTGGTGAATTTATGTTCACTAAACAGATCAATCAATTACGTTGACTGAACTTACGTGAAACGCAACGTAGAAAGTTGTTTGGCGTCTTTTGTTTGATGTGAAATTATGGAGAATTAATTACTACTTGGTACAAGTTTTTTCTCTTTAAAAACTCTTTAAAAAAGATCTTTAAAAAGCTAGTCACGGAATGAACCTAACCAACTTGTCAAATATATTCATATAAACATTTAGCTTTTGACTAAGAACACATAATCAGCTGTTAGTTTTAGCTAGCTCAGAGGCAACTAGGCAACCCCTTAAACGATAATAATGTACAGGGTTCGTTTCTATAAATAATAAAAAATATAACGCACTATATAAGCGCGGCGGATGACTTGGACCAGCTGTGGGTCATTCAAAGGCCACTACGATACTTTATCAAAACTTAACTAAACATTTAATAAATGTCTCAGTTTAAAAGTGAAGTTAGAAACTTGTCATAATTTAAGCTTATTAGATTCACATCAAACGTTAAATCCAATTACTTATAATTCGTACATAATCAGATTAAAGACATTACGCAAATATATACAAAGTTAAGTTGTTACTAGGAATGTCATCTTACTTCCTAATCTTGTCAGGAATTTCTGCAGTACCGAATGAAGAGCGATTTAAAAAGTATGCGGTTGTTTTTAATCAACAGCGAAGCCATCGAAGGGCTGTGACTTGTGATATTAATATATCGTCATCTGTTCTCTTATATACTCTTAATTATCAAGTTTACAAAATGATGGTAATGCAGTAGCGTATATTTGACAGTATTCTTGCTTACTGTAATGTGTGCGTGCGCTTTTTACTGAACCCTGAAGGATAGACAAGATAACAAATAGACCCAGACATTGGGTCAATCAAAGTCAAGATTCCTCCCCATATATAGATAGATATATTATCAAGATAATATTACATTAGTGACGATATACCTATTTTGACCACGGTGACAACTTTCCAATACTATCGGCGGATATCAACATCGCATAATATGTTATAATAACGCAGGGGTAGAGCATTGGTAGCCTAATGGTCAGGGCGCTCACTTTCAAACAGCGTGAGCGACCTGGGTTCGATCTCCGGTGCCGGCACCACTAAAATTTAATTTTTAATAGCAATTTTAAATGCTGTATTTTCCACGTGCTCTGCGGTGAAGGAAAACATCGTGATGAAACCTGAAAAAGAATAAAAAATATTATTTCGAGGATATGTGATGCCCGCCAACTGGAGCAATGTAACGGGCTCTTTCCGGCTCCAAAACCCTCTCAGATATTTGAGAAGAAGGCCTTTGCCCAGCTGTGGGCATTTACAGGCTGTTACTTTACTTTACAAATACACACAAAGGCATTTTGTCTTTACCTTCCCGTACTCGATAATCTATAGAATTTTGTTGTTTACTAGTTTTGCTATTATCTTAATGACTCTTCGATGACCAATACTTACGTCGACCGTACACTTCACAACGTAAATTTTCTGTTACTGACATCGCCACGATATTTGCAAGAAACTTTACAGTAACCTTTAAAAAAACATTCCCTGGTTACCTTCCCCTATATTGTATACCAGTAGAAAGCTTAATTCACACAGATTAAGATTAGCCTTTCATAAGTTAAATAAAAAATACTCCTTCGCTGAAAGAATGAGACAATATAATCAATAGAAACTCATCAAATCACTTATTACTTAGCCATCGAAATTTTTAAACACCCTTTGTGTAGATCTAAGTTTAACGAAAGTGAAATTTATTCGTTTGTCTTACTTAACGTAGAGTTTATACAATTTTCGTAAAATTAACTGCATATCACTGTTACGTATTAATAAAAAGAAAAACCGTACAGTAGCTGTCAATATTAGACTGGTAACATACTTGCAATTATACCTAGCACAGTAGTGTTAGCGCTTACTCAGATGACTCAGTTTGTATCATCGAACATCGAAATTCGACACGGTAAGTATGACATTATAGTTAGTGTGAACGTGCTAGCAAGCTCTTACCACATTTTCACACTTATCAACAAAGACTATGCATGGAATCCGACCACCAACAACGACGAGACGACTCGACCTACGCGATAACGCTGTTAAACCAGTAAGTTGTACGATTGACGTCCAGCATGGCTGATTAATGTCAGCACATTAATAAACTGTTTTGTAACCGTTCGCCTGGACATTTTGTGATGGAGAAGTTTTATGCCCTGAGACATGTTAAAGATCGTTGATCGGTCGTCAGCGTCAACTCATTTTTTGAGTTTGAGTCATCATCATTATTGGAGCCATAAATCAACTGATGAACATGAGCTTGATATGGCATATGGCCACTAAGATGAGCGTTGAGTTATTGTGTGTGAATAGGATAAGGACAAGACTTCCTAGACACCGACGCCTTAGGAAGCCTGCGGTCTGTGATTATATCCTTGATCGTCCCAACCATTAGATCAGATTTGATAGACCACAAATCCTCGCAAAAGAACACCGATTCCTGCCAAGGCCAATGATTCGCGTGGCTATTGAAATCAATAAACATCTTAATTTCAATAGAGAAGATGGCCGGGTAACGCCACCGGTTTGGGATCCAGTAATAAACAAAATTAAATCTAAAACCAAGCATACCACTGCACGACCTCAAGATACTGAATAAAAGCTGAATATAGCCTGGGTCAACTATAACATCTGGACGTCTACCACATCAGTCCCCCGGGACCACGGCTGCTGTAAAATACTCGAAACATCAGGAATATAAAGACGAAATTAAAAGCTATAAAATCCATAAATAGTAGTTTCATTTCAAATGTGTAGTGTTCGTGTAAATACAAGAAATCATTAAATAATTGTCAATTTACAATTTGGTAATCCCAATAATATATTTGCTCCTCGGTATCTTTACATGTTTACACAATGCTTAAAGAACGTACTGTGTGTACAACTCTCAAAACATAGAACTCTGTCCATTGATACTCGTAGTTGGAAGTACTGGCCCTCTGCCTACCCCGTGAATGTCTGACATTTCTCTGATAATAGTAAAACTCTTACCGCATTTATATCATCATCAAAACTCTTAACTTTGCTTTTTACTTTTGTGAAATCTTATAGATATATCCTATATCTTTTGTTTGACTTACATATTCTGCGGACGTTTCTGAAAGATTCCAAAATATACATAGCTTAAGTATGGTGCAATTTATAATTCTAAGCCTAGCAAACATTTAAATTATGATCATTCCGCGTACGTTTGTCATTACTTTGCTCATTTGTTTGTGTGACAATAACATTCAAAGACGGCGTGTAAGCAATTACTGTTTATAATTGCTTAGACGTTTGATTGGCGTGAATAATTTCAAAGAGTCAAAAAGTATTGTCAGTTGCGTCGGTCGCACGACTAACAGGCATTCATTATTCATGCACGTTAATATAATTCTTTAATTAGTCATATTATGTTACTGTACATATGTACATATGCGACGTTTTTCGACGTTTCTTAAGTCGTGTGCTCTTACAAGTCTGTCACCTCACTTTGATAGACAGGGTACCGGTGTTAAACGAGATTTATGCAACATATTTAAGGTTGTAAATAAAATATCATATATTTCTGGATGGATATGAGTGAAATACGAGATGAAACTAAACTTTTAATAACATTTAATTTAAATCTCTAAATAAATTTTTATTTTCAATCGTAGATCATTTATTTCAATTTGTTTTAAAACAAATTATTAAGTATTACATGATTATATATGATTTATGTATGTAAACTAACTTACTAGAATCTTCATTGAGGTGTAATTTTGATTTATGTTTTCACACCTGCATGTATTTGAAATTGACATCATACAGCAACATCGCGAAGTTCATAAATTAGATAGGTATGTCTTAAGACTGAGTATTAAATGCAATACTTAACCGGTTCTTGTTTTATTTCGCAAATTGAATATGAACTGTCCAAACAGCTAATTTGATTTACAAGCCTATACTTGTGTCCGCTGGTAACCCGCAAGGGATTCAATTTCGAATAGAGATTTATTAATATAACAGTTTTAAGCGACTGGTTTAAAGGCGGTGTTCTAATAGAAATTATAGAGAATATATTAAGAAATCCTTTTTCTAGTTCGGCAATAAATTCCGAGCCGGCTAAAACCCCGAATTAGACAAACGCTGTAGATCTGATGGTCCTGGTCAGCTTCGGCGGAAGAGATTCGCGTGCAGAAGTCCCGCGAGTAATGTTATTTCCTTGTTCTCAGTCGCTGCCATATGTATACTTCTGGAAGTGGGGGCGCTGCCGAGCAGACGGAGTGGGTTCAGATGCAACGACCCTGACCTCTCGTACCCTCACACAGGGGACACCTTTTCCATTTCACTCGTCGCTACGATCACCGTCCTCGTTCCGTTCATTGTTGTGAGTTTAATTTTTACATACTTTTCAATTTACACAACGTTTTTATCGTCCTGCATCTACCTGCACTAGAACAAAAAAAAAACTGCGGTTACCAACCCGCTCGCCAGGCGTGGCAACTAAGGCAAACCCCCCATGATGATCTTTGGGGGAGGCCTATGTTCAGCAGTGGACTTCTGATAGGCTGAAATGATGATGATGATGATGATGAAACATATGAAAAAATTGCCCCAGTCCCGCATAAATGAAGTTCCAGTCGTTAATAATAAAATTCTAACCAAATACCAAAACAAGATAGTATAATAACGCCTTAATTTTGTCGAAAATTAAAATAGTCTATATCATTTCACAGATGTGGGGAGTGGAAACTATTCTTCACCAAGATGACGAATACACAATGAAGAAGAGCAAACTCATAGCCAGCGCTAAAACTGCGTCCCTGATCTATAGGGACTATATCTACGGCTGTGTGGTCAACTTCACAGTGTTGGAAGTTATAAAATGCGTGGTTGGATCTCCGCGGCCAACGTTCTTCGATTTATGTGAACCCGATAAAGCAAGAACATGCAATAAGTAAATTTTATTAATTTATTAGAATTTATAGCATTACAAAAGGAATTATTTGCTTTTATCTTTTGATCGAGAAATACTTAAAAGGACTGCTCTGTATTAAAACCGAGTGGATTTCTGATGAATTATTACTTGATTTATTGATATTTTTAATAATGAATGAGGAACTTTATCACCATCAATCTGTTGACGAACTTATTTGCTTGCATTAGAATTTATTTCTAGACCAAGAATAACAATTAGATATACTGTCAACTTCGACTCAAAAATTGACTAAAATATCGACCGCCAAATCTTACGAACTACGTAATATATGTCACACAACCCGCCTGCCAAACTTTGAGATTACAGCAAATCCTCTCATCGAGAGAGCGCTGTGTACTGCAACGACGACCTAGTATAGAAGAACAGAAAATACTTAATAGAATGCTGGTATTTTTTAATTAACCCTGTATATTCTAAATATCAACATCGTCGTAATTATAATGTATCATTTCCTTATAGCTCGGAATACGTAAGCAGCTACACTTGCACGTCCACGAAATACCCGCGGTACCTTCAGATCGACTCCAGCCGGAGTTTTCCTTCTGCACATGCTTCACTCTCTGTCTACTGTGGTCTCTTTTTAGCTGTAAGTATCAATAACATTCTACTAATATCCAAGAGTGTGTGCATTTTATAACAATTCCCATTCATTGAATATTATTTTAATAATTTTTCATTATTTATTTTAATATTTTTTTACACTTTCCGTCTATTTTTCGCCAACAACCGGAGTGGACTGGTAGGGAATGCCACAAGGCATTAAGTTCACTATTGTGTCCCTTATTTTAAAATATAGACAATGCAGATAAGTAAAGAAAAATATGATACTATGATCGAATTTTTCTTTCTTTGGTTCACATAACTCATAATACGATAATGCTGTTCCATTGTTGGTATTCAGTGAGAACATTATCTCATTACTGCATAATTACTTCCTACGGCCAGTATCTATCTATTACCATCTAGACCAGGGATTCTCAACGTGGTATTTGGATATTGACCCCTTATAAGAATGACTAATATTTTAGTAGGAAGTATAGTTGTTGTACTTTTAAAAATAAATACGTAACTTGTATTAATAATTATTAATTGATATTTACTGAATTTTACGTCTATTTATTTTATTAAATTTTGATGAGAAAATGATGTCAAGTTTACTCACTTAACCAACCGCAAAGTTTATAAATTGTTAAGTATTTTGCATCAATAGGAAAAAAACTACAGTATTAGTTTATTTTGGGCAAGAGCCCAAAATAATCTGAGAATCCCTGATCTACATCACTTTATTAGGTGTTAAACCATTACTATGATTACCTTACTGTAAGATCGTAATTTTACTTCATTTAAAAATAGTTAAGTAAATAGTCAAGATTACAAAATTTGTGTACAAAACTGCTAAGCCTTTTTTTGTAGTTTAAGAAAAAATTATTAAAGGTTATAATTTTTAAAAGATGTTCTTTATTCATATCTATCGTGCTTTATAGTGGTACCTTCAAAGAAGAGCGTTCAGTTGGCACAATCGATCGGTGCTAGTGGTGCCGCTTCTCCAGATACTAAGCATCATTTACGCAGCCGTCTGTACCTTGTCGAGGCTCACGGATCACCGTCATCACTGGTGGGATATTCTCACCGGTGGTGTCATGGGATTCTTCAGCGTTTTATATACGGTAAATACTTTCTACAATATGAACTTGAAGACGGTTAAATTGTTTCATAAGTAATCTTTATAAACAATATTGACATTACGAGACATGCTTCGACATATTCTATTCCCCTAATCCTGTAAAATGTTTTGTAGTGTAAATATTTATTTTACATTAATATTGGTAATCTCTACCTGGCTAGGTAATGCAGTAGTCTGCTCAAGAAAATACAGTAAGATCAGTATCTAAATAGACTTTAAATTGCAGGTGCTAGTTCTGTGCAAGAACTTCTCGCAGCCGACAGTGGTGAGCACCAGCGACATCTCGAGCAGCGACGGCAACAACCACCAGTCGGTGCGCCGGCTGCTGGCCAGCGAGCCTCGGGTCGTGGTTCCCTAGCCTCAGGCCGTCTAGATCGCTATGCGTTCTTAAATTGTGCAGACATTGTAGTGTTTCTATGAATTCTGATGTGATTTATGATTTCTATATCCAAATCGGAGCTATGTTATGAAGACTTGTGGCTTCTGAGATTATAAATTAGTTAATTAGTAAAGATCGAGAGGTTCGACTGACGTGAATAATGTTACTGAAAATAGAAAAAGCATGCAACGACTTGGAAGAAAGGTAAAAAGGCATTATAGAAAATAGAAAAAATGTACATTTATAGCAGACTAAAAAATCGCAGATGGTACGTGGTCTTAAAGTTATAGCATATTGATTCGTTTTCGTCACACAGTTGCAGCTAGTTGTAAAATTTAGTGTACAGGGGGCACGTACTTTTAAAGTGTGGGATATAATGTTATATTCGTATCAATTACACAGAGCATATGTAAAAAAACCAGAATCTGTTCCCTAATCTTAAAAATTACCTGTGTAATATGTTTGTGTATTGTTACAAACCATTTTGTTTTCTTAAGTTGATGGTAAAATCTATTGCATATCTTTGTCTCATTCAATTCGATAAGTAAATAAATCAAACGCTTTTACTGCTTAGATTTATGTCATGCAAATCAAAATTGTGAGCGCCATTTTGTGAAAAAAAAAACAATATTCTGATAAAGTTTTAGTTTGAGCTTCTAAAGCGTTAGGGATTCTTTTTTCATTTTATTTTTGAATTTATCGGAAATAGCACTTTAGGCTGCACATTATCAAAATTCTGATTTCTTTAGCGAATTAATTTCAGTCCCCCTTATATAGGAAATACAGTACTTGGAAATTCATACCAAACCCAACATATTGTTTTCTATTCTATTTTTGTAAAACATTAACCTTCCACAGGAGGATTTTCTCCTGTGTTGCGGAGGCAGTTTACATACCAAAATTTAAACAATGACAAGGGACAAATACCTAACCGGAACTATTATTTGTAGTCCATACAAATACTAGATCCGTGGTAGCCTAGTGGTCAGGACGCTCACTTTAGTTTTCTAGAGCGCGAGTGACCTGGGTTCGATCCCCGGTGCCGGCACCACTAAAATTGTTAATAGCAATTTTAAGTGTTGTATTTACCACCTGCTCAGCGGTGAAGGAAAACATTGTGAGGAAACCTGCATGTCTGAGAAATAATAAAATCATTATTTCGAGGATATGTGAAGCCCGTCAACCCGCACTGGAGCAGCGTGGCGGGCCCTTCCCGGCTCCTAAACCCTCTCTGATACTCGTATTTGAGAAGGAGGCCTTACAAATACTAGTCCCGTGCGGGAATCGAACCTGCGACCCACAGCGCCCGGCTAAACGCTTACCCACCACGCCACCGAGCCGTTTCATGATGTATTCTGATCCGTACTTTGTGATAATCATTTAGATGTTGATGCAGACATATTTCCTGCAGCAGACGATGAACATACTGTTTGACGAAAAAAAAATATTGTAAATGGAATTGTAAATGTATTTATAAGGTATTAGCTACCTGCCCCAGCGTCGCGACTGGCCCCTGCGTAACGACGCAGTGTGCTGGTATAGTTTACAGAAAACCATTCTTCAAAATAAAATGTTGCCTGTATGCATCTAGAATAATGTAGTTCTGTTCATAAGAGTCATATACAAACTGACACTACTATTAGTATAAATGTGTATATACAAATATTACAGTGTCAGTTTGTTTATGTTAATACTACTATAAATATAATTACAAAAATTCTCACATGTAAGGTAAGATATGTTACATTCAAAATAACTTTTAATTGGCTATAGATGACAGTCGGTGTCAAATGAATCGATTGCTTTTCGTATTTGCTAAGATGAAAATGACAGAACATTTAAATTACATTGGTTCGGAGAGTTGTTTTGATATTATATCATTTTAAAGCAGCAATTATGCCCAAACCAGCAAAATATAATTTTCTAGCATTCCTATTACATACAACTTCCACCATCTGTATAAATTATTTAACTAAGTATAGGGAAGTTGATATGGCAGTAGATTTGCAATTAATTTATAAAATAAGTACATAATTGCGTTTATTTTTTAGCTATTTTAAGAAATTGACACTATCTTGGATATATTTTTAATTTAAATAAACCAAGATGTAATAATTATTAATAGTTAGAACCAGTGACGGATTAGATAAAATTTACCTAAAAACCGTCGATCATATAGAGGTGTATCTGTACACTAGACCGAATGTTTGCACTTGCTCCCATTCAAGTGTTTTACTAGAAAATAAAAGATTATGTATGAGAAATTAAGTAGTAATCATTTATTACGAAAATAAAATAATCCTTTACTTAAAACATAAAGAAAATAAAATTACCGTAACTGACGCTTCTTGTACTTTCAATTAAAGAATGGAAAGAAACCTTTTCTCTTTTTATTAAATCAAATCATCTTTTTACGTTAAGTAAATTTGTTGCATTTAATTTACTTGCTGAATATTGCATCTGAACACTTCTGATCTTCACGCGTGTTACAATGCAAAAGGTATCCGATGTCCGTATGATCTGATGTAACAAAGGAACAAATAATGTTTTAAAAGCAATATCGCTCAGTGCTGCAACCTTAGCGCTTTACCGCTAAAAATCTGGCACCTTTTTATGAAAGGTTGTAATCTTATATTATATAACTAAAAGTTTAAATCGTTATTTTGATTTTTTTTATAATAAGTAAACCTTAAAATCTAAATATTCCTTGAAAATTAAGTGTAGTATCACAATCTTGCACAACATGCGTATATCAATTTTCATTTTTGTGGCAGCACTGCGGGGTAAATCAGGCGCGAAATTTAAAGCTTTTTAAATTTTTTGATCAACCAAACGAATCTAGCGCTGTTTTAGAACCAATTTAAAGGTCAACGCTTGAACAAAGAACAAACTTGTATTAGTTATTGGCTAAAAAAAAATGATAAAAAGAAGTTAATTTCCTAGGTTTATCGTTTGGGAATAATTTTTAAGGCACTAAAGTACAGATCGGCTTATTGTTTTTTCTGTCCTTTCACATCCTCGGTGTTCAATCCGAATGGCCTTGATAGCAAAGTAGTTAGGGGATGTGCCAAATAAGGAGTCATCCTCACCACCTGGCACCGTGTTCCCAAACAAACGCCGATGAAAAATAAATTGAAAGGACTAAAATGTCTAAAACCTCTAACCACTCCCGTAATGGTAATTTAGTTAACATTCAGATGCTCCTCGAGCAAGACATTTTTCATAGGTCAAACCAAAGACACAGGCTTGATATATTTCTGTTTGTGTGAGTGCGTGAAAAATTGGTGGCCGACACGTCGATGTTTATGATTTAAGCAATACAATTTTGTTTACTTGCCGTTACAAGAAAGGATATCAAAGTAAGATCTACTGAAGTTTAAGAATGTTGAATGTTTGAGAACGTCAGATTTGATTTAGCGGTAATTAATTTTCTTCGTTAACGTATTTAATGAACTAGTTGTATCATTAAACAAACAATCTTATCATAGTTCTACTTACACATTATTTATTTATAAATTTACATAGTATTTAGTGTCATTTACGTAAGATCCTTGAAAGTATTTATTGTACAGTACCTGTCTAGTCTTAAGTGATATCGTGTGGAGAAGTTCTTTTTAATTTTGATACGAAATTCGATTGTAAACTTGTTTATGCCCACCTAGTACTCTTTCTGAATAATATTTGAGCCATCAATTTATTCTTGTGTACATTGTCTTAGAACGAAAACATTCCTTTGCATTTAGTGTAAGCTGACATTTGTCTGTCGTCGCTGTAAATATTTAAATATACATGTTTCTGTACGTACGTACTGTCTATGTTAGTTTAATAAATGGTTTAAAGATTTTTATTCAACTGTTTTATTTACTACCTTCTTTAGAAAAACATGGATTAGATATTGACATACAGATATATCTCCGCCGCGTTCTCCTTCGCCGCCGAGCACGTGGAAGAGCTAATAACAATTTTAGCAGTGACGGCACTCGCGTACTATTAAAGAAAAGCCTTGACTCCTGGACCCCTACACTACCGCGGTCCCAATAACGGCATGAATTTAACCACATCTTATAATAAGAGTCTGAGAGGGAATATACAATGTTTTCTTTTCTCGCGGCGCCGTGTGGCGTGTCGTCCACGATATGGTCGAGGGGGGGGCCATAGCTGACGCATGCGTCATACTTGTGAACAGGTGCCGTTGTGTTAATCACTGTATAAAAAAATACACGTTTTTCCTTTAATCTCCAGTCAACCTCGCCTACATGCGGAATAAATGTGACTCGATGGCGGTAAATCTATTCGAAGATATAATAACTAGAATCAGCATTATCTACGCGGTCAGCGACAACGGAATTCGTTTGGATACCAACTGGTAGCACCTTTTTACTTATTTCTCCCGCCAATCAGCTGTTGTGTTCCAATTTGATGGAAATGAACTATTAGAAAGAAAGAAAGAATGAAACACATTTATTTGGCAATCACACAACAGAACACAAAATTAAATAAAAAGAAATAAAAAACATGAAAAAGATTAATTAGTTATTCGAGTTCAAGAAGGTTCCCGTCTCAGTGATATCACAGCACTGTTTATCAGACGGGTCCTTCATTGAATTCACGAACAACCGGACAAGAAGCATAAAAAAAGCATTATTAGTAAAAACAAAAGATACACAGTCGTTAAATAAATATTAGAGTCACCACCTTCGATTGAAGTTGTTTCTCGATGTCCATGGGCTTCATTCATGCGTCGCGTCCCTGCGACTTGAAAATTACACCCACGCTGTTGGTACTATACTACCTAACAAACATTTTTATTGATATTGCACCCGGCAACTTACTAGGCAGTGGAGACTTCTTATCGGCCTATGACTCATCTGGCCTACCCGCCACCTTCTCGCCACTTCTGCCACCAACCCGAAGTGTAATCATTGTTGTGTTCCAGTTTGAATGTTATAGAGAGTGAATAATTACAGACTGTTAGACACATCATCTTAGTCCTCAAGGGTGACAACTCAACTGTAACCTTCTTCGATTGAAGTCGTTTCCATGTGTCCACGGGCTTCAGTAGCAACTCTAGCCGGTAAAAGATTTCCAACACAAGCCAGCGTGGTGAGTATGAAAATATTATATAGGTCTGTGTGACATTGTAATTGTTCTTTTTTTCTGACATAGAAAACCTTCATACACGTTACACAAACTAAACATATCGCGTTATTAAACTATTAGGATCATTATTTTATGAACAAGGTAACCAAAGATGTTTGAAGTCTTTAATACATCAACGCCATAATGATCTTTCTAATCAAACGTCAAGGGTCATAATTCTGTGGCTTGCTTAATAGAATAGAACCATCGCACTCATACTGGTATTAGATCCCCGTAAGGAGCGCTATGGGATTCTAGGTCAATGGCCCGACCCGCATTGTCAGTCACTTGTTAAAGATGCAACGATGTGGTCACCTTATGGCTGATTTAAAATACAATTATCCTACATCAAGGAATAAATCAGAATATCATCATGCCATCGTCTTCTCTGGCTATTTGGGGCTAGCAGACCTACTGTTCTGTAGCCCAATCCAATGAAACTGAACAGGGTTTTTGAAGGTATTCGTAATAAGCGAGTATCGTCATATAAACACTTATAAACATTTTCCGGTGAAGATATATTCAGTACAATTACAGGCTATAAGGCATTCCATCACAGTGACGGCTCGGTGGCGTAGTGATGAAGCGTTTAGCTGCGTGGCTGTGGGTTGCGGGATCGATTCCCGCGCGGGACTACGTATAATAGTTCCGGGTCTGGAGTATTTGTCCATGTGTAATTTATGTACGTAAATACAGCAGCAATGTGCTGCGATTTTATGTTAGTATTCTATGTTTCGATTCGGTTCGGTCAGTCTGTACACTAAGGAATTTACATAAAAAAGAAAGAAATGCATTTATCATCTGATAATATAATCAGCCAAAAGGCAAAAAAAAAAGAAAAAAAATCTTAATCCGAATACCTGTACCGCCCACGTCATCTACAGCCTATGGATTCTAATTGGATTTATAATAAATCCAAAAAGAAAAAAGAGGAATATTATTTATTGCATCGCGACTTCAAATTGCGCTTGCCTGGTCGCTGTCATGTTTTTAGTTCAGTGAATTAAATGAAATTTATTCGTGTAAATTACTTTAACATGGACATAAATTATCTGCTATCGCGCAGTAACTTTTTAAGAATGGCGTTATACACGTGGAAGACGCTGGTAGATATAATTTATTACTTTTTATAACATGCAAGAAAATGCAAACACAAATATAATAAATAACTATGTAAATATTTTATCTAGAAGATCATCTTTCGAATCTAAAAAAAAATGTTGTAGTATGGTAAAAGCCTTATTTATCGCGGCATCTCATTCTGAGGGAGTCGTTAGAGTCTATAGGGTTGCGAGGAAAGAAATCACATGACGCATTAGCCATTTCCAATATGCCGGAGCTAAATAACGCAAGTTCTTACGCCGCTTGGTAGTGAAAGTGCACAAATAATGGCTAGCTGCGTTTAAGAATTACACACACTACAACATATCCTTCCAATGGGAGCTTATAAGCTTTTGTTCAGCTGTGGACTTTTAAAGGGCTGATGCTGAAGAAGAAAGACGGCGACAGTATCGAAAGACCGTAGGCGCCAACAGTATCCAAAGCCTTTTGGTGCTGCGTGCCCCCAACCCGCGTGAATATGGAAAATCCTCCCGACTACGCAAAGGTTAATGTCCATATATCCAATGCACAGTTTCACTAGCTAGATGATAAATAACTGGTGCTAACGATGATACACGATGTTGAACGCGTTCACTTCTATAGTGACGAAGTCAGCACAATCTCACTGAGTTCATATTTCATTATTTTCATCACACATTCAAGAAAAAAAACACAGCTATTATATACTAATATACTGGCTCACTGAGGTCAGTCAGAGGTGTTTATTTTCAATCTTTTCAACACAATTTTACCAGAGCTGATTTGAAAAAAAGAGCTGAGCAAAGTGACCGGTGGTGAGTGATGAGCAAACGAGCAATAGGTTCACCTGATGGTAAGTAATTACCATCGCCCACGTACATCTGCAACACCAGAGGAGTTGCAGGTGCGTTGCCTTTAAGGGTAATTGGGAGATGGGAGGGAGGATAAGGAGGGGGATGGAGAGGGGCAGTGGACCTCCGGTTACCTCACTCACCGAACATAACGCAGAAACACAAGATGGGTCTACTTCACGCCGCTTCTGCTAGCTATTCTGCGAGGTCGTGGTATAAACCCGGTTGAACCGCCCCATTCGAGCAGCAGCTAAAGCCCCAGATTGGGTCTACCACGTTCTAAAATATCCATATCATCGATACAAATCTTACGAAAGCGTAAACTCATATACGAGGCTTCCATGAAGGGGATCGGTCTCGTGCTTCCAGATTCAGATGCAGATCCCCTAACCATTCTGGCTATCGTGACAAAAAAATGTTAAGCAATTTCGCGAAATGCCCACATTCTTGAATAATAGAGAGTTTCGTAGAGCTCGTGCGACCTGGGTACTTATTTAAACTGGACCTGCTATGTTTTAGTAAGTATAGGGATCCGTATTATTTTATTCGAAAACTATAAATATTACCCTACGTCTGTACTAATATATAAAATTATTCGTATGTATGTATGACGTATCTTTACACGTATTTAAATTAAAAGCAAATTTCACAGATTTCAATTTTTTTTTTTAAAATGTTCCATTCCAATAAATTATAATCCCCGAAGTGCCATCAAATATATTTTAATGTATACGTTTCAATGTAATTCAATTACGCTTCGAGTATAAAGGGCAGTTGGCATAGATGTAAATTATGCCATGGAATGGGATGTATGAATTTTACCACAATTAAGATTTCTTTTTGAACAAAATTTGTGAAACCGCCGGCAGCTGGCAGCACTGATATAAAATTCTTAGTATAAATGTTTGAACAGATTTAACTTAGCTTCATGTAATACCGGTACTGTTTTATAGTATTTAATATAAGATCAGTACCAATGAAAAGCTTTTAGGTTTGTCTAAGCTGACTTGACTAAGTGCGACACTGACTAGCGCCTTTTTGGCATGCTGAGATATTAATATTATTGTTTGCCTGCTATGATGCATGGGTACTGGCACGCAGACATATTATCAGTGCTCGGTATCTTTCTATGTAGATGGCCCACTATTCTCATTTTACTATGACATTAGGTAGTGACATAGATTATATTATGGATTTGAACAAAGATTAATTTTGACAATTAAGAGTTATCTTGGGATTCAATTTGGAACCACGCGGGCGAAGCCTCAGCCAGCCACTAGTTGTACATAAAATTCCTTAACGATGAAAAACGGTGGTGACATGAAGACACAAACACATAAGTCTCATTACAAGAGTTTCTTTGGCCATATTAGCTCGTAACTATAATAATAACAAAATTGTTGCATGATGATTCGAACCCTAATAACACTGATACCTAATTAAGCTATTTCCATGAAAAGCCTGCACGCGTTCCACATTTGAATCTTTCTATAGATCGTCATGAATACGGAACCCAACGTAAACAGGCTCCGCGTACAAATGTCTAAAGGAAATAAAAGGAACACGTAGTCATGCAAGCTTGTAAGTATCAAACCTGAGGTACAAATTACTTCGTGAGTGTTAACGCCTACACGCCTCTATGCTGCCCTGGTACTTGTAGATACACTTCCTACGATGTACTATTCCACTATGCTGTTGTAGTTTCAAAAGAAGCGAGCTAGTAGTAGTGGTGGAACGGATATATTCGTATTCATTAAGTTATTAGTATTTTTAGTTGGAGACCTTTATTAGTAATCCGCCGAACTCTGGTAAAAAGATAAGAGTATCTAAGAGTAGGAATATATATCTCTACTTAAATATTACAGGAGGCGACTAAGGAAAAAACGTTCAAAATCACAATGGCTACCGACAGATGGCGGGATATGCATCTCGAAAAATACCTGACCAAAATTAAGCAGACCGGTAACAGTCACTGAAGCCAATGACAGGTTACGGCGGGATCAGCAAAAAGTGCCGTACTGATTAAAAACCCACGGTCAAGAGGTACGCTGTTGGCCCAGTGACCTCCACAGCATCGGCGGAAGAGAGTGAAGAAAGGGCGCTCCACTTATCAATTTGTATAAGTATATATATTATTGCCCATGTAAAATCTGAACTATTTGTTCAAATGCTACGATTTGATTTTGTACTCTATGTTGTAATTACATAGACATCATTTATTTTTATTTACAGTGGGGAAAGGTGCTCGTACCTAGCATCCGTCACTAAAGGCTGTGACCGGTTATGTCAATAATACGTGCTAACCGACTAAAACCTAAAGGTGCTCGTATAACGAGCAAGACAAACACACAGCACACAAAGCAACATTAACAAAGCAGTTAAAAAAAGCCGTAGCAGTCCGCTATTTCTTTTTACTCTGGTCTGCTTTCTGCGCTTTAGCAATTTTATTGATTATTCCGCTAACTTAACTACACTCATAACGCCGTCTATTATGGATTCGAAATGCCGACCTGTCACCTGTGTCACTTGCTCTTTATATAATCAAGAGATGTCGTAGTGTCGCTGTAAAACTTATATCAAACTTTTTCCTTTTGAAATAAGTTAGAAGATCTAATGTATATTTACGGACAATCTTTTGCGCTGTTTCGACCTGCTGTCTGCAAACCAAAACTGTAAAGTAATATCTGCTATCTATGCTGAAACGTAATGTAAATTTACCGTCACAATAGCAGTACTAAAACTGCTGTTGTGATAAGATCGCATCGAATAGTCTGTGTCGCGCGCAGTTGTTATGCTATATTATAGCATTACAAAATATGCGCACAAAATTCGCAAGGAATAATTCCTTGGGTTTTTTAATAAGGGTCGGCTGCCATAATTACTTTTCTTCGTTATTTACCTTAGTATCTGATCATTCCCGTGGTTCATTCTTCAAGTCGAAGTTTCCACTACGAAAGCCAGTAAACCTAAGACGCAAAAAAACCTTTTTTTAGTCGTATCCTCTCCAAACGCAGCATTGAAATTGCAAGCTGTCTCTGGTGCTTTATATCTCGTTCTCGTCGCAACTCGTATTCGGAAATAATACTGGTTCTATGTTTAACTTAAATACTGAATATAAAATAATAGCTGTGTGTGAAGCTGTCTAACGAACGCACAATAACTCGTGTATAGAAAAAATATTTCTTAATTTTCGCAATAAGTTTAAAACTACCTGCTTAACACTGTTTGGTTACGTTTTAGTCTCATCAGACCTTTACTGAGCGTTTAAAAATAACAATTTGTCTTATTGGACTTTTACTTTCCCGGTTTTCAATTGGATTTTAACATTTCCAAGTACTTGCGGCATAATATTGAACAAGAAAATAACAAATACGTGAACATAGTGGTAGAGTAAGAGTTTTGGTTCTGGTTGTGTTCTGTTACGTCTGATACTGCCGCCAGACCCTTCCTCCGATCTTATAGCAGAGTTCCATCGGGTACGGGTACGGGTAGATTAACACGAGTTGCCTCTGCCTCTATGTTAGATATAGTACGTGGTAGAGCCAAGCGGCGGCTTATTTTTCTTTATTTTATTACTTAGTTAATTTACTAAATAAATACACCTGCTACGGCTATCTCAGCAACCCATGGGTTGACTGGCAGAGAATGCCAACAGGCATTAAGTCCGCCCTTTGTCACCTCAAATTATAAGGGGTGTAAGCAACAAAGTTTTTTAAATAAAAAAAAAAAAAAGAATATCTTGCTGCTCGAATGGGCCGGCTCGACCGGGGTGGTGGCCACAGCCTCACATCGTCATCCAGCGTCAAGTAGAATCATTATAAGCTTCTGTTCTGTTCTGCTTCTGTTACCTAACTCACTAAACGAAACCCGTTGAATATTTTGCATTTAATACATGCAAAAGAATCGACCGATTTATTTCTGGTAAAAGAAATTAGATTTTAATATCTAATTTCTTTAGACTAGATTTTTGTTTTTCCTACTCACATTTGACTGTCCTTTTTTTTGTTTAGAACGTGTACACTTGAGGCAATAACTTGCTAGCTTTCGTCTAGCTTAAGAAAAATTATTTCCGTCCCGCATTTTCCTCCGATAGTGATAAATGAATCAAAATCCAGTAAGCCCAGTAATTGTTAGTAATTGCACTTTCTAACTTTAATTTTCCGTGACGCATGCGCGGTGCTCGGATTCAATTTACACGATTAGGCGGAAATTAGAAGGCCCTATAGAACATTTCCGAAATTTTACGCAGCACACTAACAATTTGGATTTATTAATATGTTTGTTTATTAATATTCTTCTTTTACGTCATCAGCCTTGTCCAAGTCTACTGCAGGATGTAAGCTTTTTCAAAGATGTGTCAACAAACATGTTTTACCAGGAAAATTAACGAATAATCACCACGCTGGGCGGTCGGGTTGATTAGCGCTGTCAAAGTCAAAGTCAAAGCAGTCTCGGTACTCTCGCATGTCTATGCTGCTTGCTCTCTCTAGCCCGTGGAAAATATATTTAGCATTGACAGATGGATTTTCCGCTGTCAGTTGATCGCAGAGCTGTTAGTTATCGGGGTACACCAGGTGCCGGCGAGGTTTACCTTACCTTGCCTTTATAGCCTGTAAATAGTCTACTGGAAGACATAGGCTTCTCTCATAAAGAGAGATTTATAACCACGCTTAGCGAGCGGTTTGGCAACCCCAGCGCTTTAGACGCTGCTACTCGTTACCGGTCTGCTTAATTTATGTCTGGTATTTTTCGAGATGGTTTCGACAGTTTTAGTCGAATTTAATAACCTTTTCCATATTTTTTTTCCGTAGTCGCCTCTTACGACACCCACGGGGAAATAGGTGCAGGTAGATTCTAACCCTACCACACGTAGCTACCGTGTCCTCCCGCCACGACAAGGCGGGGAACACACCGGTAATAAATAATATTATATAACGTTAAACTTTCCAACACAGCCTCGACACGACAACTATGTGAAAAATCCTTTAGAAAATGACGTAAACATGAAGAATGTGCCACTCACAAGGTCAGTAAGGGCTCATTATGTAACCGATGCAACGATTGATGCCAATGGTGACCACACGCAGCGCTCCAACGGTACAACGCTCGCAAAGTTCACACTAAGAACGCTTCCGAACGCACTTAGTGCATATTAGTGCTACCGTAAGTAGGGTCACCATCAGAACAAAATATGACAGGATTCACTAAAGTACCCGAACGATGTGGTTGTATATCAATGAACAAAGATAATAAATCGTATGTGCATGTAAATAGATAAAAATATAGTACTATCCTCCACCAGTAATTATTATAATTATATTTCAAAACCTCGCCGCTAACCCATAATACCATAAGAGTGGATGTATAGGCAATGGCGGGATTAAAGTTTTTAGACACAATACAATGTACAATGCGTTCAGACCCCAAATGTCCAATTGATACATGAATAATATTATGATACTCTTCTCACTTTTGTAAGGGTTTGGAATTGAGGAAGGAAATTGGTTAAGGCAATTCAAATTAATGTAATCTTCACGTCAGTATTCTGCGAGGCCGTAGTACCAACCTGGTCGAGAAGACCCATTCGAGCAGCGTTTAAAGCCGTATCGCTTGGCTCGACCACGTATAAAGATCAAAGGACATTGATGTAAGCCGTTGCTTGAAACGAATAATTATACTTTCATATACAGTTAATCGCCTGTGCTCAGATTAGCTCTATATTATATTTTACTCTTGTCTATGGCTACCACGCGGCTTGGTTTTTAATGAACCTGACTCTGGCCAAAATTTGTGCAAAAAAAACACAAATTACAGATTTACGGGTGTGATAGTGTTGTGTAGCGTCTCCAGTCTCCATTATGCCGGATACAGAAAGTACACATGTGACCCCTTAATATCCTAGGCAGATTCCAACTACCGTTGGAATCGTGGTACAAATTGGCTCATAGTACATCATCATCATCATCATGAGACTGATTTTATAAAAGAAAGATCGTGTTATTTTGTTCATTTAATATTTCAAAAGTAATCTAAACATTCTGGATTGATTATCAAAATTAGTTTACTGTCGCAAATCACTATAGAGGCATGGAGAAGACGTTATAGTAATTTTTCATATTATTTCCGGTCAAAAACGATTGCATGCTCTGATAGTTATCAAAATTAGAATTGTCCTAAAAAATTAGCCCTAGGCATGGTGAACACGTCGCAGATTTGAAAAGATCTTTACACTACCCTATTATGTAGTAATTGTGTTTGCGGTTTCAGTTTGTGATTAACGGGTTTTGAAACGTGTCGCCGTTATTTTAGACAAACTTAATTCTAATGTGGAATTCTGGTGAAATTAAACTATTATTGATCTACATTCGTTGTATTTGTTATTAGCGGGTGATTTACCGAACCCGTGGTCATGAAGATACTGAGATGTTTAACGTCCTAATATGATAGTGTAATTCTGTGTAAAGAATTCACAGTTATAAATACTGAGGCATGTACCACACAGGGGTAAGCAGTGATTACAAAGTTCTATTTGGCATTACTCTGCGTAACTAAACTGGCTTTCGCAACTTACTTTTTCCCTCCGGGAGAGAGAATCTAACGGGTGGTGGGCCTCTCAGCTATTTATTATATAATATATGAACACCCAATAATACTAGAAGAAACATAATTACAAGTAATTCGTAAATAGGCCCTACTCATTACTAAAGAAACATCTTCCGGCAGACCTGCGTCTGACTTGTTACTTACTAGCAACACTTACTTATTTTTGATCAATTTTTAAGGTATTTTAATTTAAATAAACTGTTGCACCATAATCAATTTGGTTTTATTAGGGGACGCTCTTCAGCCGCTGCTGGTGTAGAGCTGATTAAGAATATATTTGAGGCCTGGGAGAATTCACAGGATGGCTTGGTAGTCTTTTGTGATCTCTCCAGGGCCTTCGATTGTGTACACCATGAAACACTGATCAGGAAACTACATCATTATGGCATAAGAAGTCTGGCGTTTAAGGTTATATACTCGTATTTGAGTAAAAGAATCCAAAAAGTTGTTATTAATGGTGCGAGTTCTTCTGGGTCGAACATTCCGCAGGGCTCGATTCTCGGCCCGTTTCTATTTCTTACTCACATAAATGAATTGCCTTGCTTTGTACGGGATAAGTATGATATAGTGTTATTTGCATTAATATTTAAAATTAAACGAGTATTGTATGTAACACACGACGTGATGACTAATGCAATGACATAAATAGTTCGTTGGTTCAACGTTAGTAATTTGCTACTAAACGCCAATAAAATTAAATGTGTAAAATTTACTACACCTAATGTGAAGCATTTAGATACCCAAGTACTTATGAATAGTAAATAGTTCAGTATAAATAAACACATAATTTAATACTTAATTCATACTATCCTTTATTCTTTTATACTTTAGTGTCGTCACTTAATTTAATTTGATTCAATCTTATAACACATGACAGGATAATAATATTTTTTGATGTTCATTAAAGATACAATAATTACGTTGTTTTTGGAGTCGCTTATATTTGGTGAAATGGAATTCCACAATTTGGCTGCATGACAGAAGAAAACATGAAAATAATTCATAATTCGTAACTTACATTTTAAAATAATACGCTCAACTACATATCTGCCTATCGTGAGCCAGTATGAGCAATCTTCCTTGGCATGTCAGCTTTTACGGAAATTGACAAGGAAATAAAACAATCTGTATCCAAAGTTAAACAAAATAATTTCTTATATTGATAACGTAGTAAAGCAGTATATAAGTATATACAAAGAAAAATATATTTAAGCCAAATGAAACTCCCTCAACTACCCGTACATAAAATGCTCTACCTTGTACAAGCGGCGGACGAGATGTCTTATCGATACCGCTGAGTGATGTTTAGTGGCTCTGCACACGCTCACTATTGAACTAGGGCTTGGCTTCCATTGAATCGACTATCGGAATAAATCTGATTGTGATTATCGTAAACGTCAAGGAAGCGTTATAATAATAAAATATTGGATAGTAAAACGACGCATGCAGTTTGTTTTTAGCATGACGTTGTTTTACAAAATGGCGAACGTGACATTTATGCGTTTACATAAAATTTATGCGCCATATTTACGTGGTAATGGGATAAATAGATTAAGTTGAATGTTGGTATTTTCAAATTTAATACATGAATTTATACTATTGTTTATTTTAATATATATAAATATTCGATTAAGTGCGTACGACATACATTTTATTATTAACATTATTAAAACATGTTCATTTATTTCTCCAATACCGTTTGACGTTAACTAAGTTACAGAAAGCGTATAATATATTACGAGCTTAAAGAAGATAATCATAACGCATGGATAGTCAATTGCTAATATTTACATAATAAATTGCATCGCTTATTGAATGCCAATTAGCTGAAAAATATGAATTGTGGCGGAATATTGTACACTGATTTATGTATACCCAGAAGTTGTTTAAGTTTCTCGATGTTTAAAAATACATTGAAAATATAATCTCTAACGTCGGTATACTCAATTCTGGGGTGGTCAGAGGTCAAGCCTTTACAAGGTCAGAGGTCAAGCGAGCTTACTTAGAACAACTTCATGAGACAAATCGTACAAATATTTCTAAAACTCCTTGGTACGAGCCCTCCACGTAAGAGATCACGATTTGGTTTCCTTTTGGATTCAGATTCCACTCATCATCGTCATGGCTACCGTGGTATTTACAAATCTGTTTGAATATGTTAATACAGTCGTTTTACCATTAAGGTAACAGGAGTTAATTTTGTTGGTGAACTTGGACACAAAATGTGAGTGTGTCACATTTTGTTTCTCATGCGAAACTTAACACTTAAAACCTTGAAATCAGCTTGAGTTCAAACTTGAACATAATTTAAATTAAGAGACATAAAATTCAAACGATACGATCGCACAGATACGCCGACAATAAGCGATGCGCCGTTGTCGCAATAAGCCGAGATAAACGCCGACGCCGCGACATCGCCCGGATACAATACGGTGACAGCGTGCAATTGATTGGCCGTCGCGGGTTAGCGTGCCCGGAATTTGTTCAGAACGCACTGGCTGCGTGCTGAACTGTCATTCGATAAGGTACGCGATGTATTCGGTTACGCGAGCGACACAAAGCTATCGATACTCTGCATAAAATCAACATATGCCAAGCTAAACTGGTGATGATAGCGAACATGTCCTTACATCGATCATCCAAATAAACTTTAGTGGTATAACTAGATCTCCTGAACATTAGATTATTTATTAAACACAGTGCGGTGTTTTAGTAGCGTTTTGTGCTGTAGCTTTAGCAAAGCTCGGTGTGTAAACGGAAACCAAAACGCACTTAGTACCGAACACCAAACAAAACGGATTTAGTTCCCGGTGCCACGTGAATGGGGCACATATTACTGCAATCATATTTGCAATCTATTTAATTGTTATTGAAGTCAAACTACAGTACGTTGAAAACTGCAGGAAGTAGTGATAGGTTTTTGGTTTTTAATTTAAAAGAGGGAGATAAAGTAACAAAAACATTTTCATGCTGTCAAACATTAGTTTTCAATCAGGTCAAGATTTCAATTCACAATAAAGAATTTCAGTTTTATTCTTAACCAAATTGCATAGTAATACTATTTTCTAAATGGTTATTTATTAAATCATCATATCACATAATTAGGTTATAACTGATATGGTATTATAAGATCAACGCTCCTTTTATTTTATGAAAAAGACGGCAAACGAGCAAGCGGTTCACTTAATGGTAAGTGATTACCGTCGCCCACATATATCTGCAATACTATAGGTGCTGCAGGTGCGTTTCCTGCCTATAAGGATATTTGGGTGATGGGAGGGAGGAGTGGGCCTCCCGTTCTCACCGAAAGAAACGCAGAAGCACAATATACCTCTACTTCACGCCTGTATTCTGCGAGGCTGTGGTATAAACCCGGTCGAGCCGGCTTATTCGAGCTGCAGCAAAATCCGCCGCCTGGCTCTACCAGAATTGGATCCGAAGAACTCTTTTTAAAGAAACTTCGTCGAGGACAGCTCTTTCTAGTGCCAAACTAGGATTCCCTAAGTCTTATTAACTGCTTGGTGCTATTTATATACAGATATATGTACTTATATACATATTAGGTTATAGTAGGTAGCAGTAGGTTATATTTATTAGATATATATACCTTCAAAGATAATTCGTAAATCGTACACACATCAAATAAATATCCGGACTGTGGTACAAACATTTACATTACTTACAAATGTTTGCCTCCAGCCAAAAACGAATCCGCGATCATCGGCTTCGAAGGCAGGGCTATCAATTTGGCTATCGGGTCGTCAAACATCTTAACGGGACCCTTCTCGTCTTAACGGAAGAAGGGCCTTCTTCGTCTTCAAATTATGCATTCTACGCTTTGCTTATCATCATCATCATCATCATTGCAGCCTATCAGAAGTCCACTGCTGAACATTGGCCTTCCCCAAAGATTGCCACGAAGCTCGGTCCTGAGCCACCTGCATCTATCGACTTCCCGCAACACTCCATCTTGTGGGGGGTCGTCCTAGTCGTCTAGAGGAGGCAACGTTAAACATTGTTTGTGTAAATAACTGTTTGATTAAATGTGTTGCAATGTTTGTTTTGTTATCAAGTGGCGTATTTGTGCAATGAATGTTTCTTTCTTCGTTTCTTTCTTTCCTACACTGCTTTGCTTATAAAGTCACAGAATAAGCAACTAAGAAATATATGACGTAATATGACACTGTAACTGATACATTGCATAGTTGAAAAAAACTACCAAAAAGCACATCGTTCCAAGAAGTAAATAAACTATGTGACTAAGCGTAGTCATGGGTCCTGGGTTCGAATCGAAAAAAATCGTAAAAGAACGAAGGAAAACGTCGTGGGGAAATTGAATGTCTGATAAATAATAAAAAATATCACTCCGAGTACATGTGAAGTCCGCTAACCCGCACTGGAGGACGGTGGCGGACCCCTTCCGGCTGCAAAAACCGTCTCAGATGTTAGAGGAGGCTTTGTCTGGTGCTACTTTATCTTGATACTTACAATATCTCTTGCGCAGTTGTCCGCTCGATGTTAATCAGAGGCTGACGCCGTGATCGAAGTCAGCCAGGGGGACATCAACATCACTTCATAAAGTAAACTATAAAAGTTCTCAATTCTATCGATGTTTTAGAATTCTAAATCGATATCCTACTTTTTTTATTACATCCAACCAATACGAAGATATCTGCGAACTTTACAACAGGAAAAGAAACCCACGACAAACATCATTAAAGTTGATATGTATCATAAATATCAGCTCGGTCCGTCTGTTGAATGTTACATACAATTGGGTGCTTTCCAATTCAACAATATATTTGTTACGCGATTCTAATGTTGTAGTTTAAATTCTTGGCCAACCATATTCAGCTACCATGTCAAGATTTAAAATACACTGCGTAATTCTAAAGCTAAACTATAACAAATGTATAAATGCATTTTTGTGTAAATATGTATACGCGTGCCTAGCCGTGTGCTGCAACTATTTTATCGTGTATGTATATATTCACGCCTTGTTCCCAACGGGGTAGCCAGAGACAATCTTCTTCCATTTGCTACGGTCCTGATATACGTCTTACGCTTCTTCCACTTTCATCAATCTTCGCATGCATGGTCGTTGGTTTAGAGTACTCTTGTCCTGGCCTTTTTTCAGAACGTCTCCGATTTGATTGTGATATGTTCGCCGAGGTCTTCCTTTCCCTACCATTTACACTCGCCTCAAATATTTGTTTCCTAAGTTATCATTCCTAACACAAATGAAGCACTCTTCTAATGGTTTCATATTGTGGTGGCGGAATAAAAATATGCAATTTCTTACCATGGGTGTCCTAAGAGGTAATTATGAGAAAAGCCTTGAGCACAAAATCTCCGAGAGCAAACTTGGCAACGGCGCGAGTCATCCTCAAGTTCGATCTCCCCAAGAGGCGAAAAGTAGATTGTGAAAGCCCTGGCTACGCAGAGTCCTACCAATTGTAAATTCGCAATCTCTGAATATGTTTTATTCTGTATTGAAAACAATTTTTTCTCAGAGATGACATTAAATCAAGCAGAGATCTAGTAAAATTTGGAATGAATAACATTATCTAAATACAAAATTTCATCCGAATCGTTAGAGCCGTATCCGAGAAACCATTTACATATACAAGAATTGATTCTTATAATTCTATAATATAATTGAAGTATATATACATATATATTAGTTGTATTTCTTTAGTATGTCTAGTTCTGAAAGATAAAGTAAAGTAGCTGCTTGCTAATATGCCACAGATCGATGAAGACCTCCTTCAATTTTGAGATTTATTGTCTTGAGATTTGTCAAAGAATTATTTTTATCCATTACTCAGAACAGTAAATTTCTTCACGATGTTTTCCTTCATCATCGGACACCGAGAAACATAATTTTTCTCGCCTATAATCTGTAACATAGACTGCACAATATATCCTAAATTGTATTTATATGAATGAAACAAAAACAAATATTATGTCAAAACTTTGCGCATCACAAAATTACTTTAATTAACACTTTCTCACGGATAATTCACATCAGGTGATCCGTCAACGGAAATCCGCCCATTCATCCACCGCTTTGATATACAGAATTGATAATTTAATTCTGGTAATTATTTAGATATATAATTAGCGACGGTCCGAAATGAAAAGAACATTAATAGATCCGTCATCGCGTTACAGTGAAGTCTTGAAGATGGCGCCTCCCAAGTCGTAGGCTCGCGATGGTCAACGTAAGTGCCAATATTCTAATATCACATATAAATTTCGAAGCTATCAATAATTTTTGGACTTATGGATCTAAACGTGATTCAGTGCTGGTGTTCAGTGCATCTATAAATAAAAAAAAATAACGTAGTTGGGGACAAGAGCTTCGGTCAGCTAATTTATTTTAATTTATTTTCGTTTTCTAATTTTTTTAATCAATAATTAAAATGAGAGTTTGTGGCGTGTTTTTGGATATACTAAATTGATTCTGTAAATTATTATTTTAGACAGGTGAATTAAAACAACATTTTAGAGAAACACCCCTATTTTACCACCCTCTTTTGGACATCAAAAGTTTGTGTGTTGCACAAATACTTTTGCTTCGGCTGGAATTCGAAGCTTGGACCGATAGCATGACAATCATCTAACCACTAAACCACGCGGCGCTCAAAGATATATAATGTTACCAATTATAATTTAAATGACACAATAACATTATTTCTCTGCTATGTTTATGTTTATTACCCGCCTATAAACCGTCCGCTGCAGGACTCAGACCTCTCCCATAAGGAGGATGTCCCATAATCGTCACGATCGGCAAGAAGATTAGCGATCTCAGCTCCAGATTCCATGCAAAGTAGACGCAGCTCCCAGTCATCGGTTTGCTTCATTGTACTATCTACTACTAATTCGTTAATTTAAATTATGATTACCGAAATTTGTATCGCCGCGTACTCGGAAATCTAGAAAAGGAGAAGTAAAAAAAATCGTGGACATGATGTGAAATTCACCAACTCGCTCTGGAGCAGCTTGGCGGACTAACATCTTTTCTAGCTCCAAAACCATTTCAAATGTTGACTGGAGACCTTTTCCCAGCAGTGGGAAACTGGAGTAACAGCAGTAACAAGCTGCTACTTTATTTTTACTTTTTATTTAAATAAAAAAAAACAATATACATAAGTGTAGAACGAAAATATAGTCAGAATTTAAATTCCGAAAACCGTTCGTTATTACTCCTGAAATAACTGGATATTAACGCTAAATCCATCTGTATTCAATTCATAACCTTAAGTACGGTATATAAAATTCAAAATTGTTAAAAATATTTTGTCATTCGTGTCCGTCCGTAATGGAGAGACTAGTGAATAGTCCATTATTGGAGCACTTCACATTAACTGGACACTGAGTACGCGTTATTAACTTTTATATCCTCTCTTTATTTTTCTTTCCATTCACAACTCAAGCCGTTATAATTTAACGTTACGTTTCATAGTGCTGGTAAATAATTTAGCGAAGGGAACATACTATTAAATGTTATAACGAATTGTGTTGTGAGTACAAAAATTCCTTCACTGAAACAAAGATTAGCTAAGTGACTGAGTACCGGGCTTATTCTTCGCAAGTTTTTAAAACTTTTTGGTGATATTGTCCCAACTTTTTTGGTTGGAAAGAATACAACATTATTGAAATTGTAGTTTGCACCGTTTACCTATTCACGAGGACAGGGTAGAAAATTCCATAATTATAGACTTTTAGACCGATCGCGTTGATTGAAAGTTTGTCATGTACGTGTTTGCATTTTATCTACTTTTTTTTTAAATATATTTAGGTTGTAAAAACGCATATTTACTCAACTTTTTCTTTTTCCAATCACGACGGTCCAAACCCTGGTTGTTTGCGTAGTGTACACAAAAAGTTACGCCAAGCCCCTGACGCAAATATTACGGCTTATTTAGTATAAACGAATACAAAGGGTACGTGACTAGGCAGATACTAATTTCAAGTGAGATAATGAAGACTTTGACATAATAGCGATAGCGTTAATCAGCACACAATTATTTATTTATTTATTTAAACTTTATTTGCACATTACATAACAAAAAGGCGGACTTAATGCCAAGAGGCATTCTCTACCAGTCCAGACCAGAACCTGTAAAATGTAAAAGGGTGCACAATAATATTATGTTCATATATATATACTCGAATATTATACTACAATATAATACTTATATATGACGGTACTTAGAAATACACGTAATTATAGTTGTACATTATATAAAACACATTACACACTATACATACATATTTATATAACTATATATAAATATATAAACATACACAATGCACACGTAAACTTAGATGATTTCTTATGTTATAAAAGAAAAAAAAATGCAATTACCTGTATGCTTTTACAGACAAATTACAAATCATTATTATTGCCATTTGAAAGCTTTGCATTCTTTATAAAACATTTTCATGTAACACTAAACGTCTACTCTTAAGACCTCCACGGAAAGAAACTCACCATATTGCAAAGATTGACATACCTAAAATATTCAGACCGGCAACGATTACGATATATCCCTGCCATTTAGGACATGTTTTTGTCAGTTTAGGACATGACCGGTCAATGTACACATCGAATTGATAACAGGCTGTCACACGTTTACAACAGTTCCAACCTCCCACTAAGAAACGACTTGTATCGTGTTTATGTACTCCTGGTAAAATTAAAACTGTATCTACTTTGGTTATTACAGCAAGGATGCTACCAGCGTTAATGGCACTAGGTATTACCAAGAGAAGACGAACTGTATGATCCTTTTAATTTACGGATTTATTTTAATAATTATTAAAAATATATAATAAAGAAAAAAAAATTAAACGCGATTAAATCTGTAAATAACAATTTCATTTCAAATGTGTAGTATTTGCGTAAACACAATAATGCATTTTATTTTCTAGTTGTTAAATAAAGTTAATTAACACAACACAGCTTTGAATATAAATTTCATAATTAACACATTATGAAATTTTATATTCAAAGTTGTGACATAACCATTATGAAGGTTATAACGGCTTAATAACCTGTTAAAACGTATGTTAAGAGTTAAATTTTTCTTCAAATTATCGTATCAATTCCAAAGTAAATATTCACCGAAACTCACATTGTTAATGGAATGTCTATCTAGATAGGTCCGTTACTTACCGACATCAGCTAAATAAACATAAACATGCTAAAAACGTTAAAAGTGTTGTGGAAATGGCTATGGTGTAATGGCGCCTTGTTATCCCTGCTTTATGTTATGCAATCTTCATATTATGATAATATTTCTTTTCGTATAGGAATACACATTGGGAAATTGTCGATAAATGTACAGAAGCGCGCGTAAAGAACAACATTATAAATAACATTATTAATTAAACAAGTTTTTGAAACGTTTGTTTTGCTCTAAATTTAGCTACTCATAATACCTATGAGTCAAAGTAAAATTTTAACATAATATTACATGACAGTTTATTTTATCGTACGCATATCAAGCTAATAGTTTCGTATATATAGCGAATATAAAATATCTTATCTGGTATGGTTATCTGGTTTTAAGCTTTTCTTTTTTTTCTTTTCCAATGAATTCGACTTTTTGTTAAGATGTTTTAGTTGACGTTTATATTTTAAAGGATTTTTTACAAATTATTGATGAAAAAAAAAACCAGTTTGAAGATACTGCTACTGCATTAGTATGTCAGCTACTGAAAATACACCTCTCCAAGAAAGCACAAGGTATACTCGGGATATATTGTACTTACTTACCCAAGTCCTCGCTAGGCAAGCGTGGACTTGGGTAGCAATACTGAGTTGGAGGCTCAGTGCCGCTACTCTCACTCGTACAACAATGTACATAATATAAGGCTGATCGGTAATGATACTCTGGCTAAGATCACACTGCAAAGCCTTGAGCACCGGCGCAGGGTTGAGCATTGGAATAACATAATTAAATTCCTCATTCCACCATCAGACAACCAGACGTACGGCAATGCGCCCTCCATTTATGATTGACGTTCCCCTGTCCGCAATAAGCGTTACGCTTCGACCTTCAGCTAAGTAGTGGAATTCTCTTCCGGCTTCGGTGTTTCCGAAGTCGAGAGAGAATAGGTTCACTATAGAAACAGTTTTGAATATAAATTTCATAATTAACACATTATGAAATTTTATATTCAAAGTTGTGACATAACCATTATGAAGGTTATAACGGCTTAATAACCTGTTAAAACGTATGTTAAGAGTTAAATTTTTCTTCAAATTATCGTATCAATTCCAAAGTAAATATTCACCGAAACTCACATTGTTAATGGAATGTCTATCTAGATAGGTCCGTTACTTACCGACATCAGCTAAATAAACATAAACATGCTAACAAAACGTTAAAAGTGTTGTGGAAATGGCTATGGTGTAATGGCGCCTTGTTATCCCTGCTTTATGTTATGCAATCTTCATATTATGATAATATTTCTTTTCGTATAGGAATACACATTGGGAAATTGTCGATAAATGTACAGAAGCGCGCGTAAAGAACAACATTATAAATAACATTATTAATTAAACAAGTTTTTGAAACGTTTGTTTTGCTCTAAATTTAGCTACTCATAATACCTATGAGTCAAAGTAAAATTTTAACATAATATTACATGACAGTTTATTTTATCGTACGCATATCAAGCTAATAGTTTCGTATATATAGCGAATATAAAATATCTTATCTGGTATGGTTATCTGGTTTTAAGCTTTTCTTTTTTTTCTTTTCCAATGAATTCGACTTTTTGTTAAGATGTTTTAGTTGACGTTTATATTTTAAAGGATTTTTTACAAATTATTGATGAAAAAAAAAACCAGTTTGAAGATACTGCTACTGCATTAGTATGTCAGCTACTGAAAATACACCTCTCCAAGAAAGCACAAGGTATACTCGGGATATATTGTACTTACTTACCCAAGTCCTCGCTAGGCAAGCGTGGACTTGGGTAGCGGTACTGAGTTGGAGAGCTCAGTGCCGCTACTCTCGCCGTAGTGATGTTGCTCCCCATCACTAGTCTCTAGGTCCTCGTTTGTTGGCTAGAAGGGTACCATGTGCAGGTTTAATTTTTATAGGGATGACGGCAAACGAGCAAGCGTTTCACCTGATGGTAAGTGATTAGCTTCGCCCTAGTACATCTGCAACACCAGAGGAGCTGCAGGTGCGTTGGCAGCGTTTAAGGATGTTTGGGAGATGGGAGGGAGAATGAAGGGGGCGAGGGGGGGAGTGCCTCCGGTTACCATAATCACCGAACGAAACGCTGAAGCACAAGATAGCTCTACTTCACGCCGGTATTTTACGAGGCCGTGGTACCAACCCGGTCGAGCCGGCCCATTCGAGCAGCAGCAAAAGCCACCGTTTGGGTCTACCATGTATCAGAAAGGTCAGATTGGCATTTCGAGAACGAGACGGTATATTCCCCCATACACACTTCGCAGACTACCGGACCATGTTTAACGGACTTCTCACGCCAAATCCTTCTTGGTAAATATAGACAATTCACAATCCACCTGAAATATGTCAATTTGATGCTGATGAAGTATCAAAGTTACTGATAAAGAAAAATAGCAATATAACGCATTAATTAAAAGCATCGACTTTCCGCCGTGACTGTACACAGCATAATGCAGTTGCGTATAAAGGCGTTTTAGATATTTATTCCAACGAACTGAATAGAGACGTAATAAAATACTGACCGATAAATACATAAGACACCGACTCCGATGTTTTGTTGTGCTAACAATCAGTTGTTCCATTTTCAAATGAACTTGTAAATATATGCTCGTTTCGGTTGCACACTCAGCATATTTAACAAGTATAAAATATTGACGAACAGCGCCTATGAAATTAAGAATACTGCGATAGATGTATAGATAAAGAAGTACTAAGTTAATTCTACTCTCACTCGTACAACAATGTACATAATATAAGGCTGATCGGTAATGATACTCTGGCTAAGATCACACTGCAAAGCCTTGAGCACCGGCGCAGGGTTGAGCATTGGAATAACATAATTAAATTCCTCATTCCACCATCAGACAACCAGACGTACGGCAATGCGCCCTCCATTTATGATTGACGTTCCCCCTGTCCGCAATAAGCGTTACGCTTCGACCTTCAGCTAAGTAGTGGAATTCTCTTCCGGCTTCGGTGTTTCCGAAGTCGAGAGAGAATAGGTTCCTTATAGAAACAGTTTTGAATAACAATGAACCGAAAATGAAATGGGCACTACGAAACGCAGCACAGGACACCCACAAACAACAATCGAAGAAAGTTACAGACACACTTTTTTTTATGAGAAAGGCGGCAAACGAGCACGCGGTTCACCTAATGGTAAGTGATTAGCGTCGCCCACGTACTTCTTCAACACCAGACGAGCTGAATGTGCGTTGCCGACCTTTAAGGGTACTTGGGAGATGGGAGGGAGGATGAGGAGGGGGATGGGGAGGGTTAGTAGGCCTCCGGTTACCTCACACACCGAACGAAACGCAGAAGCACAAGATGTCTCTATTTCTCGCCGGCGTTCTGCGAGGCCGTGGTACAAACAAGGTCGAGACGGCCCATTCGAGCAGCAGCAAAAGCCGCCGCTTGGCTCTACCACTTCTGTCACCACTGAGGACCTAAGATGATACTGGCCGTATACTGCATTTACCTTTCAGAAGGAACACAACAATTATTACACTGCTAATTAGCGGAAATGGGAGAGAAGGTGATGGTCTGGGTAGGCAAGACGATCTAGAAACTTGTCGTATGCTATATCAATAAAAATATTGCTTGTTATTATTACCATCAAACTGTAAATACATTGTTTTACACCGACACGTGGCAGGGGCGCGTCCACTTGTACGCATCCAAAGGTAAACAACGTATAATCACACCGAGCGATGTTTTACCGCTAATCTCGCCTCATGTTTGAACGGTTGTTTCTTTTCTTTATCATACTGCACATGTGTGGTAGTAAAACTACCATAGCTAACGTGTTTTATAACTCATTAATTGCTGTAGTATTTCATCTACGAGTCGAATCCTGGGTTCGAATCACATCTGTGCAACACATCGATTATTGGGTTTCAGGACTCTGGTGTACATTTTCGTCCGATCTCTGCGTGAGCGGTACACGAGCTAGTTACATAATATGCAGATTTGACCTTCTGTTAGTACGAATCATTTCAGGTTTTTGTTATACAAGCTTCAAATATTCTATAGAGATGCTGTGGTAAGTCAAGATCTGTTCCTAATTTAATAACTAAAATGCTTTATCCATAAATCGATGCGGTTAGAATAATGCGACTCCAACTCGATGCGTGTCTTGGGATCGATTCCCACATGGAACAATTGCCTACAAGTAATTGGATTCTGATCTGGGTTGGTGGGCATGCGCAATTTGTTTGTGAAACGCTATCATGGTAACAGGACAAAAGTTTTAGAGGTTTTAAAAAACTCCGAAACTTCCAATTGTAACTATCGAGAAAAACATCAAGGGTTTCTTAACTTTTTACGTACGGAATGTTAAAACAACTCAGTACAGACAGAAACGGAGTTAAGGTTTAGTTATTTGTGCCGTGTGAATAAATATATGAAGACAATAATTCCACAGATAATCAAAGTGCAATTAATAAGACGCAGCTGTCAAACGAGAAACAAAAGAGTAAAGTTCGAACATCCGCATTGGGACATCTGCAGGCTCCATGGATTTCCGCTGGAACAGGTGTTACCAGTCTTTTTGTATATCATCAAAACAAAACTTTCCGATTGTTGCACGACTGCTTTAAAAATGTCCAGATGAATGTTAGTATTTTTTACCGTTTTTGTGTCATTTAACGGTTTCATATGGTGTTTGATCATTTTGTGAAATAAATTCTTTAATATTTATTTACGTTCAGACTTAATTAAACAAGGAGGCGTAGTGGGTCGCGGATTCGAATCCCGCACGGGACTTGTGTTTGTATGGACTACAAATAATTGTTCAGGGTCAGTTTTTTTTTTGGTGTTTTGGGTGTTTGTCCATGTTCAATTTATATATATAAACTGCCACCACGGTGAAATTCATACAGTGGAAAGTAACTTTTCTAAAAAAATAAAATAAAAGAATACTTAAGTATATCCGATCGCCCGTATATTTCTACTTAACAATTGTGGATTATTTCTATTTTTAATTTCGGTTATGGAGTCGATCCATATCCGATATACTTAATTATGATATGGAAATACCTTAAAAATTAAAAACCATTAAAAAATCGAATTCGATAATGTAATTTTAATTTACATTAAAATTAGGTAAACAACATAATACAAAAAAATTGTTATGCCATGAACAGAGTAATAATAGACGGATAAGAAATGTAATACATATAATAATTAAAAATTAAACATACATTTAAGATTTCGCTTTTAATTAACAGATAGATGTTTTATGTTTATAGGTGTGCAACATTACTCTAAACAAAAAAGAAAACTCCCAGACGTTTACTATTTTGCCCTACATTCCCCATTAGCCGTAGCGCGTGCCTGTATAATTAGACGTTCAAATGTAACGTGCGGAAATACAAACACTGGCTTCTTTCGTGTTTTAGCTCCAAAACTGGTTAATCTTTTCGCTTTAACAAACAGCACACTGTATGAGTTTTGTTTATGAAAAGTGAGAATTTGTCGATAGTAGGTTTTGGTTGCCGCGTGATGGCGCTGCAAATGCGAATCAGCCACCAAACTCATCCCCGGGAGAATCGGAAATTCGGTAAATATAAATGAGCTCTCACGACCTTTTACCCCGTAATGGGGTGGTCAGAGGTCGAAATCTTTATTCTTAGATGTTTCAACCCACTCTCCACCAGAGCCTATTTGGTATAATATGACTGACAGGTGGTGAGCACCACACCGACTTAGTGACGTACATATGTTTCGAAAAACTCTTTGGCCTGCCCTCCACCTAGAGGATTGAACTAGGGTCTCTTCATTCGGAGGAAGATAAACACTTAGAGATCGCAGTACCAGACACCTCACAGCTTGGACGCTGCTACACCGTCACTGTAAATGTTTTTCTGCCATTTTTTCTTGCACTAAAGATACCCTAGAATAATACCCGAGAGACCCTTGACTAGTCTGTGGAATTTTGGTTGAGCATATTCACATGGATTTTTAGCCATCAGCGGGTCGAAAAGAAAACAGAATCTCTTACGTTAGGGAGCAGGATGCGGCGTTCCATAGTGTTTGTATCCACGAATATATTTAAATTACAGTTAATATAAGGTTTATCATACAAACCATAAATTTTAAAATATAATTTACCCTGTATAGAAAATACAGGCAAACTAAAACAATTAACTGGTTAAATAGACCAATTATTTAAGTAAAGACCGGCCAAGTGTAAGTCTGTGTTATTTATTTAGAAAAAAAAAATGCGTTTTCTTTCATTCAGTTCGAGATCCTCAGTGCGAGCCGACTCACAATAAGCCGGATTTTTAATATAGAGTATAATCACACCGAGTTTGACGCTTGTATGTGTTACGTACAAAAATACGATAACGCAAAAACAAAAAACGTTGAAAAATATTTTTTTCTTAAATAGGAGTCCCCTCCTATTTATTTTTTCCCTTAATTATTTGTGGGACATCTGTCATAATAACATGTATTCTGTGAAAATTTTAACCGGTTACCTATTAAGGCAAAAGATACACCATAGGGACAGACGGACGGCCAGACAGATAACGTATACTTAGTAATAGGGCTCGATACGGAACCCTAAAAAACATACTCAATTCGTTCAGCGTACATTTTCATTTAGAAGATTATGTTGTTACTAAGGCAAGGATCGTTCCTTCATTGATGCTAATAAAAAAAAACGACCTTTTTTATCTGTTACACTCTCGTTATAAATTAACTGCGATTAACGTTGCGGTTGGTTGCATCCCGACCAGGATTTTTAAGTGTACTCCATGGCCACACACGTAGATATTAAAAACAAAATAGTGCTGGCGGGAAAGGGACTAATCATTTCTTTTTGAGACCGGAGATTGGCTAAATTAAATGATGAAATGATAATTATAAATGTACAGTTACATATTCATTTACAAGAACAATACTCGACATTTTTTTATTTATTTATTCTTTTTTTATATTAAAGCATATGCAATATACGGGCAAAAGGCGGACATAATGCTAAAAGCAATCTCTGCTTGTCAACTTTTACCATTAGTGAATCCTTTTTACATAGGTAATTTGCATGTTTAGATTTTAATATAAATAAATTTTTAAAATTAAACCTACATCCATCTAACCATCTTATTTATTATTTAAATAGTGACATAATTAAAAATATTTCTGTGATAAAAGGAGGAAAAATTATCATGATATGGCATAAAAATAAGTCATTCGTCGTTCCTCATTTCACCTCAGAAATAATTAATTTAATTATTTCGTCATTTAAATAATTAATAAGATAGATCTAAACACTTGTATTTCACGAGACCAAAACAGTTGACGTTGTACAACCCTAAACAAACATTAAAAATGTGTGGTCGCACTGTGTGCAGCCTCGTTCTTGTCTATGCTTTTAGTTGGCGTTGGCTTTTGTCCACCCTCGCGCATTGAGATTGATAATAAACACATTCAGGAATTTATTGTTTCGTCTAAAATGAATAAAAGCGCCTTAAATTCTTCCTATTCATGAAACTCATTCTTGTACGTTCAATGATTAAATGAAACATAAAACTATTTATAGTTATCGCGTGCATTCACAAATTCGATTGGTGTGATTGTATTGGTGTTAGTAGTTAGCATAATATATTGTTCTGCAGAACATGGGTCCTAGGTCGTAATTCCAGTCGTAGCCAATATTTGTCCAACACACAGATATTACTGATTGTATTGTGTTGCGACCCAGCATTTGACCTCCTATCCTTACCTAGCCTTAAATCGGATACAGGAAAGTCAAGACCACCGAGTGGTTTTGTGTTTGCGTGTACATTTGCAGCACTTTAATAATATGCCAGTATACAGGAATTGAATCACGCGGTTATTACAATACTACATCGGCCTATTTTAGTCCACTGCTGAACATAGGCCTCTCCAAGAAAGGTGAAAGCCGACATATATTTCTTGAATGGTTTACCCATTCAAAACACCTTGTCACTAGTCTGTGAAAATTAAACGCGATGAAATTCGTAATAATAGTTTCTTCCCAAATGCTATATTCCTTACACGCCAGTTCTTTTACTATTAAATGGCAGAACTATTACATATCACACTAATCTGTATTAATAAATAAACCTGTGTACAGTGTCTATTCATACTTCCGCTAATGATAGGAATTATGGGTACGTAAGGGGGAAAATACCATCATGTTCTCCGGAGGTCCAGCTACCCTGCAAGCAGTGAAAATTTCTGACAGATGAACGAAGCTCTGGCGAGCGACTGATGTCAGAATAACCACCCGAATATACCGAACCCAAATACCACAGACTAGCGATGGGGCGCTGCGTCTGTAATACGAAAGTCCGGAAATTCGCTAAGCATAAGTTGCTCATGGAAAGGCCTATTGTGAAAGTCGTGCTGAATTATTAGAATAGGCTCTGGTATGTCAGATGGTTGAAACGTATATATATTTAGTTTTTAGTTATAGTTTTTAGTTTAGTTTAGCTATATTTTTGTTTTTTTCATAATTTTTTACAATAGAAAACTAGCAACTGATGAACCATTATGTCAATGCTTCGCCATGGAATTCTATATCATGTTTATATATAGGTATGGCTAAGTCTAGTTGAAGACCACTAATAATGTTTAAAAATCTTTGTTATTTCACCGTCAAGATGAACCTTCTTTCGCTTTGATACACTGATCAGTGAGTCGTAATATATATATATATATATATATATATATATACTTATATAATCAATGATATATTTATGGAATCGTACATTTACTGTTGAAATACATAAACATATTGTTGTAAGGATGCGTGGCATAAACTCATTAGTAGACAAAGAAAAAAAAACTTAAAAAGTTGACCTAAATTTATTTTTTTGAAATGTGAAGTTGGCGATGATTCAATTTTCGGGAAAATGGAAACAGAATGTCGTTATAAACTATTTATGTTGTAAAAAAATTTCCACAAAAATTGTTTTGACAAATAATGCTCCATCTTGTCCCACAATGTTATATAAACGCGAAATTTGGGCATCGCAAAACGAGCTGAAAGATGGAAAATATTTGAAGGTAAAGTTAGGTACAGTCTTCTGGGTGACTTAATGCTCCATCTTATTCTACAATGGCAAAATACTACGCGGAATTTACGTACAGAGGAACGTGCGGAAAAGATGAGAATTAACTCCGTACAGTCAACAACCACCATTACTAAAGAAAAAAAGTAAAGTTTAAGACAGATCGATGCTCGCCATTAGATGATATTTTGAACTAATTAAATGGTATAAAAGTAAAATGTAAAGTAGCAGCCTGTAAGTGCCCACAGCTGGACCAAGGCCTCCTTCTCAAATATCTGAGAGGGTGTAGGAGCCGGGAACAACATTTAACTATATCTCAGACATGCAGGTTTCCTTACGATGTTTTCCTTCACCGCCGAGCACGTGGTAACTACAGCTCTTAAAATTGCTATTAACAATTTTAGTGGTGCCGGCCACCGAGAATAGAACCCAGGTCACTCGCGCTCTATGAAACTAAAGCCCGCCCTGACCTAGGCTACCACGGCTCTATTATATGGTATACCAATTTTAATCTGTACCTTGTCATTTCGAAAAGTGACCTCTCGTTGGGTTTCATGAATTTTAACAGAAACTCGAAAAAAAACTAAAAAACTTGAGATATTTCTATGCAAAATTCAGCAATTATTGAACAAGATCCTGAAGCTTTCCTGGTATGTTTCGTGACTGTTGATGAAACGAAACTTTTTGATATACCTGGTACCTAGGCACTTATAGGTACTATATGCTATTCATAAAGTGAATTTGTCTTTTTTCTGCATTGAATGTGTACAATAATCAGAAAATTCAGTTGACGGTAGGTCTTCGTTGAAAGTTAACTCTCGTTTAATCGTTCATATACTTGAAAAAGTTTTCAAGCTCGATTGCATTTATTTCCGAAAAATTGCTTTGACTCTGGCAGATAGTTAAACACTGTTGCCGTGCAGAGTTCCGATGCCCGAGAACAGAAAGAAACATTATAAATCCTAATTTTCACATCGCAAATATGCAGCTTTCTCCAAGGGGTATAAGATTACAACAACGCTACAGTTCGAATAAAACATTAAACAAGACCCAGTTAACGATGAAAAACCTATCCCGTAGCAGTTTATAGCATTGTTGCACCGCGAGGTAGGGTTACGAGCTCGTACAATTGGTCATTGTTTCAAATTATGATTTGCGTAATAAACGAATGATTGGAAACTTGGCGCCTTTTTATTATATAAACGTTATAGGCAAATATACGACACTGGATTCTGTAATTACCTTGACGTTTGTTTACTTTTATTGGTTTTTTTATACTCTAGTGCCTACTTTGTCAAAGACAGAGTCAAATTCAATGTTATTCCTAGTTTTCGTCTTATCTCGACTATTTTTATAAGAATCCGTGGCCAAATCCAAAATGCTGAAAGACTTATCAGGATAACATAATTATTAGGGGATGTTATCGCCTACTTCAAGAAAGACTGGTCTATAGTATGCCAAGAAATTACTTTCGTGCCAGAACTTGGCACCGTCTATCGTCATTATTAACGAGAAAACACTTGTGTGTCTAGACTGCCTTCGCGTCACATGAGATATTCTGTCAGTGGAAGGTTACGTTTTTTAAACAAATAGAATAGAAAATAGGATTATTTTGAAGAGAAAGTGAATACATAGTTAAACTTTAACGAATGTTAGAAATTTTGGGAGCTTAACATGGTTAGAGTTAGGTAAATTGGCTCAGCGGGCTCGGTAAAGGCTATTGCTTGGTGTTTCTCTGCGTGATAGAACAACCGCAGCGAGAAGAACATCCATAGCAGAACCACGGTAACCGACATAGACCGAAGGATGAGCAAGCAGAAGTGGCAATGGGCCGGTCTCATACCGCGCAAAACCAAAAACCAGGAGTGATGACCTACAAGACATCGATAATAGCAGGTGGTTCAGGACAATGCTTTTTGTCAAAACTGAAGACTTTAAACCTAAAAGTAGATATATGTATATAAGCTCTCACCACCGTATACTCGATAAACGAGTGAGCCGAGGGCAAGACTGAAATGTGGTAGAGCCAAGCGGCGGCTTTTGCTGCTGCTCGAATGAGCCGGCTCGACCGGATTGGTACCACTACCTCGCAGAATACCGGCGTGAGGTAGAGGCATCTTATGCTTCTTGCGTTTCGTTCGGTGAGTGAGGTATCCGGAGCCCCTCCCCATCCCCCTCCTCATTCTCCCTTCCATCTCCCAAATACCCTTAAGAGGCCGGCAACGCACCTGCAGCACCTCTAGTGCTGCAGATGTACCTGGACTTCTGAATCACTGACCATCAGGTGAACCCCCTGTTCGTTTGCCGCCTTTTACATAAAAAAAAAGAAAAAAAAAAGACATTACTTTAAATAAAATTTTCAACTTATTTGGAACAACGTGACTGGTGATGCGTCAGTTGCCGTCCTAGTGTTCAGGTTAGCAATAAAATTCGTACGAAACTCAAGTTCGATCAATTGTCGGGTTTGGCTGTGTTTATGTTATTTGTGCTCCGTGTCTCTAGGACTACTCTGACCATTCCTTCGATCTTATCGCTCTTATGTAGTTACTCTATGTTGATGCGTATTATATCCTCCAGTTGGCAACTGCCAGTAGTATTTACTAGCTATCGCCGTGGTCGAAATCAGCCAAGAAGACTTCAACGCTTCTAACCTGTATAATTTTCGGCGTCTGCGAGAAAGCACGATACTTGAGGGAGAGAAGAGGGAGAGAGACAGAGAGATATACTCAAGATATTCGAGAAAAAAATTTCACCACCAAAAAGTTTTTAAATTATTGACAGATTGCAAGTAAGAGTAAGTAACGTTCGCCTTGATATTTTCTATAGTCAACAAATTAGTTCAATGTGACGTTGACTGTACAAAATAGTTTCTTTGCCCTGCTGACATTTGAGGCACTGTTGTTTGCGATTATTCTTGCACAATTTAGCCTGCCAGGTGCAATTTATTGAATGCATGCAATCAAAAACATTATATTCGATGCTATAATCAAAGTCTCTTTCTAATGACTAGATATTTCTTGCAAAATATGTAAGTATGCAGGGAATCCTTTATGTCCTAAGTCTCAAATCACATTTGTATTTTATTAAAATGTTAAATTAGAAATATTATCAACATTATAAAGTAGAAAAGTGTAAACGAATCTTTAATTTTAAAATTCCCATTCTCCGTAAAAGTTTAGATCTCTACCAGGCGCAGTCTCGTTAAAGGGAAAGGGTTGCTATGAAAATATAAGAGATTAAAATTCATTAAGATTTTCTTATAAATGTATACTATGTGTATTTTGTTACAAGTGTATGAACTATACCAATATTAATAAATATATCATATAGATGAATATAGCAACATTTTCTCCAAATGTAAAACACACCTATACACGGATGACAGAAACTGCTGCCGAATATGCCGCTTCCTCACAGACTAGTGATAGGAGCAGTATCTTTGGGCCGAGGGTACCGGTACTGCGCTCACTAACCAAACCGCCTGCATAGCGTGCATTTCTCAATTCATCCATGGATAGAAATCCAGTATTTGTTTGCGCTTTCATGGAATAGCTTATTTCCCCAACTGTGGACTTAAAAGTAAAGTAACAGCCTGTAAGTGCCCGCGGCTGGGCAAAAGCCCCCTTCTTAAATACTAGTCAGAGAGGGTTTAGGAGCTGGGAAGGGCCCGCCACGCTGCTCCAATGCGGGTTGGCGAGCTTCACATATCCTCGAAATAATATTTTTATTGTTTCTCAGACATGCAGGTTTCCTCATGATGTTTTCCTTCACCGTTAAGTACGTGGTAAATACAGCACTTAAAATTTTTAATAACAATTTTAGTGGTGCCGCCACCGGGGATCGAACGCAGGTCACTCGCGCTCTATGACACTAAAGTGAGCGCCCTGGCCACTAGGCTACCACGGCTCTGTGGACTTAAATATGACATAAATATGACTTGCACCATGAGAGTTCCGCACAATATTCTACGTCTCTACTACTCACTTTTCTGGAATAGCCAAGGGGTAACAATGATTGAATATCGTGGAGCTACTGTTAAAGGCACGTTGTATAAAGAAAAACTATTGCGCAACAAAAACGGCGAGGCCACCTCTCAAAGATTAATTTGTTTCACCGAGATAAAGTCCCGGCTCAGAAGTCCGCTTTTGCGATGACTGTAATTCAAGAGGCTTTGAATTATTGAAACCTCCATATTTACCAGGCCATGCACCAAGTGCTTTCTATCTATTTCCGAGATTGAAGGATAATAATCAAGCAGTAGTCGCTGCAGTAGGTTCAATTTTAGGTGCTCAGGATGAAAAGATCTTTACGAATTGAATTTTAAGCTTAGAAAAAGGACATTCCTAGTGGACTTATTAAATCAAAAGATTACGAATTTAAGATTAGAAAAATAAAATTTAAATTACCTATAACCAACTCATTCTTACGTTTTATTGAACGTTCCTAATAAGTAGGCAAGTAGTGACAGGAAGGGGGTATTTTAATAATAAAAATGTTACATGATTAAAATAATAACCATCTGCTGCTGCTGTATTAACCCTTAAAAGCCTGATTTTTTAAATCAAATTGAAAAATATATAAGTGTACCCTTTACTGTGTTTACTAATGGGGAAAAATAGTAAAAAAAATCAAAACGATATTTTTATATATTTATTTTGAAAAAAACATTTGGTATCATTTTTGATACTTTAGGCATTACGGTAATCAAAATATTGAAATTTATTTAACAATGAAACAATGCAAAACAGGGTTTTTCTTATTATCACATAAGGAAACTTTCATTTTTACTTTTACTTCATGGTTATCATGATGTAAGCCTTCGACAATTTTGATATTTACATTTATTTCTTGAGTCCATAAAAACTTTTTCATGTCCCACTCGATCATAACGTATGTCAGTTGAAGGTAAGATCTGGACACCAGACCGTGATCTTTTGGAGGGTGGTTCAACATCATCGTCTTTTCGACTTGTACTTGGCCATCCTCTTTTATTATCAGCTCGATTTTGATACTGACATAAGGTGTCAGCAAGCTCTGTTCTGAAATCAGCTAACTTCAGTATGTCCTTCTGGGGTGTTCCTCTTTTGACGTTTATGTTTTTGTAGAGTACCCAAGAGTTGATTATTGTAATATCAAGTAGATGATAGAACAACCTCATTGTCCACTTTCTAGATTTTATGCGTATATGGCTGGCCCAATGAAGCTGTCCATCAGGTCAACGCCCCCCATGTGGGCGTTACATTCCTTGATTACGCGAGGACAAGGTACTTGAATATTACGTTTTATTTTTTTGTCGTAGCGGGTTAAAGACTCTGCTGGTTCGCAACCAACATAAGTGGAAAGCAATAGCACTTGCTTATTGTCCTTCCAACTTGTTGCCGAGAAATCCATACCTTCAAAGGTAGCAACATTTTCGTGATAGGCTCCTCTTGTTACTGTGGACTTCAAAACTTCCTTTTTATCTGGCAACTTGCAAGTCTTGCCCAGTCTGTTCCTTTGGACGGTACCAAGACAGTAAATACCTTCTTTGGTTAGGTAATGTAATAATGGAATATTGGTATAAAAATTGTCGAAATATAGGATATGGTTGACATTCCTTGGTATTGGTCTTAGCAATCGAACGACTGTATTCGATACCACTCCTAAATCCGGTTCGTGTGGTAATCTCTCAACATTCTTAGCTCCTGAGTATACCTCAAAACTATATGCGTAACCCGAAAGGCTGCACAGCACATATAATTTAAATCCCCACTTGTGGGGTTTGTTGGGCAAATATTGCTTCATATAATGTTGTATTTTGGTGGCACACATTTGCTCGTCCAGTGATAGCCGATGGTCAAACGGTACAGTAACGAATCATTTATTCAAGTGGTCTAATACTGGGCGAACCTTGTGCAGTCTGTCGTGTTGAGTATGATCAGGTGGCAAGTGTTTAGTGTCATCATTCATGTGAAAAATTTGTCTAATCTTATCCAACCTGTTCCGATTCATGGTCCGGGTAATTGGTTCAAATTTTGCTTTATTCGACCAGTATGATCTCACGCTCGGATAATGATAAACACTTGTAAAAATTAGAATGCCAAGAAATTTACGTAATTCTAAGAGAGTCACAACTTCTGTGAAGTTAGGATTTTTTTGGATCGCATACTTGTTTGATTCTTCTACAAGGAATTTAAAAAAATCGTCACCAAAGAAGTGCGAAAAAAACTGAAACGGCGTTTCCAGGGTAAGAATTTCTTGTGAATATTCACGGTTTCCTTCAAAATCAAAAGCTTTTTGGGCGATATCCATATTTCTGACTTTCCATAAAACATCTCGAGTATTCATGGGAACCGACTTTTGGGCGGTCTCTTTGTTTTGAATTTCTGATGACGTCGGCGTCGGCGGCAAATCTAATTCAAGGTCAGGTTCAGCATTAGGTTCTACTTCCAAGTCTTCCTCATCCTCTAGTTCCATTCCTACTTGACTCTCTCTTGACTCTCGACTTGAATAATAATCAATATCATCTTCATTTTCACTGGCCTCATCCTCAGAAAGTTCTCCATTTTCTAGCATCCGTAACATAGCCTCAATATCATCCGGCTTCATTTTCAATTATAGTATACAATTAAATAAAGGCTTAGCACATTCATTCCAACACCAAACCAAGCGTTTATACGCTTGGTCGATGTTTATACATGAAACAATACAAAAATCAGTCAGAAATTGAACCAAAACAAGTATAAGTAAGGCGGATTCTAACAGCCCAGAATGCCTGTAGTATCAAAATTGATACTTAAAAAACATCAAGTTTTTCTTCAAGCAAAGCAGGTGTAAGAAAAAAATATATAAATCATAATAAAAATAAGATACTCACCTATCGCACAAGTATTTTTAGTAAAAAAAAATCAAAGTAATTAATAACCGAAACTTTTTGTAAAACTATGTCACCCATTCAATGCGGCGGGAAACCGACATGTCATCTTTCGACACTTGAATCGATTGTAGGTGCCCAATGCGATTTATAACCCCGGTATCAAATTTGAAACTTCAGGTATTTAAGCATATGTTTGCTATTTGACTAAGTCAGGCGTTAACATGCATTTACACATTTTTTTGGCAGCTAAAAAAAGCGTGACCATTTTGAGGAGCTTTCAACTTTTTTTAGTAATTTTAGAACTGACGAATGATTGTTTGTTTCATTAAAATTCCTTGGTAAAATTTAAAACATTTGGTATGAATAAATGAAGATTCTTTACTTTTCAATTCTCCCTTCCATCTCCCAAATACCCTTAAGAGGCCGGCAACGCACCTGTGTTGCAGATGTACGCGGGCGACGGTAATCACTTACCATCAGGTGTACCGCGTGCTCGTTTGCCGCCTTTCTCATAAAAAAAAAAAAATGTGAAAGATAATATCGATTTTCAAATTTTTATGTGAAAGCAGACTTTTATGTGAATTCTAAAATGGGTGCAGTAAACTTTGGTACAATTTAGGTATTGTTAAGAAGAAACACAGAATAAAATGGTTACTTTCTGGTACATTATATATAATTATTAGTATACTCTACTCACTCCATTCTATGATTTCTATGGTAACCGCATAGATTATAGTCATATTTTTAGAGTATTATTATTCTGTGAATTTGTTCTGTGATCACAGAGTACATCTAATAGTAGTAATATAAACAGAAAGGTGATTGCACGCTTAGTCTTATTTTTCAATTTAAAATTTTAAAATGTTATGGTAAAAAGAGAAGAAATATTATCAAGTTTTAACTGTGAGTGTGTTTATATTTGTGGTGATTCCTTTTCTACAATTTGTAAAGTAATTTTAACGATACATGATTGTTTAGATACTCGATTTACTTAGACTTCAATTAATCAATTCTAAATTTACTGCGATGATATGTAGTTATTTTTTATTATCTACTGAACCAGTTGATCTGACCGTTATAATTGATAAATAAACAAGTCTGTTCAGTAATTTCTGAAAAACAAACTTTTTCAACATCGATAATATTATAATTAGGAGTGATTGCAGATGTACGTGATTTTTTAAGTACTTATGCTGTAACTCTTGAATTAGTCCTAAGTAAATATTTTTTTTTGTATCTGTTAATAATTTACAATTCTGAATAGAGTGCAAAAACACTTTCGTAAGTGCCGGCATTGAGTCATTACTACTAGGCGTGCAATCATCATTAACCATTTCCCAGTATAAAGTGTATTATTGACAAATCACTAACAAAGTGGTTTTTTGCGACAATGAACGTATATGCCGCAGTAATGTTGGATAAGTTGAAGTATTTTTGGTTAAAAACCAATCGGTGGCATCGTGGTACGTAGCTTTTATAATTATTGTTTCTCATAATAAATCGTCACTATTTATTTATTTAAACTTTATTTGCTCATAAAAGAACAAAAAGGCAGACTTAATGCCAAGAGGCATTCTCGACCAGTTTAGCATTAGGTTGAATAGAGAAACTGCAAACTATCAATAAAACCTAAAAATTCTAAACATTTTTTTATAAAAATTGTTGTGAAAATGTTCTTTATCGCGTCGTTAATGTCGTTCGTAAACGACTGAGATCAGAACCTACGAGTTCACAGCACAATGATGTTATAGAGTTGTCATACTGAGCCACACTGTCATTAACTAATACTATAATCCCTTCTTGTATTGTAAGTCATAATATGACCCAACAATTGATATGCTTATATCTGTTTATTTATTCTTTATTGATGACCTTAAGCCAAAGGTTATAATGGGCGGACTTAATGCCAAATGGCTTTCTCTACCAGTCAACCCTTGTCATGGTGAAAAGTAGTTGGCACATGCAAAACAAACAAAATATAACCTTGTTCTTTAAATTTTATAATGACACTGGATGTCCTTTTTTTACCATGGTAATGTCTGTTGGTTAAATTCAGAATTAGTCTCTGGTATGCATCACTGAATATTACAATAAAGACGTAATGTCCTATGGAACATGCTATTATAAATATTAATTTGATTGAAAAGAAGTCTGATTTGAAAACTTCTTTTTCAATTAAGTAGCCCTTTTATTGAGATATATTATAGACTATATAACATCTCACTATGACCCAAGGAGTGGACTTGAAACCTTTGGTTATAAACTCATTATGTGTACGAATGTTATGTTATATTAAGACGGGATGGTATCCGCAACTCCACGACTGTGCGCATACTTTGCGTGTGTGAGGTATATGATCATGTGTATGAAACCCGGCATGTATAATGATTCTCAGAATTTATTTGGAGTAATGAATGAGTTATATGTTTTGCTTATACTATCTGCAACTAGTATTAATTGCCTATTATTAGTCATAAAGGACATGATGAATCACAGAAAATCCTGATGAATAATGAAAAAAATCTTTTTCTTTTGCATGTCTGCACATACAAAAATCAGCTTACTGTACTAGTCACAATTCTATGAAAATAATTAATAATGCTATAATTCATAAATATGTGGAATAACTTGCTACCATGATGACCTTGGTATATGTAACTTGGTATATGAGGTGATGTAACATCAATAAACTTTAATTAATAGTTTATACTTGTGATTGTTGAAACTTAATCGGCATCTTCAGTGTAAAGAAGCAGTCTAAAAGTACCCACTGCTGGATAAATGACTCCTCAAATATGAGAGGCTTTTGGAGCTGTAAAAGGCCCACCATGCTGCTTCAGTGTGGGTCGGTGGGCTTTACATATCCTTGAAATATTTTTTTTTATTATCCCTAAGTTGTTTTCCTTCACCACTGATAATGTGGTAAATACAGCACTTAAAATTGTTATTACAAACTTTAGTGATGTCGACATCAGGGATCTGAACCCTGGTCACTAGTGCTTTAAGCGTCCTGACCACTACGCTAGCACAGTTTCTAGGTATTCAATTATAATGAGATATAAATTTTAATATGTTTACATCCTTACAGTGATCTTCTTGTTTGTGATGGTGGAGTTGAAGTTAATACCAGGAGGTCAAGTGGGTTTCTACTGCAATGATCCAGCTCTTTCTCACTCATTTACTGGTGATACTATCAGCTGGAAGTGGCTGTTAGGAGTTACTGTACTGCTCCCTCTAGCTGTTGTAAGTGTACAATATTAGTGGTGCCAGCTCAAAGAATCGAACCTAGGTCACACACGCTCAATGAATCTATAAAGTGTACACTAGGCTCTCATGGCTATTTTTGTTACTAGTACTTTACAGTATTAATTAAATAAGAAAACTTATATAACAAATTTAGATAAAAATATAATCTATTATTAGTATGACAGTATTTGCATAAAATTCAGCAAGTGAACTGACATATCAAGATAAAGATAAAAATTATCAAGGAAATAACAAAAAACGTTGTCTATCTGACCATAGAAGGATGTCACCTTAACATGAGAGATGTCACGTGAGTTTGCAACGATTGCCGGTTAGCACAAAAGGAATCAGCTGCCCCAGGTTTATTTTTTAAAAAAACTAAAATTTGATCACATCTTTTTCCCACAAGAGTAAATAGAAACTGTGGATCTCCACTTTCAACGACGATCTTAATGTTTTCGTGCATTCATAATGAAAGCAATCACGTGGTATTTTTAATTTTTTTTTATGTCATCCTTGAAAAACTTGTAATAACCTCCATGAGCAAACCCAGCGATGACGCCATCCGTCTCACGTGATATTTGTAATCTAGATATAAGGACATACATATTATTTCTTTTCAGATGTTATTAGTAGAAAGACTATGCCATGCCGATGAGATGGATGAAACTGGGAAGAGGCAAGTGCTACGATGGTACAAAGAGTATGTCTTCGGCGTTTTACTCAACCTAACTGTAATACAGGTGTTGAAACTGGCTGTAGGGTCTCCGAGACCACACTTTTTTGACACCTGTCAACCTAGAGAGGCACTAACTTGTGCAGGGTTAGTATATAATTTTCTATTACTTTTCTCTTCATCTTTCCATGGCAAGTGGAGTTTTTCAGTGGTTGGTAGCCCAAGTTTGATCTCCTATGTGCAGGGCTCTTACCAACAGGCGATTGTATCATTGGCCTGGATACTAAGAAGGAGACAGGCTCATTATCTGTCACATTGTTCTAAATTAGCCATGTTGAAACAACTAAAACAAATGTTTATACCTCTTACTATATCTGGAAGTAAAAGTTTAGAATTATTATTTATTTTTAGTTTAAGTTAGACTAGCCGTGTCCTGTGGTTTCACTCAGGATTGTATATATCAAGGTAGACGGTTACTACTCAAAAGTATTTTTCAAATTGACCAGAAATTCCTGGGATCAGTGCATTCAAAAATACAAGCTTTATAATATTTATAGAGTATAGATTGTTTCTGATACTTCCATTGATCCTTATTCACCTGCCTGTTAATATTCCCAGAAGGTGCATTTATCGTAATCACTACGTTTGATAGGCGGAATGCTGTCCTATATAAAAGTAAAGTAGCAGCCTGTAAGTGCTCACTGCTGGACAAATATCTGAGTGGGTTTTTGATGCCGGGAAAGGTTTATCAAAATTAGTGGTAATTTATAAACAAAAGTTATAAATTACTGCAAATTTTTATAAATTTTCTTGTTTATTTACCTATGGTATAAAAAAAGCGATAAATAATCTCTATTTATGTGATGCTTTTGGAATTCATCTACATTTTTATTCTTTTAATGATATATGTCAGCAGCACTTTGAACTTTTTTTTTTCCATAGGGACAGGAGCTTAAAAGTAATTGACAGAATCCCCTCGATATGAGTAACCTTCACTATTAGATATTCCGTAATAATATATGACGTCGTTTTAATATATTATTAATTATTACTATTCGAGCTATGCGGGCAAGCTATACATGCCAATTCGATTTTCTTTCTGCGTTCCTTGTACTGTGCAACTGTTTAATAACTGCCTAACAGTCCACCTGATAGTAAGTGGCTACTGCGACCGTTGGACATCTCCAAACAACTTCAATTGAAGAAGGTCAAAGAAGAGATATATAGCAGCAGATATACAGATCGTGATTATACTGGCTCCTCTGTAACTTTCAAACCGGAACCCTACTTATTAAACTCGGTTAAACTCCCGTTTGATGGCAAGAAAAGATAAGCAATAGATCCGCTTATTATTAATATTCATTTAACTTTACTAGACTGTGTCTACTGGCTTTCCGTGGTTGCCTTTAAGTAAGGTAGCACATGCCCTTTTTTTAAAAAAAAAAACATTTTTATATAAAAAAGAATTTGTTATGTGTTAACCTTGTTGGTAATCCTTATTAAATAAATAAAATAAGAATAGAAGAGAGTGGTGCTTATCCAGACCGACACAGAGGATTAGTCGATTTTAATCGATTTTTCTTTCCTTTTTTCTACAGGTCAGAATACGTGTCCAGCTATACTTGCACGAAGGCGTATTGGCTTAACCAGTCCGACAGGAGTTTCCCGTCCGGGCATACTTCGCTCGGTGTTCACGCGGGGCTGTTCATAGCTGTAAGTATTATATTGAACTAGAACCTTAGTAATTATTGTTCTAATTTTTAGTTTCTTTAGTCGTACATGAGATGTATTGTGCACAAAATCAACTACAATGATTAATTTTGAAATTAATATCTTTCTACTTCTAATCATGCCTCTATTGGGGCCTCTATTACATCTAATATATGCAAGTTGCTTTCCTCGCAGTGATTTTATAATAAAAATCCGTGATTCGCTTACAAACCAACCGAAAAAATGTTCCGAACGCAACGGAAACACATAATTTTTTTTTGTTTACTTCATGATTTTAGCCTAACACAGGTCCACTGCTCGCCTATATTCAGCCCTCAAAGATTGCCACAAAGCTTTCCCACTTGCATCCATCGACTTCCCGCAACACTGCGCAGGTCGTCGCTCCATCTTGTGGGGGTCGTCCCATACTGCGTTCGCCTGTACGTGGGTGCCACCCGAGAACCTTTTTTCCCCAACGTTTGTCAGTTCTGCGAGCTATGTGGCCGACCCATAGCCACTTCAGTCTGCTGATCCTTACGGCTATGTCGGTCACCCTAGTTCTGCTGCGGATATCATTGTTGCAGACTCATGCTAGACATGGTTAGCGGGAACAAGGCAGTACGTTTACATCGACTACTTACATTCGAATGCGACTGAAGACAGAGGACAACAATTGGAGTCTTTACAGTAACTCTTTTTGTATTACGAAATCATAATCCTCCCACGTGCTATACAAAAATTAATCGAATTTTGTCTTTTTTTTTGGCAAGTAACCCCACTGTCACTGTAGAGAAGTTATAGTCGCATTTTTGAGAACGTTGTAAACTCATAACCATACATCTATACTTTCAGTACTACCTTCACCGGCGAGCCGCTGACTCACCGTGCACACGTGCCGTGGCAATAGGTCAGATTGTGTGCGCACTGTCTGCGGTACACTGCGGCGTGTCGCGCATGTGGGACCACCGCCACCACTGGTGGGACGTGCTCGCCGGAGCTGTCATCGGCGTTCCGATATTGTTCTATACCGTGAGTGTAACGCTTTGTTCGATCAACAGTGACAGGGCCAGCCAACTTTTGTTTATCGTAATCAACTTGTTATACACTGGTGGAAAACGCTTCGTGATGAAAAGTTGCCTGTACTCAGTACTGTAAGTTTTTCATAGTAGTGTTCCGGGTCTGGGCGTTTGTCCATGTGCAATCTATGTATGTTAGCTGCCTCCACTTATTATTAAAAAAGAAAAATAATAAAATAGAAATAGTTAAAAATGTATATTTGAATGGAGTTAACTTAAGAGCTATTTGTCAGATAATATGGAGGGGCGTGGACAGTTGAATGACCTACAAATGTCATGTATCCAACCTGTATACTATATGGTTGAATAGCACAAAGACAAAGATTCGTGGTAGATAACTCCTAATTTTTCTTAACCAGACCCTGGTCTCGCCGCTGAGCAAGCTTGCTCACGAGATTGACATTTGAGAAACAATTGTTTATTCCAATTAACCCAATAAAATCATTGTCTCCTTATTTAATCAGCCTGTATATATCTGCTGGATAAAGGTCTTTGTAGTTGGCTTTGGCCAATAACATAACTATATATATGCTGTTTCCAGTCACTGGTCTGTGGAATCATTCGGATGGGTTTTCAGCTATCACCTTTGGCCTTTACTTCCACATTAATTCAGCTATTTTTAGTTTTTACCCATTTTTTTCCCAGATAAAATCGCTATGCGACAATTTCGAGTGCTCGTCCTCCAATAAAAAAGATGCAGTGAAAGAAAACGAACCCGGAACATTGCAGAGTAACTGCGCATCATAACAGTATTATGTACTCTACTTTACATCACCATAGTAATAATAGCAAATCATAATTATGACTACATTATTGCAGAAAATTTAGAATAGTTCACCATGTTGCAAAATGACCATACCCATGGTTATGCAAAATAACCTCCTACAAATATTTGAAAGGGTATATCTTGGAGTAATAAAAAGTAATAATTATCATGGCTGCTGAATGTAGCTTTGACTAAAAATATTTTTTCGTCTTAGAGACAGTGGCTATCCATCTATGTATGACTATGCAAAAAATAGGATGTCAAATAAAAAAATACCCAATAAAAATTGTACTAATAATTTTTATTAGTTATTTTTTTGTTTTGACAGCTCTGCTGTAATAGAAGAAGCATTAATTCTAAAGTTATTTTAGCCGATTGATATTTATATTAGTTGTGGTGACCGTTTAGCCAAATTTATATTTTAGTAATATAGCCAATTATCTATGGTGTAAGTTGATTTGTGATATTTTTTTGTTTTTCCTATATACAGCATTTGAATAATGCAAATAAACGTACAGTATTACATAAGATGTAGGTTTTTATATTGTGGTTAGTGTAATCAAATGCCAATGGATAAATAAATTATTTGTGAAATAAAATACATAGTGTTGGAGCGTCCTAAGAATATACCATCACCTTTCTTCCTGTGAGTGTCCAAAGAGGCAACTAAAAGAACGCAATCCATCACGTTCTATCTCCCGGAAAGGCGATAAATGGGTTGCGGTGACCCGTTTGGCTGCGCTGGCTCGTGTCAAATCGGAATCCCTGATCTCTGACCTGCCCTGGTGCCAGGCGTGAGAGATTTTATATGTATACAATTAAGGGTGAAGGTAAAACGAGTTTAAAAAACTCCTATTGTAACCTAGAAATTTGTAAAATGTATTATTCTTTGTAGATGTAACAATATCTAAGGAATGTAATCTTTACACTGTACCCTGGAACAGAGTCACTTTGTGATACACATATTAAGTGTAGATATTTTCCAGTTACATTAATAATCATTTAATACGCTATTTTTGGAGTTTTACTTTTTTATAAGCAATACTATCCCTTGTTAGTAAGATTATACAGTGGAACTTAGTACTTGGTTAAACAGCTGTCTTTCTCACATTATTTAAAATGATGTTTAACTTACTGGTAGTAGTAATAAGGCACTATTTTGAATAAGCCAAATAACGTCATTTGTGTTCTGTTTAATATTTTTTAGTATAATTGAAAGGGATGGAGCTTACACATTTAAGTGTATATGTGCAACTCAGTATACAAAGTATTTTTTGTATTTTGTCTTTTTTGATATTTTTGTGATAAACTTAGTGATCATTTTTGGTGAATGTGATTATAAGTAAATATTTAATTACTGGTTTTGACAAATCTGTATTTATTTTAATTTTAAGATATAAATTTATCTCATGGTTTAGCTGTAATCTTACATCAGAGATTCCTTAAAGGTAAATAAAGTGAGGTAACCGACATAGCCGTAAAGATCAGCAAGCTGAAATGGCAATGCCGGCCACATAGCTCGCAGAACTGACAACCGCTGGGGAAAAAGGTTCTCGAGTGGCAGCCACGTACGGGCAAACGCAGTGTAGGACGACCCCCCACAAAGATGGAGTGACGACCTGCGCAGTGTTGCGGGAAGTCGATGGATGCAGGTGGCTCAGGACCGTGCTTCGTGGCAATCTTTGGGGGAGGCCTATGTTCAGCAGTGGACTTCTAATAGGCTGAAATGATGATGATGAAATAAAGTGAGTCCTAAATTATTTTATATTTATAATTTTTTTTTGTTGTATTCTTCATAAGGGTTAGTATATCCATGCCGCTACCGAGAGCGGAGTTCTATCCTCTGTATTGACAGCTGACACAGAGTTATTCGAATCTTGATGTATGATTTGTATCGTTGGCGCCGCTAAGACGCCGTCGGTCTCGCCACCTGTCACGTTGTTCCAAGAGTTGAACTCTGTAGTTTGAAATCACTAAAATTAAAATGACCTCCGACCACTACGCTATTGGTTTACTAACACATATACTAGTCGTTATAATTTTTAGTCAAGAGTGATTGTCAGTTAAAAATATTTGCACTTGCCTTCCTCTGGAAAAATGACATGCGTCGTTTTTTTATTTGCATTTAATAAATAACTTTAGCATATTAAAAACGAATAAAATGTTTACTTACAAGTACATTTCAATAATTTAAATCCTAGTATCTTATTTTGCTCTTATCAATTCTCTATATAGAAAATATGTAGTTTTTATAAATAATATTAAAAAAAGTAAATAAATATTTTTTTTCTTCAAATCTATTTTACTGTAATAGTGGTGTGCGTTCCCCAGCAGAAAGTGGCGAATTTCTGTGAGTCCAGGAATATTTTACTGTATTTTGTTTATGGGAAAGGGGCTTTGCTTTTTTAGATGTTACGTGATAAGCTACCGCGTGGCTCTAGCCCATACAAAAAGGAATATCTTTTGCAGGAGATTAATCATTTAAAGGAAGTGAATAATTCTTGACATGGTGAAACAATACTGTTATGACATGTAACGTTTAATGTCGCCTAATTGCGTGAAGTAAAGCCCAGTTCCAAACAATGATAACTACCATTAAACTCATAACAGCAGTATATCTATTGTAGTCTTCGAGTTATCAAGGTCTGGTTAAAAAACAAATTATTTGTTTGGTTCCTTTATTTGAGTTTCCCGCCGCTTAAAATAAAATAAAAATGTAATAAGATAATAATAAATTAATGATAATGCGTTCATAATTAATTCGGCCAAGAATAATGTTTTATTAATCTGTAGATAAAAAAACGTTGGAAATGCATGAAGGGAAATGCTTAAAATTAAATTTAAAAAAGTGGTCTGATTGAGATACAATGTTATAAATATGAAGTGTAGTCTCTTAAACCACTTAGGTAATTGTACTACTTACTATAAATAAAACATAAATAGTTAACCGTTACATACCATTTCCGTTTCCAGGCAATTATCTTTTAGGATAAACTATAGTACTCAAAGTACTATAATTACTAAAGCAGGAGCGCGTGTCTTTTAATGTTTATATTGAGTACCTAAACTCAAAATTGTTTACGAATTATGCGCAAATTTGTACACAGTAACTCGGGGTATTCGGCCGGTGTTTAAGACTTTATATATGTGAAGATTCTATTATACTGACAACGCTGTCTTGTAACCACACAAGTTCACTTTTTAATGAAATAGAGTTAGTGAAATAGCATTGGTTTTTTATTCTTAATAGAAACGTTATCTTCTACTATAGGAATATATATATTCAGTATCGCGGAGGCAATTTACATACATAAAATGCACACGGACAAACACCCTGACCCGAAACAATTACTTGCAGTCCATAAAAATATATGTCCCGTGAGTAAGTAGTTAAACGGTAGCGTAGTGGCTCTACGCCACTGAACTGATATTTTGCAGCTGGCAATTAAAAGTCAAATCGATACCTATTTTTAAACTACATAAATCCTTTATGTTAAGCTCGTTTTAGCAACCTGTCAATTGGGAAATATTTTTAAGTCCGGTACCAGAAAAATATACAACAGTTAAGTACTAAGCACATCCAAACAAGAGTAGATACTCGTTGGTACAAAAAAAAATATTTTGATCTGAAATGTGATCCAAGTGGACACGTGCACTGTGATGTATTTGATGCCAAATTAGAACGTTCTAGCTCAAATTAAGAATGAACTCTTAAGCTTTTTGGTTACGTTTTAGAGAAATTATAGTTACTTAAGTCTTTAGGGTAAAAGTGAAGTAAAGTAGCAGCCTGTAAGTGCCCACTGCTGGGAAAAGGTCTCCTCAAATTTCTAAGAGGGTTTAAGAGCCGGGAATGGCCCGCCACGCTGCTCCAGTGCGGGTTGCCGAGCTTCACATATGGTCTTTGCCCAGCAGTGGGCACTTACAGGCTGTTACTTTACTTTTTTACTTGCTTCAGTTACATACTTTCTTTTATTTTTATTTTATGTTTCGTCGAACTATGATCAAATATGGTTTCGTAGTTTTTATGGATATTGGATACAAATGACTTAATTATAATTCACTTACTAGTTTCACTTCTCACTTCCCGTGTTATCGACATATGTCGATGTATGTTGCGTAGAAAAAGCAAACAAACTAACACAACGTGGACAAGTATTTTTATTGATAATTTAATTCAAGATACTGTGTGCTTATTCTGGGTACATCGGACTTAAGATTTGTAATTAGAAAGCTGACGGTGGCCGGGTTAACTGTGACATCAGGGCGTCGAACACGTGACCACGCCCACCGAAGGTTAAAATTAATTAAAAAAAAAAAAATTAAACGCGATATTAATTCGTCATATTTAAGTCACGACTGTCCATATGATACCGTCCGGATTGCCCGGATGTTCAGGGCGGTCAAGTGCGAGATGCGTGTACAATAGGTACATTGTAGGTTAACACGTAAAACTCAAGTATTGCCATATTAAAATAAAAAAAAATGAATTGCAATGTCTTTTCCTAATTAAAAAGGACTGGTTAACGTTATGAAACAATTACTAAAGAATCAGAAAGTAGACTGTATTATAATGAATACAACCGGTTTCTTCATTATCACATGATGTTCAGTTGAGTAGCTGACTGTCGTCAGATAGAGTCTTCTCCTTAATCTGCTTGTTGAGATGGTCGATGAGGGCGTCGACGGTCATCTCGCCGTGCACTTTGTTGTCCCGCGTTCGAACGTTAACCGTCCCCGAGTTCTTTTCGCGTTCCCCTACCACTGCAACACGAAACAATTGTAATATTGGTGAAGAGTACAAGTCTGGTATATAGACCTTTGATAGAGTTTTGGAGCCGGGAAGGATCCGCCACGCTGCTCCCGTGCGGGCTGGCGGACGTTACATGTCGGCGATATTATATTGTTTATTTTTTTTCAAGAACCTTTCATAATAAGACAGCCTTGTATATCTTATACTATTATATAAAGAATAACACAGCTTTCGTTGTGTAGACCAATCTTTAAATCCACTGGACCGATTTTGATCTTGTTGTTTTTAGATGTTTCTTATGGGTACTACTATTTGGGCTAAAAGTGATGTCAGTTCAGCGGAGCTTGCAAGACATACCTCAGTATAAATATTATATGCCACACATCAAACACTTTAAAATACAGAAATTAATACTACTAAAGTCATCTACCATATATAAGTCCATGGTTAAACGTACATCTCTCGGCACACGTTTCTCGGTAGATTTGAACATGACCATATTCACCACAGGTTGGTGAGCTTACTGTAATCTGCCCAGCAGTCTGCGATTCTTTCGGATGGATATACTGCCATCATTCGGGTTCGTTTGCTTCCTAACAGGGTGCACAATGTTCTGCCATGGTTGGCATCTGGAGAAAGTGATGGTATATTTCTTATTTTAAATATTAACCCTTAGCGCTCCGCACTATTCTGTACCACTGCCTACCAGCAACTCCGGCACATTTTCGCAGCGGGAAGAGTGAGAAGAAGGAGACTTATTTTAAGTGAGAAGAATTACACGTCCTTGTGAATGTTTTTGATTTCCACATATGCACTTACTTCTTGTAAACTAAAGATAAATTTGAAATTTTGTAATTCACCATGTTGTGATATCTTTGGAAACAATCTTCCATGTGCATTCAGGGTTTACTTGGGCAAAAAAAAGGCTTAATCGTAACAGTACAGAGACTGTGCTAGTTTTGATCACAAACAACAATTGCCAACGCCAACGATTCCGTAGCATCTTAAGCGTAATCATGCAGAAAGCATTTGATTCCGCAGATATATTCCGCATAAGATATCCGCTAAGGGTTAATATATAGTATATTCCCTCTTACACCCCGAAGCTCAGTTTTAGGATGTTAATGTAATATGTAGTTAGGTTGACTGAAGTTTTTCGAGGGGAGGAGTTAGTATGGTAACTCTTTCGGCAGTATAAAATCCAATTGACGCGCCTTGATCTGGTTTCGATAGATCTACTCTACTATATCCCAACGCCGCGTACCTGCGTGTGCGCACAAGGCTCACCTAGAATATAGTTGAACTGCGCGAGCTGCGCGTTGCGTACTTTCTTGTTCAGCGTATCTCCGGGATCGGTGTCCGCTTCCGACATGAAGCCGTTAGCGAACAGCTTCTCGTTCACCTATAAATTTATTTTGTAATTGTAGTTAAATGTAATTTTTCTTTTGTCGTTGGTAATGTATATGCGTTCTAACTGGCAAGCGGCTTACCTGATGGTAAGACATTACAGTCGCTCACGTACGTCTGCTACACCAGGGGAGCTGCACGTGCGCTGCGGACCTTTAAGGATGAGGATAGGGTGGGGGAGCGGGCCTTCGGTTACTTCGGTTCTTCGGTAACAAGATGCCTCTAACTCACGACGGTATTCTGCGAGGCCACCCATTGATCAAAAAAATAAGTAAGCGTGTGTTTTTTGTAGTACGCATGTGCGTGCGTTCGTGAATGCGTGCTTTTGTGTGTGTGTGTGCAAATATCAACTAACAACGTGGTAACACTGACCGCGACGGCGTACTGGTCGAGCGAGGGCCCGACGGGCACGACGCACACCTGGCGCGGGCTCAGCCACAGCGGCCACTTGCCCGCGTACGACTCGCTCAGTATCGCCACCATGCGCTCCACGGACCCGAGGATCGCTCGGTGGATTATCACGGGCCGCTTCTTTTCGCCACTCTCACTGAAATGAGAATGTTAATGTATTTTTATAATATATTAACTGGCCCGGTAGACGTTGTTCTCCAGCGACATCTAGTGGCAAAGTAGTTTATTTAAAAAAAAATATTGAAGTTCCCCCAACGTTTTTTATGATATCACAACAATTTTCACATGCAAAATTAAAAGATAATTAAATTTTTTTTGAATTTTATCAGCCTTCATTACTAGATTAGCGCCGCGCAGTGTAATGCAAATGTAGAGCATTTTAGAGAAATTTTCATCAGAGTCAGAATTCAATCAGAGTTGCCATTCTAGGCTAGCGAAAACACCTGCCAAGAGTGGCAACATTGGTAAGCTCGCGCCCAGCAGTGGTGTTTACTAACTGATGATGACTTACCTGATATAGGTGAGATTAAATCTTTCGGGTAGCTGGAAGTCGAGCTGTATGGTGGCGCACTGGTGGGATCTCCTCAGCGCATCCTGGATGGTGATGTCAATTTTGGGGCCGTAGAAAGCACCATCGCCCGGGTTCAGCTGCCATGGGCGTCCGAACTTCTTCAGGGACTCTTCTAACGCCTGAAGAATAAACTTTCTTTTTATCCAGAAAAAATTTAAAGGAATCAAATTATACATTTATACACAATATCTTAAGTTCAATAAATGCTAGATTTCAATTTAGTTTTAAAGCCGTAGCACTGTCACCGGAGCTAAATTAAAGAGAAATTTAAAATTGTAAAAAAAAATCACTCAATTAAAGAAAAGGCTTTTATTACATATTTTTAATTCCAAAGCTTTGTTTGTTCTATTGTTCGGTTATTATAGAATTTTCTTTAAATAGGGTAAAATGTAATGAGTGGCAACACTACGATTTATTTGAACCTCAGACCAATTATAACCTTACAGAGCAATAGCATGTTGCCACTCTTGTATAAAACTGTCAATCTTGGTATTCTTATCTCTGGCAACTCCTCGGTCCTACGGTACGAGAGATAGCTCAAGTAAGTTTGTTTGTTTGAGAGAATTGTCATTTCATACTAAATCTTTAACAACTATTTTATCGTTAACTACTGCGATTTCTATTCCGAAAATCGATGAACATTAAAGATCAATTTGTATACACGATACTCGTGTTATGTTATATTCATAAAAATCTTTTGATTAAAGTTAATTTGTAGCTTTTTTTGTGTCCAACGCGATAGGATGTGTACTGTTTAGTTGCTTCGAGATTGCAACGTTTACTTACCGGCATCCTACGTGCGTGGGTTTAATCTATGATTATGATTATCATTATCATTACCTTTTCAGCCTGATCCCAGCTGGCTAATTCGCCCAAATACTTCTCCGGGCGTGTGGACAGCTTCAGTTGGAATGTAAACCCGAACGTAGAGTATACGCACTCGAGGAATTCAAGGCAGCTCACCTGTTCAACGAGAGCATATTATTACTTTACAATAATATAACCTTGTCCATTATTTACCAGTATGCAATTTAAAGTTTGTTTTTCCAACTTGTACCAAAAGTGAAAATTTAAAGTGAAACCTTTATGTGATTTTAACGCGACTAATTAGATTTTTTAAATTACAACGTTTTGGATGTAAATTAAAAGCGAATAATTCGTTAATAATAGTTTCTTTTCAAATATTAACAGATTGTTACTGATGCCATGTTTCTAATGGTTCTCAACCTATGTTACTCCTTGTAGTGTAGATAGTCTCGTTAAAACTTTTCTTTTGAGTTAAAACTTAATTATATTGTAGATAATATTACAGTAGGAATACTTTATCATTGTATTGTATAATATTAAAATATTTCTCCAGATATTTAAGTATTTATTTATGCGGTAAAGTGGACGCTCAGCACGGTGTGCAGCGGAGTGGCCGGTGAGCTGTGAATCCGGCCACTCTGGCCACTCACCATCTCGCGCTCGATGTGCTGCGGCGCACAGAAGATGTGCGCGTCGTCCTGCTGGAAGCGGCGCACCCGCGTGAGCCCCGTGAGGGCACCGCTCAGCTCGTTGCGGTGCAGGACCCCGAAATCGGCCATCCGCAGCGGTAGCTCCCGCCACGATCGAGTGCGGTTGTCGAACATCAAACTACCAAAAAAAAAAAGGCAAATATAATATATATTTCTTCAAAGACAACCTTAGCTGCACTTTTTTTTTTATGGAATAGACGGCAAACGAGCAAGCGGTTCACCTGATGGTAAGTGATTACCGTCGCCCACATACATCTGCAACACCATAGTTGCTGCAGGTGCGTTGCCGGTCTTTAAGGATATTTGGGAGATGGTCCATCTCCCAAATATCCTTATAGGAGGGGAATAGGGAGGGGATGTGGGCTTCCGGTTACCTCACTCACCGAACGAAACGCAGAAGCACAAGATGGCTCTACTTCACGCCGGTATTCTGCGAGGCGGTGGTATCAATCCGGTCGAGCCGGCCCATTCGAGCAGCAGCTAAAGCTGCCGCTTGGCTCTACCACGCTTAAAGTGATACAGCTGAATAACGGAGGAGGAGGAGGCAAAATCCATCCAAATATGGCCAACTCTCACGGACCGGTGTCGTTGAGCAGCATCTTTCGTGCAAGGATACCGGTGCTATTGTCCCCAACCCGCTTGTCTAGTGTGATAACTATGGGAAAATCTTCCATGCATGACATGGCAGTGTCCCTCCGACATGATGTATGCAACATGAGGAGGATACTATAGAACATTTTCTAGGTGCGAGTGGAGGGGTAGAAGTTTATGGATCCTGTCTCTCCTTCTCCGTGGTCGGAATGACAAAGAATCGGACTTCTGTATCCACAGGGACCTTTTCAAAAAAGAAGTCAACACGTCGTTAACGATAGGAATGCGCCATCTGCTACCGTGAAGATTAGTTAGACAAATGCATCAGAAAAGGATGGAGATATCCAGCTCCACTAAGGAAAAATATTTCACAAAACTTCCGTGACACAAAAATCATAGCATGTTATTTTTCACATCCAACACATGGATTCTTTTATTTGTAAAAGTTGTTCTTAAAATTGAAGTGAATAATAGCGCATTATGAGTAATAAATTTAATCTCGTCAAAATGAAGCATAGGCGCGAATTATCTGTCCTCTAAAATCTCCTCTTTGTTTTCTCTCACCAACGAAAACCCCAGTACAAGGCAAAAAGTTTGGATAAAAATTACTAAAGAGATATTATAAATAATTAGTGGTGCGTTGCCTCTAATATAAGCGTTGCTACGGCAGGAACCGAGGTCTTAACTATGCGGGTATTATTTACAAACACACGGGAAAATTATAAAACTTTAAACGTAACCATTTTAATTATAAGTGTTCTGATTTTAAGAATAAATCTCAAACTACATAATTATCATGGTATATTATCAATGTGGAGATTGTATGATAATTTTGAGTTCATCGTTGAAGCCAGATCTATCAGTATCAAACCAATTATTTCAACAACTGTAAATATATTTGAAAAAATTAAGCGCCCAACTGGGGTCCCTGCGGCACGCCTGATGCGGATAGGAATTGTGAGGAACTTCTATTTGTATAACCTGATTGAATTCTATTTTCGATATAGGATTGCATTAACTTGAGATAGTTGTTATGTATTCCGACCCTGGAATTGTTTCTAATAAATAAATCGTGATTTAACTTGTCAAAGGCTCTTTCAGGCCTTAGAGGCCGTTTCATTATCCTTGAATAGAGTCCACTTAGTTCGTATTATTGCTCCACTGAATTACCGATTAGAGAAAAGAATAAATAACTACTACTATTCAGGGACACCTGTAAACAACTTTAGTCGGAGATGGTTATGTTATATCTGTGTTAATGAGGACTAAGATGGAATGCCTCGCAGACTGTAATCGGCAAAAATAAGTAAGAAGACCACCTAAAGCACTTTAAGTTGTGAACTTAATTATCCTGCGTATGTACTCACCAGTGTCCAGGACAGTTCATGGGCTTCAGGGCAAATGTCTCCTTCTCCACGTCAAACGAGAACATATTCTCCGCGTAGTGGGCCCAGTGGCCGGATGTCTGCCACAGCTTAGAATTGTACATATTCGGTGTGACCACTTCTTGGAAGCCTCGACTCCTGCAAAGCGATATTAGGATAAAAATCAAATTTATTGTTTGAAGGCCTTTTTTTTAATTTATTGGAAAGGAGGCAAACGAGCAAGCGGTTCACCTGATGGTAAGTGATTACCGTCGGCCACGTACATCTGCAATACCATAGGTGCTGCAGATAGTTGTCGTTGTCGGGCAATAAGGACATTTGGGAGCTGGGAGAGAGGAAGAGGAGGGGGAGTGGGCCTCCGCTTACCTCACTCACCGAACGAAACGCAGAAGCTCAATATACCTTTACTTCGCGCCGGTATTCTGCGAGACCGTGGTACCAAACCGGTCGAGACGGCCCATTCGAGCAGAACCAAAAGCCTCCGCTACGCCCTACAACGCTTCCTAGGCAGGGCTGTGATAAATGATAGTGTCAAAGGAAGTTTATATATTTATTTCATTTAAGCATGTTACAATATCTTTTGGACGTCAAAAATAGAAGCGGGGAAGAATGTGTCGCTGATTCGTTAGTACGCAATTTTACGTGCCATAAAAATATTTTACTATTTCTCAAAATGGAAGTTTTCACAATTACGATGAACCTTCACCGACATGAACATGGTAAATTAACACACAAAATTACAATTAAAATTGAGATAGTGGCATTCGAACCTTTTTTTAATCTCAAATTTGGAAAAATTTCAAAAAATCCTTAAATTTGATTCTAAGATCGTAATTACCTTTCCTTGACCTGGTATTAAGTGGTGATAAAGTCGTAGGCAGTAACGCACCACTTTACCATGACGCCATGAGCCTATTCCCTCTTCCCCTAAAGACTTCTTTATTTACCTGTACTGTTCCCTTATGAAGTTCACTAAGGTGTTGTATATGTGGGCGCCACGCGGTTGGAAGAAGCACGACCCAGGCGATAATTCGTGGAAGAAAAATAGCTCTTGTTCCTGAAAAAAAAAACAATTCATATAGTAATATTTCTATGTGCTAAATATACTAATATATTAGACAGTGTTAAAGAGTTTCTGAAAATATACACATTTCCATAAGGGAAGATTCATTTACAATTTGCATTTCTCACAACTTAGTGAGGGTAGTTTAAGTTTAGTACATTTGAGGTTGTTCATTTCATCATATGGAGATCAAGGAGGTTTATCTGCAGTTTCACTAAATGGTCTAATTTCATTCACTTCTAGGCGCGAAGGAGCGGAATGTTTCGGTTACGAGTAGGTAGACAAGGTTCATTGAGACAACATACCCTTCCAATCTTTCTGTGATCTCGCTTGGCAGCTTCCTCCTGGATCATTTCCCATTCTTTAAGCTGTTTGGGCTCGGGGAATGATACTCCATAGACCCTCTGAAGGCTCTCAGCGTCAGCTTTACCCTCCCAATATGTTGCAGAGTTCTGAAAGGAGCCAGAAGAAGAAATTGTTAGCATATATTTTTGGAATAAAAAGTGCGACCCGAGTTTACCAACTGAATAATATCTACATACAAATAATGTTTGTTTTCAAATTTGTTTATTCGTATAATGTATAAATGGAAGAGTGGAAGACCTAGGCGAAAATTTCAGGCCAAGGCCAGGTCAAGAGTACTCTCAACCAACGAGCATGCATGCGAAGATTGATGAAAGTGGAAGAAGCCATAGACTTATGTCAGGACCGTAGCAAGTGGAAGAAGATTGTATCAGCCTACCCCGTTGGGAACAGGCGTGAATATATACGTATAAATACATTTTTTATTATTTTTTGCACGCCTGATAACGCAATAGCGTTTGCGTGAGTGCATTATTATCAATTTTTTCCACTAACCCTACCTCGACAATGAAATTAAATAGAGACTTGAAATTGACATAGGTACGAAAATGCGATTAAAATATATTTCTAGCGTTTAAACGATCGTTTATTTAAAGACTCCAAAAACATTTAATGATTTCGCAGTTTAATTTTACAAAACGCAAACCTAAGGCACGTACATTACTTTCAATATTTATATAAAACTGTTTTATAACAGAAATGGAACTACCAAATGAGTTGTTATATAGTTATTATTATATTAGTTAAATGAGATATTTCTGAATCTATCCAGTTGATGACAAAATACGAAAAAGTTTTTTAGTTCTAACCTATGATCTTTTTATACTACGTAGGTCGGCGGAGAAAGACTGTCCATCGACTAGGGATACTAACAGGATTTTAACTAATGTACTCTTTTATTCTCGAAAATATTTACTTTTTTTTATGGTAAAGGCGACAAACGAGCAAGTGACTCACCTGATGGTAGGTGATTACCGTCACCCAATTACTTTTGCAAAACTAGAGGCGCTACAGGGGCGTTGCCGGCCTTAAACGATGGGGGAGGGGGAGCAGGCCTTCGGTTACCTCACTCACCGCCATAAGCCACAGCTTGGCTCTACCTATAATGTACAAAACTCATTATTTACTTATTTCTCTCTGCACACCCGACCTTACCTTTGTAACTTTAACGGCTTTAACTTTCCCAGTGTGTCGTACATGAGGACCGCGGCATAAATCTATAAGCGGTCCGCATCTGTACACTGTTGTAGTAGGCGTGTCCACTTTCTCCTTAAGAATGCGCACTTTGAACGGGTTGTAGTCAAACATCTCCAATAATTGTTCCTTAGTGAGTTCCAGACGCTCGAACGGCTGCTTTTCTTTGGCTATCTTCTTTATTAGCCCTTCAATAGCATGGAAGTCTGATGAAGAAATCTACGAGAAGAAGTGAATACATTTTTTTTTACGATTACGAGAAGTACGAACGAATTCAAACTTTATACAATTTTTTTGGTTCCAAATATTTGAATGTTCACCAGCAATGTTCACCATATTGCTGGTGAACATGCCATTATGAAGAAGATTCATTAGACGGCGAAGACTGAGTGGTACCGGCTCCAAGGTATTTACCTATCAAACTTTATCAAATTTTACATATGGTTTATATGTCGCGAAATCTTCAATAAAGCTTTCTTCTTCTTTCTTTCCATAGGGAAAATAACGGCCTATTCTCTAAATGCGTGTCGCCTGGCACGCAGGCGATCGTCACCGAAATGCATAATTTTTGGCTTTAGTACTACCCACACATTTCTCCTTTTACGACGCCCAGAGAATGAAGGGATGGCTGGGGGAATGGAATTCCTAGGACGCTACAATACTTCAGAGCTTACTGAAATTAAATTACAGTACATAGCAATACATAGACAATGATAGGGATGTATCCCTTGCCGATTTTGATCACGGCGAAAACTACCGATTATCATCGACAATTGTCGACTGCGCGGGAAATATTATAGTGCCGTAACTGTACATATCCGATGTACTATAGCGTTAAGATCGGAGGAAGAGTCAGACGCAGTTTCAGACACGAGAAACAACGCAACACGACCACACTGCTTTTGTTTCTGCACAAATATTGTCTTCAGCTTTGCTGTCGGCGTATGAATCTGACAGCCCCTATCTTCCCGTGGGTGGCATAAGTAGACGTCTAATGGAAAAGCTTTAAAAATAACTATCTCGAAAAATACCAGACCAAAAATTAGCAGACCGATGATCTCGGCTCTATTATGCGAGTTTTCTGGTACTGTGGTACTTACGGAGTGTGGCTATTTTTTTTTATGAGAAAGGCGGCAAACGAGCAATGGTTCACCTTATGGTAAGTGATTACCGTCGCCCACATACATCTGCAACACCAGAGGAGCTACAGGTGCGTTGCCGGCCTTTAAGGGTATTTGGGAGATAGGTGGGAGGATAAGTAGTGGAATGGAGAGGGGGAGTGGGCCTCCGGTTACCTCACTCACCGAACGAAACGCAGAAGCAAAAGATGCCTCTACTTCACGCCGGTATTCTGAGAGGTCATGGCCCATTCGAGCAGCAGCTGAAGCCTCCGCTTGGCTCTACCACGTTATAAAATTCTATTAGGCTATTATGGAAAATTCTCCTTATAGGAGATACCTTTGTCCTGCAGAGGACTAGGTATCTACTCAGGTGGGCTAAACCCTTGGATCGATCATGAGATAGTAGTAATATACATACAAATGATGGAAATTGCTAGGTACTTACCCCTTTCTCTGGATAAAACATGTCATAATAGAAGCCTTCTTCGATTGGTGGCCCATAACAAAGGCAACCACCATATACCTGACAACAAATGACGTAAAAGTAGATATTAGCGTATACAACGGTAATATGTATTAGATATCTTATTAACTTATTATTATTGTAGCCTATAATTTACCTATAGTTTTTTTTTTATTTTATTCTTTGTTTTGTATGTGCCATCTACCTTTTACCATAACAAGGGTTGACTGGTAGAGAATGCCACTTGGCATTGAGTTCGCCCATCGTAACCTTAATCTTAAGGATAACAACAAAGAATAAATAAATAAATAAAATATCATAATGCCACCACCATCCATGCGGTTTCCACCATCATTTACAGCATTGTATGCACCATGTTTATATATATAACCCATACACATTTAGTTTGTACATTCAAGATCAGTCCATATGAAAAGCGCCCCCGCTTTTCGCTAGTTAAATATAGAAGAATGTTATATTGCAGCAACAAAAAGTCTTTTAACCCTTTATGCTACAGTAGTGCTGATATTCTGTTAGTGCCTTTGCCAAATCTCACAAGGAGTTGACTGACATAATATTCAAACATGAAGGCAAATGATAAAGATGTAGGATGAATGAATGACTTAAATCTTTATCCATTCATGAAGTAAGTCACTGTAGATTAAACATAGATAAAAATAATAAAAAAAATGCTCAATAGTAATATATGCAAAACAATGCAATTATTAACCTACCCTTTCCATTGCTTCACCGAGCATGTGCGCGGACGAATGCCAGAATACGGCTTGCGCGTCAGTGTTATCCCAGCGTAGAAGTTCTAACTTGCTGTCTCCTTCTAATGGCCTATCAAGATCCCATAGTTCATTGTTTACTCGAGCGATAATAGTAGAGTCCGCTAGCCCTTGACTGGAACACAAAAAGAAGTAGAGATTGATCTTACAAAGACAATTTTTGTAATAGTCTGTTACTTGTATATGCTAGTAATTAAGAACGTCACTAGAGAGAGAACATCTATATTGTACTCACCGACCCACATGTCTGACAAGTCTTCTTTGTTATTGTAATTTGGCCAGCGTTTAACCAAGATTAGACAAACATTTAATAAAGTTGGACCCTCCTGGTGTTTTTTGGAGATAATATACAAGATAGTAATCGCATTAGCCCAGTAGATAGCCTCGTTATACTACTAGTACAAACTTATAGTTTTGGTTAAACTGGTTTTGACAATATCTGCCTCATTTATTAAAATCTAACTTTAAGTAAGCCTCATAGATTCATTGAAACATGGTCAAAGCACACTAGAATATTTTATTGCACATGAGACAAGGTGATGAGTCCAAATTCAGAATAAGGTGGATTTAGAAAACTGGCTGCTTGCAGAAAGTGACATTTCAGTGAATGTGACCTATTAATGATAGCGATGAAATGAGCTATTGTGACTAATCTCCTAACGACTGGTATAGATACGATACATGTTTATTGGTCCAGACCCGAGATAAAACCGTTTGGCTAGTATCTGTTTAGGCTAAAACTGTTTCTGTTGAAAAAAATATGTTTTAGTAACACTTCAATTACCCTAAATAGAAACTTTCATTCACATATAATTTAAAATAGAATTTGAGCTCAGTGTCTATCCCATAAGCAATTATAGAAGTCTTACTAAAGATAACTTTAAATTCACTCAAAACAGGGGACTTCTTAAAATCAACTATTAATTGTCACAAAGCATGATCCAGAGTCACCGTGATGCAGAAAGTCAATGGATGCAATTGACTTCTTGCAACATTGTGCAGGTTGTCATTCGAGAATTTCGTCTGAACATTTGTCAGTACTGCAAGCTTTGTGACCAACCCACTGCCACTTCAGCTGATCCTTTCCGCCAAGTTGGTTACCCTAGTTCTGCCCCTATCATCATTACAGACTCTATGACAAAGAGAAACACTGAATATAGCCCTTTTGCATAGCCCGCTGAGGAACTCCAAGCATCCTCATATAGCCTGCAGTTACAGAACACATCTCCATTCCGTAAGTCATCACTGGTAATACAAATATACTATATACTTTTGTCTTGTCTGAGTACCAGACTTAGAGACTACTTGAGATCTTGTTTCAACCAAACAGATAATAATATATTTGAAATCTGCTGCATACAAAAACTTTTTAAGCCATAAATCAATTGTATATGTATACTTAATACTTACAATTGACTCCAAAACTCGCTTGTGAGCGCAGAAATAAGGTTTTTAATGTTAAATACTAATTAAATTTTGACAAATAATTAAGTATGAACAATTGTGCTAATTCTGCACAAATAGCTACAGGAGCATATAACTGCACACACATGCAAGAATTAATATTTCACATTGATAATTCTAATCTCTTTCTTAGACCCTAAGCATGCGCGGTGGGACACTAAGGAGTAGGAGCTGAGCTCCCAGCATTATATACTGCCTCAGATGCCCATTACCTATATACAAATAGTGTTTCACAATCTTGTTGATTTTATTACTTACAGTTACTGTAATTACTATTTATTATTGTTACCTAGTAATACTAGTAATGTTCTCGTTAACCCAGCTTCCATAAGTTTTTAAATTAAAAATTAAATAAAAAATATTAATCACTGTAATTTAAAATTTTCTTTAGATAGATATTGGAAAATCCCACGTGGCAACATTGAATAGTACCTGTGTATGAGTGCTTATATTTTCGTAATTTCTCTTTTACAATGATAATTTTCATGCATACTTTTGTGCATATTTAGAATGAAAAAACAAATTTTTTTTTTTAAATTATTTTTAAGAATTGACAATACAATTTCCAATTCTAAAAGAAGGGGTATTACAAAGTTCTTAGCAATGGATATAAAGAAGAAAGGTATTTTTTATTTTGAAGGGACATTAATTTATTTGTAAATAAATTTCGTCATGTCATTTTAACTATATTATATTTTTTCAATAAGCAAATTGGAGAAGCATTATACTGAATGTATTGAGTTTAAAGGTTAGAAAAAAAAAATTATAAATTTGTTTGTCATAGGTACTTGTAACTTTTGATTCATCCTCATACATTAAATGCTATTTTACAAAATACTAATACAAAAGCAGCCAGAAGCAGTCCAATAAACAGCTAGAGCCAAAACTAAATTATATTAACTGGCACATAGGTAATGAGTTTTTGGTACCTGATCCCTTTAGCAACATCATAAGGAGTAGTACTCCAGGCCTTTGCTTCTACAGTTTTTCCATCAGGCAATGTCACAACTATACTCATATCCGGCTTTGCTGCAATCTGTTCCTGATACTGTGCTTTATATTTGTCCCAGAGTTCTATTCGTTTTGGATGTATTCTGGCCATGGATTCAGTTCTGAAACTGTTCCAGAAGATTCATCTGACTTTTTCTTTTTCTCCTTCATTGCTTTGGTTTTTGACTGCAATTTTAAAAGATTCATAAAATTATACATATGACTTAAATAGAAGTGTACATTGTTAAAATGATAACTCTATAATTCTTTTTTTTATTTCAATTATTATTAAATTTAATGACAATTTCATTAATTCTTCAAATTAGAACAGGTGTTTCACTGATGTAAGTCAATATTTATTCAGTTTGACTTAGACAAATGAGAAATATTAAAATGTTCTTCATATTGACAATGTCCCTTGTACTATTAATAATGAGTAATAAGTTCAATTATAAAAAAGAGAATGTGAGGAACAGGTTACATCAAGGAGAAATCATAAGTAGTCATTAATATTTTTAACAAAAACAAAAAAAGTTAAATAGTCAATAAAAATAGTGATATGAAGAATGTTAAAACATTTGAGTATTCGGTGAATCTGTACTGTCAGACGAAATATGTGCCTACCCATGTGGCATATGCTTCTTTGAAGCGGACCACGCAGGTTTTACGTAAACTTAATAGCTTTAGCATCACTCAATTTAATAGTAAATCTACTGTTATGAATTAAATATATTGCTTATCTTCCTGCCTTTTCGTTAATATTTAGATTCAGAATTTCTTCAGTAACAGCATCACCCACAGCACTCATGATGTCGATGTCAACTGTCAAGTGTCAAAAGTAGGGTTACCATCATAAAAATAAGGAATCTGCCCTACACTGACTGAAAATCTGCCAACTCTAGTTAATAAAGTACCTGAAATGTGCCAGTCATATTTTAATCTCCATTTGTAAAGGTGTGTCGTACTGATCAAAACACGCACTTAGTCTTACGAGTACCAGTATGTGTAAAGTATTGTTCCAAAGACTAGTGAGAATATCTCGAAAAACTATAACCACGATCATCTGACATTTTCTTGATTTTTATTATAAATGACAAAACACTTACAACTTTAATAGTTGTATAAAACGATGCTTGCCACAGTCGAACGATTGGCAGAACTGTGAATTTAAATATACCGTACTATTCTAATTCAAACCGTAAATATTTTTTTTCTTTAGTGTGAAATGGAGAAAGAAAAATCAGTCACAGAAAAATAAGGTCGATTGTCGTTCGGTATCGACATCCACTCACCTCACTCACACGACCGTATAACGCATCTTCCAGCACATCTTACAAAGCTATGAGTAGATAGTGAGTGAGACCCAGTGCGAGTTAAATAGATCAGTAAATGTGTGTGTAAGAGTAGGAGTCGTACTCGTACGCTGTACTTCTAAATACTCGATACTTATTTGTAGTCTGATTACTGTTCTAATTCAGTACTAAGACGTCTTGGGTAAAACATAGTCTCAAACCTGTTGCAGTAATATACGCCTCACCTCTCCACCATTGGAATGAGAAACAAAGAAACCTAATTCAATGAACTTCTTTCAACTTAAATCCTCTCTCAAATTGTTGTTATACCGACACGTGTGTGACTCAAAATAACATCCAATTATAAGAATCGTTAATGGTCACATTCTACATTTTACGCTTCGTGAAAACTAGCTCCTTTACATTTAGCTTGACATTGTCGATGGGAAGTATCATGGTGTTAGTGTCAAGAGTGTTTTTTTTGAATAATTTTTGAGGCAATGGCTACCAGGCTTTCAGCCAAAAGAATCACTACAATATAGAAAATAATACAATATTGTAACATTTTTCAGATTTATGGCGTAATTGTCATTGAATTTGCTTGATGTGTCAGAATTTTGTCAGAAAATTGATAGTCTTGATGATGAAGATTTGATCGACTGATGGAATCAAAACAATAGTTAATGGTCTCTAATCTTGAATTGAATTTCTCAATCAGTGTCCACATCTACATGTCCTTGCCGCATAATAGACTATCAATAATACTATACAACAAACCCTCAAAGTAAACAGATATGAGAAAATTTAATAAAAGACACGACAATCACTGGAACTCCTATACACTGTAAATATTCTTATAGAATAATAATGAATGGCAACTCTGTAATGTTTTAAATTTCCTGGCAATGAACGTATTGGTTATATTCTCGTTGCTGACAATATTCGACATGAATATAATCACAGACTACTAAGAGGAAGATATAACTATCAAATGTGTTCCGAAAATTAATAAACAAATGCGATGTGTCATATAAAATCTCTCTAACACACTTGACATTTATAAGTATAGAAAAATTAATATTAGTAACTTTTTCACTAGTGGCGTGACAATGTCAAAAGTCCACTACTTTTTTATGAATAGGATATATAACAGTGGACACGGGTTGAGAGAGGTTCATGTTTAGTTACGAAGTACCAGTGGAGTTGCATGCCAAACTTACCTCTAGGCTCCTGGGACTTAAATAATTTCTTAGCTTTTATAGAAGACGAGCTTATGGGGCCCTTAATTTTAGGTTTTACCTTTCCGACATTTCAAGTGCTTTACAGCATCCGTGGTCACGGGAGACAGAGGTGTTAGATGTCCTGATGTCACAGTTAGCTGGGGCTAGTTTTAGATTTTTAATTTGGTTCCGATCCACCCAGAAAGTGCTCACAGTATCTTGAGATCGTTCAGCGGTACGTTTGGTTTTAGGGTAGTACTATCGGCTTGGGATCCTGTAATAAATAAATTAAATTCTAACAAGACAGGACGTCTATCACCTCAGTTTCCCCGTGGCCACCGATGCTGTACTCGAGACGTAGTAACTAACATTACACACGATAAAATCCGTAAAATTAGAAACATACCATTTTTTAAATAATCGAAATACACCTGATGAGCATGTCCAAACCCTTACAGTTATTGCTCTTTTACGTCAATTTTCCTCTTACGGTACCCAGGGGAAGAAAGAGGGTGGCAGATTCTTGGCATACTTTTATATACGCACTGCTTGACAAAGCTTAACAAATTTCAGTGGTAGCTTCCATAACAAGATTAATAATAGTTAAGTCAAGTATATTTAATGAGTTTTAGTATATTTAATAAGTTTACAGTAGCATATATAATAAGTATACAAGTTAGCATTCCAATAACAATTTTTATTTCATATAATGTTTTATATACATTTCACCGAGATGTAAAAAAATATTACAGCGTTTTTTTTCTACAAACAACGAAATTCGGGCGGAGGGACACCCATATGGTAACACTTTATTAACCAGAAACTTAACGAGTACAAAACTCAGGTCACTATATACGAGTATTTACTACGCGGGCTAAAGTCACATAAAGATGGTGTCGCGAATATTAATTCCAAACACTTTGAAACATTACGTTACTTGGTAAGTTAAGCTGTCACGCTTTAATTATAATAACATTGATTGCATAAGCATGCGGTAAGTACCGATAATTCTTTCTCCTTTTTTGTTTACTAACCACTGCCGAGCATACGCCAATTAGGATGATTTGCCGTAATTATTCCACCACCTGTTGGAAGCCATCAAGTATTTCAGACATCTTCCTTAGTCTTACGGTGTTCACGGGATGAAATGGGGTGGCAGATTCTCTTACACTACCGCGACATAATTAAGAATTAAGAAACAAAAGTTTAAAATACTTGTCCTTCCCTGCAGCCATATGAGGAAGCTTAAAGATATTTTAGAAAAAGGATAACCGCTGTTAGAACTAAGGTAACCGATACTGCCAAAAGAATCAGTGGCTCAGCTTTAGCAGACGCAACATTAAATAATTGATCGATATTTTTGTAGTAGTCTTGTGTAGTCCAGTACCAACTATTAAGGTTGAGAGCACCAATGAACGGAATTCAGTCAGAATAGCCCGCATCATTAACTAGAACGAACTGTTCCAAGGATTAACTCTGTTTTAGTTCTGCTAGTCTAGTACATCGGATTACGAGAACGATATTAAAAAAACCCTGAAGAAACCAAAAAACCAGCGACTTATTCTGATATGAGTTGCACCGGTATTTAACCGGTAGTGTAATCAAAATCTTCGTTTATTTAACCCATTTCGCACCGAAAACTCAGTGCGGGCGAGGAAGGGCACTATATGGGCCAACGAGGCCAGTGATTGCAGTTGTAGCTTGCTTTGTACGACTACTTCCTCTCAAGGCCATACTTCGGCAAAAACATAATTAAAAATGGTAAAGCGTCATACCGTAATTTGAAATTACCTTTATTTTGCTTCATTCAGGACCTGCTAAAAGCGAACGAGGCGCATAACTTTCAAGGATAGTTGTTGTCAGGAGACTAAACGACTTTACTGTATTGACTGTACATAAAAGTTGTATGTAGCAGCGCGTGCAGCGATTTTTAATTTTTTATTAATCAGTGTAATTTCTTTTACGTACTTAAATATTTTTGTGGAAGTGTTAAGTCTTTAATTATATATAGAGATATATATGTATATTATATCAGAGATATCTTTGTATATTAATCTGTACGTGTATCTCTGTTTTTTTTTAACAAAAAAAAAGTCACTGATGATATTCGTTAGGCTATGGACAACAAGTCTCTCTCACTTCTAGTCTTGTTAGACTTTAGCAGTGCTTTTACCTCAGTAGATTTCGATATTCTAATTCGGATCCTTGAATCCATAAATCTTTCTCCCTCCTGCATTGCATGGTTTGATTCATATATTCGGGGCTGCTCGTAATGTGTTCGACTTAATGCCACTTTTCTGATTGGTCTGAAATCAGTGCGGGCGTCCCCAGGGTGGCGTCCTTTCTCCTCTTTTATTTTCTATTTTTATTAACTCCGTTACGAGTGTTGTCACATCCAACTTCCATCTTTACGCGGATGTCTTGCAGTTGTATCAACATTTCGTGGTGGGTGATACTAATGAGGCTGCTATGAACTCCGATTTGTCACGCATAAGTAAATGGTCTAGCTCCTTTGGCTTCTTAGTAAATCCTGCCAAATCACAGGCCTTAACAATAGACATCAAACACCTACGAAACAAGTTAGATTTTTCAACAGTACCTTGCGTGTGTCTGGATGGCATTCTTATAACCTATGCCAATACTGTTAAAAATTTAGTGATTTTTAATCAGCATTTATCATGGTCCGCGCACGTTGCTGTGATTAGTCGAAAAGTTCACTGTATCCTGCATTCGCTGAAGTGCCTTCAAAATGTCTTGCTATTTATAACTAAAATCACACTGGCGCTTACTCTTATTCAGCCTATACTAGATTATGCTGATGCCTGCTATTTGGATGCTACAGAGGAGCTACTAAATAAACTTGAACGCTTGCAAAATCTGTCAATCCGTTTCATCTTTGGACTCAAGAAATTTAACCGAATATCTCAGTTTCGCAAGACCCTCCAGTGGCTCCCAATTCGACTTCGCAGGAACACTCGATTATTATATATCCTTTATAACATCTTGCACAACCCTCCTCTCCCTCATACCTCAGAAACCTATTTTCCTTCGTTCACCCTCCGGATGTGCCATGCAGATCGCATGTCAGGACTCTCCTTAATTATCCTATCCATAATTCCAGTTCTTATTCCTATTCCTTTGCAGTCCATGCAGTTAGGTTGTGGAACTCACTACCGCCTATCATGAGAGATTCCGGAACTATACTTTTATTTAAGAAACGTGTAAAGGACCACTGTTTAGTTTCGTGATAATGGATATATATATATATTCGTTAATTATATCTATGTATGTTTTTTAATTATATGTAATCTTATTTATTTAATTGTATACATAATATGTATTAGAAATGTCGCACTAAGTTTGCATTTCAATAAAATTTCCTGTTAGGGTCTGCTGGAAGAAATTTCAACGTATGGAATAAGTAGTGGCTTTGTACAAATACTATGTTTTAATGTTTTCATGCCTTTGTGTGTGTACATAAATAAATAAAAAAAAATATAGTCCGTTAGTCAAGGTTTTGATCGTTTTTTTTTCGGTATTTGTTTTGTTTGTATGGACATTACTAAATAATATTGTTAATTTATAGTGTAGGTCCAAATTAAATACTTTGGCATCAGACATAACTTCCTACGGAGGAGTTGCTAATACTACAATAAAATGCATAGAGGTTGCGCAACGTACAGTTCTTAAAAGTAATTTTTTTTTCGAAGCATTTTGTTCTCTTACGACGTATATTTTAGAATATTCCCGAAACGATATTCATATTTTCAATGAAAAAAATTATAAAACGTTATATCCCTTCACTTGTCGTAAGAGTTAACAAGACGTTCTCAGACATTCGTGACACTATAATACCGCGCAAGCCTGTCTACGTATACAACTTTTAAGGGTCCTCTGTCCTTTTGTATACGGAATGTAAAGTAGTTTCTTGTAACTATTTGTTAAGGACCTTCCCAGTTTGCCTGAAGTTTTCTAGATGCTCCTTTTCGTCGTATAGGAGCCATACCAGTATTCCTTCATTAAATACTTAACATATAGCGTTACGGTCATATCGTGTCACCAGCTTGAAGAATTGCATGTCTTATACTTGAATAAATGTCTTGCATCTACTCTTTTAACTCGTTAGCATATTCTGTTACGGGTCTGGGGGTATCTGGAAGTAACTCTGGTGATTCCAGTTCCATAAGATAAGAGAAATATACTCGTTATATACTAATTTAGCTAAATTGTATTCTTAGGTTTTATTAAAACGTTCAGCCATTCCATCAGGTGGTATGGAGTAGTTCATGTATTGTGAATACCTATCAGCTTGCAAACTTCGTGGATTAATTCAAAATGGTTCAAAATTCCTGGTCACTGTGAATTTCTAGGGGAAGACCGAATCTACTAAATACTTCATTGACTAAAGTTTTAACGACAGTAACTGCTCAATGATTAGATATGGCAATAACTTCTGACCATTTTGTAAATGCCAATTTGTAATCCAGCGCTGCTAAAATGACACGATTCCCATTATCGCTCAATGGAAACGGACCAGTTACACCGAGTGATATTCTTTGCCCAGGTGCTCTGGCATTATAAGGTTTTAACGATTGTCTACTTCGAGTCTGTGGTTCTTTCACTGATGCACATTGGACACATTTTCGACACAATCTTCATGATCACGACTGCACGCTAGAAAAACTTTTAGTTTTATTTTTCATAACGTTTTCTTCTCGCTCAAATGACCCGTCATGACAATGTCTCAGTGTTTCGCTTACTTTCGACCGTGGTACAAATAGTTTAATAATATACAAAATAAATGCACAAAGGCGAGCTTAACCCTAAGCAGAGTTCTCTTCCAGCAAACCCATGAGGAAAGACAAAACTATTATTATTATTCAAGTAGGTAGTTGTGTACTTAATTAACATAATATCTTAACTAATATAAATATACACACATACAAACATATAAACACATATACTTACCAATATTACATTAAATATTTAATAGTAATTATCATTACAATAATAATACATAAATGCAGATAAGTTATTATTTACAATTTTAATTAGAAAGATTGTGCTCCGTCACTCTTTTCCGGAATATTTCACTAGAAGAACTAGCACGTATGTCATGTGGTAGTGAGTTCCATAACCTGGCTGCCTTTACAGTGAAGGATTCACCATATCGCCTAGAAGAATGAGAAGGTGTTTTAAGGAGTAAAGATTTTATGGTCCGGCACGGAACCCCGCGCGGCTCAAGATATTCAAAGCGTTCAAAGAGATATGGAGGAGCACGGGGATGGAATAGTAAAAAGCAAAAGAAAAGATAGCACATGTAAGTCACGACGCTTACGGATAGGGAGCCATTTCAATTGAGCTCTATATTCAGACACGTCATCAAACTTACGTAGGCCAAAAATAAAACGTAATAATAAGTTCTGAAGACGTTCTAGTTTGTCTAGCAGTTCTTCCGAAGCGTCCAGAAAACAAACATTAGCATAGTCAATGAGAGGAAGGAGAAGTGCTTGAGCTAAAGTTATCTTGGTATTTAGAGGTAAAAACATTTGGAGACGTTTGAGAGATTGAAAGGAGTAGGTCACCTTGCTGCAAACCATACTAATGTGAGTCGCCCAAGACAGGCGAGTGTCAAAGATAACTCCTAAGTTTTTAGCCGTATCTGTGTATGGAATCTGTATGTTGTCGTAAGTTACAGCAGGGAGATTTGAATGGTCTAATGAGTTAAGCATATAGGACGTGCCTACAATCAGGACTTGAGATTTAGCAGGATCAACAAGAAGACCGAAGGACTTTGCCCAATTGCATATGTTACTGAAATCAACATTCAGCATGAAAATAGCATCCTCCACATCTTGTATTTCGAAGTGGCGGTATAGTTGCAGATCATCAGGGTAGAGATGAAAGTGAGACGAGATAACATTTGTAAGAGCATTGATGAAAATAGAGAAGAGGAATGGAGAAAGAACACCACCCTGAGGAACACCCGCAGTAATATCACACCACTCAGAGAAATCCTCCTCAAGACGGACACACTGCGAGCGACCTCTAAGGTAAGAATCAAACCAGGAAATTGCTGAGGGTGACATGTTTAAGGACGAAAGAATACCGAGAAGTATGTCATAATCAACGGAATAAAATGCACTGCTGAAGTCCAATAGTGTTAAAACAGTGAGAGATTTGTTGTCCATAGCCCAGCGAATGTCATCTGACTGAGTTGGTGGCACCAAATAGTTGTTGGTGCCATTCTAAAAATTCGTACAATTAAACGTGATGAAGTAATTTCAAGCTTCATTTTAAAATAAAGAGTTTGTTCTACTTCGAAAAGTAAACTATATAATCGGGATTTTACATCACCTTTCTCTCCGAACTGGTGGACTGCGGAAGGCAGTTCAACTTTAATCTACAAGGAAACAATTATCTTGCAGGCTCGGGTTGGTGAAGCCTGTTTGCACACTCATTCTATAAAAATAATGAGTTATGAAACCGACAATGTGTATGTTACTGTAGTCGAAGCTTATTTTTATTATTATAACCTATGTTTTATATTTACCTTTTATGATTCTTAATAGTTCTGCGTCCTGAACATACTCATGTTAATAAATGGTTGTAACAATTGTTAATTGAAGTTGAAAAATATTATTTTTTGTTTATCTATTACCATCCATGTAAGAGATAACATACCGAGGGCAAACAGAGGATGTATGAGAAGGAATACGGCATACATGCGGGCGTTCAGACATCTACCGGCAGGCCTGTGGAAACTGAACAGTCCCTAATTTGACCTTAGGGTCTCTCCAGGTTGGCGATCACGGAATCAGACGTGTCGCAATTTAGATGCTGCTGTCCGTACGAGTAATGTAATTATGTGCAAGTAATGTTCAAAAACATAAAAGTTACAAGGCAGAGCCAAGCGGTGGCTTTTGCCGCTGCTCGAATGGGCCGGCTTAGTACCACAGCCACAACAAACCGGTGTGAAGTAGAGGCATCTTGTGCCCCATCCCCATCCCCCATCTCATTCTACCTTCCCTCTCCCAAATACCCTTAAAGGCCGGCAACTCACCTGCAGCACCTCTGGTGTTGCAGGTATATTGTGGGCGACGCTAATCACTTACCATCAGGTGAACCGCTTGATCGTTTGCCGCCTTTCCCATAAAAAAATAGTTATTTATTTTTTTTCTAAATTGCCATGAATTAAAGAAAGAACTTCTTCTTACTTTAAAAAAAGAACCAACCGACGTACAATTATTCGGTTGGTTATTAGTGACAATCATTTATTTTCAGGACTTCTTTTCAGTATAAGCCGTCTGCATTTGTTAAATCAGTTATCAGCGATTACGATGATTACTTACCAAAAATTATTGATAAAAGTTTAGCTGCAGCTTCGCTCATAGAATCAGCAGATATGAAAGACAGAATAAAAATGGTAAACATTTTATTATTTTTGAAGTTTTAAAGTCAGGATTTATTAGCAACAAAAATAGCAATAGAGTTTGAAACAAATCAAGATGTCCATAAAATTCAATCTCGCCCTACAACTGTCTACTCGTAATTCTTAAGTTTTCAGAATATAATACAGTCGGAAGAAAGCCGGTACAGGGAGAGGTGATGGCATTTACATACGAAGCACTTGAGAAGCCCGAAGTCATCGGTGAACAGTTAGTTCATCAACTTCAATTAATAGTAGCAACTGTCGAATTGGTATGTGAGTTGTCAAAGTAATGATGTAAAGATTGATCACAAAAAAAAAATGCTTTCAGCGATAGGAACGGTTGTACGACTCGTACCAATATTGGTACAGTTGTACAACCGTTCTATTTTTTTAATTATATAGTTAAATTATTTCTTTTCATTATTGTTATTGCATTAGGTCATAAGCTGAATGCATGAAACCAACGCCGAAACTTCCTTAACATGAGCGAGCACAATGTCACTAAAGATGCTTTCCACTAGTCTATGGCATATGGTTTCCACTAGTCTATGGCATATGGTTTCGAAGAATTTGGATACATATTTCGCCATTAGTCAATCTGTGGCACTCGACTAATCCCGTCCTCTACCCTTTCTGAGTCTCTCTAAGATTTTTGCTCTAGTTTATTGCGGTGGATGGTTCCGGTCCAGAATAATTTTTATCAAGGAAATTTTATTGTTTTTCGTGTATTTTTTTTACTTATTTAAATATTTCCCACAGTTCATTCCGAGGAACCTTATAATTTATAATTTTCCGGGTGATATCTCTACCCCTACGTATAGTGTATAATCAGCTACCCCCTTTCTTCCTGTGGGTGTCGTAAGAGGAGGTTGAGGGAATGGGATGAAGATGTTGCAATGGGTACTCTGTCTAATTCCTAATTAAGTAGACCGATGATAGACTGCAGCGTTTAAGGTACGAGGTGTTTGGTACTGTGGTCGATTATTTATTTAAACTTTTATGCCTAAAGTGATACCAATGGCGGACTTAATGCCTGCCAGAGTAATTATTATGACAAATCCTTCGTATAGAATCCGTACAGGAACGGCCCAACCAAATACTGGATATTGCTTACAAATGGTTTGCAGCAAAGGTTTAATTTAACTAAACGAAAAGAAAAACAAAAAGTTTTCAGTTCCCACTGCCTGCTCCGTAATTAATTAACAAAATATTAATTTAGATTCCGAAAATTCGAGTGCATTTCTCGAAATTTTTATTGATTCCTAGTTCCAGTACATATTCATATACTTGCTTCGAAATTATGTTCTGCAATTTTCGCTATTTGAAAGATTAGAGAATTGAGTTGAACAGCTAATTTAGTCTAATTTGCTTACTTCCACAGTTCTCATCTCCTATATTGTATTCGTGTGGGTATTAACTGTCGGATTGGAAACAATGTTAATTATGCAATGCTAAAGCTCAGTCCAAAATTGTCTATTTTGTTAAAGACTTTATGGGGGACTTTATGGACTATTATATATATATTTAAAGACTAAAGGGGAGTGGCGGTCGATATAGATGATGTTTGTAAAATTGTCGCAGGTACAAAGTTTCGCTTATATATGGGACGATTATATGGATGGCAGTACAATACGTTCCGGCCGGCCATGCTGGCATTTACAATTTAACAACGGACTTTTAGCAATAAACGACTCCTACTTATTGAAAAGCTTTATAAACGAGATAATTATACAAAATTTTAAGGGCGAATTATGTTACAATATTTTAGAGATTTATAACAGGGTAAGTAACTTACTGTATACTAAGTCGCACGGCATTTTTGTGGTAGGTTTTGCTGCCGAATAGGGTTTGCCAGTGGTCCAGGTATTTTATTTATTATTTTTAGATATGTAGGTTTCCTCTCAATGGTTTTCCTTCGTCGCTACATACGTGGTAACTCAGCAATTAAAATTGCTAATAACAACATTAATGTTTCCGGCTCCGGGAATTGTATCCACTGCTGTCTATGAAATTGCCATCTATACCTACACCAAATTTATAAATCTATTAAACTAAAATAAATTAAAATCATATTATCACATGCACATCATACGTCATACATTAGCTTATTTTAGTCCACCGCTGAACACAGAGAACATTTCTTGAAAGGTTCACTCATAGATTATCAAACTCACCACACTGGGCAAACAGGTTGGTGAGCGCAGTGTCGGTACTCTTGGACTAGTGGTGCTGCTCCCCATCACTAGTCTGTGGGATTTGGAATCGCCAAATTATGCCTGCCTGTAAATCATGCCACTAAAATTGTCAACTATATTTTTGGCAAATTTCGTGGACGTGCGAAGTGCGGCTCCCCACTCTAACACTCAAGTACATTTAAATAAACGTATTGTTGTTGGTAGATTAAGTCTTGTGAATTGTTTATATTGTGCTGTCTGTGGTATATGATATAACATACGGAAACACGTCGAAAAAAAAACTATAGAGGAAACATTGAAGAAATTTGTAACATCTTTGAACAATAAAAGTTGAAAATATAACAAAACCTAGAAAGAAAAAACAAAAAAATTTAATTATTATCTTCTTTACAGGTATATTTTATTGGTTGTATGGGCCAACATTATGATACTGTAATATCAAAGTCGAGAAATTACGATAATTTTACAATTGAACAATATAATTTCACTAATAAAATGAAATCATCGTTTTACGCAATTAAAACGCCACTTCTGTTAGCATTGGCGCTAAGTAACAGATTAAATAAGGAGACATATCATGTTGTTGATAATATTGGTACGGACATTGGAACATTGTACCAAATTCATGTAAGTTTTTTTTTAATGAAAATTTTACATTAAGCAACGCAACTACAATAATATACGTTCTATAATAAATAATAACATAAGATCCTGTCTATTTTTCCGCCTATAAATTAATTTCACCTGTTTTTTCTTTGCGAATTTTTGTTTATATTTATTTTTTTACCGGTACATCGAATGTAAAATAAATTGTCGTTTCAATACAATCTGAAAATATATATATACTGACAAGTAGCAATTCAATTATTAAAAAAATAAACTAAACTGCGTATTTTTTTTTATTTGCCCTCTGATGTTTTGATTCGTAGACGCGATATTATATATTATACCCCATCTCAGTCCCACGACGAAGACGAATCTAACGACACCTCATATTTTGAAATCCTCAAGCGGTTAAGGCTACAGAGCCTGCGTAAAAATAAACGTACATTCATACTTACTGTACATGCACTACGTGTACATACGTACTACTTAGTGTATGTACGTACACGTCATGTCATTAGATTTAACCACATAATTCACTGACTATTCATAGGTCATACATCAAACATCTATTATATAAATAAAGTAGCTTAGTCACAGGTATTTTTTTTAATTCTTCTATTTTGTCTAGAAGTATTTGCGGTTGTAGTTAATTGGACCAACGATACACAGGTCTAAGACCTTATCGACCATCCGCGTCCGTTACCCGCGTTTGAAGTCTTGCCGAGGTCACTAACCTATTAGTCACGACGAATAGCGCTTGCGTTTTATTTGGATTATTAGGTTATTTTATTTGTTTGAAACTATGTTAGTTTAATTCTTTCGCAAAATTTTTAAAACTTTTAAATAATTATAACAAATTAATCATTAAATGTCAATAAATAAATCAATAAAAACAAATAAGTGTAAAAAAAATATAAAGTTTTCTTATTATAAAAATACTTTATTATAAGAATACTGAAATCTCCCGCTTGAATGCGGCTCGCAAGTACATTGAAATAAATGTATTGTTGGTGGTTGATTTATTCTTATGAATTCTTTATCTCATGTTGTCTGTGGTTTATGATATACCATACGGAAACACGTCGAAAAAAAGCTATAGAGGAAACATTGAAGAAATTTGCAACATCTTTGAACAATATAAGATGGGTAAATAATAAAAAAAGCTGTAAATAAAAGTAAGGCTTACAGAAAAGCAGTTCTATGCCGTTGCAAATGCAATGGCATTTGAGGTCGTGCAGTGGTATGCTAGGTCTTGGATTTAATTTAATATCATCGAATCCCGAGTAGGTGGTGGCACCCAACCCTCTTTTCTATTGAAATTACGACGTTTTTTAATTTTAATAACCCGCGAATCATCCTTGACATGAATCGGTATTTCTTTGCGAGGATATATGGTCTATCAAATGTAATGTTGGTTGGATTAGATTAGAAATTAGAACGTGGTAGAGCCAAGCGGTGGCTTTTACTCCTGCTCTAACGGGCCCGCTCGACCGGGTTGATACCACGGACTCGCAGAATACCGGCGTAAAGTAGAGACGTCTTATGCTTCTGCGTTTCGTTCGGTAAGTGAGGTATTCGGAGGCCTACTCCGCCTCCCCATTCCCTTCTCATCTTTTCTTCCATTTCCCAAATACCCTTAAAGTCCGGCAACGCACCTGCAGCTCCTCTCGTGTGGCAGATGTACTTAGGCGACGGTAATCACTTACCATCAGGTGAACCGCTTGCTCGTTTGCCGCTTTTCCCATTAAAAGAAACACTTGAACGTGTATTCTAAACAGTATTTCAAGAATGATCAAAAATGTGTAACAATAATTTTCAATTTCAGAATGACTTAATAGATTACTTAAACACTAATGGTTCAGTGGAGGGTAAAAGTGGCACCGATATACAGGAGGCTAAATGTTCGTGGGCAGCCGTGGCAGCTTTAGAGGAGTGCAATCCGGAGCAGCGACGCATTTTCTACGAGAACTATGGCTCCTGGGATCCTGAGAAAGTAGAGCGCATTTGCCAGCTATACAAAGAAGTTGATCTGCCAAAACTCTACAGGCAAGAAGAAAGCGCTCGTTATACGTCTTTTCTCAAGAAAGTTAGCGCCTTGCCTAACAATGGTACACCTTCAGCTGACTTCTTTAATAGTTTATATAGTTTATTTAAAAACTATACTCAAGATATCACTACCTTTATGTATAACAAACATTAAAAGAATGTACTGTTAGTGTTTGAACATTAAAATCATAGTAAAATTTGTAGTTCGTTTTATGTATAGCTTAAGGTTACCCTTAAGCAGAAATTGCGGATTTCCAATTGACAGGACACATCGCAGTTAAATAGAGTATCGCAACCAACTTTTTATTTTTAATGTAACAGGTGGAGGACTTCTCCATGAGATTTTCTCTACTCGCATCTTACGACGCTCCCGTGCAGAAAGCACCATTATCGCACTAAGACTTCATGCCTAGTAAAATAAAGTAGAGTACAAGAGCACAAGTGGAAAATTACCTATAAATGTCCCACAGCTAGAAAAAGGTCTCAATATTTAAATGGAACTCAAAGCGGTCAAATCAAATCATTTATTTCGATATAATAAGTACAAATTTCTGTGGACCTAAATATTTTTTTTACAATCTGCCGCCGTTTCGTAATGAGCCACCTCTAACGAATAAAAAAACAGACAAAAGAAGCTTCTCAGGTATCCTCTTTAAAGTAATTTTTTTTTCAACAACAGTTTCATGTGTATCACAAAATATCAACATTTTTTTTCCGAAACAGCTATGTAGCGCGTAGCGATTCCCAAGCTTATTATCATCCATATATTCCTTAATATGATAAATATCATAGTAATATTTTAAAACCTGTTGACAGCAAGTTTTTACGCGGTACAGCCAAGCGGCAGCTTTTGCTGCTGCTCGAACGAGTACCGGACCACGTACTCTCAGTATACCGGTTTGAAGTAGAGCATCTTGTGCTTCTGCGTTTCGTCCGGTGAGTTAGATTTCCGGAGGCCCTCTTTCCCCTCTCCAACCCCCTCCACATCCTTTCGATCTCTCAAATATCCTTAACTCTAGTTGCCGGCCCGACAACAACAAACAAGCCGCATGCCCGTTTGCTTCCTTTCTCTAAAAAAAAATTAAATAAATGTTGGCAAATCGTTTGCTACAAGCCATTTGGAAAGTTGTGACGTTTCGATTTGTTTCTTTAACCTTTAAATAACAATGACTTTGTATGATAAACAAAACTTTTAGAACTTGTTAATAGAATTTGAATATTGACTGGGATTTGAATATAGAAACGTAAACATTAGCCCAAAAATGAGTTACTGACTTGCTAGTAACGTTATAAGCTTGTGCTTTCTCCTTGTATTGAAATTATATATCACTTTCATTATATTTTTTATATACATACATAACCTTTTCATGTAGATATATACATATTGTTAGATATTTTTCTCGACCCGGATTGGTCGGAAAGAAATCAAGTTTTGTATCAGCCGCGGTCCTCTTTGACTATTGAAATCAAAAAACATCCTAATTTCAATAGAAAAGATGACTGGGTACTACCACCGACTTGGGATCCAGTAATAAACAAAATTACATCTAAAACCAAGCATACAACTGCACGACCTCATGATACTGTGTGCACATTTTGCGTAGATCGAACCAAAATTAATAAATAAAAGCTGACGGTAGCTCGAGTTAACTATGACATTTGGACGTCTAACACCTCAGTCCCCCCGTGACCACGGCTGCTGTTAAGCAATCGAAACACCGCGAACATAAAAACATAATTAAACGCGATAAAATCCGTAAACTATAGTTTTGTTTCAAATGTGTAGTGTTCGCGTAAATACAAGATATCATTAACTAATCTAGTTGTTTTGACATTAACATTAACCTTAGTCAGGTTTCATATTTTTCTCCGTCTCGTAGCTAATTTGGATATTCGAAAGTCCCATTAAAACTTTGCATCAATAGTTAATCGAAGGAATCCACAAACTCTTTTCCATTTAAAAGTACACTTGTATTTAAATGTAAACTTTTGATGTTGTTTATCTCGTCTTGTCTACTTTACTCGGAAACAATTTGATTTGATTAGACTAGTCTCTGCAACCTAATCTTTCAAATTGTGAAGAGTGGTAAACGACTGATGTAAACCTTTCTTCTAACAGTAGTTATAAGGAGCCTGCCTAGTAAAGTAGGCTCCTAAGGAGCCGCCTGGGAAGCAACCAACTTCTTACCTACTTTTGCCGTCATTCTCAATTGCAGTATTTACAGGTTGCGAGGCATTCCATCTTAATCCTCAAGGATCTCATCAACATCTGTAGTCTTCGACGTTTGAAGTAGGACTGCATTAACTACGAGTACCTGCCATTAGGTGTACTATTAGATCCTATGTCACTCCATTGGAATAAAAAAAGTTTTCTAAAGTTACATTGCAAAGTTACAAAGCCTTGGGCAAAATCCTTATTAGTTTCAAATGCAGTGAGTATTGGAAGCGGGCAATGCTCAGTGTTTCTCTGCGCGATAGAGTCTCCGTACGTCGAGAACTAGCGTAACCGACATAGCTTTAAGGATCAGCAAGCTTAAGTAGCAATGGGTCACATAGCTCGCAGAACTGACCGTTGGGGAAAAAAGGTTCTTGTGTGGCAGCCGCGTACAGGCAAACTCAGTGTGGGACGACCACCCATAAGACGGGAGTGACGACCTGCGCAGTGTTGCGGGAAGTCGATGGAAGCAGAGGGCTCAGGACCGGTTGTGGCAATCTTTGGGGGAGGCCTATGTTCAGCAGTGGAATTGTGATTACGATGAGCATTGATAACTATTTCCCTCGTTTAACCCTTCCCATGTCACACTTTGAAACAATTAAAATTCTATTGTTACGAGTAATATCAGGAGAGGAGATCAGAATGGTTCAATTATGGCCAGTAGGCCTTCACAATAAAAGATAAATACTATTAATATTTTTATTTTTTTCAAACAACGTGCACAGACGAAAAGGCAACTTTTATAAAAGATAAGAAAAACAGTTATGGTCCACATATAGACATTTTGAAGGTCAAAATCTCAATTAAGAGGACGGCTATGGACACTGCCATTCCATACATCATGAGAATTAAGACTGGGCGGAGATCGAGAAGCCCGACACTGCAGAAAGCGGATACTTTTTGGGAGCACTGCGGCTTTGGGACTTGAAGACGTTTGTTCAATGCTGATTGTAGGCCGGACTCGCGGATTTGCTTGAAGCTGCAACGAAATATATTAAGCTAAGGTCAAGATTATATTCTGCTTCTCATTTAATCTGTAATAAAGAAAGTTTTTATATACAAATCCATTGACGACTTTTTAAAAATTTGTCTTTAGCCCTAGGGGTTACTGATTAATGTTTCTTTCTGAAATAACATGCGACATCGTTGCCTGAACACTACAAACCTGACTCTCAATAGCTCCAAATACGGCGAGTCCTTTTTCACGGGCACGGAGGGGTTGAATCCCATCATGAAGTCCACTTCAACCAAGTCACACTTCTCCATCTCGAGGAAGGTCTGCTCGACGCGCCGATACACTGGCTCGACTATAGAGTGAAACGCGAACAGACCCTGCATTGATTTATTGAAATTATAATACTTCGTCTGGCTGGCAAATAAGAGCCAATACAGTATATACTGCCTGGTATATAAAGAGTATATATAGAGCCGTGGTAGCCTAGTGGTCAGGACGCTCACTTTAGTGTCATAGAGCGCGAGTGACCTAGGTCAAACCCCGGCGCCGGCACTACTAAAATTGTTAATGGCAATTTTAAGTGATGTATTTACCACATGCTCAACGGTGAAGGAAAACATCGTGAGGAACCAGCATGTCTGAGAAATAATAAAAATATTATTTCGAGGATATGTGAAGCTCGCCAACCCGCACTGGAGCACCGTGGCCGGGCCTTCACGGCTCCTAAACCCTCTCTGATACTAGTATTTAAGAAGGAGGCCTTTGCCCAGCAGTGGGCACTTACAGGCTTTACTTTACTTTACTTTTAAATACTGCCTGCGAAGCATTCTACCTAGTCTTTGTATTTGATAATAAAACTTACCTGTCGAATTCTTTCGACGCCATCATTGATCTTGTAAAAATTTGCAACCCCTTTAGAAGGTTTTACTTTCTTTGTGATTTCGACACGAACAGGGTCTGAATACATCTGTACATTAAGATGAGAAGTTAACATTTTGATGACGAAAAGCGGGGAAAGAATATGCCATACTTAATGTCTATATTAATTTTAATATTTATTGATAGTAAAATGATAAATAAAATCAGCAAGCAGAAGTGGCAATGGGCCGGTCACATAGCTCGCAGAACTGACAACCATTGGGGAAAAAAGGTTCTCGAGTGGCAGCCACGTACAGGCAAATGCAGTGTAGGACGACGAAGATGGAGTGACGACCTGCGCAGTGTTGCGGGAAGTCGATGGATGCAGGTGGCTCAGGACCGAGCTTCGTGGCAATCTTTGAGGGAGGCCTATGTTCAGCAGTGGACTTGTGATAGGCTGAAATGATGATGAAAATGATAACTAACATTTGATGAAAAATTGTCGGATTGTTGTCAGTCTTCGGTATATTTTAATACTGTGACCTCTCGACGTGTACTTGCGGTCTGCGGTATAATTAATAACAAAATACACTTACATTATTTTTCGAGTTCGCGCCAAACATCCTTCCCCGAATTAGCCATAAAAGAAATGAACTTACACCAAAAACAAAATGGTTGTAGTCAACGTCGTTTGCGGCCAGTGTCAGCTTAAAGCGGGAAAGCTCAGTTAAAGTTTGAATAGCGCTAGATGGCGCTTGCAGCAGAACTACGATGTTCGCAGAGTACGCAGTGTAAAGCGCCATTAGCGCTGAGAAAACAACCCACAGCACCACACGGCCTGGAATTTTTTTTATTAAATTAATAAGGTCTATAAGCGTAACATGATGTTGAAGTACAGATACGAGCCCGCCATGAGACTAAATGGTCGAGTACCAAATCCTGTACCTATAGCTATTAACGATTGCGGTGTCCGCGAGGGATGGACACGCGGCGGGGGCAATTAATTATTAAGGAATACGAAAGGTTCCAGGTAGAATCTGGTTCATTTATATAGATAGAATGGAGTTTTGTGACGCAGGATCAGTATACCAGCGTCACTTGTAGAAAGAAAGCCGATCCAGCTCCCACAGATGCGAAGCGGTCGTCAGCGACACCCCGGCGGTTTAGTGTCCAGCTGTTCGTGGTTTCGCTACTATATTTTTCATACGCGTGGGATAAAGAGTATTGCATCCAGCGGAAGAGGCGGGACGTCTGCCCGCACCGACGTTTTCAACCACGCACGAATGCATTTCTTTTTTGGTTGCGCCTGCCGCTCTCCGACTTGACATAATATACAGACAGCCATTTTAGCGTGTGCAGTAAATAACTATATCTTTCAAACTAACAGCCGTTACAATTCCAGTGCACGATATACTGGATCTTTAATATTTTTTTTATACAAAAGCATTAATGAGTCTGGTATGCATTTCTCGAAAGAGCATGTTTGTATGAATTTTCAACCTTCAGAGAGGCGCAACAGCTTCCTCAGTATTATTTGATTAGAACTAGAATTTGAACAAAAAATTGATAGATTCCTCCTTACACCAGAAATACCTTAGGGCTTTTACTTACCAGAGGCTTTTCTTGGCTCCAAAGTGCAACCTTGCTGGCTGAATGCGCTAATGGTTACTAACATTGCATCGCTGACACTCCCGTCTAGTTGAGACTGAGTCTACAATAAATAAGTTAATGTTATTTATTTATTTATTATTTTAGCCCACCATACAATCAGAAATGTACAGAAGACTTAAAGAATTGGTCGCTGACAACATTTTTTATAATATATATGATATGTCTTATTTCTGGCAGCAAAATCTTCCAGACAACTGTTGGATGAACGGGATCGTAAGAAGAATGAAAGAGAGGGGATGGTGTGGGCGTGAAAAAAAAACGATCACGTACAGAGGTACGTATTTACCTACCCAAGTACATATACTCGTATACATACCTGTAAACGTTACATACGTTACAACATTAATTTTAACCTCAAGTTCCACATGCCATTTCTAACACTGAATATCATTTAGACAAGTAGCTAGTTTAGTCACTGGGTTTTTTGTTATTCTACTTCACGATACATTTGCGCTATTAGTGATCTAGGCCTACGACACCCTGTTTAAAAATCTTATTGACCTGGTCGTGTTCGATCCCTTGCCCCTTGTTTGAAGTCGCCGATAAGCTGTCAATGAAATCCAGCGAGGTCGCCGCTCTTACTGAGGTCAGTAAACTATTAGGCATGACGAACAGCGCTTGCATTTTTTTTGGATGACTTTCTCAATTTTTTTTTTTATTAAATTAATAAGGTCTATAAGCGTAACATGATGTTGAAGTACAGATACGAGCCCGCCATGAGACTAAATGGTCGAGTACCAAATCCTGTACCTATAGCTATTAACGATTGCGGTGTCCGCGAGGGATGGACACGCGGCGGGGGCAATTAATTATTAAGGAATACGAAAGGTTCCAGGTAGAATCTGGTTCATTTATATAGATAGAATGGAGTTTTGTGACGCAGGATCAGTATACCAGCGTCACTTGTAGAAAGAAAGCCGATCCAGCTCCCACAGATGCGAAGCGGTCGTCAGCGACACCCCGGCGGTTTAGTGTCCAGCTGTTCGTGGTTTCGCTACTATATTTTTCATACGCGTGGGATAAAGAGTATTGCATCCAGCGGAAGAGGCGGGACGTCTGCCCGCACCGACGTTTTCAACCACGCACGAATGCATTTCTTTTTTGGTTGCGCCTGCCGCTCTCCGACTTGACATAATATACAGACAGCCATTTTAGCGTGTGCAGTAAATAACTATATCTTTCAAACTAACAGCCGTTACAATTCCAGTGCACGATATACTGGATCTTTAATATTTTTTTTATACAAAAGCATAAATGAGTTTGGTATGCATTTCTCGAAAGAGCATGTTTGTATGAATTTTCAACCTTCAGAGAGGCGCAACAGCTTCCTCAGTATTATTTGATTAGAACTAGAATTTGAACAAAAAATTGATAGATTCCTCCTTACACCAGAAATACCTTAGGGCTTTTACTTACCAGAGGCTTTTCTTGGCTCCAAAGTGCAACCTTGCTGGCTGAATGCGCTAATGGTTACTAACATTGCATCGCTGACACTCCCGTCTAGTTGAGACTGAGTCTACAATAAATAAGTTAATGTTATTTATTTATTTATTATTTTAGCCCACCATACAATCAGAAATGTACAGAAGACTTAAAGAATTGGTCGCTGACAACATTTTTTATAATATATATGATATGTCTTATTTCTGGCAGCAACATCTTCCAGACAACTGTTGGATGAACGGGATCGTAAGAAGAATGAAAGAGAGGGGATGGTGTGGGCGTGAAAAAAAAACGATCACGTACAGAGGTACGTATTTACCTACCCAAGTACATATACTCGTATACATACCTGTAAACGTTACATACGTTACACAAAGTTTTTATATACAAATCCATTGACGACTTTTTAAAAATTCCACATGCCATTTCTAACACTGAATATCATTTAGACAAGTAGTTAGCTAGTTTAGTCACTGGGTTTTTTGTTATTCTACTTCACGATACATTTGCGCTATTAGTGATCTAGGCCTACGACACCCTGTTTAAAAATCTTATTGACCTGGTCGTATCCGCTCCCTTGCCCCTTGTTTGAAGTCGCCGATAAGCTGTCAATGAAATCCAGCGAGGTCGCCGCTCTTACTGAGGTCAGTAAACTATTAGGCATGACGAACAGCGCTTGCATTTTTTTTGGATGACTTTCTCAATTTTTTTTTTTTAATTTTTCACTAAATCGCCTTGAATTTCATACAGCGTTGGTTGGGTTACTACGAACCAATTTAACACATAAGTGATGATGAAAGGATGCTGCTGCAATTGTACTCACAAATGTAGAGACTCCCACTCGTCTTCACGTTCCCATATTCGGTATTTTGCGTGGCAGTGGAACTACCCCGGTCCAGCCGCCCCATACGTGCTGCAGCATAAACCGCCGCTTGGCTCTACCGCGTATAAATCTTCAAATGTAATACCAACCCTTCCAAGTCGAGCCTCAAATTTACTAGCGAGATACATAGTAACAGCAGAGAAGCAAACACAGCCAGCGACAGCCATCCACACCTCAGTGGAGAATGGGAGGGAGAAAATATTATTCACGTAGGAGAGTGGGGGCTGCCGAAAGATGAATCCGACTCTAAATGGTGCTATATTATCAGTGTACTGGATTACTTCCAAACGTTCTGTGTACACAGCGCAGTTGGTCCCTAAAATGCAGAGGTTAAAATTTGACAATTAACCAGAACTAAAATGAATGTAACGGTCTCCTTTTGCAAATAGAGTTCGTGTAGGTCCGAACTAATTAACGCTTTAACGGTGGAATAAAATCGCAATATTTTGCAGTTGTCCATTTTATAAGTACCCACCTACTACGATGTGACGTGACGTGACATACATAGTTTTCCACTTGAGTACTATCAAAATTAGCTTGTAAATTATCTATGTGTGTTCTGTATCTTAGATTTAGAGTGATGCATAAAAATTACTTTATCCTTTTCATTTATTTTTCTGCGAGCGTGCAAATAGTGACAAGAGTAACTAATTAGGGGGCAACTTATAGGTTATGGCCAGATTATGTATGTATATTTATAGTTGTATAGACCCCAACCAGTACATATACTCGTATACATACCTGTAAACGTTACATACGTTACACAAAGTTTTTATATACAAATCCATTGACGACTTTTTAAAAATTCCACATGCCATTTCTAACACTGAATATCATTTAGACAAGTAGTTAGCTAGTTTAGTCACTGGGTTTTTTGTTATTCTACTTCACGATACATTTGCGCTATTAGTGATCTAGGCCTACGACACCCTGTTTAAAAATCTTATTGACCTGGTCGTGTTCGATCCCTTGCCCCTTGTTTGAAGTCGCCGATAAGCTGTCAATGAAATCCAGCGAGGTCGCCGCTCTTACTGAGGTCAGTAAACTATTAGGCATGACGAACAGCGCTTGCATTTTTTTTGGATGACTTTCTCAAATTTTTTTTTAAAATTTTTAACTAAATCGCCTTGAATTTCATACAGCGTTGGTTGGGTTACTACGAACCTATTTAACACAGAAGTGATGATGAATGGATGCTGCTGCAATTGTACTCACAAATGTAGAGATTCCCACTGTTCTTCACGTTCCCATATTCGGTATTTTGCGTGGCAGTGGAACTACCCCGGTCCAGCCGCCCAATACGTGCTGCAGCATAAACCGCCGCTTGGCTCTACCGCGTATAAATCTTCTAATATATACTAACCCTTCCAAGTCGAGCCTCAAATTTACTAGCGAGATACATAGTAATAGCAGAGAAGCAAACACAGCCAGCGACAGCCATCCACACCTCAGTGGAGAATGGGAGGGAGAAAATATTATTCACGTAGGAGAGTGGGGGCTGCCGAAAGATGAATCCGACTCTAAATGGTGCTATATTATCAGTGTACTGGATTACTTCCAAACGTTCTGTGTACACAGCGCAGTTGGTCCCTAAAATGCAGAGGTTAAAATTTGATAATTAACCACAACTAAAATGAATATAACGGTCTCCTTTTGCAAATAGAGTTCGTGTAGGTCCGAACTAATTAACGCTTTAACGGTGGAATAAAATCGCAATATTTTGCAGTTGTCCATTTCATAAGTACCCACCTACTACGATGTGACGTGACGTGACATACATAGTTTTCCACTTGAGTACTATAAAAATTAGCTTGTAAATTATCTATATGTGTTCTGTATCTTAGATTTAGAGTGATGCATAAAAATTACTTTATCCTTTTCATTTATTTTTCTGCGAGCGTGCAAATAGTGACAAGAGTAACTAATTAGGGGGCAACTTATAGGTTATGGCCAGATTATGTATGTATATTTATAGTTGTATAGACCCCAACCAGTACATATATAAATAACCTTATAAACAATAATGAATGGGGTAAGGAAGACGACCCTACCGCACACCGGCGTAACAGTTTAAGTGACGAAGCTGTTGCATCGACGCAAGCAGTCAGCACCTGCCAAGAGGTGTTACGGGGATCAGGCCGACACTGTCGCCTTTTGGCGTAGCCTGCGGTCAGAGCCCGTAAACCACAGCAAGGGCCCTTGGACGGAGGTCTGCGCGAGTCATTATGCAGATATTACACCCATGGACACCGTCGTCATAGCAACAGACGACGTAGTTGAGGCGGTCTGTAGGGCCATGAAAGTTCGGGACTCGACGGGCTGCGTGTCACCCTGACCTCAAGTTACTCGTCCCTAATCGCTTCCATCTGATGGAATTGCTGAAAATCACTTGTGATTTTAGCCTCATTTATACCTTTAGCATGCGTAGGTGGATTCAAAACTAAACCTAAACGCCCTGGACAGTAAAGTCCGCACAATCATGACGTCTCACAGGATGCATCAACACCGACATAACAGTTTAAGTGACAAAACTGTTGCGTCGACGCAATCAGTCAGCACCCGGCCAAGGGGTTTGCGCCGTGCCTCGGCAAAAGTGAGCGTGCAAAGGCTCGTATGTGCAAATGACCTTTCAAAACACAATATACGGTGTCGGTCCGGGGGTCTTTCGTTAAACGATGCTTAAAAATGGATGATGGAATTAACAAGTACGCGCATGGGGCAGCTACCTGGGCGCTAGCGCCGGACGTGGTAGCGTGTGGACCGCCAGCCAGCGCGAGGAGTTGCACTACCACCTCGTAGCATTGCGCACCAGTCCCACCAGCTGGCTAGGTGTCGGCGGGGTCATCCAGGATCCAGCAATCGACACCCGCCGCTGTTGTAGTACGGCGCAAGCGATGGACATTTCTTATGAACACGAACGCATTGCGCGCGTACTTCAGAACGAAAGAGGAAGAAGCTAGAGGAATAGCATATCTGGCCAGGGTGCACTGCTATTTTGCTGAGCTGGAGCTTTCCGAACTTGTTGCAACAATGTAAATTCTTTTGTGTCATGTCATACATGTGAAGAGATAACAGCCTGTTAATTGTCCACTTCGGGCTTTTCCTACCTTGACCTCTAAAGGTCTTCCCATAGGATTTGCTATAATTTTGGAATAACTAAATTCAGAAGTCTGCGCGCACGAAGTATTTTTAATTGTTATTGCTCCTATTAAAGCTTTATCAGAAGTGTTTTGCACCTAATCGATTTCGTTAAACTAAACGACTGGACCTATGTGAAGGATTGCGGCCAGAGTCTGCAAGTAATGGATGAATACAAGGAGCTTATTGATATTATACTCCAATAAGAGGGATTTAATAGAGCGGAATTAGAGCGTGCTTGATGTAAGCGCAACATGTTTTACTTGGAACCGTCTGGAGTACATCAATTTATATACTAAAATAGTATTCTTTTTTATGGGAAAGGGGACGAACAAGCAAGCGTCTCGCCGGATGACAAATGGTTAACGACGATAACGTACATCTTCAATATATTTTGAGGTGTGCATAAATGTTAGGATATTTAATTTAGAAACAGTTATACGCAGATGGCTAGGATAAGCAAATTAAAATGTACGTACCCAAATCAGCTCTCGTATTAAGGATATCGTTTATCATCCCTGACCACCGTCCACTTTGTTTGTATCCCAATCTGTGGCTAAAGATATACTGTGGCGTGGCGTTCAACATTTGAAACGCCAGTTTTACCACCATCCAAGAAATCTTGGCCACAGTGTCATGTTGAACTTCCCTAACAGTGGTTAAATTATGAGTCAATAATATTGTTAGAAATCGACATATCTGTAATTCATTAACATCGAAATATAAGCACTGGAAAAGCTCTTTGATGCTGGACAAAAGTTTAAAACTAAGCGTAGTAAGTACATATTCAACTTACAATCGATCCTCCATATGGTACTGAGAGGAGTTACTATCTTGAATGACAATGGCCATGGTTAGAGGATGCCGCATAAGGTCTTTACGTCTTCGGAATAGCTCCCTGTGAGGCCTTGCGTCGACAAGGCTCTCATTATAATAACCACGACGTTTGGAAATCAGCGTCCCGAAAATTGATGTTTTATGAACTGTGCACATGGAAAGATTAAGATTACCACCCGTCTGACCTAGTCGGGTCGCCCTGCACTAAGTATGCATGTTAGAAGTGGCCACTGAAGAACTTTGCTTGTTGATCCTTATAGGCCATTTTATTTAAAATGGACTAAGAATGAGATCCATTTTACATAGTGACAGATTTACTTACAAGACGACGGGTTTGAACACGTTGTAATTAGAGTCTAGTGTTACTGTGAAGGAACTAATGTAAGACTTAAATGACAAAGTCACTACTTAACTTTTTTTTCAGTTGTAATAATTTTGAAACTTACATTCATCTAATGTGAAAGTGTCTTTTTCTCTGTTGGCCAAAACTAAGTCGCTGCCAGGCAATATGAGTAGATCCCGAAAAAAAATTGATTTATCTTCTTCTAAAGAGTTTAATATCAACCAACGATGCGGAAAAGCAAATAAATTACTTGCAGAAGCCTGATTGAAAAAAAAAAATTGTAAATGTTAGGCCATAATTCATGATAACTAATTAAAATCACTGATATAATTAAACACAAATATTAAAGGACGACTCAGACAGAGGTCGACGGCGTGGAGGGAACCGCATCGCAACGGCTATACGTGTACATGGCGTCAGCCGAACGTAGCCGATTGCTTTTTGGGGAATGTTCGTTCCACGAGATACCTATACGTTTAAAAGAAGAAAATAAAAGGTTATCGAAAAAAAGATGATCCGCGTAGTTAACAATGTTTAGTGCTTTTACGAGACTGAAAAGCATTCGGTAATCCTAGTGACAGATTGGTTTCTGTCTTTTAACGCAGTTTTTTTAAACATTACGAAAAATTACACGTATCTTCAACGAGAATTCCATAAATACTTCCTGGGCGATTTCTATTATGGTGGAGTTCTTCCAGCTTATAATCAGAAGAGGTCACCTGCACCTATGCAGGTAAGCTAGCGTTGGTACTAACGCAAACAATGGTATTTTGCCAATCTATCTTCCACAACTTCTTTCTTCTTCTTCTCTAACAGTCTGTGCCATCCTTTTTATTAAATCTCCAAAAAACCCATGCATGGAAGTCTTACTACACTGGACAGACGGGTTGATATTCGCAGTGCCGGTACTGTTGCACTGAAGATGCTGCTTCTCATGTTTTGGGTAAGCCATAGTCGGATGGATTTTCCGCATTAAGTCGATCGCCATAGCCACTGAAATTGTTAATAGCGACTTTAAGAGCTAAATTTACCACTTGCTCAGCGGTGAAGGAAAACCGGCATGGCAGAGAAATAATAATAAATTTTATTTATGCTAATCCACACTGGAGCAGCGTGGCGGATTCTTCCCGGCTCCAAAAACCCTCTCAAATATTTGTGCAGGAGGCCTATGCCCAGCAGTGGGCACTTTCAGGCTGCTACTTTACCATAGCCTCGTCGGTTAGTCGGCAGCCTTCATCGTGTGCAGGTGAGATTGACCTTTGAAAATTTGCGATTTTCACTCTAGCATCCAACTTCATGATAATCAATATGAAACCTAATAAAATTTTGGTTTCTTCACACATCATACTAAAAAAGTCCTAAGTCTAACTATTCAATACAAAACCAAAACCTCAAACTCAAATTGAAATTTTCGCAAAATTTGATAATGTTACTTATGGGCGGGCATACTTTGCGTACTTGTGAAGCAATGTTGCGTAAATTAAAATAGTCTTAAGTAACTTAAAATTTAAAATATTATTTACCGATTTCAGCGTGTTAGTTTACTTTTTTAATCCCGGGGGGACTGAGGTGTTTAACGTCCTGATGTCATAGCTAACTCGGCTACCTTCTAGTTAGTTCTTTGTAGTTATTAATTTTTGGTCCGATCTCCGGCTGAAAACGTTACGAACGGGAGTTCCTCCCACTACAAGTACAAGCGCGCATTACCGCCCGTCTTCACCCACATCGACGGGAAACCCAAGCCGAGGTCTTGTACCTCCTTAAAGGGTCCTCCTCTAGTCGTCGAAAGTAAAAGGAATGTATACATTTTCTCTAGTGTCAAAAATAGTTAAAGTTAAAAAAAAAATCTTACATTTGATAAATATTCTTTCGAAAAAGGGCAGTCCAAATCGGCCAGGAATAGTGCATCATGTACTTGATATTTGTAAGTTATATGACTTGAATACGTTGATCTTATTCCCGCATTAGATAATTCCTTTGAAAATTTTAATTTTGTCACTAAAAATATGTTTATTTTTTTATTTTCATAATTTAACGAAAAGAAACTAAAAATATAGTAACTTTCATACGTATGTCTGTTTTGTGGGTATTAGAAAAAATTAAAAATGCACAAAAGATACAAAAAACATCATATTTCCGCCCTTTGTAAGTCCAACGCTGAACACGCTTTCTCTATAGATTGCTACATTCCTCCTTAGCCAACTGCAATATTGCGTTTGTCGTTTTGTTACTGATCATCCTGCACTGTGTTTGCTTTTACGAGGAAAAGAGAGGCTCAAGAACCTCTCTTTCCTAATGATTATGAGAGATCTATGTCCCAAGCTAACCGATACCAGGGTAACTCACGTAGCTCTCAATTGTGTGTGTCATCAATGACTATTGGCACTGATGAAAGACATTTTAGAACACCAGCATAACATTTTAGGTACATGAGACGAGAAGATGTCTCTAAAGCTGCTAGATTTAGAACACTTCTGTAGTCTAAGTAAACAGTTTTAATGAGTAATTATATTTTCATACAATTCCGTGGTAGAGGCAAGCGGCAGCTGTTGCTGCTGCACGAGTGTGCCGATCCGACCGGGGTACCATGACCTAGCAGAATATCGGCGTGAAGTAGAGGCATCTTGGGCTTCTGAGTTTCGTTCGGTGAGTGAAGTAACTGGAGGCCCACTCCCCCTTATCATCCTCTCTGCCATCCCCCAAATATCTTAAAAGGCTGGCAACGTACCTGCAGGTGTTACAGATGCATCTGACGGTAATCACTTACCATCAAGATGAGCCTCTTGCGACTGCCCTCTTCCCAAAACAAAAAAAAAACCCATTGCTTGTTGAATATAATTTACGAGATTCACAAAAATAAGTTAGACTTTCGCTGATTTACTAGGATTAAAATAAATTTATAGATATTTTGACATAGATCAAAGATTCGTTTTTGAAGTCTTTATATGTTTATCCGCGAATTAAGTTTTAAGCAAACGTAAAAAGATTTAGATTAATTTGAATTGGTATAAGGTTTTAATAGTAATAGAAGAACGTATGAAATTGAAATGCATATGGGCATTTATCTGTTGTCCGTGGGTTACAGAGCAAGTCAACTTACTCCTTTTCCAGCATAAGGCGTAGCAAATTAAAAATGTCGGCTTATTCTCATTTTGGATGAAACTTGTAACAAAATGTATTGTAGTTGGATCACTACATTTGACATGTTCTCGACAAAATAAAATCAAAAAGAGCGTAATGAACTTCATTGTCTTTTACCCTTGTGTAATATCGATATGAAAACGATGAAAAATGTATTTGACTATATCGATAATTGTCTGGATAATCAAATATATAGTCTACGATTGATTTAATATTCCACGAAGCTTACTCCGTTCTTGTTCAAATAAGAACAGTAAGTAGCAATTATGTGTGACTAATTATACGTTAAAGCTTAAGCGGTTGTAATCGCTTTAACATTTTTAACCTATTAATTAAAAAACGAACTAGCGTTTGGTGAATAATTAGAAATTATTATAGCGCCTTTTATAATAATATAGCCCTGGTAGCCTAGTAGTACCTGACGGTGACCTGGGTTCGATACCCGATGCCGGCACCACTAAAAATGTTAATAGTGCTGAATTAAACACTTGCTTGGGGCTGAAGAAAAATATCTAGAAGAACCTCCATGTCTGAGTAATAATATAAAATAATATTTCTGAGGACGTGTTAAGTCCGCCAACTCGCGCAGGAGCAGCGTAGCGGACCCTTCCCGGCTCCAATATACTATCTATCTCATATATAACATACATATTAATTTTTTTTAATTTTTAATATACTATCTATCATGTAATTAGGGAGGAGAGGAAGGGGGATAGGGTCTCCGGTTATCTCACTCACCGAACGTAACGCAGAAGCACAAGATGCCTCTACCTTACGCCGGTATTCTGTGATACCGTGGTGGTGCCCCGGTCGAGTCGGTCCTTTCGAGCAGCAGCAAAAGCCGCCGCTTGGCTCTACCATTTACTACTACGGAGTTCCTGTTTGTAACATTTTATATTAATCATTTACGGGTTGTGAGTCATTCCATTTTAGTCCGCAAGGGTTATCCATGGTTATTCTGGTGTGTATAGGCTGCAGTACCCGCGTAGTAAGGTGGACTGTAAGTGACCCCGATCCAAAAAAAATAACCCCTGGTACTAGAGATGGTGATGTTAGAGATGCAATTCCCCGTCCCTAGTCTCGTTAGACATTAATGGAGCTTTCATATCGCTGCGCTTGCTTTGTTTTCGAACTTAGATTTTCGTCTCGAGCTAATAACTTGTAATAAAATGAAACAATATTTTTTTCCACGTATCAGTTAATTTTATTCGTGCAAAGCTTGTATCATGCTTATTACTCTAATAATAAGGCGCACTGTCGACTGATAATTATAACTATAATAGAGATGATCACATAACGAAGTGATATTCGGTGATTTTATTTTGTTGCTTCCGCCTCGCCCTTAGAATAATTCTGAAAAAAGGAAATCGACGTGGATTTTTTGATATTTAAACAGAGATAGAGACAAAGTTCCGTTAGTATATCTACATGTTGTCTAGGTAGTCAGAAAATATGATGGCTTATACACCTTGACTTGGCTTACCACACTACACAAAGGGGATTGGTGGGGTATTGCCTCCAGCTCTACTCGCTGTACTATCCAGCTAAAATTGTATTTTTATTTCTTAATTTGGGTTGAAAAACGAGCTAACTGGTGGAAAGTGGCTTCTGCAGCGTATGAACACCTGCTAACAACTTCAATTGTGAAAGTTTGCAGAAACGTTGTAATGTCTCACAGGCCAGGAAACACAACGGGAATTGCTTTGCTTTTTAGCGGCAGAAATGGACAAGAGTGTGGGTACATACCCAGACGACTCCTAGGCATAGAAGGAAAGGTGAAAATAAAAATAAAGGCGTGTGATTGCGTTATTTTCATTATCATTTGACAGTTTCGGATTAAATTATTGGCCGCATAAAGGTCTGGGAGAACACAGTATATTCTAAAATCGAAAAGAAAAGAATCTAGCATCCTCTTTCTTCCCGTAAGTGTAATGAAAAAACCCTTGAAAATAGCTATGGCTACATAATGATCTACGAAAAATACCTGACCAATATTAAACGGACCGATGATGAGCAGCAGCATCTGTGGTGCTCGGTATCCGGTACTGCTATCCCCAATCCGAACGTGGCGTATATGACAAATCCTCCTTATGGGAGAGGCCTATGTCCTGCAGTGGACTACTGACAGTTAAGGTAAGGTATCGGATTCGTTTGCGGATATTGAGGTAGAATTTGACACTGTAATACAGCATGTTTAACTTCTACTATTCGTCCAGTTAGGAGGGGTACGCTAAAATAGCTTAGAAGTATATTAGGAACGTCATCAGTTTGTACTTACAATCGTTTATACATGATCTCCAACAGTAATACGGCGGGGGCTAACAGCATACCGTACATTGTAGCCAATATGGCGGGATACATATCAGTGATGCCAACGCTGCTGAACGTGGATATGGTACCGGAGCAACGTGGCCGTGTAACATGCAACCTGTGATGGTTGTTCGCCTGAATACCTGTCTCGCGGATTTTGATGAAGCTGTAGAAAAATATGAAAAAACAGTCAGAATTCAAATATGGATATAAGGGATGGATCACCCTAAGCTGGTTTAACTGTTAATGTCAACCCCACCTACAAGTGGTGCGCACTGATGTCTGATAATCGAAGTTCTGGCAACAGATCAATGGTAGACTATCCACCCGAATATGACGAATTTCAACCCGAAAGACTATAGCTATCTTCTAAACTAGTGCAGGGTGGCGTATGGGTAAGCCTTCCAAGAAATATAGCCCTGCTTTTGCTAGCGCTTCCTTGGAGGCCTTCATTGGTGTTATCCTGAGATTAAACTTCTGTCTAATCTAATTGATACTTTGTGTATGGCTTAGAAATAGAATAGTAATTAAACAAAAGGTTTAATTTAATGTCGTAATATCGCATCCAACCTGTATAAGCACGCTTGCCTCTTACCCATAAGGGTAAGCAGATTTGGCATAAGTCAGTGTCGATTCAAGTATAATTGAAGCTCATCTGCGGCGTAGCTAACCTGGCTTTCGAAACCCACCCTTTGCCCCTCCGGGAGATAGAATGTGATGCATGGCTTATTAGTAAATTATAATGTTATAAAAGAGTTCTTAAACTATTAAATTACTTGATTTTGAAAAGATCCTTAAAAGGAGATCTCTTTTGGCCTGGAACCCACGGGTCTATCTCGTTGATGTAGTCGATCTCTACCAAATCGCATTTCTCTTCCTCTTGATAAGTTTCTTGGATGAGCCTATATCCAGGATTGAGCTCCATATGAAACGCGAACAATCCCTGAAACACAAAGGATGTGTACAGCATGTGTATAGCCCATTGGGGTACAGTGGTAGAAATTAAGTGGTATTATTACCTAGTTCAAGGATCCGTGCACAAGGTACGCTTCTTCCCCATCGTGCACTACCACCACAATAATCACAGAGAGAGCAAGCAATCAGATTTTTTAGTATTACACAGGAGTGCAGGCGTGCTGACGATTTTCTACCGTGTCACCTAACCCAGCCGTTGCTACCTCTTCCTCCTATCTATCTTAGCTTCCTATTGCCTATGCTATATGGCCTATGTTCAGCCTGTCACAACTCCAGAGGAATAGTGACAGTTGTGCAGCTGCAAAACTGCCACAAAGCACTATCCTGAGCCACCTGCATCTAACAACTTCATAATTTATTTTTTCTTTTAATTGTTCTAGAGACACGTGCATACCTATTTTAAATAAATGAATTGTATACTTACACGTCTTATTTTCTCTACGCCCTCTTTCATACTATAAAAATTAGGTTTCTTCCCTTTCGGTGCAATTTTTTTGTCGTAGATAGTCTTTCGTATTGGTTCGTTTAGTTTCTGAGAATCAAAATTTTCTGTGTATTGTTTCCGGACAGTGTCGATATGTAAATTAATAAAGTAGGTGACATCTCTAAATAGCATAGAACAAAGTCGCAAGTTTGTACTGTTGTTTATAACTTCCAAACTTTTATATGCAGTTTTTACCATTATTTAGAACGAGGTAGATTTATATGTATAACTTAATCAGATTTAGTCAGTAATCAGTTGTATTACCGATCTGTATGTGCAAAGCTAACGCGATTCGACAGTTTTTTGCATAAACGAACCTTAAAGAAATATCTGTTGTACTCGAAATCACTCGCGCCGAGTTTTAAAGGCGAGTTGAGAAGGTCGGGCAGAGTCCTCACGGAGGAACTGGGCGCACGAAGCAGTACCACTATATTCGCGGAGTAAGCAGAGTACAGAATAGTCAAAGCGATGAACAACAACAGCGTCACGCACCTACCTGTAAAAAATAAAAATGGTCTGAAATTTTCTACCGTTTGGAAATTAGTCTGTTGCTGCTCTTCTAAGAGGGGAGAATGGTCTTGGCCGTGTTCGACCAGTGCGCTATGCCACAAATAATTTCACAAAAATTACGTATAACGTCGTTCCCCGTTAATATCGTGTTACTTTTTAACATAGTTTATTTTTGAAATGAAACAATTATTTACGCATTTAATTGCATTTAATTATGTTTTTATATTTCCGACGATAGTTTATTTTACCCAAGTACACTATGACTTGGGTAAAATAAACTATCGGATTTGAAAAATAACACGGTATTATTTTATCAGGGATGAACTTCACACGGAATTGTCATGAAATAATTTATATACCATAGGTCCGTAAGTGTAAGTGCGTAAAGACATTGGCATTTACTCGTCTTTACGTTCCCATATTCTACGTTATGTTTATGAGATAAAATCTAAGGAATAGTAAGATGTAATGTTAAAGACATGCGACGTGACACGACACTATCTGGATTGAAAACCTGGTTATTTCGCATGTCAGAGTTGATACCGTCGTCTGTGTCAAGCTACGAGGCTTGTATTATTCAATATAATAATAATCATGTCCTCCTGGTCGATTTCAATCAATCATGGTGACAACTTCCGAATGCTATCGGCGGTTGTGAAGTGCGCAAGACATATTATACCACCGCAAGTGTACGCATAAACATCTCCAGCTGGGATTCGTACTCAGTGTACGAGACTCAACAGTCAACTTTTAAGCCTTAACCTTAGCAGCCTGTAAATAGTCCACTGCTGGACATAGGTCTCTCCCATAAGGAGGATATGAAATGATCGCTACACTCGGCACTTGTTGATCTTAGTATCAGACGTCTCGCACCTTAGACGCTGCTGCACGCCATCGGTCGTATTTTTGAGATGCCCCGCCATCTTACGGGTTTTTTCTTAGTCGCCTCTTACGACTACCACGAGGAGAAAGGGGGTGGCAGATTCATACGCCGATAGCACACGGCAGGTCGCTACGTATACACCCAGTACGTAGGTCCTCAAGTGCGCTGACCACTAAACCAAGGGGTCCACGCCTAAGCTTATTCATGACAATAACTAACCAGCAGCATATCTTGGCTCAAGCGTGCATCCTTGTTGCAATACAGCGCCTATGATTAATATTAGCACATCCGCCCACGTCCCATTCAGTTGTGTTGGATGCTGCAATCATAAATATTACTGTAACTGATAGACAAGATAAATCGATTACAATTAGTTAATTTCATTATAATTCGTACTCCGTAGTATTTAGACCTTGTCTCTATAAACGTAGTCCATATTGATATTAACTATTTAGCCAGAATATTTCTGCATGATATGAATTTAGATAAATTGATACCTACTGGTATGCGCAGAAGTTCAACAAATGTATTTTAAAAAATCATTATCATCTTTCCTATGAAACATTTTTTTCTTTAGAGCTACTGTAAAATTTAGAATGCCTTTCAAAGAAGATTTTGCCGCGCGAATCAGGTGGCTTATTGAGCTCTCCCCATCCATAGACTATGGGATTAGGATTCTGCGATTTCGAATGCTTTTCTGTACATGTTCGGTTGCCGGAGTCAGAGCTTTTGTAAATCAACAGAGTCTAGTATGTACGAGTACAGAAAGGGCATAACATTTGCCGAAGAAATTGAAAAAAAACCCCTATACCACTACCTAATGTTTTTTTTTTCAATTTTTATAAACTTGATAGTCAAACCCATAATATACTATATGACAGTCAGGGATGTAAAGTGTTCTCTGTCAATTCGAGTTTGGGTTTTGATAATAATAACACAGAAACAAATGACAAAGTACTAACCATACCCACCGCAGCTTCCCATTTGGAAGTAATGAAAAGAAAAATGGCGCAGGCGAGTACGCAAATAAAAATCGCAAACCAGACCGCCCCAGTGAAGGGTAGCGTGAATATGTTGGACAAGAGCGCTAGTGGAGGCTCGCGGAAGACGAACCTCACAGCGGTGGAGCCGACCATGGCGATGTAGTCGATGCACTGCATGCGCTCTTGAGTGAAGATCGTTAATGTTCCTGTAACATTATGAAGTCTTTGTAACTCTCCATGGGTTTACTTCAACATCACGTTGAGTGATTAATTATCCCTCCCAACTACTGTCAAAAGACGTAAGAGAGAAAGATTTTATCGATCATTTTCCTTATGTGGACCTTGGCACTATCCACAAAGACCCTTCCCTAGTTGAACCCGTATGTAAAAGGTAACAAGGTAAAAAGAGTAACTCAAAACCTGCTGAATCTGTTATGACTTTCCATAACTGTGATATCAGAATTTCTGGCATTGAACCCGACGTTACAATTACTTGGGTTCATTGAATATAACAAACCTTTTAGATTTATGTGGCGTGATTGGATTGCATTTATATGAAGATCTCTAAAAATACAATCTAGTATTTTAGCAATATATTATCCGGCTTCTTGTTCGATCGCAGACATGGAGATAATAAAATTTAGTTAGCATAGCATAATTCAGAGGGATGAAAGAATTAAAAAAATAAATGTTTAAATGCATGGTCTCCCCTAGGTGCGCCAATAGGCCCTTAACTTATTGTCAGAGTCACATAGCGATTTGTTTTTACCAAGGTCCGCTTCTTTCTTCAGTAGATGATCAATAATCCCTTGCCAGTTGCCGTTCTTATCCCTGTATCCCCATGTATGTGTAAATATTAACTTTTCTGAAGCGTTTAGCATTTCGAAACATATTTTCACAATCGCGTATGACATTTTTGTTATGGAGTCTTGGTGGAGGTTCCTGTGAAAAAGAAACAATCACCTATGTTTTAAGATTGGTACACATTAAATCATCATCATCATCATCATTTCAGCCTATCAGAAGTCCACTGCTGAACATAGGCTTCCCCCAAAGATTGCCACGAAGCTCGGTCCTGAGCCACCTGCATCCACCGACTTCCCGCAACACTGCCCAGGTCTTCACTCCATCTTGTGGAGGGTCGTCCTACACGTTAAATAATCACTCATTATTACTTAATTTATCTTCACTAGCCTATATGATGTCGGATCATATTCATAAAAAGCCTAACAAAAGCTGGCATGCCATGAGTGGAAGATTTGGACACACTCAACAATCTAGGCAGGAGGATTAGTGAGCACAGTGTCGGTCGGAACACCTTCGCCCCGGAGCAGTGTGCGTGAGCAGGGCAGGCACTAGGTACACATATTGGACGGAACACCTTCGCACCGGAGCAGTGTGCGTGAGCAGGGCAGGCACTAGGTACACATATTGGACGGAACACCTTCGCCCCGGAGCAGTGTGCGTGAGCAGGGCAGGCACTAGGTACACATATTGGACGGAACACCTTCGCACCGGAGCAGTGTGCGTGAGCAGGGCAGGCACTAGGTACACATATTGGACGGAACACCTTCGCACCGGAGCAGTGTGCGTGAGCAGGGCAGGCACTAGGTACACATATTGGACGGAACACCTTCGCACCGGAGCAGTGTGCGTGAGCAGGGCAGGCACTAGGTACACATATTGGACGGAACACCTTCGCACCGGAGCAGTGTGCGTGAGCAGGGCAGGCACTAGGTACACATATTGGACGGAACACCTTCGCACCGGAGCAGTGTGCGTGAGCAGGGCAGGCACTAGGTACACATATTGACGGAACACCTTCGCACCGGAGCAGTGTGCGTGAGCAGGGCAGGCACTAGGTACACATATTGGACGGAACACCTTCGCACCGGAGCAGTGTGCGTGAGCAGGGCAGGCACTAGGTACACATATTGGACGGAACACCTTCGCACCGGAGCAGTGTGCGTGAGCAGGGCAGGCACTAGGTACACATATTGGACGGAACACCTTCGCACCGGAGCAGTGTGCGTGAGCAGGGCAGGCACTAGGTACACATATTGGACGGAACACCTTCGCACCGGAGCAGTGTGCGTGAGCAGGGCAGGCACTAGGTACACATATTGGACGGAACACCTTCGCACCGGAGCAGTGTGCGTGAGCAGGGCAGGCACTAGGTACACATATTGGACGGAACACCTTCGCACCGGAGCAGTGTGCGTGAGCAGGGCAGGCACTAGGTACACATATTGGACGGAACACCTTCGCACCGGAGCAGTGTGCGTGAGCAGGGCAGGCACTAGGTACACATATTGGACGGAACACCTTCGCACCGGAGCAGTGTGCGTGAGCAGGGCAGGCACTAGGTACACATATTGGACGGAACACCTTCGCACCGGAGCAGTGTGCGTGAGCAGGGCAGGCACTAGGTACACATATTGGACGGAACACCTTCGCACCGGAGCAGTGTGCGTGAGCAGGGCAGGCACTAGGTACACATATTGGACGGAACACCTTCGCACCGGAGCAGTGTGCGTGAGCAGGGCAGGCACTAGGTACACATATTGGACGGAACACCTTCGCACCGGAGCAGTGTGCGTGAGCAGGGCAGGCACTAGGTACACATATTGGACGGAACACCTTCGCACCGGAGCAGTGTGCGTGAGCAGGGCAGGCACTAGGTACACATATTGGACGGAACACCTTCGCACCGGAGCAGTGTGCGTGAGCAGGGCAGGCACTAGGTACACATATTGGACGGAACACCTTCGCACCGGAGCAGTGTGCGTGAGCAGGGCAGGCACTAGGTACACATATTGGACGGAACACCTTCGCACCGGAGCAGTGTGCGTGAGCAGGGCAGGCACTAGGTACACATATTGGACGGAACACCTTCGCACCGGAGCAGTGTGCGTGAGCAGGGCAGGCACTAGGTACACATATTGGACGGAACACCTTCGCACCGGAGCAGTGTGCGTGAGCAGGGCAGGCACTAGGTACACATATTGGACGGAACACCTTCGCACCGGAGCAGTGTGCGTGAGCAGGGCAGGCACTAGGTACACATATTGGACGGAACACCTTCGCACCGGAGCAGTGTGCGTGAGCAGGGCAGGCACTAGGTACACATATTGGACGGAACACCTTCGCACCGGAGCAGTGTGCGTGAGCAGGGCAGGCACTAGGTACACATATTGGACGGAACACCTTCGCACCGGAGCAGTGTGCGTGAGCAGGGCAGGCACTAGGTACACATATTGGACGGAACACCTTCGCACCGGAGCAGTGTGCGTGAGCAGGGCAGGCACTAGGTACACATATTGGACGGAACACCTTCGCACCGGAGCAGTGTGCGTGAGCAGGGCAGGCACTAGGTACACATATTGGACGGAACACCTTCGCACCGGAGCAGTGTGCGTGAGCAGGGCAGGCACTAGGTACACATATTGGACGGAACACCTTCGCACCGGAGCAGTGTGCGTGAGCAGGGCAGGCACTAGGTACACATATTGGACGGAACACCTTCGCACCGGAGCAGTGTGCGTGAGCAGGGCAGGCACTAGGTACACATATTGGACGGAACACCTTCGCACCGGAGCAGTGTGCGTGAGCAGGGCAGGCACTAGGTACACATATTGGACGGAACACCTTCGCACCGGAGCAGTGTGCGTGAGCAGGGCAGGCACTAGGTACACATATTGGACGGAACACCTTCGCACCGGAGCAGTGTGCGTGAGCAGGGCAGGCACTAGGTACACATATTGGACGGAACACCTTCGCACCGGAGCAGTGTGCGTGAGCAGGGCAGGCACTAGGTACACATATTGGACGGAACACCTTCGCACCGGAGCAGTGTGCGTGAGCAGGGCAGGCACTAGGTACACATATTGGACGGAACACCTTCGCACCGGAGCAGTGTGCGTGAGCAGGGCAGGCACTAGGTACACATATTGGACGGAACACCTTCGCACCGGAGCAGTGTGCGTGAGCAGGGCAGGCACTAGGTACACATATTGGACGGAACACCTTCGCACCGGAGCAGTGTGCGTGAGCAGGGCAGGCACTAGGTACACATATTGGACGGAACACCTTCGCACCGGAGCAGTGTGCGTGAGCAGGGCAGGCACTAGGTACACATATTGGACGGAACACCTTCGCACCGGAGCAGTGTGCGTGAGCAGGGCAGGCACTAGGTACACATATTGGACGGAACACCTTCGCACCGGAGCAGTGTGCGTGAGCAGGGCAGGCACTAGGTACACATATTGGACGGAACACCTTCGCACCGGAGCAGTGTGCGTGAGCAGGGCAGGCACTAGGTACACATATTGGACGGAACACCTTCGCACCGGAGCAGTGTGCGTGAGCAGGGCAGGCACTAGGTACACATATTGGACGGAACACCTTCGCACCGGAGCAGTGTGCGTGAGCAGGGCAGGCACTAGGTACACATATTGGACGGAACACCTTCGCACCGGAGCAGTGTGCGTGAGCAGGGCAGGCACTAGGTACACATATTGGACGGAACACCTTCGCACCGGAGCAGTGTGCGTGAGCAGGGCAGGCACTAGGTACACATATTGGACGGAACACCTTCGCACCGGAGCAGTGTGCGTGAGCAGGGCAGGCACTAGGTACACATATTGGACGGAACACCTTCGCACCGGAGCAGTGTGCGTGAGCAGGGCAGGCACTAGGTACACATATTGGACGGAACACCTTCGCACCGGAGCAGTGTGCGTGAGCAGGGCAGGCACTAGGTACACATATTGGACGGAACACCTTCGCACCGGAGCAGTGTGCGTGAGCAGGGCAGGCACTAGGTACACATATTGGACGGAACACCTTCGCACCGGAGCAGTGTGCGTGAGCAGGGCAGGCACTAGGTACACATATTGGACGGAACACCTTCGCACCGGAGCAGTGTGCGTGAGCAGGGCAGGCACTAGGTACACATATTGGACGGAACACCTTCGCACCGGAGCAGTGTGCGTGAGCAGGGCAGGCACTAGGTACACATATTGGACGGAACACCTTCGCACCGGAGCAGTGTGCGTGAGCAGGGCAGGCACTAGGTACACATATTGGACGGAACACCTTCGCACCGGAGCAGTGTGCGTGAGCAGGGCAGGCACTAGGTACACATATTGGACGGAACACCTTCGCACCGGAGCAGTGTGCGTGAGCAGGGCAGGCACTAGGTACACATATTGGACGGAACACCTTCGCACCGGAGCAGTGTGCGTGAGCAGGGCAGGCACTAGGTACACATATTGGACGGAACACCTTCGCACCGGAGCAGTGTGCGTGAGCAGGGCAGGCACTAGGTACACATATTGGACGGAACACCTTCGCACCGGAGCAGTGTGCGTGAGCAGGGCAGGCACTAGGTACACATATTGGACGGAACACCTTCGCACCGGAGCAGTGTGCGTGAGCAGGGCAGGCACTAGGTACACATATTGGACGGAACACCTTCGCACCGGAGCAGTGTGCGTGAGCAGGGCAGGCACTAGGTACACATATTGGACGGAACACCTTCGCACCGGAGCAGTGTGCGTGAGCAGGGCAGGCACTAGGTACACATATTGGACGGAACACCTTCGCACCGGAGCAGTGTGCGTGAGCAGGGCAGGCACTAGGTACACATATTGGACGGAACACCTTCGCACCAAATTGCTCTTGTAGTGAAAATAACGTCCGACTTTTCGGCTATTTTGTAAACTGTAATTAAATTGCTATAAGATTCGTTGTAAGATACAATATTAAATAATTAGATTACGCTACAATTACATACTATAGAACTCAGACAACGTAATATTTAAGTTTATTATATATGATCTTCATGTCTGCAGCATCCTGGTTCGCTTGTTAGATGAGCGATAGTTACGTGGTGTCGATTCAATGTTATATGATAGGGAAGGCAGTAATAGAAATAATGAATTCTCAGAACTTGCTTATTTTTATTTATTTTCAGTCCTAGTACATCTGGTACTGCGATTCGCTCGCCGTACATCCTTCTTATGCGGGAGTCAATGTCACGCAGTGGACTATTTATAGACCGCTAAGGTAAGGTATTTATTTACTTTTGAATAAGGCATTATAATGGTGATCGATATAGTTTATTACAAAACATGTACGTAGTGCGCCCTGTTTGGTAACAAACGAGGATCGAAAATCCATCCGAATGATTAACATCATTAGCGGCATCACGAATGCTGAGGCGCTCGTACTGCGCTTAACAGCCAATCTGCTAAGTGTGTTATAAGCAAAGCCTCCGGGAAACGTATACCCACTTACTTGGCCTATTGTACAGCAATAGACTTAGATAGGCCGATATAAGAATATATCGAGCCGGTAAAGTTATACTGGCTGTTCTGCTACAGCCAGTATAACTGGATCACCTAGATTTGATTCGGACATCAATGACAGATGTGAAACATCAAACAAACATTCATTGATTTTTTATAATTAAAATTTAATTATTCTTTTGTTTGAATATTTAATTCCATATTTACTTCCTACAACAAAAATGCATCCATAAGTAATATATTACGAAGTGATAACAGGTGGGAAAAAGAGTCGAGGCGGAAAGAGCCGATACGCCACGAGGCTGGCCGAAGGTTTCACCAAGCGGCGATCTTACGCGCGCTTATAGCCAATTCACACCAAAAGGTTACATTCCGTTGTAGGTATTTCTCCTGTAACCCGGAGGCAGTTTACATACGTAAATTGTACATGGATAAACACCAAGACGCAGAATTGTCCCGTGCGGGAATCAAAACCGCCATCCATAGCGTCGCAGCCAAACGTTTCAAGCTTTCCATCGAATATAGGAATTTGTCTATGAGTATGTTCGCGTAACGTGTGTTCCTCTGCAGTTGCGTTCGAATTTGTTGTACGAGTGGGTATTATTGTTTCCTTACCTTCAATAAAAATAAATCCTCCGTCATCTAACTTCCTTGCCACCACCACGTCACTGTCTATAAGCATATTTACATCTTCGAGAAGATCCAGTTGACCGCCGGCTTCTGTGGAACTCAGTAGCAGCCATCTGTAGGGAGACTTGAAATAACCCTGCTCGCTGGCCTGAGAACATAACATTGGTTAGGTTTCGATGCTACTTTCTTCGTTCATTATTCTTTGTCAGCGCGTGTAAGTCCACCATTGTAAGTATACATATGTAATTGTTTTTCCATGAAACCACATATGTAATTGTTTTTCCATGAAAGTGCCAACAAAACCTAACATACTGGAAAAAGATAGACTTTGCAAGTAAACAGACTTTTGACTTTTTGTTGTAAAAGCCGATTAAAGAATATTCCAGAGAATGAGAAGGGATGGCAGATTCTTTGAAATTGTCACTACACAGCAAACCACTAGTTTTATTACTATACCTAACTATTCTATGGGAGTTGTAAGAATGCAGTAAGGCAAGGTAAGATCTCACTTAGTGGAATCATCTGGAATCATCTCACCAGAAGAATCTGATAGCGAACTAAAGTAGACCGGTGACGTGAAGCAGCGCCTAAGATACGGAAAGTCTGGTACTACAATCGCGAACCCAACTGTCATGCAGCAGTAGCGTCAAATGCTCGTAACTTAGAGATCTTTTTTCAGCAGTGGAATATTCAAAGGCTGACGACCTCATGGCAGTGGTTTAGTTAGTTACATCCAAACCTTAGCTAATATTTGAGCAAAAAATATTTTTATCTTCGCTTGGAGTCTGATTGTGTTACCTTCGACAAAATATTAGGTGCTATGGGGCACGAAAGATCAGCGAGAATCGTCACATGCTGTAAGTAACTCTCGGTTCGGTTCGGCTGTAGAGAGTAAGCCCAGCTCACACCAATATTGCACAAAGCCTTAGCCAATGCTTTTAGTTGGTCTGGAATTGTTTTAAAAACATAATTATAACGTTGATAATAATTATTATCTCTTGTACTAGTTTTACACGGTAACTGATTTTTAACACGGTTTCACCTTACGGCATCTTCAGGATATTTAGAGTATACTTAAATAAACAAAATGTGTTGTGGAACTAGTACAAGAGACGACAATAATTGTCAATATGATGAAGTTTTAAAGTGACAACAATCACAAGTAAAATTATAATGATTACGAATTTAAAAAGACCAAACTGCGGATGCGGAGGAAAAGTAGCGCATAGCTCGGTTACTCCTTCCTCTCCTTACGGCAACATCACCGACGCAGGAGGGTCGTGGCCCTCCAGAGAATAGTGGCGTTATACAATGTCAACACTCCTTTACTTCCGTGACTCCGACTTAGCTGCGGAGGGCAGGAACGGAGGAAAGTATGCAACACCAGGAACTAGGTTCGCCAGGCCCACTCGGAGTGGCTATCCCCAGCCGGCCTGCTGCCTAAGGACTATATAGCTTAACCAAATAACGATGTAAATGACTCCTTAAATGAAGTTATTGCTACTAAATACTTGAAGTTTGTGTTTTGGACATATACCGCGCATTCAAGCCCAAAATACTAAACGAATTTGAATAGAATCTGGCAGATAATTCGATTATTTCATGGAATAAATGTCTTGATCATTGCCATCTTAAATTTTGTCCCCAGGGTTACCTTGTTGCGTTGCGAAGTTGCGTATAGACGCTAGTGTATTTTTATTTTGGTATAGCTGAATTTACTTCTTCAATTTAATTAAACATTTTAAATGTGTAACCAGTCAGAAAATTCATTTAAGTTCGAATTCCGCTAGAGGCAAAACACAAAACAAGTTATATCGTGAATATGGATGTTCGTAAGGGAGTCATGGATGTTTATATATGGATATTTGTTATTAGTGGCGTGAAAGATATGCACAATGTAGTGAACATGAATTCAAAAAGGGATGCTGAACTGGTTTGGACATCTGAAGAGAATGAATGAAAGTAGATTGAGGAAACAAATATATGAGGCGAGTGTAAATGGTAGAGTCGGGAGAGGAAGACCTAGGCGAACATTTCACGATCAAATTGGACACGTTCTGGAAAAATACCAGGTCAAGAGTACTCTAAACCAACGAGTATGCATGCGAAGATTGATGTAAGTGGAAGAAGCGAAAGACGTATGCCAGGACCGTAGCAAGTGGAAGAAGATTGTCTCTACTTATCCCGTTGGGAGCAAGGCGTGAATATATAAATAAAATATTTGTTTATATATCTATGTAGTTATATGTATGAATATCATATCACCATCCATCATCCAGTTAGCAAGACAAAGTTTGGTACTGATGATGATTTATTACTAATTATTATTAATATTATGTACTCACGTTGATTCCAACACAACATAGGCATCAGAAGTGATGTAGGTCTGTCATCCAATATTATAAACGAAATCAACATATTAATATCATATTTAGCAACGTTTGATTTACAAAATATTTTCATCGTACAAGCTAATAGAAAAATCGCTGAGATATTTTTAAAATTCATTGCACCTAAATCTAAATCTTAATTCGGTAATACGAGTGGTTCAGTTTATGAACAACGCTATTTGTTATCTGTGACTCTTCTGGTTAAATTGTGACTTAATCGGCTATTCCATATTTTAACGTAAGCCAAAATTAAAATTACCTAAAGCTTAGGCCTTTTAAATTTTTTATGCGGTATGAAAATTATACTAGAAAAAAGCGCTCGAGTAACAAAAAAAGATTTGTATTATTCATGCGTAGATACAGTCACGCACAAAAATATTTTTATTCCTAATTGTTTCAGGAATACAATTTAGGGAGCCGAAATTAAATTTTTAAATCTCGTATCTAAATTGCGTTGTAAATGAAAAAGTAATTAGCCATGATGTCTTTTAGTGTTTTTTAATGTTATGTGCACGCGACACGCAAGGTCTTTATATCAAAAATGTTGGTGGCCCGGAACCCGAAACATTAAGTATTTTACTGATTAAAATTTATGAAAATTATTAGTGGTAATTTACCGATGGTCTTGTGGTAGTTGTCAGAGAATCTGCTACCCCCTTTATTTCCATGTCGTAAGCGGGGAATAAGGAAAAAACCTGAAAAATCGTCTGTCTGGGTACAGTGACTCAAGCCATTACTCTACCTATCCCATTCGGTGATAGAGGTGAGGGCTTATTTTTATATTAAGTCATAAATATTTATGTGTACGAGTGTACCAAAAGGACATTACAGTAAATATTCCCTTTGGGCATAACCTAATGACTTGCTTATTATCCGTAAGTAGTATATTACAGTGATTAGAGGTTATTTGTCTGTCGTTAGCTATTACTGTAATGGCGTGACCAAATGATTGTGAAAATGCTTGAGAAACAACAGTTACTAAAACTTTCCTTTTAGCTTTATTTAAAAGGAAATTCTGTAAAGTTTTTATTAACTTCATTTGCGGCTCGGTGGCGCAGTGGCTAAGCGTTTAGCTGCGGCGCTTTGGGTCGCGGGTTCGATTCTCGCACGGGACTAGTTTGTATGGACTACAAATAATAGTTCCCGGTCTGGGTGTATGTCCATGTGAAATTCATGTATGTAAACTGCCTTCGCGACACAGGAGAAATTCCTACAGCAGAAGGTAACGTTTTTAAAATAAAAAAAAAAAAAAAACTTAATAAAAGTAAAGTCACCTATTAAAGCCTCACTGCTCGACAAAGGCTGGTATTTTCAAGAGGGTTTTGGAGTTCGGAAGAAATTCGAACTCAGTTGCGTACTTGCGTGCTCTGAACCAGAAGAAAAGAACTATAAAGAGAAAAAACATTTCCCTCAAATCTAGATTTAATCATTTTTAAAAGAATACTGTGATTATATGGGAAATTCCGATACTATTGGCTGCCTACGCCTGACAATTTTTATACGTGGTAGAGCCAAGCGGCTGCTGGAATGGGCCGTCTCGACCGGGGTAGTACCACGATCTCGAAGAATTTCGTTGTGAAGCAGAGGCCTCTTAGGTAGGCTGGCCTACTCCCTTTTCCCCTAACCCCCTGCCCATCATCCTTTCCATCACCCAAATGTCCTTAAAGGCCAGCAGCGCAGCTCCTGCACCTGCAGATCCTCTTGTGATGCAGATGTATAAATAATTAACCATTAAGTGAGCCGTTCGCTCATTTGTCCACATTGCCATAGAACAAAATAAATGGCCAGCGCTTGAACATAAACCTACTGAGTACGAGCAGTGATGGTAATTTCAGGATTATATCTTCACTATATCACTATAGATATAGATATAATGCAAACCAGAGATTGCACAATGTTTTGTGGCCTTATTTATTGTTAGAAGTGATGTATTAATTATTTTGTAAATCGCCGTTGGATTGCCTAATAAAATAAAATAAAAATAAAAAATATGACAGGAAGTTCTCGTCGAAGCTCAGCCCGTGATGCAATCAGAGACGATGGGCACTTACAGACTCAGAAAACGCGTAGACGTTTTGAGTGTTGCGTAGGTTCCTGGGCGTGGGTGATCACTTACCATCAGGTGAGCCGCATGCTCGTTTACCCCCTTTTTCTATAAAAAAGACAGCATATTTACTAACTTTAGTCTAAGACCCGCTGGTAAACCGATTTGTTGATTTAATTTGGTCTATTTCGAGATCACTATCCTGCCCCCTATCGTATGAGACTTACGTACTTTCTTACAAAACCCACTAAAATATATGTAGAATAGTGTGGCAGATTTTCTCACACTGCCATCGTTCGTAGTTTTATTTTATATTTTGACTTTTACTTCATGTAGCAGATATATTTAGTGCTTGATATTACAGTAATGGGTAAAAATAAATAAGACAAAATTAAGTTACCTTTTGGACATAATCCTTATGGGTTGCCTAATAGCTCAGTTGTCAGCGTACTTATCTGCTAGTCAGAGGTTAGATTTCAGAACCGCTTTAGGCTATGTTTTATCTAAAATCATTGCCATGCAGGTTGACAATCGCAGTGCCCCGACCCCCACCGGAAGAATAGGACCGGCTCTGGCAGGGGCATCACACGGCAAACGAAAACCTCAACGTCAAAATTTATTTTAAAATTCAGACTAGATGCAACTACATAACTGTCAAATGATATTCATCTAGATATACCAGCGTTTTTTTATATACTTTATTTAAAAAAAAATTCAATAGGTAGATTACATTAAAATTCTGTGCTTTTATTTAAACATCAATGTGTCATCAAGTCATCATCAACGCCTTTCCAAATTTTTAAAAGCCCATCATACTTCAGTTCGATCAGCAATCAACGTAATTGTCGATTATGCTTCTAATAAATCAGTCATGCCACTAATAGATAAAGACGTAGAGAATATATATGAGTGGGTTGATCAATCGTTCGAAAAAATAATAATTGAATCTGTTTAATATAGAAAACGATTTATTGTTCATATTTAAAGCAGTAACGAAGAAATAAATAAGACTTATAAGGTTATAGACAAAACGTCGAATCTGCAGCCCGCAGCTTTGTCCGTTTGTAATTAGTTTTATTAAATGCTAATTCATAATCGGACCCTACCTACAGATGGAGTATGAAAACATTAGCATCTTTATAGACTCTTCACATAAAAATAATCAAGAAACTTATTTGGATTATGGTAAATCGATCAGCCGTTAGAGTTGACAATCTATTTATATATAGACACGATCATGGACTCAGAACAGTGCGCTACTTGAATATATTACTGTAATAAAATATATTACTGATTTTATAATAAATATACTATAGCTCACAAACCAAGCGAAAGAAGTGTACATTTTAGTTTACTTAAATTACGCTACATTGCCAGTTTTGACAATGTCGTATTGGGAATGGCAATGTGATATGTACTCGAAAATGTGAACTTTGTAATTTTTTTTTCTGCGTAATCAGTGCATTATCCCGTAACACATGAGGTCATTTTGAAGCAGTAAAATAAAATCTAAACACGGTTTTCGGAAAGTGTGAAGAGTGTGGCAACATTTGAAAGGCTTTGTTTGCTTCATTACCATTAAATAATACCATTATACTATACTAGTAACGTATATACCTTTTTTTGTATTATAAAATCATTGACTGTAGACAATATTGTGTGTTATTCCTTCAGGCGTCAATACTCAAAGGCTTACTCAGGGCCTTTTCAGAAGCATCACCGCTACTTGTGGAGTCTGTCCTTGTGCCTTATTTATTATGATGACGAAGCACAACTTGATTAGAAACTATACCCTGCACTGGAACGGGAGACCCGGGGGTTTCTTTGGCATCCGAATATGATCACGTTTCGCCAACCCAGTCATAATAGTGGTGATTTATTATAGTTTACTTACTTATTTGAACTTTCAAATACTACCAGCAGCAGTTGCCAACTGCAGCCGCGCAACAAACAGGCACTCACATTTCTTTACAAAATCCCATGAACGCTTATGCGATAACAGGAAGGATCAGATATAGTGTCAGGTGCACAGACTGTAACACAACAAAACCAAACCTTAAACCAGCAATTTGAGTCTTGCAAATACAATAACTACGGATGGAATTCAAACCCAGGACCCATAGCATAGTAGTCAGGTACCTTTACCACTGAGCCACGCGGTCGTTTACGAAAATGAATAATACTAGGTATTCTAAAAAATTCCCTGAGTCCCAAAGTTATAACTTGGGATTCAAGTAAGCACTTCTACTTAAAACATTCATAATATGCAGTAAGTAAGTCAGGGATATGACACAACAGAAACGACCTAACCTTGGCCCACAAAAAACAGGGATAAGCCAAAATTTGTGCAACCAAACTTCGGTAACATCGAAATGAATCAGCCATGTTGGTTCTCGGTTCTCAGAAAGCAAGAACGCAATTCGCTCAGCCTCTGGAGTTCGTATTTTTATAACGACGAAACTAGACGTCTTTATGGAAAAGGTATAAAGTTCTATTTTGCCTAAATTTAATTTTAGCAAGCGTAAACTCATACTAGTGGTGCATAATCCCTATGTATGTCAAGAACTTGTGGTCTTGGTGATTATCGGAATGCCTATAAGTCATTTCTCTGTACTATAATTACGTCTGGAAGGCGTTCCTAAGGTCTGGTAACATATTGCGGTTGGTCTTGGGATAAAAAGAATTATGTTCACTTCTATTTTAATTACAAGCGGGAATACGTTCACTAAAAAAGCCACCAAGGGATCTGCCTGCAAATCGAGAGACCCGAGTTCGATTGTCGACGTGGAGGGCTCGTGCCAATGAGTCTATGGAAACTTATGAAGGATTTGGATCTTTGGCTTGGACACTTAAGAAAGGAATAGGCTCTTTTCTTGAGCCGGCCGGCAGTGCATCTGTAGCTTCTCTGGTGTTGCGGCTTTTCGTGGACCTCGGTGATCACTTACCACCAGGTGAGCCGCATGCTCGTTTCTCTTCTCTAAAAAAAAAATTCATTCACGGATCCGTTTTCGAAATTCTCCCCTTGCCTTCGAACTTCAAGCAATCCTACAATATTTCAGTGTAACTTGCTTACTCTCCTCCAGCCTCATCTTCTTCCAGCTTTAGTATCTTTTCGAAGGTCTTTAAAGTCTGGCAGTCATGTGTCTTTTAAGTAGGGAGCAAGAATCCAGCCGGAGATGATTCGCTGACTCCGCCCTCGCTTCTTCTATAAAAAAAAAATATATTCACTCATACAATGCTGGTTGCATTGTATGCAAAACTCTTTCAAATTTTAGAAACTTCACTCACTTTATTACAATATAATTGTTACAAATAAATAATGTTTAACGTTAATAATTTTTGATATCAGATCCACTCCGATCCCATTTTCCTTATATTAAATTTAGTACGAATGACTCGTTAAATTTTAAATGGATATTTAAAATACTGTTATTGGACAATTTATGTTCCTTTATTATAGGTATATTAAGTTTTTGGTAAAACTATAGAGAATTTTCTTCTCAACGGCTTTATAATCTACTAGCTGTTGTATCCGGCGTCGCACGAGTTTAAAATAAAAAAACAGTATGTGGAAATAATTAAACCGAGCAACGAAGGGTATAAATTAACAAAGCAACATACATAACAGCTAGGATTAAGTTTAAATTAACAAAGCAACATACATAACTATAGCTGAGTGACGAACTCGAACAGTTTTCTTCTACATTAACTGCTACAGGTTTTGTTTCATTATTCATTTAAACTTCCATGAACAAAATGGTACACTGTGGTGGAATGTGCTCATAGTAGGTGAGAACCGCAAAGAAATCCACTAAGAAATTTAGAAGTTATAAGATACATAAGGAATCGTTGATTGCGACTTTGCCAGAGTCTGAGTATACAAGCAATACAAGCGAACAGCGTCGACTTCGCACTGACTGATCTCTAATATATAAAAACTACATATTGATTGTGTTATATATATGAATCTTCCTCATGAAATGCTCTAAATCATGGTGAAAAACGCATTAACATTCGCTAAGAAATTTTTAAGTTATCAGCGAATGTACAGACAACTACCGATCGTGTCTATGTTTTATACAAACTATTTATAGATAATGACCAGGAACATCGGATATGCTTCTTAGACCGCTTACGTTTAAATTGAATTATTTGCATATTTTTTAATTACTCATACAACACGCTGTTATGTATGTCCATCGTGACATCCGTGTACTGATGATTCGACGATCACTGCGTGATTAATAAAACTGCATCAGACAATGTGTACATACAGTCAACCACATAAGTAGAAACGTGAAATTTCCAATGAATCATAGGGGTACACAATTCATTGTAGGCTGTTCTGTAATTTTTACCCGACTGCCACAGAAAGGAGGGTAATGTTGTTCGAGTATGATGTATATGTTATAAGGATGTATGTAATATGTATGCATATTTCTTTGGCACGCTTTGTAGCATCAATGGCGTGATATGTTTCAACATATGAGGAATCATTGGATTCATCTTCATTGTGGGAGTGACATGGAGTAAAATATTTAAATATGGCACCTGCAAATAAAAAAAGTGTGAGGCAAAAAGAAATATTACGTAGTCAGAATTTTGTTGAATGAAATGGATTAATTGATTGAAATTGATTAAATTAATAAAATGAATGAAATAAATGGATGTAATGTATGAATGAATGAAGTGAGTGAATATATGGATAAAAATGAATGAATTAAGTGTATTAAACAAATGAAATGAATGAATAAAACGATTAAACGAAATGTATCTAAATTCACAATTCAGCATTAACAAGGCGGGGAATATAGGAAAATACCCCGGGAGAATTTACAAAGATCGCCGCACTTGGCCAGAGGATTGGCGATCTCAATTTTCGCTCTGGCACTTTTTGTTAATTAGTCCGCCTTCTGTCCGACACCATTACACACGTTACACAATACCAGTTTACCAGAGTAGATTAGCAGCGTTGTTTTTGTTATGGTGGTTATGGTCCACGGGGCTGATCGGGATCAGATTTACATCTTGATTAACCATCGAGTAATGTCCTATAATCTATGAGCTACAGTTGATGACCGAGTAATCATCTTAGTTTGCTTTTGAACAGGGTGTTTTACAAGATGCTTATATGATTCTGTCATCATTCAGTCCTGTTATTTTACCCTTTCGAACTTAACAATTTCTCACTAAATTGAATAATTAAAGTAATAGTGAAAATTTCCTATTTACTATTCAAGAGTATCTCTACAATCTAAAAATTAAAACAAGAAGCGAATACCTAAAAAAAAAACTCGTCCTTTGTACTAAGATGATCTCTCCGCCTGTAATGAAACTGCCCCTCTATAATTTATAAACCGGTACCTACCCAGGTGGGTCCTAGGCAAAAAAGGATCCTATCGCCTAGTAAACCCTTCTTCATAAAACCCGACTGTCACTGCCTTCTTTACTTAACGACTTTCCATGCTCACTCATTAACGAAAATAAAAGAAGTACAACTAAAATAAAAATAATAATATGTTCATATGGACCGGCCCATCATCACCGACATGAGGATTCTTGCGAATAAGCCTGATATCGTGTTGGTGGACCGGGCACAGTCACAGTCACGGGATATTTTTGGTCGACATGTGGTCATGTTTTGTTCCATATGACGGGCACTTCGTGAAAGCCGAACCAATCAAAGAGACTAAATATCTGGACCTGGTTATGTGGGGTGGTATACCGATCGAAATTATTCCGATAGACGTCTCTGCAAATGGGTTAATCCCAGTCAGCCTTTCGGGACATCTGAGGCGGCTGGGACTCTGTGACGGACCGCTTCGATTTCAAATGCAGAAGGAGTTGCTCCTTGATACCGCTCGCATCGTCCGCCGGTTTCCTTTCCCCCTAACCGTCGGTAGTTTGGTCTCCTTGCCGAGGGCTTCCGTCTGGTTGGGTTATAATTTATACATAATATTCTACTATAATATAACTATAAATAATAATATATTTTAAGATGCAGCAGTGACGAGTTGAACATCGTCACCTTCCATACCATCGTCACCTCTCATAACTAGATTAAATACAGGGCCACATCCACCCACGCGGGTCTTGAACGTTGCGCGGGAGGAATCTACCTTGTTACCCGCGTCCACCAAGACTGGGAAAGCAACCTTTACATTACTAAGCTAGAGACCGACAACAACTGTATGCAATTTTTACCCAAGTATATCCAGAACATGCAAAGTTTATGCAAGTAGACGAAAATACACTCTCATCATAAAATACACCAGACACTGCATCTACTTGGCTTTGGTCCGTAAATGTAGCTAAAACCAGCCAAAGAGCTGAGAAAAAGAATAGTCCCGATAATAATAATAATAATCTTAATTGATATTGTATTATTTATATTATGGTATTTATTTGTATCTATATTTATTTATATATACAACCCAACCAGATGAGTAAATATAGAAATACCCATACATAATAATCTTTATTGTCATAAGAATTTGAAATACAAAATTTCTATTAAGTCTTTTCTAGGTTAAGAACCTGTATTACAGAGGTCAGTGTCTTCTCCCAAGTAAATTAACAATAATTATTCCTTATTACAACAACTAGACTGTAGATAAAATTATTGCCTGACAAATTTTGTATATGAGCTTGTTAAAGATAGCCATTAAAAAGTTAAGGATATTGAAAAAACGGGTTACATCGTTAATATAATCGAAATTTTTACAAGCGCATCAGGTCTTCTCGTGTTTCGTCGCTTACCATTTCGTCCATTTTACATTATATCTCTCAAAGAGTTATAATTGAAAAACAAAACACGTTAAATGACTACATTTAATAATTATTACATATCTGATTATTTAAAGATAGCAGGAAAATTATAACTAAAGTTAAATACTATATACATTTATCGAAAGTAGTTTTATTTGCTGAGAAAAATTGTATGTACGAAACACTGCGCATGGACTGAGATCGAACCTGTTCTGTTTTTAGAGGGATGTGCGGAAGGAGTCGGCAATGCTCCTCAGTTAGAACAGAGTAACGAAAATCAGGACGTTTTTAACAACTTTAAATACCATAACAAGCTACGGGTTGCGAGATTGGAGTAAAAGGCCGGTATACTAAACTTCTATTTTTTTTTACCATTAGAAAGATACAGTTTCTTCCTGCTGCGCTATGCCACGAACTTAATCTTCCACGGATCTTTCCACGGATCTTTCTGACAAACTAACCAATCCTCGGTCGTTTTCTCCTTTCATCTTCTTTTCCTCTTTTCTTCCTGTTCTTCCTCTTCCACTTCCTTCTGAACTCATGGAATATTCCCGGAACGATGTTTAATTTTTATTAAAGCAAATAAGCTTATATTTCAACCAGTATACCGCCACTCTTATTTACTAATAGTAATAGTAATTTATAAAACATTATTTATTTTAAGATGTCATTGGAAGATGTAAGAGTTGATGAAACTTTAACTGGCATTCGTTACAATACTTATGAAGTATTTAACAAAACATTAGTAGCGAATCGAGTTAAAACCTTTTCACCGTTTTGCTTAAATCTCTCCACCCGATAGCAATGGCCGAAATCTCATAGCCATCTTTGTGTAAAACTGGTCGATCGATCCGAGAACCATTTAAGTAGAGGCGAAGTGGTAAAAATATAAATATTGAAACTTTAATTGGAGACTGCATGTGTGGGTATGGGTACGAGTATGTAGTAAAATAAGATCAGTACAAGTTAAGACATTTTAAGACTGTAACTAATAAAACTTTGCATATAATATACCATAGCATGCGTTTGCGGATGTAACTTTGGCTTACGGGTTATATGCATATTGTTGTACGTTTCCGTCTAAATAAAAAAGCCAAACTTTAATTTACAAGTCTTTCAGTGTTTAAAATTATAAAATGGCCCGTTTCGAGCAACATCTGAATACTATCGGCAGTTACGCAGAAGATATTAGAGTGTCGTGAGTGTACGCGCACAACACAACCCGAAAAACCAATAATATGTATTATATACACGGCTCAGAAGCCAGGTACGCTAACCTCTAAGCCACGCGGTCGTCAAACAGCATAACACTAAGTTTAAAACACTTAACCCAGATCTTAATACAAATATTTAGAACCTAGAGATTAGAATTACGGAGAACGGACAACGCACCGAATACCACATTTTTAATAATGCCTATCTGTGAACTTGTATGAAACAAAGATTATAAAAAATAAATTAAACTGGTGTTAACAGAAATGTTTAATAATATAAAGCAACTCGAAATAGACTTTAAAGAGATAAGCAGAGATACAGCAGAACAGACAACATAACAGTATTAATTAGTATATAATTATGTAGATGTAATTAAGACTAATAAATAATAATGTAGTGTGTACAGCTGAATATTAAATAAAAAAATTTGTGCTTATTTTATTAAAAAAAAAATTTTAACAGATTGGCGAAACGTCGATATGAGAATTTTTAGTTATATTTGAATGAGCAAGAACATTCAGTGGATTTATTCTACCACTCTTTAAAACATGTAGCGGCACACGCCTTCAATTATTGATTCCCGGAAAGATGACGGAACCCTCGTGCGTTGCATGCAGAATACACTTGACTCTTTCAAATTCTTTTATACGATCATTATACGATCAGCTGATGTAATGATGATGATAATACGTAAGAGGAAAAACAGTTCTATTAATATAAATAATAAAATGTCGTGACTTTGATGATTTAATCTAAAACCTCTGATTAATAAACTTCAAACAAAAAAGACGTTTTATACTTCACTATTTTGTTTGTCATATGAGAATAAAAGGTGGAATAATCCTTGTATTCACAAGTACACTGTAGTCACATCGGATACATCTATTTATAAGTGCCGTGTGGTAGCAGTGTGAGAAAAACAGGGGGTGTAATAAGGGAAAATCCATGAAAACGTCATGGCTTCCACCACGGCTATCTTATAATATTCAAAACAACAGACCAAGGAATCCGGCCAGTGTAATTACAGGCTGGGACGTGTTTCATCTTAGTCCTCAGAGGGGACAAAGCCTATAACCTCCTTCGATTGAAGCTTTGTGCATGTTTCCATGGGCTTCTGTAGCCAATTACTCTTAGGTGGACTGTTGACTCGTATGTGGCCCACAGCTTGGTTGTGGAAGATTGTTAGGCTACGGTAAGTTGCACCAAATGGAGATGCTTTATCTTTGCCCATCCCCGAATGTTGACAGCCATTATATACCATATATATAAAGGTATTTTCATCTTTATTAAGACTATATTAATAAATGAGTTCTAGAGCCTTGAGATGGATGTGAAATTATAAAGAAAGTTTATTTATTACTGATGTGTTTTTCCTTAATGATTATTTCTCGTGTGTATGTAGAATTACATAAGTAAATATTATTTATTGACAAGATTTAAACAGTAATCGCTTTGACAAGGACGCCGGGACATGTTTCTGCGGGAGGTGTTAGGTTCGGTACAGGTTTTAAGCGTCGATAATTGTCGGCGCCAAATACCAACCTACAACTTGTTCAACTGCGTTATTGGCGTATTATGTCTCAGTTGTCTTAACTTTGAATTCCTGCCAAAAACCATTTATTAATGTGCCAATTCGATATTTACGAAACCGATCGATTGATCGAAAAGATTTTTTTCAATTATGAACATATTTAACATTCACCTTTTCGTTACCTCTCTAGATTTTCTTTCTTATGGATTTTTAAATGACTTTTTGTCGTTAGATTCAAAATAGATATCGCAAACTCTCTGAATGGTTAGTATTTCTCAAATGAAACATGTTTATAAATGAAAATTCTAAATTTCTTACTGTATCTCCTATTCGCCAAAAATTCTAATAAACATTGATATTGCTGATGTCCTAGACAGCCGAGAGGATCTTACTTCGCAACAGGAGACATGAGTTTCATCTCCTCCCAGATTCCGGGACGACGCCAGAAGAGTAGGAGTGCCGGAAAAGACGCGTGAGAACCGGTGCCAACTCAGGGGCACACATCCTCAGCACAATTGGAGGATTCCGTCCGGCCCACTCGACTTATGAATGTCCAGGAGCGGGTGCCTTTCGCACTGAGCTCTGCAGAAACTGAATTTCCGGCATGGAGCACTTACACCACGGGATGGTAGGTGGAGAGTTTCCCCGGTCATCAAGAGTCGAGTTGGATGCAAAAGAGAGCCCAAGAGATCGGCTTTCTCTTTTGCAGTATGGGCCAACGAATCATCCTCCTTGTGTAGAGATGGGAGAGATGGCTGACAGAAATTCCCTGGACAGCCTTGGCGAGAGACCAGAATGCGCAGGATCCCGATGGGAGGCGAACTAGTCTCTCGCCAATTCTGTAATGTGCTTTAACTTTGCCGCAGCGATAACTCTTTTGAAGGACCTGGAGGCAGAGTTGTACTCGTTTTAAGAGCACTGGTTTTGCATCCCGAGACGCCGATGCATCGGCCCAGGCCTGGTAGCACTTCCGCTTTCGGCGTGACGCTATTTTGCAGGTGCGACCAAACCAAGGCTGGGATTTACCTCCGACAGGCACTGCAGAGAACGGAATAAAAGTTCCATTCCTGAAGTACCACATCGGTGACAGAATCTGCAACGACGTTGGGATCATCCAGCGAGAAGCAAACCTGCCCCCATGGGTAGGAAGCAAAGAAAGACCGCATTCCATCCCAATCTGCCGACCTATAGTGCCACACACGGCGGAACCCGCAGATCGCGTTCGGGATCGGCGCGCGATAGGCACTACACTCCGGATCAGACAGTGGTCCGACGAGCCAAGAGGGCATCGACTGAGACCAAATATCCGTCCGGGTGTGAGGTCAGCAAAAGGTCCAACAGGGAAGGTGTATGACCTTCCACGTCTGGGATCCGCGTCGGCGAGGTTACCAGTTGTGTCAGGCCATATGCTAATGCAAAGTCGTGAACAGATCTCCCCGCATGATCGGTTATGCGAGAACCGAGCCAATCGGTGTGGTGGGCATTAAAATCGCCGAGAATCACGATCTCTGCGGATGGGATCTGTTGTAGCACGGAATCTGTAGCCATTTGGATGTGGTCGATGAGTCGGTCAGTTACGGTATTACCGCTATGGGACCTGTAAAGGCACGCATAGACGCGCGGATGGTCGTCGCTGTCGATGCGCAGCCAAAAGGTAGAAAAGGTCCAAACCTTCAAGACTACCGAGGCGTCGAGAACAGATATCATCTCTGACGTATACGCAAACTCCGGCACGGGGCACAAAGTGTTCAGTTTGTACCCCGGGTAATGGAGATAAGAGGTATCAGCCGGAGACGATATCTGAGTCTCTATGAAAAAGCAAGGCCGGCTTCGCCGTTTCAAGATGGTAATGAACGGCGCTAAGGTTCAGTGGAGTCCCTGATATTGCGAAATCCACGGCGAGCGCGGTAGGGGATGCCATAGTTTCTTTGCTGCGTTTGCCTCGGTAGGAAAGAAGAGGCGGAATATTGCCCCAGAATACGCGGGGCAGACTGAGCATCCACGATTGGGTAGCGTAGGAAAGCCTGAACGTGGATGCTCAGTGAGGATTCTCCAGAACCGTAGGTACTGGTACCCTCCTGGGGTAGCTCAAAATTATATACCGCTACCATATTTGGGGAGGGAGGGGCCTCCGGTTACCTCACTCACCGCACGAAACGCAAGCACAAGATGCCTCTACTTCACGCCGGTATTCTGCGAGGCCGTGGTACTTATCCGGACGAGCCGGCCCATTCCTGCGACAGCAAAAGCCGCCGCTTGGCTCTACCACGATTCAAAAATTATACGGGTTATATGCATATTGTTGTACGTTTCCGTCTAAATAAAAAAGCCAAACTTTAATTTACAAGTCTTTCAGTGTTTAAAATTATAAAATGGCTCGTTTCGAGCAACATCTGAATACTATCGGCAGTTACGCAGAAGATATTAGAGTGTCGTGAGTGTACGCGCACAACACAACCCGAAAAACCAATAATATGTATTATATACACGGCTCAGAAGCCAGGTACGCTAACCTCTAAGCCACGCGGTCGTCAACAGCATAACACTAAGTTTAAAACACTTAACCCAGATCTTAATACAAATATTTAGAACCTAGAGATTAGAATTACGGAGAACGGACAACGCACCGAATACCACAAATTTTTAATAATGCCTATCTGTGAACTTGTATGAAACAAAGATTATAAAAAATAAATTAAACTGGTGTTAACAGAAATGTTTAATAATATAAAGCAACTCGAAATAGACTTTAAAGAGATAAGCAGAGATACAGCAGAACAGACAACATAACAGTATTAATTAGTATATAATTATGTAGATGTAATTAAGACTAATAAATAATAATGTAGTGTGTACAGCTGAATATTAAATAAAAAAAATTGTGCTTATTTTATTAAAAAAAAAATTTTAACAGATTGGCGAAACGTCGATATGAGATATTTTTGTTATATTTGAATGAGCAAGAACATTCTGTGAATTTATTCTACCACTCTTTAAAACATGTAGCGGCACACGCCTTCAATTATTGATTCCCGGAAAGATGACGGAACCCTCGTGCGTTGCATGCAGAATACACTTGACTCTTTCAAATTCTTTTATACGATCATTATACGATCAGCTGATGTAATGATGATAATACGTAAGAGGAAGAACAGTTCTATTAATATAAATAATAAAATGTCGTGACTTTGATGATTTAATCTAAAACCTCTGATTAATAAACTTCAAACAAAAAAGACGTTTTATACTTCACTATTTTGTTTGTCATATGAGAATAAAAGGTGGAATAATCCTTGTATTCACAAGTACACTGTAGTCACATCGGATACATCTATTTATAAGTGCCGTGTGGTAGCAGTGTGAGAAAAACAGGGGGTGTAATAAGGGAAAAGCCATGAAAACGTCATGGCTTCCACCACGGCTATCTTATAATATTCAAAACAACAGACCAAGGAATCCGGCCAGTGTAATTACAGGCTGGGACGTGTTTCATCTTAGTCCTCAGAGGGGACAAAGTATAGGCTTTGTCCCCTCTGAGGATTGCCCTTCCCCCTCCTTCGATTGAAGCTTTGTGCATGTTTCCATGGGCTTCTGTAGCCTGTTGACTCGTATGTGGCCCACAGCTTGGTTGTGGAAGATTGTTAGGCTACGGTAAGTTGCACCAAATAGAGATGCTTTATCTTTGCCCATCCCCGAATGTTGACAGCCATTATATACCATATATATAAAGGTATTTTCATCTTTATTAAGACTATATTAATAAATGAGTTCTAGAGCCTTGAGATGGATGTGAAATTATAAGAAAGTTTATTTATTACTGATGTGTTTTTCCTTAATGATTATTTCTCGTGTGTATGTACAATTACATAAGTAAATATTATTTATTGACAAGATTTAAACAGTAATCGCTTTGACAAGGACGCCGGGACATGTTTCTGCGGGAGGTGTTAGGTTCGGTACAGGTTTTAAGCGTCGATAATTGTCGGCGCCAAATACCAACCTACAACTTGTTCAACTGCGTTATTGGCGTATTATGTCTCAGTTGTCTTAACTTTGAATTCCTGCCAAAAACCATTTATTAATGTGCCAATTCGATATTTACGAAACCGATCGATTGACCGAAAATATTTTTTTCAATTATGAACATATTTAACATTCACCTTTTCGTTACCTCTCTAGATTTTCTTTCTTATGGATTTTTAAATGACTTTTTGTCGTTAGATTCAAAATAGATATCGCAAACTCTCTGAATGGTTAGTATTTCTCAAATGAAACATGTTTATAAATGAAAATTCTAAATTTCTTACTGTATCTCCTATTCGCCAAAAATTCTAATAAACATTGATATTGCTGATGTCCTAGACAGCCGAGAGGATCTTACTTCGCAACAGGAGACATGAGTTTCATCTCCTCCTATCCGGACAGATGGTGGAATAACCGCCATAAAAGTAACTGACCAAAAACTATCAGATCTGTAACCTGGCAGGTGTGAGATGTGTGAAACTGCGAGCGTCAATCCCTTTGCCTAGACAACCTAGTGGAGAAACTTCCATGAACACCGCCGAGGATTGGAAACACCTGTATAAAAAACAAATGGAAAAACAAAAGGGAAACACCTGTATAAACCTTAAATAGATCTTTGAAAAGATAACTTCTATTTCAAACACAGATACATAATGAACTTATAAAATGAAAGTTCTTATTTATGCGGCATAGATTTTTTTATCACCATACCTACTCCTACAGTTGAACGTGTGCCAAAAGATTTCGTCCCGATTTAGCTTCATCAGTTATTTCGCTATTGACTCGGTTAATGCCAAGGTTTAACTCAGTTAACAATCGGTTATTATTATGTTTATGTTGTGATTCGTGTGATTATATTTGCGTATTTGGGTTCGGAACTGCTATGCGCCGGTTATAACTTATTATGAGTACATAATAAAATACATCGTTACATTTACATATTTTAATAAATTATCATTTTTGTAATACATATTTCCAAGTGTGTATTATCTAAGTTAGTTAAAAAGTTTACTTCGAGACAAGTTTGAGGTGAAATACCTCACGAAGGTCATGTTAACGAATTAAATTTTATCGCGTCTGTGACATAGTACAATGAAGATAACTTTTTTATCTACGTTTTTATTAGTCAAAAGCTTTTTAGTCAGTCACAAACCAATCAAAGAAATTGACATAATAATTACAGTATTCTATCAGAAATAATGTTTATTATTACCATGTGTTATATAGCAGCCAAATTCTACCAGTTTCAAGATTGTTACGTAATAACATAATAACGAATAAAATGTCGGGTGTTCAAAATAAATATAACTAGAGAGCATCATATCTATTTTCTATTCAGATCAATGTTGTGATCGCAAGAAAATTTAATCTGTATATCGACTCAGGCTAAACATATTCCATTGTAAAACATGCCCGGCACGTTGCGTTATATTTTAATCTAAAATAATATTTAAGTACGTTAGGCTAGTGGTAGCCTAGTAGTCAGGGGGCTTCATAGAGTGCGAGTGACCTAGGTTCGATCCCCGGTGTCGGCACCAATAAAATTGTTAATAGCAAGTTTAACTGTTGCATTTACCACGTGCTGGGCACTCGGTGCGCGCTTAAAAGCTGCTACTTTTACGCTATTTTAATTATTGTTTTCATTATCAACTTTACTTATGGGCGTTCCTTTCCTGTTGACTATCAGATGGGTCTCTGACGACAGACTAGTGACGGAATATCTATAATGAGACGGTGAGCAGCATCAATTCCGGCATTGATTTCATCACTTTTTCAGCGGCATGAAGAGTATAGACAAATTTTCCACGTTAGGGATGAATGGCAGTACTAGGATATTCGGGGAAAGGGGCGGAAATATCATAAGCGAATAGACTATGTGTTGTACAACAGGGTAACCGACATTGCTCTTATGGAGATGTCGATTAACCTGGTTCTGTTGGGGATACCATCGTCTCTGATTTTATCGAGGAGAAATTAAAAGCATAGCTCTTAAGTTTGAGCTACCTCATTCTATTGCAGTGTGGAATTATGTATTAATTATCAAGTAATAGGTTATTTATTCATACAGGTGTATATGTACATCGTGTTAATTATTTTTTTTTTGGGGCGCAGCGCCAAACGAGCAAGGGTTCACCGGATGGTAAGTGATTACCATCGCCCACGTACATCTGAAACACCAGAGGTGCAGATGCGTTGCCGGCCCTTAAAGGTATTTGGGAGATGTAAGGGAGGGGGATGGGGAAGGGGAGTGGGCCTCCGGCTACCTAACTCACCGAATGAAAAGCAGAAGCACAAGATGCCTCTACTTCACGCCGGTATTCTGCGAGGCCGTGGTACCAACCCGGTCGAACCGGCCCATTCGAGCAGCAGCAAAAGCCGCTGCTTGGTTCTACCACTTTCATATACGAGTAGCTCTTTCCACAGCGTGTTGAGAAACTTTGAGCTACCTCGTATGGCTTGCAGTGTGGAATTAAGTATCAATTAACAAGTATTAGGCTATTTATTCATAGAGGTATGTACACGATTTTCAATGCATTGTTGCATATTGTGTCCCACATACCGTGGTCGTGATTTATGTAACACACGGTCATCCACCGAGTTTTATGTTGTATTATTAAAACGATTCATTTGTATTTCGGTTTGCATACAAACGCTCGCCTTACAAAGTATTTCAAGGGAAAATCATGTCGTAAAATGCAATGTACACATCTATCACGGTTACATTGTTTTCCGTGGTCGGGCTGTTGGAATATATTCTAAAAATAATTGCATTATTTTTATGAATCTTAACAATTACTTGAAAATTATTATTTCTTAATCGTATAGTATTACAGTATTACAGCCATAGGACCAGATTTTTTTTTAGATGGATCCAGATTACAAACAATTTGAACAAAAGAAGGTTCCAGGTTCCATCCCTGAGGACTAAGATGGAATGACACACAGTCATTACATCAATTACAGCGGCAGAAATGGGTGAGAGGGTGGTACGTACCCAGACAACTCGTTGGCAGACAAGGAGTCTACCATCAAAACCTGTATGGTCATACGGCAGCCTCGGTGCGCATGCCAGTTTCTTAATGCTATAATACTCTTTTAAATATTTAACACAATGTTTAGTTTGTGAGTACTAATAATTTGTGATCTAGACAGAGAAGGATCCTGTCACATAGTAAACCATTGTTAGTAAAATTTCTTCTTGAAACCTTACACTGTCACTGACTTCTTCACCTAAGTATTTTCAATGGACACTCATTACCGAATATAAACATTTTGTTGTAAAATTTTATGCGTTCTTTTGTATACATCATTTATGTTTACAATACAATATTATTTAGGTTAGTTTCATTGTTGTAAAAGACCATAAATAAAAGTAATAATTATATAATAACTATAGTATATTTTTGCTTAGTACATAACAAATAAATGATACCTAATTGTTGCTAATAGTTTATTTAAAAAATAACATTTAAAACTACAGATACGGCTGAGCGAGGCATCCCGGCACAAGTACACGTTTACTTAGACGGATGTCAAACAATGGATCTAGTACACGTTTCTAATGCAGATAATTCCAATACGTATATGCCCATAAACGTTTGCGCATTCTATCTATAGGATAATTTAGAATCCGTTCTTTATCAACATAGAACAGGACTGGACAAAGGGTTCTACTAATGGGGGATTTGCCATTATGGTCATTGGCTGGCGGGTTGGTGGTAACAGTGTCTGACGCGTCGCTTCTTGGACGCAATACAGGTTTGTCGCCTAGTTTATGCAACAGTCATCCCTCTCATTACCTTAAGCTTAAATCTGTGTCTCTTTTTTTTCCACCACAGTGTATGTGGTGGAAAAAAAAGAGTTTCTACAATAATATTTGTCATAGAAAAGTATTTAGTCATATTTAAATGTAGAAAAGGAATACTTAGTAATGAAACATTGAAATAGATACGTTCTTTACAGTGTCGCATTAAGAGGAATCGTCACCTGAATATCCGGTTAGTCTTCCCAACCAGCGTAATATGAAACTGTTGAGGGCAAGAAACAGACATGTTACACCTTAATCACCACTATACACCCTCTAAAAAATATATCTATGATGCAATATTTTCTAATTACGAAGCAACTGCTTACGAATCATCGAATTGAGAAAACCTTTCTCTGTTTATTTATCTATACCTTCTGCCTACTCAAGTAAGTCAGAGATCTAAACAAAACTTCCTAGGACAGCATTTATTATTTCATTTGAAAGCTATCGGTATCATTTAATATACGCACTGGATCCAGATATTCTTAATGCGGCGTCGAGGTTGACTATAAAAACGTTGACTTCGGATTGTGGTTTGTAAGCCAATCGTTTTACGCCAATAAATTGAATTTAGAGCTCGTTATGGCATACCGGGGACATTTAAAGTGTTTCCTGTCGAATAACCATTCAGCGATGTATGTTCGGTCGATAGGTTTGGTATTTATAGTATTTCTATAGTGTATATCTACACTAAAAACTAATCAGATGTATCTACTAGTAATGATGAAGAGTTCCAGTACCTACACGCCTTCAGACTCCATCATGAGATCAGAAAGATCACGCCTCATTATTATATTACATTTGCAAAGTATCAAATCATCACGACAATTGGATGAGAATGAAAATCAACATTTTCAGACGTAGTTTCTTTTTAAAAAATCAGGCTTAAATTAAATTATCTAAAAAAACCACCGTCACCCACGTACATCTGCAACACCAGAGGTGCTGGAGGTGCGTTGCCGGCCTTTAAGGGTATTTGGGAGATGGGAGGGAGGATGAGGAGGGGTTGGAGAGGGGAAGTGGGCCTCCGGTTACCTAACTCACCGAACGAAACGCAGCAGCACAAGATGCCTCTACTTCACGCTGGTATTCTGTGAGGCCGTGGTACCAATACGGTCGTGCCGGCCCATTCGAGCAGCAGCAAAAGCCGCCGCTTGTCTCTACCACGCTGAAAGGCCTAACGTTTCAGAGGTGACAACGCAACTATCCATAGTCTGAAGTAACAGCTTATCATCAAGTGGACTGTTTGCTTGTTAATCTAATATTATACAAGAAAAGACTAAATGTTAGTGAGATTATAATAGGTAAAATAAAACTCCTGCAGATAATGTTTAAAAGTTACGCAAATATTTACGAAATACAAATAAGGAAATCAAGAAGTTTTTTTCCGAATGTTAGACAGAAACATAAAAATCAATTTATTGTTGACTTACATTACGCACAATGTGGTCTCTGATTCAGTTCAATGAACTGTAAAACTTATAATTAAATTGTTAATAACCACTACTATTACACAATACTATTAAAATTAAAGAGTTTCTTTATTTTGAACATGGTAAGTAACTATTAAACATATCAATTATGTTTATATTTATGAAAATTATTTACTTTTACAAAAAAAAAATCCTTTTCGCGGTCTTACGCTGGAGCAAAGATTAAATTTTTCTTTGATATTTTTGTAGTTGCATTCTGCATTCAGCATTTTATTTTCTTATAATGGCAATTCAATAGTAGTTAGATGTTTTTAGGTACAAAATTACGGATTCTGCAGAGAGTGAATATAATAATAACGACCTTAGCGTTGGCTTAGCGTTTCGAATTCCAGTCGAAGACAATATTTGAGCGACGAGCTTTTTCAATAGTCTGATGTTTGCTGTTTATCCCATGCCCATGTCACTAGTGACAATCTTTTCAACCCTGACCCTTCCACCAATACAATTTGAACACGGGAAGTTAAAGACACGAGTGTATCTCTGTTTGCATGTACACTGGCGGCACTGCAGCACATCCTGCATAATGTCACTTAGCGATGGAGTTTGGAGATTGACGTGGCTGAAATCGGCCTTAAGGGCATCATTGTTATGTTATGGTGTTCACAGATTCTGATCTAAATGTGATGTTTAAGGCGTGGATTTTATTATCTAATTCTTCACACATCATAGATAATCTCAAGAACTAAAACATAAATACGTAAGTCTTAACCAATGTCGTTAATCAAAATAGCACGCGTTAAACATTTCTGTTTCATTCTGTTAACTCGAGCTGTCAAGTCTTTGAATAAAGATAATTGCAAATTAAATTGTGCACGCGTTGTATGTACATGTATGTGCATACGTCTGTTCATTGGATTAACAATTTCAAATTAGAATAAAGTGTGATGTTATAAATTTTTCATTTCAGCCTGCCATCAGTCCACTGCTAAATATAGGCCTCCCCCAAAGATTGCCACAAAGCAAGATCCTTAGCCACTTGCATCCATTGACTTCCCGCAACGCTGGAGCTCGTCAGTGCCTCTTGTGGAGAGTTGTCCCCACAAGAGGCACTGACTTCAGCTTCCTTATCCTAACGGCTATGTCGGTAATCCTTGTTCTGGAGTGGACATGTCGTTGCAGACTCTATCGCGCAGAGAAACACCGAGCATAGCCCTTTCCATAGCGCGCTGAGCAACCACTTCCGGCCAGCAGTGAAAGACCATTGTCATCACTTTAATAAACGGATATATTCGATCAATTTAAAAATTAATTAATAGTTAAAAAAAAATCGTTAATTGTTGTCTCTTTTTTCTACTTAGAGATTAGGGTACTTACTCCAAAAGATAATGTTGCAGGTTCGCGTCTGACATTCCACTACTGTCGTGAACCACTGGTCAGATCAAGCTTAGCTTAACTATTTCAAGTTAACAGAAATAACAATTAGATTTTATATTCGTATTTTAATTACTTTTTATTGAATTTTAAGTGAATATATAACGAATAGTAATGATTATTCATTATTCAAACATACCTGGCCTATGTTAGGATTCGAACTCCAGATTCCGTAAGTGCATTGGTCGCTACTTCACATGATTGTTACGTCATTCAATTCATAGGATGATGGTAACATCAGAAATACAACTCAGACTATTCGGATTAAAATAGAATACCAACCGCTCTTATTCCCATGTCTATTTGTGAACATTCAGACGTCAGAGTCAGGTCATGCAAAATGTATGCGCCTGTTTATTGAATGTATGGGAAATTATACGACTAGTCGATAAAATAATATTGAAAATATCTTCATCGTCAGCCTAAGTATACCTGACTGCTGAGCCATGGGCCCTGGGTTCGAACTCCAGCCGAACCAAATGTTCGTCCCCTATCTCTGACACTGCTCTGAACCTTTCCTTCTCATCTTATCGCATAAGCGTTACATCGGCAGCGGGAAGGTAAAGACGAGCGAGTGCCTCTGTGTTCGTACTCTTACGGCACTATAATATCTCCTGCGCAGTTGAATCGGAAATAAACAATGTTCAATCCTTCCCTTTTACGCTTTAATTTCATATTCACGCTGGTATCACTAAAATTATTAAGTACAATTTCAAGATCTCAATTTTCTACGTGATCGAAGGTGAAGGAAGACAGCCTGTGTAATGGAACCACTCGTTACCCTGTGAAAGACTTCGAATGGTTGGTGTACCTGGGTTCGATTCCCAGCCGATGCGAATATTTGTGAAACATTTACCGACCCAATACCTTTTTCTAGTCTTGTTGTGTTACAATGATTTCTTGTATTTACACGAACACTACATATTTGAAATGAAACAATTATGGTTTGTTGTTATGTAACCGATGGTGAAGATCGGACCAAAATAAATAAATAAGAGCTGAAGGTAGCCCGAGTTGACTATGACATCTGGACGTCTAACACCTCAGTCCCCCCGTGACCATGGCTGCTGTAAAGCAATCGAAACGCCGGGAATATAGAAATATAATTAAACGCGTTAAAATCCGTTAATAATATTCTTATTTCAAATATTGTTGTGTTATGTTACGCATCCCGTATCCCTGACACTGCATCCGAACATAACGCACAAGCGTTACGCCCGCGTGGCCTAACTGGAAGCGTTCCTCATTAACTTAACAATTGGTTCTAGGTTCGAATCCCAGTTCGGAGCCTGCCTGAGCGGATCTGTTCTCATTCCATAAGCGTTACATAGGAGAAGGGAAGAAAGAGATGACTCAGTGCCGCTGTGTTTGTGTGTGCTGAAGTGCATACACTTGCGGCACTATAATATCTCCTGCGTAGTTGACACAATTACCGATAGTTCTTATTATATATGTAGGTAGTACAGTACATAGTGTAGTACATACAGTAGTGGAGTACTTCTGCTTTCATTATTTATAATCGGTGCAATGCGATGTGTCCAACGAGTGGCATTGTAATGCTCCATTTATTCAGTACAAGTCAGTACCGATATTCGAATTAATCCTTGATAATTCTGAAGATAAAGCGGTGGCTTTTGCTGCAGCCATATATTTTACCTTTTTTGTTTGAGGCATTTTGCGATTCCGCGTTACCACCCGTCCACCAAATATCCCTAAAGACCGACAACTCCCCTGCAGCTCTTCAGGTGTTACAGATGTAAGCGAGCGTCGCCAATCACTTACCATCAGGTGAGCCGATTACACGTTTGCCGGTTTCCTTTAAAAAAAATTATCAATAGATCGATCGTATGTAAAAGTCTTCTAAATAATAATGCCCTATTTCCATGATCTCGGCATTGAATTGAGAACGAACAGTTCCAAGTGACATTGGCTCAATTGCATAAGATACTCGTGTGTTTAAAACAACTTATAAACAATTTAAACATGGCAGTTACATGACCAGATAAATTAGTTTAAATGTTAACAGCATACGTAGGCGAAGACATTGTGCGTCAGTAAGAATAGAAATATCAAAATATTTTTTTCCTATTTTATGTTATTAACTTGTTGGCGAGTGGCAGCCACGTACATGCAAACGCAGTGTAAGCCGCCCCCCCACAAGATGGAGTGACGACCTGCGCAGTGTTGCGGGAAGTCGATGGATGCAGGTGGCTCAGGACCGAGCTTCGTGGCAATCTTTGGGGAGGCCTATGTTCAGCAGTGGACTTCTGATAGGCTGAAATGATGATGATGATGATGATGAACTTGTTGGCGTTTCCACCAATCTCGATCTTTCTCACGCGTGTCAGTGCGATTCTTAAGGCCCAGATCTAACGAAACATCTCCACCGTCCGAGACGTGGTCCGAACCTCCCTTGGACGATCCATAGATAGCTTATCGATAATAGGTAAGCAGTAGATGAACACTTGTACACCTACTTAAAATATAGCACCTGCGGCCTCTGCGCTTTACAGCAGCAACCATAGTCGCATCCTTCTCTTTTCAACATGCGGGTCTCCGCTCTCGCAAGCTGTAAAGCCCTCCGGACCAACAGAGATCCGTGTCTGACATAACGCCTTTGTTGGCCCCCCGGCCAGCAACGGGGAATGCGCGAAGCATTTTCAATCCATCAAAAAAAAAAAATTGAGGCCGACACGGCGATTAGAACTTGGGCTACTTGCTAAGCCACGCCCCCGACCACCACGGTTGTAGATAGCATATCATATCAACGTGCTAAGCGATACATAACATTTCAATGTACGCTTATTATAATTATCGATACACCTGCAATAACTCACGTAACGTTTTACACGCGAGTCCTCAAGCGCACGTCAAGAGGAAACCACGCCGATGACTACGCTGTGATGTTTCATCATTGACACGCTGTCGTAACGCTGACGTATCAGTTCCAGTGAAGTTATTGACACGAGCCGTGAATTAATACCTTTGAGATATAGTCGCGGTTTTAGTGGGAATAATGTACATTTATTTATACTACGGGGCTGTCATTCGGGTGTCGAAACGTCACCGTAGGGTAACTACGGATTTGGTGAGATAAGTTATCGGTTAGAATGAAGAATTTCGTTAATTTTAATTGTGCTCATCTTTCAACCACATATATGTGTTGATTATCAATTTACATGAATAATTATTCCCAGTGCCATCTGACATCTGACTTTAAGAATGGTCTAATTTACTGTTAATGTATAAATAGGTAAGTAACATAGAATTCATGGAATTTAGGAAATACCTAATATTTTAATAGCATATTATGGATGCAGGTTAGGAAACTAAAGCGCTCTGACCACTAGGCTACCACAGCTTTAGTTTCAACGAGCGCGTTTGACCGGGGTGGATTTGGACCACTAAAATTGTTAAAAGGGATTTTAAAAGCTGAATTTACCGCATGCTCGGCAGTGTGCCCTGCATCCAAGTCGGACTCTTCGTGGCTCCAAAACCCTTTCTGATACTCCTATTTGAGAAGGAGGCCTTTGCCCAGCTGTGGGCACTTACAGGCTGCTACTTTACGACTTTAGAACCAAACTGCGTCTTGTTAACTGGATTATGGATGGTGATATGATACTTATTCATATAACTTCTTAGATATATAAACATATATACATACCTAAACATTCATGACTCTGTTACGAAGATTCATATTCATCATACAACTTTTTGTTTTGGATTTTGCCACTAGCGCAATTCCAACTCACTTTATCTTTGCCCAGCATTGGGCACTTACAGGCTGCTACTTTATTTTACTTTATGTTTAACAAACCCGGTGAAGAAGCTCGTCCCTGTCACGGAAGCTCGTGTCGCTACACTAATTAGTGCAAACTGGAAATACCGAATGCTGTCCTACCTCTATAGGTAACATTCAGGTATTTATAAAAATACCTAGAATTTTACAATAGACGTCACAACATTCACGTTTCAATAGGGGATAGATAGAGGGATTACTTAATTTAGGATAAAACTCGTCGAACGAAATGCAGAAACGCAAGATGTTTCAACTTCGCGCCAGTATTCTACGAGGTCGTGGTACCACCCTGCTCGAACAGCACAGAGAGCTGCTGACGACCAGGTACAAAGACTATTAATTTCACAATCATTGAATACCATATCGGAGCACTTACATAACACAAGGAAAATTATTAAATAGGTAACATAATGAACAATAATGGCAAATATTTTAATAGCTTATGATTTTTCCAGGACAAAACCAAGGAAAACTTTGTAATTTTCTACTATATTACTCATAATATTAGACAACATGCCTCTGATAGTTGACATCTACTTGTACTTGATGACTGATATCGACATATTTCACTGTGTGATTCAATAATTGTCGCCAAAAATGGACAAAATTTTAAATAGTTTTACCTTTAGATCATAGTATAATAATCATGCCTTACTAACGACTGGGTGTACTGTTCATTTATAACTCGTGATTATGGTATTAAAGATATATTTCATATGTACATAATGTGCACGACGTTCTGCAATCGCCAACCTTCTACATGACCATGGAGATTACAGCAAATCCTTATAGGAATAAGGGAGAGATGTATTTTCAGTTGTGAATTACACTATACAATAAATATCCCACAGCTGGCCACATCTCTCAACTCTCTTCCAAATAGAATCATCTAACCTTATAAGCATTGCATTCTTTCCACCCATCTTTTAACAGATTGTCGTGACCATATATCACACTGCGTTTGCCTAGACGCGATCTCTACCCCTGAATTGTACGAAATTTTATTACTTTTAAGAAAAAATACAAATTATCAATGATATAAATTACAAAACATAAGAAAGAAAACAGTACTCAAAGCCAGTGAAGTTTGCACAAATTATTAGTACTGACAAACTAAACATTGTGTTAAATATTTAAAAGAGTATTATAGCATTAAGAAACTGGCCAAGTGAGAGTCGGACATGCGCACCAAGGCTGCCGTATAACCATACAGGTTTTGATGGTAGACTCCTTGTCTGCCTATGAGATGTCTGGGTACGTACCACCCTCTCACCCATTTCTGCCGCTGTAATTGATGTAATGACTGTATGTCATTCCATCTTCGTCCTCAGGGATGACAACACATCTGTAACTTTCGTAACGCTTACCATCAAGTGGGTTGTTAGCTCGTTTTTCACCCCAATCAAATAAAAAAAACACGCTATATATGTCATGCATTTACCAAAAAAAATTGTGTTTTCTTTCATTCAGTTCGGAATCCTTTGTAACCAAAGTAAAAAAAGTCAGGCAGTAAACAAGTTCCTACTAGATCAAAACCTGGAAGCGGTATCCAAATTACGAACTGTTCAGAGGTATCAGAAAAAACATCAGTAACGGGAAAATTTATTTTTACAATATATAGTTCTTCTACAAGGATTATAACAAAAAAGTTTATTCCTTTCTCCAGTTCATTGTTTTGGACATTTAAAATAAACTCCGCTGAGAAATGGTTTTGAATCAATACACTTGTGAGAATTTTGAATATGAGCAAATATTGTTGAATAAAAATTAAAAGTCAACAGTTTTGAAGCAATAAATGTAATGTTATGAAATAATTGCTTGACATTCTCTTACGAATATCCTAGAGTAATATATTTTAGATTATATCAAGTCATTGTAAATGCTCTATTGATTCGTTTAGTTAATCGGTAGCCTGTCCCGTTCCAAAATTTAACAAACACTTTATGTTGTAATTGTTGACACTTCATATACATATGTGTGCCTCCACCGATTTTGGGATAAGTCGATTAGAAATAATGTTATGAGGCAGACACAGACTGCTCTCATTTGTGGACAGTCCACCTAAATCATATATATATGCTGAACCTACAGCACTGGCGCCTCGAGTCGCTTCTGAAGATATACTCTGCGCGATCGCAAAGCTGTCATCAGTTCTGCGCGCGCGCATCTACTGTAGGGGTGCTCCTAACTCGCTTCGTTTATTTTAGTTACCGAAAGCCACATTAACTGCCAATATCGTGCTGTGATAGTGTTGTGCTATAGTTTTTGATAAGTAAGGTATATATTTTTTATTCATTAATTCCATTGGTGTTAATTTTATTTACGTGTGGCAATTACATAAAACATATTTTTACTTTTTTTTTTAATTCACAATAAACATTCAATAATATTTTCATATAATTATTCATGCTAATTATGACGACACATTTTAGTATTGTCTAAAGACAATTAAAATATATTTCAAATAATTTGAAGCAGTAAAAGGGATATTTTTCATTTTACGTCGTCTACTGAAAATAAAATAATTCTTATGTATTTGTTTAACAAAATTTTCTATATCTCTTATAGCCGTGATAGCTAAGGAGACGGGCGTTAGGTTTAAATATTATAGTAGGCATAGTGACACGCTAGTGGTTTGGGTACGATTCCCGATTACAACATCACTTCAGTTATTAATTTGTCGACTATTAATTGATATATGTAGTCCGACTGCTGGAGAAAGGCTACATTAAAGTGATCCACGACGCTGCTCCAGTGCTTGCTGGCGAACATCACGCTAACAAAACATAATTTTTAATATATCTCAGACATATTAAAGATTGCTTCACGATATTTTCCTTTATCACCGAGCACTCGGTGATAGGGAATCTAACCCTGGCCGCTAACGCACCTACTAAGAAATAATGGCGAATGGTCCGATCACTACTCTCCCACGGCTTCAAATTACAGAAACGAATAAAATATTTTACACGTGAATAAGATATGTAAAATTGGGAACCGACTAATCTCCGCAACACTATCTCAAAACCAAATAAGACTTTTTTGTGTGTACAATGCACTGTCCTAGATTAATCCAATTAGCCAATACTATGTGTTTAATAGAAGGAATAATTAGGTTGTGCCTAATTATAGAAATGTATATTAATCGTTAACTATATTAAGTATATTTGGAACAGAAAAAAAGACAGTGTTGCCAACTGGACTTTTACCGGAAAACAGTGATACCCTCCGAAAGTATAAAATGCAATTAGAAAACACTGATTTATTCGAACGCATCACGTCTCTTCAGATCATTTCCATTCAGCCCTGTTCCGGGATTAATTAATAAATGATTTGTTTTCTTTTGTTTACGCGAACACTACACATTGGAAATGAAACTATTATTTACGGATTTTATTACGGACCACGGCTGACGATCGAAACGTCGGGAATATAAGAACAAAATTAAACGTGTTAAAAACCGTAAATAAAATTAACATTTCTAATTAATTATTTGAATCCAAATACTCGTCGACTTAATGTTTAATTGTACAACTATACTATGAGCATTGCAATGATTGCCAGCAAGCTGTATATACTAACCTGTAATTTTGTCAAACTTAAGAAAGATTATGCATAATAAGAACTATTAGATATTATAGTTTGATCGAGATGGAATGGCCGCCAATAGTAGTGCCATCCCCGTCGAAATTATTCTATCACTAAGCAATAGTGTCGAAGCGTTACTGGCTTCAAGTTAAGAAGGCACTGAAGCTAGTGAAATTAATGGTCAAAGAGATATTTTACAATCACTGATGTGAAGGAAAGACGGGGGCAGTGCAGTATCATATAGGATTGATTTTGCAATTCGTTTCTGGGTAATAAAGTAAGCCTGCAAGTGCCCACTGCTGGGCAAAGGCCTTATTCTCAAAAAACTGGGAGGGTTTTGGAGCCGCCACGCTGCTCCCTGCGGATTGGCGGGCTTCACATATCCTCGAAATAATATTTTTATTTTCTCTCAAGCATGCATGTTTTCTTACAACGTTTTCCTTCACCGCCGAGCACGGGGTATACAGCACTTAAAATTGCTATTAACAATTATAGTGGTGCCGGCACCAGGGATCGAACCCAGGTCACCCGCGCTCTGTTAAACTAAAGTTAGCACCCTGACCACTAGGCTACCATGGCTCACTGGATGTTTTAACTATAATGTGCATGTGACTTACCTGTCTTCCAAATTCCTCTTCCTTCTTTATCTACTACTGAACAGTGGCCGCTCCCAATGAGAGGATTTATGGCTTGGCAGAATTTGTGATCAAACAGCACCTACAGTCTGGCATTCTATCTAAAGCCAGGAGGTCGAAGAGATCTGTCTGTCGACTTTAACCATTTCATCGAGATGTGATGGGGCGGCAGATATTCTTACACCTCGATCACACGACTCCCTATATTTATGTCTAGATAATTTAGATAATAAGCTCTTTTTCCCAACTTAAACACAATACAAATTTGTTTTTCAAGAGTGATAGCACCGTCTGTATACGAATAATTCTCCGTCCGCGATAGTTGGAAGTAATGAAGGAACCACCTGCCTACGCCGTGAGAAATTACAGGCATAAGTCGTGTTGGCAAAGTTAAAAGTATGAATATAAAGGTTTTCGCGTTTAAAATGCGGTATAAAAAAACAATTTCTTTTTCTTCAGATTACCGTGAAAATGGAGCCCTTGATCGTGGACGTTGTACATTTTTATCCAAAGGAGAATGCTCAACCGCATAACACTACGAAGTAAGTAATTTGACAATCTTACATATCTTATTTAAGTAACACGCCTTTACATCGTTACCACCATTTGTATACCCACGGCTTTTTTTTTCGTGGGGAAATCCTACATGAATACTCTTTCATCGCGGGGGCAACGAAAGGATTATGCCGGACTCTTACCGACTAAAACCCCACGGTGTTATTCTCGTCGTCATTTGTCGAGACCACGGAAACGCTTGCGCACACTACCACAGTCCCGACGACGCTTGCCCGTATGGGGCTTCTTCTTATGAGAACAAGCAACAAGGTTCGGCAATCACCTTTTTTTTATTTACATGGGGAAATGCCTGACGCATACTCGCCCTCTCGGGGGCAAGGACGGGTTATGTCGGGTTCGCACCGACTAAAACCCCATGGTGTTCCACCTTCGTCGCATGTCGGCAGGGTCACGGGAACGCTTTCCCACACATCCGCGATCCCACCAGCGCCGGCCGCTGTAGGCGGCCCCTTCTCGGGAGAGAACGTCCTCTCCCACACCGCCCTGGCTAGGCGCGCCGGAACACAGACGCGCCTACCTACTCGGCCTCCAAACCCACGAGGGCAACGGACCCCCCCGAGTCCGCCACCCGGAGGCCATGGGGATCAGGTGCTTTTGAGCGCCAGCCTTCCCGGCAGCCCCGGCGCATCTGGTCTATGGCTCCGCCGCCGACCACCTTTCGGGCGCGGAGGGTAGGGAGAACGGCCATCGTAATACCGACACTCCTCTCCCCCCGCGGCCCCACCACGGCCACATCAGCGGTGCGGCCCCCGCCAGAGTCACAGAGGATAGGGAGAATGGCGAAACGCAATACCAAAACTCCTCTTCCCCCGCGACTCCACCTCGGCTGAGGGGGGCCAGGAGAGCGCTAAGCTAACACTGCCCCCACAGTCCACCAACACGCATCCGAAGTGGGCTCACCAAGCCCACTCGGAGCGGCCTCCTCGGGCCGGCGATGCCCGCAAAGACAGGCCGGCCATGTAGGTTCCTCTTGGTTCCCGTGGGAGACCAAGTAACGGTTACTAAGCCCCCCCGCCACGACAAGGCGGGAACCCATTCGGGGGGTCACCTACGCTAACCACTAAGCCATTGGTCGTGACGACTACGAGTGTTTATGGACTATTTAGGTCTATATTATTGCTCAGTGATAGATGAGCCACCGATACTTGTCCAGCAGTGACGATCCCAGTATTAGACACCTTGCACCATAGACACTGTTGCAGGTTATGCTAATTTAAACCTGGACGATTGGAGATGGTGTTTCCGGTCTTCTACCGCCCCTACATAGCGAGCAAGACATCTATTTCTCTCCTTCTTTAACAGCCCGTAAATGTCAACTGCTAGACATGAGCCTATCTATGAAAGCACCAACAAACGCTGGCATGTCATGCACGGAAGACTGGCCCATACTCAACACGCAGGGCAAGAGGGTTGGTAAGCATAGTGCAAGTACTTCAGCACTAGAGATGCTGCTTACGTCAGTCTGTGGGATTTGGGTTCGGTATAATCGAATGGATTCTCCACCTTCGTTCGGTCGCCAGAGCTTCATGCTGACAGCGGTGTACTACCACGTGTGTGTGAAGTTGACTTTAGAAAAAAGAGATGGTATATTCGTCAGCAGCTTGCTTTAAACTTGAAATCGATTCGCAATTTAAACCTCAAATTAAATTCGCAAATTAATTTATGTTCCTGGACAGATATAAGACAGCTTTCACTTGCGAACGTGTTTAAACCGGATACCGATTCTGTGAATTTTAAAACCAGTTAAAAGCAACAAGATTGTTAATGATTAATGCATCTTTACTTTTAAAATACGTGTATGTAAGTCTTAACGATTTTCGTAACTTCGTGACCGCTATTTAGTCTCAAAAAAGAAATTAAATTACTACGGACCTTCGTATTTAAATTCGTCTAATGAAAAAAAGTAAAGATGCAGTCTATAAATGCCCACGGCTGGGCAAAGGCCTCTTTCTCAAATATCTGAGAGGGTTTTGGAGCCGGGAAGAGCCCGCCACGCTGCTCCAGTGGGGGTCGACGGGGTTCACATAAGTACGAAATAATATTTTTTATTCTTTCACAGACATAGAGGTTTCTTTTTCACCGAACACGTGGTATATAAATAAATTATTCAGCAATTAAATCGAATCATCATCATCGTTTCTGCCTACCACAAGTCCACTGCTGAACATAGGCTTCCCCCAAAGACTGCCAAGAAGCTCGGTACTGAGCCACCTGCATCCAACGTTTTTCTATCTCTCATCATGGTTTGCCAAATTAATTAAATCGAATAAATTCATCTATTAATTTGGTTCTATTAACTTCATTTACATTTAGAGGGCAGTCGCATCGACCGATTAGAGATTCTGATGGTCGATCTCATGGCCATTGTCAAAAACATTTGCCATTCACATATAAATTAATATGAATTATATAATCTGTCTGTTCTTAACAGGGAAAATTATTGCGAAAGCCCTGGATTCTATAAAATCTAGTAGTCCTTGAAATAAATGTTACTAACTTAAGATTATTTAATAGTTACTGCTTATACCTATACTATTTTAAATGGCATATGGCGAATTTTTCTTTCCATGAATGAGTTATATGGAATTTAAAAATATATGAGTAAAATAAAATAATTCGAAATATTATCTACATGATTGATGAAATTAGGGAAGTATTTATAAAGTTAAACCCGTGTTAAAAACGTATTTACTGTAAAGAATCGTTTTAGTTTAGTTAAGTACCTAAAGTAAATAGTTTTTGAACCTAAATTTATTCCATGTTTTATTCGACCCTCTAGATTCGAAGTGGTGAATGAAGAAAATCCCACAGTGGCGGTAGTGCGACGTGGTCAACCCTTCAACGGCGTGGTGCGTTTCACCAGACCCTTCGACGAAAATGAGGATATCGTGCAACTCGTCTTCTCACTTGGTAAGAATAAGAAATACGACATACAGGATTTTGTAATAGATGTAAATTCCCCGGCGATACGCAAAATTGATTGAGATTCAAGAAAAATTGTTACCTTTTCTTGACGCACGACAGAAAGCTTCGATCTTCATCTAATCTTAAGATTAGTATTCCACAACACTTCATCGGTTTTGTCGGCAACTCTTTTAAGGTTCAGGCTATACTGCTCTGGAACATCCTGCCCGACGAAATTAAGAAATCGGCAAGCAGGAACTCTTTTTAAAAATTATTTAAAGAACATTATTTAAATTTAAATGGACTTATTTAGTTATTATTGTGTTTCTTATTTATATTTATTTATCTATTTACATATATAATAGTATATTATTATGTATATCATGTATATTATTTCATATTTTTATTCATTAATTTTATTATATTTATTTATAGTTATTTTAAAATAATTTTATTACTTATTTAACTTACTAAATAAATACACCTGCTACGGCTATCTCACCAACCCATGGGTTGACTGGCAGAGAATGCCAATAGGCATTAAGTCCGCCCTTTGTCACCTCAAATTATAAGTGGTGTAAGCAATAAAGTTTTTTAAATAAAAATAATAAATAAAATTGACCACACGGTAGGCTGTGGGTTGCGGATCCGCTTAAAGCAAACTAATAATTTCTATGGCGATTACAAAAGTAGATATTTATGTTTATTATTCACGTGTTTGATTATAACATATATTATATATGAAATAATTAATATACAGGAGGTACAAAACTCTTACCCATTACTGTTGTGTTCTGGTTCGAAAAGTATAGAGAGCAAAGACAAATGTAATGAGCCTAAACATCATGGATTTGCTAGTAGCCAATTGAAGGGTTCCATTACCTACCTTCGGGCACCATCATCAGAAAAGCTCGATGGCACCATATTAATATATTATCATCGGTTCTTAATACGTGTAAAAAAGTTCCAAATTATACGGACGTGTGAAAGTGGATGAAAGTTTAATTGAATGATTGCATTATATACAAGTTTTCAACTGAAAATAGAATAAATGATTTCTTGTATTTAACTGACTGAAACTATTATATAAATAAAAGTTTGAAAATAGAATGTTAAAAAAAATATTAGATGTCCTAATAGTGATTCTTTTCAGGTGACAAACCCCTGATGGACACGCAGGGTTCCGTGTTCCTGCTCAAGGACGCGATCCCCGACAAGCACTCCTGGACCGCCAAGCTCATAGACGTACAAGGAGACACTTTGTCTTTCGAGGTAAGCACATCAATACTTGTTACGTGTCATCACTGTTTTATGGAAGTAGCTGGTTTAATATATGCGCCACAAATTCTCGTAGAATCTATTTATCACTACTCGGAACTTTTTATTCGCTTGGCTTAGTGATTAGCGTGCCTAGCTGCTGTGATATGGTTAGGTTCACACAATATTTGTGCAAGAACGCAAAGTTTTCATGTCTGGCCGTGTTGTGTTGGATCTCGATACGAGAAGTTATAGACAAGCGAGTGCATCTGGTTTTGTAAGTACAGCACTATAATATTTCAAGCGCAGTTGACAACTGTAGGCGGCAAAAATTAACGCCTCAAAGGCTTTATTAATTAAAATTATTACGAACAATCTATTACTTATTCTACATGATTGAAATACATACGACCGTAAAATATACAATAGTCGATATTGTCATGATTATTATATAAGGACATATAATTTCCATATTCCAGACGGAGCAACATACAAATTAGGTGTTAGTTATCTGATCTTTAATGGTTTCTTCGCCTTATATTACCGCAACGAGAAAGTGAGAATGTGTGAGTTGCTCTGCACCTGCGCGACTCGGTAGGGCAGTTGCTAAACGTTTGGTTGTGGCTCTCCGGATTGCGGGTTCGATTCCCGCATGGAATAAGTAATTTCATATGCTTCAAATATAAGCGTATCTCCGGGTATGGGTGTTTGTCGATGTTCAATAAAATGCCCATAAACAGTCTTCATGATAGTTAAATTTTGACGAAGTCAAGACTGCTCGGAAAATATTTGAATAACTAATACAATAAAAAGTACAATGGTTACAAACATGATGTTTCAGCGGTGAGATGATGCGACGTCACGCTGCAAGGCGCCATAGTATTACTAGTGTTGTCCCGCTGTAATTCGCCTCATGACATACTCCTAAAGTTGGCGTAACGTTTTTCTAATATTAATTGTAAATTTCAGATTATACCTAGGGCTTTATCCACTATGCCATGAATATGTTTCACGACAATTCCGTGGGAAGTAAATCCTAGACAAAACCATACGTGTTATTTTTCACTTCCGAGACATGGTTTCGTTTATTGGTAACCATGTCTTGGATACACGAAACGTTAAAATTATATATCTCCTATAAAATCATATAGTTAAACACTATATGATTTTATAGGAGAATCATGACACTAAATTTATGTGAAATTGTTTGTGGCATAGTGTATAAGGCACCTGGTAAATGACGCCTTGATAAATGTGTCCTGTTGGCACTCCTTCACGAACACGCGACCTTAAGATACAAAATGACCTTTAAAATTTCAATTTAAACAAGTTTACACCGATTGAATTTTAAGTTATAATCCATGTACGTAATTACTAATTCAGTACAGATACGAACCAATTTTTTGTCGTAACTATTTCGTACAAAAAGTTTGATATAGGTTAATACTGTGACATAGATATGTATGCCATAAGTAAGGAAGCGAGGTGCAATTATTATGATATTCAGAAGCAAGCTGTGGCCGCGGTTTTGTTCGTATGGGCTATAGAGCGCTTGGAAATATAAAACTACAGACGTAACGATATACCATCCATCCATTTATTTCTTTAGTCAGTCAGTTCAGTTTGCCATAGGCAAAAACATAGACAAAAGCTGGCGTGCATTCCACACACAGTTTGACCAGACTCACTACGCTTGGCAGTCGGGTTGGCGAATAAATAAAATATTTATACCTACCTTATCTGTGAAAGTAAAACAAAACTAAGATGCGTTTAAAGATGAACGGACAAATAGACAATCTTTTCGAAGTTTTGTCTGGCTTAGTAAGCGATTTATGATGAAAGAAACGTACGCACATTGTCACTTCATATTCATTTATTAACAAGCATATTGACCGACACCCACAATACATCATATATAGATCATAGAAATAAATAATTGTTTAAAAAGTACCTGATCCTGGCATTGTGTTAACATATAACAGTGCACGACAGTACCAACTTGTCTTGAGTTTGAAGTCAACAACAGACTAGATGTGAATCCGTCTATACGTATTCGATTGCCGAGATAAAGGGTATTGAAAAAAGATACTTCAGGGTTTTGATATCATCATATACAATCACGTTGGTGATTTAAATTAATAAAGAAAATGTGTAGGTTCGATACATAATAATTTCAAAAGCTGTTAATTTTAATAGAGTATATAATTTTATTTACTTTCATGATTTCTTGTATTCACGCGAACACTACACATTTGCAAGGAGACTATCATTTACGGATTTTATCGCGTTTTATTTAATTTTTTATAGTCCCGACGTTTCGATTGCTTTGCAGCAGCCTGACTGAGGTGTTGGTTTTGTTTACTTTGTTGAACAAAAGTTCAATTAGGATACAGCAAAACTTGACATCTGTCATGTTATCCAATCATGAGGTGTAAGACAGAGAGCATCAAAGCTTAGAAGTTCACTTTCCGCCTTGAACTCTTTTGAGAAATTACAATATTACGCGACAATCTCTTTGATTTGTAGCCGACTGCGCCGATTTTGATGGGACTTTAGAAGTGGGAAATACCTATTTAGTTTCGTCACGATAAGAAAAATAAAATTAATTCGTCACAGGCGATGTCGCAGTTATACTAATTAGTTTTATTGATATTATGCTACCTGCGCCAGATGGTAAAATATTATGCCCTGTGTTTCGTTTACGGTTATGCGAACGGTTTAAACTTTAGAACTTAAAACACGCCACCGGTTACTTTAAAGCACCCGACAACTGCTTTAAGGAAATCATTTATTATTAATTCGTATATTAACATAACTTTTCGGATAACAACTATTCAACTACTTTACAAATATGTCCGACTATACATTTCTTGACTTTGTTATTAGAAGCTAAAAATTCATGTCAAAAATATTATGTCTCATATCTGATATGAAGTACTTAAGTATAGTGTTGATGTAATTTGAATATTATAATTTTCTAATTAACATAACATTATCAATGTTATATGTTTTGTATTAGCCGCGTGTCATTATGGTAATCCTATCGCGTTTGCATTTTATTAATTTATTATCTGTTTTGTTTACGGATCGTAACGTTAACAGAAACATTTAAACGTTAATATCAATAAAGAGTTTTGGCGCGAAAATGATAATTGATGGTTGTGTATTTAAACAGCATACCGACGTGAAGAAGAGGCATTTTGTGCTTCTGCGTTTTGTTCGGTGAGTAAGGTAACCGGAGCCCCTCCTCCCTTCCCCAACCCCCAACCTCTCGCCATCATCACTCCCATCCCCCAAATATCTTTAAAGACCGCCAGCGTACCTGTAGCTTCTCTTGTGTCACAGAGTGGGCGACGGTAATCACTTACCACCAGATGAGCGGCTTGCTCGTTTGCCCCCCTTTCAATTTTATTATTTCTGTAAATTTAATTATTATTATATTATTTCATAAATTCTGTTCCGGACCGTAATCTGCAAATTTGAGTTTTGGATTCAACAGACTAAACAAATCTTCCCGTAAAAGAAAAGTTGATTTAATTTTACTGTCTATCTATTGCAGCAATTTTATTAACGATCTGATTTGTAGATGCATTTTAACAGATATCTGCAAATTGTTTGAGCAAACTTCGATACTGGCAAAAAGTTAAATAAGCTGATGCCATAAAGTATAAGGGATTTTTGAGCCCGCAAAGAACTACTGAATAAAGAAAGCCCTGTAGTAACAACTGAAGATTTTGTAACTATTAAGTATTTAAAGAAAGCAAGAGAAAATCACTTTAAAAATCAAAAATATGTATGTACACTACAGTACAACTAAGGTAGCGGTCTAATAATTCTACCACCTTTTCCCGTGGGTGCCGTAAGAATCGACTAAGGAAAATGCAAACAAATATCTATAGCATCCAAATAGATTGCAGCAAAACCATCAGAAAATTGTAATATGGTGAATGACAAGACACGTGACCGCCATGGCGATTATTTAAGACCGCTGCGACTTTGTACACATAGTTCCCCCAAGAAAGTATATTTAACCAGGAAAGTATTTTAAAAGTATACTCAGTTTTCCGGCTAAATCAAAGAGTTTGCTCAGTTGAGTCGGTTGTTATGTTTGAACCACAACAAACACAAACAAACTTCCACGTTAAAATATTGTGAGAAAATTGGTGTTACTTTGTACGGATAAAATTGACGTGAACGATGTTACACGCACTGCAATTTTTTTTTATTGTAAACCATGAAAGGGTGATTGAGCTAATACATTTTAGTTGCAAAAAAGTTTTCATAAATTGGTCGTTCTTAGACATATATTTGATAGGTAGCTGGTAAGCTTTCTGCCTAGGGGTCCACCTGGGCAGTTAGGTCTTACCTATTTCTGCCGCCATGTAGCAATCCATTTACACATGTGTTTCGTGTTCACAGGTTTCGGGTCCTTAACCCTGAGACAGAATACCTCTACAACCTAAAGGGTGTAAAACGCACTTGTAGCCTTTTTTATATGAAGCTAGTTGCAGTTGTCGATGATGCTGAAGTAATCATTTAACATCAGGTGGTCTGTTAGTTTGGCCATTAGATAACTTATGAACAATTCTACATAACATAACAAACAACAGATACTCACTAATCGTATAATGGCTCGCTAATTAACACTATGACAATGGTCAATATCAAAATCCGTCCCATATCTAAAGTCACGACCCCTAGACGCCGTATAAGTGGACGTCTATTAGTTTCTATGCGATAATTATTCATGACTACTGTCCATCTATTTTAGAAGATAGCGTATATCTTATACTCTACTGTGTTGAAAGCTCCATCTAAATTTGACGAAAGGTTTCTACCTTATACGTATTAAAACAATTATGCCCACTACCCAGCTCCTGTAAATATGATACTCTGTCCTACAATAAACACACCAGTGTAAAACCCATGGAAGTCCGTCCACTGGTTTTGAGTGATGCGTGGTCAGACAGACAGGCATAAAACTTCCAAAAATTGTGGTTTTGAGTTCTATAGCGAACGCATAATACAGTCCAATTAAAATTTTAGAAATATATTCATTGTACAGATTTAGATTCACATGAGTTTTGTTACAGTATGGGTATATTAACATGCGAAAGGAACAGATTATATAACATCTAAAAGTAATGTTTATTGAAATAAAAAACAAATAAAGTTAAGGAAAATATTTTTATTATAAATGTTATGCGTTACGAATCTGCACATCTACATCTCACAGGCCTGCTTTGATGAAACCATCAGCTACAGAGGAGGATCCTGCATGTTCTGGGGCGGAATTTCAATCCAAAGAAAAACCGACCTTGTGTGCGTCTCCTGCATTGGAGGTACACGTGGCCAGGGGTCCCTCGCAGCCTTCTTCTTATTGTGGAGACGCTCACCGACGTCCTCCGAGCTGTTCGGAGCTGCTGTTGCAGCTCAACAGCGTTGGAGAATCGGTTACGCAAAGACGTCGACACAATATAGCGGTCGTCTCTGTCGGAAGTGCAACGTCGTCTTCCGGATCTATGCTTCCTGATGTAGCTTTCAGTCTACTGGAACCGCTGGGATACTCGTTTCACCCGGAAACGGCTTATGTTGAGTTGTCGATATCAACTTGGCGTAGTCCTGATTGCAGTAGTGCTACCACTTGAGCTGCTTCTTCTGCCGTGGTATCCATTTTTCAGGGTTTTTTTCTTACTGGAGCTGTTCAGGTGTGACTTCTGTGATGTCTGGATAGCTAATGACCCATAATTTTTCTTTTTTTCCCTGGATGGAAAATGCTGTTACGCATACGGTTATGTCGGACTCAATCCCCTGAAGGAGGACCATACCGACTAAAAACCATCCACACGCTGTTAGCCCGGAGGCTTTCACAGCCTCATCTGAATTGACTCGCGAGCAGATTGGCCCGCGAGTTTGGCGGGATGACGATTTACTTTAATGGCGCGCGGATTTATACGCGGAAGGATAAGACAAAAATATAGGTGCGGAGACCGGTGAGCCCTGACAAACCGACGCGACGGACCCCGATCGTGAGACGCTCCGGCAAAGTGTATATGGCTGCTTCTAACCCTTGGGGTGAGCACACGTATGCGGAGCGAAGTCGCAAACAGGACCGCCGCGTAGCGTGCGCGGGACACGGACGGCACTCACTAGTAATGGCTCGCGATTGAACGCGGGAAAAGTGGTAGAGTCGAAGTAGGGACCCGCTGATGCGGGGCCCACTAGCGATATACTGACACACGACATATTGTACTGCGAAACTCCGACAAAGTGTTATGGCTGCTCAAACCTGGGGGCGAGCACACGTATGCGGGAGGCTAATAGTGGCGTGAAGACCTATGACCCTGACAAACCGACACGACAGAACCCGATTGTGAGACACTCAGGCAAAGTGTATATGGCTGCTTCTAACCCTTGGGGTGAGCACACGTATGCGGAGCGAAGTCGCAAACAGGACCGCCGCGTAGCGTGCGCGGGACACGGCCGACACTCACTACTTAATAGCTCGCGAATATGCGCGGGAAGATGGAGGCGCGGCGACCAACGGCCCTGACTAACCGACACGACAGAACCCGCTTGTGAGACGCTTAGCACAGTGACCCTAATATGCGGAGCGAAGTCGCAAACAGGACCGCCGCGTAGCGTGCGCGGGACACGGACGGCACTCACTAGTAATGGCTCGCGATTGAACGCGGGAAAAGTGGTAGAGTCGAAGTAGGGACCCGCTGATGCGGGGCCCACTAGCGATATACTGACACACGACATATTGTACTGCGAAACTCCGACAAAGTGTTATGGCTGCTCAAACCGAGGGCGAGCACACGTATGCGGGAGGCTAATAGTGGCGTGAAGACCTATGACCCTGACAAACCGACACGACAGAACCCGCTTGTGAGACGCTTAGCACAGTGACCCTAATATGCGGAGCGAAGTCGCAAACAGTACCGCCGTGCAGTATGCGCGGGCGACGGGCGGCACTCACTTTAATAACACGCGGACAAAGACTGGAATGACCCATAATTAATTTTTACCCCCCTTTTATTCGTGTCCAAGGTGGCACAAGTAGTCTGTCCTCTAATGAGCTTTTCAGCACTTTTTTTTTAAAGACCCTAACGTTTCGTGATTATTGTTTTTACAGAAAATAACGATACGCGTTTTTAAAGTGTATTAATTGTGCTTTCAAATGATATTAATTTTGGTAGGGTACAATAAATAAGTTAAGAGTATTATTCGCTTGAAGTCAAAATTTCAAAAGGTGCGATTTTTTTGACGCCGAGTATATTATAAAGAGGAAAGATTGGTATTGTAAGAAATAAACTCAAAAAATACTGGACCGATTTCAAAAACGCTTTCACCATTAGAATGCTACATTATCCCAAGTAACATAGGCTATATTTATTACAAGAAAAAATTAGGGATCCCTAACCTTCAATAATTCAAAAAGCAATCTACAGGTATTAAACAGTCTTGAATACGAAATGATTTATTTGGATAAGGATTAATGTAAAGGTATGGATAAATAGTAATTTGAAATAAAAACTACTCCACTCCAAAACGTTTATCCCAGAATGTTTAAAAATAAAAGTCCACCCGTGCGAAGCCGGGATGGACCGCTAGTACTTAATATTTTAATACAGTGCCGGAGTAATGTAGAACTACCAAAGAGTAAAACACTTACTAATCTTATCACTAGACATGTGTGATTGTCGCTTCAGCTAGGTGTAATTTACAAACAAATTAATCGTCTATGGTATATTCTAAATTTAATTTTAGTACCTATTCAGATGCAAATTGAAGTAGGTATCACCAAAGCAGCCTAGCGTTGATAAACCCGGATCTTCTAGTAAATGACGCGTCATTTACTAGATGTTTTTTATGCTCAATTTTGGATCGAACCGGTCCCGTCAAACTCCTTGATCCACAGATTAATAAAATTTTCATTTGGATATTGATTCAAATTGTACAATTTGTAATGAGTACGAAATTGGCTTCGAATAATCGCAAGGATCAGCAAGCTGAAGTGGCAATGGCCCGGCGGCAGAACTGACAACCGTTGGGGAAAAAGTTCTCGAGTGGCAGCCACGTACAGGCAAACGCAGTGTGGGGTGACCCACCACCAGATGGAGAGATGACCTGCACAGTGTTGGGAGAAGTCGATGGATGCAGGTGGCACAGGATCGTGCTTTGTGTCTATGTTCAGCAGTGGACTTGTGATAGGCTGAAATGATAAATCGAAATGGATTAGTTTTTATAAAATTGATTTACGCAGAACGTGCGTTCTTTACTTCAATCTAAATTTATTCAAACCGATTTCAGTATATTAACTTATTTATGAAATCCGATCTGTTTGTCGATTCTGTTCTGTTCTGGACGTTGCGGAGCTTTTTTGTATTTGCATAAACTATTACGCAATAGTATAGTTGCTTTCTTTATTGAAAACATTCACCTACATTCTTAGGTCACTCCATCTTGTTGTGGGTCGTTCTATATTCCATCGTATCAACAACCCAAACAAAAATATCAACGACGTCGGAATTCATTGTAACATTGAATTGGAACCGATCGTTTTACGATCACGATCAGACTTACGCAATAGACCCATTGGTCAGAAAATTTAACAGGTAGGACCATTAAAATGGTAGTACTAGTACTATTGCTCAAGTCTATACATCTGTCTGTGATTAGAAATAACAGCTTTTTGTCGTGACTTATATGAATCATACACGACATCAATTCTCAATATATATATCTCAATAATAAATATTGATTTCTGAGCGAAAATTTAATAACTTCTGAAATTAGGGTCTTTGATACTGCAACTGCCCGAGTTGATTGCTAACATGAGGCCCTAGAGTTTCTTTTCTTATTGTTAGGTTCGTTCATGTAAAACTATTCTCGGATCGGATCATGCATGAACATATATATTAATAAAGTAGAAGTGTCGGTCTGTTAGCTATTAGTAATTAAAATGTCGAAAGCAAAAAGCATCGTACACTATTCAGCGTTTGGTTTTTACGTGACTTTCAGCGTTTTACTAAGTTAAAATTATGAATTCTTCAATAAAATTACTATAGTATTATTTCAAATAACTTATTAACGAATTATAAAGTCAACGTGGACGATGTCGCGGGTAAAGCTAGTGCGGATCGCATGCAAGGATGTCTGCATTTGACCTCCGATGCAAGATATCAAAGTCGCGTACCTAAGCATCGTGTGCATTTTAGGAGGAAAGATCTAAGTAACAGGTAAATACAGATAATTTAAAAACTCGTAAAATATATAAAAACTACTTGGCAAGGCCGGATCAAAATGGCGGCGCTATGGCATTAGAATATTAAATTTGATAACTTACTTTATCTATGCAAAATTACTAGATTAGAATCCTGTCTGCGTGTCTAGACGAAATAATATTTATAAAATAAAATTATACCCACTAAAGGAAGATTAAAATTCTATTATTTTACGATAGAATTCATTTGATTGATGTTGCGATTGTTAAATGCCTTGTGGTATCGGCGTAAGAATCTGCCAACCCCTTTCTCCCCGTGGGTGTCGTAAGGGACGACTAAGAGCAAACCTTTGAACATCGCAATAGCTACCGACAGATAGCGGGATAACCAAAATTAAGAAGACAGATGATGGGCAGCAGCGTCTAAAGTGTAATCGCCAATCCACTTGCTGAGCGTGACGATTATAGTAAATCCCAGTTATGGGAGAGGCCTAAGGCCTATAATGGGTATTTACGGCCTGTTAAGGAAGTTAAGGTTGTTAATTGATAAATGTCGTTAGTTGAGACTTTTTTTTTGATAATTTTTATATTTATTTGGTTATCTAGAATATGGCGAGCATCTTTTAACTAATAATCGTACTTACATTAAAAAGTCCATTACGGCGTAACTACTCTATACAATATAATCGTTACTTTCTCATTCATCATCATCATCATTTCAGCCTATCAGAAGTCCACTGCTGAACATAGGCCTCCCCCAAAGATTGCCACGAAGCTCGGTCCTGAGCCACCTGCATCCATCGACTTCCCGCAACACTGCGCAGGTCGTCGCTCCATCTTGTGGGGGGTCGTCCTACACTGCGTTTGCCTGTACGTGGCTGCCACTCGAGAACCTTTTTTCCCCAACGGTTGTCAGTTCTGCGAGCTATGTGGCCGGCCCATTGCCGCTTCAGCTTGCTGATCTTTACGGCTATGTCGGTTACCTTAGTTCTGCTGCGGATATCATCGTTGCAGACTATATCACGCAGAGAAACACCGAGCATAGCCCTTTCCATAGCGCGCTGACCAACTTTGAGCTTCCTCATACGGCCTGCAGTGAAGGACCAAGTCTCGGATCCGTATGTCGTCACTGGCAACACGCACTAGTTGTATACTTTGGTCTTGAGGCTTTGCGGTATACTCGACGAGAAGATATGCCGTAGTTTCCCGAACGCAGCCCCGCCTTTCTCATTTGCGGACTTAATTAAATGTATAGCTTACTGTTAAATAAATTAAGTGTGGTTAACTTCGGATTTTAGATGAATAAAGACTAAAAATTTCTCTTAGATGATTTCAAATAAATTAAAAAAAAAATTGTTACTTGTAAGTACGTAACATATTCTACTTAACCTTCTTCTTAACATTTTGAATAGTGAAAACGTGTCAGACAACACAAGACCTTCATATATCCCGCGTCTAACGGACTTTCTTAATTTCCTTCATATCTTTAGAATAATTTCCTATATCTTTATTCCGCTCATGACAGAGAGCCTCGTTCCATAAACCAACCTAAGATATACATAACATAATACAGGATGCAATAACTCTTCTTTTAATGTTCAAGCTACACTTCTCTGGGACGCCCTGCCCGATAAAACTAAAGGAGCTCCTAATAGGAATACATTTTAGAGACTAGTTCGTGAATACCCAATGAATCATTGACAATATTCGGCTTATCTACCTTCGGTTTTTATTATATATTTATATATCTATCTATGTATCTTTATATATATTTGTAGACATGTCTATGTATTTCATAATGTAAAAGTTTATTTATCGTTTAATTACATATTGTGTATTTATGTATATAGGTATATACGTTTATTGTTTTTGGAGTCATCCTATGATCGTTTTTAATTCTTTGTTTTGCACCTGCGATCTACTTTTCACCGTGACAAGGGTTGACTGGTAGAGAATACCACCCACAAGTCAGGCCATTTTAACCTTTAGCCTAAGATCAACAATAAAGAATAAATGAAGGCAAAGCTTAAAATGATTCATCATTAGCACAAGAATAATGAATCTCTTTACATTAAATTTTGTGTCCATGCATTGCAATCGTGAAATCATTGCTTTATATCTAAATCGGTAAACAAATTTGATTTAGCATCTCGAATTAATATTTTTATAACAATATTCATATTATATATACTTGAGAAACAAGAATTTACTACGTACATTCTATTTACCGGTTTTTTGTATGTGGTGAAGCATTTATAGTATTTGCATAATATTACATTTTATATTCACAGAACCAGTGAATATAAAATCTAAAAAACTCCGTAACTGATATACGTATACTACTTTGTCAATAAATATACCAAAACTATTAAGTCCGCCCTTTGTAATACTTTTATTTAAAGGTATTCAAATAAAGTTTAAATAAATACCAAACTATTTAAATATGTTTGAATTTTCTTTATCTTCTAAGTATTGTTATAGTTTTTACGTCGTAGAGCCAAGGGGCGGCTTTTGCTGCTGCTCGTCCGGGGTAGTATCACGACCTCGCGTACTACCGGCATGAAGTAGACGCCATCTTGTGCTACTGCGTTTTGTTCGGTGATTGAGGTAACAAGAGGCCTTCTCCCGCTCCCCCTTCCTCATCCTCCCTCCCCAAAATCATTAAACACCGGCACCGCAGCTCCTCTGGTGTTGCAGATGTACGTGGGCGACGGTAATCGCTTACCATCAGAGCCGCTTGCTCGTTTGCACCCTTTCGCATAAAAAAAAGGTGTTCGTTCGATTAACCAATTCAGGCAATCTATCAAGTAGTGATTCCACCAAGTATCCCGGTACGAATAGTCGTAACATCCTTACCATGGTCTTCTTCTTATCAACCACCACTGCTTACTATTTTATTTTAGGTCTCCACACCTGTAACTGTGCCGGTGGGTAGCTGGGCACTACGCGTCGTCACGCGATTGAAGAGTTCGTCGGCTAAGGAGTTCTACGACTTCGACCAGGACATCTATATCCTCTTCAACCCATGGAACCCTGGTATGTATAACGATTACTCCTGTTTGAAGCTACTTATATTTGAAAAAAAATTAAAACGCTGTAATAGACTTTTGAATAAGAGCCGTGGTTGTCCAGTGGTCGACGCGCTCGCTGTAATTTCACAATGCGCAAGTGACCTGGGTTCGATCCCGGAAGCCGGCACCTAAAAACTGTTAATAGAAACTATAAGTGCTGAACTTACCGCGTGCTCCGGCGCCGAAGGAAAACATCGTGAGGACATATTAAAAAAATATTATTTCGAGGGCATGTTAAGTCCGCCAACTCGCACTGAAGGAACCTGACGAACCCTTCCGGTTCCGAAACACTCCCGGATATTTGAGAAAGTGACCTTTGCCCAGTTGTGGGCATCTACAGGCTGCTGCTTTACTTTTTATTTTAAACAATTGATTTAGAAAACCATTAAATAGATTCCGTCAAACAATAGGAAATTAAAAAAAAAACATAAATCGGTCCTACTTCTCACACCAATCCTGTTTTACGTGCGCTCATGTAAACTATTTTGTATCGCAAAATAAAGTCTCTCCATTGCACGCGGTAGAGCCAAGCGGCGGCTTCTGTTGCTGTTCGAATGGGCGGGCTCGACCGGGTTGGTACCATGGCCTCGCAGAATACCGGCGTGAAGTAAAGGTATCTTGTGCTTCTGCATTTCGTTTCGGAGTGAGGTAACTGGATGCACTGGCCCCTTCCCCATCCCCCTCCTCATCCTCCCTCCCATCTCCCAAATACCCTTAAAGGTCGGCAACGCACCTGCAGGACCTCTGGTGTTGCGGTGTCTGGTGAATCGCTTGCTTGTTTGCCGCCTTTCACATAAAAAAAATTCAGCGTTTATCCGTGATTGAAAGACAAACGTCCGAGCAAACTTAATTTCACCTTAATAGTATTAGCAGGATTCATCTAAACTAAACAAAACATCGGCAGATGATCAAACGTACGTGGAAGACACCGCTCTACTCCAGGAGTACGTTCTGAATGATGTGGGCAAGGTGTGGGTTGGGCCGATCAAAACCACACGTGGGAAACCGTGGTCCTACGGACAGTTTGACGCTGCGGTGCTTCCAGCATGCATGTTCATGTTGGACAGGGCGGAGATGCCTTTCCAGCAGTAAGTATGATTGTTTATTCGTCTTACATCGAGGGATTTCCTGGAAGAAATAGTAAAGTACAAATGGTTATACAATTGGGTAATTCACATAGACTTTCGCAACCGAATAATGGCAAAAAACCTATCTGAATTTGGCAAACCAAAATCTCACATACAAGTGATTGAAAGCAGCATCTCTAGCGCGTGGGTTCTAGCGTTCACCAATCTATAAAATTTGCCTATACGCAAATCTTTCCTTTATAGCATACACAAGCACACATGCACACACAATTTTTTTATAGATATATGATGTAAAGTTATAGACACAAATACACAATAATATTATCTAATGTTTACACCACGAGTCGGTCAAAAATTAGTACATAATACTAAAAGTAAAATAGCAATCCATTTTGGCCGTAAGTTACGAACAAAAATTATTAAAGTATTATAAACTATTGTAGAAAGCTGAGAATTTTGTAAATAAATAAATAAATAGCATACCAGCTTTTGTTGGCGCTTTTATGGAAAGTACTGTCTCCCGCTGTAAACTTATACAGGCTAATAAAGAGGAAGTTATTGTCTGCCTTCATGAAGCAAATGCAAATTTGTGATCCTCAGACGTGGCGATCCAGTGAAAATGGCCCGAGTGATCTCCCGCATTGTGAACTCGAACGACGACGCCGGCGTTCTCGTGGGCCGCTGGGACGGAGAGTATGAGGACGGCACAGCACCGTCGGAGTGGACGGGCTCCGTCGACATCCTCGCGCAGTACCTGGAGACGCAGCAGGAGGTTCCGTACGGGCAGTGCTGGGTGTTCGCGGGCGTTGTTACTACGGGTAAGAGCCACATGCCATTTATAAATATTTTGTAACCAACAGACAGTCACAGAATCGTCGTTATATCAGAGGGCCAAGAGGGAATGCCTCCCAACCTGTAGCTATAGACGCTTTGGAGTAACACAACATCGTAGGTAGAGAAGAAGTCTGCTACGTAATTATATAGTATATCCAGAGTTGATACCACAAAAGCATTAATTGCGATTATAAGTTCTGAATTCACAATCCACGACGATGAAGGAAATAAAAGCGGAAGTAATAATAAAAAGATATTTCTTTAAGATGTGAGTACGACACGCATTGTAGCAATGTGGTTCTCACAGATCTGACCCAAACTCAAAAATGTGAGCAAGTCTTTGCCCAGCTGTGGAGCACGTATGGTCTATTCGGTATAACGCCCGTTAGTTATATATTTGTAGTAGTAGTGTTTTATAGGTCAACAGATTGTGGAATAACTATTTCAAATTGCACCACCACTATCGGATGCTGGGTGTAGCTAGAAAAATAAATTCACTCAAAACCCATTAAGATAGAACCAATGTCGGAGGCTATCACGTCAAATAAATTACCAAATAATTGTTCGCAGCTGTCTTTTTAATTGCTTGGATTAAGTTCAACAGAAATAATGTACCGTGGCACAAATTATTAAAATAAATCTCAATATGTCTGCTGCTGTACTTATTCTTTTTGTAAATTTAGTACGCGAGTCCTTGTACGCTTCCTTATTTAGGTAATATATATATATATATTTATATATATATATATTAAAATATATAAGCTCTGTTGTCAGTAATTGGCAAAGGTATGTGGGATATATAGCTAGGGTGCGAGGCGTCTGGTACTCTAATCGGCATTTGACCTGGCAGGCGTGCCGATTATGACAAATTCTTCCATTGGGAGACACCTATGTTCAGCACGTGCCGAGCCAAGAGCCGTGGTAGCCTAGTGGTCAGGGCGCTCACTTTAGTGTCATAGAGCGCGAGTGACCTGGGTTCGATCCCGGTGCCGGCACCACTAAAATTGTTATTATCAATTTTAAGTGCTGTATTTACCACGTGCTCAACGGTGAAGGAAAACATCGTGAGGAAACCTGCATGTCTGAGAAATAATAAAAATATAATTTCGAGGACATGTGAAGCTCGCCAACCCGCACTGGAGCAGCGTGGCGGGCCCTTCCCGGCTCCTAAACCCTCTCAGATATTTGAGGAGGCCTTTGCCCAGAAGTGGGCACTTACAGGCTGTTACTTTACTTTTTGTGTTCAGCACTGGACTTTGAATAAGATGTATAAAAGTGATCCTAAACTTTAACCTAACGTTACATTAACGTGATATTGATCGTACTAAGGTTTAATATACATTGCACGCGTTGCACCCTGCCCATGAACAAACGTGTCTCTGTTGACCGTCAGATGGTGATAAAATTAACCTGAATATACCGAACTCAAATACCACACCGGCCCCATCAAGGTACGTTCTGGTTGAAAGGTAACCCGCCCGCCCATCGTGGTGAGCGTGGTCAAATCTTTCAATGGCTTGTCAGCTTTTGTTGGCGTTTCAGGCTGATGAGGAAGATTTGATACTAATTGCATACTTCTTTCGGCAGTATGTCGCGCTTTGGGCATACCATCCCGTGTGGTTTCCAACCTGGTGTCGGCGCACGACGCCAACAGCTCGCTGACAGTGGACAAGTACTACACGGAGACGATGGAAGAGCTGGACTACGACCCGAACAACCCCGCCGGTGCCGACTCCATCTGGAATTACCACGTGTGGAACGATGTGTGGATGGCAAGGCCTGACCTTCCGCCAGGTATGACTCATTTGTGTTGTTTCAGTTACATTTTTATATTTCTTTTGACCTTTTATTGATGTGAAGCTTTTTAACTCACGTTTGGAGTTGAGATCTCAACTCAGAATAAGTGAAACGTGTCGAAAGTACAAACGGAAATCGCAACGCTCCTCATTGGCTGGGCGACCTATTTGAGTGAGAGAGACAAAGTACTAGAGAAGGGATCGCGTACGCTGTCTGTCTCCGACCTTTTTAAGATTAGTAGGAAGGGAATTTCTGTACTGATTTTTTTTCTTTGTTCTAAATCGTTCCATGTGTATGTGTGTGTTGCTTGTGTCGAACATACGCCATAAATCTGAGCTCAATTCGATGAACGATGAGCAAAGGCACACAAGACGAACACATTAACTAAAATATTTTTTTATTTAATAAGATTAATAAAGATGGTAACGAATTACTCGGTAGGTTACGGTGGCTGGCAAGCGATCGACGCCACGCCGCAAGAAACGTCATCGGGTCTTTACCAGTGCGGTCCGGCGCCATTAGAGGCCATTAAACAGGGTGTCATCGGGCTGGGTTATGACGTGGAGTTCATGCTGGCGTCCGTCAACGCCGACCTGATGCGTTGGAGGAAAGATCCCGAAGCAGAGAGTGGATACTCTATGGTCGATACTAATAATTATCAGTAAGTATATACGCCCTCACGACCGTATACTCAATACTGGGGTGGTCAGAGGTGGCTAGACATTCATTTTAGTTTCTTCTAATCACATCTATCTAAGATACATCGAAATTGTTTACCATAAGGTATTTATAATTTCCCAGCTATACGAAGAATGTATCCTGGTTTTTCTTTTCGCTTTCTCGGAGAGACTTATGTTCACACGGCAGATGAAGGTGTGAAGGAAAAGAGGCTTCCCACCAAGTCGGGTGTTTGTGACCCGAGGAGGACGTCTCCTCCTTCAGGGTGTTGTTTGGATCTTCTATATATGAAATGACCCGCAGAAACTTTTATTGTGTGATGATGGATTGTATGAGCAGTAGCGCCGTCTTGAGAAATGATATTCCTGATGAATTCCTGATAGATGTCGCCTCAATCAGAAATGGACCTAAATAGGTACGAGTAGTTACAATAAGGAAGTAAATGATCTTTTCTCTTCTCTCACAGCATTGGTCGTATGGTTCTTACTAAGAAGCCATATGTGTTCGACCCCCTGGGTGACGAGGATAGGCAGGACATCACAACCGAATACAAGCATAGCGAGGGCACCGCCTCCGAGAGGCTGGCGCTTATGAACGGTGTACGGTACTCCGCCAGAGCTAAGAGGTAACTTAAACATTCTTCTAGCTATTTATCACTTAAATTAAATCTTATCGTATATTCTATAACATGAATTCGTTTGTCCAAGAGAAGGTTACCAATAAACAAAATCATGTGTTGGATGTGAAAAAATAAATAAAGAATTGTTGTAAAATATTTAATCCCATAGCGGATAAGGCACCGGAGCATATTTAGAACGTGACAAGTGTTGAGAATGTTTCGAAAAACTCATTGGCAGAGCTAAATTTTTAGCTATTGTTACTTCTTTTGTGATTCTTTTGAATTTATTTAAAGCAACTTCCAACATCTCAGGTACTACGCCATCGCCGGCAACCTAAGTAGCGACGTAACGTTTAATCTGCGCGACATTGACACAGTACCGATCGGACAAGATTTCAGAGTCACGGTCGACATTGAGAACAAGTCCAGTGAGGTAAGAAAAACTACTGCATCAGCCTAATGATTTTATAATAAAGATACGTTATACGCTCACAAAACAACCGAAAAAAATGTTCGGTATGCAGCGGCAGCAAACACTTAGTCATGTTACATACAATTAGAGCATTTACGCATAATACAAAACGTAATCTTAACACGGTTAGCGTGAACTGGGAAGAGCACGTGTTTATCGGCTACTTATTCGTAAGCGAATGAGGCCAGAGGCAACAATTGTAGTCTTTTGGAAGCTTAATTTTCAGTGCGGTGGTAAAGTATCTTTCTCATTTTGTATTATAAAATCATTGCTTCAGCCTATAAGCCCACTGCTGGATATAGTCCTCTCCATAAAAGTTTGTTTCACTCACCACGCTGGGCAAGCGAGTGAGCTAGCGCAATGTCGGTACTGCCGCACTAGTGATGCTGTTCGCCATCACAAGCCTCTGGTATTTAGGTTTGGCAAATTAGGACGAATATTCCGCCATCATTCGGTCGTCGGAGCTTCGTTTATTGGGTGCCATTTGAAAAAGGAGGAGGGGTGGAAGGTTCCACTACAAAGACATTAAATATTGTAATCAAAATATTTTTTAAGAGTTTTCATAATCTACTACAGATTTTTTAAATTTATATAAATCTTAATTTTTATTTTAGGGTCGCAACATTAAGGCCGCTCTGTCAGCGACTAGCGTATTCTACAATGGAGTTAAATCGAGTGTCATTAAAAAGGTGGAGGGAAAAATCTTCGTGGGCCCTGGGAAACGTAAGATGTTTTTCTTTGGATGATTAAATTATTGGTTATCGTTTCTTCCCCCGATATTACCCCATTAACATTACATCAGATATGGGCAGGTAAAGGCGAGCAAGTGTCGCCGTGTTTGCGTATACACTTACGGCACTATAATATTTCCTACGCAGTTGTTAATCGCCGATAATATTCGGACGTAGCCAAAAAGATGTTTATCAATAAAACAGCGGCCAAGTGCGAGTCGGAATCCCGCACCGAGGTTTCCGTGTAACCACCCAATATGTGTTAAGGATTTATCAAAATAATTGTGTTTCCTTTCATACTGTTCGAGGTCCTGAGCGCGGGCCCGACTCCTTTGGTCGGTTTTTATTGTTCACTGTTTTACTTGAGAGTTAGCATTTTATTAAACCAATCCAACAATCAAAATTAATCGTTTGTATGTATTACCATTATTACTACAGAGAATATATAAAAAAAAATCCCCTTCATTTCTACTTTTTTTATTATTTATTAGGATATCCGCCATAATAACATATTATGTGAAACACTCAATCGGTTACCTATTGCGGTTCAAAAGATAGAGCCCTTTGAAGGTAGGGTAGGAGAGCGGACGGACGTACGGAGCGCGTAGGCTTAGTAATAGGGTGACAGAGCCAAGCTCGAATGGGCCGGCTCGACCGAGGTAGTAGTACCACGGCCTTGCAGAATACCGGCGTGAAGTAGACGCATCTTGTGCTTCTGCGTTTCGTTCGGTGAGATAAGTAACTTCCACTCCCCCATCAAGGCCGGCACCCCATCTGCAGTTTTACTGGTGTTGGAGATGGCGTCGTTAATCGCTTCACACTCACGTCAAAACTAGTCTACTAGATAGCTAACTAGCTATTTGAGTTTAGTACATTCGGTGTGGTTGACCGTTAGAGAAAGAGATCGAATATTCCCTAACACTCTTTATAATTAACTGTTCATGGCTACACAGGTGAGCAGGTGAGCATCCTGGTGAACGCGGACGAGTACCTGCCCAAGCTGGTGGAGTACTGCAACATGAAGCTGTCGGCGATGGCGATCGTGGACGAAACCAAGCAGTCGTGGGCTGACGATGACGACTTCCAAGTGCTGAAGCCCAATATCACTATCAAGGTGAGTTGCACTTGCAACGCATTGGCTTTAAATATGCAGCGAATTGATTTCGTGCAGTATTGCGACTTTGTCTTTATCTGCAACGATCTATGTATGTGTTTACGTAACAGATTGCGGTTCTTGAACCGCAACTCTATTAAACTTGTGTAATGTCAGAATAATATACTAAATCTTGAATAACAATATAATAATAATATTCTTCGTTTTAAAATTGAAACGTAGAAATTTACACAAATTTAGGTAACTTCACCATCACAGATCAATGACATCTATGCACTATGCGGGATAGATACTAGATGGCGTCAGTGAGCAGTAAATATTTGGAAAATATTGTAGCTATGAACGTTCTCGTCTATCTGTGGTATACGTTATACGTTTATCATGTTAATAGTTCATCGAACATAGGCCTCTACGATTGCCAGGATTTGGCATAATCTGCACGCTCGGTTGTTGTTATTTCAATTTAGAATTATTTTAAATGGTCATTCCGCGATATAGAAAACGGAATATTGTCATGGCTTTTACCTTAGTACTCTTTAACTTCTATAGAATCTCCATAGGAATAGGTAGGGATGATGGATATGAATTTGGCACTATTCAGCACGGCCAAACGACATTCCGCAAATCTCTTTTAAGTGAGCCTTTCATTCTGCAAAAAATGCGAAAATAATGAATGTTCTATAACCATTCATCAGTATATTTTAGTTCACTGCAGACGTAGCGCTTTCTTGGAGGGAACATAAGCAGGTCTCTATCAAAAAATCGGCAGGAAAAACTGGTCAGCGCCGGTACCCTCGCACCGGTTCTGCTGCTTTCCATCACTAGTCTATGGGATTCCGGTTCAACGGAATGTTCATTCGGATGGACATTCCGATAGCATTCGGTGACCAGAGTCTCGTTTAGCAAACAGGGTGCACTGTGCGGGTAAGGTTGACATTTGGAGAAATAGACGGCATATTCTCCCTTAACATCATCATTACAGCCTGAACATGTCCACTGCTAAACATAGGCCTCCAATTGCCAAAAAACACGGTCCAGAGCCACCTATTTCCATCCACATCCTCGCAGCATTGTGCAGGTTGTCACTTCATTTTTTAATGGTTCATCCTACACGGTATTTGCCTATACGGAATTGCCATTCGAGATATATATGTATAGCAAGCAACAACAACCGTTATGAAATATATCTTTCATAACGGTTGTTGTTGCGTGCTATATGGCAGGCCCATTGACACTTCAGTTTGCTGTTCCTTACGGCTACGTCGGTTAACCTAGTTCTATTGCGGGTATCTTCGTTGCAAATTCTGTCACTCAGAGAAATATATATAGCAAGCTGAGCAACTTTGAATTTCTTCATACGGCCTGCAATTGCACTGGCAATGCCCATCATCAGCATCACTAGAAAATTTTATTTTGGTTTGCAGTTCAACGAGGACCTGATCCTGGGGCAGGCGGTGACCGCGGCGCTGTCGTTCGTGAACCCGCTGGGGCGCGCGCTGACGGGCTGCCAGTTCCGCGTGACGTCGTCGGGGCTGGCCGGCCGCACGCTGACCATCGCCGCACCCGACGCGTTGCCGCACGCGCTCGTGAGCGCGGACCTGCCCGTGCAGCCCAAGGTTCGAAAACCTTTTTACCATTCTCAAGCTCGCAAGCGCTGTATGACAACAGTGTTTAACTATCTGTCACTGTCCAAACTATAAAGAAACAATTAATGGTAAAGTTAAAAGTCAAATATACAGATTTGTAAGTCAGATTGCGCCAAAATAAGTGATTTTCCAATTATTGTCACAAAATCGCTATTCTTCTACCGGCGCTCTCACACACATTTACTCTCTCATCACTTTTCTAACCGAGCGATCGATCTGTTTCATGCAACTTTTACATATCCCAAATATTTTTTTTGTAAAAGTTGCACAGCAGATATTTAGTCTTGATGGGCAAAGGGCACAATCAGTTTTGGAGCCAGACGAAGTACGCCCTGTGAGGTTGTTCCAGTGCTTCTCGTGACTTCGAAATAAAATTTTATTACTATCTCTTTTTAAAAAAAAAGCATTAAAAAAAACCTCGCAAGTCGACACTATTTATGTAAATATTCGTTAGTTTATTGCTCTATTTATTGATATATTATTTTCAAATTTTGGCAGAAACTTGGCTCAATCAACATCGTAGCAACTTTCAAGTCCGTGGAGCTTAAAGACATCAATGGAGCGAGCAGCGTTGAAGTGCTTGAAGAATAATAAAGCCAATTTTCTACCGCATAACACTGCGAATTGCGAAACTACATGTTTAAATATATAAAAAACAATTTGATGCAAGTGGTTGTGTATAAAATTAATGTTAGATATTGATTTAAATTTTTACTAGGATTTAAGAGTAATAATTATGTTTTAATATAACTATAAATTAATAACCGTTATATAACCAGGCAACATTTATTCGATATGGTAGCTTTTACAAACGTCAGCTGGTTAATCACTAGTTAGTAACTTTAGATATTATGTTACTTTTTGTATTAAGGTAATGAGATTATAGTTTTTAGTAATGTAAGTAAAGATATACACATTAATATATACAAAATAAAACTTTTTATTATATTTACTAGCATTCTTATTTCATTGGTTAAATGCAAACTTAATTCGTAAATTTCATCAATATTAGCCTACGTTCGGCCACTGATGGGTAATGATTTTTCCCTAAATTTAGTTATAAGAACAAATAATACACGTAGACTTCAAAACAAAACTTTATTTTCAATTCCATGCAATGTACACCAGTTTACATTCCGACATATTTTCCACATTCTGAAGTACTTTAACCAATTTAGCGATAGTGCTACCAAATACACGGTGGAACATGATATAAGATAAAATTTTCGGCGCGCATTTTGTGAACCAACCCCTACTCATATGTCATATAAAACAGACGGAAAATTAAAAATAGCGGAGGAAGCAAAAAGATAATGGTAACTATATTTAGTTTTTAAACTCGGATAAGGCAACCGGTACAGTTATTAGTCATATGAAGAAGTTCGATATTTATAAAGTAATCGTTAAATGGGGAATGAAATATATATTATGGCAACACGATTACTGACTGTCAAAAGGTTTCGGCAAAATGCCGCCAGACAAAAATGCCTTGTGTAGTGTGATTTTATGGCGGTGGTGGTGGTAGGTGGTATCGTAGGAAGTGAAATTATAAACAACATTAAAGAGATCAAATCTGAAGCTGCAACTGTAAATAATAGTTCTTCTGCATTGAACAAAGTTAGGAGCTTATTTCAAGTTGTTATTCCACAAAAGCAATCAACTTAAATGCAAACTCCAAATAAAACAAAAAATGTAAATCTACTACTATCAACGAAGATAATGTGGCAACAGTAAAAATTACTATGACTCCCTACCAAAGTAATATCAATTTATACACGCCGTCTACTTCAAAATATACGCCTCAAATTAGAATGTCGATAAATGATTACGTACAATAACAGAACATTTATAACGAATACAGATTTACAAGAATTGTAAAAATGGAAATAGAAAAGCAACAAAAAGAGAATGAAAAAATTTAAAGTAAAAGGAAAGAGATGAACACGCATGGCCACAAAATGCTACGGAAAAGACCAAAAAAAAAAGGTAAAGGCATGAGGAAATGAAAAGATAAAACTGTAAAGGTTGGGATTGAAACTGATTCTTAGTAATACTACAGAGAATCGCCGAAAACGATGAGACAAAGTAAAAATGTAAAAAGGCGATACGATAAATATTTTACAAAACATACAGGTAAATTAGAAATACTTATTTATTATGAAGCTCTAGTTTAGGAATCTCACCATAACCACTGCGTTCCCATTAGACCATAAGGAATGTATTCCGGATCGGTCACCCGGAATAAACGATTTCATATGCCATAAGTGTTATTTATTTAATGATGATTCTAAGACTGAAGATATATCTCTGTAGGTCATGTTTTAATTCTATTTATTTGATTCGATTATAATGGTTATTGTAAAAATGTTAGCAATTACTGTAAATAACATTTTTGTAATTTTGATTTGATTGTATGTAAATAATAATACATGAAAGAGGGATATGTTTAACAATAATACTGATTGAATATTTTAATTTTCCGTTTAATTGATTTTTTTTCTTAAATACGTTTTTAATACGTGTATAACCTAGACGTACCATAATTCACCAATAACTATACCGGTTAATATAACGAATCTATCAAAACGAACGTTGCCGACCACAATGACAGCTTTAAATACTTAAATTACGCTTTTTTTAATATTTTAAAGCAGCTTGTTTAAAATAACCGTTACCAACTAAAATTAATTCAACTAAAATAATGCAATTAAATTGTAATAGTTACTTGACACATGTTTCGATTCAGATTTTGCTGGGTTGACTTTAGTGTCAATGTTATGTAAGCTTCCATTAACATGTCATGTGTGATAATAATTCAGAAAAGTATAACGTTGAACTAGTTATCAAATTGCTAATAATTAACTGAAAGTGAGGGTACATATACATATCCACATTAACACCTAGCTTGTCATAACAATAGACATTCTATTGTTGTGGAACATCGTGACTTGGATATAGCAAAAACTATGTATTAAATATATTTATACAAAGCGACGATAGAACGAGCCGTCGCATTGAATGAAATATCGGACGTTTCAAATTAAACCTCCGACGACTGTGAAGCAAAGAGATCTAAGATACATATCCTATGCCAGGAATAGTATTTTTTTTTTTAAATCACTGCAGTATTGTACGTACTAAACACGCGGATGCGAAAAGAATATGATATCAAGAATGGAATATAAGCATTTATACTTATATTTTCGCACCCCGTTATCTCTCAAATAGTAAGCGGAGGCCCGATAAAATATATTAAACATATGTCCGACAATTTCCGAAAATACACGAATCTATCACCTTTCTGGTATATTACCGTACCGTTATTAGCGTAAACGCTGATCTCTGCCAGATAGGTATACAATGTAACGCATATCCGTTAAAATCCGAGGAAGGTTTCGACGCATCGCCGGATACAAAGTATGACAACATTTCTATTTGAAAACCAGTTTCTACTGAAACTCCCGTCATATACTGTAACCGCTGAACGACGAAGCCTTCATACTAACATTATCGGAAACATGTTAAGAAATGAATGTCTTCAAAACTAGGAAAACGAAAATATGTACTTGCAGGAACCCGAAGGTATGTATGGAAACTAAATAACATGTAACATTATATATTTATTCGTATTCTGATATTTAAGGAACTTGTGAGCGAGGACGGCGAAAACAATAACAGATTATACGACTTTGCAGTATATATGGAACAGTGAAAAATTCAAGATCAAGCATCTAAACAGATTTATACAATAATTTAACTTATTGCTTTTCTCTTAAGGTTTGCATTCGCATGTATTCAATGATTTCATATAACCCAAAAGACATTCACATTTCGAATACTATTAAATCACTTATTATTTCACATATTTCATAATTTATTTGTCTTAATATTATTAACAAAATAAAAACTTGCGTAATCTATGACTCGGATATTTGAGTTCGTATTTCTTTGATACTGTAACAAATATATGCACGTATTGTACAGGAGACTCCGACAAGAAAAGAACAATTTTTATAATTTAATTATCAAACATAAAAAATGTAACTGTTATAGTAGTTTCATAGCCTAAAATAATAACGAAAATATTATTACAAAGCTTGGGGATTTACATCCTTTATTAGTATACTCAAAATTTGTATATCCTGTTCAAAGAATCATATGTGATTTTAAACAATGCAGTTAGCAGAGTCATACTTTATTTTTCAACACTTGAACTTAGTAACTCGTTATAACTAAATTTATGGAGTCGACTGTACAAATACACATTCACTACATAGACAAAACTAAATAATCATTGTTCAACTCTTATCATAATGTAATAAAGTTCACTGTGTGCGAACATGAATTTGCTTATCCGATCACATGTAACTTTGTTTCTTGAAAATGTCTTGTTATAAGACATATCAGGACTTATGCCACTAGAAGTTTGCATAATAATTATTAGAATTATCAGTTTTATTTTGAATTACATGTCTCATTTGAAAAAACAAAAAATATCGAAAAGCTTACAACAAATAAACCGTTACAAACGCAGTAAAATTTTTGTAAATGGATGTAATGACATATTAGGTAATAGAACGCATAATACAATCATTATACCTCCCACCACAGAGTATAAACATAGCTACGTCATATTATTATGAAGTAAAATCCGCAATGTCACTTCTGTGCATTGAGTTCACGTTCACCTTTATCATACAGACTCCTACGAGATCGCTATTTTTATTTAAGCCATTTTGGACTTGAAACTTACATGTTAAACTGGTTAAATATCATTGTCCAATCTGCAAAAGTGATCATACAATCGATTGCCTTCACTATCAAGTTACAACAGCACACACCAATGAAATTATCATCTCTATTATTATCCAACCAAAGTTCAAATTCGCACACAGTAAAGAAATTCACTTAACCCTAATGCACTTTAGCCTTGCCCGTCACCAATTTCGCGTACTCTTCGTAGAACCGCGGGAACAATTGTATCGCGAAGTAGAGCACGGTCAGGTAGGCCACTATCGCCAGAGTTAGTATGAGATCGAATACAGCCGGTTTGACACTGAAGCAAACAAACGAACAAACATATGTCAAAATATAATGTTGATAAATACTCATGCAAATATAATGTTGATAAATACTCATGCAAATATAATGTTGATAAATACTCATTTGCGTAAATTCTAAAGTGACCACGAACAAAGCGGCGGATACAGTACAGCGAGCTTACCTGTAAACATAGAGTAATGACTTAACCGGCGAGTACAGAGTGTACTCCGGCTCGCGCTTGTCCACCGCGTGAGTGCTGACCGACACGTCCATGTAGCGAGACAGCGCTCGCTCCAACGCCGCCGTTACACCTGTAACATTGTATCACTTGAGCAGAGAGCAGGGGGACGTGATGGAGGTAGTCCCAACCTTCGGGTAATGGAGGTGACGGTGGTTGAAGGTTGGGACAACCTCCATCACGTCCCACGGGTAACATAAATCACGAAACATATCGGCAGATATCCGCGGTCGCCGCCTGATTGGAGTGATAAACGAGCTAACAACCATGACTAAATTATTTGGTAAATCAGAACGTTTTATGCATTAGCATCATTCAAATTCACTTTCTTGAAGTATGGAGAACTTCCCCACGAAGCTTAATTAATTGAAATGTCTCCTTTAAGTAAGGGGGAGAAAAGTGGCATTATCTCCAGGAATAGAGGGGAGAAGGTTATTGTGTGTATGGGTGGGTGTGAGTGTATGTGTGAGTGGGTGTGTGTAAGTGCCACGAAATTACCTGCATTAGGAGACGTTGTGATGATTTGAGGCGCCCTCGGCTGTGACGACAAAAAGTCGTACCAGTGTTTAATTGACGCCTCCTCTACGCCCTGGAAAATAATTAACAGAATAAATAATCATAAAATGATGGTAAGATAATGAATGATTTTATTCTTGTTACTTTATCAAGCCTTGAAGCAATCGGAATCGAAGTTCAGAAATTAAACTGAAAATTGTTTAGATGTCATTTGTCAAAAGACAAAAAAATGTAGACCGTTGTTATAAAGTGGTTTCGAGGTTATGAGGGGAATTATTATAAATGTGATGTGAGATACCGTAAGTAAGAATATGCGTGCTAAGTTAAGTTTACAAAATGGCGTCGTTCCATTGATGTGACTGGGCTGGAATACGCCAGCCAACACAGTGGCAGACATATTCAAATACTAAGTACAATAGCGTATATTAAAAATGTTTCTGAACTTAAAAACGTCAAGTAATGGTTTTCTTTCGTCTTCAACAAAGTGCATACAACGTCAGAACGAGATAAACTGATATTTTACTAATTCTATGGAATGCGTCACATTTGTACAAGCGCATTTATACACAGGTCTATTCGTTTATTGTCTATGGAATGATACATACAAGAGCGTCGTCGTACAGAGCGGCGTCCTCGTCGTTCTGTTCGTCGGTGAGGTTGTAGATGTGAGACGCGAGGGCGCGCGCGGTCGTTGCGATGTTGGCCGCGAGGTTCTTGAGAGAGGTCTCTGATGCGGTGTCGAGGATCGTACTACGCGCTGGGTCTTTATGGTTCTGTAAAAAGCATAAGTAGTGAAGTCTTCCTCTTTCTGCTCCTGGACTTAGGCCTCTGCCAATGGGAAGAGATGCAATCATCGCCAATTTTGAACTCGTGACAATTTAGACGCTGCTACCCATCCGCGGTGAGTGTATTTTCGGCCATCTGGTGAAAGATGGTTTATTCGTCATCTGTTGGTCTCAGCTAGATTTTTACGTGGTATTTCCTTCAGTCTACTCTTACAACGCTCACGAGAAGAAAAGGAGTGATTTTATGACGTCAGAGCTTGTGTAGCGCTTGTCTCATATCGTAATTTCATCTATTTTTCTTATGTTTTAACGATTTTTAATTAGAAGTTATTTCGCTCACATCTGTGTGAGATATTTGTTTTTCAGAGTGCAAAAAATAAATTGATTTGGAGCTTGCAGCCTCGTAAAGCACCACTATAATAATTAAGCGTTAAACTTTAGGTGCTAATTTGTCACATGATTTCCTACGCGGTAGCACCCAGCGGCTGAATCTGCTGCGAATGGTCCGGCTGGACCGGGGTAGTACCACGACCTCGCAGAATACCCGTGAAGTAGATCTTGTGCTTCTGCGTTTCGTTCTGTGAATGAGGTAATCGGAGACCCACTCCCCTCTCTATCACCCCTGCCATCACCCAAATATCCTTAAAGCCGGCAACACACCTGCAGCTCCCCTGGTCTTGCAGATGTACGTGGGTGACGGTCATAACTTACCATCAAGTGAGCCGTTTGGTAGTTTGCCCACTTTACCATTAGAAAAAAAACTAGGGTGTTATCTGCTGTACCACAAAAATATTCCGTGACACAAACATCCAGAATGGGTACCTAGGTACATGTATTGGATAAATGAAACCATGTTAATAATAACTAATAATGGGATGATTTTATTAGCAAAGGACGTCATATGGAATTTTTGAGGCATAGCGTATAAGACCCAGAAGGCGTAGAAAAGAACGTGTGAATAATCGCATTTGTTCTTCCCTATCGCTCTGTTAATAGACCACAACTGAACACAAGGTTCTGCCAATGGGAGGATTTACATCAAGCTCTGCGCTTGTGAAGTGGATTGGCGATCTTATCACTAGACTCCTCGCATTTTTTACGCCTTGCCCGGTCGTATAAAGTGTTTTTTTTTAAATTGTTAAATCGCATTTATATATCATTAAAAAAAACAATAATGCTGGCTGCCTACATCCTGTAACGTAAAGTTGCGTAACAACACCCCAGTCAAACAAACACCTGTAAGGAGCTGAGCGTGAACGCCGTCATCCTTCTTATGCTGAACCGCTCGTGATGCCAGGCGAGCAGCTCGTCGGCCAGGTTGATCTTCTTGTGCACGACCGGCACGTCGAGCCGCGCGCGCAGCGAGTCCGCCGCGCCGCCCGGCCGCGGCGGCTTCGACACGTGCAGACGCGGACCGGCGGCCGACAGCGAGTCCAGGCACAACACGAACGACACGTCCTGCAAGTGGCTTCATTGCTATAGGCTACTACGGTACTCTCGCAAACCTCTCAAACCCTCTCCGATAATTGTAATTGAGAAGGTAGCCTTTGCCCAGCAGTGGGCACTTACAGGCTGCTACTTCACTTTACTTTATTTCTACAGTGACATGTTCCATCTTGAACATAAGGAAAAAAAATAAGGAAGGAACCTCCTAGTAAGTTTATAGAGATGTGTATAAACTTTTTTTTGTGTGTGCGCAACCGCGGGAGCGCTGAATCACGATCGCGACGCGTATGCACAAACAGATGTGTTTATCGGTATACGTCAGTACAAAAAAAATATTATTAATAGTATATTTTTTAGCATTATAACATTATTTGTTTATATTATATGGAACCGGATATATATGTATATGAATTGTACATTAGTAATAGTATGTAATCGTTTACTTTTTATTTTTTTGACGCCTATTGCATGGTTTGCACACCAAAAGAATAAACAAATAAACGTTTCGAAAAACTCATTTATAGAAGCCCTCCCTCCACATTAAACTTTTGGGTTCCTGTTTCGTAGCCAGATTTCCTAACCACCGGCTATAGTGGCGTTCTTATTTATTTATTCTTTCATTGTTGACCCTAAGCTTAAGGTTACAATGGGCGGACTTAATGACAAGTGGCATTCTCTAGCAGTCCACCCTTGTCACAAAACAAAGAATAAGAAATTATAGGAAGACTCCAAAAAATATAAATTAATATGTACATATAAACACACTATGTAATTAAATAAATATTAATAACATATAACACACAAATATGTATACAAATATACAAAAAGATACATATATAAATATATAATAAAAATCGAAAAGCCGAATATTATCAATGATCCATTAGGTATTCACAAACTAAGACTCTTAAACGGTACGAAAAGACATGATCTTGTTATTATTATTATTGATATATCTATAAAATTGATTGTAGTTACCGCCTTTGATTATTTCACTAACTCACTTGCAACAATGTAGCATCCGTAGAATCCAATTGCTCCTCCAGCCATTTCTTGGTAGCGAAATAATTGAGGGAGTGTCCAACTGAAGTGAGCGCGAATACGATAGAAGGTTCGCCGCGAACCGCTGCAGTGGAGTAAAGCCGGGAGAAAATCCTAGCAAGTTCCAGCACGGCTACCGCGCCTGATGCGTTCGAGTCTGCCCCATGTGATAGCTCCTGATTAAAAAAATAACAATATAAATTAGAAATGAAACTATTACACAGCTCTACAAAAATTAAATTTTTTGTTCCTATCGAGATCTTTGCAAATTTTTATGTTTGCAAACATTCATGAACGTATCGAATGTGCTCTTGTGTTTATAATATTTTGCATAGCTTATATTTTGGCCAATTATCGGCTTGTTAGTAATAAATTTCCAGTCATGATTAGGCTTCTTCCCACTCTCAGACCCCTTACTCCGCAGAACAGCCGAGATCTCAGTTATTTAACAATATTGAAGTACTACACGTGATCCGGATAAGTTATCGTGTGTTAATACATTGTTTCATTTACTAAATGTTCGTTCTAATAAATTTGTCTTGTCTTTCAAAACATGAGTTCGTCACGAAGTAAGTGTAAATATAGTAGCGATTTATTTTGATATATTTGTGGTGTTTATATAACAAAAAAACAAAAAGGAAATAACACAGACTTTGTCAAGGAAACTTATGCTGAATATTTTGGATTTCAAATGGACATACTAGATAAACCATGGGTTCCTCATAAAGTTTGTAAGTCCTGTGTTGAGTCTTTACGGTTGTGGAAAAAAATCATCGGAATACCAAAGTCTAATCCAGGACGTTCTGTCCTGGATGGAGCCTAAGAATCATTTTGATGATTGTAACTTTGCCGAAATGTTGCCAAATTCACGGAAATCGGTACAGTCGACCAGTGGAAGTGAATGGGAAGGTGAAACATCTACGCCAAAGTAATTTTCTCAAAATGAACTCGGTGATTTAATATGTGATCTCAATTTATCAAAACAAGGATCAGAACTGTTAGCCTCAAGATTGAAAGAAAAAAAATTATTGGCACCAATGACAACAATTACAACATACAGAACAGGAGAAAGTGAGTTAAAGCAATTTTTTTGTGAAAATGAAGAACTGGTGTACTGTCATAATATCGCTAAGCTTTTTCTAGACATGGGTTTAAACAAATACAAACCTACTGAGTGACAGTTATTGACAGTTGTAAAATAAGTTTAAAACGCGTCTTACTGCACAATTGACATAAATTTGTATCAATTCCAATTGCTCATTCAACAAAACTCAAAGATTATGAAGATTTGATTTTTTGCTTGGTCAACAAAGTGGATATGTGAAATACCCTTGCTTCATTTGTATGTGGGATAGTGGAGCTAAGCAACTTCATTGGGAACAAGATGTTTGGCCTGTAAGAAATTCTTTAACTGTCGGTAAAGCCAATATAATAAGGGAGTTATTGGTAAGCAGAGACAAAATCATACTTCCACCATTACATATCTAGTTAGTAATGATAAAGCAATTTGTTAAAGGGTTGGACAAGGCAGGAAATTGTATTAATTACATTTGTAGAAATTTTCCTCCTAAGCTTAGTATGGAAAAGTTCAAAGGTGGAATATTTGTTGGTTCTCAAATACGGGAATTGATAAAAGATACAGATGTTATCAACGTTATGACTGTTCCGGAAAATGAAGCGTAGGAAAGTTTTGTGATGGTAGTTGAAAATTTCCTAGGTAACCATAAACCAACATTACCAAATTATGAAGAAATTGTTCAGAATATGCTGACAAACTTTCAGACTATTAAAGCAAATATGAGTATCAAGTTACACTATCTCCGCAATCATCATGATTTGAAAAGTCCATTTGAATATGTCGAACTCAAATCCTACAGACTTGATGGGCAGCACATAATATGCTCACTTACCCAATGTGGTGAAAATCTGTCAATGCCTTTTTGGCATTTTCATAGAAAGACATGATGTGTAGCAGTGGACTTATAGATTTCGATGGCGCAGAATAAGAAAGAAGATGAAGAGGATTAATCTAAATTAACTTACAGGTACAAATCCAGCAGAGTCATAGTGTGCTGCAATGACAATTGTCTGTGCTCCAGATCGACCAACCAGTTTGCCATGAATTGTTACAGGTTTGGATTCCATTTTCTGGGGAGTAGATGCTGATACCACTGGAAATTAAACAACAATCAAAACTGTCTACTACACTACAAAATAGTTAACATAATTAGATACAGAGGATGCTATGGAGGAATAAACAATATATATTCTTCTACAAATCCTAATCTGCATGTGATGTGAATGAGGGTTTGCTGAAACCACAGAGACACAGTTTTGAAAAAGTGTAATAATCTTCAATTAGTAAAAAAAAAGTTGTGTACAATGTTCAACTCCTTAGCAAAGAGTAGATTCACTACATCATACCTTAAAATTAGTGATATTTTTAACATAGTTGTGACAATTTAACACTAAACCTACCGACAATTCTTGTATATCTATTCCTACCGCGTGCGGTCGAATTGACCGGTAATTAAAAAGTTTCATTTATTTCATTATTCAATGCAGATAATGGTTGATTTGTTGCTAAATGTGTATAAAATAAAGAATTTTCATAAAGTTTCGTCCATTTTATTTTAAATAATTTTTAAATTCTTTATAAAAAAAAAACAAATAAAATTAAAGTTTTATGCAGAATGTTATGCATACATAATATACTTTATTTGGCTTCCTCGCATGGCTTACAAATTAGTTTAGTCTGAAATGTGCACTTGCCGCAAACATATTTTTCGCATTTCGAACAGATTTTTGTTGTTTTATAACCTTTACAAAATTTAATTTGACAAGTTTTTCGTACGCACAAATCTGTACTTGTGGACGGTGTTGGTAAAAGCTGTTTTTCTTTAGATTTTGTATATGCATCTCCAAGTTCTGAAGCTAACTGGAACAAAAATTCCTGCCTGGAAATATTTTCACCTGTCGTTTCTTTATACAAAATCCAAGCATTTATTCCAGCTAGGTCCAAAATGTTGAAGAATACCTGAAGTGGCTACCTACAACTTTTCGACTTCACGCTGTATTTCCTTGCCATCTGGTCTGCCACATCTACACCAAATTTTGTACTATTATAACATCTAATAGTTTCCGGTATGCGTCGTTTGCTGCTTTTTTCTATTTCTATTGAGTTATGTTTGGAACTCTTCTTTCGCTCTTCTTATCAAATCGTATGTACTTCATAATCTCCGTAAAGTCGTTTCGACTCATTGTTTTTGAAAAAAAGCGGGTCCCCAATTTTTATTCCACAAATATGAGATATCCAAATTTCACGCCTCATATGCGCCGCGAGCATATAATAAGGAAATAAATGCGTCTAGTTTTGTAGCATTTAGCTCCCATTTAGTCCCCAACACCCTAAATGCTTCTTCTTCTGTACATTTTATAATATGACGTATTATGTGCTGATCAATGATAAGACTAAATGCCGTCTTCATTTGTCCTTTCATTATATGTCGTTTAGCGTATCCTGTTGGTCCTGACATATCCCTAAAAAATGTATGCACTGGTAACCGGCCAGATTGGGTCTTCCGTCTATTTCTTCCCAGACTGTTCCATCAGCAGCAGTTTCGATGCGTTGATCCTCTAAATCTATTTCACTTTCGGATGACAATAAAACCCTCTTTTTTTTCTGCCCTGAACGCTTATTTATAATATTCTCCTCTTAACTATCGCTTTCTGATTCTAATTCACTTGTAAATAGTTCTTGGTCTATTTCCATGTTTTTTTCAATTACAAAAGTTTCTTGTTCATCATTTTCTGAAAATTCTTCTTCTATGTCCGTTATATTTTTTAGGTAATTTGTAATTTTCAAATGCTTTGACATTTTCAGGGGAAATATCTACAACAGATACTTTACCTTCTCTTCTTCAAATAAATAATGGTAAAAAAATTGCATAAAAACCTTTTTCGAAGTGCACTACTTGAGACTGTAATCAATACTATTGTTATCTACTCTTTTCAACTATAAGCGACTCTGAGATAACCGTAAAAAATTTACTTTGAAATAACTTTATAACAGTTTTTCCCGCCGGTCTTATTGACCGACCGCGGTAGGTAGGTCACATAACAACTTTTTTTTGGAAAAAGAAAATATAACTTAAAGTAAAGAGTGAAGAAAATATTATATCCATATTCTAAGAATTGTCATATAGTTTGATAACAATATTATAACATTAAAAAATGTGTAAATTGGATAAAAAGTTTGAAAACGGTCAATTTGACTGCTACTGTAAGTTTAGTGTTAAAAAAAAATGTTGAAGTATTAAAAAAAAACCAATAATTTCTACACATACCAATTTGGTAACCATTGGACGACACAGTGTTAAACATGGCCTCTAGTGCTGTGCCTGACTTGTCATCAGTGATGAAGCTGTGTTGCAGATCCTTAAGGATGTCCTCAAACTCCAGGGACCATTTTGCAAAGTACACTGGTGCATTGATTTCTTGTTGGATCATGGCCATTTCCAAGAGTTGGATGTGCTGAAGAGGAGGATTAGATTTCATAAACATAGTGATAACAGTAATGAAGACATTGTATCCTATAGCTTTATAATATAACTTAGAGAATTGTGTTGCTATGGATAATATATAACCTTTTTCTATGCCATATTTGTGTACCCTTCTACCAAACAGATTCAGAACACCGTTTCATATGAGGTTCATCATCACTGCTGCACATACTGCCTGCCCCAAGTCCACAGCTGAACTTAGCCCTCCCACAAAGCACAATCCAGAGCCACATGCATCAGTTGACTTCCCACAACATTTTGTAGGTTGCCACTCCATTTTGTGGAGAGAGGTCCTACACTGCATTTGCCTATAAGAGGTTGCCACTCGAAAACATTTATTTTGTGTAAGCTATGAAGCTGTCACTTCCGCTTGCTGATCCTTACAGCACTGTCAGTTACCCTAGTTCTGAAGCAAATAAAGGAGATGCAGAGAAAAGAGAGATAAGGATAAATCACTAAAATGTGATTTATCCTTATCAATTGGTAAAATGATAATGATCATTATATCTTACAAAGGCTTTGGTTCTGCTAACTATAATTTGGATGGTAACAATATATTTATTTATTAAAAACTAGCAAACCTTACTGGCTTGGAGTCAGATGTGTAATATTTTTTCTTTTTTTATAGAAGAAGGGGGCAAACGAGTGTGCGGCTCACCTGATGGTAAGTGATCACCGACGCCCACAAACATCCACAACACCAGAGAAGCTACAGATGCGCTGCCGGCCTTTAAGGAAGGAATAAGCTCTTTTCTTGTGTAATACATATACACAATGTGTAAAAACTAAATGTGAATTGTGCTATACATGTAAATCATCCTCATTAAATGTTCTAAATTATGTTAAAAACTGCACTTTCAAATCCACTCAGAAGTTAAGAAGTGAATATACAAATGCAGACTATGCAATATAATAAATGCAAATAAACTTTATTATCATTTATTAATTAATACAGTTTAAAAATTTACCTCCTTTTCTTCCAGTGTCAACACAGTGTCGTTTTTAGGCAGGACAAGCAATAGAGCACCAGCTTTGCTCCGCACCTCCATAAACTGTTCAATGCTAATGTCTTGAATTCGAGCAACCACACAATGACGAGATGTACTCCAGGATGTGAGTGATCGGCCTTCCAGGTTAAAACTAGCACTGCGACATCCTGTGGCAGATAATTTATCAGTTTAATTCCTTGAAATTATTCTTAATCATAATTGAAACATACATGTCAAATAAAGTAATATAGATAATGTCGTTTAAGAACTATCCTTCCCTTGGAGTGAAACCCGCTCGCTGGTGCGTCATGTCCATGGGTCTCGCGGATAAGCAGCTCGTGGGTTGCAGAAGCCTGTTTAATAATACTGAGATACCTAAATATCGTCACTTTTAGTTTGACCGAAACAAATTATAACAGATGAGCTAGTATTTATAAGCAACAATGCTTGAAACCTTCTGTGTGGAGGGGACATTTTTAAAGATTATAGTAAATCAGTAAGTAAACACTTTTAAGTTCAAATGATATGCTCTGTGCTCAAATATAACCTTAAATGACGCTTTATCGATTTTTGATAAATTATAAATTAGAATTGAACTTAATTTTTGTACTTGCCGTGGGGTACCGTGTGAAGGTCGTATTGCTGCATTCTATACACAGAAAATTCATGTGAGGCTGCGACAGGATTTACCGGGGACATGATTATTAATATAGGAAGAGCAACCAGCAAATAGTAAGGCAAATAGCCCTTAAAGATTTCCGCAAAACCATCCGCTTCGTCCAACCACATTGTAATGAGAAATTTTTCAAGTCTTATAATACAATTAACTTAAAAAATATAATTTTATTAATATAATCCAATTATAAACTCTACTAAAATGGGTCAATGACATTTAACGTGACTTGACTGTAGTGTTACCCATCCCAAAAAGTTTTAAGTTGGCAGATACGATTTCGATTACGATACGATTTGGTAGTTTCCGACAAATCCTACTATTAAAAGTTGATAAATCTACCAACCACATTTTTCAAGTATTTAGAACTCTGAATTTACTTTTCGATTGGATAATATACCAATGATAAAGCAGAATTACAGATCGCTTATATTCAAAATAGAAATAGAAAAATGTGAAAATTTGTTCAAGAAAAGTTCTGGAACAGAGAATTAATAACATCTAACACTGCCATAATGTAAAAAGTAAATTATTATAGTACATATTTTCCTTACTTGTGAAGATAAAATATGATTTCGACACCTTGTAAAGCAAAGACTGGATACATAGGTAGAGATATAGATGAGTCATCAGCGTATACAGTGTGAGATAGCGATAGATCAGTACAGTTTTATAGATGTGAAAAATTTAAATTACTGTTTCTGTAAATTTTAATCATCATCTTGAAGATAATCTCATTTACAGCTATTGACAGCAAATTCATGAGTCATCGTTTTAACAATGACGTAGGAAATTATAGGTCTACCAGGATCTGATGGCAAAAAGGGAAAAAAGAAATTGACGCTAGCAATACTGGGGAAATTGGAGTAAAACGTTTTGATACTTTTTTCCTTATAGCGGTTGATTCTGTGTGTGATACATGCAAATATAAAAATTTATTCAATGATCAAGGATAATTTTTGAAAATCTTACTGTGGCGCATGTGGGGTTCGAAATTTAGATGAAAACTCCAATTACTCTGTTCATGAGTTTATTAATTAATTATAGGCTATCAGAACTTGAAAATGGTTCCAAATACTGCACATCCATAAAAAAAAGTCTTCATCGGAAGAGGAAGACGAGGAAGACGCAGTATTTATGATAAACCTTTCCTCCTGCATCTCAATGAATCTATCTTGTTCTATGAACTGATTTTAAATTTTTATTACATGTTCACAAGATTTTCGCCATTCATCGATCCCTATTTGAGAGAAAGCTTCTTCTGTTAAAGATTTTATATCACTTGCAGGTCTATTGACGTTTTTACCCGCAACTTTTTGTTTCATTATTCCCCAGATTAATTCTATGGGGCTTAACGTACAATGATATGGTGGTCAGCAGATGTACTCTTCGACCTATACATCAAACAACAGTTTGGCACAAAACCATTTCTCCACCAGCACAATGATCCATCTAGGCCCTGCCGAAATACTTTTAGATGGGCCTGCTATATCTTTATTTTGCCAGTATTTGTTCACTGAACATGAACCGTGTATGTAGGTTTCATCTAAATAAACCACATCTAGCTTATCATCGACTTCTCGATTCTTTTGCATACGCTCCAAATACTTGAATCTGTGTATCTTTATGTCATGTCGCTCCATTAAAATAGTCCTTTTTGATTGGCACTTCACGAATTCGAATCCGATGTCTTTCAAAAGGCGGTTATCATTAGGCATTACTGAATAATTTTCAGGGAGAGCAAAAAGGCCAAAGGGTTATTTATTTATTTTATAATTCTGAAAATTTCCAACATTTTGTTTCTTTATAATAAAATATTAACTTATATTATACATATTTTATATAATATAACATTTAAAAAAAAATATTATAAAACATTCCTACATTTCTATTTCCTTTTTACCCTTTAATACATTTATTGGATATTATAAAGAATAACTGTAGAACACCGACATTTAACATAATAGCAGACTAACAGTTAACAAAACGTTATCAAAAACGTACTCTAATAAACCACTCAAACATATAAAAATCCGTTGTCCAAATTACCGATAAAGGACAATACAGTTGTGACAACACAGTAAAAGCTAATTTAATACTTCGTCATGCAGTTTACTAAGCTAGATACAATGGACAACATGGTAAAAAAAACTGGGCACTGTTCAGGAATGTTGCTACACATAAGAAAAATGATAGCATTATACAATGTGGCAAAAGTGTGATCGCATAAGATGTGTGTAACCACATTCAAAATATATACCTGAGAATAGGTTATTTCTGCTACTATATTAAATATCTATGCTGTATAACGTAGAATAAGCCTATGTTTAACTCTTAAGGCCTACGTCTGCTGTGTAATACACAGGCTATTAAAACAAAAATAATTACCGAAAGTGAGAAGGCGTTATGTCCGATGTATCTGTGCGAGACAAAGATTAAGGTTTTGTCTCAGATTGCGTATGGGTTGTTTTGCCTACCACCAACAACGTCAATTAATCTATGATAAAAATTAAGTAAGAACTTTTATTGGTTGTGTCACTCGAGTTTTATATTTCGAGAGGCTACTGAAAGAAATCAAACAAACATAACCTTCCATTTGTAAGTTTAATGTTCATATTTTATAGTTATATCTACTTTTATAGCTGATCATGCTTAATCTATATATTATTATTTTTTGGCGTATTTCTATATTTACTCATCTGGTTGGGTTGATCTATATATTATTATTATTATTAACAAATAATTAAAATATTAATTTTTCTAGCTACTTGTCACAGAAGTGTTAAAAAATGTACTTAACATAAAAGGGCAAAGTTTTCGACCTACACTATATAGGTAAAACCTATATAGAGCGCAATTTTATTAATATAATAAAATAAATAAATAACATAGGCTTATTCAAGAAAGGGCCAGCAAAAGCCGGTATGCCCGTCCCTAGTCTGTGGGATTTGGATTCGGTAAATTTAGATGGATATTCCACCATCATTCTATCGCCAGAGCCTTGTTTGTTGGCTAGTAGGGCGCACCGCGGGCAGGTGAAATTGACATCTGAAATTTTTTATAAAATAAATTTAATTTAAAATAAATCAAAGTTTTTTATTCAAACTTGTAAAATACCACCAAAACACTAACCATCGGCGACCATTCCTTACGTGAGATATCACTAGGACAAAAACAAACCATAAAAGACAAAAATAATTTTTAAGAGAGCATATAAAAGTTATAAACGCCGATACATATCGCTGGCAGCCAGTGTTAGAGCCACTTTAATGACCAGTGGTAACTTATTTCGAGTCAAAGCTATTGCCCCAATGACGTCATGTTACTCGATTAATGTTGGAAGTCAAATTGAAGATTAGACAGAATAGAAGTCAAAAAACAAAAAGAATTGAGTAAAAAGGGGTAATAAAGTGTAATACAATTTTTTTTTCTCTGTGAGGTCCACACTTGCACACGCGATAATCTGAAGGCGGAAAATCCATCCGAATATACCGAACCCAAATACCACGGACTAATGATGGAAAGTAGCATCACAGGTGCGAGTGTACTGAGACAGTGCTCGCCAACTCTACCAGCGTGGAGAGTATGGGGGAATCTTCCAAGCCATTGTATGCCGGCTTTTGCTGATAGTCGCATAATAGGCGGAATGATGGTTTCAAGTCCAGCAGTGGACTCTTACAGATATAAAGCAAAGTAAGTAAGTAAAGTACTAGGAATTAATAATGAGCTTAACAACATTAAACTCCCATATTCCTATTTTCTTTAATCAGTTTTACAAAGTATTGATACAATGCTTTAAAAATCACTCAAAAAAACACCAAGATCATGAGTGTTGGGTATAAAAAAGTTTTTTAAAAGAAATTCTTATTTTAAAAAGATCAGTGCTAGCAAAGCTATCTACATTACTTATGTTTCGGTTAACCATTCCAACCGATTAACCGTAGAGTTTAATGTCAGGTGTGGTTCACGATAATAAAAGTAAGGAATTGTAAAAGAACATTTTTATCTTTGATTTCTTCTTCGTATTTCTTACAATAAAACAATTCAATTTAGTATCCATTAAAGCACCAAGAAGAATATACATGTATATATATATAACAAGAATGTATATACATTTATTTAAATATACTTGGGGTGGTTTGAAAAGTTTCCGACCTAACAAAGATAGAAGATATTTACCTTTTATGGACGAGTGCTGCCGTCGTCGCGTCCGACTTCAAGGTATATAATATACATACATATGTATTTAGTGAGGTCAGATCCACATATTAAAGTACGAAGCTGGAGTTCTGTAAGTCGTTGTGTTTACTACGTACGAGTAAACAAAATAAAATAATGGTACTGACTTTTAGTACCATTCTATTAACGACAGATTTGGTGGTTAAGTGGAGAGTTATCAAGCCGATCTATGTAACTGTGAATTAACTGATTCATTAATGAAATTATTTAATTATTTAAATATAAAGTATGAGGAAACTCAAAGTTGCTCAGCGCGCTATGGAAAGGGCTATGCTCGGTGTTTCTCTGCGTGATAGAGTCTGCAACGATAATATCCGCAGCAGAACTAAGGTAACCGACGTAGCCGTAAAGATCAGCAAGCTGAAGTAGCAATGGGCCGGCCACATAGCTCGCAGAACTGACAACCGCTGGGGAAAAAAGGTTCTCGAGTGGCAGCCACGTACGGGCAAACGCAGTGTAGGACGACCCCCCACAAGATGGAGTGACGACCTGCGCAGTGTTGCGGGAAGTCGATGGATGCAGGAGGCTCAGGCCCGTGCTTCGTGGCAATCTTTGGGGGAGGCCTATGTTCAGCAGTGGACTTCTAATAGGCTGAAATGATGATGATGATGATGATTAATGAAATTCAGTTAGTGACATTTAATACCTTTAATAACATTAAGATCGTCTGCAAATTATCATAACTATGCATGCATAATTATCTTATCAGACAGTCAATAGCTGAGTTGATAAGTAAAGGACCTAAATGTGATCGTTGTGGAATTCTGGTGGGAGTTGAAAAGGAAGAAGACTGTGTCCAGTTTACTACTACATCGGATCTACTGTTCTATGTAAAATATAACCTAAACCATTTCACTATGGATTCTCGTATTCCACACTCCGACCGACACCGATACAATGGTTTGTATTATCAAAGGCCTTACTTAAATCTATGTAAATTGCATGCACTTGAGTAAATTTGCAGATGGTTACAAAATAAGAACTAAGTTGGTTGTTGTTGATAAAATCGTGTTACCGTTCGCTAATTTAGATTTTTGTTGATGGAAAAATTATGTCATGAATTGAGTCCTAAACTCCTGAACCTTAAGAAATATCGATTAAATGGTTCTAAAAATAAACTGGTACATTTTCCTGCGATATCTTAACTCATAAAAAGATTCTTCTTCATACCGTCATGCGCATTTGTATTAAAGGACCATCAGTTGTCGAAACTTGATCGAAGCTGGTAGTAAGATTTTCTAAGAGTTTATTTATTATGTGTAATGAACAATTGAAGTCACAGATATTTGTGCTATTTAGCAATAACATATTAATAATACAATAATAGGTACGTGTTTTATGCATTTTACGAATTAACATATTACAATATTTTATTTTAGTTTCAGTCCAAAGAATAAATACAGTCTTTTCAAATTTCAAAAACATGACTTCGCCTTTGTAGTCACTATCTAATTTAAGACATTCTGGGCACGATAAAACGTCTAAGTGATTTATTGTTGTTTACTTCTATTTATTCGTAGTGCAGGGTATGTACTAACTGCAGACAAATTCAATTAAATATAGTGCACATGAGTGAAAGAGTATATAACTTGTTAACGTTCGTCTTCGTTAACTATTTATATTCAAATGTACTCTGTGTTTATAGTTATGCCCGGAGTTATGGTTCCAACTTATCGCAGAGGCTTTTCATGAGAAGAAAAGGCAGTGATGCCGGTTTGTACTTTATTCTTGAATTATTATAATTGGATTGTGTTCTTATTACTTTATTTGGAAGTTACTATAAATGCTTGGAACTTCATTTTATTTACCCTTTTAGGCTAAAATGCTTACCTGTTATTAAAAAGGTCAACAGTTGTGCTACGAATATTCTTAAGTACGTATTTGGCATAGTACACCATTGTCTTTAATACGTTTTTCAAATTAATTCGAAATATTTATTATTATTTTATGTAAACATGTAAAGTACTACTACTACTGCCCATGGCCCATGCCCATGGACACCTCTAAACAAACCCAGCTGAAGAAAGTCACAGAATCTGTTGTCAGACTGAGATGGAATGCATTACATGTGCCCGAAATTTGACTAACTCGCTATACCTTTACAACTGGAAGACAACAGTTATTCCACTGCCGTTTGGCCCCAGAAATGGGTTTGAGTGTGGTACCTACCCAGTCGACTTCTAGGTAGAGAAGGATCAACTGGTGGTAGACACCACCAGTTAATCTATTCTGTGACTACGTCGTCGAGAATTCACTCCGCACTGATTTCCTTCACGAAGTCTCTTTCAGCCCCAGACGGATTCTGGGGTGGACGGATTCCATCATTCTGTTGGTGAAGCGACCGCTTTGCAACTTTTTGATATTTTTTGTGTTATAAAACTGAACGTTCCTCTGTAGAATTTCTCGTGAGACGTTGTGTTCCAGGTTTGAAGAACTAGTGTACAGGTATTCGATTGTAATTCATGTTTGTAGCTCTAGTGCTGCAGGAGCCGTTTACCACAGGGTAATTTGTGAGCTTGTTTGTCACTCTCGTGTTGTTTTGTCTTTCAAGTATCTGTTGTTCATGCAAACACTAGCTCCATGCGAGAAGTGATACCGCTAACCGTAATTTTGAAGCTGATCGTTTAGCCAGTATTCCAACTGAGGCGACGATGTATAAATAGAATGATTATAATTCTTAACTAAAACCACATATAAATAATTTATAATGTCTTAATTAAACATTAATTACAGAGATGCGATCTTAATTATTAATGGCAACTAATTCCGGCTTCGCTTGGCATCTGGCAAGTTAACTGTTATATGCAAGAGGGGAGTTAAACTCCTTAATATGGAGGACCGGGAGCTCTGTGGCCTACTTTCTTAATTAATTAAAAATGTCTACATTGCATTGTTGTAAATATTTTAATTGTCTCATTGGTAAATCATATAAGATTTAACGTGTATTTTTGAATAGCAATTCAATTAATATTTCTTATAGTATTCTGAAACCTTATGGAGGACTATTATTGATTTTATTTTCTTATTAGTTAATTTTTTTTTACCGTTGAAATTTCAATTTTTATTTTGACAGTTTTAGTCAGGGGTTAGCGATAACATAGATGTACAGTCATCTGGAGGGGCTGTAAGAGGGAATGTACGATCTCTTTCTCCAAATGCTAACTCTCTCTTACCTGCACGCTGTGCACCCTGCTAACCAACAAACGTTACCCTAGAGACCGAATGGCAGAATATACATGCGAATTTGCTGAAGCCAAATCCCACAGACTACTGATCAGTGATTGAGAGCAGCATCACTGGTGTCAGCCGACACTAGACAGTGTGACACTAGAGTATGGGCAAACCTGCCAAGAAATATATGGTGGCTAATGTTGGCGCTTTCTTAGCGTAGCTGATAGTCGAGTCACAGGCGTGGGGTTCGAATCTCAATCGAAGACAATATTTATACAAAATACATTATTTTTTTTGGTTTTCGGACCTCATTGTGTTATGTTAAGTCCCGTGCCAGTGTCAAGTACACCTTCCTCTATTGCTTCGCCACGATTTTATCGCATACTAAAGAGTAACCGTGGTCTCTACTCTATTTGACTCTTCAAGCGGCAGTTTTTGGTGCTACTCGAATGGGCCTGGGAAGAACCACGACCTCGCACAATACCAGCGTCAAGTAGAGGCATCTTGTGCTTCTGCGTTTCGTTCAAAGGCCCGCTCCTTCCTCATCCCCAATATCTACGTCACTACTACAACGTACCTGCGGCTCCTCTGGTGATCTTGTAGATGATAGTGGGGGAGGGTAATCACTTGCCATCATGTGAGCCGCTTGCTCGTTTGGATCCATACATTTCCCATAACAAAAGGCATCTTTGGCAAAATGCATCTGTGTTTGCATTCTTCGATGCTATATAGTTTAGCCGTAGTAGTCGGCACGTTTAGCAATCGTCCATTGCAATATAAGGCACCTAGAATACTAGACGCCGCTGCCTGTCGACTCTCCGAATGCTTAAGGTTGGTCATATTGGACATTCTTAGCAGAATAACCATATCCAATAAGTTCAAATACTTTGCCCGATGTCACATGATTTACACATTTCTCTCCATGTCGAATTTTACAATATCCATTCTCCCATCCTTATAATGAAATTTATAATATGGAGTCACTCCTAATAATCAATTCAAGTGATCTTTGAATGGAAATGTTATTTTCATGTTAGTAGAATTAAGCACCGTTTTGCGCAAATCAATTTTGTACGCGAATTTTAGCGAAATTACTTTGTTTTTGTCAAGTACAATAAGATGATTCTGTGTTATTGTCAAATGGTGGACCAAAATTGTTAAAAATAATTAGAAAATTCGTTAGGCCGGTGACAGTTTCAAATTCATCACTATTTTATGTTAACTGCTTTAATCTTTTAATTAAATATTATTAATGGCTAACATGATTACAATAGTTATTAATTAATCGCAAACTACTATAAAACTTTGTACATAATTCAGTAGAGCCGTGCATTTAACTTAAAATTTTATATGACACAGGAGACCCTATTTCAAAACCAACCCTATTTAAATATCACCACTAAGATTGTTCATTGTAGATTTAAAAGTATTCAGTAGTGAAAGAAAACATCGCGAGGAGATTCCTCCATGTCTGAGAAATATCGAGGACATGTGAAAGTGGGAGTTCTAGTGATATAATTTAACACAATTGTGTTTAACTATCTCAGCGCTGGGCATAGAAGGTCCAAAGTCCCCTTTTAAATCATCATTCAACGACAATGTCAAGTATGCAGTAGTATGCAAGTATTTATTCATAAATACAACGTGTATAATTAACGAACAAATCCAACCATTCATAGTTGCCTAGGAACGAGAAATAAATCTGATAAGAACTTTTTTTCTGAAATCGATAAAACTGTTACAAAGTAAAGAACGATTGCCACGCTCTAGACGACTTTAGATTTTCGACCCTAAAGTGCACTGACTTTGTATCAAGTAATTGCACCGGACTTCCTGGACTTCTTACCCTTTCAACCGGAACACAACGATAGAGACGGAGGAAGCGTCGCAGACTGTCTATACATACGTAGGAGTAGGTCTATCTCCGGTATCTATACAACATGTATCAACTGGGACAGAAGGAACTTGTTCGAGAGCGTAGGTCCTTAATATAAATGTTTTTGACGAGAAGAATATCTCTACTAAATCAGGCTATTTAGTTCACACTTTAAGCGTCAGCAAAGCCAGTAAGTTTCTAGAAAGATTTCCTCATGCTCAACATGGTGGGCAGGCGGGCTGGTGCCAGTACCATCGCACTACCACATCGAAATACACATTACTACGAGCCCTCCACATAGAGGATCGAGCTCCAGTCTCCTGATTCGCCCGCTATCACGCAAACCTGATCGTTGTTTGGGAAGGATTGGGACCGGGGAATGTGGCTGCTCCAGTGCGGATTGACTTGACACTTTTTTTTTAATAATTTCACAGACATGCAGTTTTCCTTGCGATGTTTGTTTCAACATCGAGCACACGTGGTTAATTCATCACCTTAAATTACCATTTACAATTGTAGTGGTGCCGGCACCGGGGATCGAGTCCTGGTTACTCGCGTACTATGGAATTAAAGTGAGCTCCCTGACCGCTTACGTAGGTAGGTAGTAAGTGGTCAGGACGTCATATAATATTATTTAAAAAATCAAAAGAAGGAGAATGTTTTTTCCAAGGTTCCTTTAATAAACTGGAAACATAATAAAAAAACAAACACGCCTTACGCGACGTTTGTACTAGCTCAATACGTTAGCAAATATACATTTTAGGAGTAATTTTGCGATTCTTATCAGTTGTTAATTAGTTCTACGATTAGGACTGCTATAACAGTGTGTTCTGGGACGATAATTGCCAATTAAAAAGCAAAAATCCCCCATAATTGTCGTTACCGACCGTATTTCCTTTCCGTTGATTGTATTAATTGAAGCATTAAAATGCGTTCTTAAATTTAAACTAAAACTTTTTTTTTTTGCTCGACCGGTAAGATTTAACATGAAGGCTTGGCATAAAATATAAATGTAACAACCAGTAAATTAAGCACTTAAAATTACTATTAACAATTCTTGTGATGCCGGCAACGGGAATAGAATCCAGACCAGTCTTATAATATGAAACACTAGGTACTTTATTTTAATACTCAGTTGATTAAAATAATAAACTAATTACATTAGTATTAAATGTGCAATCCTCTCAAGGGTCTATTACCGCGATGCTTGGGGGCTGCATGCGGTGGATGTCTATGCTTCGGGGGTTCAAGAGCGCATCTATACGTTTGTAGGTCCAGACGGGGGCTAGTAGGGGCTGGGAATCGAGGCGGGGCGACGCGGCGCAGTGCGACGCTATCGAACGGGCTGCTGACATCGGGGAAGTGGGGGAGAGACGGCGACGCGTCTAGTGATTGCCAACGATACTGACATGTCGATGTATCGTACAAAAGCGATTACATTTAGTCGATATGTTGTGTAGAGTGTCGTGAGAAAAATATACATAATTTCGACAATTTACAACATCTACGCTCGGGGTTAATAGATTATTTTTTTAAACTATCACATACTTTTTTGCATAGAATTGTTAAGATATTATAGGTTATTATTAAAATATAGGCAGTAATTATCTTTATTTCCGATGTATATGTATCAGATGTAAGAGATTGTTAACCGATCAAATGATTCAGTCACACCTGAGTGTAAATGTTTAACACAGACCGAATAATAATTATTACAAGATATTACTTCATTAGTTATATATTTCTCTAGACTGAATATAATATTATTGGCCAAAAAGAATGATATCTCGATATGTTCGAGTTAACTCGATTCCTAAATCGGAATCGAAGCATTACATGTAATTGCGGTGCGTCGGTGCATGGCGTCGCGTCGGTCGCTACTGGCGGCGGCAGTGTGCTGGCAGCCCCCGGGAGCGCGGCATGGGTGGCGCGCTGCTGCTGGCGCTGCTGGCGGCGGCGCGGGCCGGCGAGCCCAACGCCACCAACTTTACCACCCTACAACCCGAAGGAGAAAAAGTACCCCTCTTCCCCATAGACTTGTTCACGGAAGAGCAACGCCGCTCCGGCGCCGTCCTGCTCCACGTGCTCGGCATGGGCTACATGTTCGTGGCGCTAGCGATCGTCTGCGACGAATTCTTCGTGCCGGCTCTCGATGTGATCATCGAGCGGCTGGCGATACGTGACGACGTGGCGGGGGCCACGTTCATGGCCGCCGGCGGCTCCGCGCCCGAACTCTTCACCTCGATCATCGGCGTGTTCGTCTCGTTCGACGACGTCGGGATCGGAACGATCGTCGGCTCCGCCGTTTTCAACATTTTATTCGTTATTGGTGCTTGCGCGTTGTTCTCCCGCACCACCTTGTCTCTTACCTGGTGGCCGCTGTTCCGTGACTGTAGTTTCTATTCGATCAGCTTGTTAGTGTTGATATACTGTTTCCGGGACAGCATGATATACTGGCAGGAGGCGTTGGTGTTATTTTCCCTGTACGGCGCGTATGTTATGTTCATGAGGTGGAACCAGCCCGTGGAGAGGGCGTTAAAGAAGCTAATCTACAAGAACAAGGTGACCAGAGTTAGAAGTACTGACCAGCTGATGCCTACGGTAAGCTCGCCCGCACAACTTGCATGAATAGTGTGTATAGCCTTGATAATGATTTGGTGAATGAAAGAAAAATTCTTTAGATAACTTTGAATGATTAATGATTATGTTTTAATTATAATCAATCCCAAATCAGCGTCAAACCAAGAGTATGAACATTAGATTATCTTGACCAAAAAAGTATACAATAGTTTTATAAATTTAGTACGTTTTAGTATAAATAGTGACAAAGTAGTTGAATATTTATGTAACGATCATCGTTTCTTACTCGTTGTTTAGGATTACTGTATTATTGTACCATTCATTAATCATATAAAATCTTTTGAACAGTTGAATTCTCATAGTTTAATAATACAATTCCATTTATCTCTCGATTATTGAATTGTTTTAAATACGTAACAATAATTAACGAAATATACTTTAAATGCCGATCTCGTCTCACCAAATTTGTTTCTAGTTTTAAGCGTATACCTATTCTGCGTAGATATCATTGATGGACCGTTAAGGCGCGGTTGTAACGTACACTTGTTTATAATAGTAGACTAGAGGGTCCTGTTTGAATCGCGTTGTTATGGCGACTGTTCCGACTTACACCTACGTTCGCCCCCTTACGTAACGTTGGCGTGCCCAGCTCACGTGGATTTTGACTCCATTACCACTATAGCGGGCGTGTTTTTATGGTGCCTCATAGTAACTTGGTTAAAGGGAGGATACGGAAATTGGGTTAAGTTTTCTTTCATAGTTGCTCTTGATCGCGTGTCAGGCCCAACCCTCCGGAAACTATTAGACCTTTAATGTCATGGCGTAATAAGATTTAGAAGGCAAAGAAAAAGTAGAAAACTCGTTAGTGAGTTATAACATTTATGTAACAGACGAAAACGAAACGTTTATGTATATATATAATATTATAAAATAATTATCTCCTATTAATCAAGATTCTCAATACTTCTTACCTAAAGAATTAAATTGATAATTTTAAATGAATGAAAGGCTTTGCGTAGCAATTTCCACTAACTAAATATTGTTCATAAAAATAAAAATTACGAGCTATTAGAAAAAATTTATGAAAGAAAAATTGAAACAGAAAAACAAGGTTGAAAAGGTACTTGTTAAGGTTAACCTCTTGAGTAAAAAGTATTGTTTAAAAAATACCGTAATGTTTCTCTAAAACAAAACATCCTCGAAAAAATTGCCGTTACGTAAGCGAAACCGCCAACAATCGTTAGTACACGGACCACAGTTGCGCTGCAACCTCTTAAAGCACGCTACGCCGTAGCTCTCTACGCTGCAGCTACGCAAGCTTAGTGTAATAGACCTGAACTACAAAAAAATGCTTTGTTTCGTAGCTAGTGGCAATGTTTAAGTAGAAGCTATTCACCGTTCATTTGCAATTCGTGTCAATTACATCATTATTTTTTAACTTTTAGTAAATGTTAAAATACGAATTTCGAGTATCATTTCATGCGTTTAAATATTCTAACGTGACTCTCCGTCCGTACGTCCGTCCTATTAGATTTAAGACGCCAGTAAGAAATGAGCCGCATAGTATGCATTATGTTTTCCTAATACTTTTTATCTAAATAAGTTAGTGCCTTTTACCTGGATATTTTCATACGAAGAAATAACACTCTTGGAGAGGAAGATATACTAATTTATATGCTCCTTCATCTGCAATGTCTTAGAACTTTACTGCTGGGCACTTTTTTTATTATTTTTGATTAACATGTTCTGTGTGTGTTGTCATTTTATGCCGTACCAATATAATTTTTTCTTTCTTTCTTTCCTTCACTTACGGTACACTGCAATTAACGGGTGGACTGGCGTTCCATCTCCATTGATGATATCCTAAATAGAATAGATCTGCTAGTTTAGCAGATTTTACAGAAGGCTTTAATATTTCTAATAAAAAACTAGGTGACCGAGTGATTAGGGGCTATGTCTCCAAATCTGCATGTCCTAGTTCGATGCCTTGCGTATCGGGCTCCTACCTATGTTTTTTTTTCGTAAATTATGTGCGATCTGTATCGTTGATCGGAACACAAAGATGGCGACAGGCTCCACCACCTCTAAATTGTATTGTAAATAAAAAAATGTTAGAAAAAAATACTTATTTACTTTGAAATGGCATATATTACCAATTTCGAAGAGACGAAGACGAAATCCGCAAAGTAAGGCCTGATTTTGCTCACTGTCCCCCTGGTATTGAGTATACGGACGAGAAAACTTATTAAGGTATGCACTTACGTCTGGTTTTAGAAAATGTACGCTACGATTTTTTCTCACGGCTCGGTGGCCTAGTGACTAAGCGTTTAGCTGCAGCGCCGTGGGTTGCGGGTTCGATGCCCGCACGGGACTTTACGTATTCGGGACTGGGGTGTTTGTCCATGTGCAATTTTTGTATATAAACTGCTTTCTCTATACAGGAGATATTCCTACAGTGGAAGGTAACGTTATTTAAGGAAAAAAATATTTCAGAATTAGTATAAATATTGCCTTGTGATGGCGGCATAAGAATATCTGCTATACGATCTCATCCCGTGGGTCGCAGGAAGACGACAAAGAGAAATTCTCTCAAAATTTTTAAAATTTACCAGAGACCTTACCCATAGTGGGACTTAAATTATTTCACCTAATAAGGCACAGCGCCTAAATTATCCAGATTGGGGATGGGCAGTCTAAGATGGGCCAAATGAGACCAATGCTCAATTCAGATCTGGTAGAAAAAATCCATCTGAATTTGGCAAACAGATCCATTCGGCTAACGGGATATCACTAAATCTCAGGAACTATAAGCTCTCAAATCTTAAAAATGTGCAGGTAGATTCCTCATAGGGTGTAAGCATCTGCTAAGAAAGGATATTACGAAAATTTATCCTTAAATGTATGACATAAAGGGTTGGAAGGCAAAAGTCATAGGATTTACGTAGTTATCGATATTAAAATTGTAAAAGGTTATACTACTTTTAAAATATAAAAGAGCCTTTTGAAAAATAATCCTCTTTGGTCAAGAATAGGGAACGAAAATTGAGAAAATGCAGTGTAAACCTTAATAAAAATACATCATATTTAGATTAGATTTTCGTATAAGAAAGGATTTAATGAAATAAGAAATAATTATTCATGTTACGAACCCCTCGTGTACGAAGTCGCGAGGCACAGCCAGCATTAATATTGCCGAGCCGCTCATAGTATAAAAAGACAATAATGACGTGTAGAATGGACCAGGTGGCCATCTACCGGAAAAGGATTTGAATTTGAATTATTTCGCTACGTACAAGATTAATAGTTCATAAAGTGCAGGCGGCACCAGTGACAAATGAGTCGCACGTTTGTATCGGATTACATATATTTGGGCGAACATAGTTTTACAAATATAGCACATAAATTTAAAGCATTTAAATATAGCACATAAAGGTAAAGTAATAAATTTGTAGAATTTTCACAAATAACTATGTATATTATTTGACGTAGAGAAAAGTGTTTGAGTTTTCTGTGCTTATACTGTACCATAGATATATAATACAAAGCTTGCGATGTCTGACCGTCCGTCCGTTCTACCTTAATAGGTAGCCGGTAGAAATGTTCACACAATAAAAATTAAAATTAAGGGGACAAGAAACGTGTTCGTAATTAGTTTTCAATATGTATTTATTTTTTTGTATCTCTATCGTAGAATCGGAAAAACGTATAAGTGTCGAACTTGGTGTGATTACTGATAACAGTGCAAATTCTGAATTAAAATATCAAATATTAATGAATACTAATTAATGAAAAAGCACATTTTTTGGCAAATACCTAACACAGATATAAAGTGTCGTACGCTATCACCGTGCAAAAAGGCCACCCCTTTTCTTCCCGTGGGTATCGTAACAGGCGACTAAGGGAAATTCACCTGAAAATACATCTTGAAGCAGAACAATGACGGGTGCAGCATCTAGGGTGCGCGGGAAGTATCTGGTACTGCGTTCACAAATACGCTTACCGAGTGTGGTGATTGGGGCAAAGGCTCCTCATGGGGAGGCCTATGTTCTGTCAGCACATATTTATGATATCAAAAACAGCTGCATATGTCTTCATTACAAATGTATTTTCGTAATTATATCAAATATAAATAACCGAATGCTCTCATATATCATTTACGTTTTAATTGAGTTCTAACGGCACGTGTATAAAAACCTCTTTTGATGGTTTACAATAAATTGTCTATTACGCATTGCACGAGCATAAAGCGCGGCCATAAAATGTATTTAAGTGTTGACACTGCTTTAGATTAAATACTTTATGATATTGTAATAAGAGTGTCAGGTTTAATATTTACTGCTTAATGAGATTTTATGGCACGTGTATAAAGCACAATAAAATTAATCAAAAACATTAGGTAACATTCTGATGAAGAAGAAATGCTGAATGTCTGTTAGATATATCTTGAAATCTGAAAGCAAAAGAATCTGATGAAGGGCAATAAAGGGAGAGAAATTTAACACAGCCAATAACTATGTGGGGTAATAGCAGTGTGCGCACGCGCGACATCTAGTGTACGATAAATAAACTAATCAATACAGCTATATCTTATGATACGCTGTACTTATAACCATACGAAATCATCTGTGAACAATGTATTATAATTTCTTTAGTTATTTACGCGTAAGGGAAGAAGACCAAAAAGTGGTAACAATGTGGATTTCAGCAGACGGTAATATACGCTGCCAGCTGACAGACTAAACTCTGACGACAGACTGACTGCAGGAAATACGGGGGAAGCATGATTAGTGCGAGGGTCCATGTCACAGATCCACAAGTTCTATGTCTTTTTTATTATAGGTAAGGAGGTAAACGAGCAAGCGGCTCATCTGTTGGTAAGTGATTACCGTCGCTCACGAACATCCGTTTAGAGATATTTGGGAGGTGGGAGGGAGGATGAGGATGCTCGAATAGAGCAGCAGCTAAAGCCGCAGCTTGGGTCTACCACGTCTTCGTCCACAGTGATTACTGGAAATTGTTCCTTGTAAGGTATACCAGTGTTTGATAGTAGTTTCTTGAAAATTAATTGGACACTCGACGAAATGGTATGGTTACGTAAATATTATTTACGTAAGCAGAACTACGTTCAATACGGATTGAACGTAGTTCTGCGACGACGACGACTTTTAACCTTCTTTTGCAATGCATGCTAAAAGAAGGTTAAAAGTCTTCTTCTTTTCTTTCTTCATCAGCCTGTACAAATCCACTGCTGAATATAGGTCCAGGACTGCCACCTTTGTACAGGGATTGAGAGTTCAATTGGAAAAAAGAGTTTGATGCCGCTAGACGGCCAAAACTCGAAAAAACGCAAAGAAAAAAGCGCTATGTTACGCGCTAAATATACACGATTTTATACCGCATTGTTGACACACACAAAAAGTGAAACTAAAAATAAAAATCATATTTTTAGTTTCACTTATTACAAAAAAAACGCCTTTTCCTATATATAGTACCGCACAAGTCTAGCACACAAACATATTGAACCTAGCCGGGATCTTGTTCCTTAGAATTTGGGACAATTACTAGATGGAATTAACACTGTGCTGCGTACGCTCATGGTACAAATTCAAGTTGTGCCATGTTGGCAACAAGAATTATTTCAAATCTCTGTTTTTATTGTTTTTCTTGTCTCTACATCATCCTCCGATCTCATGGCATAAGTGGAAGGTAAAGACTAGTTAGTACCGCTGTATGACAGCTACCTAGGATGAAGGAGATCTTCATCCTAGGTAGCTGGCATCATCTGTAGCGTTTGTAGGTTTTCCTCGCCATTTTTTCCCTCACCGTCGAGCACGCGGTACTAATACAGCACAGCACATAAAATTTCTATTAACAATTTTATTGGCATCGATGATCGAACCTGGGTCACTCGCGTTCTATGAAACTAAAACGGGTGCCCTGACCACTACCTCGGCTACCTACGGCTCTACTGGTACAAAATACTTCATTTGTTGGAACATAATCTAGAGATGAGTTCATCACAGTTTGTGAATCTGTTATACGTTATTAACGTTTTTAATGAACGACTTATTCAGAAAATTGTTTATAATTTTCAGTGTTCTCTGACATTATGAGATAAAAAAAAATAAAAAGTATAAGACAAAGTCAGACAAAAGGCTTTGTTCTGTGTTGAGACAAAGTATAATTCTAGAATATCTCGTGCATATTTTTCATTTAAGAACGATTTATAGATAAGATATTCCTTGGCACAAAAGAAATTCCTCATTACTGGATACCGCAATATAACAATGCAAATTGCACTAGACTGTCAGAATTTATAAACTTAGAATTGAGTTTACGACTTTTTTATGACCCACTTCAGTGTGTCTCTTACTGTTAAAGGATAAGAAACGACTGCAAAGTTACTCTACTGCGTGTTGGCAGAATTTAAGTTAATATTTTTTTAAGTTTTGAAACTATTAAACCTAATACCAATAGCCTAATGGCCTGTTTGAACAATACAATGGTCAAATCCTTATGCTCTCCATTGCGCTCTATAATCTGAACGGGTATTACGTGTCAACTTTAAACTGCACGCTCTTAATGAATTTATATAACTTGCAAATTTACATTGGTGTATAAGAATGACTCCATTTATAACAAGGATTGCTTTTTAACAAAATCTAATGTGCCATGTTTACTAGTTATAAGCTCAAAGTTGTATTAGCGGCACCAGTATTCATTCATCTTATCTTAAAAACGTTTACGTGATTTTGTTATATCGCTATTCTTGTTTGTATTGTCGATTATGCTCATTATGGCCACTATTGACGCCATTGATACAACTTTATATCTTGGAAACGTGACGTTTTGGCATTATACGTGATATCGATTCACATAGGCCATGTAATCCATATCCATAGCAAATTAACTCCGAAACTATCTAACCGATTTTCAAGTTTTTTTTTAAATGTTTGTTTCGCTGGCGTGCCTAAGATAGTATAGTTTTTATTACGTATTTTTAATTAATTAATTAATTAATTGCAAAATCAACTATTTTCATATATCATACAACAAAGGCGCAGTAATAGTCATCTAAATGGCAATCAAATTGGTTTTTCAAAATGGCGGACTGTAGGTAAGCAAGTAAGTATCTTCCAACCCTTTTGTTAATTACATGATTTCTTTCCATAAATTGCAATTATGTATAATAAAAATTAAAATATGACCATTGTGTCTCTAGAGGGAGTTCCTGTGCGTAGGTATAGGCTGTGGCGGCATATGTTCTAGAACAAAGGAGTCGAACTACCGCTAGGACATATTTTAATACTGTGCTACTACTATTACTGCTTCTACTACCTAAACCTTTTTAGCCGACTACTACTAAATAAAAAAGAGAGCGCCAGCAAAAGCCGTGGTTTATACGTGGTAGAGCCAAGCGGCGGCTTGTGTTGTGATGGGCCGGCTCGACCCGATTGGTACCACGGCCTCGCAGAATACCGGCGTGAAGTAGAGCCATCTTGTATTTCTGCGTTTTGTTCGGTGAGTGAGGTAACCGGAGGCCCACTTCCCCTCCTCATCCTCCGTCCCATTTCCCAAGTACTTTAAAAGGCCGGCAACACACCTGCAGCTCCTCTGATGTCGCAGATGTACGTGGGCGACGGTAATCACTTAACCAAATGCTCGTCGGCCGCCTTTCCATAAAAAAAAGCCCTCATGTGTTTTTTGGAAAATTTGTCCATAGCCACGCTTTGCAAGCGGATTGATATAACGGATATTAAGTCTGTTGTATTTGGTCTTGACAAATTAGGATAGATCTTTCGCCATCATTCGGTTGCCAGAACCTCGTTTATTGGCTAGGTAAGGTCAGAAAAGCATTTTGAGAAAGAAATAGTTTCTGTTTCCAATTGCAGGTTTATTTGTCCACAGGGTAACTGTTATATCTATACTTATATATAAAAGTCCTTGTATGCACAATGTAGGAATATGTATTATATGTTTGAACGGATTTAATTTAAAAGGTATTTCTCAGAATCGATTCGAATTTGCTTTCGTGTGAACTTCTTTAAAATGTTCTTTATGATTTCTGAATTGCAATAGTTATATTATCCTACATATTACAAATGTTTAAGGTTGTATGTTTGCCATTGAGGCTTAAGGGACTAAAGGTATATATATATGAAATGTAGATAGAATATAATAGTTCAGTTATAAGAGTTCTATTGAGACGAAATTTGTTAGAATAGACGGGAAGTCAAGAACACCCTAGTGTTCCCGTGGGTGTCGTGAAACGCGACTAAGATAAAACCTTTGCAAATCCCAATAGCTGCCGACAGATGGCGGATTTAGTGGCTGGTAAGGTTAGAGCCAAGCAGAGGGTTAGCTGTACTATGGTTATATGTTCTCAGAACCCTTTCCAAGTCATGGCTACGTTCAATATAATTTAAGTGACCTAACATTCTGGAAATAGGCCTACATTGTACATTTAGATATTGTAGTTGAGACTGCAGAGTACGCAGCGCGATGGCATTTGGACGCCGGCCAAGATCTTAACTTAATAATGGGTGTATGACTTCGAACGTTGCGCAACGCGTCTGGAATTTCAACGGAATATAATTCCTTCTCTAAAGCGTCCCGGAATTCTGTGAAAACAGCTTTTTAAGATTGCTTTACTGTTTTTTATTCTGCATTAAATGTTTTATACCGAACATCTGGCGTATATAGAAAATACTAAAGGTTAAACTAAAACATGGACCGGATAGTTCGTTGATTATTTTTAATGCGAAGTAAATCAGCATAATGCAGTTGTTTCCCGTGTGGCGAACCGGATACGTATTTACTGTTAACGAGGCGTTCCATTTTAGTCCCACGGCGGGACAGCGTATATGCATTTTGATTTTCGACAGACGATAGAGATGGATTTTACAGACCTCAGCAATTTACCATCAGGTGGATTGTGTGCTCGTTTGATCCCATGTTGCATAAAAAACGCCAACTAAAGCAATGTATGAGAAACAAACAATTTTTTTTTCATATTTGGTACCAATGGGCTCGAGTTCGACTGCTTAATAAAGTTTTCTCGTATTTCTTCATAATAAGGAAATCGCCTAGCTGATCGCTTCGCATTTTTATTGACAAAAATATTTAATTAATCTTTAATATTTTTTTCATTATTTATGTTATTTTTCAATCTAAACCTTTCTGGGAATGAAAAAAAAAACATCAGTACTCACTTACTCAGTTCCAGCCCGCCATTTGACTATTGTCGTGAAACACTCCAAATACACGCTGTAATGCTTAGTTGGAGGGTTAACAGGAATATTAGATAATGCTCCTTAACAAATAGCATTTCCAGCATTCTTTCTAAAAAGAACATGTGAAAGTGTGATATTTCCCGGTCCCATTCGCTCTACACCTATAATACAACTGCAGCTTGTATTCTTCTTAAGCTGTGCCTAAACAATCCTTCGGTTTGTATATTTCTTACCGGGTATTTGAAATAACGCCATCTATCGGAGCCAATAAACTTTTGTAATTTGGTCAATTGACATTTATCTTATGTTGACTTTAACGTCACATACAGAATGAGCTGGGCTGTCAGATTCTCCTACGCCATCACGAGACAATATAGCTGATATAGCTCTGTATTTATTCGTACACTTCTGTGATGATAATACACACGAAGATTACAAATAATGATGACAGGACGGCCGGACTCCTTACAGCTAACTTGATTATGATGATTGGTATCACAATAAAACTTGTAGATCTCCTTAGAGAAACATTTCACACCTAAGATACTGCTGCCAGTAACGGTGACTGTCAGTGCATTTTCGATCTGGCATTTTTGAGATGGTTTGGACGCCATCTGCCTTGCGCCTTTTATTTTCAAGGCTTCTTAAAACAACAACGGGTAGAATGGGTTGGCAGATAATCTTATGTTATAACCATATAGTATAGAATCAAAGCATGCTACTGGTACGCTGACTATGCGACTGTACTCTGCAGTTATAGGGGACTATACCAATGTTTAGCCAACACATAGTTTCTCTTGGGATCGGATTGAATTGCGAGTCCCGTGTGTTTATAGTTGCATGCTATAAGCGTTACAATTATATCGGCTACGGTAAGGTATTTTCGCGTTCATTTTCATTAATATATATTCTGCGTAGTTGAAAATATCCGCTAGTAATTGAAAGTTTCCTTGTGATCGAAATTAGCCAGGAGCACATTATTAAATTCGATGGTAAATTTTTGTATCCTTAAACTTTTATAAATTTAACTTCACTTACCTTAATGTATAGGAACGTAATATGGTAAATTTTCAGTTAAGTCAGGTTAGAAATCAAGCACACAGCTCACCTGATGGTAAGTGGTCACAGTGGCTAAAAGCTATCGTCCATTATTAACTCTAATTAAGGTGTACGTCGAAGAGTAACATGGAATAACTCATTGCTAGAAAGGTTTGTGGTCCTCGACACTCGTTGTAATCAGTACATAGTTTTGCTGCAAACTTAGGATACTGTTTCGTAAAAATTATCACATTAGGCGAAGATTACACAGGCAATTCCATCGATACAGTATCACGTTGAAACAGAGCCGAACACTACTCAAACATGTTTACATACTCTACATAGCCTATCCTCTCTCTGAGGCCTCCAATTCTTTATTTTTACTGGAATAACCGACTAAGGCCTGTTTTTACAGCACCAGGCAGCTGCTCAGACTTTGGTGAGTGCCTTATCCTTAGCAATTTTTTCCACTCTCTTTTCGATTAATCTAATTCTTTTCTTTGCAATAATTCTAAAGCTTTCACACGAAACAGGAAGCCATTGTACCAAGCTTTCACAGTTTTATAAGAATATGGCATATTACTATTTAATGCTTGACACTACACTCTTTTAATTTCTTGCATGTCTCTTCTATATTATTATCATTTGTATATTTCACCTGTACAGTATCTTGATTATTTATATCTGTGGCTTATTTAATGAATTTTGCTTTCATCTAATGTAAAGCAGTACGTATAAGTCTGCAATCATTTCATTTATATTGTCGATTTCTCTACATTTACTTAACAAAGAATAACCTTCATTTACCAAGAACATTACATTATGTTTTTTTAACAATATAACATTAAGTAACTAAATGTAACTAAAGAGGTTTACTTTAATCTACCATTTCTCACACAAACGATGTTCTTGCTATCTTTGTATCGTATCGTATCTATAAAACTAAATTTGTCGTCCAACAGATAGAATACACAAAAGACAAAATACAATAGGCTGTTACTTTGTATTATAAAAATAAAGAAAACTTTTTAATACATTTGAACTAGGTATGTCGACGATGAGGGCAATAGACAAAAGTGAGTACAAAATTATTATGTAATTAACATACGAATCAATCGTACACTAAAATCTCGATGTTCATATGGATGAAAATAAAATTCACTGCTCACACTTCGTAGATTATCTGTAGTAAGTTTTATCAAACTCGCATAATAAGTTTAATAACAATAAAAAATTGTATATTGTACTTGCGATTGTTGTCTCCTGGGTTAACTTCACCGTATTAACAATTAATAATATCTCTTTAATTAGTTTCACAACACATTTAAATTATTATATAAGTAACCGACCGGTTTCGCCTTACGGCATCTTCAGGTTACTGTACCCTTATATAATAATTAAAATGTGTTGTGAAACTAATTAAAGAGATAATAATAATTATCAGTGGTCAGGGTGCTCGCTTTAGTTTCATAGAGCGCGAGTGACTTGGGTTTGATTCCCGGTACCGCCACTAGTAAAATTGTTAATAGCAATTTTAAGTGATAAGCTTACCACGTGCTCGGCGGTGAAGGAAAACATCGTGAGGAAACCTGTATGTCTGAGAAATAATAAAAAAGCGCGTAAGTGCCCAGCAGTAAGCGTAAGTGCCCACGGCTGGGCAAAGTTTGCTACTTTACTTTACTTTTTTTTAATAAAAATTGCATACGACTCAGAGAAGAGAGTGCTCTGCCCCATTGAACATAGTGATGATGTTTTAGCATGCTTAAAATATTGCTGTGATTCAAATTTATTTCTTTATATTCTTCATCAGCTTATTAAGTCCACTGTTGAACATAATAATTGCGAAAGATCAAAACAATTGTACATTCCATTTGTTCGCTTACTCTATATAACATGTATTCATTTTCCATCGTGCCGTCCCTCGAAAGTCAAGTATCCAGTAAGAACAATGTAACAATTTAAAACATTTTCTAATTACAACGCAGGAATCTTTGAGGGTTTACGAACACTATCGAATTAAAAATCGGATTTTATCACATTCTATACATAGAAATACTAATGTCGCTTGACACACGAATTCTACATGCATATTTTTTTTATTGGACAAACGACCTAACAATCTACTTGATGGTAATTGGTTCCTGGGTTCCTGCAGCCCATGTACACCTGCTAACAGCTTCAATCCAAGAAGGTTACGGATGTATTTTCACCTTCAGAGGTCCTCAGGGACAAAGATGTATGTATGATGATGCGTCACAGCTTGTAATTATATAAGGTCTATCAAGGCTATATCTTCCAAACCGAAACACGGCATTAGTTGCACTGCTGCTTAGCGACAGCAATGGATTACATAGTAACGTTACGGTACTAGGTATGGATTAGTATCGAGAATCGTAATTGAGAATCCAGTCAAAACCGATATTGGTGCGAAAAAAAATATTGGATTCTGGGTCTGTCTGTCCCGTGTTTCTGACACTGCATTAGACTTAGGGATCCATTCGCAAAAGCATTACTTCGAATAAAGGAAGGTGAAGACGTGTTAGCGTCTGGTGTGTCTGCGCGTACACTTGTGACCTATTTAGGTTATTATTTACTCTGCAGGATATCCTGCAAAGTAAATAAATGCCGATTACACTTGTTATATTATCGCCGTGACTGATATCTGTTATCACGTTAACAGATATTATTATAATTGAAATGAAACTTTTGTTTCGGATCGCCTGGCAAGACAAGCAGGAGGAGGGTGGGACGAGGTGTTAGACGTCCTGATGTCATAGTTAGCACGGACTACCTTTTGCTTTTTATTATTAATTTTGTTCCGATCTATGTAAAAAGTGCTCATAATATCTTGAGGTCGTGCAGTGATATGCTTGGTTCTAGATTTTGATCGACCACGGGAGCTTTAAAGCACTGAAAACGTCGAGAACATAACAATTAAAATTAAACGTGATAAAATCTGGAAATAATAGTCATTAGATTAGATGTTCCGGGAAGTCTATTGGTGCAGGTGGCTCGAGCTCATGTCCATATGGGTTGTGGTAATCTTTGAGGGAGGCATATTAGAGTTCAGCAGCGGATTGATTAATGACAGGCTGTAACGATGATATTTAAGATATGGTTCACCACTTGCTGCAATGAAGGTTTATTTAAGAAGGGAAAGAAGACTTATTCGTTGCAGCAAGTGGTGACTCATTTGGTAGACCGCGAGTTACCCTACATATCATGCGATTTTCCATTCATGTACTTTCGTATTGCCTTTTTCTGTATTTTTCATTTCTGTACTATTTGACCCAAACAGACAAAGCTTAAATATTTAAAGAAACGTAAATGAAAAGTATCAGTTAATATACATAAAGGAATGATGATTTGGTATCGCGTGCCTGACAGCCGTAAATAATGGCTAACCGACTATATTAATATTGTTATGTCAAGCTCGATACAGAGCTATTCGAGATATAAATCGATTCACCGGAGCGTTGCGTCCTAACAAGCTTGCGTTGTATCAGGTATACAAACGGTTTGTGTTAATATGACATGCAATCCTAGTATTATTTCTTAGCATTAACCATATAGTAAGGTAAACGTAAGACATGTTAAGGGAAACATTCCACTGTTTTCTCACAATTCATCCTCACCTGCACGCGGTGCACCCTGCTGACTAACTGACATGTCCCTTGGGACCGACTGGACAATCCAACCAAATATTTCGAACTCTAATCCCACAAACTTATGATAAGGGAGCAACATCTCTCTTACGACGGTACCGGTACTCCACTCACCAACTTACCTACTCAGTGTGGTGAATATGGGAAAAGCTTCCATTTGAGGGCTTACATCATGCAGCAGTGGACTTATTCAAGATGACAAAGAAGAAGAAAGTAAACATTGTATTATAAAGCAGTAAGGTGGTGTAAACAACCAGCGGTAGCTTAAGGTGGGTTCAGGCGGTATTTAATGTTACAGTGCCGGCGCACCGTGGAAAGCGCCTATCCTTCAGTCCTTGTCGGCGAATCCGACTCCCCGGTACGGACTAGTGCGTCGTGCGCGAAAGTCCTTAAAATCTTGCATCATGAGAAGCTACTTCTAGAAATCAGGGCAAATCTCAAAGTTGCACTAAATTTGTAAATTGCAAACGGAATTTACCAAATGCTTGGCAATGAAGGAACACATCGTGGTAAATCATATGTCCCAGATATAATAGAACCAAATATTACATCGAGGAGAAGTGAATTTCGCTGAAGTTTCAAGTGAGCAGCGTGGCGTACTCTTACAGCTCCAAAACCCAATCAAATATCATTAAGATTTTGCCCAGCGGTGGGCTATTTAGAGACTTCTACTTGACATTATTAGTCAAAGGAGATTATTTTTCTTATAATATTCGTATCCTTTGAAAACGTTTATAAATGTCAAAGATATTAAAGTAAACAGTAACGGTCATAGTGATTTGAACATGCACCGATTCAAAACATAGAACTTCGTTGCTAAATTAAAAGTTAAACATTATTAGACTGCCGAGTATTTTTTTATATTAGGAAGAATTCTACCACAATGTGTTGAATAAAAAATAAAAAAGGCGCTAGCTTATGATTTTCAACTATGAAATTAAAATCAAATTGGCGAGACTAAATATTTATTAAAATAAAACTCATTTATGTAAATGACTAACTCTAACAAACAATATTACTAAAAGAAATGTTTTAAACTATTTATACAAATTAAGTAAGTGTTTAGTAAGTTTTTTAATTTAAAAGTTCAAATATTTAAAACTTTTTAGTTGTATCCGTCCAACAGAATCTAGCAGGAATCCTATTTGGTCTATCTGGCTTCACACCTAATTGACAACACGTAACATTGGAATGTATGGGCACCTTTTCATCATGACCTGAGTTTTCATTTCTTCTTTCGGTTTTATTATTTTCATCGTGATTTAAGCTCATTGTTACTATTGCACTTTTAGTAGTCATTATCTTTCTGTAGAGATTATTTTCATTATTTACTTCCTGATCTGTACTAGTTCCCTCTTTAATTTCAAACAGATCTTCAGCTAATTCCTCTAATCTAGATGCTTTCGATGATATATCTTTGGGTGACATAATGATTTTAGTACATTTATCAGTATAATTCATAATTTTCTTCTCTACATTGGTAAGTACTTGTATCAGATAATCCAATTTTTGGGTGTTAGAATCTATTGATTGTTTTAAACTTTGTAGATCCGTGAATATTTCTGGCGGTTTGTTTGTTTCATGTAAATACTCTCTGACGGATTTAATAATAGGAGCAGTTAAATTCTCATAAAATACGCTTTTCTCTGTTTCGTTCATAAAATTGATATTAGCCTGATTTGAAGGATCAATTTCTGTACCTTTCGCTTCAAGTGACATAGGGCCGATATTTCTTTGTATTTCACCATGCTTACGTTTTCTTACATGTTGTTCCGTTTTATGAAGATTGATGTCGAGAATTTCTGATTCCGAAAAATTCGAGCTTTGATTTATTTGAAATTCGTCTAAAGTGTTCTCTTCCGAGAAATGACTTGCACTTTCTCTTACGCTTCGGTCTTCATGAATGTCTACTTTATTTGTGTTTAATTTATTTCCGTGTGCTTTGGATTTACTTTTCTCAGACATAGCATCACAGGCGTATTCAATATGTGAACTTAAAGGTTTTGAAATCTTTTTTCCAAGTTTATTGGAAGCTTTTATAGTATAATATACAGGGGTGGGAGAAAACTCTCTACTTGGAGGTATGACTGTTGGAACTAGATCTTTCGCAAATTGAATTGTCTGCTCTATTACAGAATTATCACACAGATTTGTTCGGGCCTTTTTCATCCCATTGTTATTATTTTTTAAATTTCTTTCCATATCATACTGCTGACTATTATTAAACATATTTTTTTTATTTATCTTGGAATGCAGCTCTGTGTCATAACCTGATTTTTTGTTTACTCCACCCTTGGGCAAGAATTTCTTATGTACATAGGTATATGTGTTATAGAACTGATGATCAAGGAAGTAATTATCTAAATTAACATCAGCTATTTCTTTACCAGTATGGTCTGCAAAGAAAATATTTTTATACCAATACCTGGTGGGTATCTAAATTTATCAACGTTGAAACAAAAAAAATATCATTTTTGTTGTGGTTTACCTAAAGTGTAACAAATGTAACTGCCTTTTTTGTCAAGGTAAAGAATTAACTATCATTTCTACCGTGCTGTAAATAGTTTTACAGAATTTACAGTACAGAATCATGTGCTAGTCTAAACACATATTAAATTTCGTCAACCTTTCAATAATCCACTACTCCATATAGGTTTATCGTAGAGGGGGGTGTAGTTATAATTGCCAGATAGGCGGTTTGGTAATCGCAGTATCAGACACCTCGGTACTGTCCATGATCGGTCTGTCACTTTTTGAGATGGTTAATCCGCCATCCGTCTGACGTTATGACATTCTTTAGCCTTAGTCGACTCTTACGACACCGTCGGGATTTTATTACAAAGGGCTGACTTAATGCCTCTTGGCATTTTCTGCCAGTCGACCACCAACAATATTCATTCAGTGCTAATTATTACACAATCTTTTATTTTTGTCGTTCTTTTGGAACCGCGTCTTTGTACCGTTATGTGATATTAATTCTTATTAATAAGTATATTAATTATAACTATGATATGAAAGCACAAATTATATAATTTTTTCCATGATTCTTAGCAAACTGTGCATATTAAAGGTTGTTTAACTTTAAACGAGGCTATTAGTTGAGAGCGTCTGCCATAACGTCCAACCTTCTAAATAATGGGGCCGTTTGAAATGCATATAAATTATTTTTATTAGTTGCTTTACTAATTTCTACTGTTTGCCAAGTCTAGCAACAGTTTTAGATAGACAAGAACGGCCCTATTGCTAGATCAACAGAGTGGCTTAGTGGTTAGTGCACCTGTCTTGTAAGCTATGGCTCTTGGGTCCGAATCCCGACCGTAGTCTACATGATTGATATTCGGGTTTGGTTGTATAAATATATGTTATAGTGCCGCAAGTGAGAGGGCTGAATGTCATATCATATACATATGTGTATTTGTTGTACATTGGTCTCGAATTTAAGATGCGAAACAAAAATGTAAATCGTTAGTTGGCATTCTGTTTCACTAATATTATTTACATATTCTAATTATAAAGTGTGCTCATTAATAGAATAAACTATGTATTTTTTGTAATTTTTAGCTTATAACGCACGAACGTAACTCGATCTTGTATCTACTTGGTACTTCGAGGAAAAACTCGTACGAGGTACTAAGTGTCGTGGTAGCCTAGTGGTCAAGGCGGTCACTTTAGTTTCAAATAGCGCGAGTGAACTGGGTTCGATACCCTGTGCAGGCACCACTAAAATTATTAATAGCAATTTCAAATGTTGAACTTACCGCCTGCACTGCGGTGAAAGGAAAACATTGTGAGGAAACCTGCATGTCTGAGAAATAAAAAAAAAATATTATTTCGGGGATATGTGAAGCCCGCCAACCCGGACTGGAGCAGCGTGGTGAGCCCTTCCCGCCTCCAAAAACCTCTCCGATATTTCAGAAAGGAGGCCTTTGCCCGGCAGTAGGCACTTACAGGGCCGCTACTAAACATTTTTTTTTTCGAGGAACAACCAAAATAATTTCTCACCAAAAGCCATTTATTTAAATAATAAACTTAGACTGACACAATACACTTTAGATATGATCCATTCAAACGAGTCAATAACATAAAAATGCTTCTTTTCAGATTTAAAATAGATAGCAAATAGTAAGGTATACAAACACGATTTCTAGGTTTGCGTCATACAAAATATGTCATTTTGACATTTCAGTTTTTAAATTTTATTTTCGAAGCAGTTGCATTAAACCTTTTTAATCCCTGGAAATTACCACTTTCTAAAGACTTCTTATAAAATATCTCACAAATTATAAATACACGTTCCAAATCGTATCTACAGCTTTCTCCATCAGCCTTTGAACAGTCCACTGTCGAGCATAGGCTTCTCCCGATGAAAGGGTATGTCGAAATCGCCATGTTTAGTTAGCGGGTAGTCGATCACAGAACTCGACACCTCGCACTGTAGACGCCGCTGTTCGTCACCACATTAATGAAGGCACGGTATTTATGAGATGGTCATTACGTCCTCTGGGTGGCGGGGCAAAAATCTGCCACCCCCTATCTTGTGGGTTTCGTAAGAAAAGACGAAACGTGGATTGAGGAAGCCCATTTGACCACACATGGCACATGTTCTTGGTAAATGTAATTGTCTTATATAACTCCTTTGGTAATGGTAATGAGGGCTGCACGTTGATGGACTCTATACATTTTATCAACCAATAAACGAGCTTTCTTTCTAAAAGCTTTGAACGTAGGGTTTCTATCAATTACCGTTACACGATAACCGACTAGGCTATTTAGGGGATCTGCCTCCGAAACAAGCTCTGAGAAGTGTCTTAATAGAACTAAAATAGCTAAAGCCCTGATCACGCCAGTATTGGGTGCACGATCAATATATATATATGTCCAATAGACTGTCTACTGCTGAACTCCCAATGGCGGTTTTTACTACGCTTGGCACGTTGGATTAGCGATCAAATTTAGTTTCGCACCATAAACTCTGGCTTTATGGGATAAATCTTCTGCTATCAATCTGACGCTCGCGAGATAATTTTTTAGGCAGATTTTTATAGCCAAAATTAGCTTAAAAGACTACCGAAGGGCTATACAGATTGTAAAAAATATAGATTTGGTTAAAACACTTTACAAAGAATTTCGTAGTACAGTAAACATATGGTAATAGTATTAGTAGACCAGAAGTTGTCAATACCAGAAGATCGATTAAATTAATTATTTTCTGAACCCTTTTATTAGAAATAAAAAACACGTCTGTAATTAGCGCTGGCTTTATTAACGCGAGCGTGTTCCGTCTCCTTAAACGTTCGTCTCGTGTTACGTGGAGGAAGTGATTGCACAGCTGTTTAAATCATTATGGAGGGATATGATTACTTTGTTACAATCAGCTAAATTCGAAATCTTATACGAAAATTCTCTTTTCCAACTATATTCGAAATTTAATTCAGTACGCAGAACACATATCTGGAAATTGGATTATTTTAACAAAGTACTGAGTATTCAAATTTCTGAGTAAATTTTTGATAGCAATTTTAAGTGCTGTATTAACCACGCGCTCGGCGGTGAAGGGAAACATCGTGAGGAAATAATAAAAAAAATATTATTTCGAGGATATGTGAAGCCCGCCAACCCGCAATGGAGCAGCGTGGCGTGCCATTTCCGGCTCCTACACCCTCTCAGATATTTTAGGAGGCCTTTGCCCAGCTGTGGGAACTTACAGGCTGGTACTCTACTTTATTTTTACTGAGTATTTTATATAAATGTTAGCGTGTGGTATCGGCGTAAGAATCTGCCACACCATTCTTTCTGTGGGTGACGTAAGAGGCGACTAAAGGGTGCCTTGGAAACCCCTATTTCTAACGCCAGATGGCGGCATAACAATCTCGAAAAATACCAGACCAAACAGAAAACCAAGCTGACCGGTGATTGGCAGTACGGTATAAGATGCGAGGTGTCTGGTACTGTTACCGCCAATCGGCATGCCGAGCGTGGCGGTCAAGGCATATCCTGCTTATGGGAAAGGTCTATGTTCTGCAGTGGACTATTTACAGGCTAAGGCTAACGGTGTTATTTGTTGAGTTTTCGAGTTCATGTGATTTTTTTTGGTTTGACATTTTGTGAGTTCCCCGTTCAAAGTTTCTAACTGAGGTAGAATAATAACAAAATAGTAAATACCCAAAACACAAAAAGCCTTTAATAGAATTAGTCGTGGACATTTGTTCAGGAATGTTCAAAACGTACCGAACAAACGAATCGGAACGTAATCTAACGAACGATCAATACACGTCACGTACAAGTCCGTATGTTCTTTAACACAGAGAACTCAACGGTAGGCCAGCGATGATATATGATGGCGAAGCACGTCATCCGGGATTATTATAACTGTCCGTTTTCGGGATGACATTCAATATTTTCGCGCCCTCGCGTTACAAATTGCTCCATTGACATGATAAATTAGTTTTTACTGTAAATGACCAGAATAAGCAGAATGTCGGGAAACATGACATCGGAATAAATTACAAATACAACATTCGCAATAAAGCATATCGCATTTTTTGATTGTCTAGTTCCTGTTCGTATTACCAACGGTTATGTTCCAAATAAAAATTAACATGGCGTAACAATCAAGTATAAATTAATGTAATAGCCTGTGATTCTCAAATTTCTGAGATGGTTTTGGAGCCGTGAATAGTCCGCCACGCTGCTCCAATGAGAAATAATATTTTTTTTTTATTATTTCTCCGACATGCAGGTTTCATCACGATGTTTTTTTTCAACGTCGAGCACGTTGTAAACTTGATATTGACTACTTCACCGGTACGGTACCCGATGATCGGACACACAGGTCACTCGCTCTGTATGTAACTGAAACTAAAGCGTATAAATCTGAATGTTTCTTAATATAACGACGCCATTTTTGATTTATTACAGTGAAGCACGCAATTCCGGATTTGTTATTGCCGTTTGCTTCCAGGCTGACTATATTCAGGGTAACACTCTCTACTTTTGCCGATTCAGCTCACAAACGGTTTCTGAGGATCTGTGAATGGAATTGTACTGTAAGCGACATGGTTCTCGTACGTAAACCCTCACGCCGTTCATCCGTAAAGTTAGGCAGAGATTAGAATTTCTATTTGGCACGGATCAAAGTAGCCTAACATGCTTTCACAACCTAATTTTGGCCTCTTCGGCGAATAAATCGTGACTGGTAGCGAGGTTCAGCGAGGATTGCATGAAGTTTTCAAGGTTTTCCCCTTAGTCATCTCCTACGACTCCCACTTTCCATTCTTAGTTCAATATAGTATAGTTGATAACCCAAAAGTAGCTATTTTGATGTTGGTTGTTGGTATCCGAGGACCGGTACTCTAAATTTATACAAATAATTTAAGCCAGCCACAGTTCTGTATTCACAATCTGAGCTATAACAATTTGAAAATAGACATTGAATATTCAATATTATAAAAATTTTAAATTGCTAAATAAAACGATTAATTAGGGTCCACTTGACGAAGCTGCGCGGGATTTAATCTTTAGTAAATTGCTTACTTTAGTGCTCAACCAGCATGGAACTCACTTTACCTTTGTCGCTTATTTTAAAAATAAGCCCGCAGATAATCTTCTTTAATATATTTTTTTTACATTATAATAAGCTCAAATGTACCATCGTGAGTTTAAATCACTTTTGTTTTAATATGTTATTAAAACATTTTTTACCCCACATCATTTTCTCCTGAGTCGTACAGGCAGTTTACATATATAAATTGCACAAAAACAAACATGCAGGCCCGAAACAATTACTTGTTGTCCATACAAATGTCCAAATAGTTGTCACGGAGGGATTCGAATCCACTACAAGCAGCGTTGCGGTCGAACGATAAGCCCTTGCTACCGTGCCGACTTTATTTATTATCTTAGTCCGTACTTTGATTATCTCAAAATATGTATAATTTTCTTATCCCGTAGTAAACTCTGAAAGACTAGTCTACTAGTCTACTTATATATATACAATCCCTGTGAGTTTTCATCACCACCCCCTAATGTCATGTCCCATGAGAGTGTTTTTTTTTTTGGATTATGGTGAAACACTAGCAAACGTCCACTTGACAATAAAAAGACACCTGCAAACTAATTAAATCGATGAAGCTTACAGGTGCTTTTTCAACCCTGAGGACTAAGAATGCCTTACAGGCGGTATGATGTTTAAAAAAGGATTTTTTTAAATAATTTAACAATAACTTTATACATATCCTTCCATCTGTCGATCGCCACGTGATGTTCCATGGCGAAACTAGCTGAAACAGGATAGAGGATTTTCTTACACAGCCACCACATTGTGACGTCGGTGCTGAATACAACAAGTTGAACTCCTTGATGCGAAAGTAGCCAACTTCCAACTTTTCTGCTCACTGACTGCGTTTGTTTGTGACGGGTTGTTTATTAAAGCATTTATTTGTGTTAAAAACATTTTCTTGTTAGACAGTTTGCAATTTTTAACGAGCACTGTCGTCTGCTTAACGAGCCTGCCATTTACTCGAGCACAAACTTTCAAAAGGCAAATAAAATTATACAATCGGAGTAAAAATCGACGGCTCGCTGGCGTAGCGGCTAAGCGTTTAGCTGCGGCGTTGTGAGTCGCTGGTACGATTCCCGCACGGGACTAGTATTTGTATGGACTACAAATAACTGTTCCGGATCTGGGTATTTGTCCATGTGCAATTTATGTATATAAACTGCCTCCGCAACACAGGAGAAATTCCTACAAAAGAAGGCTAATGTTATTAAAATATAAAATATATATGTATATGTAAAAAAATATATAAATTTAAACAATTTAAACAGTAAAACTAGCTTGGCATTTTCCAAGTATGCAATAGCATTGTTAAGTAAAATAGAACTAACTTTTAAAATATAAGCAGATGAACAACCGATTGAAAACTAAATAAGAACCTATAAAGTAATTTTTTTTAAACCACCTTTCCTTACCAGTATAAAATATAATCGTTGGTTTACTTTACTCCGTGGAATTAGTAACTCATTCATCTTCTTATACGTTTCTACAAAAAAATCTCAGAAAATAGAAGGTTTTCTAATAAGTTCAAAAATAAATTAAAACAAATACACAACAAGAATTATTGAAACCCTACAAGTGTCATAAGTACTGATATGAGTTTTAACAAAGAATTTCAATTGATTCAAATTAATTCACAGTTATGCCACCTCTGGGAACGAATTGATCGTTGTCAAGCTGTATCTGAATGTTGAAATAGTATTTTGAAAATAGAATAAACAAGTAGATACCAGCGAATATCAAGCGGAATCTACTTTTTTATTACTGTTTCTTCTCCACCTAACGAACCCTTATCGCGAAACGGTGGTGGAAAAAAGGCTTTACGCCGATACCAAAATGGTTTTTTTTAAATATCCTTCCTCTGTGTCGCGGAGTTTACATACATAAATCGCACACGGACAAACATCCAGACCCGGAAACTATTATTTGCAGCCCATACAAATACTAATCCCGGCCACAGCACCGCAGATAAAGCCGCTTAGCTTATATTTGATAAATATTAAAATTTATAAATTTTCTAATGATTTTCTTTTTTAAGTACCATGTTTAAAAATTATAACATCACTTTTAGCTATGTCATGGGTGGTGCGCTTGCTTTAACTTACATGTAGCCTACGTTTGATTGAATGGACGAAATTAATAATGATGACTCTTCTATTTCCAAAACCTTTACTTGAACTTTAATAAATTATCTAAAAAGTATTAGAAAATCGAACTAGAACGAAAATCAATCTCAATAAATATTATTTTAATTTCTGCACGAGTCGTAAAGATACCGAGTTGGCATTAATTGGTTCATAAATATATATACAGGGAATTTCTCGGTGGTGCAGACGTTAAGATAAGCAAGAGAGTACAGTCGCCGCATTAAGTGTATCTATAACAGCTTAAGCTCATGTTGGCACAGATAGTGTTATGTCTGTTTCAACTAATGCCACGCCTGATTATGTACTCGCCAAATTGCATTGCGCTTACTAACTGCTCCGATCGAAACAACATCAACCTTGTTTTACAGACGTTTGAGTCTAATTTCTATTTATAAACCGAATTCTTTGTGTAGCAATCTCGACAAATGTGTTACGGTATTACCAAGATATTCATATGATCTACATCTGACATCAAATCCACATAGAGTGCGATCTTCTTTGATACAAAGAACAGAATCCAGACCATTCTACTCAAATAAACAGTAGTAGTCGCGTACGACAAGTTTTCGAACGTAACTCATTATTCGAGTTCCGCAGCTTTGCTTCAGCTTCTTCTGAAACAATGGTTGCATAACCCTCTGTATAGGGTAGGTCTTGAACGACCTCGGAATACACAGAATAAAAGTTGTTTCTCATGTAAAGAAACAGTATGTGTATATATTTTATTATTAATTCAAATTGTTAGATCCGTATTGTTAAAATATATTTAATTTATGTAATTATAATACCGTGATAATTTGAATATTATTTATTTAACAATAGACGGAACAGACGAAATTAACCGACTATATGGTATTAAGTTCCGGTTACAAAAATTACGCCTCCAAGTGTTAGTAACGTTGTTTTAAAATATAACTAAAACGTATGAAATAAGATAATAAATAGAATCCGGAGTTACTTTGAGGGAATATATTAAAAAGAGTATTTAAATAATATATTGTTTATTAAAGTATTTGTTTATTATAGTGTAAAGTATTTTTTTCCTACATCTTTCTTCAACGTCTGTAAGTTATGACAAATGGTAGGGGCATAACCTCATTTAAAAATTTTTTCTTCCTAGCAAATATTCATTGCGGCAAACTCTTTCGTAATCCCTCATTACTATTTATTAGCCGCAACAGATCGTTCTTCTTCTCCTTAATCTATTTATACTTTATTTTTTACACCAATAGGATAACAAATGACGCACTTAATGCCCTTTGGCATTCTCTGCCAGTCAACTCAGGGCGTAGAGAATTAATGTGATAGTTGCAACAAATTTAAAATTACATAAATTGGCAAAAGGGCTAATAGTGAAACTATTATTTAAACTCATTTTAACGTATAATAATATATCTACACAACACGTACATACATACTTTACTTGGTATATACATACATACGGACACACTTACATATTCATATATAATAAATCACTATAAATACTAACAGGTATCAGATGATTTTTAAAAGTGTTCGCGTACCAAACGTTTGAAAGCAATTTTACTCATCATCTTTATCATCATCTATGTCAGCCTTTACCTATTCACTCCCTTATACGTTGGCGTAATACCAACTGCCATGCAAGAACGCTATTGCCGATCATGTGGTGGCAGTATAAGAAAATCTTCCATGCCATTTCTCCCCGTGGATTTGTGAGAATCAACTTAAATAACTTGAAAATCTGATGTCAAGCGTCGTGTAGCAGGTGCGGTGAAGAGACCCGTAACTCTTCAGATTCCATCCCGTGAGAGGTGAAGATCATGTTACTAAAGCTCTCCGGATACCTAACCCACCGAACGAAACGTAGAAGCATTAGATGGCTCTACTTCACTCCGGTATTCTGCGAGGCCGTGCGGGCCTATTCGAACAGCAGCAAAAGTCGCCGCTTGGCTCTACCACGTTGAACAAGGTATACTGCGCCAGTATCATAACAAGCGCAGAGGCATTTGGTCTTGGTAATCAGGGGTGACAATGCGTTATTTGGTGCAAATGGGCTTCTATAGTCAATAACGTATCATCAGGTGGACTGTCCACTCCGTTGATCACCCCAATTTAATGAAACTTAATTGCAACCTGACTTTAAAACATCCACGAATTTAAATTACGGCCCGTATCGCCCATGATCCACCGATCACAGCGACCTCTGGCGTTGAAATTTATCAATACCCCATACACTTGAAAATTCCCGTAAACTGAAACAAAATTTCTTAAACATTACAGTAAACGCTGATATTTATTTTAATCTATATGGAATTGTATTTCGTAAAACTAGTTTTCAGTTTTTTAAAAAGAAAAAAGGTACAATTTCCTTCGCAGTTACAGCGCAAAGCTTGTGTTTACGTTATTCTGTCTCTCCAGAAGCCGCTTAAATTAGTAGTATAAGGAATTCTAAAGAACCCAACGTAGACCCCGGATAACTGTTTAATTATTTTGATATTAGAGAAAAGCCTCTGTGAAATTCTCCTCGTTAAAGCTTCGAAAGTGGTCACATTACTATACTAGGCATACTTAAATTAAAAACGATCATTTCTAGACTATAAAATACCAATTTTTATTTGTACGTACAATAAGCTCTGAGTAGATAGCCCTCTTTAATATTTTCACGTTTTAGTTAAGGGGAAAGCTTTTGATTTTAATGCTTTTTAGAGTCCTATTACTAAGCTAACGCTGCCCGTCTGTCCGTATGTCCCCCCAATAAAAGCATAATATCACATGGAATATGTGTGTGATTATTTTAAATATGTGGTAACTATTATACTGGCCGCAACGACCGGCAGCTTCATGGTTAGCGTACCTGACTGCTAACCTATGGGTCATGACTTCGTATCCCAGCCGAAGTCAATTTTCGATTGTTGTTTTCTTCCCATTTCTCTGACACTGCATCTGACCCAGCCTCCGATCTTCCGATATGGGAAGGTATAGACGAGTGAGTGCTTTTGTGTTTCAGTAAAGTGCTCGCACACTTACGGCACTACAATATTAACTGCGCAGTTGATAACTGCCGATAGTACTTGAAAGAGGTTGCCGTGGTTGAATTCATGACGGCTCGGTGGCGTAGTGGCTAAGAGTTTAGCTGCGGCGCTGTGGGTCGCAGGTTCTATTCCCGCACGGGACTAGTATTTGTATGGACTACAAATAATTGTTCCGGGTCTGGGTGTTTGTCCATGTACAATTTATATATGTGAAACGCCTCTGCGACACAGGAGAAATTCCTACAGTGGAAGGTTAATGTTTTTTTTTAAAAAGAAAAAAAATTCATCCAGAATCGAATAATCAGTCCATTAATTAAAGTAGCAGCCTGTGTATGCCCCCTGCTGGGCAAAGGCCTCTTCAAATATCTGAGAGAGTTTTGGAGCCGGGAAGAGTACGCCGCGCTGAGTGCCGTTGGTTGGCGGACTTCACATATCTTCGAAATATTTTTTTTTATTATTTCCCATAAATGCAGGTTTCCTCGCGATGTTTTACTTCACCGCCCAGCACGTGGTAAGCTCATCACTTAAAATTGCTAATAACTATTTTAGTGGTGCAGGGCGCCGGGTATCGAATTCGGTCACTCGCGCTCTATATAATAACTAAAGCGAGCGCCCTCACCTCTAGGCTACCACGGCTGTCCCATGACCATTGATTAGACAGACCATAATTATTAATTGGATGACTTTCGCGCCAGAATCTCCAAAGTGCGTTTTCAGATCTTTACAAAATTTATATAGGACCTTGAATATCCTTACGAATAAAAAAAAACAATGGGTTCTACATAAAACACAGTCGAACAAATTTACTATCTTTTTGAAGTTAGTCGTAAATTATTCAGACAGCCAGTACAGATGTTCGATCACCATTCATGTCGAGTATGGGTACTCCAATACAACAAGTTAAAAAAAATAATTTTGTTAACGTTTCAAATTTTAATTTTCAGAATTAACATAACAATTATGTTTACAATAACTTCAATCTTAAAATAAAAACTTTCTCCAAGCTCTATTCCTAATGGAACGCTCGCTGCATTTCCACGCTGAATGGTTAAACTAAAGGCGTATATAATTGCTTTAGGAATTGCACGGCGCGCGGAGCCCAATTTTAATTAAAAATTAATATACTTATTTCCTCTCGTAGCTTAGGCCGGATCTTACTTTTAGTTTTAGAATTATATTCTGTCGTTCACGTCAGGTTTTATCCCATAGGAACTCGGATAATTGAATCCCACAGACTAATGATGGAGCATCATCACCAGTGCGATGGTGCTGCAATCAACGACCCGCTTGCCCAGCGTGGTGAGCATGGGCGAACCTTACAAGACATGTATCCCAGTTTTCGCTGTTGCTTTCTCGAAGAAACAGGAAACCTATGTTCAGCAGTGGACCAAATCCCCAGAACCTTAAATTAGTAGTATAATTAAGAACAATAGTGATGATGTAGCACTCGACTACCACAATAACAGCTTCATGCGTTTTCGGCCATGTTGAATATCTTTAAGGTAGCGACATGAAACAGGGGCATGCAGTATTTTTAAAAATTAAAACAAAACGGTGTTTATAATAGTTTATACTATTGTAAATTATTCCTAGTAGGAAAACAACCCTAACCGGTTGAGCTCGCAATGCGATTTTAAACAACTCGTTTTCTTAGTACCGAAAAAGTTAAAAGAAACCGTCGAGTTAATTACTTAATAAGAACAGAAGAATCGACTGCAGTGGAGTTTCCATTACGCTAATTAAATCTGACGAAGGGATTCTTTTGTCAACGGAAATACTGTGGAAACTTAGTGAAACAGTTTACAGTCTTTTCCTGTTTGAGTAATTTCTTAGGTTAGCATTTTTGATTTGATTAATACAACGTGGCTCTGTAAAAAGCTTCTAACCAAAATCAAAAGCGTAAAAAAGATGAATATTGAACTATATTTATAAAACTTTTACGTTTACACCAACAATCATTGCTAGAGTCCGACATCCCACTGCATGGACGGATGACGTTAAATCTTTATAGGCCGTTACTGGAAGATGTCATTTTATCACGAATTTATATCATCATCTCCACAAACATTAATAATCACTTACTTTAAGAGGTGATGGTATTTAAACTTAACCTGTGGTCGCATTCCAAACGGACGTCCCACTCTTTGACTGACACCAAAAGCATGTGTTAATAAAAACTATTAATAGGTACTTTGTACTAAAGTATTTTTTTATGATATAATCAGCTCTTACATACACAATGCAGTATCAAAATAGGTTTTTACACGATTGCGGTAATTGTGTAGTAACGTGATATACATATACATACATCAACGTAAATAAATAACCATACAAACCTCAGATAAACATCGAAGACTCGAACACAAACGTATATATTCATCATACAAATGTTACCGTATCCGCAGACCTAAGCTTCGAAGTGTCGTCGCTTCCGACTAGGCTATATGGCCGTAAGTCCTTTATGATTGTACATTACGTAGTTCGCGTGTCCATTGTTGTTTAATCTTTTATTTACATTCCCTTTGAGCGTTCACTTTTTAAATGGCCATTAGAAGCGCACAAATGAAACCACGCCATCAATCACGTACTCGCGACGTCTAAACAAAGAAGTAGTACATATCGCGTAATGGTAGCTTTCTTGTACCACAGGAAATAATACGACTTTAGAATAAAAGTGCTCGCCACAAAGAAAACCTCTCCCCCTCCCTCACCTCCTCGTCTTCTCTTCCTTAATTTTATCCGACGCGTTAAGACTTGGTTCTTATATACAGCGACACAAATTAAAGACTTGTTATTTATGATGTTTTGCATTTTATAACGATATACTTGCAAACAATTAATTTGCATTATCACTATCATTTGCTACGTAATATAAATATAAACCTTTCGGAAGAAAAGGTTTGCAAATTCTCGCGGTTGTAACAAGAACCGCAAAACGGCAAACGCGATAAGATATAAAGAAACGCACCTTGAAAAAAAACAATCGTTTTTTTCATTCAGTTCCAGATCCTTGAGGATCACGTTAACGTGAGCCTTTTCTTATTGTTAGATTATGCATTATAATCAAAACTAGTTTGTCGTTTTGTCGAAAAAAACTAAAAACAAATTAACGTTGAAAGTTATACCTTTATTGTATATAGGATCGCCCCTTTATATATATACTTTTTTACACCTATTCGTTAGTTATAAAAGAGGCTTAGCAAAAAGGCTCCGTACGGAACTCTAAAAATTAAATAACTTGTGCGTTTGTGTGTGTTGTGTAAACTAGTCCTGGTACTCGGCCTGCAGTCACAGTACTACTGTCACTGGCCGAGTGACAGTAGTCTTCCTTCTTCTTTGATAGCATTCCTTTTTTAAATAGCCTACTATTGAGAAAAGGCTTCCAGTCATATAGGGAGGATTTGCAGTAATTACCAAGCATGGCAGGCGGGTTGGCGGTCGCAATAGAAGACTCCACGCTCTTTAGACGGTGGTTCCCGCCAGTAATTTATTCTGGCATTTCCCTTAAGCGACGTTTACAACACCCACGGGACGTGACTGGGTGGCAGATTCTGTACCGCTACTACCATTATCATTTTACATGCATACATCAAGAAATGCTAGAATTATTTAAAAAAACAAAACAGACAAAGAAAAATGGATGTTTTTTCAAGCGATTTGTCGGGATAAAAATGACAGCTTAAAGTAATGTGATACTTTCTCTTCATTTCAAGATACCTCATCCATTGTTTGAAAAAAAGCCGAAGAAAACAAAAGACAATCTCAGCGAGTAAGCGAAACAATCGTGTCATTTGGCCTTATCACGATTTTACAATTCAGTAAAAGATTAAAGTGAGGAGCGTTTGAGCGTTTTCTCGTCTTTAGGAATAAGTTTCGGAAGTTTCTACTGTACTAAACAAGCCGCGGTAGCTCAGGGGTCAGGATATTGGTATTAATTTCAAAGTACGCGTGCGATTTGGATTCCAATCCTGATGCTGCTACTACACGTGTTAGAGCCAAGCGACGGCTTTTGCTGCTACTCGAATGGGCTAGATCGACCGGGTTGGTACCACGGTCTCGCAGAATACCGGCTCGAAGTAGAGGCATATTATATACTGCGTTACGCTCGGTTGGTAAGGTAACTGGAGGCCCACTCACCCTCCCCATCCCCCTCCTCATCCTCCCTCCCATCTCCCAAATATCCTTAAAAACTGGCAATATACAAGCAGCAACGCTGGTGTTGGAGATGTACGTGGGCAACGGTAATCACTTACCACCAGGTGAACCGCTTGCTTGTTTGCCACCTTTATCATAAAAAAAAATTCTGACCTTGCACCTGGTAATACAATTTCCTTGCTTCATGTTCACTACAATTTTAAGGGCTAAATTCAGGTACCAGTGCTCGGTGATAAAGATAAATATCCAAAATAATGAAAAAAGAACCAATAAAATATTTAAACGGACATGTGTGTCTTGTGGGTTTTAAACTTGGAAATATTTTGCTTGCTTAGTCAGTTATAGTAGACTAAACATTTCCGAAAACATAAGGACTCACTGGGTCTGTACCCAATTTTTAAGAAGCTTCTTAAAGAAACTTTATTAAAAAAAGTCCTTGTAGTATAAAATAAATCAGTACATCGAGGATAATGATGTGTGGAATAGCTCTCACTCGGCAAGCGCAAGTCTGGCAACCCTGGTCTCTGATACGAGTATATTGTTAAAAAATATAATGATAATTTTGACAGTATTGATTTTATAATTAATGGCATTTGATTTTATTTGTAAATTATAAATGACGTTGTAAAATGGCGTTAAAAAAACACCCCGCAGTTTCCGGTCGTATTCTTTTGCGAACCGGTTTAGCTTTAAACAAGCCTAAATTAAATAAAAGAATGTTGACTTTCACTTTGAATTAACAGAAGGAGATACGAATCACTCTACTGATAAAATTCCAACCCACGACCCAATTCTGATTAAATATTTTAAACAACATACCATGATACTATGATAACGCAGCACGTAATACATATTTGTATTAACAAAGCTAACCTTAAAATGTGCTACTATGCCATACCTTGATTGTATTTAATGTGAAATCCCCAATCATTCAGAAGGAAGAAAGAAAGAAAGAAACTTTATTCATTAAACCACAATTAGTTATCAAGTTATTAATAAAACAATTAAAAAAAAAAATTAAAAAAAAAAACAAGATTTTAGATATTTTTTTCTCCGCTACCGTGTAATGGAACAAATGGGTCTACGCTCAGTTTATGTTACGGATTCCCGCAATTTTTTTTCAGCATCTGTTTCCTATTCATACATCATCATCAATTTACTATTCAACACACCCCGTAGCCTCGTAGATACGTCTAAGCGTTCGTGACGAACGTACGTCTATATTTCAAACGACGTGGGCCCACGTACAAAGACTTAAATTAAACGATGGAAGTGATTAATTAAGGTACCAAGTCGCCCTATCTTTCATTTCATTGTAAACATGGCTTTAGTTCTGTAAAACATATTAGGACATTATCGATTTACATGTGTGAATGATTAATTTCATGTCACAACTGAACAGAATTAAAACGCTTAACATTTCGGACAGTACAGAATGTACAAAGAGCTCTTGATGTTTCAGAGCTCTTATTAACGGTTTTGTCAGCAACATGAGTAAGTTCTCCAGTACCCACTAACCTACATTCGTCGCCACCCCACTCGCCCACCGTCTTGCGTTTTTTAAAAGTAGAATTCCGTTGTTTTCAAATAAAATAAGTAAATACATATAATAAGCTATTGTTCAGGTTTTTAGAAAGAAAGAAAGAAAGAAAGAAACATTCATTGCACAAATACGCCACTTGATAACAAAACAAACATTGCAACACATTTAATCAAACAGTTATTTACACAAACAATGTTTAAAGTTGCCTCCTCTAGACGCGTTGCGTGGCGCATGGGGTAAACAGACCACACTCAGCTCAATGCTGCAGTTGAGACTACAGCGCTGGTTTTCAGTGGGCCCGTGTGTCGAGTGATGTACGGACATTCGTATAAATACGGGGAAAGTTATTTTCAACTATATTGTACATAGCTTAAGAAATATCAGTAACAATAATATAATGAAAACTAACTTAACTATAAGTACTACTATAAGTAACTATTATAAGTATTTGAAGATGCGTAGCTGTGTAACAGTTAGGTACGCTAACCTCTCAGCCCCTGGCTACCGTGAGCCATGAAGCCTGGGTTCGAGGCCTGAGAAGGATTCAACATTTGCTTAACACACAAATTACTGATTTTCGGATATGATTGCATAGTACCGCGTCTCGTGTCACGGACACTGCATCTGAAGTGCTGCGCAGTTGATCACTGCCAATAGTATCATCATCATTACGGGCATAAATTGATGATTGACTTAAGAATTCACAACAAAAATCTTCTTCTTCCAAAGCAGCCTCTTATGGGCCACTGATGGGCATAAAGCTGCTATCCGTCACGCGTCTGGATTATTTATTACGGTTCGTAGGATTTTTAAAGACAAGGCTGATGAACCGACAGACGGACAGACAAATGGCAACCCTAAAAATTAGTAACTTTTGTAGTTTTGCTGACGACGATACTGGTGGCGGCTCATATGAAAACCACGGAAATATATCACGGATCAGGACCGACCAAGTATATTCATAGTTTACTGCTAAAAGGAAAACCCTAATACATTGTTACTTTTCCTCTTTCTGAGAACTCTCCCCTTCTCTCCTCCCCATTGACTCAGCCAGTATCGTAATACTTGGCGTTAATATATTGGGAGACGTTCAGTTCTGTGGCCACATCTAATAAGGTTAATATGTTCCGTATGGAATACTGTTCTCATCTCTGGGTCGGATTATCCATTCTTCCATTTGACCTCATCCAACAACGAGCGACTCGAATCATCGGCTCAGTTCTTTCTGATCGGTTTTGCGACGAAATGTTGTATCGCCATGCATATTATTCATATTTATTTACCACGGGCAGTGTTTCGAGGAACTGTTCGGAATAATCTCAGTTGCTCAGTTGCAATAGCCTTATATAGGTTAGGGTGTGAACTGCGAAACATCTGACTTCGTATGTTTAAGCCCACCATTCGACTATTGTCGTGAACCACTCCAGATACAAGCTGTAATGCTTAGTTGGAGGGTTAAGAGGAATATTAGTGTGGATAAGTGAATATGTCACTAGCATTGCTGCATTCTTATCGTACATCATGACAAAATATAAAATTCAATAATCATCTGGATGGTCATAGTTTACCTGTGCTGTGCTACACTGTGGGTTTTTTACGGAATTTCTAGCCACACGCCACTGTGTTGTAGAATCAAGTATCGCCTGTGATATGGTGATAAATACCATTGTGTACAAATTCAAGTGAAGAGCTTACTATTTTCTTAAAGGCTGGCAACGTACCTGTAACTCCTTGTCGGGCGGGCGTCTGTAGATACTTTTCATCTGCACAGCCGTTCGCTGGTGGACAAAAAAAACTTCCAAATCAGTTCATAATTGCCATGGTATGCCATAAAACCAAAAATACATACCAAAATACCTGAGAAATAATGGAGAATCTTCTCAAAAATACTTATCTGTTTTGTAGCTATAACTAGATTCGCCAACATTTCTGCGAAACATATTCAGAGCCAGTTTGAACAAGAGCAAAGGCAAAAAATGTTAGTGACTTTACTTTTCACTTGCTACTTTAATTCTCGAGTCACCTCTGAACTCGGAGGGATATTAAGCGAATTTACATTTCCTACGCGACCCACTAACGTGTTTTCTGAACACCGCTGAATTTAAAATGTACGCCGTCGAGCGTTCCTTTAGGTAAATACGTTTTGGTTCCGCATAAATTAACTAAACTGTTTTATAAAACTTCGTCTACATAAAAACTTCTGCATTATAAACAATGCTTTTTTGGATTTGTGAAATTGACAATGTTTGAGAAGTACTGTGAGTCTGGGATGCTGGTGGCTCGTGGCCATGCTTTTTAAGATTTTTTAGGCAAGCATAGACTTTTAAGGAAGTTTATGAACTGAACATAGTTCAGCAGTAGGGATGTGGTAAACTGTAATAATGATGAAGATGAATGTTGATAATAGCTGTAAACGTTCTTGTACGCGGAATCGCGATACGTCTTCAAAACTTTTTTTTTTTATTTAAAATAGGTTTATGTTTGACCTCAATCTCGCTTGATGGAAGGCAAAGATGAGGGATACGGGTAGATAGGGGTACACGTTTGCCTAGAAGGTGTCTGTTCACTTTGGAAAGCATTAGAATCCAAACGCAAAAAGGCCTTGTGATTCTCTGCGTCAGTACTTACTGCGTTGTAATCTGTCCTGCACAAAGAAAGTTTATAATCAGGGCCAGATTAGACCATGTAAGCTAAGGCAATGGAAGCCTCGTGGTCCACTTTCTGTTTTTAACTTCTTTCAGATTTCTGTTTACGTTAAGATAATTTTATTTTCATTTTTGCGAGCTCGCAGAATCCTTTTGGCAGCATTTCACATGATTGTTTACTTTGTATAACTTTCGTATATTGGCCCGCGGGACCCATTATCCTTTAGATTAATACGGCCTCGTTCATATGCAATTTAAAATAAAGTTTTAGAGAAAAAATTGTTTTCAACCCCTATTATACACCTTTAGGGTTGGAATATTTTCCCCCTTTTTTTAAAGGTGGTACATAATCAGTTGGTACATAATCTCCAAAAATATTGCCTACGTTCCATTTGATAACCTCCTCCTTTTTTTAAGGTTGTTTGAGAATAGATAATAGACAATACTAAATATACTAAAAACAATATAAATTCTATTGTTATGACACGTTAAGGGTTAAGACGAAGCTGCAATAGAAACAACTTTTTGTTTTAGGTTCATATTACCTACAATTATGTACCAGATTCTTTTTCTGTCTAGGAGCCGTTCGGTTAGGTATTATGTTTCCGATTCTGTTGTCTTCATCAGGAGTGCAAGCTCTGTTGTCTTCACTGCACTGCACTGCTGGCAGTAGCCATTTACCAGCAGGTGAACCGTTAGCTCGTTTGTCGTTCTAAGATGATCGACGTCGCATAGTCGTCTATACGACATTCTTACGCTATTCACAAAACATACGGATGTTGGTTAACTTTATGACGTCATCTCCTTCTACACATATGTACATGTAGATATAGATTCATTTCACCACATGAAACCTTTTGACGCCGATAAAGTTATATCCCCATTCATAAATTCAGAAACAGCGTACTCTGAGGTCTCTAGAGAGTTGATTATAATAAATCATAAATGAATAAATTAGTGGCACATTTACAAAAATAGTATTCCAGCCAACTGTGAAAATAAATTAATTTTCGCTCCCAACTTACTGTCACTTGACCTCGTTGTAGTTTTACGTGCGCAACCCTAAAAAACTCGCCGCGACCCATTTCGAAAAGTTTCTAGCTCCACGAAATCTCCCTCGTTTCAATTGTAGGCCACCGAAAATCCGGGCCAATGCAAATAAAACCTTAACATTTGATACTTAAGATCCCAGTTAACATCGGTGCGGATATTACATCACTGAATCTGGTCGTTTGTACTTAGAATACTTGAGAAGTAACGGGCAAAGTGCAGTATCTCGAGGCTTTTACACAATATCGAGATTTCGAATGTATGTAAATATATGTACAATTCATTATAGTTGATCTATCACAGTTAAAAACATGATTATTTTCGTTATATTATTTCTAAAGATGTTAAGCCATTATCCTTCGGACGCCATGACTATTTGAAGGTACTTCACCCTTAATCGATTTTTAAGCCACACATGGGAATACGATTCTCTTACGATGCCACCATACTTACATAAGTACTCAGTTTTGTAATAAGAATTAGTCTGCATTCACTCCATTTTAAAAAAACAATCAAAAATTTTCGGATTTCATATTTCAAATTGAACCTAGGTTCTGTGCTAGTGTGCCCATGGAATTTAAGGCCAGTATCCAGTCACTTCATTTTCAAACTTATTTACGATTTTTATCATTGGCTTGGATACCAAGACTAAGGCCGTCATTACAATGATACAAATCACACTAACGACTCACCATCAGTCACGTTGTCGAAAGTGGGTTGAAAGCTCATGACCGGCGTAAGAACTTGCCACAACCTTTCTTCCCGTGGGTAACGTAAGAGGCGACTAAGGCCTTAAAAATTACAGTGGCTAGCGACAAATGGTAACCATCACCAAATAAACCAGACCAAAATTAAGCAGAGCAATGACGGGCTGCTTAGTCTTAGGTGCGAGGAGTCTGGTACAGCGATCGCCTATCCGCTAGGCGAGTGTGGCAAGTCATCCTTATGGGAGAGGCCTCTGTCATATAATCCAATGTTATGTTTTTCTTTCACCCTCGAAAACTTCCTAAAAAAAAACTAGTAAAATTCAAACAGAAAAGACTTTTCTAACTTACATGAAGAGTACTTGAAGTACGATGAGAAACGGCGCTGTCTGTTCTCGCACTAGAGAAAAATAGATAACCGTTGTAACAGTGAAGAAAGTCGTAAAATCGAAATAGACGTGGATCAATTCCGGGCCCTTATCTGAGTGCCTTGTTTGATGATTTCGCTTTTTCAATTTCATCGACATCCATTCTCTTGCGAATATCGTGCGAACTTTTATTAAATCAGACTTTGGTGTATCTGTCTCGTGATATAAAATTGGATTGGATATTACAGAATTCATTCAGCACAGAATTCATTGCATTGCAGACAATATAGTCAGTGAAAGAAGAAGTCCTTAACGGGGTTCTAATTTTACACGGTAAAATGAAACATATGTATATTGTATATAAGCGTGGTAGAGACAAGCGGCGGCTTTTGCTGCTGCTCGAATGGGCCGGCTTGACCGGGTTGGTACCACGGCCTCGCAGAATACCGACGTGAAGTAGAGGCATCTTGTGCTTCTGCTTTTCGATCGGTGAGTGAGGTAACCGGAGACCCACTCCCTCTCCCTATTCCCCTCCTCTTCCCTCCCATCTCCCAAATACCCTTAAAGACCGGCAACGCACCTGCAGCATCTATGGTGTTGCAGATGTACGTTGGCGACGGTAATCACTTACCATCAGGTGAACCGCTTGCTCGTTTGCCGTCTTTTCTATAAAAAAAAAATATTTTGTTTATCGAAACGATGCAATTGTTAGATGTTATATTCGCGTAATATAAAAAAAAACACTTAGAATTTTCGTAATGTAACAGGTTTTATTAAATAAAAGTAACATAGGCGCCGTTTAATATCTTTCATTATATATTTTTTTTAATTGTATTTTCAATATAACCAAATAAATTAAGTAACATACTATAAAAAAATTAGAGGTCTATATAAAATTAACACGCTAACTACTTTAGAAACATCACTTACCTATACCGAACAAATAACACAGACATGGCAATTAATCCGAATAGTTTAAATGGTATCGTAACAATTTTATTTATTACTCAAGACCGGACAAGGTAATATATGAAACCCACATCTTAAAAACAGTCAAAGTTTAGTCACTTAAGATTTATGAGCAAAGCGCTGTCTAGTTCCTAAACATTAAACATCTAGGTAAACAGCATTTGGAACTTAACTTTTACTGGAAGAGCTTAATTACGACGTCGAAACTAAATAGTGTTATTAATATTGTAATAAAGTTTTGCTTTTAATAGTGATTAAGGTTAGTTATTCGCGTGCATAATATAAAAATTAAAAAAAAGAAATGAATAGTTTGAACTAAATACAGCTTGATTGTTTAATAGTTTTGTTCTGATAATCGTTACTACAACTTTAGATCTTACTTCTACAATACAGGCAAAACCTCTATAGTATACTTTCGGAGAAAGAACGTGAACGGCATGCAAATTAATAGTTATTGAAACTAAACAAATTATAGGGAATTTTAACCTTTTTACTTCCCAACGTATAAATTAAACGCAATAGATCCCGATAAATTAGTTTCATTTCAATGTCTGATATTCGCGTAAATCTAAGATATAAATTGTATAAATACGTATTCTTAGAAGACAGTACAAAAGGTTATTTGCTTTCTTACAACATATAAAACAGAACATATATGTCTGAACGGATTTTAAACATTCTTTCGCTGTTATTCCAAAAGTTTGGAGGTCGTAAGAATATTTGATATTTCTTTTGGAAGTATGCGTGCAAAACCGAGACGGTTCGCTAGTGATTTATCATAGCAAATCAGACAGTACTAAAAATGTAAATATTTTTTATACACTAGATGCATAGACAGACTACTCTTAAATATAACTGTTCGATGTTTTTTTTTAATCTCGTTTAAATCATCTCAATAAAATATAACCTATAGCACTTCTCAACAAATAAGAGACTTTTTTAAAAAGTCCTATCTAAATCCGTGAAAAGGCTTTTAAGTTAATTCCGTCCAAACATACATACTTATGTAATAGAAAATATAACAAAATCACTCAAAAAAATCATTCGATATATATGATTCTCAGTATTGCCAAACGGGTTTTTGCAATTCAGTTTTCGCCTCTCCGGGAGATAGAGCTTGACGGGTAGCAAGCCTCGTCACTTGCTAACAACTCTCATAATAGATTTACATACAATTATTATATATCACAATTTATTTGACACCTCTTCCCATGATTCGGGAAATAAAGGTTTTAAAAAACATTATACAAAAACATGTCTTTTTTACAAGATAACGCAATGCTGCATGCTTCAAACATTTAGCCATAGAGTAAAACATTTGAATGCGTCTGAGGCAAAATATGTTTTTGTAAGGTAGTAAACTTAGTTTCATTGCTAGTACAAGTATATTGCGTGAGCATTTCATAATTCTATAATATATTTCAAATATATTGAATGTTTTGAAGTAGTCATGAATGTTCCATAGTTTTATTTTGACATCGTCGCGTAATTCATAAAGCATAAGGATTAATATCTAGAATCTAGATTTATAGCAACTTAGAGCATGATCTGACTATGAACAGATTCTAGTATTAGATTTAACCTTATTGATGCGGGTGAGCTTCCGTTTGTCTCTAGATATTAATTTAATTATAAGTATATTATAGTTATTTTAAGCTATGTTACCGGATTATGGCGGCTGATGGTTTAAATTGAAGGAGTGAAGCCACCAGAAAGATATTTTAAAGACATTTATGGTTTTCATATCAATTAATACTAAGCAATGACGGGGTCTATCATGGTATTCATGCTGTACCTCATCATTCAGAATCTAAATTTTATTTGATTTTTAAATCTTGTTATTTTGATCAAAACGAAGATATTTATTATTTATTCTTTGATTAACCGACGAATTTTAAGATAGATATATTTCAGCACAGTGGCAAGTGTTTGGTGGCGGCGCTATGGTTCAACTTGTATATCTGTATAGAATTTTCTGGGTCTGCTGTTCATCTATGAGCAGTTAATGTATCATGTGTAGCATGATGCAGGTCCTCTACGATACAGGATAAAAATATGTAACTAACTGCATTTATTTCTGCAAATATATCTGTGAACTTAATCAGGAGTGTTAATTATAAATAATAACGGCTTCACAATGGCACTTTGTAGATTCTACTCTGGTTGAGAGAAAATTGTTTCAATATAGCGAAGATACCTTTGGTTTTATTACTTGCTGTTTTCTGTCGTCAAGGTAATTTTGTAACATTTTATACAGGATGTCAAGAAGCTCTTTTGATCTGCAATAACATTACTAGCTCGAAATAATAATATTAAAACATATTTTTTCAGTCCAAATTTATGTTAAGAACCGTTTCTTATTTCTTTTTTTACAGATATTTTGATCGACATTTTTATTTATTATGTCTTAAAGACTTCGAATATATATGACTTGATAAATTACATGTAATATACTAGCGACTGACGGTGAAATTGAAATACTGAGTGCGTCATCATAAAGTCTGTCTCAAGGGAACTCTTGATCGAAATAAAAAGAAATATCCATGACATAATCTATCTGTCTGTCAAATTTCAATCGAAAGATCAGCTTAGCCTTTTAAGCGTAATTGAGCGTCAATTACCTCCTACTAAAAGTAACACTGGCTACCAGAAAACATAGAGCCTGAACTAGTGGGTATAAACATACATAACTCGGATGGTTCCGTAGACGTTGGGAATTTGTGGGAAATGAGAATTGAACATAAAACATTGTATATAAACAGAACACAGTAGCTTTTTTCATCAGCCAGTTTAAGCCCCCTGCTGAACATTGGTCTATCCACGAAAGCGCCTGCAAAAGCTGGCAAGTGTTGTTTGAAAAATTTGCTCATACTCACCATAGTGGGCAACTGGGTGAGTGAGCGCGGAGCTGATACCCCTCACACTAGTGAGTTTGCTCCCCATCACTAGTCTGTGAGATTAGGATTCAGCAAGCTCGGGAGGATTTTCTGTCATCAAGTAGTATTTCTTAACTTAACTAAACAGCCTGTAAATAGTCCACAACAGGACTAGAACTCTCCCACAAGGAGGATGATATGACATGATCCCCACGCTCGACTGTTGGATTGGCAATCGCAGTGCCAGATACCTCGCACCTTAGACCCTGCAGCCCATTAGCGGTCTGCTTAATCTTTTACTGATATTATCTGAGAAAAGTCAGGGCGTCCGCTTTAATTTCACAGTAAGCGTGTGATCTGGGTTCAATCGAACTAAAAACTAGTGCCAAAGACGTAAGATAGCAGAAGAAGTATCAGATAGTACGTTTGCTAGTAATTTATCTCGCAATTTCGCAAAAGATTTCGCAAATCGAATGAATGAATTGCTCCAATAAAAATCGTTACGGGCTTCGATAGAACCCGTCTCTCCAGCTATTAATCGCATTTGTCTGACGTCCGCTTCCACTTGTTGTAGTGGATATTCCTCCTTTATACTCGGACAGGCAATTATCACTCGAGCTCCATCCTCGTATGGTTATCCAATACATGCTATTCTCATAGTACCAAGCACTTTAAATTTTGAAAATACGTCAGCGTTATCAGGAGGTATAAAAAAATCACGAGTTTGTTTGCCTTACAAAACTTTACAAAATTATTCTGATCTTTAAAGTAAACTCTTCGAAAATTCCTCAAATAAATCTATGGCAATATCTATCTCACCAGATGAGTTCACGAATGGCAGACATTCATTCGGGAAAATCAGTTTATCAAGATGGCGCTACTGCGTATAAATCCATCATCGCACTACTCTACGGATCATCACATATATACAAGATCCAACCGACTCCCTGCAGGAGGAGACATCCTCCCCAGGTTTTTTTCGCACCGTTTTATCTGAAGCTATATAGCATGCGTTATTTCATAAAAGTATTCGAAGGTGAAGAAGGATCATTTAAATTGTTTTATCTTCTGCTATATGCGAAAGAAAACGAATTTTCCGGTAATAAATCAGTCTAAATATAAGCTGACATTGCCTAACTGCAAGGTTCAATTTACCTCACCATTTCAGCCTATCACAAGTCCACTGCTGAACATAGGCCTCCCCCAAAGATTGCCACGAAGCTCGGTCCTGAGCCACCTGCATCCATCGACTTCCCGCAACACTGCGCAGGTCGTCACTCCATCTTGTGGGGGGTCGTCCTACACTGCGTTTTCCTGTACGTGGCTGCTACTCGAGAACCTTTTTTCCCCAACGGTTGTTAGTTCTGCGAGCTATGTGGCCGGCCCATTGCCACTTCAGCTTGCTGATCCTTACGGCTATGTCGGTTACCTTAGTTCTGCTGCGGATATCATCGTTGCAGACTCCATAGCCCTTTCCATAGCGCGCTGAGCAACTTTGAGTTTTCGTCTTTTTTTTTTTTATAGAAGAAGGGGGCAAACGAGCGTGCGGCTCTCCTGATGGTAAGTGATCACCGACGCCCACAAACATCCACAACACCAGAGGAGCTACAGATGCGCTGCCGGCCTTTAAGGAAGAAATAAGCTCTTTTCTTGAAGGTCCCTAAGTCGTAACTGTAGGAAATACTGCTGGCGGCAGCTGATTCCACAAAGTCGAAGTGCGTGGCAGAAAACTTCGATTAAAACGCACTGTGGTGGAATGCCAACCATCTAGGTGGTATCGATGGAACTTCGAATTCTGTCGCGATGTACGATGGTGAAACTCAGCAGCTGGGATCAATCCGAACAGTTCCTTAGAACATTCCCCGTGGAAAATTTTGTAAAAAATGCAAAGAGAAGCAACATCTCTTCGCAAGACCAAAGGATCAAGCCGATCAGAGAGAGCTTGGTCGCCGACAATTCGAGCCGCTCGACGTTGGATGCGGTCAAATGGAAAGAGTTGGTACTGGGGTGCCCCTGCCCAGAGATGAGAACAGTATTCCATGTGGGGCCGAACTTGCGCCTTATAAAGTTGCAAACGGTGGACCGGCATGAAATACTGTCCCGCTCTACAGAGCACACCAAGCTTTCCTCACATGCAGGTTTCCTCACGACGTTTTCCTTCACCGCCGAGCACGTGGTAAATACAGCACTTAAAATTCCTATTAACAATTTTAGTGGTGCCTGCATAGTACCCAGGTCACTCGCGCTCTATTAAACTAAAGTGAGCGCCCTGACCACTAGGCTACCACGGGCTCTACTATACCTTACCTTACCTACTACAATTAACAAGAATTTAACAATAATCCTACCAGGGTTTTCTATTCACTAGTCTCATTAAAAAAAATTAAAACCTACCACTACGAAACGAGTAATTCCCTCGATAGACGAACTCATTATTGCATTCTGCGCTAGTTTCAATTAATCTTTCACTTTATCTGTGACAGCACGATCCCCACTCTTTTCATATTTAGCCCGTCAAGCGGCGCGCGTCGTTTCATATTCATACGTGCCATCACTTTATAGTAGTCATCGAAATGATTGCTTTTAAAGCGATTTTGTAATTGGAGATACGATTTGTAACGTTTCGTGATGCATTCATGTTAATTCGAAAATATGTTCCGCAACTACGTAACATTTCAATTTACGCGAACGGTACGGTTGATTCGATTTTGTTCTGGCTTGCTTCCTCTTCTTCTTCCTCAGCCTGTTAAAATTCCACTGCAAGGTACCAATGGGAGGTTTTGCTGTAATCGTCACGCTTATCAGGCTTATTGGTAGAACCGGACATTTCGGACCTTAGACGATGTCCGTCTCTGATCTAGCTTATTGAGATTGGTATTTTTGCGATGGTTATTTCGTCAATGTCAGAAAAATCCCTCATTTTTCGCCATATAACCACACGTTTCATTAATTTTCAGTTTATATTTAAGTCTTATAAATTTTCATTACATTATATTACCTGATATGTGGTAACATAATATTTCCTGTTCAGTTGTCAACTGCCTATAATAATCGAAAGTGATCGCCTTGGTGGAAATCAACCAGGAGGACAACATCATGTTCTATATCTAGATATATATTGACAACGAAATGAGATAGTGAGTTGAAATTTGATATGTGTACGTCTGAACTCGCACAGATTATAAAAAATTTAGGTTACAATAAACAAAAAAAAAAACGCTTTAATAATAAATAGAACTAAAAAGTGAAAAATAATTCTCCAGTCAACCTTTGGACGATGCAGATATGAAATTAAGTAGGTGTAGGTGATAGAATAGAGAGAACTAAAGAGAGGAAAAAAAAATTATAATAAATGTAAATCTATATTAATTTAATATCAATTCAATCAGTAAAAAAATATTTGATATTTTATAATTATTACCAAGGCGGGAAGCCTTATCGGCTTTAGATAGGCAACGCAGGTTACCAAAGACGATAACGCAGGCTATAGCGAGAAAAGCCTTCGAATCGGAGAGTAAGCCCGAAACATAACACATGCGCAGACCGCGACCATGCTCTATCTCCCTCACTCTCACACCAAAGATCTGTGAGAAAATTATTAATCCTGGCGATCCTTATCAGGATAATGAGATCATCTTATCGAATTATTATTTTGCCATCGGTCATCGATCGGTTAAGTTTACAACGTTTAAATTAAATCTGACCGTTTAAAATGGGTCAAAATTGAGTTCAAAGAAGTCGGTTACAAACAAACAAGCAAACAAGCAAGCAAGGAAACATACAAGGGAAACTAATAAAAGTGTATCGCAATACACAAAATTTTTTTTTAACGTATTGTAAAAAAAAAATATTTTCTTAACTAATTTCGCCATTCGATTCCAAGGAATCATTAATAAATGCACATATATTCCTTTCAAAATCTTTAATTTCCTTTTATATAACACATCCATGCACAATTATGAATCCCTCAGAGTTTTTTTTTCACTACCCTTATCTTGACAACGAAATGAGATAGTGACTTGAAATTTAATGTGTGCATTTCTGAAACCATATGGTTTAAAAAAAAAGTGAAAATAACATAAAGGGAATAATACTAAAGGCAGTATATAACTAACAATATCCACAAAACAGTTTTATTAAAAACAAATCACACAAAACAATGAAAAATTATGAAAATGTTATAAAAACTTTTCATACATCTGAACATCCAAATGAAATAAATACTTGTATACAATCGGTATGTACTAACCCATTAGGCTATTAGCCATCGTATGTTTTATATATTGTAATATACCTATGTCGTAATAATGTTCACGCAGATTACTTTTATTAAAGCCGTGAAGGCTTTCATTCGAAGTTTTCGCGCTGCAGAAGTTTCAGGTCAGCGATGATGAACACGTTCCTGACAATAGAAGCTTGCAAAGTGTATTCTATACTGAAAGAGTTTATGTATTTTTAAGTTTTCACTGTAACCTCAGTTTACAGTTACGAATATAACCTTAAAGAGAAACAGTACTACGGCATGACATACGGCCTTTAACATCCCATGCTTAACATCCCGCGCTCACTAACGAAGACACACGCGAACTGTTTACCCCTATAATGTAGGGGGTCCTCACAGTCACCTACTTTAAAAAATAATCAAATTTTGCAAATAATTTTAATATTAGGTATTGATCGCTTTCCGGGATACCCATGGTCAAATCGTAAATTCCATAAATTCCTTCATCTGGAATCTAGATATTCGCTTGTGCAAGTGAGGTTATTTCTCAATTTATGAATGCATAAATACACGGACGAGATTTCGGCCTTTCGGCCGCGGCTTGGCTCTACCACGTAACAAATTCCTTTGCCTAATTTCGTTCATATCCGTCCAGATCTTTAAGAATCATGGAACGACAAACACGCATACTCTTACATTTGTAATTTTAGGTAGGATTAAACATAGCTTATAGAACATCCGGGATCATAAGAAAGAGTTTAAAAAAGTTCTATCAAAGGCGATTTGTTTTCAAGTTAAATTCGTTTTAATTGTAATGTTCTTTAGTGGCTTTTTCTCAACCTAAATATCATTATAAATCTCATCACATACAACCGGATGGGATGTAGGTCAAGTGTTGACCTGCGTCGAATAAAAATAAAAAATGAAAATGTAATTGTCGGGCACGCGTTAGTGTTCCGTGTGGTGACTTGGTCAGACTTCAACATAGCAATCTTGTTAACGTCGATGTAGGTACTTGTGTGTATTGAACCAATCAGAGTATCTGTCTTTGGAGTCAAGAGTTCCGTATTCGAACCTTGTAGCTAATATTTGTCGAATACACCAATAAAGCACATACGAACCCCTAACCCTGGTGGCCTTAAAACAACATTGGCATAGTTGGAAATGACCTAAAAACCGACACCAAGTCGGCTCACACCACAAGCTCGCTTAGTCCAACAGCGCTCGACTAAGCTAGCATTGACTTGGAGATTTTCACCCTACATTAACTAACGATTTTATTTTTGCTATCTATCTATCTATCTATCATGTGTACGGTGAATGAAGGATTTAAGGGCTTTCATGATGTTGACAGTGGTATTGAAAGAATTTTTGAACGTGTTCAAGCGGCGTCCTTTGCAGCTGTTCAAATGGCTCGGCTCGACCGCATCATCGCAGAATACAGGCGTAAAGTAAAACATCTTGTGATTCTACGTGTTCTTTGGCGTTTGGCCTTTCTCCTCCGCCTCGTCAAATATCCCTAAAAGCCAGCTGCAACTCCTCTAGTGTATGAAAGAATACGATTTTAACATCAATGGTGAATACATCACTCACCTTCGATTTGCCGACGACATAGTTCTTATGGCAGGATCGCTGGAGGAGGTTAGCACTATGCTCAATGACCTCAATAGTGTCTTCCAACAGGATGGTCTTAAGATAAACATGGACAAGACGAAGATCATGTCTAACATCCATGTCACTTCAATACCGGTTGCTGTTGGGAACAATAGGCTCGAAGTTGTAGACGAGTACGTATACCTAGGACAAATTGTCCGATTAGATAAGTCCAACTTCGACCCAGAGGTCAATCGACGAATCCAACTCGGGTGGGCTGCGTATGGGAAACTACGTCATATCTTCTCGTTGAGTATACCGCAAAACCTCAAGAACAAAGTATACAACCAGTGCGTGTTGCCCGTGATGACATATGGAATTGAGACATGGCCCTTCACTGCAGGCCGGATGAGGGAGCTCCAATTTGCTCAGCGCGCTATAGAAAAGGCTATGCTCGGAGTTTCTCTGCGTGATAGAGTCTGCAATAATGATATCCGGAGCAGAACTAAGGTAACCGATATAGCCGTAAAGATCAGCAAGCTGAAGTGGCAATAGGCCGGCCACATAGCTCGCAGAACTGACAACCGTTGGGGAAAAAAGGTTCACGAGTGGCAGCCACGTACAGGCAAAGGCAGTGTGGGATGACCCCCCACAAGATGGAGTGAAGACCTGCGCAGTGTTGCGGGAAGTTGATGGATGCAGGTGGCTCAGGACCGAGCTTTATGGCAATCTTTAGGGGAGCCCTATGTTCAGCAGTGGTCTTGTAGGCTGAAATGATGATGATAGGACACCACGAGATTTTCAAAGGTTTTAGTCGACTCTTATAACATTGAAGGGAAGAAACAGGGTGGCGTATGTTTTTAAGCCGCGGCCGATGCTATATAGCGCTTAATCTTTTAATTTCAGTCTAAATGTGACGTACTCGTACGAGGGCTTACAATTATATTTCCCATCTCGCAAGAGATTCTGAGGTTTAATTGAATTTTAGTGACGTCAAATTTCTTTCGTATATAGGTACGTTATGATGCGAAATAAATTGAATTTTCTAGACAAATGGAGAGGGTGTACTGTTATAATTTAATGGAGGCATATAGACCAAATAGAGTGGTTACTTTCGTAATTTATTTTAATATTATTATATTGTGGCAATCGTTGCCTAAGGTTTATTGTTACAAGTACTTGTACATTACTGTGTGTTAATCCTTCTAGTACGGCTTTCCAGGCATAAAACGTCACCTTCCTATGTCCGTTTCCAGGCTTCAATCTATCTCCATGTCAAATTTCATGGAAATCGGCTATTTATAAGTGAGACACGTTTACATTCACTACTATTACCCGTAGAATGAATATTCCGTTTCTTTTTAATAAGCGTAGTTAAACATTGGGCTCCGTCGGATAAAAGCTACAACAAGCACAATGAAAAGCCCACTGGCAGATGAACACCGGCAAAAATGCTAAAGTCCGAGTCTGTGGTATGGTGCATGTGGCACGTCACTTCGTCCCGAATAGTTTTAGGAATCAAGAATATCTTTACAAAATCTAATTTACTTATTTTTTCACCAATTACATCAATTCATATATTTTACCAATTATGAGTTTTAGGTTTTAAATTGAGTGCCTGGTAGTAAAAACTGACTAAATACTATCTCAAGTGGTTTTTTTTATGGTTAAGGGAGCAAAGGAGCAACCGGCTCACCTGATGGGAAGCGATACCGTCGCCCACGTAAATATGCAACACCAGAGGAACTGTAGGTGGTTGCCGACTTTTAAGAATACTTGATGAATTGAGAAAGGCAGAAGCATAAAATGACATGTAAATACAGCAGTTAAAATTGCTATTAACAATTGTAGTGGTGCCGGGGATCGAACCCAGGTCACTCGCGCTCTATTTAATTAAAGTGAGCGCCCTAACCACTAGACTACCGCGGCTCTGCACTCGTACAATGCGTGATATATATTATAATTATTATATCAAGATTATAGATGCAAACAACAAATGTGAAATTGTTTTGTTACAATTTTCAACGTGGAAGTTTCCACTTGCGTTATTAATTGCTCATGTCCGCCGCGCAATTAGTTTTATTAATGAGTGCTGACGGTCGGAGCAACAATGCTCACATTGTTCCTAATGAAATAGCAACGAATGTCATTGTTTATCCTATATATTCAACACTTAGCACTCCAAATTAAAGAAAATCTCTTGTAAATTGTGAAATTCTCTATGTAAGTCTAGAAATTTTAAACTCATATATGCGTAAATTGCTTATAGTACTAAAACTAATTCAACTGTGTTACGTCCGAAGAATCATCACCATCATGCATGGTTTTTAACGAGGACCGCTTGGCTTAGTGGTTAGCGTACCTGACTGCTGAGCCATAGGCCCTGATGTTCGAATCCCAGTCGAAGTCAATATTTGTGCAAAAAACGCAAATTATTGGGCTTCGTGTCTGGGTTGTGTCGCGTTCGTTCCGTGTCTCTAACACTGCATTTAACTCTTCCTCCGATCTTATCGCGAAAGCATTACATCGGACGTGGAAAGGTAAGACGCGTGAGTGCCTCTGTAGCCGCACGTACATTTACAACACTATAATCTCTCCTGCGCAGTTGATATCTGCCGATAGTATTCGGAAGTTGCCGCCGTGGTCTGAATCGATCGAGAGGACCTAACTATAATCATGGTTTACAACATTTCGTGATATCGCATGTATTTTTATAAACCTGCCCTATGTTGCAACAAGTTCAAGTTATTCACTGTTAAGTGATAAGTCTGAGACTGTCTGTGTATAGTGCGAAGGGCACGAACAGAATAAATAACAGCGGCTTCTGTATTTCGAATGGGCTGGCTCACCTGGGGTAGTATTACGGCCTCGCAGAACACCGGCGTGAAGTAGAGGCATCTTGTGCTTCTGCGTTACATTCGGCGAGTGAAGTAAACGGAGGCTTTATCCTCCCTCCCAAATATCTCCCAATCTCCCAAATATCCTTCCAGGATGGAAACGCACCTGCAGCTGCTCTGGTGTTGCGGATGTACGTCGGCGTCGGTAATCACTTACCAACACATCACCGCTTGCTCATTTGCCCCGATACCATTAAAATGAATTCTCTGGGGAGGCAACGCAATTCCTAACTCGTTCGATTGAAGTTATTTTCGGGTGTTCATGGGCCAATAGCCACTTACGATCAAGTGGACTGTTAACTCGTATGTCAACCCAATTCTAAAAAAAAAAATTTAAACCTAATAGCATTTTGTAAACAATTCCAAATAGTCGTTGCTTGTCGGAAGCAACTTCGATATTAAATCTGAACCCTCACGTCTACTCTGTAGTTAACGAATGAAAACTCATTCAGCAAATAGAAAGCCTTCTCGAATGTCACAAAACACACACGAAATACTGAGTATGCACCGACAGTATTCATTCATCACAATCGAACCCTGATCCTCTTTTAATGATACTCATGTATTGAAGCAACGGCGCGGCTGCTGAATGTTCAAGATTCAAAGGCGCTCTTTTAACTTAGAAATTCTTTTGTACAAGGGTATGATAAAAAGTTAAAATCGTTTCAACGTATTATATTCCTTAATGTATATAAGTTGTCGCATACTTGTGTAGAACGAAACATTTCTCGTATCATAACTGCATTATAGTCACAGCTAACGACTACTGAGACATGAATCCCGGATTCGAAGCCCAGGCGAAGTCAATATTTGTGCAAAAATTATTCATTTTCGGTGCTGCTCGAGTTATGTTGTGTCCCGAATCTCTGATCTTTCCTTCTCCTTTCTCCTTTCTTGTCGCATAAGCGTTACATCGGATACGGGAAGACGAAGACGAGTCAGTGCCTATATTTGAGCACTGTAGTATCGCGTGCGCAGTTGCAACTGCCAATAGTAATTAGTAGTTATCACCGACGATTGGTCGATAATGACCAGGAGTACATAACAAAGAAAATGCTTCAGCACGTGGACGGCGCGAGAAAGGGCCAAACTCTCTCAGAATAAACGTGGTAGAGCCAAGCGGCGGCTTTGCTGCTGCTCGAATGGGCCGGCTCGTTAGGGTTGGTACTACGACCTTGCAGAATACCGGCGTGAACTAGAGGTAACCGGAGGCCAACTCCCCCTCCCCATCCCCTTCCTCATCCTTCCTCCCATCTCCCAAATACCCTTAAGGGCCGGCAACGCACATGCAGTACCTCTGGTGTTGCAGATGTATGTGGGTGACGGTAATCACTTACCATCAGGTGAACCGCTTGCTCGTTTGCCGTCTTTCCCATAAAAAAAAAGAAAATCTGTGTAGAGCACCATCATAATGCTGCTGTGTTTCGTATGGCGTATGTTTGAACCAGATTGCTGGTAACTTACATACCATCTCAGTCCGCTGGTGTAACAACGCATCTGCTTTTTGATTCTTAATTGAGAATAAATAGATATAAATGTCTGTAGACCGCAGCATCCACTTATCATCAGATGGACTGTGTGACGTTTTTTTTTGCTTTTATTTGCATAAAATAGGTTCATTAGGTGCGAGATGTAAGGAATATTCTAAGGAGCGAGTTGTCTGGAAGTATTCAGATCAGTAACCTGCCAGGCAAGCGTGATTAAGAAACATTCTTCCAACGCGCTATAGTATATTAAAAAGTTGATTATGATAAAAAAGAATAAGAACACAAATCCTCACAGTCGCTCACCAACCCCATAACGAGTATGGGTAAATGTTCACTAGTGTGACGCATTTCAGCCATCGCCTTCCTCAGGGAGGGAACTGGCTCTTTAATATGCAATTAAAGAGCCAGTTCCCTCCATCCACTACTGTATGAGGATTGATGTGATATTTACTGCAAACTGATAATTTGCTGTAATTATCATTCCCTAAGAACATTTTCTACGAGATCATTTACAATATCGTGAGGTGTGAAGTTACAAGATATTTCATATTAAACTGTATGGTCACTATACACTTTAATATTTTAATATGAAATATTTTATTTCCATGGTTCCTTTTCAATAAAATAATCATTTAGGATCTAATAAGCTTTTGAGCAGAAATGTTTTCCATGTATGTTTTTAAATTTTGTTTCTGAAAGATTCATCCGAATTCTGAGTATGTATGCGTGAGCATCGTCCTAGAAAGGAATTCTTAATTTCAATTAGTCAAAATTTTTGACTTTCTAGTTCGTTAAATCCAAAATCTCGTCGGACACTATTTCTCACGAATAGAAGATACAAAACGGAGCCTAAAGTGAATCCCTGTGGTACACTCATTCTTACTACAGAACCCACGGAGTTTACACCATTTACCTGAATCATTTAGAACCTATTAGTATGATGACTCCAACAAATGAAACACTTTCTCTTGTAATCTATAATATTTTAATTGACTAAGCAACGTTCTGTGATCTACGCAATCATGTTTGCTATGATTTAGATAACTTCATTTTTTACACACCATTCCCATTTTGAAAGCCTGATGTAGTAATTATGGACTGCGAATTTCAGATAATATAATACATGTTGCTAATAAATCTGCTTATTGATATCACTAAAGTTGAAACTGTTACAAGTACCCTCGGGAAGAACATAAATTATTCAAAGTAGTTAAATAAACTACTAGCCTCCCTGTACATTTGTAACTTGTTGACTCTTGAACGAAACTTATTGTCCGATAAAATGTAACTATAGCTTGTTTAACGTTAATAAATGTTTTAAAAGCATTTGTTTTTGTTCTGTGTAGGTTATGGTCTTGCAAATCATTACTAATACAATAATAATCTTTTCGAATTTTAAATGTCAAAGTAGCATTTCGTGACAATATTTAATAACAGTTTTCTTTGTTACGACACGTCATTAGTTATGTTATAGAGGTGGAATGTACCTAACTTGGATCATATGTTTTTTAGTTATTGGATTGGGATGGCGAACCAGCTAACAGTCTATCTGGTACGTCGCTACTGCCATGGACAACAGCAAATTACTTCAATGAAAGGAGGAGGAGGACACAGTGCGTTGTCACCCCTTAGGACTAAGATGGAACGCGTCTCAGCCCGTGATTATACTGGCCTTCTATATCTTTCAAGCTTTCATAGGTTAGAGGGAGGTTCATTAATCATATTTCAGCAAAAAGTTTACTATATATATGTTACTTTATATAGCTTGTGTATTTTTCTATGTGTTACTAAACTGCTGACGGTGGCTATACAATCGCGATTAAGTGTGCGTTTTATAATAAATAATTAAAGTAACAGCCTGATTCAACATCTTTCCACTGCTGGGCAAAGGCCTTCTCTCAAATATTTGAAAAAGTTTAGCACATGATGATTATGTTGATGTCCTCCTTGCCGATTTAGATAGACGACGAACTCCGTGTGTTATCGGCAGTCGTCAACTGCGCGATGCTGATGATGGCGTAAATGAAAGCGTTCACACAAAGGTACTCACTCGTCCACCGTTCGATATCCGATGTAAAGCTTATGCGCTAAGATCGAAGGAAGGGTCAACAGTGACAAAGACACGGGACGTCCACAACACAACCAGACCCGAAAACCAATCATTTATGTTCGACTTCGGCCGTGAATTGAACACAGAACCGATGGGTTAGCAGACAGGCAACCACGTTTACTATTCAACCATAGTTAATTATTCTTATATTTACTATTATAATATAATCATTAACTATTACTACACAGCTTACTTATGAATTCTTTACTTATGAAAATTTCTATAGTTTCTCAAACTATCCGCTAGAGGCGCTTATTCGTTTTCATAAAATTTAGTTTTTTATTTAACTTCAAGTAAAAAACTCACATAGAGTACTGACTTGAATTACAAAGACATTAAGTAGTATAAAACTACGTCACAGATTATGATAAGGTTTAAGAAACACTATAAAGAGGAGTATTGCTAATAATATGCATAATCGAATTACAACAAAATACAAGACTCCGAGGCCAAATGGTTCAGAAACAATGTCCATGACCAAGCAAACTGTTTGCAACACGACACCGCGTCGATAATCAATCTTCGTTCGCTCGTTTCAAGAAAAACAAAAGTAGGCTACCGAGGTTTTCGGAGAAAAGGATTTATTATGCGAAAGTCATAGACAATATGAGTTTATAAATAAAACATTCTTCTTATTCATCATCATTTACATCTTCTCGTGTCATAACTTTGAAACAATTGAATATCTGTTGTTCTCAGTCATATTGGGACATATAATAAAAGAAGAGATAATTGTTTATTTAGTGTGACCATATAAGACAATAACATTTACATCTATATCTAGTAAAACTGATTTACCTACATGAAAACATCGGTTAATGTAACCTTGTCGACAATCTTATAAAACAAATCAAATCAAATACATAGACTTTCACATAAATTTCACTTCATCATCATCATCATCATTTCAGCCTATCAGAAGTCCACTGCTGAACATAGGCCTCCCCCAAAGATTGCCACGAAGCTCGGTCCTGTGCCACCTGCATCCATCGACTTCCCGCAACACTGCGCAGGTCGTCACTCCATCTTGTGGGGGGTCGTCCTACACTGCGTTTGCCTGTACGTGGCTGCCACTCGAGAACCTTTTTCCCCCAGCGGTTGTCAGTTCTGCGAGCTATGTGGCCGGCCCATTGCCAATTTCACTTGTCAAAAGCCATTTTTTAAATCTTTGGTAGATATGGTAGTTTCGTAATGAGGTTCCCTGAGTTAGAAACTTCGTAGGTATCCTCTTATTTTTAAAAATACAGTATTTCAATTACATTTTTTAGAAACAGCTTGGGTGCGATTAATCAATTCCCAGGAGTCATCATCCATGCATTCCTTTATATTATAATAACCTAAATTTAAACAGTAGAGCAGATAGAGCTGTGATAACCTAGTGGTTAAGGCACTGGCTTTAGTATCACAGAGTGCGAGCGATCTGCACTAATAAAATTTTAATAGCAATTTTAAGTGCTGTGTTTACTTTTGATAAATAATAAATAAAAATATTTCGAGGATATGTAAAATCCGCCAACCAGCACTGGAGCAATTTTGATCTGTATCAGAATGCGGTGAACACATGTTTACAATGATACAGCCGATAACGATTTTGCGTTGTAATATTTTACGAGAGTTATTGCTAATAAATGTGGCCTTGTTTATAATGTTAATTATAAGTGATTTGAACACTAATTTAAACTAAACACAGCGAAGGATAAATTAGTATTGTTACAAACGGGATATATAATCAATTCATAATCGTTACTATATGTTTTAACAGTAATTTAACAACAAAAACTTTTAATTTTACCATCACAACTTTATCATTGAATCTACTAAAGGGTCGTTTTTATTTTCATCCTACTTCAAAAAAGGAGGAGGTTATCAAATATACGTTACACGATATCTTCGCCGATTTTGAACCGATTTTGATAATTCTTGTTACTGAATCGGCTATAACTCTAGGATGGATTGGTTGGAATAGGTGTTGTCGGTTGCTTCTTTAAATTAACTTGTTTGACGAAACTTTTGTACGATTTCTTTCACTACAAACCTACTACGTTGAGTTCTACTTTATCAATCCTTTGAAATGTTCCTTTCTAATCTTTATCTTGTTTATTGTAGACATTTCTAGTATTATTAAAAGAAAAAGGAAGTTTCGCGAAGCCTACCATTTTCAGCATCGATTTCCCTTTAGTCATTTATTCTCAACAGCCACTCATCTTCTCGGCGATTGCATATTCAGCATTGCAACCTTAATACTGGCGACGTCTGAACAATATTGATAACATTCAAAGTGAGTTTTTGTATCGAAGCTTTGATATTTAAAAGAATGAAAGGAGAAGCGCCTCTAACATAACTTCTTCTAATTCTATATATATTCATAGCCGCTTGAGAAATCAGGCTAACTTATAATATATCAGTGGAGTTCTGGATGACGATTTACTTTTACGATTACGAGTAAAGTATGTTATCTACCGTCGGTATCAGAATATAATATAGAATTCTTATCGGTGTAAGAATCTGCTACACCCTTATTATCAGGGGTGTCAAAGGGGTGAAATTCCGAAAGCGAACCTAGTGACGAGATTCACCACGCGTCACGTTATATCTCCTAGACAGGCTAAAATGGTTTGCGAAAGATATCCATACTCTCTGCCTACTCTGTAGGTGACAGTGGTGAGATTGTTATTTATGTTAAATATATCCCAGCGCTTCAGATGTTCGCATTAAAATAGTGTTTTTCAAAAATATGAATCAGCTGGCTGTCTGGTTTAGCCTCGCACACGAGCACAACGTCCCAAGATAATCTTTGCTCACACTCACAAACACAGAGCAAGCGAATTGGTGAACATAGTGCCGGTACCCTAGCCCAAGACAAGCCGCTCCTCATCAAGTTTGTGGGGTTTGGGTTGGATGCAAAGATGATATATTCTTCCTTACATCCAATAATTTAACGTAATGTAAATATGTTACTTTTGTGCTAGCTATTCTAGAGTATCATTATTGGTAACAGTAGTATTGAATACATTAAGTCTGAATGATATAAATATCCGAAACCAATTTTACTGTAGCGCGATTTAAGATCATAATAAATAACCACCCAAGTTTTCATTCACGCTTCACGCTCCACAAGTTTGAGGTCAACCTCGGCCGACATTATATCTTAAAATGAAAGAGTTAAAACCACAAAATTGTTGTGAATGAAGTGAATTTAACATTTTAAAATTGAAGGATGTTACATTCATAAAAAATTGCGTTTTATGCTATATTTATTTAACATATTTAGATGATATAATAGCACTTCTCTATATCACTTCGGCCTATTTTAATCCTCTCCAAGAAAGCGCCAACAAAAGCCGAAACACGTTTATCGGAAGGGTTAAAAGTTAAAATGGTAATACTAAATAAATTCCTTAATACATTGTATCTATGTCAATAAGTAAGTAAGTAATTTAGGTAAATCACTAAAAAAACACGTCATAATTAAATTCAACAATGATTAAAAATTTGAAACTAATTAATTTAAATCTAAATTAAGCTTAATTTTTGTAAACCCTGTACGCTTTTATTTTCCTTAAGTAAATTTTATAATAATATTACACAATATTTTTTTATAATTCTTATTAAGGAAATGATTTTCACTAACCCAACAAGGCTTGCCCTTAATTGACTCATCAATAATTTTTTTTTTATGGGAAAGGCGGCAAACGAGAAATGGATTCACCTGATGGTAAGTGATTACCGGCTCCCACGTACATCGGCTACACCAGAGCAGTTGCAGGTGCGTTGCCTGCCTTTAGGGGATTTGGGAGATGCGAGGGAGGGGAGGGGGACCGGCAGTGGGCCTCCGGTTACCTCACTCACCGAACGAAACGCAGAAGCACAAGATGCCTCTACTTCACGCCGGTATTCTGCGAGGTCGTTGTATAAACCCGGTCGTGCCGGCCCATTCGAGCAGCAACTAATAAAGCCCCCGCTTGGGTCTACCACTTTTAAAGATATATAAAGCCCCCGAAAACAATATACGTCTACCGTCTATGTAGTAGGATGTCGTTATTCAATGAATTGACTGTTACTACGTTGCAACACGATAATCATTCTCTTTTTTCTATCGCCATTTCAGCTACTAATCCATAAAGATTTGTCGGTTATTCTAGTTCTACTGTGGATATCATTGTTCAAGATTCTATCTCGGAGAGAAACGTCGATCGTATCCGTTGCCGTAGACAGCTACGCGACTTTAAACTTCTTTAAGCCCCCAACCCCGAACGAGAGGAAGTAATTGCTATAAAAAATAAAGGTCATTCCACTAAGGTTGAAATTGAAATAAATTACCTAAAGGTTACTCAGCGAGGTCACGTCGTCGGCAACAGCGTCATGAACAAAGGCATGTCTGATACAGTGAAAGAAAAATGACCTCAGTTATCCCAAATATTTTGCAACGTGGCCGAATTTTACCAACCATTGTGTCCAATAAGTAATGGAGCTTTTTACCAACAAATGTTTAAGTCTTATTGTGGCTCATCTCCGCCCTTGAATCCGTTGTTTTTATGAAAACAACGACCGCGTGGCTTAGTCAGTAATCATCGTACCTTACCGATAAGCTCTCACGGCTTCTATGGGTTCGAATACTAATCAAAACCAGTATTGTGCGAGCCCAAGATTTAGATTTAGAAGTAGAATTAGCTGTTACTGAGTCTAGTCCATGGTCTTATGCAGCAGGAGTGTTTTGTTTAATATTTTCTTTCATTGAAGATATTTGTTTGGTAAATATTGAGTTTTTCCGTTATTGCTTACTTTGTTCTTTTTGTGCATTATTTGTTTTATCTACTTGGACCGTGAATAAACGTGTTTCTTTCTTTCGTTTTATTTCCGCAACAGTCAAATTATTGGTATTCGTATCTGGCTATATTGTGACTCGTATCTAATATTCGAAACGTTGTGCGCGTTTGAGTTAATAAATCTTCTTCTTTGGAAATCTCTTAACAGCCCACTGCTGGACATAGGCTTCTTCCATTTTGAGGATTTGCCATAATCGTAAATCACTAAGTTCCAATCAGCATGAAAAACCTGTGTTCGTCAAACGTTTATTTCATAACTTAAGATTATAAAGTACATATGAGTACTTTACAAGTTACGAGTTACATCATTCGGAATTCTAGCAAGTATTAGAGGACATCGCATCGAATCTAACACTTCAAATGGGAGACAAAGACATAATTGATAAGGGCCATTATTTAATAATTTAATGGGACAACTGTAGTGGTTGGGGAGATAATGTTGCCAGTTGTCCGTAACATTTCGCAAATTGGTCCCCTGTTCCTCCTCCCAAATACTCTTAAAGGCCGGCAACGCACCTGCAGCTCCTCTGGTGTTGCAGATATACGTGGGCGACAGTAATCACTTAACATCAGGTGAACCGAATGCTCGTTTGCCGTCTTTCCCATAAAAAAAATGGAACTGCTTCCACTGCGATGGAAAAGACCAGGACTCCATCTACCTCTACGACTCGATCTACGACGATCCATCATAGGAAGTGGATCGGAGTATCCTACAGAGCCGCATTAGTCGAAACCTCTCCTTACTGGCAGTCGTGTCGGTGATGCAGAGTGAGAAGACAGCGAGGAGGGTCGTAACCGCCATCTGTGAGACCGTGACGGTCCAGAAAGAGGCAGCTGAGTAGGATCGATAGGAGGCAGATCTCACTCTTAGATAAGGCCAGTGAGGTGCAGGTTCTCGCCCGTGGAAGGAGAACGAGATAAATGGCGTTCCAAGTAGCAGAAACTGGGCCTCAAGGGCCCTTGGACATCCTCCTCAAGGACATTATACTGGATATTGGGGGTCCTCACGCCGATCACGCGCAACTCTCGAGAACCCGTTTCGTGGTAACACCACTGGTGTGCTGGCTAAGATAGCGCGTACTGCCGAGGCGGGGTCGAATTAGCCAGTGGCTTTTTAAAATCTGTTAAAAATACCTACCCGAAATTAATGAAATGAATGCATTACATTCATTCATTGCTGATCTGTATAATTAAGGTCTGGCATATTTTTGTGATGTATACGATACGTACATATACGTACAAATGAATACAAATTTTGTGAATGTACATACTCATCTTAAAAAATCGCAGCGTGTAAAGCGCAGATAAAACCTAAAATATCGAATTTTCTGATGGACCCTTTTATATAGCAAACATATCACACACATCTGGAGCTTACAAACAATTTTCAAACCACACATATAAAACTCTATTTATATATAGATAGATACATATCAAAGAATTTTACAAATTTTCAATCAAATATTACGTGAAGTTTTTTCGTTTTAAAATTTACATTAAATTTAAATACGTTGCGCAAATAACTAAGTTAACCACATTAACTATTATTCACTTAAGTAAGCACCAAACCGGGTCTCAACTTTTCCCAGCAACATAATTTATTAGTACAGAAAGTTGCGGCTTTACATCGCAATATACACAGGGTTACCAATTCATACAAATATGCGCAAAACTTTACTTGTAAAGTATTGCAGTACGATTTTGTGGTCTATAACATTTAAACCAATTTAATTTCCGTATATTATATACTAGCGACGATCCGCGACGTCGCCCATGTTAGTTATAATTTTATTTTCCGTCGTGGTAGAGCCAAGCGGCGGCTTTTGCTGTCGCAGGAATGGGCCGGCTCGTCCGGATAAGTACCACGGCCTCGCAGAATACCGGCGTGAAGTAGAGGCATCTTGTGCTTCTGCGTTTCGTGCGGTGAGTGAGGTAACCGGAGGCCCTCTCCCCCCTCCCCCCTCCCCAAATATGGTAGCGGTATATAATTTTGAGCTACCCCAGGAGGGTACCAGTACCTACGGTTCTGGAGAATCCCTCACTGAGCATCCACGTTCAGGCTTTCCTACGCTACCTAATCGTGGATGCTCAGTCTGCCCCGCGTATTCTGGGGGGGGCAATATTCCGCTCTCTTTCTTTCCTACTCGAGGCAAACGCAGCAAAGAAACTATGGCATCCCCTACCGCGCTCGCCGTGGATTTCTGCAATATCAGGGGACTCCACTCGAACCTTAGCGCCGTTCATTACCATCTTGAAACGGCGAAGCCGGCCTTGCTTTTTCTTACAGAGACTCAGATATCGTCTCCGGCTGATACCTCTTATCTCCATTAACCGGGGTACAAACTGGAACACTCCTTTGTGCCCCGTGCCGGAGTTTGCGTATACGTCAGAGATGATATCTGTTCTCGACGCCTCGGTAGTCTTGAAGGTTTGGACCTTTCTACCCTTTGGCTGCGCATCGACAGCGACGACCATCCGCGCGTCTATGCGTGCCTTTACAGGTCCCATAGCGGTAATACCGTAACTGACCGACTCATCGACCACATCCAAATGGCTACAGATTCCGTGCTACAACAGATCCCATCCGCAGAGATCGTGATTCTCGGCGATTTTAATGCCCACCACACCGATTGGCTCGGTTCTCGCATAACCGATCATGCGGGAGATCTGTTCACGACTTTGCATTAGCATATGGCCTGACACAACTGGTAACCTCGCCGACGCGGATCCCAGACGTGGAAGGTCATACACCTTCCCTGTTGGACCTTTTGCTGACCTCACACCCGGACGGATATTTGGTCTCAGTCGATGCCCTCTTGGCTCGTCGGACCACTGTCTGATCCGGAGTGTAGTGTTTATCGCGCGCCGATCCCGAACGCGATCTGCGGGGTTCCGCCGTGTGTGGCACTATAGGTCGGCAGATTGGGATGGAATGCGGTCTTTCTTTGCTTCCTACCCATGGGGGCAGGTTTGCTTCTCGCTGGATGATCCCAACGTCGTTGCAGATTCTGTCACCGATGTGGTACTTCAGGGAATGGAACTTTTATTCCGTTCTCTGCAGTGCCTGTCGGAGGTAAATCCCAGCCTTGGTTTGGTCGCACCTGCAAAATAGCGTCACGCCGAAAGCGGAAGTGCTACCAGGCCTGGGCCGATGCATCGGCGTCTCGGGATGCTAAAACCAGTGCTCTTAAAAACGAGTACAACTCTGCCTCCAGGTCCTTCAAAAGAGTTATCGCTGCGGAAAAGTTAAAGCACATTGGCAGAATTGGCGAGAGACTAGTTCGCCTCCCATCGGGATCCCGCGCATTCTGGTCTCTCGCCAAGGCTGTCCAGGGGAATTTCTGTCAGCCATCTCTCCCATCTCTATACAAGGAGGATGATTCGCTGGCCCATACTGCAAAAGAGAAAGCCGATCTCTTGGGCTCTCTTTTTGCATCCAACTCGACTCTTGATGACCGGGGAAACTCTCCACCTACCATCCCGTGGTGTAAGTGCTCCATGCCGGAAATTCACTTTCTGCAGAGCTCAGTGCGAAAGGCACTCCGCTCCCTGGACATTCATAAGTCGAGTGGGCCGGACGGAATCCCTCAATTGTGCTGAGGATGTGTGTCCCTGAGTTGGCACCGGTTCTCACGCGTCTTTTCCGGCACTCCTACTCTTCAGGCGTCGTCCCGGAATCTTGGAAGACAGCATTTGTGCATCCAATACCGAAAAAGGCGACCGCTCTGATCCGTCCAACTACAGGCCTATTGCCATCACCCCCTTGTTATCTAAAATAATGGAGTCACTCATCAACACCCAGCTCCTGAGGTACCTGGAGGAACACCAGCTGATCAGTGACCGACAGTACGGTTTCCGTCGCGGACGATCAGCTGGTGATCTTCTAGTTTACCTGACTCACCGATGGGCAGAAGCAGTTGAGTCTAAGGGGGAGGCTTTGGCGGTTAGTCTGGACGTAGCGAAAGCATTTGATAGGGTTTGGCATAAAGCGCTTCTTTCAAAGCTTTCATCTTACGGGGTTCCTGAGAGATTGTGCAACTGGGTCACCAGCTTCCTCACGGATCGGAGCATCAAGGTTGTTGTCGACGGTGCATGCTCGGACCCCAAACCCGTGAATGCTGGTGTTCCACAAGGCTGTGTGCTATCTCCCACTCTGTTCCTTCTGCATATCAACGACATGCTACAAATCAGTAGCATTCATTGCTATGCAGACGACAGCACGGGTGATGCCCTATATACAGGCCGTGCGAATATTTCTCGGGAACACGTCGACGAGTGCCGGAACAAACTTGTGTCTGAAGTCGAGACCTTGTTATTCAAAGTCTCGGATTGGGGTCGACGTAATTTGGTCCTATTCAACCCCAAAAGACACAGGTTTGCGCGTTCACCGCTAAAAGAATCCTTTGTCGTTTCTCCTCTTTTGAGAACATTCCCTTATTGCCTCAGCCAGTATCAGAATCCTTGGCGTTGACATATCGAGCGACGTTCAGTTCCGTGGTCACTTGGAGGAAAGGCCAAATTGGCCTCAAAAAGCTTGGTGTGCTCTGTAGAGCGGGACAGTATTTCGTGCCGGTCCACCGTTTGCAACTTTATAAGGCGCAAGTTCGGCCCCACATGGAATACTGTTCTCATCTCTGGGCAGGGGCACCCCAGTACCAACTCCTTCCATTTGACCGCATTCAACGTCGAGCGGCTCGAATTGTCGGCGACCAAGCTCTCTCTGATCGGCTTGATCCTTTGGCCTTGCGAAGAGATGTTGCTTCTCTTTGCATTTTTTACAAAATTTTCCACGGGGAATGTTCTGAGGAACTGTTCGGATTGATCCCAGCTGCTGAGTTTCACCATCGTACATCGCGACTGAATTCGAAGTTCCATCGATACCACCTAGATGGTTGGCATTCCACCACAGTGCGTTTTAATCGAAGTTTTCTGCCACGCACTTCGACTTTGTGGAATCAGCAGTCGCCAGCAGTATTTCCGAATAGTTACGACTTAGGGACCTTCAAGAAAAGAGCTTATTCCTTCCTTAAAGGCCGGCAGCGCATCTGTAGCTCCTCTGGTGTTGTGGATGTTCGTGGGCGTCGGTGATCACTTACCATCAGGTGAGCCGCACGCTCGTTTGCCCCCTTCTTCTATAAAAAAAAAAAAAAAAAAGCTGACGATTTCTTGTATTCACGCGAACACTACACATTTGGAATGAAACTATTATTTACGGATTTTATGGTGACCATGGGTGTTGTAAAGCACTCGATTCGTCGGGAGCATAAAAACTAAAATTAAACGCGATAAAATCCGTAAATAATAGTTTCATTTACGGATAGACGTCCAGATGACACAGTTACCTTCAGCTTTTATTTATTAACCCTTCCTGTGGCATAACATAACAATTTAATTAAATTTTAATATCTCCTTCTTCTATTTGATTCGCACTTGTAATGCTGTGATCACGAGTCTGTGAGATTTGAGTTCAGCAAACTCTGTTGGATTTCCTGCTACACGTCCTTTGCCAGAGGTTCCTGTATTAGCTGGCATTGTGCACAATATACAGGTTACGTTGGCGTATTATTATAGAATCGTATTATAATATAATAGAATACATGGATGATGACCCATGGGAATGACTTGATAGGATGCTGTTTCTTGAAGTTTTATTGTAATGAAACGGTGGAATATTTAAAAAATTACGTTCCAGATTTGAAATTTGTGTCAAAGAATAAATGATTAGATTTGATATTATTAAAAGATGGTATTGTTATCTACTGTCCGTAAAGCAACGAGATAAAATAATATAATTTTTTGATTTCTAATACAACAATCTTTATCTGTGATTTAATAGCGATTGCGGTGCCTTAAAATAATGAATGAATTATATTCGGTTGCAAAATTAAGCGTCATGTCAGATTAAGTTAAAAGCGAGAAGACAAGGATAAAAATATTGCTGGATTAAAGTCTTAGCACAAAATTAATGCCCTTAAAAAAGAAGTTGGAAAAGTTGAGCCGGTCGTGGGGTCTCGGCGCTGGCCTAAATTAAAAGTTAAATAACATTTAAAGCTGTGGTCAATTAAACGTGTGTAGAGTAGTCGTGAAAAGAGGGGTATCGTTTAGCGTTCAATGTCGTCCAAGATGAACAAAGCAAACATACATACATACATACATACTCGTGTCATTACAAATTACTTTATATATCTATAGCATGATTGGAAAGTGATTGAAGTGATGGAGTTTGATCGTTAACTTCAAAGACGATAGAGGAATGATTAAGACGAAAAGAATGAGATGAGGGCGAGATCCAAAAGGACCAATTCTTTAAACGTATATGTAAACGTATTTGTCTGTAATGTAAAGTAAATTTAAGCAATACAAAGGCCACAATAACCGAGTGCTTAGGGGATCTGCCTCCGACTCAGGAAACCCGAGTTCGATCCCCTATGAGGAGGACTCGTACCAATGAGCTTTTTTTAACTTATCGTTACGAACTTCATCGTTAGCTTGATCACTAAAAGGGCGGTAGACTCTTCACATATCACGTTGTCCCAAATACGCTCTGTAGAAAACTATCCCTCTCAGATATTTGAGAAAGAGGCCTTTGCCCAGCCGTGGGCACTGACAGGCTGCTACTTTACTTTACTACTTTACATAGCGCAGAGGCCGAGTACTGTCATAAGCTCATAAGCTTCATACAGCTGTTATCGATCTCCGGAGCCAAACGCACTAAATGTATTTATATTTTTATTTTTCATTTACCACGCGCTCAGTCATTACGCGAAATATCGAAATATACATGTTCAAAGGATACGGATGGACGTACAGACGGCGTAGGCTTAGTAATAATACTACATACGAAATCCTAAAAAGTAATAGCTTAATAAAGTTAATAAAAGAAAGTAACAAAGTAAATTATAATACTAAGACAAATAAAGATAGAATTTTTAACACGTGTCGAATGCCTTATGAGTACAAAAATAGGTACTCGTAGAGCATTAGATACGTGCGGACTTCTGCTTAAATTTGAAATGTATTCCGATCTCCGACATGTGCCGCAAATAACTCTCCAATAATAATTCAAAATAAACTCAAATAGATAACCTTATACAAACTTTTTCTTTATGGAATGATATGTCATTGAATATGGAAAGGCTTTTCTCTGCGTAATAGAATCTCCATCAATGACAACCGATCTGACAACCGTTGGCGAAGAAAGGTTCTTGAGCGATTGAAGGAAATTAGAGAAAATTATCTATTTGAATACTATTCAAATTTCGATCGTCAATTGTATTTTTTTTTTACAATCTACGATTGTTTCGTAATGTGGTTCCTCTGGTAGAGAAAAAAACAGGCGAAAGAAACTCCATAGGAGTCCTCTTTTTAAATTTGTTTAACATATTTTACTGCATTCCTAATAACACAACATAAAAAAGCATCGAATAGTCTCACAGGCAATTGAAACATATTCGAAGATACAATAAAATATTAAGATAAAAGGCTCTCGCTGGATTTGGTCGCCCTCCTCAAACTATATTAGTGGGAAGTACAGGGCCCGACACACAACGTCGACGTAAGCTAAGGCTTTTAGCGAGCATGTCATTCTCAAGTCCACCACCCACGATGATAGTTCAATCGTGTTCCGGGACGTTACACGATTGTAAATATATATATATCGCAACATTACATTATATACATATAAATGTTGTATAATATACTTGTAAGTATTATGAGGCTATTTACAATTTTGTTCAAAATCAAAAAGAAACAAGAAAAATATATATTATACATAAGCTGAATTACTATCTTTTGAAACAATAGCAGCTCTCGTACAATAGTTCATGAAAAATTTTATGTTTATTTATTATTATTATTAAAATAATCGTTAAAACTGTAGTAAGCTACGGAGCACAAAGGCTTTTTAACATAACTTGTAAATTTGGATTCCGTAAAATCCAGATAATTTTCGAGAATTTTATTATAGACATGAGATTTTTTAACTTTACATAGCCTAAACTTTGGATTATCTACTTAACATTTATTTCTAAATTGTAAATTCACTATTGTACGGGAATGGGATCGGAGGCAGGAGGAGTGGCAATGTGACCCTAAATTAGTGTAACGGTCTGCGCTGTGGGAAGTCGATGGATGCAGCTGGTTCCGCACCATGCTTTGTGACAATCTTAGGATGAGACGAAAGTTCAGCGGTGAACAGCTGGTCCCATCGTCTTCGGCTCCGGGTCGTGTCAAATGGAAATCCATAATTTCTGCTTACCACTCTGCGTGACAGGTGTAATTTCATGTATTTATACAAAAAAATTTTTTTAAATTAAACGCGATAAAGTCCGTAAATAATAGTTTCATTTGAAAGGTGTTATTGCCTATATACATATTGATGTTACAACACAATCATTTTGTAATTTAAAGCTACAATTTGCTAAATACTTGTACAATAATATGCTATTTTAAGCTTATAAAACTTATCAATGTAACATCTATAGACCACAGTAAACACTCATTTGATAGAGTACAGGCGAGATGAACATTTTTGCAGTGATTCGACACGGGATTTTACTTTGCATCGCTCACCCGGCTTGTTTTGTAGTTATCTATATACCTCGGCTTGGTATGTTTGTTTTCTATTCATAGCAGGCATCCAAGTTTGTAAACACTGTCACATATTGCTATAGTTTTAATTCATCAGCCTATTCAAGTTCACTACTGAACGTAAGCCTCTCCAAGTTAAGCGCCAACAAAAGCCAGCTTACGTACCTTGAAAAATTAGCGTATAATCACCACGCCGAGAAAGTTGTTGACACATTAATTATCTTTGGTATATGAGCTCGGCTCGGTTCGGATCGATTTTCCATTATCATTTCGGTCGCCAAAGCCTCGTTTTCTAACTAGCAGGGTGAACCACGAGTTGGTGAGATTAGGTATTTGGAAAAAAAAATGGTGGAATCCCCTTTATACCAATGATATTTTTTACATATTACATAAAGCATGATGCGCTGCTTCATTTCGTGTTACTGGCATCGAGGCTTATCGTCCCATTAGCGCTCAATAACGCCAACTTCTGTAACCTAATTCTTCATGGATGTAGATGTCCATAGACTACAGTGACTGCTTACCATCGAAGTCCTAAGCACTTGTTAAAAGTTCCCTACTTATCAAAAAAAAACACTTTCTTTCCCTCGATCGATTTGATATATACTACCGCATCATGTTCTCCTGGTCGACACCAATATGACGATATTTTATAATCAATAACTTCTTCTTCTTTATCATTCTGTCAATGGCGTATTGCTAGAATTAGGCTTTAGCAAAGATTTACAGGTATTGTCTCGCTTGGAGGGTAGATTTTCGATCACAGTACCAGACACCTCGCACTTCAGTCGCCGCTGCCTATCCCCGACATGGGTAGCTAAGGATTGGTATATTAGCGAGGGTGATTTCGACACAAGCTTTAGAAAAATTGAGAATCTTATTCATTCTCTGTACGAGGAGTGACTTCCACATGTAAAAAAAATGCGTCTTAAAAGCTTTTTATACGCCACGCAAGCTTTTCATTTCCTCGCGGCACGCTCTGCGAGTTTGAGGTCATCGACCATGAGCAACTCACAATGGATGTGAGCGAAACATGTAATAGCATACCATGTTTATGGTTTCCTAATTAAAATGGTCTATTGTTTCAATTGTAAGGAAATGAAATGTAACATTTAATTACAAAAAAATGCCTTTTTGGACGCAATCTATATTTAAAAAAACTACTACAGATCCATTAGATTGTAAATATTTTATTCGAATCTTTATTAAAATAATTTTATTCTATTTGTATTCAGTGGTTAAGTACGAATTTTCCATGGTATCAGCGTTAGTCTATAATTCTGGATATGTCTATAGGTTCTAGCCCCGCAAAGGAAAAACGGTATCATTCGTTTATGTGTCTATCTACCACAGTCAATCCATACGACGTAGAAAAGTTTGAAATTTGCCATAGAGGATTTTTTTTTATGGGAATGGCGACAAGCGAGCAAGCAGTTCACCTGATGGTAAGTGATTACCGTCGCCCACGTACAGCTGCAACATCAGAGGTGCTGCAGGTGGGTTGCCGGCCTTTAAGGGTATTTGGGACATGGGAGGGAAGAGGATAGGAATAGGAAGGGGATGTGGGCCTCCGGTTACCTCACTCACCGAACAAAACGTAAAAGCACAAGATGCCTCTACTTCACGCTGGTATTCTGCGAGGCCGTGGTACCGATCCGGTCGAGCCGGCCCATTCGAGCAGCAATAAAAGCCGCCGCTTGGCTCTGTCACGTTTAAAAGATACGGACAATCCTGGTACTAGACACCGTACTGGCTTCCATTATATCATATTACTAATTATTTAGGGTATGGACTACGAGTCGAGTCCGTTATTCGACTCTTGACGTGAAACTCTCTTTATATACTATTATTAGAAGAAATAGTTTAAATAGGTAAAAGTAAAGAAGCTGCCTATAAGTGCTCACTGATGGGCATAGGCCTCCTTCTCAAAGTATCAGAGAGGGCTTAGGAGCCGGGAAAGACCCCCCACGCTACTCCAGTGCGGGTTGGCGGGCTTCACATATCCTCGAAATAATATTTTTATTATTTCTCAGACATCCAGGTTTCCTCACGATGTTTTCTATCACCGTTAAGCATGTGGTAAATACAGCACTTAAAATTACTATCAACAATTTTAGTGGTGCCGGCACCGGGGATCGAACCCAGGTCATTCGCGCTCTAGGAAGCTGAAGTGAGCGCCCTGACCACTAGGCTATCAGGGCTCACTTAAATAGGTACTCCGTAAATTTTCAACTTCGTTGAAGTGTTTATGAGGAATATAATTGATATTAGATATTGTGAACTGATAACCTGGTACGTTGTATCCTATATACTTAATATTAAAAACGGGTCGGGCTGTCCAAGAATAATTACTCTGCCCGTAATTATGCGCGCGCAATTACAGACATGAGTACAAACTCGCACACATATTAGAAATATGTGCATTAAGAACGTTCATATGCTTTAGAATGTTACGTACTCGAATACTTATTTCGTCAATGTTGTAACGTCAATAAAAGCCTCCCGTCCTCGTCGCCAATGTAACGTCAATAAAAGGCGCAGTTGAATAGCGCACTGAATCATTTATTGTCTGCAAGCTACCCACAGAAACACACAATCATTCTAACTATAAGAATATAACCTCCTTTTGTGTAAGTTTTATTTCTTTACTCACCCAGGACATAGGCCTCCCTTACCTTTTTATATGATCGCCTTTTAGATACTGTTCTCCGTCACCCATCACGAGTCATCGCATTTTTAGTGAAGCGTTATCTGAAACTGCTTCTCATCGTGGGTTTTAATCGTGGGTAAAAATTTACTAAGGAAAAATCTCATAGCAATTTCTGAGAACATATCTCTTACCTTCTATATACAATACGAGATATGCAGGTATCGGATAGGACGTCTGGCTACCCTGAGTTGTTAGTTTAAATCACTACCCTTCCCTCTATAGATTACAGCATGAGCACTGATGTTTAATGTATAGTGACATCGAAGCAGTAATAAAAAAGAATAAAACCAAATAAGTTCGTAAAATTTACAGCAGAAAATTTGCCACGCGTTACATTCAAAAACGTTTTCGTACAACTGTCAAAACAAGTGTACCATTTTGCGGCTGTTTTAAATCATGCTATCATTTCATTGTGTTGGGCGGCAGATAGCGATTGCGTAATACGAGTATTATTCTGCCGGGAGCTGAACCACGTTACATTAATTAACACAACGTTTACGATGCATCGCTTGCCCATTTAACTTGAATATCATATGGTAATTATAACTACAATAGATACATCGTACGAGCCCTTGTGTTGGTCGATTGGTTCGTATCGATGATTTTGTCGAAACTCTTAAACGAGCCAAGCGATGAATGATGTGCGAGTGGTTAGGGTGCCTCCGAATCGGGAGACTCGAGTTCGATCTCTTATGTGACCTCGAACCCAGTTTTTCTGAACTTCATATTCATATCGTTGTCTTGGATATTAAGATCGCAACAGGCTCACCGTCTGTCTCTTTCTCCAAAATAATATTTGTAGAAAAATGGTTGGACGACAAAAATAAATGTCTTTCATTCTGACTACCCCAGAATTAGATATAAGCTCCTGAAAGCTATTATTATTTCTACATTTAAAAGTAACATACTCGTACTTTTAATATTTCCGCTTGACATTCCAAGTATTGGATTTATATTTATTCGGTTATGATATTTTTAGATAATAATGTGGTATTTATAATACATTTGTACGTCTTTTACCGTTATTACTGGTATGTTACTAATGGGAAGGGATTTATGGCAGATGATGGTGTGAAGGAAAAGAGTAGCCTGCCCATGCTGATGGTAAGTTTACCATCAGGTGAACCGCTTGCTCGTTTGCCGCCTTTCACATAGAAAAAAAAACTCTCGTACGTTTTGTATCGGTGAAACGAAGGGTATATAAAAAATAATTAAACGCGATAAAATCTGTAATTAATTTATTTCAATGTGTAGTAGTATTCGTGTAAAAACAAGAAATCATTAGATTCCACAATTTTTTTTCAATATCTGGGGGAAATAAATAAATAAATTTAATTGTGATGGACTTTACAGCACTTAAAATCAATTGTATAGGTTGGATTAAAGTAACGATGTAAGAAAAATTGTTTATTGGGCTTATGTATTCTTTAATTAGATATAATATTCTAGTAGATGATTTCCATGAAAATGTATTATTATAATACCAGCGTGTAATAACGTAGGACCAAACTGGTATTTCGTTATTATTATGTACAAGTTTCTCTTAACAGCGGGAATAACTTTAAATGAAGCGAATAGTTCAAGGAAGCACATTACCCCTGATTCGCAAACCTTTTGAGATCAAGGTTTAATATCTCTAAGCTAAGAGCTAGCAGTGGCATCAAAAATGTTTCAAACCACAATTATCTGTATCATATAAATACTTTTCTGTGCGGAAATCCGATCACTGCGTCATCCGAGACGAGATTTATGAAGAAGATTATGGTTTGTGAATTTTAGAATGGGAATTTATAACAACTCTCTATATCTCTATCTCTCTACCTTCATATATATCTTTCTCTCTCTCACCTTCAATATAAATCAAGCAAAATAAACACCAAATCTTTACTCTATTCTAAGTCTAAGTCATCGGTCTAAGTATTCTCGGTCAAACACGTTTCTTGTACCTGCTGATGAACGAGAGAAGCTATGGCGTTCGACTGACTTTCAAAGCTTTTCCCTTAGTCGGCTCTTACAACACCCACGGGAAGAAAGGGGTTTGGCACATCCTTACGCCAATACCACAGGGCAATGTATGTATATATTCACGCCTTGTTCCCAACGGAGTAGGCAGAGACAATCTTCTTCCACTTGCTACTGTCCTGACATACGTCTTTCGCTTCTCCCACTTTCATAAATCTTCGCATGCATACTCGTTGGTTTACGTACTTTTGACCTGGCCTTTTTTCAGAACGTCTCCGATTTGATCGTGAAATGTTCGCCTAGGTCTTCCTCTCCCGACTCTACCATATATCATATAAATCCCATGACAGGGTTATGTCGTGCATATATTAATGTTCATTGTTTCCCCTCAGCACGGGAACGCGACGACGTCCAGCGAGACGTCGGTGGGCACCAACACGGCGACGGCGACAGCCCCGGCCGCCGCGGGCTCGAGCAGAGCCCCGCCGCCCGCCGCCAAGTTCCGCCACGGTCTGCTGCAGCTAATGATACACACCATCGATCCGATGCACGACGGTGAGTTAGGTACGCACCGCGCTTCGCTTTCACTTTTCACTTTTCACTTTCCACTTTAAGTCAAAACTAACGCAGACTTTGACGTCAGTCGTTTTGGTGACGTAACGACGAAGACTGAAAACAGAAGCTTTTAAATGTTAAACAAAGCACATTTTCAGATTTGTGTTAGGGATTGTATAGTAGATATGGCACAAATGATTGCTCTTAAAGTTTAAAATGTTTGAGTGGAGTTGCTCTATTATCATTAAAATGTCTTATGTTACATTAATCTGTGAAGACTGACACCGGAAGTGTGCGTCACACGTCACTACCTTGTCGGTCTTGGACACGTATAAAAATTAACGTCTTGTCGTTAGATGAAGAGGCTGAAGGACTTACCAAGAGTACGTAGGAGATTATGTAGTGCTGCAAATGCACTTACTGGTCTTTACCGTCCCATATACGATGTAATACTTATGCGATAAGTTCGTGAAATGCAGTGTCTCGGGACGCAATGAAACACACCAGTCATTTGTGTTCTTGCACATATACTGGCTATGGCTGGGGATTTCCATGTCCCATGACTCAGCAGTCTAATAGAGCCTCTGGTCATTTCAATAAACGAACGAAACGGAGAAGGCCTCTACTTCACGTCGGTATTCTGCGAGGCTGTGGCAGCAAAAAACGAAATGAAACTGTCATTTTGTCACGTTTTGTTTTTTTTTAAAAACGACTGAAGTCAATGATTTTTGTACAATTGCACCGCCATGTCGCCGAGCAAGATTTTTTGCAACTTGCGAAACTTCTACTAATCCGTCCATCTTTTGTTCCATTTGATATTCGCGCAATTGTAAGCTACATGCTTCTCTTGACTTGAAGCGCGTTTAAAGTAGGCCAGTTCATCGTTTTAAAGAAATAGCCGTGTCAAGGGAGTTACTTAAAATATATGTTTTGCATATTTCGTCGCGCATCAAAAAAACTTATGTATTCTGATGATGGGTTATATTCTCCGCAAAAATTACAGAAGGTCCATAAATTACACAAATAATTCTAATTAAAATGAAATGAAATTTAATTATTCTTCAACATAAGATACTTAAATTTCGCTTCACAAACATGTTTCTTTTTCTGCCTAACACAGTTTCCTCTACAAAGAAACTACATTACTTAAGGATTACATTTATGTGAGATTTCTGTATGGTAGCGGCGATGGCTCTGTCTCCCTTCCATCCCATGGTGGAATCCATTAATCAAGGGATAAGCCTTGTAAGTCTCAGGTCAATTTATGAAAGCAAACCCGACTACTAGTCTTCGCACCTTATGGTAGATTGGGAAAGCCCATTTGGTGAGCCCATACAGAAATTCCTAATCTCTGCCTACCGTTATGAGTAACAGGTGTGAGTGCTTAGATAAAAGTAACAGCCTGTGGTCACTGTCGGTTAAAGGTATCCTTTCAAATATTAGGTCGGCGGACTTACATCTCAAACGCGCACGATTCCTCTTGATTTCACTCACGTACCAGCTGTGGACTATCACACAACACAAGCTTATGTGATAAAATATCTACATTGCCGATACTCTTGTAAATAGCAGTGAAATATTGTAGAAAACGAGTAGAAAAAGAAAGTCTTTCCGTTTTACCAATATTAGATTAACTTCATTGTCGCGCTGCACAGTCAGTTGATAAAGGTACTGAAGTATTCCAACGTAAACGCTGTTGATCTGCACATTCGCACAAAATCGTTCGCTTCCTGTTTTTGACTGTAAAGCACAAATTAGAAATTCCTCCCTCGGAGGACTCGCTTGTATGTAACTTCGGCGCTAGTATGTAAGCCAAATGTTAACAAGCTTTTCAGTATAATGTATTTTCCAGAACTGGACGCTTTGCCGCATACTAAATTAGTAAGAACGAGGTAATTAGAAAATGTTTTCTCTATGTATATTTGTTGACATGTTTAAAATTATATATATGATATGACATAAACGATTTTTGTGGTGGATTTCAAAAGCAAATTTACTCTTTAAAATATAAAAAACTACTAAGCTCAAAAATAGTTGACAAGATTGTATGAACTAGATCTATGGAGACTAATGATGTAGTCCTGGTAGATTTCAAGAACTGAAACATGTTCTAGACATGACTAAAAATTCGTGTCATCTCTCTCGTCTTCCTTATATTATATCACAATGATTTGTTTGACCTATCACTGGGATTATGAATAGGAAGGGATTCAAAGTCAGTAACCATTACATTGTAGATAGGTAAGCTGAGTAAACAAAAATTTAATATAATAAAGCGATAAGACTCATGGGGTCATTGCTGTATTATCAAAAAATGTTATCCTTATAATGCCATAAATGAGAAAATTTGTCTGTTTGGAAATCTCTTAATCACGCTTGAAAAACTGAATGGATTAATCTGATATTTGGCAAAGATTAAGTAACCTACATAAGAAAATAAAGTAAGAATTTCTTTGGAGTGAAATTGAGTTTCAAATGTTGGCCTAAACGTTTAATTCTAAAGAAAACATAACTATTCAGCCGACATTGAAACTTAAATTTGTCAGATTGTATAAAATGAAAACCACGATTTCATACAATTTGTGATTTCTCAAAACAATCAGTTTATGATTATGTTACCACAACAAAATCTAATAGCCATGAAGGTAAAGTCTACACAGAAATAAAAATAAAACTTAACTGACAAGTAAAACATAAATGGAGAACTAAAAATTGATAAAACGCCGTACATAGCAAACAAACTAACAGTTTCTTTTAACAATATAACTGTCCAGGCATTCATCGAACTGTCTAACTGTTGGATATACTCCGACTTTGACAATCAGTGACTATTTTCTTTCTTTTCCATAGAAAACGTGCCAGCTGCTCTTCTGATGGTAAGTGATTACCTTCGCCCATATACATCTGTAACACCAGAGGAGCTTCAAGTGCGTTGCCGGTCTTTAAGGATATTTGAGGGATATGGGAGGGCAGTTGCCCTCTTGTCATCTCACTCCCGAGAAAAATGCAAAAGCTCAAGATATCCTCTTGCTTCACGCCGGTATTCTGCGAGGTCGTGGTATTACTCCGGTCGTGCCGGCCCATTCGAAGAACAGCAAAAGCCGCCGCTTGGTTCTGCCACGTATTAAGTAGGTTATATTCTCATTGAAATGCAGGCTGTTACTGCAAACCCTTTACTGGCCCTGTATTGAGTAACTGGTTATGAGTAATTTTCATTTGTTTCGTCTAATCGATTATATCGGGATCACATCTTAAAGATTTGTCAAGTATATAATGATTATTATTTCGATTAAAGCGCTGTTAATACTGGATAAGATTTGTAAATTTATTTTTATTTTTTAAAAAGGTACACAATATAATTCATTAATATATATGAAATCTATTTTAGGTTGTAATACATATAAGTAAAAAGTAAATTATAAATAACAGAAACACACAGATAATAAATGAAACATTATGACGCTTCAATATCTAAAATACGCTTCTGTACCTTATTTTTAAGTTTGTTTTCTGAGTCGTTGAAGATGTCAACTTTGCTGTGATCAATATTATTATAACACTCGTAACTGTTACAAATTCTACAAATGGAACTATGTCGACCCGAGTTACTGCTTGAACGGGTATATAAAAGGTATTTTTTGCTATCGGATGACGGAGAACTCTGAAGGGACATTAAGGTGGATATTGTAAAGAAGGTTGACGCAAGATATTTCATTGTCGAGTAATATGCGAAGGAATATAAGATCAGTCATCGTGCGATCTTGTCGTAAGGGAACCATAAAGAAAATAAATTATCTTTGATCACATGACAACTATGTGAGATGTTACACGATACAAGAGCAAGCCCGATGAAGGCTCGTTGTATAGTCTCTGAAGTGCGCCGTAAACTCAACTCTTGTTGGGAGTTGAACAGTTAATAATTACTAATCTGTACTGTACACTCAACTATCTATTATCAAAGAAGGTGCGCCGCGAATTGAGTTGGTACCAAATTGTTATATGAAGTAATTTTTGGTAATTTCGCCAATGCAGAGCACTGTACTCCTTAGGGAAGATTCGGAAAAGCAATAATTTGCGTGTTGCATAAATATCAGTTCCGGAACAGTGACGTACGCTAATGACTAAACCACGGGAACGTAATTATGTATAAATAAATAACAGATGTTCAATTAACGCATATACATGAAAGATAGTTCGCAAAAGACGTCACCTTGTATGGGTAAACAAACAATGCATGTCTGTGTGAAGTGGACAGAGCTGCCGATACTTCCGAAGATCAAGATAATTATTATTCTTTAATTATAATTTAATGGCATCCACTGATTGCAAAATTTGTAGCGATGGCCGATTTCGACCACGGCGGGAACTTCCGACTATCACCGGCAGTTGTCAACTTCGCTGGAGATATTATAGTGCCGTAAGTGTACTGTCAAATGCAGAGGAACCCGGTAACTTTACCTTCGCATATCGGATGTAACGCTTACGTTAACGCGACAAGATCGGAGGAAGGCTCTGATGCAGTGACGGGACGAGCACAACACAACCACACCCTAAAACCAATAGCTTGTGTGTTTGCACAAATATTGGCTTCGGCTGGGATTCGAACCCATGACCCATGGCTCAGTTGTCAGATACGCTAACCACTAAGCCGCTGGGTCGTAAAAACAATTTTTGTAATATAATATAGAGTAATGCCATATGGAGGCGGCAGATGAAACATCTCATTGAAATACACAGACCCGTGATGGGCAGCAACCTCTAACGTGAGCTGCGACCTGCGAGCCCTTGCCATTGTCACTGCCTATCCGCTATGCCAAGTGTGGCGTATGACATGACGTCATACTCTCCGATTAGTAGATGCCTATGAGCCGCTAGCTCGTTTGCCCCCTCTACCCATAAAAAAAAAACGCAATGATTTTTTATAAACTTTTGTACGATTTGTAAACTGAATACTGCAAAACCTATAGGCTCACCACATATACCATTGTGCCAAATAAACTCTGGTGAAAAGAGTTGAAACGACTAAAACAGACCTCTGACTCGACTCCTACTTATTGGGTATACGGTCGTGTGATTTTTGTTCTTTATTTATTATGTCTTTTCGCATCTTGTTGACGATGGTGTAGTTGTATGAAAATAGAACTAGTCAAATTTTTAGATTTTTAAGATTTTATTTAGTTAAGATTTTAAGCTCACAAAAAAATTCATTAACTTCTTATGATGGTTTCTTATATTTGTAGATTACGACACGTAAGTTAAAGGTAAAGATAGCGAATATGCGAAATGATATTTAAATTAAAATCAATTATTGGTATTAATTAAATAAAAAAATCAAAAAAGAGTTGTTTGTCTGTTCCTTCTCAGGACAGCGGAACCACAGTACGAAACTGAGGTAAATAGAAAAAAAATGACATTTGAAAAGTGAGAGTCTATTCTATATAAAGTATATTCTACTACTACAAATTTACTTAATTCTAAAGAATGAAGTAGTAATCACCAAGGTCACTCGTGTACTATGAAGTCGAAGCGAGCGCCCTAGTTCACATGTAACTGCTTATTATCTCTCTCTATTCGATTATTAATGTATTAAAAATAACTGTTGACGGATTGAAACGGAAATTCTATTATTAAAACATGTTGTTACGAGCTACGGGTTGCGAGATTGGAGTAAAAGGCCAGTATCTTAAACTCTATTTATTTCACTACTTCCAAAGTTTACCGAGTTTCTTCCTCGATGGGATACCCCTCGCACATTATCCAATCATCTGTCTTTGCCTGCATTGGTCACTTTGCCTTTACTACCTGTATATGCCTATATTTCCTCCTTCTCCTTTTCTTTTCTTACTTTTTATCTTCCTTTTCTTCGTGATCTTCCTCTTTCACTTACTTCAGAACTCACCACTGAACTGTCCTTAGTGCATTTCAGTGCTTCTTATATAATCTCCAATTTCGATCGTCTTCTTATGTTCGGTTATTCCAGAATATTCCCGATTGAATATTTATATAAAATAAAATAAGCTTATGTTTCAACCTCTGAACGGCCACCCTTACCAAAGAGCTTCGTTAACATCGACTGGTAATTTATAAAACTTTAGTTCTTTTGACTTGTCATTGGAAGTAGAGTAAGAGTTTACAAGACGCTATCGGCCGTTCGTTACAATATTATGAAGCGTTAAGTGTTTATTTACAGACTTAGAAATGAAGACAAAATAGAAAAAAATTAAGTATCAATCCAAGATTTCGTCCCAGCAGCAGCCACGCTACTCCTCCGCTTGGTGTTCACGGGTATTAGTAATTTAAAGTACTAAATTTTTTTCATTAATCATGTGCTTTTTGTTACTAAACCCCGCGTCTGCCTCGACGTCGTCTTCCCGTGTCTAGCGGTCGAAGTTATGCGAAGCATTGACGAAATTCGAAGACGGAGAAAAAATATGTACAACGTTTGTCGCACTTTAATATGTTTTTTTTTTAATGAACGAATTTTTTTTAGGTTATAATTTATTTATTTTACTGTATCCAAACTGTTTAAACTGGCGGAATGATACGCTCATTTATTTTTAGTGATAATTATTTTAACTTTTTTAAATATCCTATCGAGATACGATATACTAAGACTACATCTGCTAGCGTATGATGAAGTTTATGTAAGATTGCTGTGTTGGTAATATTTTTCAGGTGTATATTGCAATACGAGTAAATCACAATGATCTCGATTTGTTACAAACATTATCTTTATTCTCTTTCCAGCTAAACCTAAAGTCTATTGTTACTTATGTTTGAATGTTATTTATTTTAAAAATCTTGTATTTGTATGGAATAGGTTTACATTTCTCACGTTCATTAGATGTATATCGATTATTTATTTATTTATTTATTTACTCTACCATGTATAGAACTCTCACGACCTTATACCAAATGCAGGGGTGGTCAGAAATAAAGATATGTATAAGATTAAACCCACTTTGTGTGACCGGTGGTGAGCCTATCGTTGTATCGTTGGCGTGGACGCTAAGATCATAAGGTATCGAAGTCGAGTCTTCGTCAGAGTCGAGATTCAGAGACAAATCTCTCTAACCACTGGGCTATTGTGGATTTTAATTCTATCAATTCTATATATTTACTTATGGACATAGGCAAGCTGTATCGAACTTCACACCTGCGATGCTGGTGCCCCTAACTGGTCAGTGTATATTTGACACATTAAACGGGTATTAAGAATTTTAGTGACATCGTGGATCGAATCCAGGTCACTCGCGTACTTTGAAATTTAAAACGTCGAAACGAATTTTTTTGTTGTTTTTTGAGTTTTTTTTTCGTTTTTTTTTGTAGAGTATTGTTAAAGCAATACATAACACAATTAAAAAAGCTTCTAACGCCCATCCCTTAGAAGCTTTTTTATTTTTTATATTGGTTTTTCGTTACCATTCAGATTACTAGTGGTTACACGATATATTTGAGTTGAAGCTGTTGAGAGAAAATGTAATAATTTCAAATAAAAAAAAATATAAAAAGCGCAGAATACTCTAATGAAGCTAAAAATACTTTCGACGGAACTACGTGCACTTGACACAGCCTGAATACGCTATGAAGGGCTCAGGGCGAATAACGTTGATCCGACCTTGACATTTCAGTTAAGACTTCAGTACACGACTGACAGGTGTTCATTGAAAATGCACCCGTTGTCATTAATAGACGCACGCGAAGTAGAATCGTTATCGTTATTATGTTAGGTACTATTATTTTATTACTTGCAATGGTGTCTATTAAGTATCATTACTAATATTCCTATTAACCCTCCAACTAAGCATTACAGCTTGTACCTGGAGCGGTTCACGAGAATAGTCGAATGGCGGGCTAGAACCTGCGACATCATGTTTCGCAGTCCGCATCCTATCCCATTAGGCTATAGGCGCTTACCAATATGCTACCGCTATGTGAAATAATTCCTTAATTTACTTGTTTGTAATTTACATCTTTGATATGATGGATAAGATTTACATTGAATGAGGAAGCTCAAAGTCGCTCAGTGGGATATGAAAAGTGCAATGCTCAAACCGACATAGACTATAGGATCAGCGAGCTAAACTGGCAATAGGTCTGTCACATAGCTCGCCTAGACAACCGTTGGGGACGAAAGGTTCTCGCGTGGCCACCACGTACAGACAAACGCAGGGTGGGGTCGACCCACAAGATGGGAGTGACGACCTGCACAGTGTTGCGTGAAGTCGATGGATGCAGGTGGCTCAGGACCGTGCTTTGTGGCAATTTTTGGGCCTCCCCCAATCTATGTTGAGCAGTGAACTTGTGAAAGGCTGAAATAATGATGATGATGTTGACATATGAATATGTATTATAATGTGAATCTTATTCACTATTACATGATCACATTACAAAAAGTCATAGTAATTATGATATCTCAAGGCGGCAATGTAGGCGATAACTGCGCAGTAGAAATTATAGTGCCGCGAGAGTAAACTCGCAAACACAGAGACACGAATTCGTCTTTATCTTACCGTCTAAAGACGGACGAATGGTTTACCATAGGACCCAGCACAAATACAACCAGACCCGATGGCTTTTGAATAACTTGTGTGTTGCGCAAATAATAATCTCAGCTGCTGCGATTCGAACCCAGGACCCATTGCTCGGAAGTCAGGTAAGCTAATCACTACGCCGAATCATATAAATTAAGCTAAGCTGAAATGAAACTTAATTAATCGTTCGTCACGTAAATTGGAACGCAATGGTAAATGGTTAAACAAATGAAAGCGAGCTCTTTGTTTTGTTACCCATTTTGTCAACATGAACTGTATCCCTATTCAAATGAGGTGTCAAGTGCAGAGGGACACCCACAAAGCGTTCGTGAGTCAAAAATAACAATTTGTTTTTGACAGAACTCTCCGCTCAGAAATGACAAGTCAGCGCTCGTAAAATATCCTGTCAACATAAATGATTATACAGTAAGGAATTTGAATTTGAACGTCGAAATGTAACAAATTGTTCTTTATGTGATAAATCATTTTAAGGAACACCATTAGAGAAAAATATATAATCTGTTTATTAATGAAAATACAATATATATTGATAATCTGAGATTCTACCAGTTTGCCGATCAAGTACTTACGTTTAATTAAAATTTTAAAAAATATTTTTTTTATGATCAATTTGCTTGTCAGTTATTTTAAAGAAATAATATAATTAATTTCGAAGAGAGATATGTGTAGAACTTAAGAGTTAGGGTTGCCGTCTCACATACGGCCGCAACCTCTTGCAAACCAGGTGTAATTTAAATTAACGTTTTAAAATTAAATTATTTATCAAATTAAAGCATTTCTTTATCACTAAACGTTACAGTTGCCTGTGTTAGTGCCCATAAGTTGGGGCTGCTAACTGTTAATCATACACAAGAGCGAGAGAAAGTTAGCGCACCATAACGACCATCAGACAAGGACGCAATGTGTTCGCAGGCCGTCGTTCATAAATATAAAATTTGGTCCATGTGTTTATAAATGAAACCAGACCCGGAAACCAATCATTTTTGCTTTGGCACCAATATTCACTTCGGCTGGGATTTGAACCCAGGACCCATGGCTAAGCTACACCTACATATACGCTAACCATTTAACCACTATGTACTTTATGTACAGATTGTATTTTATAATTCACTATATATCTTTTTATAAATAACTATTGTTTAGCTTTATATATATATATTATTATAATTAATAGAGAAGAATGTAAATGCATGAAAATAGATGAGTAACTGCGCATAAGTACTACCATAGGACTTGAATACGCCTACGTATCTATTGACATATACTTATAAATATATCTTTGTACGTATGTACGTACGACTATGAATAATGTGCTGGTATATCTACCCGTAATATTAATACTTAACTGATAATTTACCAGTCGAAGTAAATATATTCACACTTATACATTCATACACAGAAAACGTAACGCGTTACGTTACCTTAACCATTTTTTCCTACCATGCCCACAAAAGTTTCACTTCGAAAAGATTTTTTTAAATAATGTTTTTCTTCAAACTTTCACTATGTATTTCAATCGCACATATTGATTTAAATTGTGAAATAAAGTCATATCTGCAAAACAAAAAAAATGTAGCAGTCTATATGTGCCCACAGTTGAGCAAAGGCTTCATTCACCAATATTTAAAAGGGTTTTGGAGCTGGGAATGATCCGCCACGATGCTTCAGTGCGGGTTGGCAGGCTTCACATATACTCTCAATAATATTTTCTATTATTTCTCAGACATGCAGGTTTCTTCACAATGTTTTCCTTCACCGCCGAGCACGTGGTAAATGCAAATTAAAATTGCAGTTAAAATGGCTATTAACAATTTTAGTGTTGCCGGCACCAGGGATCGAACCCAAGTCACTCGCTCTCTATGAACCTAAAGCGAACGCCTTAACCAGTAGGCTACAATACTTTCAATGAAATTATAAAAAAAATTATAAGCCTAATTCAACATGATTCGTACTGGCTGACTATACCTATGCCGTTTCCACAAAATTGGGCATAATCGGAAAATGAAATTTGTTGAATTCGAGTGTGAAAAAAAACGGAATTTAATTTAAAGATTCCATACGATTATATTTTACTTGATCTATCTATGCGAAGTCGCCGCGTTTCACTATTATACTACACTAAATAAACAAAAATATGTTATAAAAATAATTAAAGTTCCTCTCACATGTATTGCCTTCTCGAAATAACTCTATGGTCTTTATGAACTGTACCATTCCGAATATTATTATTACTAATTTCTTATCATTAATTAATCATGTCATTATTTTCGTTGGCTACATTTTCCTTAATATGTGAAAAAGAAAAATACTAGGCGTGGTAGAGCCAAGCGGCGGCTTTTGCTGTCGCAGGAATGGGCCGGCTCGTCCGGATAAGTACCACGGCCTCGCAGAATACCGGCGTGAAGTAGAGGCATCTTGTGCTTCTGCGTTTCGTGCGGTGAGTGAGGTAACCGGAGGCCCTCTCCCCCCTCCCCCCTCTCCAAATATGGTAGCGGTATATAATTTTGAGCTACCCCAGGAGGGTACCAGTACCTACGGTTCTGGAGACTCCCTCACTGAGCATCCACGTTCAGGCTTTCCTACGCTACCTAATCGTGGATGCTCAGTCTGCCCCGCGTATTCTGGGGGGGGCAATATTCCGCTCTCTTTCTTTCCTACTCGAGGCAAACGCAGCAAAGAAACTATGGCATCCCCTACCGCGCTCGCCGTGGATTTCTGCAATATCAGGGGACTCCACTCGAACCTTAGCGCCGTTCATTACCATCTTGAAACGGCGAAGCCGGCCTTGCTTTTTCTTACAGAGACTCAGATATCGTCTCCGGCTGATACCTCTTATCTCCATTACCCGGGGTACAAACTGGAACACTCCTTTGTGCCCCGTGCCGGAGTTTGCGTATACGTCAGAGATGATATCTGTTCTCGACGCCTCGGTAGTCTTGAAGGTTTGGACCTTTCTACCCTTTGGCTGCGCATCGACAGCGACGACCATCCGCGCGTCTATGCGTGCCTTTACAGGTCCCATAGCGGTAATACCGTAACTGACCGACTCATCGACCACATCCAAATGGCTACAGATTCCGTGCTACAACAGATCCCATCCGCAGAGATCGTGATTCTCGGCGATTTTAATGCCCACCACACCGATTGGCTCGGTTCTCGCATAACCGATCATGCGGGAGATCTGTTCACGACTTTGCATTAGCATATGGCCTGACACAACTGGTAACCTTGCCGACGCGGATCCCAGACGTGGAAGGTCATACACCTTCCCTGTTGGACCTTTTGCTGACCTCACACCCGGACGGATATTTGGTCTCAGTCGATGCCCTCTTGGCTCGTCGGACCACTGTCTGATCCGGAGTGTAGTGCCTATCGCGCGCCGATCCCGAACGCGATCTGCGGGGTTCCGCCGTGTGTGGCACTATAGGTCGGCAGATTGGGATGGAATGCGGTCTTTCTTTGGTTCCTACCCATGGGGGCAGGTTTGCTTCTCGCTGGATGATCCCAACGTCGTTGCAGATTCTGTCACCGATGTGGTACTTCAGGGAATGGAACTTTTTATTCCGTTCTCTGCAGTGCCTGTCGGAGGTAAATCCCAGCCTTGGTTTGGTCGCACCTGCAAAATAGCGTCACGCCGAAAGCGGAAGTGCTACCAGGCCTGGGCCGATGCATCGGCGTCTCGGGATGCAAAACCAGTGCTCTTAAAACGAGTACAACTCTGCCTCCAGGTCCTTCAAAGAGTTATCGCTGCGGCAAAGTTAAAGCACATTGGCAGAATTGGCGAGAGACTAGTTCGCCTCCCATCGGGATCCCGCGCATTCTGGTCTCTCGCCAAGGCTGTCCAGGGAATTTCTGTCAGCCATCTCTCCCATCTCTACACAAGGAGGATGATTCGCTGGCCCACACTGCAAAAGAGAAAGCCGATCTCTTGGGCTCTCTTTTGCATCAACTCGACTCTTGATGACCGGGGAAACTCTCCACCTACCATCCCGTGGTGTAAGTGCTCCATGCCGGAAATTCAGTTTCTGCAGAGCTCAGTGCGAAAGGCACTCCGCTCCTGTACATTCATAAGTCGAGTGGGCCGGACGGAATCCCTCCAATTGTGCTGAGGATGTGTGCCCCTGAGTTGGCACCGGTTCTCACGCGTCTTTTCCGGCACTCCTACTCTTCAGGCGTCGTCCCGGAATCTTGGAAGACAGCATTTGTGCATCAATACCGAAAAAGGCGACCGCTCTGATCCGTCCAACTACAGGCCTATTGCCATCACCCCCTTGTTATCTAAAATAATGGAGTCACTCATCAACACCCAGCTCCTGAGGTACCTGGAGGAACACCAGCTGATCAGTGACCGACAGTACGGTTTCCGTCGCGGACGATCAGCTGGTGATCTTCTAGTTTACCTGACTCACCGATGGGCAGAAGCAGTTGAGTCTAAGGGGGAGGCTTTGGCGGTTAGTCTGGACGTAGCGAAAGCATTTGATAGGGTTTGGCATAAAGCGCTTCTTTCAAAGCTTTCATCTTACGGGGTTCCTGAGAGATTGTGCAACTGGGTCACCAGCTTCCTCACGGATCGGAGCATCAAGGTTGTTGTCGACGGTGCATGCTCGGACCCCAAACCCGTGAATGCTGGTGTTCCACAAGGCTGTGTGCTATCTCCCACTCTGTTCCTTCTGCATATCAACGACATGCTACAAATCAGTAGCATTCATTGCTATGCAGACGACAGCACGGGTGATGCCCTATATACAGGCCGTGCGAATATTTCTCGGGAACACGTCGACGAGTGCCGGAACAAACTTGTGTCTGAAGTCGAGACCTTGTTATTCAAAGTCTCGGATTGGGGTCGACGTAATTTGGTCCTATTCAACCCCAAAAGACACAGGTTTGCGCGTTCACCGCTAAAAAGAATCCCTTTGTCGTTTCTCCTGTTTTTGAGAACATTCCCCTTATTGCCTCAGCCAGTATCAGAATCCTTGGCGTTGACATATCGAGCGACGTTCAGTTCCGTGGTCACTTGGAGGGAAAGGCCAAATTGCCCTCCTAAAAGCTTGGTGTGCTCTGTAGAGCGGGACAGTATTTCATGCCGGTCCACCGTTTGCAACTTTATAAGGCGCAAGTTCGGCCCCACATGGAATACTGTTCTCATCTCTGGGCAGGGGCACCCCAGTACCAACTCCTTCCATTTGACCGCATCCAACGTCGAGCGGCTCGAATTGTCGGCGACCAAGCTCTCTCTGATCGGCTTGATCCTTTGGCCTTGCGAAGAGATGTTGCTTCTCTTTGCATTTTTTACAAAATTTTCCACGGGGAATGTTCTGAGGAACTGTTCGGATTGATCCCAGCTGCTGAGTTTCATCATCGTACATCGCGACTGAATTCGAAGTTCCATCGATACCACCTAGATGGTTGGCATTCCACCACAGTGCGTTTTAATCGAAGTTTTCTGCCACGCACTTCGACTTTGTGGAATCAGCTGTCGCCAGCAGTATTTCCGAATAGTTACGACTTAGGGACCTTCAAGAAAAGAGCTTATTCCTTCCTTAAAGGCCGGCAGCGCATCTGTAGCTCCTCTGGTGTTGTGGATGTTCGTGGGCGTCGGTGATCACTTACCATCAGGTGAGCCGCACGCTCGTTTGCCCCCTTCTTCTATAAAAAAAAAAAAAAAAAAACTTATTTTAGCTAAATACGTTACAAAAAAGGATTAGTGCGTATTGACGTTATTCCTTTTTTTAAATTAAAAAAAATTACAAACAATTTTCGCTTTTCAATTCATACAACACAATTCGATTCTGAGCTATGCAAGTCTATAAAAGATTTCGAAAAAGCAATTAAACGACTGTTATGATTAAGATGTAAGAGATAGAAGGGAAATGGATAAAGTTTAATTTAACGTCGAAGCCATGTATTACCAAGTTAGATCACAATCGGGACACCTCGGTTAGTACGCACGTACTTCGTGGATCTTATCTCTCGAACTTAGTGCGGGTCTAAGTTCTAACTTTGATAAGCGCCGCGCTTTCGAAGTCGTCTGACCACAACATTCGTAATCTGATTTTGCCATCTGCTATTCAAACAGACGGACACACATTGAAAGTTTGCTTTCCCTTTAGTGGCATTTGAAAGCATTATAGAGTAAATAAAAGGAGTTTAAATATTTGAATTCGCATAAGAGTTTAGACTCAATCATGGAATTTTAATCGTGGTAGAGCCATGCGACGGCTTTTGCTGCTGCGCGAATGAGCCGGCTCGACCGGGTTGATACCACGGCTTTGCAGAATACCGGCGTGAAGTATAGGCATCTTGTGCTTCTGCGTTTTCTTCGGTGAGTGAGGTAACCGGAGGCCCACTCCACCTCCCCATCCCATTCCTCATCCTCCCTCGCATCTCCCAAATACCTTAAAAGGGCGGCAACTCATCTGCAGCACCTCTGGTGTTGGTGATGTACGTGGCCGACGGATTACCGTCGCCCACGTACGTAGTGATTACACTTATCATCAGGTGAACCGCTTGCTCGTTTGGCGCATTACCCATTAAAAAAAATGCAGTCGTCTATGGTACTACTACTATAATAAAAACCTTTATTATCAACCCTCTTTTCATCTGAGTTTATATTGGAACATCGTGACAGGTGGTGTGAGCTTGCCGTTTCAGTGTCCAGGCCAACGAACCGAATCGTACATGAATCTAAAAAAAACTCATTAGCACGAGATCGCATTAGAATGCCGAACGTTTCTCCTGATTCTCCCTTTATTTATTTACTATTATGTATACTAGGACTATGACACGAGAGTCCTGATGGTGAACAATCCACCAATTCCACCTTGCTCACCAACCCGTTTACCCTTAGTGATTTCAAACCCAAGTAAGGAAAGTAAATAAATTCCCGAGACCCTACGGTGTCCCGGTTTCCTATGTAAAAAAAAACCTATACGGGAAGACGAAAACTAAACGAAAAACAAGATTCCAAGCCGTAAATAAAGAAACGGTCTGTCTGTAAACATCGTGGACCGTTTTCTGTAGTATAAGCATAGAGCTTACCGAGGCTTAGCTTTGATAAGCAATAATCCGCGATTAAGGCTTTTGAACGCTCCATGCTGCGGTTCCCGAAGCTGTTTTTCTAAAAGGCGCGTCGCCTTTGAAGCCTGAAATATACCGGATAGTTTCTCATAAGATTTGTTAGTATTTTTTGTTTTTAAATTAAGCTTGTTAGGTTTTACAGCCCGCCAACCCAGCACTGAAGCAGCGTGGCAGGCCATTTTCGACTCCAAAACCCTCTCAGATATTTGATAAGGATGATTTTGCCCAGCAGTGGGCACTTACAGGCTGCTACTATAAGTTTTATAGATGAATGAATTTAGATGAAGTTTTAGAAGATTTTTTTTATTTTATTATATTATCAAATTTAATTCTAAGGTTATATTTTATTTCACTTCTGAATGCAAAAGAGACACTGTTCAAATATTGTTATTAGTTAATTAAATTTTTTAGGTATCTGTCAATATAGGAAACACCCTCGCACGCGATACACCTTCTGTCTGGCGGACAGACGTACTAATAGCTGAAAATCCATTCTACTTTTCCGAAAACAAATGCCGCTGGCCAATGAAGGCCACAAAGTTGCCTGTGTTCCAGAATTCCATACATTCTGATGGGTGTGAAAACATTAATTATCAAAAGTTGAGTGTAGCGAGTGGGCGCACTATTGCCCCCCTCTGTAGCCGCGCCTGCTCCGAGGTCAAAGACTTACTAAGAAAATGCCTCGTTGCACTTGCTGCATGAAGCGGAGAATGCTTCTTCTACGCTCCAGCTGTCCCATTTACGAGAATACGCTACAACAACAGCTCCTTTTTTCGCAGCCTCCAGTTATTTCGCTGTCGTCTGTACCATCCAATTAAGGTAATGTACAAAATACCCGAGACATTTTCTGCTAGTTCTTCTCTGGAAAGGTCTTCTTTTCGATTATGTGTAGATAATGACGTTCCTGTGAGCTTTAAAAAAGTTTCGGCTTTAAGTTTGGTGTCGACTCAAATTTACATAGGTCAGTTTGAGTACACATGAAAGCTACAACTAATCTAGGCGCAGTCAGCGTACATAATCTGTTAACAAAATCAAAATCTCTTATTCAACAGACAGATGTTCAGCCCAACTTTATCTGGTGCACGTTGAATTTTCCTTTTGTTCAATAAAAGTTTCATGTTTCGCTTGTCCGTGAAGTCAATGCCAGACTGATCTGTATTTATATAGCATTGCGTATTTCTAAATCATCGCAGTAGAGTGACAGAGCATTTCAGAGAATTTAGAAAATCATTTTTGGTTTATAATTCTAATAGCCATCATTCTAATTCAAAATTCTCCATCAACACAAATGAGTCCGTGATAATACACAATAGTCGTACATCGATATTATCTTTGAATAGACCGTGTGGAGGCATCGTAAGATCTGCCTTTTTCTACTCCTGTGTCATGAGAGTCATCTAAGAGCCTTGAAAGTATCATGGTGTACAACAGATCTCTAAATGCCAGACTATAAACACACATACCGACGATGGACAGAAGCATAACAACTAATAATTACCATGTCGTAAAGGTGGAACAAGAACAGGTCTGCGAGAATGAAGATCAACTCCAATGTAACCTTCATTATGTGTTTAATATATGCGCTCGCACATGTCATCCATAGGTGTAGCCGAGATTATGGATTCCAATTTGGCACAGCTCAGAGCAGCTAAACACTTTTTCGTGTTTCCGGGAGGTAGAACAAGACAATTGGCTCGGCTCGTTGCAGTATTTGCTCCCGAAGATTGCTCTAAGATTTGTATGTCTTTTCCCTTAGTCGCCTCTTGCTTCACCCACGAGAAGAGAGGAGTTGGTAAATTCTTATGTTGTAACCATACGTCATTCTCTATGCTCTTGGTTAAATAAGGAGCGTTTACGTTTTTATACATTGATAAACTTTTTTTAGTTTTTAGTGGGAGAAAAGCGCTAACACCTACCAGTCACCGAAGGTTATGTCAGGATCAACAAATATGTAGTTAAACAGACTAAAACCACCACGGTAGACACGCTGTAGGTCTGGTGGCCTTCACAGTTTCGGCGGAAGAGACTCGCGAGCAGTAGGCCCGCAGATTTTTTTTTCCCTTAGTCGGCTTTTCCGACACACACGGGAACAAAGAGATTGACTGATTCTTACTCTCTCTTAACCTAACAAATATTATTCTTGTCTCGGCATAACCTATTAATTATTTTGACATTTTTGTCTGATTAATGTTGATATACCCTGTCTAAATCAAGATACTATTTTTTTTAATAAGCATGAAAGTGTAGACTTCATTAACACTTAGTAAGGATTAAATACTTAAAATAATCACCACAATTTTTAATATTCTCATATATTATTTCTTTTAGGATGTGTCTTCAGTAATATCATCAATCATCATCAACCCTCTACAATACATATCAAATATCCGGTGACCAAAAAGAGTTCGTGTGGTTTATATGATAGAAAAAGAGGTCTTGTAGATTTATTTTTTTAACAATTCATGCATATGCATAAGCACCCTCGTATTCGACAATGCTTTCCCGACAAGATACAAGTGTATACATCCCGCCCACGTAAAAGGATATATTTTTTTGTTTAAAAACTAAAATTTTAGACCAAATATATGGTTATAATAATATATGCATTTATTTTCTCGTCACAGAATACAGACCGTATGTAATTAAATCCAACTTAAAAACTTTACTAGTCATCCTTTAGACTGGTATACGTGAAGAGCTGGTGTCTGAGATAGGCAATGGGATCCCAGTAATACAGATCACCAGGACCTCACCCCTTGAACACAAAAATAACAAAAATTTGTAGTACCAATAGAGAGTATATCAATTGGCTATGATTACATTAAAACAGTGATAGCAGAACAATAAAAACTAAAACTATAAAAAAAAACTACACTTTTTATTGCAGTCTGGGCTTATAGTAGGAGGGCTACCGAATTATGAATGTATGTAAAAAAAAAGCGGCGTATGTCTGATTGTGTATCTGTATATGTGAGGGTTAGATATAAGTTTTGTGTTACTTTTTCGTGAGTGTTTTTAAGGTAGTGTTATAAAAAGTGTGTTAGTGAATCAATATACTGACGAGCCTGTACAGGTGACGTTGGTTGTAAATATTAAGCGAAAGAAATCACAACATGTCAAAATATGTTTTTATAGTGAGCGACGACTAAACATGCCCGAATTTTTGTGGTCACCTGATACAATATCTCATGCAGATATCTTGTCGCGCTTGGCAGACAAGTTGGTGAGTTTTTGCACTCACAAATGTTTTTAAAAGGAAACTGGCATTCATAACACACCAATAAAAAAAGCCAATTATTTTATGTTGCATCGAAATTGCGTTCTGTTTGTTCGAAATCACAAAGCAAAGGGGGATACAATGGTCCCAATTAATGCTAAATACTACCGACATTATTAAGAGCGTAGCGAAATATGAAACTTTGAATTGCGAGGTAGAAATGAACGGACCGTAACCTACCTCCGGTGGAACGTGGATAGCTTTAAAGGAAAACAGAGAATGCAGACCACTACTCCTTTGGGAACAACTACTTTCTATGCAACCACAAATATTTTATTTTAGTGAAATTAAAATACAAATTGTGAATTGAATTCTTTAAGGCGTCTTTTAAAATATAATGCAAAATCTTGCAGAATCTTGAAAAAAGTATTCAGGTAGTACTAATGGTTTTGGAACCGCGACGAGAATTTCACGTGTCATCTCAAGCCTGCTGGTTTTCACATGATGTTATAATATAAAAGACCTTCTTAAAATACTATATGTTAGAGCTTTTTTCTTATTACGGAAAAGGGGCGGAACTTCGGAAGTGATTACCGTCGCCCACGCAGGCCCAATCGAACAGTAGCAAAAGCTACCGCTTGACTCCTCCACGTACATAAATTATCGTTACACCAGCATCTAAGCAGTAATACTGAATATTGGCTTCCAAGATAGAATATTTTAAAGGACCGTCCTAGTCCACTCCTATCAATAGTCCAATCCTGGAAATAGTACTCTTGACAATGGGAGGATCTACCATAAATGTATATGCAAAGAAGGCGGGTAGGTGATCGCAGTACCAGGACAACTCACACCGTCAACCCTCTGTATATTTTCCGTCTGGCATTTGTTAAGGTGTTATTCTTACGTAGCAACCACCCGTCCATTGAATTCCCCGTCGCCTCGTCTAGAGCCGTTATGTTATTGTCATTTCAAGTCACAGCACCAGACAAGTATTATTACTTGTTGTGTGTTATCGGTCTGGCTTCGGGTGGCGACGTTTGGCTTGTGCGAAATACGGCAATTGGCAGGGATCTCGCGGGTGCTTACCACCTATAGTGTTAAATACTTATTAGTCAAAAGTTTTGCATAGAACTAAAAGAACTAGAAAAGTTGCATAGAACATATATGTTATTTCTTTAAAATCGACTCCGTTATTTTTAATAACAAAAAGATGATGGTGTTAGTCCTGAAGTTGTGAGTAGTAAAAGGTAAGATCGGTGCAGTCGCATTTTTTAGGGAACGTGTGCACTAAAGCTGTCTTTCAAGAGTTTGGGACGATGTCTCAAGATTAGGAAAACCGGAACGTCGCTTGAGTATCCTCAACTCTTGGGCACACATCCTCAGCACAATTTAAGGGATTCCGTTAGGCTCAATCAACCAGGCAGAAAAGTGTTTTTAATATTGAATGGTGAAGAAATCGGACGTCCGGCATGGAGCTCTTTCACCACCGCATGGTCGACGAAGAGTTCATCCTGTCATCAATAGTCGAGTTGAATTTTAAAAGAGAGCCCAGAAAATCAGCTTTCTCTTTTCCAGTGTGGGCCAGCGAGTCGTTCACCTTGTGAACCACCAGATGGAAGAGAAGGTTGGTGGAAATTCCCTTGGATAGCTTGAGCGGTAGATCAGAATACGTGGGTTCCCGAAGGGAGGCGAATTTAGATTTCGCTTTTTTCCTCCAATTCTGCCAATGTGCTCTGACTTTGCCCCGACAATAACTCTTTTGGAGGACCTGGAGGCAGCAGAAGGCAGCAGAATTGTAATATTTTTTAAGAGCGCTGGTTTTTGCATCCCGTGTCGTCTAAGCATGAAAAAGCTAAGCCGGCTTCGCCATTACGAGATGGTAATGAACGATGTTAAGGTTGGAGCCTTGCCTTGTTAACCCCTGATATTGCAGAAATACACGGTGAGCGCGACAGGGGTTGCCGTTGTTTTTCCTCGAGTGGAAGGTGCATAGTACCTATCGGGATTCAGATGAGTTTCCGAAGTGAAGAAGGGATCCCATGTTACAATATTAATTAAGCACAACTGAAAGTAAAAACAAATTGTACAAAACATATTTCACATTACTTGGGACACAAGTAACAGCTACGAATCCGTCTAGCATCTACAAATAGTCCGGTCAACAATGCTCGGAGGGCTATTGTTATGAGAAGAAGCCTGCAGCGTAGCTATTCAAGCTATATTTTATTGTTATTCGTTAAAGTACAACAAAACGTCGGTTCATTTAAATCATATCACATGGTAGAATGCTGTAAAACAGGTTTTTATTGTTTTAATATTCATGACGGTATGTTCTGGAATTTCAATAGTGCAACGAAAGCAGCTTTCTTTCCAAATTTATTATATGAAACGTCTGAAACGAATTTTAAAATAATTTGAATGAAATGTAAAATCTCGTATGTTTTTGTATTTATTATGCACAAAGACTATGAAATCCAAACCTTTTAAGATACCGGAAACCACTGCGTCTAAAGAAAAATTTGATACATAGAAATATTTTTTAAATCCTGCTTTTGAGTGATATTAACTAGCTACTTCTACTACTTGTGCCGTTGGCTTGTATACTAATACGGCAATAGACTCACCACCTGTCACGTAGTCCCAAAATGACATCTGGTAAAAAGTCTCCGTATACGTTATACAATAACATGGACTTAAATATACAATACTGAGGATATTGTATATACAATCGAGAGCGTATATTGTTTTAACCGTTGCAATCTAAAAATCCACAGCTAAGTACAAATACAATCCGCTATCATATTAAACGAAAACCTTTTAGATTAAAATACGTTCAGATAAGTTTAGTTTATTCATCAATAATAACGCAGAGGTTATAATATTAAAAACCTAAAAATTTATGAATCACTAACAGACATCTTTCTCGTTTATTTATTTGGATTGGAGTCGCTGGTTAGTGTAAAAAGGAGTGCGTCCAGTTGTAGCGTGACAAGACACAATTATGCTGTTGATGTGTAGGTATCAGTAGAAGGCTGGTTGCACCAATATACTGTTGAACATATATTCCCCCACATGGGAATTCGCGATTACTTTTGTACACGCCAGGTACTTAACGCACACTGTCTGCTCATACAAAGGTTTCAACATCCTTTGAAAAAGTCAATGTACAATGTGTATCTCTTCAATATCTCGTATACATAAATACTTGTCTGTATGATCGGACTGAGGTTATTTCTTATCTGCAATAAAACCAATGTTGTGCAGCTCTCATGGAGCTGGCATAGTTAACCCGGGCATCATAACATCTTATATCATATTCGTAATCTCTCATCTATTTCAATTATTTGAAGGACTCGGAAATCACCTCGTTGCATTGTGACGTCAGTCAACCTATATAGATCATCATAAGGTTATCATAGAATAATAACCTAATAACCTTGCACACAAAAACTTCTGTCAAGATTTGATATAACGATGTTCTGACATTGTTAATATCTATGGAAAATAATCAAGTTTAAAATTGGATTAATTTAAATAATGATATCGAACTCTAGTATCCTGAACGACGAACAAAACAAAAGACAAAAGGTGATAAATCATGTACAATAATAACCATACAAAATAGTATTAACCTTATTGCTACTACGAAAATGTTCTAATTTTTAAAATAATGTCAGAAATGGCAGCCCAATAACAAGTACGACATTTGACTTTAAACTCAGGTCAAAGACTAATATTGCTTAAAAAAAAGCAAACATAAAGAGTGACCTATTAAATAATTTTATGAATTTTTTAACTGACATTTCGATTAATACACGGACCGTGCTCTGCACACTGGCGACTGCGCACACAGACACCACCTTGTCGACGCTAACGACCTCGATTACAACCAAAACGAGCCCTCTTCAGTTGAAGCAGATAATCTTCCAACGTAACCTAACATAGAGTGGTTCCGTTATTGTCCTCAGGTAAAGTGGACGAGAAAGCGACACAGCTACACGCGATCGCATCGCTGAAGGTGCTGCTGGAGGCCACAAGGCCCACGGCGGGCGGTGCGGGTGCGACGGCAGCGCGGCACTCCGCCGCGGCGGCAGCACAGGCGAAGGAGACTCCGCTCGATCTTCCCAATGGGGGCCTCGCCGATGTACAGTTAGATGCGATAGAAGAGGTAAGGAGTACAGCTAAATTTCTACACTTCGTCCAGGTGTGATCTTTACTAATAATATCTTTCATCCCGTGAGAGTCCTAACTAAACATGGGTAGATATGGAATTTTAGCATATTTGTCTAAATATTGATCCGTCACTTGAGAACAGCTTGACCGATTTAGATGTTATTTTATTTGTTGTGTAGAGATTATCCCCAATATCAATATATCAAAGATTTCATAATCCTCTCAGTCTAGAGCTAGATAAATTAGATGCACCTATCACCACATTTCTTCACGCCCTGGGTTGACTGTTAGAGAATGCCAAAAGGCATTAAGTCCGCCTTTTGTTATCCTTTTGGTGTAGATAATAAAGTAAAAATAAATAAATAAATAATCACCAGCAAGCCATGATATTTGGATAGTCCCTATAGGTACTCATGTTAGATCTGAGAACTCATTATGAGAAGTATAAGAGGGATATCAATCTCATCTGTATACGTTGAACCCTGCTGATAAACAGACAAGGCTACCGACTGATGGCGCAAAATTCACCCATCTACGCCGGACCTAAATCTCGCAGACTAATGATAGGTAACGAGCATTTCAAGTGTGAGGGTAACGGTAATGCGCTCATCTGGTGAGCATGAACAAATCTTCAAAGCACGGCATGTTTTAGGAGTTATCATTGGCGCCACTACTGGCACCTAGGTATTTATTATTATTTTAGCCCCTTAATTTACGTGACGTAATACAACAACTTAAAAAAGCGAACGCCAACATTTCAGCTTCTACCTTTTACGTTAAAATAAAAATGTACTGTTGAAAATATAATTAATTTGTATTTCCTTGGACTGGACTATTATAAATTCTCGTAAGAGTAAATCTTACTCCTTTCTTACTAATTGGATGTTACGTAGCAACGAGTCACATTAAGATAGTGCTACAATAGACTAATATTTTCGTTTTTTTTTTGGCCAGTGTGCTACAAAATACCCGATAGCCTAGTTGGCAGTGAACCTATCTTCGAAACATTTATATGATATATACTAATGTTTATTCTAGTACCACGGATATTTATTTCGTATCTTCATCACCATTTAGTTGAGACGGCATAGTAAAGTAACAATCTGTAAGTCCCCACTGCTGGGCAAATGCCTCCTTCTCAAATACTAGTATCAGAGAGGGTTTAGGAGCCGGGAAGGGCCCGCCACGCTGCTGCAGTGCGGGTTGGCGAGCTTCACATATCCTCGACATAATATTTTTATTATTTCTCAGATATGCAGGCTTCCTCAAGATGTTTTCCTTCACCGTTGATCACGTGATAAATACAACACTTAAAATTGTTATTTACAATGTTATTGGTGCAGGCACCGGGGGTCGAACCCTCTATCTCGACTCGCGCTCTATGACACTAAAGTGAGCGCCCTCACCACTAGGCTACCACGGGAGCCTAAATCTCGATCACTCATCACGATGTATTTCAATTCTACTACTTTACTATTGTCTAACTGTTTTTAATAATTTTACTTAAACTTTTATTCAAATAAACAAACATATTTATCGTACTTATTACATATAACGTAGATAATGTACTAAGATTTACAATTTATAAATCAGGAGTAGGATGGAATGAATCACCTCGTTTCGCGTTATTTCAAACCATATCTGTTTGAAATATTCTGTATTCGACTTCTCATCTGATTCTAACATTTGCAGACGGCTTTAAAAATGAAGTGAGCGAGTTTACATTAAAATAAAATAAATCTTTTCCGAGCTCCGCGAGCACGTTGGTTGGTGCAGTTTATCTGCGGGAAATGAGATATAGGTTTATCAAAGGAACGCCTTCATATATCCTGCCATTGTGTAACAACGCCGGAGCCCTGGAACTTTAGTGAGGATTTATTATGTTATTTGTGGCAGATACGTATTCGATTCTGGATTTCCATTTCACAGGATACACAGTACAATTTATGATCTCTGGTGAAAATCCTTAAATTAACAACTTATTATTGTTTTTATTTTAAAAAATATTTCTCTAATTATTCCACTGGAAATAGACGGTGAACAAATGTCTTCTACAGCTGTGCCAAATTGCAAGTCGACAGGAGTTGTCGTTACTGAATAAAAACCGGCCAAGTGGAGTCGGACTCGTGCATCGAGGGTTTCGCGCATTATACCTGTGTTATACTCGTACATTTCCCAAAAAAATGTGTTTTTTTTGGGAAATGTACGAGGGTACATTGTACATGTACAGGGTTTGCACTACAATCGCAACAAGTGTGATGCAATCACATACAATGTGTTTAGATGTTGTTTACGTAATAAGAGCCAAACAGTGGTTTTTTCTGATACTCGAATGGGCCGGCTCTTTCGGGGTAGTACCACGACCTCGCAGAATACCGGCGTGAAGTAGAGGATTCATTGCTTTTGTGCCCACTCCCTCTCAACATCCTCCCTTCTCATCCTCCTTACCATCTCCCAAATATCCTTTAAGGCCGGGAACGCACCTGCAACTCCCTTGGTGTTGCAGGTGTACGGGGGCGTTGGCAATTACTTACCATCAAGTGAACCGCACGCACGTTCGCCCCCTTTACCATAAAAAAAACCGTTTTAAATAGTCGTTTCTGGTAGAGAGAACTCTTACTTTTAAATTTTTTTTTGTGGTATATTTATTTTATGTTGGTAGGATATCCGCCAAGACGAGACATTTATTATGTGAAAATTTTAACCGGCTATCTATTACATTTCTAAATATACAGCCCTTAAAAGGTAGGACATACAGACAGATAGACGGAAGGAAAGACGGCATAGGCTTAGGGCTACGTAGAGAACTATTTCTTAGCTGTTCCAGGGTTCCGTTACGACCAGTTCAACAGATCACCGCTCTACCTATTCATATTCAATTTCATGTCATACAACCTCCTCCAGAAACACCCATGTGAAGTCAAACGTTGCTAATTTGGCGCGTAAAATTGCACCACACCATGGGTTGACTGGTAGAGAAGGCCTGTAGGCATTAAGTCCGCCTTTTGTGTCCTTCTGTATAAAGAGAGAGAAAAAAGAAAGAAAGAAAGAAATAATGTTTATTAGATGCTACCATAAAACAAAAGTATAACAGATAATACACGGTATTTAATAAATGGGTATGTTGGATTATAGCAACGAAAAGGCATTCGACTCAGCATTATGCTGCACCAGTGTAGCTACAGCGCTGATATTCTGCCGCCGCTCTTATTACATCTGCTTATAAAGTAATGCAATGAAGATTAAATTAATATAGTCATTCCTGTAAACTTTTACATTACTATATGTAGGATGACTAATATAATAACCGGTCAAATGAGTGACGGGCCACCCTCTTTTAGAGTTCCGCACATCAATTCAATTAACTTTTTTTTAACTAAATATTTAATGAATCGGTGTTTTCGGTGTTCGTTGTTTAATATTAGTATGTAGTACATGATATACTTAAATTCCAAATTTCTAACTTATTTAGTTTTTGAGATAGACACCTTAACAATAACGGTCCAAAACTTTGACGGCCTTCCATTTCTTTATTTTTGAAGATCAAAAGAATTAATAAATTGATTTGCACTTTACACAATGAGCTTTACACAATTACACCTGACATAGGGGAGGGATAAAAATATTTTTCGAACCACAACGATTTGTTTTTTATTAAATTTCTATTAAACATTCTACCATTTCCGCATCACTAACATTGCATCTGATCCTTCTTCTGGTTTTATATATGGTAAAGGAGGCAAACGAGCCAGCGGCTCACCTGATGGTAATTTATTACCGGCGCCCACGTGCATCTGCAACACCAGAGGAGCTGCAGGTGCGTTGGCGACCTTAAGAAAATTTTAGGAGGAGGGAAGGGGTGAGAGAGAGGGGAATGGTCCGGTTACCTCGCTCACCGAACAAAACGCAGAAACGCAAGGTGCCTCTACTTCACGTCGGTATTCTGTGGGTCGTGGCACTACCCCAGTGATCTAGCCCATTCGAGCAGCAGCAAAAGCCGCCGCTAGGCTCTAGCATGGTTTGATCGCATGAGCAATAATACATCGAATATGAAAAAGCACAGAGTGTGGGCGTACCTGCGCAGGTGAACTTCCATTGGTAGATTCATGTCGCATTGTTCGCAATCGGCTGACTGTCTACTGTTCGTTCTCTATGTCTTAGTATCAGACTTTCTAGCGGTGACATAACATAGTAAATTTTTTAGCGTGAAAAGAAAACCGGCAAAGTGCGAATCGGGCACGCGCGTCGTGGGTTTCGTATCAGTAAAATATCTGTATTAAGTATTTATCAAAATAAGTGTGTTGTGTTTGTGTCATTCAGTTTGGGATCCTTAGCGCGTGCCCGACTCTAACATGGCCGTTATTTTTATTATTTGTTGTTTTACTTTATCGTTTACACTATAATCACATCAAGTTTTACGCTAGTAGTATCTTTCTACGTTAGAGCCAAAATAAAAACACGTTTAAGAGGCAGTGTTGCGGGATGTTTCCTGTATGGGGGCTCCCCCTTTTCGACTTTTGTTTCTTTTATAATTTGTTAGGATATCCGCTATAATAACACATATTCCGTGGAAATTTCAACTGGCTATCTATTACGGTGTAAAATATACAGCAGCAAGGGCACAGCAAGGGCAGACAGACGGACGGACGGACTAAACAAACGGATCTAAAAAATTTACAAAATTGTACGATTGTAGGACAGGAAAAATAAACAGAGTCGTCCATGTGCATCCATTAACAGAGCTTTATAAATTTCTTAAATGTATCTCTTTATTTGCTAGGTGTACAAACTACGACGTTTTAAAAAATAAATCCCCTATTCCTAGCGGAGGCTCTCCATCGGATTAAAGTATTAGTGTATTTGCGGATTCGGCTTCGGAAAATGAAGTGTTCGAGTTAAGTTTAAGGAAAAATAAGATTTATTCAGATCTCCACCAGCGCCCCTGCCTGTATTTCTATGGAGAGCAATTCAGATACATGTTTTTTCTAAGAAGAACCCTTTCAAATATTCTATAATTTATATTTACTAATAGTATCGTAAAACTATTTTTTTAGATAGACAGTTACTTGTAGAATGGCTTTTAAAAGAGCGTTTAATTTTTCTAGAGTGAAGTTTCTGCTTTTACTTTATACTATAACCTACAAAACATGATACTTTTCTTATGTAAGTAAAAAAGGATGGAGCAGCCTACTTCTCAAATATCTAAGAGGATTTTGGACCCAGGAAGGGTCCGCCACGTTGCTCCAGTGCTGTTCGGCGGCTTCACATATCCTCGTTAGTAATATATAACATTATTACTTCTCACACATGCAGGTTATTCGGTTTTCGATCATGATGTTTTCCTTCAAGCCGAGCACGTTGTAAATACAATACAATTTGAATATTATAAATTCAAACATACCTAAAATTATATCATATTTACCTTTCGAAATACTTATTCTATTTTGCTCTACGACCTGTACCAATCCACAATGCCAAAAGGCATTTCAATAAAAGTGCCAATAAAAGTTGGCACGAATGTCTCGATAGAACTTCTTGGAAGAATTTCTTGGCCGTACTCACCACGCTAAGCAGGAGGGGGTTTGGCAAACAAAGTGCCCGATGTCTTCGCACAAGTCCCGCAGATTTGACTTGGACATTTTTGGGATGTATTTTCTGTGCCAATTATGGCATCCATGGGCTGGCAGGGTGCAGACCGTCAACTGAGTTTGACATTTGGAGAAAAATTTCGTAACACTCACTCACTCTTGTTTAAAAAAAAAACATAATATTTTTTCCATTTTTGCGTTCCATTTGTCGGCAGTGAATTTTTTTGATCTGTTGATATTCTGCGCGAGCTGGTAGACATTAGAAATTGTATGCACGAGTTTTCTTTTTATTTATTGGTGACAAAAGACCTAACAATCTACCCGACGCGAAGAAGGTTACAGATGGGTTAACACCCCTGAGGACTGCGATGGAATGCCTCATGGCCTGTAATCATACTGGCTCTCTATACCTTTCAAACACAACAGGTGTTATACTGCTGCTTGTTGGTAGATATGTTGGTAGATATGTATAAGAGGATGGTACAAAGATGGAGCCTACCATCAGTAATGTCTGTCTAAGTAGGCACCACTACAGTATCTGGTTAAATAAATAATTGTTATTCTCCATTATGAGTATAGATAGAACAATAAACTAAGCACCGTGACGTATTTTCCGCGTGTTACAGATAGGAGACCTGGAGGACGACACGACGCCGTTGGACATGTCGTGGCCCTCGGGTTTCCGCAAGCGGCTGACGTACCTGTTGGTCGCGCCAATTGTCTTCCCACTCTGGATGACCCTCCCGGACACACGCACGCCGAGAGGTAACCGTTCAATGTTCTGCTCGACTTGCATCTGTTCACGTGGCTCTAAAATATTCAATTTCCATTTGGATTACTTAGAAAAAATATTTTTTTTGGAAAGTAGTGTACTTTTGAGCCGCTGCCACCTCTACCAAGGGGTCCTAGACCTAAGGTCCAATGTTCTTCCTAAGCTTCTTTCGGTAGTGCCTCCTTGTACTATTGTTATACAATAACAATAATTTGTCATCACACTGCGACTTTTGAAATCATTTAATATTGATATGTATGACAGTAAATAACTGAGTAGATAAAGGGGAATATACCATCTTACACTTCTAAGCCGTGGTAGCCGAGTGTTCAGGGCGCTTACTTTCCTGTCAAAGAGCGTGAGTGACCTGGGTTCAATCCCCGGCACCACCAAAATTGTTAATTACAATCTTAAGTGCTGTATTTACCACGTGGTCAGCGGTGAAGGAAAACATCGTGAGGAAACCTGCATGTCTAATAAATAATAAAAAAAAATATTTCGAGGATATGTGAAGCTCGCCAACCCGCACTGAAGCAGCGTGGCGGGTCCTTCCCGGCTCCTATACCCTCTCTAATGCCCAGCGGTGAACACTTACAGGCTGTTACTTTACTTTTTTTTACACTTCTAAGGTCAATCTCACCTGCCCGCGGTGCACTCTGACTTACAACGCTATGAAAACCGACTGATGATGAAATGACCATCCGAATACGCCGAAGTCACATACTACAGACGGGGCCAGTGAATTGGAGCAGCGTCTTTAGTGTTCCAGCACTGCACTGACCAAGCAGCCGCTTGCCCACGTTGGTGTGACTAAATATTCCTTGCATAGCATGACAGCTTAGGCCTACGTCTAGCAGTGGACTGGCTGACTGTAAAAGAAGATTGAGAGAATTATGATACAGTACGAAAATTTATGTATATCTATATAAAATTTATTATACTATTTGATTTACAACATTAAATAACCAAAATGAACACTAACAGAAAATTAGTATCCTCTACCGCTTCTTCCCGTCACTTTATAGGTATTATCGAAGTAAGATAAAAGCTTTTTATAAAACTTAATTGACTATGGTAATATAAATTGAATATTAACAAGCGGTAGTGGCAAAAAACCGCCTTCTCTTTTTCTTATAGTAAGTAGTGTGAAAAAAAATGGGTGACGTAAAGCGAAAAGCTTTTTATTAAAAAATTATCTTTTAATACTGTTAAAAGAGCTGTGGTAACTTTGAACTTAGATTAGATAATAGGTTTTATATTCATTATACACGAGTGACAAAATTTAGTACCTAAAAATGCGATTAACAACTAACTCAGTACTGGGATTCGAACCCCCGCTCGTGCCATAAAATAAGATCAGTGACCTGATCTGAGCCTTGAAGGCTTTCAGACTTGTATTGGATTATATTAAATTCAACAAAATAAAAAAACTGTGTTTGTTTCTTTCACAGGGAAAAATCTGTTCCCTATAACATTTATAGGGTCTATAGTTTGGATAGCGTTCTTCTCCTACCTTATGGTGTGGTGGGCTAATGTGGCCGGGGCGACGGCGCAGATACCTCCGGAGGTGATGGGGCTGACGCTGCTCGCCGCCGGGACCTCGGTGCCGGACCTCATCACGTCAGTAATCGTCGCCAGAAAAGGTTTCGGCGACATGGCCGTCTCCAGTTCCGTCGGTAGTAACATTTTTGATGTTACCGTTGGGTAAGTAAACTTAATGAAATAACTTTGTAATGAAAAAAATGTTCACTCACGACAATGTACACCCAATACTCGGAGGTCAGAGGTATTTATTATTAGTAGTTTCAACCCACTTTTCAACACATTGGTCCACGTGACAGGTGGTGAGCCTTTCTCCATGCTAGTTTTCTGGGCAACGATAGATATCGCACACTATTATGGAAAAAAAACTCTTGGATACATTATTCTTTGAGCCCCTGATATGGAGGCAAATGGCCTTAACCACTCGGTTTTCTCGTGACAAATCATCGTAAGGAAATAGCATCTTTGGAGATTCTTGAAATAATATTATGATCGAGAAAAGTTAATGTACAATAAAACAACTGGGTAGCATTCGAGTCTCGCACGAGACTAGTATTTGTACGGACTAGAAATGATCGTTTATCCATGAGCAATTTATGTATGTAAACCCAACCCGCGAAACATAATACAAATTCTAATTAATTAAAACTTATCGTAACCAACCAATATTACACAAAACGTTTATTATAAGTATTATTGTGTTAACTTTTAACTTGAAAATACATGTTCACGTACAGTGTGTATCAATTTCTTTCGTTGCCTTATTTTTAATACTAGACAACTAGGTACATATTCAAAACCCATACCTTTTTTTTTCACGACCCCACAGTCTGTCTAACTGTGGTCTTCCTAAGCTTAGAAATATGTGGTGGTACAAAACTCTAATTTTAATCTTCATTATATGAATTAATGAATATACTTCATAGTAAATGATATTAAATATCATGATATTAAATATTTAACTTATTTTATTAACATTTGTTCTTTGTTTTTTTGATTTAATTTTTTTTTTTTTGTGAAACGCACGCTGAAGTTTTTTCTTGTTTTTGTTTTGGCTCTATTTTTGTTTGATTCTCTTTTTCGAAGTGGGTATTCTGCTCAACGGTTACAATGATTTAAGAACTGTGTATCTTTTGTTTTTTACTAATAATGCTTTTTTTTCTATACTTGTCCGTGAAGTCAATGAAGGACCCGACTGAAAAACAGTGCTGTGATATCACTGAGACGGGAACCTTTTTGACATCGCACAACAAATTAATCTTTTTCATGTTTTTTGTTTTTTTTTGTTTATTTAATTTATTTTTTATTTTGTGTTTTGTTGTGTGATTGCCAAATAAATGTTTCTTTCTTCTTTCTTACATCACAAAACAAAAAAAAAGTACAGTTTATAAAAGGAAGTAAATTATTAGATTCAAATTGGCGGCCTTACCACTGCATAGCGATTTCTTCCCGGCAACCAATTAGCAATTAATACGTGAACATCGAAAATTGAAGTTCCTTTTTTTATTGTTTATTATAATAGGAGAGGAATGATACTTACATCATTCGAAAGTACTGCCACAGATTTGCAAGTATTTTTCTTAGAATTGATATTTTATATATTTAGAAAATTTCCGAGTACTTTTCTTATGACTATTAAAGTAACAAATAGTTCAAATCGACACTTGCAAAATTAACAATATAGTATTACTACTAATGTGGTAGAGTCAAGCGTTTAGCTGCTGCTCGAATTTTCCGGCTCGACCGGGTTCATATCATGACTTCACAGAATACCGGCGTAAAGTAAAGGCATCTTGCGCTTTGGCGTTTTGTTCGGTGAGTGAGGTACCCCCGCAGGCCCAGTCCCCTCCCTATCCCATCTATCCTCCAACTATCCTTATAGGCCGGCAACGCACCTGCAACTCCTCTGGTGTTGCAGATGTACGTCGGCGACGTTAATCGCTTTCAGGTGAGCCGCTTGCTCGTTTGCCCGGTAACTCATTATAAAATGTAGGACGAATGCATTGTCCCTGAGCTATTTGGCTGTTTGTAATAAAATTATAATGGGATAAATAGGTCTATTAAATAGAAAATTTCGGTATTGCGTGTCCGAGATCGGCTAGGCCCTATACCAACATAATGCCCCACTAAATATCACAACTTCGGAAATCTATTGTTAAATGAAACAAGAATTATTACGAAGGGAACAGAGTTAATAATATTTGTGCACGCAACATAGGGCAGTAGTGTAATTGGCCAAGAAGTTTTTTTTTTGTCCTAAAACCTGCGATACCACAAACAATCGATGTTTTTGGGAATATATGGCTGTAGTTGTAGAAATATGGTAAAGGTCAAACTTACCTCAATACGGACGATCCTCAACCAACCCTACGGAACGCCACCACAAACAAAAAAAAAGAAATCTACCGATTAACATCTTTGTAACGTTTATTAAAAATATTTTATCTTTCAATTTTGTACCGTTCAGCAGTTGATTCGCATATATTGATGAAAACAAAAAAATGCTGCATATTGTATGGTTTCTAACTAAAATAAAAGTTTGTTACCGGTCTGTCAGTCTTATTGTGCCTTTAGCATGTCGCAGATTCGCCGGAAAAGACCGAAGCAATTAAACCCTCGGTACCGCAATCGGCTGGGGAAAAGGGTTCACACATAATATACGACTAAATTCAGCGCATATTATATTCAAGAATGGGTCTTTAACTCTAGAAACGCCACCAACGTTATTCAGATAGAATATGGCGAAGTTAAGACAACGGGGCTGAACGCAACGTATATATTTCACGTGATAGATCCGCGTCGGTTTTAAATTCTGTATGTATAATATAAATGGGCTAGCTCAACGGTTCAAAGTAACATTCACAGAGAATAAGAAAAGTAACTGCTCACGTCCATATACTTAATGCTGAGGTCAGAGTTCTAGAGGCCTAGGTCTAGGTAGAATATTTTAGTTCGAACTGGAATCTTCTGATTTGCAGCCAGATTGCCTATCCATTCGGCTAATGTGGCGGCCACAGAATACCCGCGTAATGATGGTGATCTCCTGGCCGATTTCGAACAAGGCGACGACATTCAAATACTAACGACATTCTTAAACTGCGCAGGAGATTATACCATAAATGTACGCGCAAACAAAGGGGCTCTCACAAGTATTTACCTTCCCATATACTTTCTCTTATCTCAGAGACACGGGACGCACACAATACAACCAGACCCGAAAATCAATAATATGTATTTTTGTTATTAACTACGGCTGGGATCCGAACCCAGGACCGAACGTGAATTAGAAGCATAACACCGCCTCGTTACATTTATGATAACTAGCTAGACTATTTCATTGCAAGCTGCTCCCGGCTCTCTTCTGATACAGAGGTCGGGCAGCTGGCGCGAGCACGACGTGACCCGCGATGTCAATGATTACTGATGAAACTTTTATTTCAGCTTAAATAGTTTTAGTTTCTTTATTTCGCGGCTTCAATTTTCCATAGCAATTCTTCCACCGATACAAATGTCGTGGAGCCGGGCGTTCGCTAAAATTACGTAATCCGTAATTCACCTGGGTTCAATTGGTTGGTGACGCGACCACAAAAAAATGTTAATTCAAATTTGAGCGCTGAATACTCTTTCCTGCTCCAAAACCCTCTTAAAATTAGTGGAGTCCTTTGTCCAGAACGAAGGACATTTAAAGGTTTTGTTTACTTAACTTTTTTTATATGTACTTTACATACACCGCATAATATAAAAAATTGTAGAAAATTAAATAAATTCGTTGTAATAACATTGTGCAGGCTCTTGCTTCCATTATACCTTTATGAGGCAAGCTTAATGATGGTTGGAGGGTAGCCAAAAACGGAAAGAGGTACTTACTCTGAAAACCTAAAGCCATGTGTCCCGTATGAAGCTGTCAGTTTAAAAATAATGGCCATTATGAGTGTAACACTCATTAGTACCATAGAAGGCCGTAGTAACTTTGAGACCGGGCGCATGCGATAAATTTCATAATAAGCGAGTAAATTAGGTTCGATCCCTGATGTCAGCACCGCTTTTAGTCGCAATTTTAAGTGCTCATTTACCAAGCGCTCGCCGGTCGAGGCAATATAAAGTGAGAAAGAAAAGAAAATCTAACAAATTATTAAAAAGTGAGAAAAAATATTTTGTGGATGTGTGAAGTCCGCCAATCCGCTCCGGAACAGCGTGACAGACCCCATCCGGCTGCATAGCTCTCAAATATATGAGAAAAGGCCTTTGCCCAGCCTAGGGCATTTACAAGCTGCTACTTCTACCACATGCGGTGAAGTAAAATATCTTGAGGACTTTAACTACATCTCTGAGGAATTAGAGAAATATATCGCTGATATTTGAAGTCTGCCAAAACATACAATAAGACTTTACAGCCTGGAAATGACCCTCTTGAATCCTTCATGAAAAAGACATGTGTGTTCGAAACAGTGGAACATGCATTGTCTTTATTAACCTTTTTACTACTTTTCACTAGTAAGTGAATTCTTTACCACAGATTTCAGTTTGTACGAATGCTTCTTTGAATCTATAAACACTCCAGGAGTAAACCAGGCGGCTGTGGCAAAAAGTGACTGCGGAAGCCTGTTAGAAATTTTATCAAAAAATAATAATACTGTTGTGAATGAAATAATCCTAACATGACTTAAAATATTGATTATAAAGGTACTGAGACAGCGTTGACAATTTTATAAAACACGTGAACACACACGTTCGAAGTTCGAAGTTCCATCGATACCACCTAGATGGTTGGAATTCCACCACAGTGCGTTTTAATCGAAGTTTTCTGCCACGCACTTCGACTTCGTGGAATCGGCTGTCGCCAGCAGTATTTCCGAACAGTTACGACTTAGGGACCTTCAAGAAAAGAGCTTATTCCTTCCTTAAAGGCCGGCAGCGCATCTGTAGCTCCTCTGGTGTTGGGGATGTTCGTGGGCGTCGGTGATCACTTACCATCAGGTGAGCCGCACGCTCGTTTGTACTTACACGTAATGTACCTTTAAATTTTTGTTTAGTGAAGGCATAAATACATAGTGAAGGCAAGAAGCTTATTCGTATATAACGTAAGCCTCCTGGCTCCTGAAACACAGTTTATCCTAATTCACGACCTATGGATTCATTGAACATAAATAGTTGTTATATGTTTTAGGTCAAATAAATTTATTTCTTTCTTTCTATTAGGCTATGCGAAGCTTGTTTAATGGAGGTCCACAATCTTCGCCTCCACCTCTGGTGACAACCGTAATGGGCTATTATATGATTATTGAAAAATCAGTCAGTCAGTATTGGTATGGTAACAGGCTATGAAAATCCGACCAGGGGCCTTATCCGCTATACCACTAATAATTTCACAAAAAATCTGTGTGTAGTTTCCCTATAAAATCATACCGTGTTATTTTTTAGCACAGTTTCGTCTATCCAACCGTTATGGTAACCAATGAACGAAACCATGTAAATATACCCCCTAAAATTGCAAGTTTTACAAATGCTTACAAAAGGAATCGAACCCGGATGTTATTAAATCGAGCGCCCTGATTAATAAGTAGCTTATTTATCAGAGCTTTTTTCATATGATATAAATAATAAAATGATACAACAATGTCAGTTTTAAATAAAAACAGATTATAAAAATCTGCAACTCAATGAAATTCAAAGTACGTTTCCGTAAACGTTGAGTTCTTTCTACACAAACTGCGCACGTGTCGTTGTGAACAGCTCCCTATCGTCACGATGCACTCCATTGTGGCCGGGACTCTTGATCGTCGACCTCGGCCTTCCCCACTTACATCCCTCTCGACCTCACAAAAGAAAACCTCAGCAACCATATTATCAAACATAAGGTGTTCACGCATTAGAGCGAAGCTTAAAACATTTTTAAAAACTAAATTTATATTAAATGTTATCATTAAACATTCAACAGCAGTATTAGGTCTCCAACAAGTTATGTTTAGTTATAATCACCACGATATACAAACAGATTGGCGAGTTTAGTATTCGGCACTTTGCGCCTCCGAATAAGAAGACTCGAGTTCCGTCTCCTATGACACCCCTATGGTGGACTCACCACGTCACGTCATTACTGCATTACGTCACGTCATTTCTGCATTACTGCATGACATACCGCGGCGTAATAGGATAATGGAGTTAAGTTGCATGCGATGGAGATCGGAATGTTTTTTTTATTTCTTTATTTATAACAATCACACACTTACGTAAACACATACTCAAACAAAATAATTAATCGGTTTAGTATTTGTACTAGTATTGAAAGAGGCTTCGGGTATTGGGACAACGAAACGGTATGCCAAGCGTTGCGACTGCTACAAACTCTCAAAGTTTCATACAGATCTGCCTAAAGTTAGTTTCATTTCTGCCTTCTTGCGGGATATTTGCATATATACATTCGAAATTAATCCTATATCGAAATTATAACATGCAAATGTTACGAGATCGATATTCAACCGTTACTAGAAATATCTGTAAAACTACGTATTGGACATCTTTTGTTAGGTTCGTATCGTCAGCGAATATAAAAATTCGTGTATAACAAAAAGTATGGCCAGTAAGGTGAAAAATATTATATAGTCCCATATCAACGTTTTTTATAAAGTCAACCACACCTGCGCGCGGTGCATTGTGCTAACGAACGTGGCTCTGTCTGTCTGTACTGAACCCAATGCCACAAACTATTGACGGAAAGCAGCGTTACTAAACCAACACTGCGCTCACAAACTCTCCTGCCTCGCGTAACGAAAGGGAAATCTTCAATTATAGGCATTTCAACTTTTGTTGGCGCTTTCTTGGGTTATATTTTATTATATTCTAAGGTTATAGTCCAACTGTGGGCTTAGGCTGACACAGTAGTAGTAAATCAATCAATCGGTTTTCTTTGCCGATCATCCCGTGTACTTAACACTGAATCTGAAAAACTCAACGTTCGACACAGATAAGACGACCAGTGACTCTGTGGTTAAAGCAATCGTCTTCTGCCTCGTGGATTCAATGGTTCATAGCCTAAGCAGAAATACACAAAATATCGAATTTTTCGGTTCTGAACATATTCTGATCGACAGTAATCAATCAGATTGAAGCATATTCCTCCGCATTTACTTATCTTTCCCTTCCGTATTTGAAATTGCTAAGTGGTGGGGCACTACAAAGTCAAAATAAGGTTCTGAGTCCACCCTTGATGCATCTAAAATATAACTGTTCACTTTTATATGGCCTCGTAATACTTTTTAAAAGATTTACACTAAACTTCGGTGTCGTATGGAGGTAGTTAGAACGTACACTTATTACGAAAGTTCTGGTGACGCTCAACCGAATTAAAGCAATTTTAGTTTAGCTCGTAAGGACGCTTTTAAGGATTGTATAACGTGAAACTTTTCACTTAGTTTCACGTAATTTAACCTACATTGCTTGCGTGCTTCATAAACTTGTATTTGCTCAAATAATCAAATGTTTACATTTAAATATGTTTGGGATCAGCAAGCTGAAGTAGCAGTGCGCTTGCTATATTGCTCGTAGAACTGATAACCGTTGGGAGTGGAAGGTTCTTGGCAACCGCGTGCAGGCAAACGAAGTTCGAGTAGATCCACCACAAGATGGCGCGACGAACTGCAATGTTGCGGGAAGTAGATAGATGTATGCAGGTGACTCCAGATGCTTTCTGGAGAATCAAATCTATCGAGGAAGCTTATGTTCAGTACTTGTATGTTTTTGATTATTGACTTGTGTTTGATTGTAATGGTAATGAAAATTGTGATAGTTCGAAACACTTTTCTAAAATTTTTTAAAAAAAATTTACGGAGAGATAAAAATGACGTCTTGACATTTCATTCTGGCTTGTTATAGATGGGTTCACTCGGTGGACTAGACAATTATGAGAAATGAGTTTTACAATTAACGTGTTTATTTTCACAGGATATAATTTCCAAACATGAAATATTATTGTTGTGAGTCATATCAGGACTCATGACGCTAGAAGGGAAAACCAAAGTTGTATTATGCTGTTGTTACTATATTCCAGACCACCGAGTGGGTTAGGACTTGAATGTGCTGACCAATTGGACCCGGGTTCGAATGCTAGCCGGAGCCAATTGCATTAACTTTGCGTCGGATAAAGAAGGAAGGAAAGACGGAGTGCTTCTGTGTTTGTGCGTTCACTCGAACAATTACACACGTCATCCAGTCCGAAACTGGGATTCTGTATATATATAATCGATACGATAGATTATACATAGACCGACGTAGATAAATAATTATATATACATAAACATCCATGACTCATGTCATTGATATTCATCATACAAATGTTTGTAACTAGCGGAATTCGAAACCGTAACCCACAAAATCCAACCAACAAAAATACCAACTGGGCTCAGGTCGTCGACTACCACAATCTGCTTATTGAAATGAAACCGGGAATATAATGTGTAATATTATATTCCCAGATTAATACCACGACCTCGCAGAATACCGGCGTGAAGTAGAGGCATCTTGTGCTTCTGCGGTTCGTTCGGTCATAATCGTATAGATATTCTGCCATTTTTTCCATATTTATTCCATATTTCCCATCATATTTTCCAACTAGCTATCCCAAATCGCAGATTTTTAGAATACTTTGAACTTTATTCTCCATCTTACACGATCCGTTTGTCCCTGAATATCTGAAATGCAAATTACAACCAGCGTGACTCCCGCGACCGCAGTCTCCGTTCTGCGGATAATGCATCTCTTAATGTACCTCTCTGCCGTACCGGCTTCTTACACAATTCTTTCACCCATCATGCTGTCAGACTCTGGAACGAGCTGTCAAATAATATACAGCCACCAGTAAAGGCACTTTCAATCGTAGTGCAGTTGAAGAATATCTTTTTATTATTTTTATTTTATAACATAAGAAATCATCTAAGTTTACGTATGCACTGTATATATATATATGTATGTATAAATATAAATATTTATGTATAGTGTGTAACGTGTTTTATTCAATGAACAACTATAATTACATGTAAGTCTAAGTACCTTCATATATACTTATATATTGTATCGTAGTATAATATTCGCTTATATATATATGAACATAATATTTTTGTGCACTCTTATACATTTTCTCTGTTCAATGTAATGGTAGACTAGTAGAGAATGCCTCTTGTTCACCTTTTTGTTCTGTAATGTGCAAATAAAGTTTAAATAAATGAACTAGCGGTCCGTCCCGGCTTCGCACGTGTGGGCATTTATTTTTTAAACATATCCCAAAAGGATAAACGGAGTAAATGTTTAATATATCTGGGATAAATCTTGATGTAGGACGTAAGTAGCTTTTTTTTTCAAATTGCTATTTATCCATACCTTTATATAAATCCTTTATCCAAGTAAATCATTTCGTTTTCAAGACTGTTTCAATACCCGTAGATTACTTTTCGAATTATTGAAGTTTTATCCCTAATTTTTTTTTTCTAATAATAAATATGGCCTATGTTACTCCGGGATAATGTAGCATTCTTATGGTGAAAGAATTTTTGACATCGGTCTAGCAGTTTTTGAGTTTATTCGTTACAAACATACAAAAATACAAGTCTCTCTCTCTCTCTCTTTATAATATTATATAGTATAGATGGCATTTGTTTAAAGAGAAATTGTATACGTTACAAAATCTATTTCACAATATTTTTTCAAAGTCTTTCTTTTGTCAGACTAGAATAAACATTATAAAGCACATATTCAAATTTGTAAAGAATAGAACAATGTAACATTTTTATAGTTTTTAGTTCGTCCATACATCTCTTCAAACAGACAGCGCAGCCGCTCCGGGAGAAATATGGAAACATTTCAAACTATTTCAAACAATATTTTTATTTCAGCAACGCGCTTCTGTTTTAAGATATTTCACCAGTTGAGTTGTATTTTTATTTCAAAATTCTATTTTCAATACTAAACTAACCAATCTATTCTTCTATTTACATTTATTTATGTTCAAAACAGACCAATGTTCACATCTATCTTGATTGAATTTTTTTTTAAATGTGCACTGTTCTATTTATCGTTGATGCAAAGGGTCGCAAAGGGGGAAATATGATGTAGGAAAACGGCGCCAATAGCGATAGCTTTGAAAGTCGAAACTTAGGTTACCGATGCTCACTTTTCGGCTCTGTACCGGCTACACTGAATTGTGACAAATGGAAAAGCGCAATCATCACAGCCTACCCTATGGTTGACAGACGTGGGTAAAAAAGTAATCGTAAATCGTAATCCTGTCTACATTCGTTACAACTACGTCAGTTAACTTAATCTATGGTTACAAGATATTTTACCTACGGTTTTCCTTGAGCTGCGCGTTTTTATCGTCTACTACAAAGTCAAGGTATCTTTACGATTGTTTACCTTTTAGAACTTAATGTTCATGACCGTCAGTTCCTTAATAGCTATACATCGTAACTCTAAATCTAGAATGAAATAAAATGTGTCTATATGTTTAAATATGGCTGCAAAATTTCTAATTTAATAATTAACAATAAGTAAATCGCATCGGCTTCGCGGACATGTAAGCGAATTTTCTTACAGATCCCTAATTTTTCAAGAAATGATATAGTTTAGGACCATCTGCGATAACGTAGCTTTCAAATAAAGATCTGGGTTGTAGGCTCAGTCTAGGTGGCGTCTGGGTTGGTACCACTCTCTTATCACCTATATCTGACGCCAATCAGCTGTGCAAAAACTGTTGAGTCGTGGTTTAAAAGGTATAGAGAGGTCTTAGTCCTCCGGGGAATCCAACTTGCACTTGAAGTTGTTTTAGGTGCTCATGGGAATATAGGTGTCCATGGGCTGCAGTACTTTACTTACCATCTGGTGATCTATTACTGCGTTTGTCACCTCGTCCATTAGAAAACTAAATTTTTTTCTCTTGTGCCACATATTACACACGATCTCACACATATAAAGAAACATATAATCTCTTTTACAATTAGATATATCGCGTAAGGATGTTCTATCAAAGTACGTAAATAAACGTTACCAACATAATGATATATCCAAGTATTCCCCGACAATCCCTTTATGAGGAAACGCATAATAGCGTATAGTACGTAGAGCGGAGCCAGCGGGCTATAAAATGATATATACTTCGCATCTATCTCTTCTATTGGGCATCGAACTTTCTGGCCGCCGTCCAACGCAAATACATAAGCTCGGGAAGCTCGTCGCATGAACAACGTGGCGCCGGTACCTTGTACTCTCAGCTGACCCATATTCGAACGCAGCTGTGTGGATGCAAGCACTTTAGGTAGTGTGATGGATGGTATTTTTTTTAAATGTTAGTAACAGTGTCAAACATTTAGTTGATATTCTGTAAGAGTGTGATGTGTCCTCGGTCACAGATATGCTACAATCGGATAACTGTAGTTTGATTGATAACGAGAATTTACTAAACTACTAACTAACAATTTATTCTTCCTTGTTCTGAAGTATAGCATTTTTTTTTATTTATTTATTTACACACAAAAGGTCATGAAAACCTTAAAACATAGTATTTGAAGGGCACTACATATTCCATACATTGAAATTTCTTCCAGCGGACCCTAAAAGGAGCATTTTTTTCTTTTATTGGATTGGGGTGACAAATAAGTTACTATTCCACCTGGTGGTAAGCGACTACTGAAGTTAACTAGCAAACAACATCATATAAATATCAATCGGATAAGGTTAGAGACGCGTTGTCAGCCCTGAGGAAAACGATTCCTCGCAGCCTTTAATTATGATGGCTCTCTAAAATACCAGCCTGTAAGTTCCCACTGCTGGACCTCCTTCTCAAATATTTGAGAGGGTTTTGGAGCCGGGAAGGATCTACCACGCTGCTCCAGTGCGGGTCGGCGGACTCCACATGTCGTCGAAATTTTTATCATTTCTCAGTCCATTCAAAATGTTATTGAGGATATTCACGCCTATGTCAACATTACTATGTTAAAATCTTCTAGACATACTCGCATCATTACAGTTCAATGCCACTGCTGCAATGCAAGCGAGACTATGTCCGTGTAAGACATACAGCCGACCGCATGCCCTGCAGCGCTGAGTGCTCTGCGGCAGACCTCAGCGAATGGAGGCCGCATGTTCTTGAGGTTGCACTCGACCTTCGAGCGGAGCTTCGTGTTCTTTAATGATCACAGAATGAATGTCCAACGAATTTCTTCATTCAATTACGACAAATGAAAAACAATACTATTATTTAAGAAAACAAACTAATCTTCTAGAAAGATACCTCTAGATCACGCTGGTTTCGAGTCGAAATCGAAAATATCTGAAACTATTTGGAGCTCCGAAACCACCACGGTAAAGAGAGGAGGCCTTTGCGCCGCCGATAGAATTATAGACTTATTTAAAAAATAGGCTATGAGAAAAATATAAAGCTACGACGCTGTACCCATTTACCAATAAAGTGGTGGTCAGAAGTCTAAATATTTATACTGGTAATTTTAACCCACTTTTCACCAATGCCTGTATGGACCAACGAGACCGTTGGTTCGCAAGTAGTCTGTGTTAAGATTCAAAGAACTCATCGCTATGAGGCCTCCGTATAGTAGGGAATTGAACTCGGGTATCTTGATTCAAATGCAGATCCCTAACCACTCGACTGTCTATAAATGAAGTGCCAATAAAGGGCGAATTTACCATTCTCACTAAATGCCGCGTCAACCACGCTGAAGTAGAAAATATGAACTAAAACGTTTCTCAAATATTAACTTCTGTTACTAGAATAAATATTATTATTTAAAAGCGTCTAACCCAAATTGCGCCACGAAGTACTATTGACTTTCCATTGAATTTTTTAGCAACATATCAATGTGGAGTTTCTTTTGAACAAACAATGATATTGAAGAGATCCTGTTAAATCGGAATTCTGCAGTTTGCGCAGACATGTTTCCAAATAGAAAATGAGGAATCAAAATAATTACTAGTCTGTCCAGACGCAGCGCTATAGCCCCAGCCATCTATGTTTGTATGAAGATGCCGTTGGCATGCGTCTGCATCGATCGATATCCGACAGTACCTTTCATCGTATTGCTTTAACTATACGTTTGAAAATCCCCTGACAACCTGTCGCAGTCACCAAATAGAACTAAACCGAGAGCGCGGAGCCTTTGATTTATTTTACAACAGCAAATATTTCCTGGGTATTTGACAACCGGAATGGGGTAGGTTTAAAACTTTGCCAAGTTACTCGTATATACGATTCGGACGTTATTTGAATATCGCAAAAGTTAAAATTGACGCGCTTCTTTAATATGAAGCAAACGATACTATATTAGGTATTGTTTGATAAATATAAAACTTTGACTTCAGGACACTATCCTACTTACTAAATTTAAACTTATTAGGGTTGCATTTTATTTTTTATTCAAATGATGACTGAAGGATTCACTTTTACGTCAGCTTTTTTTACGACGTCTTTTATGTCAGCTAAGACTCTATTCTTATAAAGCCAACAAAACTAAATAGACTTAATACATACATCTGAATAAAAAAATGTCTTTAGTAATAACAAAATCATTTAATTTTGGATATTCCTACAACGATACAAACACGCATAAATAAAAAATAGGAATTTTAGTTGTTAACCATAAAGAGGCAATTTACGATAATAGCAATTAAGTAGAGATTCGTTCATTAGACGGCTAAGTTTAAGATAGTATGCGGGACTGGGGTCCGGATCGAGGAGGGGGGCTTGGTCCGTAACCATGGCTTGACCCACGGTCTACTTAGACCTACCGAGGGTTAGCGACCCCACTAAGGATGCGAGTTGGTGTACTGTGAGGGGACGTTCGGTTTGCACCGCTGTCCCTGCCCTTCGCAGGAGAGATGATGTCGCGGTCATAGGGTCTCCCTACTTCGTTTGTGTTCTGTGTAGCTAGGAGAGGGGGAGAGAGAGAGAGACGATGTAAACTCTCCTGAGGAGGGGTTGCGGACAAAAAGCGTTCCCGTAGTTAGTTTTTCTCCTTTTTATGTCTCCCCGATGGCTTTAGCACTTAGTGGTTATTATTCTTGGCACGCTTCTATTATAACAGTATTAACAATTGTTTTAATGTACTTCGTATTTAATTTGATTTACTCTATTTATTTGATAACACTTATTGCTCAATATTCAATTAGATTTTTTATTTCTCTTAAGAAAGCAATAAAATAATCACTTAAACGTTTATTCCTTTCGGACAAATAAGATTAAAATTATTCTTGCTCTATTAATGGTAACTTATAATAGGTTTTTTGTATCTATTTGTATTTAAATCTAATAGCTGTCAGTTACCCGAATGGTAAGTAAATGAATGGCCATAGATTACTGGATCTGTGCGACGGCCCGACTCCAAAGCCGTTGTTGAAAGATGTCTTTTCCCAGCCGTGGGAGATTTATAGGCCGCTACTTTACTTTCACTTTGCGCTACACTTTTCTTATGTATTGGGTACACTTCTTTTTATTAACGAGAAGTTAAATTTATCAAAATATGTAATCAACAATGACCTATTTTCATTCAGGGCTTCATTTGAAGGCTCGACCTTACCTTGTAGTCATAAACAAGCCCTCGCCCCCGTGAAAAGTTACTTTTTGATATTTATCTACGTTATTTCGATAGGCCATGGCCTAAATATTGGGTCAAACAAATAGCAACTTACGTGAAAATGGTGCGTGATAATCGGGGCGTGAAAATTTGCTTAGCCCCTTTTTTTATAGTCTACCTAATTAATGTATTTGTTGTAATAATGATTGAAGAAATCTTAATCGACAACATGATTAATGCAATGCTCACCAATAATATCCTGAACGTTTTGGCACAATTTATAACAACTTCACTATTACGATCTCGAAATGTAATTAATATCTACTACAAATAATTGGTAAAGAGCATCGTCTTCAACTTAAGGCCAGTCCGGCCATAAGGCCACCGGTAAAATCCGGTGCTCCCGTTTAGATCAAAAATCCGGTGCTCTGGTTTCTGGAGTAGTCGAGGAAGGTAGTAATGATTGAATATCTCATGGAGCTGATATAACAGGCAGAAATTTAAAAAATAATTGCGATGGCTAAGCCCCTATGCCCCGGCTTATAAGTCCGCCGTAGCGACAGCTGCAATCCAAGATGCTTGCTCTATATTCATTAGACCTTGCACCCAGTGATTTATATATATTTCCGAGATTAAAGGAGTATATAGGACAGAGATTTTAGGATGATGAAGTTTTAGGCGATGAAAAATTCTTTAGGAAGCGAATTTTAAGCTTAGAAAAAAGACATTCCAAATAAAATAACATTTAATAAAAATTACCCGTAGACATATGAGTATATGGATACACAATATCACTTTTTATTGAACGCTCCTAGTACATTATATTCAAATAAAATAGGCAAACTAATGCGGTAATGGAATGGACAGACGCGGCGCAGAAGTCACCCCTTTAGGTGGAGAGCCTCATCCTGGAGACGAGAGCGTGTGTCAGCTAACGTTGTATAAACGCCGCAGTGATCACTTAAGATCAGATGAGCACGTGCTCATGCTCGTCATCCTTGTCATTCTAATTTGTATGAAATAAGGTATTAATTTTGAGAGCAAGCGATTTGGGAGCTTCAAAGTTACTTATGTTTCGTTTGCTACAGATCATATTCTTTAAAGTTTTGTATTACTGTACTTTCTTTATCAGCCTCTAAAAGTTCACTGCTGGTCATAGGTATTTCCATGAAAGTGCCAACGGAAGTCGGCATGCCATGCATAGAAGATTTGCCCATACCCGTGGTAACTAGCTCTAGTTAGATGGTTTTTTTCGTGGAGAGCCAAGCGGCAGCTTTTGCTGCTGCTCATATTGGCCGGCTCAAGGGTAGTACCACGACCTCGCAGAATACCGGCGTGATTTAGAGGCATCGAGTGCTTCTGCGTTTTGTTTAGTGAGTGAGGCAACCGGAGGTCCACTCCCACCTTTTCCTTCCTCCCTCAACCTCTCTCACATCCCTCAAATATTCTTAAAGGCCGGTCCAAACATCGCACCAGTGTATGATGCTCACTATCACTAGTCTATCAAATATGAGCTTAGTGTGAACTAAGCCTAATGCTGCAATGTAATGTAACAATATATCATCCACAAAAAGTTGGCAAGTGGGGGTCATAAAATCGTCGAAGAAAACTTTTCTTATCGACATATGGCGGCAATCCCTAGTTTAAAAATGTACAATTGAATGCTCAGACCAGTGCTTGGAAGTAGCGTCTAAGTTGTCTGGTACTGAGACCCTGCCAAAGCTAGAAATTATGGCAAATCTTCTGTATGGGGGTATCAATGTGAAAATCTGAGCTAAAAGTTTTAAAAGCAGTGCAACATACTAAATAATTATTGTCTGATGTAGGCGTGTTGTAACTCTCTGTGTTTGCAGCTTTTCAATACCGGAGACAATTTTAAGTATTAACTGAAGGAAAACCTAATATAAACTGACGAAATAAATGCCTTTTTTAAATACAATGTCTTGAACAATGCTGTAATTTATTTAAAGCCTTTAATTTGTAACTCATACTTCCAGGTTGCCACTACCCTGGCTGCTGTATGGTTTGATCTACGGCGAGCCAGTCCAAGTGAACTCGAAAGGCATGGTCTGCAGCATCGTGCTGCTCTTTGCTATGCTCCTCTTCGTTATCCTCAGCATCGCCTGCTTCAGGTGGAAGATGAACAAGGGCCTCGGTTTCACGATGTTCCTCCTATACTTTGTCTTCGTTGCAGTTAGCTTAGGTCTAGAGTACGGATACCTGCATTGTCCTAGCGAATAAAACTCTTTGTGATATGTGAGTTTTGAATCGAAATTCAACTTCCAATTGAAGGTAACAGATTTGTTAAATGAGGGGAAATAAACAGTATTAACATTTCATATCACAGCAGATGACAATCGTAGTAAAAATATTTTGAACAAAGTGAAATAACAGACTAAGGTTAGATGTCAGTGATATATGAGTAATATAAAATTTCAAGTCAATATTCAACGAATTACATATTGTAGATTGAGTTTTTCATAATCATTAATAAATAACGATCAAGTTAGCAGTTACTTAAAACATTATGTAATCGTTAAATAACTTATTTAATTTTTTTTTTATCAATTATTACGTAACGTATACACATCTCGAAATTAACAATTTAGTAGAGTTCAATTGCTCAAGTATGATTGCTTTCATAATTTCATTATTATAGAAGAGAATTCCGGTACTCATACCAATATTAATGAAAACCAAAAGTGTTGAGATCATTTATGTTTCTAATTCCTAACTTACAAATCAAAATCACTACGTCATAAACATTAAAATTATCGCTAACAGGCTTCAGCAGGTTCGTGATCCAATGAATCTTTTGTTTATTTTAGTTTTTAATAGAGTATTGTGTATTTAAAATATGTTTTAGTTATTGATGTATTTGTTATTTGATACGAATGATTTGAATGAAAAGCTGTTGAAAGCACAAATGTCGTTCCAGTAGAAAATTTAACGTTAAGACTAAAATTAAGGTGACGATATTACAGTATACCTAGCAGCGAATACAAAACTATGCACCACAGAGTTATGGTGCCCAGGGTCTCATGTAAGTCTTTAATGGATTTGTATGAAGCAATTAAATTAATGTTTGTGGCCATCAACAGAGACTGTAGGTTTATATGAATGTTAGATGTTCATTAAAATCGATAGCGTTTTTACAATAATTAGCATATTTGCTGCATAAATTGAAATTGAATAAACAATATTAAGTTGGTTTATTCTTTTGAACATACGTTTATTGATTAGCGATTTATTTTTATAAATTTATTTTGTAAAGCATATCAAGATGTCTATGTTCTCAAATAATTATTTAGGTTCTATTATTTGAAAAGATCGGAAAAGATCTCCAGTCCACGCATATTGTTTTGATTTAATTGTATAGAGATATAATAAGAGATTGCGACATTATCAAAACTTTCTAGTCTGCAAGATATGTCTATCACATAGAGGTAAGGATTGAAAATCAAGTACAATGAATACAATGAGTAAATTAAGTTATGTTTCAGTTTGACTGGACATCCTTGATGCCTGTTATGTTTCTGCTAATAAATCTGTAATGTAAATAAACTTCTAGTATCTGAATGTTGCTTGAGCGGGACTTAGGTGGCACGATATTTAATATGTAACTTTATTGTCAGTATATAAAATGTGCCTAAGAGTTTGCATAAGCTCAGATATAATCTTCGATGTTTGTGATTATGAATCAAATTGAAGTATGTTACTCTTTTATCTGATAGCAATATTATAACTGAATTATTGTAGATTTTTCGCCACATATGTCCCGCTCTAATACTTAGGCCCGGCATCGACAGCGATGAGTCTGTTTACGATTATATACACTCAATATTATACTTAGACACAAGATTAATGTCAAAACGGGAGCGAAAGTAGAGGTGATAGGAGGAGCATCCCATGTTGCTGAATGATGCTCATCCCCAAACTTTGTGCTCTTCATTGTGTAAAAATTAATCCCGTCGGTTACAATTCTTGCAAAAATCATTATTGGTGCAACACGAGGTTCATATTATTTTCATTCCTTTTCTCATCACTCATCTCGACTTGGTCCATACCGGGCCTTGATATCAACTACTGTAGATAGTTCAAATCTGATCCTTTCTACTGTATCTGCATCACTACATTTTTCATATTTTCAAAACTAAATTACACTACGCTAAATTACCTTTATTCGTCATATTTAGTAAGAAAATGTGAAAAAATTATTAATTCATTGCTCAAATTATTTAATTTGCATGTGTAATTCGGGTCGGTTACAACTGCTGTTGTTAATAAATCTGTGCTTAATGTTTCTTGTTAAACATAAACCGTCCGTGTATTTTCTCAGTCATCATCACAACTCTGTCTCATTCACTAGCTGATGGAAATATTGAAAAACAAGTTAAACAAATTTGTAAATTCAATTTTGTTGAACTCCCACAAAGTTTTATATAACCCGCCTATTTGACATAGCAATAAATATACTAGATTAGATAGTTAATATTATATATTTAAGCTTTTACATTTCAGATCATTGTATAGCGCTCAAATCGTTCAAACACTCGTTGAGACTTCCGACTATTCTTAGTATACAAAAGCGCACAAGAGTAACATGAAAGCTTACGGACCTTGTTTAAACATTTAAAACATTTATTCTTTTTAATCAACAAGAACAGAATATGTAGGTTTGGGATCTGATCTTTGTAAAAAAAAAAACAGAAACAATTACGTGGCAAATAATGACATATCGATAACTACCGGACAATCGAGTAGTATCAATACTGTGATAAGGGCATGACTATGACATATATGGAGAAGTCACAGATTCTCACTCATGTACGTGTAATAATAAGCTTGGATTTGATTATAGATTTCTGTAGTTCGCTTAGTGGTGCCACTAACGGTCAGTCAGTTTCAGTCATAATTGAATTTTGAAACTTTCTACTTCTTCTTCTTCGATATATTTAACTAGTTCTTCATAGCTCAATATCTTCTTTCCTAATTCAATAAGATAAATGTATTAAATTAAACTTACATATGAAACTGTACGAACGGTATGTGGCCACTCTGTATATTATACTCGTAAGATTCGAACGAATTTTTGCTTCATCTTTGAAATTTACTTTTCAAAATCGCCGATATAATATTCTTAACTCGTATAGTAGTCTTAGATATTTGTAAATCTAAAACTATACTTATCCCTTAACCTGTATAAATACTGGGAAGCACCAAATAATATTATATAGTATCGCCTGTAACACAACACGATTCTATACGCTAACAAATATATCATGGTATACATACACTAGTGATTTTTTATCTATCTCTTGAGTAATTATGTAAGTAGATACTGTAAATTAATCATCCTTCCATTAATAATCTAGTTGAATTTTTTAAAGACCTACAGATTTCAGTGAGTTTCACTATTTATTTCATATCACGACGTTTGTCTGTACATTTCATTCGACGTAGTTACATCAAAATTGCATTTGTTTAATACCAAATAGCACAAGCCGAGCTAGTTTCATAATATTTCCAAGTTTGTTAATAATTATTAGAATCTATTAAAGTTGCAATTACGGTGTCGCAGATGTTCGATACCTTTTAACTACATAAAATATAACCTTTATATCTTCTTCGTAGTGTAAGATTAGACTTAAAGCTAACATTAAAATTTAACAATGTTAATTAACGAAATGAAATATATTATCCAGGTAGTGTTGTTACTAGAGTGATGGTTTTTATATAAAATTATAAAGTGAAAATGATTTAAGATAATAAAAAAAATACGTTTCACTTTCTTGTTCACGACGATGTAACGACGAACACTGTGACTGTAATTTTGTATTTTATTGAGGTCTCAAGCCCATTCTGATTTTTTCACTATCGGCCTTAAATAATTCGCGACAAGGAAAGTGAAGCGAGTTAGTCAACGGTTTTATTTTAGCTGACACATCTCGTTTTCGCATGACAATATCTAAAAGAGCAAGATATTAAAGCATACATAAGTTTATTATTAATTGAAACTTCTTTCGTTTACCAAGCGATAAAAACTTTTCAAACTTCTTGAATTTTTATATCAGTCATAACAGACACTTGTTGACTTAAGAAAAATAAAATTTTCATTTATCTTTGATAATTTAAACTTTCTTTATCTCGCGCAGAATTGCACATCAATGTTGATTAAAAGTGTTTTAAGATATTTCCCGAACTCGAGATGCCAGCGTAGATTGTTAATAGTGATATTATTAATTAAGTAAAAGTAACAAATGTTATTAATTTTAATGACGTAGATAAGTCTAGGAATTTTCATCATGTTGTAATGATAAACGGGATGAGCGCCTGGATGGATTTGGTCCGATTAGCCAATGTGTGATCCAAAAGATATATTAGCAGTATTATATGAATTTTATGTAGTATTCGTGAGCTAATTGTGTTAATGGGCACTACACGTTTTTAAAACCAATTGACCTTAAAATCTTATCTGTGAAAATATGGACATCTAACGAAAACATATTTCATATACAAAACACATTTAAAATGACGAGCCAACCGTCAATCAACATAAATAAGGAATGAATTCTATGTTGGTCACTGTCCTTGCCTGAGGTGTTCACATAATATATTGGTTTCAAAAATGTGTAACCGGTACAGTCGAGTGCACTAACGGTTATACAGTTTCCAAAGTCGTTGTATATACGATAAATAATATAAATATCGTTTTCCTAAAGCGTAAACGTTTCATTTCACGCGACTGTACCGTATGATGTGAAAAATAATCACCCAAGTTCAAAGCTTTTATTGATTGTTGGACATTGAGACGATAGATTCTCGTTTTATTAACAGTTTATCAAATTCACATGTTACTTAGCGCTGCAATTGGGGTTATTTTTGGCATGAGGTGTGCGAAGCATGACGACGATGTACGTCGACTGTCAACCGTCGACCGTATTATGGGAAATTACAATAAAAATTATAAAATAGTGATTTTCATAATTATTACTTACACCTTACCCTTACTTCTTCTTCTATAAAACCCATAACAGTTCATTGTTGAACGTATGCCACCCAAAGTAGGAGGGTTTGTCGACATCGCCACGTTTGGCTGGCAGATTGGCGATCGGAGTAAGAAACACGTCCTACCTTAGATGCTGTAATCTATCTGGCCTTCGCCTCTCATGTGTCATAATAGAAGTTTCTCTTTTTAGACTTTATCGGAACCCACGGATTTCTAGTAAAACTTCTATGCTATCTTTTGATTACAAAACATTCCATCAATATGTAGAAATATACTCCAAAAAGGTTTAAAAAAGTTTGTGTGAAGGATATAGCTGATTATTTATGTAATAAAATTAAACTTTCTACAAATAAAACTAAAGCCACTTGGAATGTAATCAATTTAGAAACAAACTGACTCAAATAGTTAATGATATATATAAATATGCAAATTAATTCCTTAAAGTCTTTCCAAGCATGGCCACTGAAATAAATAAATATTTTACAATCTAGCCCTATAGTTGCGGATTCAATTCTTAGAGACCATGAAAGTGTAGAAATTCCTGACTTTAATTTTAAACATATACGGATATTATTAAAGCGTTCAGGAGTTAGAAAAAAAATGGAAGACCAATGGAGGCTATCAATATAGTATAAATAATTGATATAATTAAAACTGATATAGATCCAATATTAGGGATGATTTTTAATCTATATCTCTATGTATTGACTCTGGTGTGTTTTTTCAACCTTATGGAACACAGCAAAGTTGTACCTGTGTTTAAATCTGGCAGGAGCAATTCCTACAAATTACCGTCCCATTTCTGAGTTGCCAGCCTTAAGTAAAATATTTGAAAAAATTATTTTACAACAGATTTATTTTAATGTAAATATAATTTTAAATTACAACCAATTTGGCTTTACAAAAGGAAGATCAGCGTCGAATGCAGGTATAAAACTAGTGAAGTATGTTCTATTGTGACCTTAAGATTTTGACTTGTAAACATAAACATTATGGTAGTCATTATGCTGCATTGATCTCTTATCTTCATATCTCTCAAGTCGTGTGCAAAAGATAGCGATCAATGGTGTAGTGTCATCGGGCAGCGTATATAGAATGTTTATCCATCAGGGATCAATACTTGGTCCATTCTGGTTCTTGGTCTACATAAATGATGAATTCCCTGTATTGTACAAAAAACCGAGATAGTTTTGTTTCTCGAAGTTACCTCATTAATATTTAAAGTCAAAAGTAAATGTACAGTTGTTTGTACATTGGACCGGTCCAGATCCAAACACATACTGAATATTGTTTACAAATGGTATACAGCTAATAATTTAATTCTAAACGCAGAAAAATTTAAATTTACAGTTTACATTAAATGTAAAGTTGTCACAGAATGCCACAAAGGAATTACCGACGCCTACAAATATCCATAATGCCAAAAAAGTTGCAGTACTTTGAAAGATATGAGTAAGCTATTTTCTTGAAGGGTCCTAAGTTATAAATGTTCAGAAATAAAGCTTGGATAGCAGATTTCATAAAGTACAACAACGATACTTCCTTCTAAAATATTAGTTATTCTTATAACAAGTTGGTACACGTAATACAACTTAAACACTATCTTAAGAGTTTCAAATAAGATCTTGTGTTAATTCATAGGGGTCGATTTGTAGACCTCGTCGACCCCCAAAATCAGTTTTCGTTTATGTCGTCCCCTGAGAAACCGATATAGACCATTTTGGTAATCCCTGATCTAGATGATGTTAGTGAAATTTTGTATTCTCTCGCGATGTACGATGGTGGAATTTCGCGGCGGGTGTTATTTCGAATATTAACCTCGGAACACTCCCCCGAGGTAAATACAATAACAGTGGGTAGAGATCCATTTTTTAATGCCTTTACATCGCCAAAGATTTGATGATACAAGAGGCCATTGGGTTACCATAACAGCATTAGGCATAATAATTTTGAGATCGCTTTCGCTTCGGCAAAAAGTTATTATATTACGCAGAACATTTGGGGCGGGGTGGATAGAAAAGGGGCGTTAGGGTTTTTTTTAAGTTTATATACATACTATTTCATTTAAACTTAAAAAAAGTTACAAAATAAAAAAATAAGTTAAAACATATGAAATAACACAAAACTCTATTTATTTTATACAAAAAACGACTGATTGCTTAAAAAACACAGTATAACTAGAATCCAATGAATTATATAAATCTATACATATTTGCTCTTATATATTTATTCAAAATGTTTTTTAATTACCGGTAAACAAACGCAATTTAACACTTACATTGTAATCGAAATTTTAGGGACAAATTTTTATACATATAATAATAGTATATATAGTATTTATTATAATTAGTTATATATATAATGCTCAAAACGTATAATCGTATTGTCCCAACGCATCCCAACTATTCCCTCACCCTCACTCGGTACATGTCGGCCCTCCGTTAAATATAATGAGTATTATAATGTACTTTAAATAATTCTACATTAATACAAAGGATAGATCTCACTAAGCTAGATACATAAAGACCTATGGGACTCTTGTAGACTCATGGGAATCTTGAACGTAGCGACTTAGGTTTTCGGTTTTCTTAGCTGTACGTAGCTACGTCTACGATATAATTTTTCAGCGATACCAAAGATTCTTTCTCGCTTATATAGTTACGTTATTCCAGATGAACACTGTTTTATTAGAAAAGTAATATGATTACGTAAGGACGTACGTTTCCGGGTTAAGCAAAGGCCGATCGCAACACACACTGAACAACAATCGACAACAACAAGTTATCCGGCGACAAATTAAAAGTGTGATGTGATCTTTTGTAATAATTGAGACTATTGACTAGTGATTTAACAAGCATGGTGGACGGGTATTAAAATTAATTATTACGAGTATTTAAGTATCACCCAAGCTCTAGTGTGTCATTACAATAGAATATACAGTGTTGTGACTCTGAGAAAATGATTAAATGGTGTAGTTACTTGTTATTACAAAGTTTTTAAAGAACATTATAAAGAAGGCTGTTTTAATTTAATTTATCTACAATGCAGGATTAATCTTTCTTCGTTAAGACCTTCTACATTGTATGTACTCCCGCCTAGACTGGATGTCACAATTTCAAAATCATTCACTTTTAAACCCTAAACTTATCTATGACAATTATTAATTTTTTATTAAAGTCAAATATCAATGTTATGCTTTATTATCGTGCTCATAATATACGATATTTTCCGAAACACTCAATTACCTATACGATAAAGATCTAAATTTATCTTCTATATTCATATAAACATATAAGTATTTAGTTAAATACTAAATTTTTAAACAATTAACACAGTGATAATTTTGTTACTAAGCAGTATATCAAAATGTAGTGGACATTTTTCACTAAACACAAAACTGTATTTATTCAGAAACAAATGAGATATCATCCATTAAATATTCAATAATTTAAATAATTCTCACATATAATTTATTTCTGCGAAATCATCTAAAATAATTATTACGCAATCAACAACATTTAATCTGACTAAATCACAAAAACTAAATAACATCAAATAACTACTAACATCTTATAATGTAATATAGTTTAACCATACTAAATTATCGCCGCACAAGTTACGTTTTTAAATAAATTTCATAGAAAAATCGTAACATTTTCAAAATAGTAATATATGTTTTTGGTAATTTTCCCAGACACTTCGTAAGAATAATAGAAAAACATTTTATAATATGACTAATTAGCTCATATACGAGTCAACGAATCAAGGCTATGATGCAAGTTTAGATGCCGTAACTAATATTTATAATTTTAATAAAACTTTGAAATATCAACGTGTGATATTCATCAATTGAACACCCGCCTCAAACAGTAGAGACTTTATATCCCCCTCATTCCCATTCTAACCCAGACCAAACCGTTTCCAGACGGACCGACAGATTCACTATTCAACAGAAGTGTTGATTAAAGAAGAGCATAACGGAATCGCGTCCGGCAGAAAAGCACGAACGCTAGAAATGCTGCGAGCGCCGCGCCGGCCAGCAGGGTTGTATCATCTCTACGCGTTCCCCCGGCTCTTTCAGCTACAGCGCTCTGAAATAATACCACTTATACTTGCAGCGATTTCTTATCACATCATCCGTTGGTGTGACAAATCTTTTGTACTTGAACAGATGGTGGGATAAACATTTGAAATATTTTTATTATTTAAACATATCCCAAAATAATACATCAAACTGCAATCCTATATCATTCCGAGGACGTCGTAAAAGTCAGTAATCACTTACCCACGGACGTCTGCGACACCAGAGTCGCTGAGGGTGCATTGCCGGTCTTTTAGGATATTTGGCGTAGAGGTAGAAAGTGAGAGGGCAGAAATAAATAGAAAACGGTATATACGGCTCCTAAGAACTCAAATTATGAAATAAGAATCAAGATTTTTGTTGTTATGAATATCTTAAAGTAACTAAATAAATGGCCTTAAGGCACACTATTAAAATAGTAACGTAGCCGACAGACCCATCCCCCGTGGCGACCCGCCCACGGCGTTGCACACTGCGCCACGTGCCGCGCCGCCCAGTCCGCCGCTCGGCACCAGCCACCCACCCTCACTGCTCGCGCGCACACCTCGCACAGGAAGGCCATCACCACAAGCGCCCGATTCTCTACGTGAGAACAAGCCTAGAAAGATTACAGACACGGTATGAGAATCTGTAACGAATATTTCTTTATTAAGCATTTGAACATGGCAATGTTGCCCTCTGCCAGAGGCAATGACATTTTTCTGACATGTACCTTAGTGAACTTATGCTCCCTCCCGGGTGTTTTTTTAAAGCCGTTTAAACTTATTAAAGAAACAGATTAATCTTTGTCGTTTAGTATCTGCGTATGGCCAACCCTTTCCTTCCGTAGGTGTCATAAGAGGCAACTAATAGAAGAAGCCTTGAAAATCTCATGGCAATTTTCAGGAGCAAATCAGGCGACGAGGTTCATGTCTCGGTGAGACGAAAAGTTGGTTGTGGAATTCTGTTTGGCTACGCTGTGTCGGACCAAATAGAAATCCGTAAATGCACACACAGATGAAAAACACTATGTGTACGTCTGGGTAGGTTACCCTCTTACTCATTTCTGGCATTAAACAGCTGTGCAACCTTAGTTGCGTTCCGGTGTGAAAAGAAATAGAGTACTATTATAATTACAGGTTGTGTTGCATGGTTGTCCACAGGCGTGACAACGTGTCTGTAACCTTCTTCGATTGAAGCAGTTTGCTGGTGTGCACGGGCTTCAGTAGCCATTTGCCATCGAGGGAACTGTGAACCCTATTTTCTCCGCATTTAAAAAAAAAAAAGCGCAACCTCTGTCACAAACGAAACTTTGGGGACCGATTAACGGCGGAAAATCCATCTGCATATTCTGAAACCAAATCCCTGGTCATGCAGAGTTAGATCACAAGTGGGAGAAGTGGGAGTCGGTTTACGCTCACCAGCGGTAAACAGGACATAGGTAAATATTACTTAAAAGGCGATTGAACTTTGGTAGGCGCTTTCTTGAATAAAGCCCATGTTCAGCAGTGAACAGGCTCTTAAGGACGAAAAGTGGGATCAAAAAAAAACTTTACAACTTAGAGATTACATTGCTTTGCTAATTGATACGCTTGCTAATTTAGATGTTCCGTCCTTTCTCTGTATGACCAATGAAATCACTGAGTAATACGGGCATCATACCTGACTAAGCTCTTGCATAATGTCTTCAAAAGCCACTTCATCGAGACTCAATAAAGATATGTGTTCAGCTCGTGCCGCCAATATGGCGCGTGCCTTGGTTTCCCTAAATCTCCTCGCCGCGCGTTCAAGTGCCCTCCAGTCGCGCCAGTACATCCACCAGCCTCTAGAAAGTATAAAATGCAATTGAATACGTCTGACGTAATAACAGCTAACGCCCGAACTCTAGCAAAAAAACCATATATCAGCTGATAGCTCAGAGAACAATACCCAGTATCTCCCTCGGCAATAGAGTTCGCAGTTTCAATATAAGAAGCCATACATTATTAAATATGAACGTCTTCGTCAGATCACGTGTAGTAAGTGAGGTCGAGGACTACTAAAATGTCTATCAACTACTGAATAAACAAAAGTAGAATGAGCTTTAGCCAGATATGAATGACAAAGAGCAGTCAAAAAGACAATGACAACAGCCCCGAACAATAGTGATATAGATGGATCACAGTAGGCTGTCTATAAACGTAGAAAAAGTCTAGTCTTCGAGGTCGTGGTATCGCAGCAGTCTATTAAAGTCAGCCAAGCGGTGCTGCATCTGGCGAAGTAAGGTTAGAGACTCTTAAAGAAGAAAGAGAAGAAACATACTAGCATATCTTTTTAATTATATAATAGGTTGACGAGGATGAGAAGGAGGGATGATTATAATAATATGGTTCAGATTCAACAGAAATGCGACGAGAAATTCCGTCCTTAGCTCTAGAAGTTTAAATTTACTAGAATCAAGTAATTATGTTTTAATCTATAATTAGAAACAGACTAGCCTTACGGTATGGGCTTAAGAATATATCATCCCTTTCTTCCCGTCGGTGACGCAAGAGACGACTAACAAAACCTTAAAATTCGCAAAGGCTTCCGGTAGATGGCGGGATAAACCTCTCGAAAATATTAGATCAAAAATAAACAGAGCGATGATGGGGATGACGGGTTTCCACTTAACGAGAGTGGGGATTATGACAAATCCTCCTTATGGGAGAGGTCTGTGTCCTGCAGTGCATTTACAAGCTGTTAAAGTAAGGTAAGCATGAGGCAATTTTACTGATTATTTCTATCTAAAACACTAATTTCAATAAAAGTATACTGAATAGACACTGAAGAATTTATCCTTCGTAAAGAATTCATTCTATGTATATAAAAGTTTATATTATATGAATGAACCTTATATGGGGTGTAATGGGGAATACACCAAATTTTTCTCCACATATCACCTGCACGCGCTGCACCATGCTGACTAACGAAGGATGCTCTCTCGACCGATTGATAGCGAAAAATCCATCTGTCTACTCATCTCCAGTGCCGTACCAAGGGTAACGACCCTGCAACCAAAAAGCCTGCCCAGGGAAGTATGGGCAAATATTCAGGTGATAATAATAAAAATATTAATACCTGATTTAAGAGAATGTGCTTACCTCTGATCAGGCTTAGCTGACGCCATCATGCACGGTGGTGGCCTCAACTCTTCGAGTCTCAAATGTTGTAGCAGCAGAGCTCTGAACAGTCTAACTCCTCGCTCCTCCTCTTCCCCCTGGATGTAACTTCCTCGCCAGTGGCCCTGACAGTCATCGGGTCGCTCTTCATCTAGCGAAACTTGTCGAAGAAGTGGAGCTCTTGGAGTTCCATACTCATCCAATGGCTGGACACTGCAAGCTGAACAAAATAACAAGTTAAAAAAAGATTGACAAATAATTTTAATGTGCTGAATTCTGATTTTGTTTTCTTACGTTTTAGAAGAGTTGAGTGTTTAGATTTTTTTTTCACGTTAGCCCCAATTTCTTAGATGTAAGTTAGCTTTATATTTTACTAGTAAATCGACTTGTCTCTTCTCGCGCCCATAGTTTATGTGGATCATAGAAGCATATAGTTGATTAAATAATAAAATAAAGTTTTTTCGCATTTTGTCATCAACTGTATAAATTCAGAAATATACTTGTAACAAATTTTAATTCTTGATCTCATTTTCCTTATAAGTAGTAGTCACGTATTTAGAGAGGTATTAGTATGCATAATCACCATAATAATAATATTGTTCAGTTACTACCTTCTCGGGAAAGGATACTTCTTTTCTCCTTCCCTCTTGGAGGCAGAGTAGGAAGGCGAGTCCATGTTCCGACGCGCCTTCCTACTCCGCCTCCCAACCCACATGGGCAACGGAATTCCATGTCAGCCACTCGAAGGGCAAGGTGATCAGGAAGACCCTCAGCCCTCCCGCCACCCCGCGGTGTATCTGATCGGGAGAACGACGTATAGCGATACCAAAACTGGGAGTGCCTGGCATAGGAAGAGTGTGAGTCCACTAAACCGCAGGGCCAGCCTTTGGGCCAGCTGTACCTGCTAAGTTAGACTGGCCATGTAGGGTCCTGTTGGTTCACCGTAAAAGAACAAGGCACGGCTACTAAGCTCCCTCCCGCCCCTCCCGCAACGATAAAGGCGGGAACCAAAATTAAAAATTACAGATCGTAAATTAACATTGTGACTTCTCACATCTACTACGAAACAAACACTAATTTCTATACATGAAAACCAAGTGCCTCAGGTGACAATTAAGCTATCTGCTTAGTCATGTGTCCTGGGTTCAAATCCCAGACGAAGCTGATATTATTTATTTTCGCTTGCATATTCTTGTGTTGTGCTCTGTGTTTTGTACTCTCTGGTATAAGTTTGTAAGTACATCGATTAAGGGAAGGTAAGATATCACTAAAATAATGTATTCTGCGACGCCTATATAATTTTAATTTACAATTATTACTGTAACCAACATAACATTAAAATATTTTTACCTTTAAATCACTATTGAAAATATTATAACGATTCGTTCACATTTATTAGTAAAAATGTAATCACCAAGTTGGCACTAATTGAATTAAGACAGTCGTCCTATGTTTCTGTTACTATTTACGTTTACATGCAAATCCAAAGAGTACATAAACACTACGTTATTTAATAAATCCATAATTAAATATTGACAACGAATATAACCTCAAAGACAAAGAAAAATTGCAGAAATTTCACACATCGCTTAGACAACATCGAGTACGTACCTTGTACAGTTGCTAACGGGGGCACCAAATCCATTTCCGAACGAAAGCGACTTGCTCAAAAGAGTTCGTCTTCCGAAGTCCGAAGGATCAGAACGCGAAGTGACAGCACAAACGCTAAACATCTGTGACCTTGGCGATATCATGTCACGTCATGGCCCTGACATATTTAACGACGCATGCGTAATGAACGCCAGCCTGCGATGTAGAAGCTTGCGAGGGTTGCCAAATGACGGTGTAGGAATACTTTTTAGTAGTTTAATCTATAGTCTGAGAATGTTTTCTTAAATAGGTTGGAAAATATACCTATTTTGGCCATATGCATTACAATAAGTGAAACCAATTAAGTCGAAGTGCTTTGCCTTTTACCTTAAAGATGCTGATTAACAGATGGAACTCTGGCGACCAACTGATGGCGGAAAATCTATATACATATGCCGTAACCAAATCCCCTAGTTAGTAGAATTTTCAAGGCTAGGAAAAGCCTTGTAAATCCTTTGTAAGTCTTATAGTAGACAAGAAATTTAGGCACTGCGCTTGCTCTAAATACTTCTTGAGCTCAACGCGTTGCTGTTGTTGATGCAAGATATATTTACAAACAAGATACAAATATTCATACATAGTAGTTATTAATTGGGTAATTTCCAAAATTATTACCTTAAATTATTGCCTAAATACGTTTATATTTTAACTATCATTAGCTCTACAGGCAGTTTGTTAAAAAACTTAACCGCCTGATACCGAATGCAGTGTCTAACATTTAACTTTGTTGTTTTGTCTCTTTTATGTTGTTGTCCTTCGTTCTTGTAGCTTCCCTAATACTAATTTCTTCCCCTGTCTCGAATGTGTTACGGTATTTTAAACCATCTGTTAGTATTACTAAGATGTATAGCCTAAGTTCAGTGAAAATACCTAGGTTCTTAAAATGTATTATACAAGATTCCCATGGTGGAATGCACTATCGAGCGCGTCAATAGTGAGTATAGCTCGTGCTTTTTAACATGCTGAGCTAATAGTTTTCGATAGAGTTTAACAGAATGAATTGCCAATTTTTGGCAACAATTTCTTTTTTTTAATTTAAGCATAGATCAAACATTTTTGAATTATATTTGTGATAAAGGCAAATGGTATTTTGGAATAAATATTTCCATTACATTAATACATAAACAAAATACATCCACACAGCAGTTAAATACCAAGGCGAGTCCGCGGCTTAGTAGTTAGCCTAACTGATTGTTTAGTCATAGCCCCGGGATTCGAATCCTAACATTGCAACATACGAATTATTGCTTTTCACTTTTGTGTTGTATTATGTTCCGTATCACTGACACCGCATCCATCTCTTCGTCCGATCTAATTGTATAACCCATAACCTGATGCAAAGATAGATATTCTATTTTTATAACAAGGTTAAGAACTAGGGGATAAGCATTAAATACGGGAAAGTGAAGACAAATTTTATGATGCGCGTACTTGCTCTATTGTAATATGTATATATAATATACCTATAATATATCACGTAGCAATGGTTAATAGTAATTAAGAATCGTTGGCATGGTCTAAATAAACCAGGAAAACATCATTATTATGATCTTATAGATTCCACAATTTTTAATACAAAGAATTGTAATATGTTGACCTTAACATGCACTTAAAACGATGTTTATCGAATTAAATGCGATATGTCTAAATGTACCGGATCATCATCATCAATGATTTGTTAGATATAATGGTTGTAGTATCGAAATGGGAATACACGGCCGGGAAGGAAAGAAAGAAAAAAAAATATTTATTGGTACTCCATAAAGAGACAACACAAAAATAACATGTTAATCAATAATAATGATGAAAAAAAGCATAAGTTACAAAATAAATCAAAAGTAAGGTCAGACTTCAAAATTAAAGAAAAATAATACTTTGTGCGTGTCTCATGGCTGGACCAATAGGTCTCCAGATCAGTTGATTGTCAAGCTTTAGAGCCTGACGCTGGTTTTCATCTGAAACCTATGTTCATCACGGATGTCAAATTTATAGCATAGTGAAAGGACTATTCTCTCATGGTATACTAGCACAAAGTACTGTAAGTGCTCACTGCTGAGCAAAGACCTCTTTCTCAAATATCTGTGAGGGCATTGGAGCTGCTACCGTGCTGTTTGGTGGGCTTCACATAACCTCGAAAAAATATTTTATATTTCTTCTCAGAATTGCAGGATTCGTCACGTCATTTTCCTTCAGCGGCGCTGCCTTTCGTAAGATCAGTGAATACTACCGGTGCATTAATAAGAACGGATCCTACGGTTCCCTCCGTTTGTCCTCAAGGATTAACAGTTCACTTACAACTTGATACTTCTCGAGTATATTAATATAAAAGACGAAGATATTAAGGGATTTACACGTTCTTCCTCTTATCCCTAGTGTATGGACCGACTAGAGCCGGGGCTATCTTGCAGTCCAGCATCCTTGCCGGTGAGATGGTTGTTTATCATGTCGCTTTTTAATACGTTTGTTGTCTACTTTTTTCGATATTAACGTTCTTCTTATTAATACAATTTTTTTTTTTAAATAGACCTATTTTTAATAATTACTCAAACGACAATGAAACCTGATAACCTTACAAAATTATGTACACGTATTTGGGCCACAATGTAAACCATTCTATTTCACTTATCTGTTACCAAATTTTCCCACGACTACCACATGTCTGTTATATGTTTAATACGTTAAATACATAGAGGTCATTACACATAGCCGTAGCACATGTGAGGGACGCAACAGCGGCTGTCGATTGCCCGATTGAATCTAGAAGCCGGGTCTAATGGGCCCAGACGCAATTGTCGGTTATCGGGAGCCCGGCTCGTTGTGTGACTCGTATCGCACAGGAAGGACCCTGTTGCCTCAGAATTACTCTCAGATAACTAACGATACACGCGGCTGAAACAAAAAGTTATTCAATTAGACAAAAAAAAATGTGTTGTGAAAATTGTATTACAGTACGATTGATGATTTAGTGGATGAAATTAATTTACTAGTGGAAGTGTTCAAACTGCTTCAAATAGAAGTATTTAAAGTGTTTAACAGTGAAAGATGCTACAATGCCCCCTAATACAAAACGGAAATTATCCACGGACGGAACGAGCTCGAGATGTTGCAAGAGACTGTCGGTGTTTGCTACCTTTTGTGGAGTCCTATCATTGCTAATTCATACATTTAATTTTTTCGAGAACGAGAATATAAAAGATAAACTTAATGTAGAAAATAAGAATGTAATGGATAATATTTTAAAAGCCACATTAGACGAGAAGATTGAGGCGTATATTTCAGAAATAACTGTTGCCACATCACATAGGTTAAAGAGAGAAGCAATGTTGGTATGTATTACAAAATTGAATTAAAATGATACCTCTTTTCATTTGTCGGGATCTGATATTAGACATAAGATTTTGAGAATATCGTAATTAATGTAGTAATAAATTAAACGATGTACCGTGTGATTAAACAGAAGGCTTCTGTCGCACAAGAGGAAAACACAGTAGCACCGCATGTCGAATTCTTCAACCCGAAAATGCGAGGAGAACTAGAGGATAAAGACGCTGTGGAGATGAAGAGAACCGGCGCTAAGGGTCCAGCGCCTGGCGGTGACTCTTGGGTATGGTTGACCAGCTACTCCAGAGTCCCCGTAAGTGTTATTAGAACTATTTACTATAATTTGAGAATGGGAATAATTAAAACGCTTATATGTTATAACTAAAGTCAGTACCATCAAGATTACATGAAACTTATGAAACATACACATGAAACACAAAGTATATTTCGTACAACGTACTCAGTAAATTCACAAATGTAATATATAAAAATAATCATAATTTAGATTTTTTTTATTACCCTTTTGGAAAGTGGGAGAAGCGTAAGACGTATGTCAGACCGTGCCTACCCCGTTGGGAACCCGTCGTGAATATATACATACATATATACTTACCCTTTTAATAGGTGGTAGACTTCTTTTAAGCACCGGAGTCGTCTGAGTAGGTACAACTCAATCTTACAACAAACATGCCCACCGGCTTATATGCTAAAGGTTATTACATTATGATTAATAATATTTTTAGTAGGTAATAGTTGGCGTTTTCATGTCATGTCATGTCACTACGAAAGCCTATGTCAAGCAGTGAACTTACAGATAAATAAAGATATAGTTTAAAGACTTAAATATACACGCTATTATTTTCGGGTCTTCGTCATTAGGTGTAATTAAACGTTAAGACAAATTTAATGAGCCCAAACTTGATGGGTTTACTGGTAGTATTTCTATGGTTCCGTTACCCACCTTTCAGTTCCATCATCCAACCAGCTTGATGGTATCATATTATTGTACTGTCATCGGTTCTTAATACGTGTGCAAAATCCAAAATTATTCGGGAGTTCGAAAATGAGTGAATATTTAATTGAAAGATTCCATTACATTCATACATACCTTAACCATTACCTTAACAGTATATAAACAATCCACTCCAGGATATAGGGGAACGTACTACGAGATACCTAGCACCTTAAACGCTGCTGGCCGTCATCGGCTTAGTTATTTTTAGTTCGGTATTTTTCGACATATTATTCCGCCATATATCGGAAGCCATTGCGATTTTCAAGGCTTTTCCCTTAGATTCTTACGCCGATACCACACGTTCATACATACTAATCTGATAAAAAACGTGTTACATAATAAAATAACATGCAATTTACTGTGATTTTGAGCCTACATTTAACCTTTTCACATAAGCGTTACTTCAGATACGGGAAGGTATCAAAGACATGTTTGTGCCAATACTCGGAGTGCTTTAACATATTCTGCGCAGATGAGAATATTCTCTTGTTAGTTGCCGGGCGACATTCTTCTTAATGTGCATAAGCTCTACGATATAATATGAGCTTCGGAAATTAAACTTTGAAGTCTATAAGGAAATACCAAAACCTGTAACAGAAATTCTACAAACGAATGCATTGAGAGTACACCGACATCTCTGTGTGATTGTAAAAATCTCTTAATTATTATTTCCTCTTCATTCGGTTTCCGGTAAAAAATGAAAGGAGTTACCGATTTGTTACCGTGAGATGGCGCTTTGTCCAAAATTCTTCATAGCATGTTTGTATTAATATCTAAAATCTAAAATGCGTTCGGGAAATAATTTTTGTTCCGCAACCCATATCCAGATGCCTGTACTTGTTGGGGTATACTATGTACTTTTATGACATGTTCTTTTATCGAACAGCTTGGTTAAGGTTAAGTAGACATCCTTTCTTTCTTTCTTTTAGTTTTTAGTAAATTTTTTCTTATTTTTTATACCACCGATCAGTAGGGAACCAGTATAATAACAGGCTTTGAGGCATTCCAGCTTATTCCTCAAGGGTGCCCCCACACAAGCAACGTTCGCTCGTTTCCTTTCCCATAAAAAAAGTACTTTGCGGAAGGCTATGAATTAACTTGTCTGTTTATTAGCAAACAACACTTATATAACTTACACGCACATGAAACGCAGGCAAAAGCTAGGAAATTCCTTTAAGATATTTCCTTTTTTGATTTTTAGTATAAAGTCGTACAAGGTTTCTGTAAAGCGACACAGGACTATTGCCCGCCTGGCGTACCTGGACCAAAAGGTCCTGTTGGAAATAGAGGACCTGTAGGCCCACCAGGATTAAAAGGTATTTAGAAATTAAAAATGATCTTTCATTGTCCTCAATTTCTTAATAATCTATTGCTTCTTATAAGTTTGAAATCCAAGACTCGAATCTTTATAAATAGACGTACTCAAACTGCTAAATTGTATTGCGATGTAAGAAGACCAGAGAGAGGATTAAAAGTTCTTGAACTATCAAGCCCATATTAATATAGGCCTCTTCCAAAAGACTGCTAGCCGGCTATTACTTCTTTTAAGGTTTGGTCATACTTACTACGCTGAGCACTAGTGATGCTACTCCCCAGCACTGGTCTGTACGATTTGGGTTCGGGACATTCAGGTGAATTTTCCACCGTCGGTCAGTCACCATCGTTTCGTTTGTAACTTCACGTACAGGTGAGGTGGACATGTAAAGTAAAAGATGATTAACAAACTTTAATCAATTCAAGTCTAACAGGTAACTTCGTATAACAGGCGAACGTGGTTTTCCTGGAAAACCAGGACTAGATGGTAGGGACGGCGTGCCAGGCGAACCGGGTCTGGACGGTTTATCTGGCCGGAACGGAGCCGATGGAGCGCCGGGCAGAGACGGCCGTGATGGTATGCCAGGGAAAGACGGTAGTCCTGGCAAAAATGGAAAAGATGGTAAAGATGGTAAGTTATTTTTAGAACTTTAGTGAGCAATATCTCTTATTAAGATTGAATAAAAAAATATCTACCCAATAGACATTCTCGGAAGATAGATATTCTCAGAACGGAACTGTTTATTCTTCGACGTAAGAAAGAGAAACTCCGTAGGTATCCTCTTACATTGTTTTTCAATAATTATAATCTACATCACATAAAAGGAATGGTCCCATAGGCAACCACAATAATACAGTGATCAACCAAACCAAACCACAAGCGCACTGCAAACTCGTGCAGACCAGGCTAGCACCACCCGTTCACAAGTATGAAGCACATGGCAGCCACCGCCCACCTCAGAACTAGCGATCTTACAATGAACTAGTGAATCGCGCCGACTTCGCTTGATCAAATCTGTATTATATAAACTAAATCTGAATTTACTATACTTACATAAAAACCTTCCTCACCACTACTAAAATCCAGCCATTGCGAAATTCCCATTTTATTAATAACAGATAAAGTAATACACTATTTATGTTCCACGACATAGTTCCTGACATGTTCCTATGTCATGGAACATTAGTGTAAGGTGTTGATAGCTCCTAGCTGTTTCTAAAAGTTTCATTATAATTTATAACTAATATATCATATTAGTATTATTAAAAAAAGCTTACCAACGGAGTTTCTTTCGCCTGTTTCTTTTACATCAGAGGAACCACATTACGAAACGATGGTAGATAAAAAAAATAATGTCTTTTAACAAGTGACATTTATGTTCCTACGCTGAAAAATAAAGATTTTGATTTGATATGATTTGTGGATATTTGCTCTAGTTACAAAAAATATTTTGAGGATAGAGTTTCTGTATTGTCCTTATTATAATGCACTAGTGCAATGCAATATTTGTAGTCAAGAGGACTTAACTTTCAACAAGCATTCGTCAAATCTAACATAAGTAATATTTAGCAGATAAAATTATTCTCCCTAAAAATTATTCTTTTATTTCTTTTATTCTTTATTGTACACATTATGATAAATTTACAATTTTAATAATATACAAGATAAATGTACAAAGGCGAGCTTAACCCTAAGCTGAATAATCTACTATTATTATCTCTTGTACTGGCATCGCAACATATTTTAATTATTATATAAGTAACCGACCGGTTTATGACGGTGATGAAGTATACATTCGTGTGTCTGTTATTAACAGCACTTTATCCAATAAATCATATTTGTTTCGAACGCGTGGTAAAAGTAAACGGCCGCGTGGTAGCGGGTCCCACAATTATGGAAATCTGCAAGTCTATTTTTATTACCGTGCTTGTCGTAAGAGGTGATTTAGAGAAGGATTTCCGCCTTCATTGCGACGAGACTCGCGATCATCACGTTCTATTTCATGGAAAAGCCACAACTGGGTTGAGGAAGCCCACCTGGAATGGAAAACCATAATCTTTGCCGAGCAGAGCCGGATTAATCTAGGCAGAGTAGGCAACTGCCTATGGTACAGCGTCATTAGGACGCCTGAAAAAAAATGTCTTTAGAGTAATTTTATCTTTGTTAATTTCCGTAACTCACACCGAGTTTCATTCATTCATTCGATTTTCATTCAAATGTAATAATGAACTTCTATATTATTCTAAATATTAAGAATAATGTTTCCACATCTATATGTGCAATTGCAGGGTTAAAGCCATTCTGTCTCGTCTGCGCGAAATCCACGAAGGCACTTATAGATCGATGACTAATTATTAAAAACATAACATAGTAACATTTTAAGCGTGATAGAGCCAAGCGGCGGCTTTTGCTGCTGCTCAAATGGTATTACAGCCTTGAATACCGGTGTGAAGTAGAGCCCCCGCCCCCCTCAACCCCTCCTCTTCCTCCCTCCCATCTCCCAAATATCCTTAAAGGCCGGGTAAAGCATCTGCAGCACCTATGGTCTTGCAGATGTATGTGGGTGACGGTTATCACTTACCAGCAGGTGAACCGCTTGCTCATTTGCCACCTTTCTTACAATGAAACATTGAAAATCTGTTTTAGGAAGTTTAACAAAGATACATGACTTCATCCAGGCCTGCTGCCTAGTTATGTTTCTTAAGCTGATTTATTTTAAATACAAACCATTTACCTATTAACCTTTTTCCTTGTTTGCAGGTAGAGCAGGGGCTACTGGACCTGCAGGGGTGCGAGGGCTGAAAGGTGACCGTGGGCCAATAGGACCGAAGGGACAACGCGGCAACGACGGCCGCGACGGTGCTCCTGGACGACCTGGTCTTTCTATATACAATTATACCAAGGAAAAGGAGCTGTTCATTCCGCCCACATTTTCACGTAAGAAATGTTACATATTATTACATTAATTCAAAAAATGGCATGAAGCATCATCTTTAAGATAATTTTTAGTCAGAATAGACAGACAACTGGTAGTTTTGGACATACATAATACATGTAATATAATATTTAATTAATGTACTCATATTTTAGTCAATCTGACTTTAGCCTTTATCTATTATAATACTTTAAACTATGTCCAAATTACTAAACCGTCCATAGAGTATAAACAAAAACCCATACTATATACCCATAGAGTATAAGAAAGTAATAAAAAAAGTATTCAAATATCTTTCTTTTCTTAAATAAACCTGTTATCTATTGGAACGAACTTAGGGAAAATAACATATTACCTCCGTTCAACTTGGAGAAGGCCATCGGCGGAGAAATTAAGAAACCTACGACAAATGGCGGACTAAACGTCGCAAATCTTCTTCTTTAGCTACCTATTTAAGGCCACAGCTGAATATCCCTTCAAAGATTTGTTCATAGTACTCACCACGCTGGACAAAAGGGATGGTGGCGCATACTTGCACTAAGATGACGGGGAAGTAGGGGAAAGCGAATGGTCCTACGGTTACCTCAAGCGGTGGCTTTTGCTGCTGCTCGACCGGGTTGGTACCACGGCCTCGCAGAATACCGGCGGGAAGTAGAGCCATCTTTTGCTTCTGCATTTCATTCCTTGAGTGAGGTATCCGGATCCCCCTCTTCATCCTCCCTCCCATCTCCCAAATACCCTTAAAGGCCGGCAACGCACCTGCAGCACCTCTGGTATTGCATATGTACGTGGGTGACGATAATCACTTACCATCAGGTGAGCCGCTTGCTCGTTTGCCGCCTTTCCCATAAAAAGAAACTCACCGAACGAAACGCACTACTGCCTCTACTTCACGCCAGTATTCTTCGAGGACTTGGTGTACTACTCTGGTCGAGCAGCTGGAAAAGACGCCGCTTGGCTCTACCGCGTATTATGCTATCATTGGACTGCTTTACTACCTCTTCTCACAGCTTCGTTATCCAATCCATAGTCACCATAGTTATTTAATTCTTGATTTTAACTTATACTTTAATGGTTTTCAGAGGAACACACGAGGGTGATAGTGAGAGAAGGTGACACTCTTCGTATAAGCTGCAATCCCATGGGACGTCCCGATCCAACGATCGAATGGCGCAGAGTTGATGGCAATGCTATAATTCAGGTGAGAAATTATACGATTACTCTCGCCGTGTGGTACCGGCGTAACGATCCACCATCCAATTTCTTCCCGTGGATGTCGTAAGAGGCGACTAAGAAAAACCCTCAAAAATCACCATGACTGACATGACATGACATGGCGGGAATAACCGTCTCGATAAACACCAGATTAAAAATAAGTAGAACCATAACGGGCAGCAAAGTGCGAGTATCGCCAATCCGCGCGCTTGAACATGGTTTCTATGACAAATGGTTCCTTATGGAGAGCCTGGAAAACCCTATGTTTTTATTTTTTATGTGAAAGGCGGCAAACGAGCATGCGGCTCACCTGATGGTAAGTGATTACCGTCGCCCACGTCCATCTGTAACACCAGAGATGCTACAAGTGCGTTGCCGGCCTTTAAGGGTATTTGAGAGATAAGAGGGAGAACGTGGAGGGGAAAGGGGAGAGGGAGTTGGCCTCCGGTTACCTCACTCACCAAACGAAACGCAGAAGCCAAGATTCCTCTACTTCACGCCTCTATTCTATGTCCTGCAGTAGACTATTTAAAAGCTGTTAAGGTAACAAATACTCCCGTGGGTGTCTGAAAAGTCTTCTGAGAGAAATGCCACAAATATCTCCATTAAATGTCCATCTATAATATGCAAGAACTATGTAATCCATGCCTATGTCTGCAAGTAGCTGAATCTTAGGACTGGTGCTGTGATCGTTAATGCACCTGCCACGCATTTGCCATTTTATGGCCAACCCTCCCTACAAAAGAAGCATATGTTCAGCAGTGGAGTAATTAATTACACACTGTTTAAGAGAAGAAAGAAAGGGAACTGTTGCAATTTGTCAACACACATACAAAATAATCACACAACACACAACAGGCGTACTAGATGGTTAGATCATAGATGATAGACAATCTCCTTAACTATACGAATAGGTCTAGGACCACAGGAACACTTCAGGACCAAGAATACTGAAAATAGAAAAAATAACTAAAAAAGTGATAATCTCTTATGACTTCATCAGGGTCCGTGGCGCGACGCGTCCGTCAGCGGCCATCTGCTGAACGTACCCAACGTATCACGCTGGCACACGGGGAAGTACGTGTGTATGGCCAACAACGGGATGTTGCCAACTGCCAATCAGACCACCGAAGTCGAAATTCACTGTAAGTATATTTTGTCACGTGTGAGACGAAAAGATATTCTTAAACTAAGGGCAGGAGCTATCACAAGGATTGCCAGATTTGAAGTACTAGTTACTCAAGGAGAAGAACATTTTTCTTAACGTGGTTTAGCCAAGCAGTGGCTTTTTCAGTTAGTATCACGACCTCGAAGAATACCGGCGCAGAATACTTACGTAGCGGCATCTTTTGCTTCTGAGTTTCGTTCGGTGAGTGAGGTAACCGTCCTTGTCCCGCCCATCCTTCGAAATATCATTAAAGGACACCTGCAGCTCCTCTGGTGTTGCAGGTATACATGGGCGACGGTAATACCTTACCATCAGGTGAGCCGCCAGCTCGTTTGATCGCTTACCCATAAACAAAAAAAACATCTGAGGTGCAAGGCGTCTGGTTCATAAACTGGCTATGAAGAATGTTTACGGTATCCTTATAATGGTAGAACTGTACTAGCATAAATGACGGAGGTAGTGTGACCTTTATCTAGATTGTTCATCGAGGTTGAATGTCGATATTTGTGATTCGGACTACTTACTAACAAGTGAATGTCAGCTGTTTCGTAACGTTTAAAATTAAATAAACAAGACTTATGGTAATGTACCTTTTTTTTTAATATTGTGCCAACGTATTGGCCACATCTGACGGTTGTGGGAAATACGTTATATACAGATTTATTCTTCACGAAATTCACTAGACCGACTAAGAAGAATTTATTGGACCTGGGACGGTATTCACAGCCATGTGTGGGGGGATGATGCACGCTGCTTCATTTACATGCTACGTTTTAGTAAGAAGCCGAAATAAAATTTACAAACGGCTTCTCTGTGGACGAGAAGAGTTTATTTATAAATATAGATAATGCAAATTGTTCACAATGCACAAACTTAGCATGTTTTTTTGTTATGTTCACAGTCAGCCCATACATCCGCGTACCAAACAATATAGTTTACGTTTTCAACAAGACAGCCAAGATTGAATGTGAGGTGAGTACTTTTCTATTGGATTGGGTTGACCAACGAGCTAACAGCCCACCGGATGTTAAAAAGCTGCTGCAGCCCTTGGACACCTGCTAACTACTTAACACACACCACACAATCAGAGAAGGCTACAGATACGTTGTGACTGGTAAGGATTAAGACGGAATGCCTCGCAGTATGGATTTTGTATTTGCTCTCTTTTCCATTCAAACCAGAAGACAACAGCCGATGCACTGCTGATTGTTGCCAGAAATGGTAGTGGTAACTGTCCATAGAGAGAAATAATCGAATTATACGTATATTACATTTCTTTTCAAAACACTCTAAGACATTTTTTGTATCGTAAAACGCACATGCACAAATATCCAGGCAACCATTACCTATGTGTAGGTCACCTAGGCTCTACGGGATGGTCCCAAGACTAAAGCCAGTCAATTGACTTAAAATTTGAAACAACATTCATTGCTATGGCTAAAAAAAATTCCGTGTGGTATCGGCGTAAGAATCTACCGCGCGATTTCTACCCATGGATGTGAACTGACTAAGGGAAAAACCTTCGAAATTTCAATAACTACCGACAGATGGCGGAATAAATTTTTCAAAAAATAACAAACCAAAATCTAGCAGACGGATGACATGCAGCAGCGTCTAAGTTGCGAGCTGTCTGGTACTACAATCACCAATCCGATAGCCCAGTGGTTATGGCAGGTCCTTGTTATGGGATAAGCCTATGTCCTGCTGGCTATTTACAGGCTGTTAAGAATTAAGGAGGAATTTAAAAGAATATCATTTTATTTTTGAAAAACTTCACTTCTTTTCCATAAGCTTATCTAAATCCACAGCCGGTGAAGAACATTTCCAAAAAGTGCGAACATAAGCTGGACATGTCTTAATATAAAGTTTTTGCTCGTCAGGTCGGGTGGTGGAACGCAGGACATCGAATACGGATCTCCTGATTTTCTAATCTGTCAGATGTCGCCTTAGTCACTCGGTTATCGTGGCTGTATTGTAATAAAGTGCGTGTTAATGTATATTATCCAATGTCTTCCAGATTCAGGCATGGCCTGAGCCAGTGCTGGCATGGGAAATCGACGGCGTGACAGTCGAAGGACCGCGGTACAGGACCGAGGTGGTGAGCACCGGCGACCCCTGGCGTTGGATAATGCGGCTCGAGATCCCGGGCATAAGGGAGCATGACTTAAGACAGTACAGTTGCGTCGCCAAGAACGAGCTCAACAATCAAACGGTGAAGGGTCACATCCGATTGATGTGTAAGTTACTTGCCGACTATTTACTGTGCCTTACACGAGCTACCGAGCTTTAATCTCTAATATCAGCCTAGGAAAATTCTTTATAAGCAATTTCAAGCCCTGATTCAACTCATATGTCGAACATGCGTGGAAGATAACAAGAATGATGAAACATGCATGTCTAAAAAATTATAAATATGTCAAAGATATGAGAAATCTATATCAACGCGCACTGGCGTAACGTCATACTTTCTTTCTGGCTCAATGAAATAAAGCAAAATAGAATATAACATAGAGATAATATACTGTTCCAATTTATCGTAATCCCTTAACATATAATTAAATATTAGGTATGAAATAAAACTTTAATCCTTAAATATATAACTTGGTTTTTGATGAGGAAAGGTACGCGCTATTCCATATACTCAAAATTGTAATGTTGGCGTTGATCACTTTCAGACCCTGGGCCTAACCATCACACACTGGTTGAACAGCCGATGGAGTTCGGTTCGCGGCCGCCACCGTTCACTTCGTACGAGGAACTGTGCAAGGTGCAGCGCTGCCCCACCTGCCCTCGATGTGACCGCGCCCAGCTCCTCATATCCACTATGAACGCTACTGCTGGCTTCAAGCCCAGAAGAAACACCAGTAAGTTGCATTGACTTGACAAATGCCGTCTGCATTCTAAAAATCGGAAAATATTTCGCTTTAAAATTTTCTCTGTGCAATTTGTTTCTGTCTCAGAGAGAGATATAGAAACAAATTTCTTATAAGATTAATGTAGTGTAATGGAAAGTGATAAAGTTAACATACCTACCATCGTTGTCTATACGTTAGTTATGTTTATGTTTAAAATTGACGGAGGATCAATCAGGATCAGAGAAAAGACGGAGAACAAAAATTGTCGCTAAAATGACTTTAAAATTAATTCAGAGCAACAAACCTGCGCAGCATGGTGAGTATGGGCAAATCTTTCATGTATGGCATGCCAGTTTCTGTTGGTGGCCTCTCTCGGATAGGCCTATGGCCAGTAATGAACATATACAGGTTAATAAAGAACACAGGCCTCAAAGGGTGCAGGTATTTTCTTATAACCCTGTACAAGATTGTTGAGCTCCACCCACTCGTTCTACGAGTACAAATCCATGTATTCTAAACTCTTAGAAATGTAAGGAAAAAGGTAATCTGGAAATGACGTGTATTTTGATTCCTCTTCTAGTATAGATTTCATGAGTGCCTATGTATATGTATGACATACATACAAACTAACTGCAATGATCATGATGCCACAAAGATTTTTTTTTTAAATTCTAATGATAATTTTTTTTTTATTCCAAAGTGTGTTTGTTTTTTTCAATTCCAATGACACTGCCTAATTTCCATGCAAACTTTTCAGATTGCCAACTTTACGCCATAGGGAAGCCCGTGTACCATCGCTACAAGGATGAATTGTTCGGAGCCTGGTTAAGAGATTCCAATGCAACGGAGACCCAGGTATAATCACAAAATCTTCAAATTATTTTGTGTTATTTTCGCCTTCCGATTTTGAAATTTCGTTACAGCTTTTAACAAATTGTTAGACTGTAAAAAAAAAATTTGAATTACCGAGTAATTTGATCTGTGCCCCGTAAAGCTCAAGTTTTAAATGGACCAGCAATAACCCATTATCTACTATTAACCCCATAGCATAGTGTTAAACCTTTTAAAACTTTCAAACAATTCCATTAGTACATTTTACTAACAAAAGATCTTTAATTAAGAGCAACGCGGCATTATGCTGTTCTTTGATAACAACGTACTTTCAATCGTAGATCATTCGCTTCATCGAAGAAAGATCAAAATGCATCTCGATTCGTTCCCGAGTATGCGCTCTACATATTGTTGATTTAAAATAACATGGGCGAAGACCTCAGGCTAACATAAAAAAATAAGCTAATCTCTGTATCTATATGTAATGGGAAACCGAATGTATAACTAAAGGATCGATTTTAATATTACAGAAAGAGAAGCTGTGGACAACTCAAGAGAGTGACGTGGAGAGGCTGCGGGAGTACCGGACGAAGGTCAGCTTTAAGGCTGACCACGTGGACGAGTATCACAAGTTACAGAAGCCATTCTTCGTACGTGATAAAATACAACTGACCTATAAGTCAACACATGTTACCTTTTATAACACGAGTGACAAATGATCAGACAGTCCACCTGATGGTAAGTGAGTACTGCAGACCATGGAATGTCGCAATTTCCATTGAAAAAGATTACCGATGCGTCACACCTGAGTAATTGTATACGCCATACAAATTATTACATGTGTAATAATTATACTTGCTCTGTATATCGTTCAAACCGGAACACAATAAAGAAACCGAAACGTTAAAATTAAACGCGGTAAAATTCCTAAATAATAATTTCATATCAAATGTGTAGTTTTCGCATAATTATTTTTTTTTATGGGAAAGGCGGCTAAGGAGCTAGCGTTTCACGTGATGGTAAGTGCTTACCGTCGCCCACGTACATCTGCAACACCATAAGTGCTACAGGTGCGTTGCCGGCTTTTAAGGGTATTAGGGAGATGGGAGGGATGAAGAGGAAGAGGATGGGAAGGGGGAGTAGGCCTCCGGTTATCTCACTCACCGAACGAAACGCATAAGCACAATATGTTTATTCTTTATTGTTAGCCTTAAGCTTAAGGTTACAATGGGCGGACTTAATGCCAAGTGGCATTCTCTACCAGTCAACCCGTTGTTATGTTAAGTTGTTATGGTGAAATGTAGTTGGCAGGTACAAAAGAAGGAACAAAAAAAAACTATAGGTAGACTCCAATAATAATAAGTTAATAAATACATATAAACACACTATGTAATTAAATAAATATTTATAACATAAAATAAATAAATACGTATACAAATATACAAAAAGGTACATAAATAAATATATAATAAAAATCGAAAATAAATAAGCAGAATATTGTCAATGATCTATTAGGTAATGACGAACTAGTCTCTTAAATGATTTCCTGTTAGGAGCTGCTTTAATATTATCGCGCAGCGCGTTCCATAGGAGTGTAGCTTGAACAGTAAAAGAAGAGTTATAGTATCCTGTATTATGTTATCCTGTCCTCTACTTCACGCCGATATTCTGCGAGGCCGTGGTACCAACCCGGTCGTGCCGGACCATTAGAGCAACAGCAAAAACCGCCGCAAGGGTCTACCACGTTTAAAAAGTACAGAATGTTTTATTATTGTAATCACAATTTATATCAATTATGACTTTATAATTCAAATTGTGTTTTACGTATTTACGTTTTTTTTTTTTTCTGGATGGAAAATGCTGTTACGCATTCCCGTATGTCGTTATGTCGGACTCAATCCTCTGAAGGAGGACCATACCGACTAAAAACCATCCACACGCTGTTAGCCCGGAGGCTTTTACAGCCTCATCTGAATTGACTCGCGAGCAGATTGGCCCGCGAGTTTGGCGGGATGACGATTTACTTTAATGACGCGCGGATTTATACGCGGAAGGATTACGTATTTACTCTCTTTCTTTCTTTCTTTCTTTTAAAAAGATTTTGGCCGTATACGCGGCTTAACTGTCATCAGAAACATTTTGCTCGGAAAATCACCTTAACATAGCCTTACAAAGCTTCTTGTCTTATCTACCAGGGCAACGGGCACATAGTTTACAGCGGTTCGTTCTTCTACCAAGCGAACGAGTCTGGCCACCCGGGCGACATAATACGCTACGACCTGACGCAGAGCCGCATCAAGTCCGTGCACCTGCCGCACGCCGATGGCCGCCTGTACAGCGCGCAGCACAACCAGGTGCATGCGCTCTTCGATGTTATTTAAACGAAAGAGACGGACAGCGCAGTGGCTTAGCGTATTTATATAGGTGTAACCATAATTGTTTTTTTCACCTGATGGTAAGTGGCTACTACAGCCCTACGACATCTGCAAATAACTTCAATCGAAAGGGTTACGGCTGCCCTTTGATAACCCTTATCCCGCACACCGTATATTCACAGCTTTAAAACTTGTCCGAATGTAGTATTTTAGTTGCTTGGAGGAATTGTAAGTTTCAGCTATTCTCAGCCTCGCAACTGGATATCTATATTTTATGTTCTTTTATTAATTTTGCACCACTCCCTCTTCGAACTGTATTTCAAAGATGCTTTATTTCAAGGTGAATTATATGTCGTCCGAGGGCGACAGATTTCCGCGGCAAATATAGGTGAAGATCTTTCATTATGTTACCGTACGTCCTACCAAAAATTGTCGTAGCATATCACATGGTTTTATTTTTTTATGTGAAAGGCGGCAAACGAGCAAGCGGTTCACCCGATGGTAAGTGATTACCGTCGCCCACGTTCATCTGCAACACCAGAGGTGCTGCAGGTGCGTTGCTGGCCTTTAAGGGTATTTGGGAGATGGGAGGGAAGAAGAGTCCGGTTACCTCACTCACCGAACGAAACGCAGAAGCACAAGATGACTCTATTTCACGCCGGTATTCTGCGAGGCCGTGGTATCAACCCGATCGAGCTGGCCCATTCGAGCAGCAGCAAAAGCCGCCGCTTGGCTCTACTACGTTAAGGTAGAAAATAGTAGTAAGGAGTAGACTATCACTTCGAAGTTTAAATGTCCATTGCACACAGACGCAAAAACCCCCCACTTGGCGTTGTTTTTCACTACATATTGCTTAGCTTACTTGAGCTGTGCGCATCTCCACCAAAATAACAAATACCGTGTAGTATCGGCGTAAGAATCTGCCACCCTTTTTGTTACCGTATCGGTGTCGTTAGAGGTGACAAGGGAAAAGTCCTTTAAAATCGTAATGGTTACCGATGGCGGGTACTGCCATTGCCATTTCGGTTGCCGTGCGTGGCGTTGTGACAATATAGAGAGACGTATGTCCTGCAGTGGACTATTAACAGGCTGATAAGGAAAGATGTGTTTAAATAACTATTTAAAAATATAATAATTTTCGGTTTTTTTTATATTTCATTGTACGCGAGTGACCTAGATTTGAGGTCGGGTGCCGGCACCTCTGAACTTGTTAATAACAATTTTAAGTGCTGAATTAACCGCGTGCTCGGTGATGAAGGAAAGCATCGTGTGGAAACCTGCATGTCTGAGAAATAACAAAAAAAATATTTTGACGACGCTAACTTTTTAAAACTATAAATTTAGTTTTATTTAACTAAAGCCTACATGAACCTCGCTAAAACATCAACAAGGATATAATACTTAAACTACGCTGAAGCTGCGTGGTGGGCCCTTCCCTTTGAAACCGTTTCAAAATTGTGTGAAGGACATTCATAGACCACCTTTATTAACTATAATACATAGTATTCATGTACATGCAATTTTCCAGGTGGACTTTAGCGCCGATGACAACGGCCTGTGGGCGATCTATTCCATTGAGGATTCAAATAACACTGCGGTGGCCAAGGTACTTTTAAGGAAAATAAATAAACGATTTGCATTACATCTATCTGAATATATTTTTAATATAAGATAAACTATATACATAAAACTATATATCTATCATAATAAACTATATCTGCAATGATGTAGTTTTACTGTAAGATAATGTTCGAAAACGATCCAATAGTATTACTATTTCTACGTTTATAGTTAATTATGGATAACTATTAAAATTATTCGAATTCAATCATTATAAATTAAAAAAAGTCAGATACTGTTTCGCCAAAATAAACTGGAACTAATTAAATTGGAAATAACATTCATGTTTCAAAAAAATTTAAATACAGAAAAATATTGTGGATATTTATGACTTTCTAAGGACTGTAATGATGATTATGAACAAAATTATAAAGCGTCATCACAGTTGAGAAATATTTGAACGATCGTATCGAGAAATACTCTAAATTATAATATAAGTGTTCTAAACATACATCTCTTCATCTTGTTCTTTAACAGACTACGCAATCTAGTCGCTGCGCTGAACCATAACGGATCTGATTGTTTTGGCTCTGGTATCTTTTGTGTATTCCGCTATCTTTGGAAGGACTAGAGCTTATCCTGGCTTCTTCCCTTAGTCGACTCTTACGTCACACACAAGGCGAAATGGAATAGCCGAATTCATGCCGGTTTTTTTATTGTCAATTATGTAAAATGGTATAGACAATATTATATCTCTACTATGCAATATATTTCAGCTCAACTTCGACCCGAACAAAGATGATCTGAACATCGATTACATTTGGAACATATCATTGAATCACAAGCAAGTGGGTAACCTAGTTCTATTTATAACTATAATATGCATGTGCTCTTATACTATTCACTCAAATATGAACTGATTTGTTCACTGACATATATGTACTACTATTAAGAAAAATAAGTAGCATACAGGGTTTTATTTAAAAGCACCTTAAACTTACAATTTCAAGTTTGTTCTTAGCTTAAATACTTTACTGTAGCTTTAACTAAGAATAAACAACGTCTTCCTTATTAATTCCCCTTTTTATATGTGGGGGAAAAGCTTAACGCATACCCTAGTATCCATTACATCTTCTTCTGATAATAAGATTTGTATTCCCTCACTTTTTATTTACACCGGGTTTATTGGTAACTTCTTCAGTGTTCAGGCTACAATGCTATGGAACTCCTTTCGCGATGATATAAGGCAAGCATCCAGTTAGTGCTCTTTTACAAGATTGGTTCGTGAGCATTTTTTAAAGACCACGAATGTCATGATGTTGTTTATTTTATAATCGCTTTTGGCAAATGTATGTATCTATGTTTGTTAGTATATGTATATGTATATATGAAAGTATATATGTATGTATGCAAGTTATTTAATACATTTCATTTATGTAATAAGTTATTATTAGTAATTCAGTTTTTTATTTTGTAGGTTTTTAAGTACTTTGTTGCGCTTACAACCTCACTATATAGGCATTGTGTCTGCCTTTTGTTTCTTTCTATATAAAGGAATGGAAAAAATATTAAATAAATGAATAATATCCCTAACTACTATGACTTACTAGCTTATTTCCAGTCAATGCATTTTCAATTCTGGTAACACTGCGTACAATATAAAGTAACGTTGTTAAAGTGAGCTACTGTTGCATGTTGCAGGTGGGCGAGATGTTCATAGTCTGCGGCGTTTTGTACGCTTTGGACTCCGCCGTAGACCGGGAGAGCAAAGTGTCGGTAGCAATCGACTTATATCTCAATAAGCCCTTGGAGGTATCCCTACAGTTCACCAACCCGTTCCGAAAGACAACGCAGCTGGGCTACGACCACGTGCATAAGGTCGGTCCGGCATACAAATCAATTTACTGAAACAATAAATCGACATAAATGCTATGATTATAGAACAAGTACTTTTAATAAGGCCTTAAAGTTTTTAAGCGTGGTAGAGCCAAGCGGCAGCTTTTGCTGCTGCTCGAATGGGCCGGCTCGACCGTGTTGGTACCACGGCCTCGCAGAATACCGGCGTGAAGTAGAAGCATATTGTGCTTCTGCGTTTCGTTCGGTGAGTGAGGTAACCGGAGGCCTACTCCCCTTCCCCATCCCCCTCCTCTTCCTCCCTCCCATCTCCCAAATATCCTTAAAGACCGGCAACGCACCTGCAGCACCTATGCAGTATTGCAGATGTACGTGGGCGGCGGTAATCACTTACCATCAGGTGAACCGCTTGCCCGTTTGCCGCCTTACGCATACAAAAAAAAAGTTCACAAACCCCATGATACTGTATAGTTACTACGTAACTATTAAACAATCTATGCCTATAGCCTAGTAGATGACTTTGCCTCCAAAGCCGAAACTGCACCCGAATCCCGTGTGGTAATCCCGAATGTTTACATTTTTGCAAAAAAGTAAAATAATAGCCTCGTCACATTATTTAAAAGTGTTTTGATGCCGAAGGTTCAACCATGCTGCTCTAGTGGAGGTTGTGTGGCACATGTCAGCATAATACAAATATTTTTCATAAAGTATTTCTCAGTGATGCAGGTTCCTTCGCGATGTTTTCTTTCACCATCGATCACGTGGTACTATTAAAGTAGTGCAAGCGCCCTGACCAGTACGATAATACGGTCAGGGCGCTTTATTTGCTACGGTATTATGTGTTTGATCAATACATGTACATATATATTACTTATTTATATATAGATTCCTTCTCTACCTAGATGTCGTCTGAGTAGACCCATTTTAAACGCCAAACAGCAGTTCAATTACATCTGTGTTCCGATCTGAATCATCACTCGAGCGCCTACTCTACATACGCCAATGTGAAGCTAGTCTGCCCTAACAGTCTTTAGTCTATTACTATATTAAACTGGGGGAAACTTTTGCCTTTACCCCGCATCACGGATTTCTCGTTACTACGATCAGTCACATAAATCGAAAAGACAAGAAAGAAAAGACAGTCGCGAAGACGATGGGGTGCGCGTCGAAATTTATGTACATTAAGAATCGTTCGCAGCATCGTCTGAGGTACGAAGTGTTTGGTACTGAGATCGCGAGCGAGCGTAATGATTATGGCAAATCTTCCTTATGGTAGAGGCCTATGTCCTGGGGTGGACAACTGCTAGGCTGTTACGGTGTTAGGGCGAAGTAAGACGATGACATGTCGTCATCACCTGTCACGTTGTTCCGAAAAATTCACTTGTAAACCAGGATTCTTGGTAACTGGATCGTAATTTAAAAAATAGCCTTTCATATATCAATTAAACGTCAAGACTCAGCCTCGAGATTTTTTTTTTATTGTGTTGGGGTGAAAACTAACTGCCCGCCTGATGGTAAGAAGCTACTGCAGCCCATGGACACTTGCAAACAATTTCAAACGAAGAAGTTGCCACCCCCAGAAGACGAAGATTTGGATGGATTTAATAATGTCACCTTTTTTATTTCATCACAATTTTTATTTTTTCAGGAATTATACTCGTGGGATCGGGGTAATCAACTTACATATCCTGTGAGGTATAATGAAATGCCTGGACCTTGAATGATATTTACGTAGTGTTTTTTTCATCGTAGATGGCCGCTGTGTAACCACGAAGCAATTCGAACGTAAACCACCTTTGTTTTGTAAATTAAAGTAACAGCTCTGAGTCCCTTCATAACAGTTAAGGTATAAAATAAATAACTTACATGTACTGTTGTAAAGATCCTTTCGGATCCTTTTAGTAAATTAAATTATTTTTGTAATGCATTCTTTTTTGTTTATTTTTTACTATGTAATGAGAGTAGTGGAGAAGTAAGAGCGTGGTTACTGGTAAAGAAAGATTTTATAATACTAACTTTCTCTCGAAATTTCTTCGAAACTTCGTCTGAGAGTCTCAGACACTCAGTGTTCCAGCATCAGTGACAGCACTGTTACTGATGCTGGAAATTATTTAGATACACGCAAATATCAAACTCATATCAAATAAACTATTTTTGAATGAATGTTACAACATAGTAAAAGTAGCACCCTTTAAATGCTGGGCAAAAACCTCCTTTTCAAATATCTGAGAGGATGTCAAGTCCACGAAATAATATTTTTCATTATTTATTTGACATTCAGGTTTTCTAACGATGCGATGCGTGGTAAATTCAGCAGTCAAAATTAGTGTTATCGTTACTTTTAGTGGTGCCGGCACCGAGGCTCGAACCCAGGTAACAAGCGCTTTTTAAAACTAAAGCGAACGCCCTGTCAACTAGGCTACCACGGCACGGTACAGCACAGGTACCGGTACCTGCATCTTAAAACCCGCCCAGCGTGGAGCTGATGGGAGAAGAAATGCTCTATCTTCCGTATGGTCCATCCATATACAGAAACTTCACCTATTATTGTTTCGAAGATTTATTTATTATGTTCTTTAAGGCGACATCTATGTGACAATAAGCATAATATTACAAATAAAGTTGAGTCCAATTAAGCGTACACACCAAGAGATGGCGCCCCAATACAAATCCATGTTAATAATTTTAAAAAGTACAATTCAGATTATAACGAACGGAATCACTACACGTAGTTTATTAAACTTATGACTATAAATATAACAAAACCGTGTATGTACCGGCTTATGGAAATCGGCCGCGCTGCCACGTCCTGCGTGTGACGTAAAAGTCGACTTAAAGGAATATCCTCTCGTAGCCACCGTCAGATGGCGTAATAGTCACAAATTGTCTAAACTTAAATTAATCAGACCGGTGACGATCAGTACACTACATAACCTGAGCAACAATAGCGTCTAAGAAATGAGTTCGAAGACTACAATATTATACTGGGAAATGAGTCATCTGTCACTAACACGACACGCGTGCCAAGGGTGGACATTACGGCAAGTCATTTAAACCAAGAAGAGGACTATGTCCATATGTGGACTACTTCCTGAAAGCTGTCTTTCACGATTATGGTCATGAATATTATATAATTAATATTAATAAACTTGAGGTAGCCGATCATATTTGACCTAAGTTGACGCCATCAAAATTTTAATGGGTAACCTCCCCAACACCAATTGGGTTAATGTTATAACCCTCCATTAAATGTTATTGAAAAAGATAACAGAAATAACTATAAATTTTTTTTTACTATTAATTTGTACATGGTGCTACAAAAATGTTCAGGAAACTTATTAGAAGCACAATATTATGATAAAAACGAAACATTACATAATAATTAAAAGATTTTTTCATAAAATGATTAAATCTAGATCATGTAATAATTGTAGAACAAAATATTTTCTATTTTACAGGCCCACGAAAATACAGCAAGTAATAATACTGGCGTTCTATCATATCATAAACGAGAACTAACGACTCATGATTCGATATCTGAACAGGCTTGCTTCGGCCGTCAAAAGCGCTCGGGGGGGCGAATGGCCCATTTCAACCCCCCCTCATTTTTCGCCACAATAGCTAGCAATACATTCCGTGACTTGGCAGAAGTTGATGCCGAGAAGTTGGCCCCCTCGACGCGATCAATACTTGCGCACAGCGCCATCTAGCTACCATCGCGCAGCCAAATTGCAGTTTAATAGTTCATTAGATCCGACAAAAATGGCGGGGACACACAGTTTAAATTCGGAACACGCTATTGATTCGCCAATACAGAAAGTTATACGATACGCCGAAAAAAGTTGTCTGGTTCGTTGGTTAATATCTCATTTGTATTAAGCGGAGTGCTAATTGTTCAAATCAATATTATGAGCCTATGTTATTTTCATGTTAGTTCTATATGTACACCAGGAATTTAATTAAAATCTGTTTGTCTGACACTCCAGTATAATTTATATTTTCAATTTGAATTTAATCATATTATACTGAGCTGTTAGAAGACAAGGCGCTCGCTGTAATTTCGTGGTACGCGAGTGTCTAGTCTAGGGTTCGAGTTCCGGTGCAGGAACCATCGAAATTGTTAATTGCAATTTTAAGTGCCAAATTTAACAAGTGCTCGGTGTTGAAGAAAACATGGTGAAACCTGCATGTCTGAGAATTACATATATATTTCTGAGACATGTGAATTCCGCCAAACTCGTATTGCAAAAGCATGGCGGACTCTTCCTTGTGCTAAAACAATCCTCTCAAAAATGAGAGGAGGCGTTTGCCCAACTGTGGGACTCTTGTAGGATTCTACTTTATTTAGGTAAATAATTCATACTGAGACATACTATTTTAGCATGGTTATGATACTCAAATCTAATTAAGAAAGGTCTCCATAACGCACTCGTTTCTCGACGTGTTAAAGTTTAAACTGCGCTACTCATTTAAATTAATATTTACCGCTTACTCGGTATATGTAACCACCGTGAGGAAGCCTTCATTTTTGATAAGTAATATATACTTCAAGGAGATAATATGATATGATACGAGACGGCAGAAGAAACATGAAAGCAGGATAAATGCAATAGAAATGAGAGCGTTAAAAAGTATGATTGATGTGAAGATAACTGACAGGGTTCGAAATAATGTGATGATAGAGCGTTGTGGCGTGAAAGACGATGTTGTGACACGAATTGAGAAAGGGATGCTGAGCTGGTTTGGACATGTGGAGAGGATGAATGAAAGTACGTTGACGAAACAAATATATGAGGCGAGTGTAAATGGTAGAGTCGAGAGAGGAAGACCTAGGCGAACATTTCACGATCAAATCGGAGACGTTCTGAAAAAAGGCCAGGTCAAGGGTACTCTAAACCAACGAGTATGCATGCGAAGATTTATGAAAGTGGGAGAAGCGAAAGACGGATGTCAGGATCGTAGCAAGTGGAAGAAGATTGTCTCTGCCTACCCCGTTGGGAACAAGGCGTGGATATACATACATACGAGATGTCCGCCAACCGCGACTGCTCCCGTTGCAGAGATAACACACAACCCTGTCCCTGAACCCTCTCAAACGTAAGCTCATAGCCAATATACGCCTTAGCTAATAGAAAGACGTTAATAAATTTTTATGACCGTTTACTTTAACAATCAGTTAACTTTTAGCTTTTTTTTAAATGTTATATAGATTTCACATCGTTTGAAATTAACAACGCGATACATGGTTATCAATGAATGTCAATGTCTTGGATGTAAAAAATAACATAGCAGATAAGGCTAAAGATTAATAAACGTTACGGTGATCTAGGATTGAGCCCGCTGACCGTTCTTGCTGTTCGACCGTTGTCGTACACAACAGCACCCACAGTTGGGATAAAAGCTGACAGGTTTTATCAGCTCGTCACTGCGTTCACAGCTGGACAATGGGGGGACCATGGGCCTTTGCTACAACCGCCACGCTTGAGACTGACGGTTTGGCAATCGCAGTACTAGACGTTCGCGTTTTAGCGAGATTTTCAAGAGTTTCCCTTAGTCTGCTCTTGATACCCACGGGAAGTTTTAAACGTGGTAGACCCATGTAGCGTCTTTCGCTGCTGCTCGAATGGGTCGGCTCGACCGAGTCGGTGCCACTACCGCAGAATACCGGCGTGAAGATTATTTTGCTTCTGCGTTTCATTCCTTGAGTGAGGTATCCGGATCCCCCTCTTCTTCCTCCCTTACATCTCCCAAATATCCTTAAAGGCCGGCAACGGTCCTGCAGCACCTCCGGTGTTGCAGATGTACGTGAGCGATGGTAATCACTTACAGTCGGGTGAACCACTTACTCGTTTGCCGCCTTTCTCAAAAAAAGGAAGAATTTAGGGGGAGAGGATGTTAAATATTTGACATGAGTTGTCTTCTAACAGGTGACAGGTGCGAATGTCAAATATATAAATAAAATCACGAGCACTGATTTTTAAAACTATTTTAAAGTATAATCAAACAACATTCAAGCTCTGACAATAAATAATTATGGAAAGGGACTAGGTGAATAGGTGATTTCTACATAAATCGAAGCGCAACGTATGTTTGTACAGGAACGACTACCGCTCCCCTTCCCACCCGCTCCCTCCCACTTTACCCCCGAGACAAGTGAATGAATCATTTCACGATCATACTGCCATTTAGTAAGAGCGCCATCCCATTAGTACTACGACTAGTGTTACCACTATTGTAGGTATATTTCTTGCATCGTAGTGGCGTTTTATATGCATAAATTGCACGGACAAACACCGGACCCGGACTTAGCTTCTGCGCCATCGAGTCGATCATTTGAATACTTATCATTAATAATGAATAATACAACATCGTTATCTTGCGATAGGAGGCGACTATCTCGTCTTCATCGTCTTCGAATAATATGATGGTATATGATTGGTGTCAGGGAGTACAATTTACCCTTACGTAGAGCCTAGCGGCGGCTTTTGATACTGCTCGAATGGGCCGGCTCGACTGATTTAGTACTACGGGCTCGATGACTACCGGCGTGTGGTGGAGACACCTTGCGCTTCTAGGTTTCGTTCGGTGACTGAGTAATACCAGTTTTTTTGTTGGGAACACAACGCACGAAGCAGTCGGACGAATACGTATACCTAACTCAATTTAGGCTTGTTAAAAACTTTTATGATCGTTTATCCCTACACCGAAACAATACCATGAGAATCAAAATCAAAATCATCAAAAACAATACATATGAGATAACAGACGTGCCAGAGTAACCCTTTGTTTTTTTATGGGTGCACTAAATAGCGACAAGGATATCAATAATTTAAAAAAAAAATATTTTCCGACTGAGTTAGTCCAACTTCGACGCAACCTTCATGAAACTATGATACATGTTCTAATCGAGTATTCCACAAAAGTATACAACCTATGAGCTTCCTTACGAGACAAGAGCGTATGTGGCAGCTTAGATTTGGTCAGTGAGCAACGGAAAGAGCTATGCTCAGTGTTTTTCTACGCGTTAGAATCTACAGTGATGATTTCCGCAGCAGAATAAGTGTAGACGGTAACGACCTCCCCAGTGTTGCGGGAAGTCGATGCCTGCAGGTGGCACAGGACTATAACATATAGAAACCGTACTCTAACATATAGTATTGTACTGTATTCCTGGCACGCAAAAATACTATATTTCCGTCGGGTGGATCTTATCTCTACAACTCCGAAACTAATTACATACAAATCCCTCTCATAAATAAGTAACAAAAATTATGTTACCTTGTGTTTTTTTTCTCTTCTCATAAAATACTTTATTTTTTGAAGTGTACTATATTTTAAGGCTAATTCTGTAGAGTGTACTATAAACAGCCGAAAAATGTTGGCAACCCTGCTGTCCTGAGTAGCTGTCGTGTTTTGTGGAAACCATTGGGACTTCCCCAATGGTTTCCACAAATCCTATGCTCCTCTGCTGACCGTTCTGTCCTATGCTCATCCTGACCTGCTGCAGTGATGATGATCTTAAATATTGAAGGACATTTTTATAAAACTTTAGATTGTCTACGAAGTCTCGGTGCGTTCGGCCATAACAACCCATCAGTGGTAGTAGTGTGCGTGAATACAATTGGGTCACACACGCAGGTGACAATCTCTACGTTTATCAGGTCAGGTGTGTCGTAGTCGGAAAGTAGTGAAATGGCATTGATATAAAGGGCAAGGTAAATTTAAATTAGCGAACAATTACGTTAATTAAAATTCATTTTTCGGCAAAAGATCACAGAATTTCATGACGGATAGTACTTAAATAGAAAACACAATTACAATTCGTCGATGACTCACGTCCCTCACGAGGGTCGACAAAGGAAGGAGAAGCATCTATCAGTTTATACTTTGCACTGGTAATTTGCTCAATTCAGTACCTACCAGTAGAACATTTTTGGCCTGTTTGGTGGTATGAGATATTGCGCGTGCGCTTAATATGTATTTGGGAAAGCTACTCCTTTTGCAGACACTTAACGCATTGGAAGTACGCACTATCGTGCTCGTGGTCTAGTGATTATTGAGTTATGGGAGTCCCCGGTTCGAATCACAGCCGCAGCCTATATACGTGGATCTCAATAATAATTGGTTTAGGGTCTGGTAGTTGTTTGTTGCGTCCCGTGTGTCTGACAGAGGATCGGAATCCTTACTCCGATCTTATCCTCACATCGGACATGGGAAGGTGAAGAAGCGTGAGCGAGACCGTGTTTCCTCTTGCAGTTGCCAGTTGACATTATTCTGAAGTTGGCGCTGTGCTCGAAATCGACCAGGAGACAATTATTACCGAAAACATTTTTCTGCGCAAACTGAATCCGCCACCGCTCAGAGCCACAAGCAAAGTCACGTGTCGGTACACGGTCGCGAGGTGCAATACAAAATAATATTTAAATTACTAAAACCTGTTGTATTACACTTATGTAAGTAGTAATTATGTCCGGCAGTTATTAAGAGGTCCCACAATTCGAAAGGCCAAGCAGAATATGGCATGCTTCTTGCTATACGCGCATTTAGTATTCTTATAAAGAAATTATATACCGGTTGTGCTGCTTTACCGATTTCCAAGTTCGTTAATCAATTTCCGCCCGCAGCCCACACCATCGAACGCAAGCGAAGCTAAACTTACATCTCACGCTAAATTCATAATGAGGTAAAGTTTATCCGATTATAGAGGAATAGTAGTCTTCTTTTGCCGAAGCTCACAGTTATTGAACTGATCTTAAATAACCTACATTATGTTCAAAAACTTCGAACGTTCCGGAAAATAGCTCTCTCTGTCTCTCTCTCTCTCTCTCTCTCTCTCTCTCTCTGTCTCTCTCGCTCTCACGACTTCATGGACCACAGCACCCATTGACGCCAGAGTTACTACGGAACCAATAGCTACACGATAAGTCAGTCCAAGAAAAACTCCAGCACAACGCCGTCGAATACACGAATTTCAAAGAAACGAAAGACCCCCACAATGCCATCTCGGCGGAGTCGCGCCAGTATCGTTTCCGTTACCAGTACCAGTTCCTCCGCGATGCAGGAGCATCCAGGGAAGATTTCCCCACAAAGCAAATGGAGCTTTTTCTTTTTATGATAAATGTGTAAACGAGCATGCGGATCACCTGATGGTAAGTTACCGTCACCCATGTACATCTACAACACCAGAAGAGATGCAAGTGCGTTGCCGGCCTTGAAGGATATCTGGGTAGAGAGTAGTAAAGAGAGGGAGGGAGTTAGGAACAATATATGAATGACAGGGTAAGATCTCCCTATTGGCGCTAATTACAAGGTTATTGTAGGTAGTTCAAACGTCGGGTATTCGCCTTACCTCTCTAAGTACGCGAATAAATAGCGCTGCTCTCTTTTGAACTGCATATTTACCAAGTATTGAGCAATAAAAATATAAGAGCCGTTCGGTATAGGCGTTAGATTCTGCCAGCTCCTTTCTCCCCGTGGGTGTCGTAAGAGGCGATTAAGGGAAATGCCTTGAAAATCGCAGTGGCTACAATCAGATGGCTGTAAAAATACCAGATTAAAAATAGGCGGACTAATGACGGCAGCCGACGACTAAGGTGAGTGCTGTATGGTACTGCGATCACCAATCCGCTTCCCGAGCGTAACGATTAAGGCCAGGATTGGCTCTCTTGGCCTATGTCCTGCAGTGGACTACTCACAGATAGTCATGATAGCTAAGGTACAGTTAAGTTCGTAAACATAAGAATTACCCACACGTACAGCATGGCGGACTCTACCGTCACAGAACTTTAACAGAGCCTATACCCAGCTGTGGGGTATGAACTACCCAAAATCAATTTACTTTATTATTTGAGTATGCGTTAAAAGAGCTTTACAGATGCGCTTAACGGTCTACACCAACAGACGAATGCAGACTTTAAAAAGTACAGTATTAGACTGCACTGAACTTTGTCAAGAATCAGTGTTAAATGCACAATGTTTAATAAGTATCATCATAAACAATAAACAGACAACATGCTAACTATTTACAACGTTAAAATAATAATTTCACTTTTAATAGCGATCAGCTGTCTGCTTACACGTAATTTGCTATATAATATTATGTATAGCAGAACGTAGGTAACAACGTAGTAGGTATAATACACTGACTGACGGGATTTCCTCGGTCTCCGCCCGAGACATAGATATTCGAAGCTTCCAGCGCTTGAGGCGCTTCACACTCCCGTTCACGCTGATGTGACCATTCATTTAAGTTTTAAATTTTTAAATTCGGAATTAGATTGCGGTACGTTTGATCAACAACTTATTTTTATTATAGATCGTTATGAATATACGTTAACATAAATTAAAAATTATCGTTTATGAAATTATTATGTAAGTAAAAAAAGATTACTTGCAGTAGTATTTACACTCAAGATTAAATGTTTTGCTTACTTTCCTAAACATAAAGTAATATGAATATAGTATGACTTTTAAAAGCACATTAATTCAACCAGTAGGTGCTGCGATAAACAAACTTGTCGTACCTACAAAATGATTAGCATTAGATTAAACCTGCAGAACTGGACCTTTAACATTATATATGAAACAAGAAATAAAGCTGTTTTTAAAAGCAGCTGTATGTTGTTTAGCATTTAACATTATCTAATCACATGAGTATGCATACATTTATATCACTTATTTATCATAAAATGAAACCAGTGCTGATTTTTCTTTTAAAAATACAAACGCGTCCATAGTAAGGCATGATTTTATATTTTCAGAGCTGGAATCGAAATATTTTTGCTGAATAGTCTTTAATATAATTCATAAATTACGACTTGCCATAATTTCTACCTGGTGCAATACTTGACAACAATATCTACCTGTGCTTTCAAGACAAAAAGAGCCAAAAAAATATAAACAAATAAAGGTCAACGTACGTAGAGCGCCGACAGCGGCTTCAGCGCTGTCGCCGTGAATCTCAGCTGAGCTGCACGACACCTGACGTCGCACCGCGCCCCACTGCTCCCCTCCGCGTCCCACCGCACCCCAGGCGTCAGCTGTTAATGTGCCCCCGCACCCCGCCTCCGGCCTTTCCCCTTCGTTTGTGTAATGTGAGGAGGCGAGGCACGAATGGATTAGGTAGGTCCATTTTTTGCCCATATTTTTTTATTTTTCTTACTGATATTGCCAACTCTCATTTCGTCGCGGAGAATCGAAATATTGTGATAAAACTAATAACTTGAAATTACTTTATACTAACTTATACAAATATTTTAGAATATAAATTATACCTACCCCATACAGAAAGAGAATAAAACTGAGGGAATATTTTATCTGTTATCCGAGTCAGTGCAATCAGATCTCATCAATAAATGACAATCGGCTGGCTTCGACATCAGGATCGATTTTTGAGCACCGGAGTATAACACAAAAATGCCAACTTTTAATAATATATCGCACATTATGCCTGCCAAATGAATAATTTATCGTAGTGTGTCGATTCAGGGCGCGCATCCTCACGAGGGGCGCGGGGTTGAAGGTGCGGGGAGCGGCTAGCGCACGCCGCACGTCAGTCCGCGCTGAGCGGCCGAGCGAGCGCTATGTCCGCTTGCGCGCCGCGCGCTTGCTGTCGGCCGCGCGCCCCGCCGACCCTGCTCGACATCACCGCGAAGATAGTCGCGGCTGCAATCCCCTTCCAGCGTATTGAGGAACGCTATGAACGTATCCCGGAGCCAGTGCAGCGACGCGTCGTGTACTGGTCGTTCCCGCGGGATGAGCGCGATATATGCATGTATTCTTCGCTGGCGCGGGCGCCGCCCGACGACCACCGGAACATCGCCTTCTGCCGCGGCCTCAAGCTCCTCGAGGCCGGCTGCGTGGAGAACGTGCTACAAGTCGGTGAGTGTCCGCGCTCCGCGCAGGCGCCTGTTTACTAATACGCGCCTCGCCCACCCGCGCCGTATAAATAAAAACGACGTGTGCGATCGATAGCGGCTCCTCTCGGGAATTATTCATGCGTCGGTTGAGATAAGAGCTCCGGATATCGGCACGGGCATGCCCTACGTAGTGGACCGGTCACTGCGTCCGCGACACCAATAATTCCATCGATCGATTCTCACGAGCGGATCGCTGGCGACGCTCGACCGCAAAACTCGTTACGACCCACCGATACCGACCGGTAGGAAATCGACATAATTAATCGGATTTCGTTTTATACGAGCCCGCTTCGCATCGATATTCCACGAGTGTCAGCCTTACTTCGTAATTAAATTCTACTTTCAAAACTACGTCGAAACGGCTCGTGAAATTCGGCTAACATTACCATAACTGGAAGTCCCGTTATAAGCATAGGGAATTACACAACCGGATTCATCGGTGGACTGTGCACGTAGGCTCGGAGGCAGGCTGGGAGCATTAATCAGCACGGCCGACGTTCTTAGCCCCCGCTCTTGCTAACGGACGCGAATAAACAATAAACAAATATTAATTAGGCTGTTTACATTTTATGGGGTCGGAGGCATTAATACGCGTCGGACCGTGGGAGGACGGCGTTTACATATTCATTTGTGCTTATCTAGCATCAAGACGGTGATTACGGATCGTTTGGGCGGCGGCGGGCGAAGGGCGCAGATGCCGCATTCGGAGGGACCGCGTCACGTCGAGAGTTCCAATACGTTAAAACATTCGGAGGGACCGCGTCACGTCGAGAGTTCCAATAGGTTAAACCTTATGGTGTGTGCACGACGGAGCACCGCGGTCCGAGTTTAGGCACTGGCCGGTTTCCAAGTTTAGGGCGGAGAAGTTCCGAGATGACTGTGGATATGAATCACGGTGGCAGGCAGCGGCAGTAATTCCCACAGTTCAACTGACTCGTGATCGTGCCCCGCCCACTTGATACACTGCAGGCTGGCGATGCAGTGGAGCATAAATCACCGTACTCCTAACATCAAGGGATAATTTTAAAGCATGAAAATATAAACCTACCCAAAAACTTTAAATGTGAATGCAATAATTAATCACGTATAAATGACATGAACTTTTTTTGATCTAAAAAAAATTCCATTTTGATTTTATACCTATATAACCTAGGTAATTCGTAATAAACTAAGTAATATCTAATTAGTACGTATAGGAACCCAAATCCCACTGCCTAATGATGGGGAGCAGCATCGGCGCTGCGTTCATCAAACCTGTGTTCTCGCCGAGGCTTGTGCTCAGCACTGGGCTAAAAATAGGCTGATGTGGTAGCAGTACTTATACCTTAACCCTCGATGATGTACATAGTACACTAGGTATATAATACATCATGGCCCGACAAGGTTATAGAACGAATTGACATTCAAATTCATTCCTCGAAATGCAGAAGTGTTCCCATCCAAATTCAATTCATAATAAATTGTGCATTTTATATTATATTGTCATGCAAAATTGAATAAGGTCGGTAAACATTTTAATTCAATGTTAATAACTCCATACCGTTTGGTTAAAATCTCGGATCGGAACCGGTTCGGGATTGTATTGGAACGAGATCGCCCGTATGCGCCGGAGTTTGATAAGTACTGAACTTCCTTTGTTATATTAATTTGGGTTTTGTACACATAAAGGGTAGTTTTGTCGATGAAATTTCTATACTATTTATATTAACATTGAAAGATTGAAATAAAATTACAGATTTTATTTTATCTTATCAGTAGATTAAACAGTACATATGCTAATTAACTTGTGGGTCAGGGTGCTTACTTTAAGTATCATAGTACGCGAATAAGTTTCATTCTCGGCAGTGGTGCAAACAGCACCACTAACATTTTGAATCAATGAATGTGCTTGGTAATGAAGGTCAACGTCGTCGGGAGATCTGCATATTTGTGAAATGACAAAATAAACATAATTCGAGCACACATGAAGTCCGGCAACCTTCCCTGGAACAACATGGCACACACCCTCTTAGGAGTTTAAAGCAGCTACTTTACCTTTGCTCGCATTATAACTTATAACGTGAACACTTTTGAAGGTGTGCGTTAACTTTTTACTTTACTATCAGGTATGTTCAAACAGAGTATAAATCAATAGTACAAAACAATTGACTAAAAGCGCCTGAAGAAGAAAATCACTTTATATCCAATCAGTCCCAATCTTGTATTCATAATTGTTCTTTGTTTTCAGCCGAAGCAGAAACGTTTGATTATCGTAGACATCTGCCGTAAACTATTCATCGCAGAGGGGTTCACGATATTAACTTTGGTCAAGTAGAAAAGTTCCAAAGATAATTTCTTTATAAGTAGTTCTTTCTATTGAAACGTTTCGAATTAAACCTTTTTTGTTGATAGTCAATTAAAATTATTTATTTTTTTTATTGATATAATCACCGCCTGAACGTTAACTCGTTAAACGTCTAACGTTCGAATTTTAAACATAGATGTTTAATTTAAAAACGTCTTCTGGGGGACGTCAACAGGTGTGGCAACTTTCCATTAGACTTGCCTTACAGAATATTGAAAACGCGCAAAACCTACAAAATGGTATATTTTTCGTGGTTTAATCAGAGAATAGTTAATAATAGAATTGATCATAGTTTATTCAATAGACTAGCTGCCGTCTGTCGTAATGGCGCTTTAAATTTTTAAAACCAACACAGCTCCACATTTCCCGCCATTACCAATGACTTCCTTCATTAATGATTTATTATCTGCATGGGGACTCCTTCGTATCGACTACTTTGTTGTATATTCTTGCATATATATATATTCTAGGATTATTAATTATTTAAAAGTACTTGGTATCAAATACCTTTTCACGTAAAACAAAAAAATAGTTTTCACCAATCTGTGCAATACCTAATCTATTCAAAAACCATGGCAATTGCTTCAGTAGTTACGTATAGACATGCAGACTTTTTGCTAAACAACAGATTTTTTATTTCCCAAATGAACTCTTACCTAACTGATGACATTATGTTATTAAACCATTTCCAAAGTTACGACCACACACCTATTTATTTGTAAATTTAAATTTAACAGACGGTGGGTTAACCGTCTCTTTTAATTTTATTAACTTCTTGGAAACGGAGGCTGTCGTTACACTGCTTACCTACTCTGGTATAAAATAGTCTTTATGAATTTCTTAAGCAATGTTACTTGACAATTTTATCTATTTAGTTCCGGCTATAAATGAGAAGAGTGGTACTACCATACCGCTACGTACGAATAAATATAGGCAAAATAAAAAAAAAAGTATTTTTTTTTTTATATGGGTTAGGACAAACGACCGAAGCAACTCACCTGATGTTAAGTGATTACCGTCGCCCACGTACATCTGCAACACCAGAGGAGATGCAGGTGCGTTGCCGGCATTTAAGGATATTTGGGGAGAGGAAGGGGGAGTGGGTCTCCGGTTACCTCACTCACCGAACGAAACGCAAAAGCACGAGATAAAAATATATCGTTGTTTTAGAAGTCTTCCGCACGCGTTCCCCTATCGAACAATAAACATGTTTTCCCGAATGCAGACTTTAATCAAGTTCCGATCACCTTTGTAACTGACTTAAGAGGAAACAAAGCAAACCTATATAGACTATACTATAGAGATTATGTTGATCTTTAATAAGCATGTTTGACGCCGGTATTCTGCGAGGCCGAAGTAGCACTACCCCGGTCGAACCGGCCCATTCGAGCAGCAGCAAAAGCCGCCGCCTAGCTCTACCGAAATGTTCTAAATTGTACTAAAAATTACATTGAAATCCACTCAGAAGTTATAAGCGAATACACAAACAAACACTGATCGCGACTTTGTTTTATACGATTATAATAATTAAATTAGAGTATTAATCCATAATCTAAAGAAACGTTTTCCACACAGGTAACATTTGAACATATTATGTTGTAAAACGGCATATTTGTTTTAATTTTAATCGTAACGATGTATGGCCACGATTTATATCGCCATTAACGGAAATCAAAAAAAAAATTACAAAACTTCGAAGTAATAATTCTGTACATCGATTTTAGGTTATCTTAATTAATACTACAAATTAATAACTTTGTTTATTTGTATAAAACACAGGCATTTAATATAGTAGCAGACTAAACAAGGCAGTTAACAAAATATTCACCAAAACGCACACAAATAAACTAATCTCCAATATACCAAAACCGATGGCAAAATTATTTTCATACGTTGCATTTTCACACATTTGTTCTAGTAACTCTTTTGTTCTAATATTGCCAATCATTGTATGATTGGTCTATACAATATCCGTACATTAAAAGTTAAAAAAAAAGCAAAGCTGGAGCCGGGAAAGGCCCGTCACGCTGCTCCAGTCCGGGTTGGCGGGCTTCTCATATCCCCGAAATAATATTATTATTATTACTCAGACATGCAGTTTTCCACACGATGTTTTGCTTCACCGCCGAGCACGCGGTTAATACAGCACTTAAAATTGCAATTAACAATTACAGTGATGCCGGATCGAACCCCGGTCACTCGTGCTCTATGAAACTAAAGCGTGCACCCTGACCATTACGCTACCACGGCTCTGTCCCGTCCATACAATACTAACCATTATATACTGTATGATATAGAGTACGTTATAAATTGTTCACACACCTCGGTCACGTGATCCGTAGTTGAAGTTCCCGGAAGGTTTGTTAGCGAACGTTTTATTGCATTAAGACGCCCACCATGATTCATGTTCCGTGATGATCTCTGATATCCTTCCCTGACCGTAACAAGTTTCTTGGGAACTTTAAGAACGTTTCTTGCCGGGCCTGTGTTGTGTTATCTTTTGAATAAAACCCCTACGCATTAGAGATACGCTGTTCGCCCTCGGCTTTTACATCATCGGCGGGAAAGACTCGCGAGCAGAATGATCGTAGGAGATTTTATCAATCATATAAGTACGTATTTATGAAATCATAATTTTCGAAAAACTCATGAGCCCTTAATATAGATCGAACTCGGGGTCTCTTGATTCGGATGAAGACCCCCTAACGCTATCGCAGCTTAAAATTAAAAGCTGAGATTGTTGTGGAGTTTAAATCTGACGAAAAAATCTTATTTCAAGTTTTGGGTTCACGCAATTATAGATCATAAAAAATATAATTGAACATATTAAACACGGTCTACAAAAGGAACGTGTTCGATAATCGATATATATATCGAAATATCATTTTAGGTTAGGACCTCCAAAAGTCTATGAATAATAAAGATACGGCGTAAATTAAAACAATACAAGCTTATCATGTTTTTATTTTTCTTGACTGTGCTGACGCATAATATCTTATAATTAAAATTAGTAAACATTGCAAAGTTGGTAACGGGTAATAGTCATGGGTGTAGGTACTTGGTTATTTATCTACGCATGCGTAGGATGCGTAAATAAATTGGCGCGTATTTCCTTAGACGTGTGTACCAACCTTCCAGTCGTAATGACCGGCATTTATGTGGCATTTCTGATATATCCAAACCACAGGACACTACCACAATCCGCCACACCCATGCTAATAAATAATCACTAATTGTTATTTGCACAGAAGTTCGCCATTGCGCATGCTATTTATATCCCATGCATTGTATTTAGCTAAATTGTATTAGTTGTTTTAATTCATCAAAACTCTTAATATCCCCAGAGTAATCTGTAACCTTAATCAGTCCCTACAAAGTCCTTGTCTTGATAACTTCCTTTTTGGAAGTCTGTCAAATATTTGCAGTTGCGAACTCACGACCCACATACAATAGAACGGTACGCTGACCGCTGATCTATGTGGTTGTCGAATCGCTGAATGCAGTATCACTTACCGACAGGTGTAAGTTATTCAGACCGCTGGCTGTATATAGGGTGAGAGATGGTCTAGCATATAAGGTGGTAGGTATATTAAGATGTGACCATCTTAATCATCCCCTTTGGGCATATCTTTGCCTTGGGGAAAATTTATGCAGCAATAGAATGTTCATAGGCTGCTACAAATAGAAAGTAGTAAACCATTACACACGCAAGCGGTCATGTAGAGGGTAAGCAGAGGTCACGCATTTGCAACTTTTCGCCTTTTGGTAAAATAAACGTCATACTAAAAATTATGCCTATTCCACATTTAAATGCGCGCTACATTCAAGATGTAGATATAGCCCGCATTCGTATATCATATCGTATACGTAGCGGGACATGTTTGTCGGCGCTTCTACAAAACTCCTTGACCTTCCATTACTGGCATTGTTTGACAGGGCATGAATCACCATCAGGCTATTTGACAGGCCCCAATTACAGCACACCACGACCAATCGTAATAATTTAGTTGACGTACATCGATTGTCTGTCATTCATAATAAAGTGAGGTCAGAATGGTCGATTCGTATGTTGAATTGATCCTTTCGAGTTCTTTATTTCACTGGGCTCTATTATCCACAGTTTCCTCTACACGTCCCCACTCTCGTGGAATTTAACTCATTATTAGCGATTATTTGTACGAAACTAAACTTAAAAATTTATATTGAACGTAAGTTACCCCAAGAAAACGGTATCCAATCATTTCTGCCTACCCCTAATTGCTAACTTGCATTATTTTCCATACAATAAAACTTTAATTTGTCCATTATGTAAACAAAATACTTATTTATTTCATAGGCTTTGTGGTACTTAACATAATTATGCGTCCATGGGTTTTGTAAGATTCTAATATGAAATATTTCAAACGCAAAGTAATTTAACTATTAATGCATTGTGGGTGTAGCAACCTATCGTATTATTAAAGTTAATTAATTTAAACATATTTTTATGGGATGTATATGTAAAACGACATCATAGAAAGTCTACGGACGAAGGTTTTTAACTGTTAATAAAGTGTAAAATAGAAACGGACAGTTACGTGACCAAGCCGCGTACGTGCCCGTGTCAAATATACGCATCGATTCGTATTTAAATAATATCAGCATTAATACACATATAACCGACGAAACAGTGCTGTGCGTGTTGCAAGTGACAGACATCATGGGCGCGGTTACCGGGTCCGATCCGAGACATGGTCTATCACTTCGGATCGTACAATGTCCGCGGAACCAGGAAAACAGACTTAACCGTAAGGTGCAGCGAGCCGCTATGGAAATTGGCGGCTTCTTTACTCGCAGAACCGACTGACAACTGACAATCGTTGGGGAAGAAATGTACACGAGTGGCAGGCGAACAGCGTACAATGCAAGATGGAGTTACAATCTGTGGTGTAACTCAGAACCGTACTTTTCGACACTCTTCGGAATAGGTCCATGTTCAGCTGTGGACTGTGACAGGCTGAAATGTTGGTGATGAGACAAATAATATAATTGAGGCCTCCGTCATTCCATGCGTAGGTATGCGGTGACGTTTCGCGCGCTTTCGTTGAGTAGTTTCGACAATATACATGTTTAATCTGTATTTTAATTTTCAATAACTTAGTGATCTTTACTTTTATATTTATTTTGGTTTTGATGGAATCGCAGACGAATAAATACTCTGCTAGTTTTACTAGAAAATACCCATTGATTCCGTTACTCTACGTCGATTCTATTCAGATAGTATGTTAGAATTATTTAATCGATTTTGAATTTAAGTTGCTATTAGAGACAATTAATGATAAACACGCTACACTACGCATCGCTTTAAGGTGAAAATAAAAACAATTACTAAAATTAAATATATGTAGATGTACATAGTACATGTCATCAACATCATCATCATTTCAGCCTATCAGACGTCCACTGCTGAACATAGGCCTCCCCCAAACATTGCCATGAAGCACGGTCCTGAGCCACCTGCATCCATCGACTTCCCGCAACACTGCGCAGGTCGTCACTCCATCTTGTGGGGGGTCGTCCTACACTGCGTTTGCCCGTACGTGGCTGCCACTCGAGAAGCTTTTTTCCCCAGCGGTTGTCAGTTCTGCGAGCTATGTGGCCGGCCCATTGCCACTTCAGCTTGCTGATATTTACGGCTATGTCGGTTACCTTAGTTCTGCTGCGGATATCATCGTTGCAGACTCTATCACGCAGAGAAACACCGAGCATAGCCCTTTCCATAGCGCGCTGAGCAACTTTGAGCTTCCTCATACGGGCTGCAGTGAAGGACCAAGTCTCGGATCCGTATGTCATCACTGGCAACACCCACTGGTTGTATACTTTCGTCTTGAGGCTTTGCGGTATATTATATAGTACATGTAATATATTATAATTGCTAACTTATATCGGGTACTGTCATCAGATTTGCCTCTGCATCATCATAACAAACTGTCACAAACCCACCGTTGAACATAGGCCTCCTCCAAAGATTACCATAACACAGTCTGCACCGGGTGCAGGTCGTCACTTCGACACATTTGCATAGTGAACGAAATTACAAATTGTTCGGGCGAGAAGAAAGTGAGAATAAAATAAATTATCTATCGTATGACTGAGATTAAAAAAAAACTTCCCAATTGAACCTTCCTTTATTTATTAATTATGAAAAACGGACAGGTCAAAAGTAATCTAAACCAACGAGCAGGCATGCGAAGATTGATGAAAGTGGAAGAAGCGAAAGACGTATGTCAGGACCGTAGCAAGTGGAAGAAGATTGTCTCTGCCTGCCCCGTTGGGAACAAGGCGTGAATATATACATACATATATTTATTAATTATAAAATCAACGTTGAAATCGGGTCATCCGCGTGCCACGGGCAAACTTCGCATCAGAGGTTAAAATCGTAATAAGGCAAAAGGTACGAATTACATACGAGTAGTGAGTGCTCTAAAAGAAAAGTCTGTCTCATAGGTGACGGTTGTTTTATATATTCTTATTTAAATTGTGCAACACATTTGTTCCGTAACATCTAGCTCCTTCAGTTGTAAAGAAACGCGAAAATTTAACAGAATGTTCAATCTACACAGCGGGGAATTTAACACCAACAAGAATTTTTCAATTTTCTCGCCCGGAGTGTCGCGACTCCGAACTTGGTTCCGCAAAAAACCAATTACCTTCGCAGGTTTTTGTTTATTTTTCTTTGTCAAAGTAAAAGTTTCAATTGGTTACGTACTTTGCTAGTCTCAAGGTGTTCTTTTTTTGGGGTATTTAAACGCCATTGATGTAATGACATATAAATGCTAAGTCACGAGACCATCGACAAATGTTTTTAAATGCTACGTTATTGTTTTATTATAAACGGGTAAAAATCAGATATAGGCCATTATATTTTGTTTTTTTTATGAAAAAGACGGCAAACGAGCAAGCGGTTCACCTGATGGTAAGTGATTACCGTCGCCCACATACATCTGCAACACCATAGATGCTGCAGGTGCGTTGCTGGTCTTTAAGGATATTTGGGATATGGGAGGGAAGAGGAGGGGAATAGGGAGGGGATGTGGGTCTCCGGTTACCTCACTCACCGAACGAAACGCAGGAGCACAAGATGCCTCTACTTCACGCCGGTATTCTGCGAGGCCGTGGTATCAATCCGGTCGAGCCGGCCCATTCCAGTAGCAGCTAAAGCTGCCGCTTGGCTCTGCCACGTCTAAAAAATATAGGAGAAAACTTGTTTTAGTTTTAAACATTTAAAGTTGGAAACTCACAATTGTTAGCCAAGCGTGAGCACCCACGTACACACAGAGACACTTCCTTGTCCCCCCGTTTTACTTTGAATGGTGAATCGAATAATTAACTTCGTACATAAAAATAGACTAGACACGACACTTTATACATTCTATTAAGAATTAGAATAATGCGTTACTTGTAAAATTGTAAATACAATCACGAAAAGCTGTGCATTTCATAATTTCATGCACATATATTATACCAGTTTATTATCCACGGTCCAATATAAAAAAATAATCATTATCGCCACCACACTGTGGTTATACAGTAATCTTTTACAATATTTGTTATTGCACAGGTCAAATGAGAGTGGGAAATCCCGGGTCATAACCCAATCAAGGTTGAGTTATTACTGTATGCCTGCCATTTTATTCTACTACTTGGTGTTGATGAAAAAGCACAGGTGACCTGAGGACGTGAACGGAAAATGTCGCTAATGGGGAAACCATAATTTGTGAATAGTCTTAGACGATTATAACTTACCACACATTGACTAAATACTATACATAACATATAAAGCATGTTTAAATGTTTTTGCATTTTTAGACTAAATGTTGAAATCGCTTCCCCATTATCCGATTTCAGGCGTTATCATATACGTAAATATAAATATAAGTCGGCTATATTAACGTCCACAGTTAACCGTCCGCTAATCTGAATAATAACTAACATACCTTACTATTAAGATCGTATCTTGCATTTTACAGCGTCATCGCAACGCCTACAAAACACCGCAGCCAATCGGCGAACACCTATAGATAATTTCATGTCAGTTACGTGTCTATGGGTATTATTAACAACAGTTCATTCATGAAATATTCGCATAAAAAAAGTCGGACACAATCGCGGTTTCATAGCAACAAAGATATACTGAACCGACGGACGAAATGAACGGACGCGGATACGTCCTGAATGCTCCTCTATACAATAACAGAGTTACAGTGTTGGCATGAGAGCGCTTCTGTCGCCCGACCTCGTTAATCCCAATAAACGAAGACCTCCGTAAACTCTACGAAAAACCCTTCACACTTCCCTACCTCGTATCAAATCAGCGGGACGAGACGTATCAGCTCAATCTGGTCGAGTTCACAAAGACACGGTTGTAAGCAGCGAGAACACCTCTCAGTTTTAGAGCCCAATAACAACCTTACGCGTTCAGTTCCTAAGGCTCTTATTACCTGAGGTATAAAGAAGATTTTTATGTAATGGGAGTTGAAAGTGCGATTGCGAACGCGAACAGAGAATCGTTGAAGGCAAACGAGATCGTGAAGTCTTGCGACCGTAAGCTTGACTCTATGGGGAACGTAAAGTTATTACGTTAGATGTAAGGCTTTAGAGTTAGAGCATTCCAATTTACATAACACGAAGAATTGAAAGGAAATCGATTAGGGAAACGTGGCAAATGAAAACTACTTCGTGAATCGGTAAATTGTTGATCTTATAGACAGCAAGAGATTATGCACCCCTATGCAATATTACAGGGAATTGATTCAACGAGACTAAAAAATAAAGTTGAATAATTTCATTTATTTGAAATTAAACTATTACGATGTTATCGGGTTTAATTTTGTTTTTATATTCCCGACGTTTCGATTTCTTTACAGCAGCCGTGGTCATGGGGGACTGAGGAGTTAGACGTCCAGATGTCCCAGTTAACTCGTGCTACCTTCAGCATTTATATTTTTTTTAAATCGTCTGTCCAGCATTATTAGATCAATTTAGAGTGTACGAATAATCGTTAAAAGCTGACGATAGCCGGGTCAACTATGACATCAGGACCCCGCCAATTTAGATTTTTAAAGCCCGCCAAACGCCGGGATTTAAAAATCTAAATTGAACGCGACAAAATCTGTAAATAAATATTTCATTTCAAATACTATACGTATTCGCGTAAATACAAGAAATCATTGTATTGAGAGAAATTGGGTCGACTGCATGGCCTTTTCTGGAATCGGTAAATATAATGGTCATGTTTAAAATGTTCAGTTCGTTAGTTCGGGTGTAGCTCTGAGGTGCGAAGCGTCTGGCATACTACTGTTCTTCTTCGTCTTTAACAGACTGTATAAGTTCATTGTAGGACATAGACCTCTTCAGCAACATTGCCATGACGTGCATGATAGATTTGCCCATACTTACCACACTCGGCAAGCGGGTATGTGAGCGTAGGGCCTATACCCTACCTAAAGATATTGCTTCCCATCACTTCTATATTGCTGATGATTTTTCCAGCATCATTCGGTCCTCAGAGACTCGTTTGTTAGCTAGAAGGGTGGACCACGTGCTGGTTAAGTTAACTTTAAGGAAAACAGACTGTATATTCCTCCTCGCGTTCCCACTGCGTTTATTATTCGTCTATCAATCATGGCGATTGGAAAATCCTCCTAAATTCAGGGAGGCTCGAATCTAGCCTCGAGCTCTATAAAAAAGAATGAAGAAAATGTCATTATAATATTTACCACAAGTCTAGGGAAAATATTACGAGATTCTTCTGGACTAATGTTAACACTACCTTTGTCCTTTTTACAGGAAAATGTCTTCTTAGTACGAGTAGGGCTTTTCTCGAACAGCGTATTAAGTTAGCCATTATTGCATTGGAAAATCAATTATTTTTGAAGTACGCGGTGTGTTAATATCGACCAAAGGGCGGTTTTGTATAAAAACAGGGGCGTCGCTCTAACATAGTCTTAAATCTATAGCCATTTGCTTGTGATGACTTAGCTGTTTCTGTACTACAAACAACGTAAAAAAACTAAAAGCATGACCAAAGACAAAGCTGTGCAAAATCTTGTTGATCTAAAACTTGCTATTGTAATCATTTCGAGACTCAGTGCATTATTAAATTTAACTGTACGAGTAGACACTGAGATCTGACTACTCTTATCTTAAACGACTCTACATCACGTTGACATTGTACTTGTGTATGTTTTATTTTTAAATAAAACATTTACCGAGATATTTACCAAACTTCTGACCCGTAGATATAAATACATTTTTACGCAGACGATACATGAGCATTACTACAATCTAGACTCATTAATTCTATTCAATAGAGTCTTTTGTAAAAGGTAAAAAATGGACAAGTAGGTGTTCCATCTCCACCCATGACATTTTTAACGGCATTGGCAACACTTTAAGTGCGTTGCTTAAAGGCGTCTATTGCATTTAAATTATTTAGGACGAAATCAATCCGCCTAAAGTTTTGTTTTTCTTATCTTATGTTTTACTGTTCCTATAACTTTATCGGTAGAATCAAATTACTGCTAGATAGAAATCTATATGTTACAAAATATTGGAATCTGAACCAATGAATACAAATACTTCTATGCCAACATTATCATAAAATAACTCTTTTTACCTTACACTAACAGATATTAAAAAGTCCACTGCACTCTACCATAAGGAGAATATCCCATAACCGCCACGCTCGGCAAGCCATTACCAGAGACCTTGCATCGTCGCTGCTGTCCGTCACCGGTCTGTTAATATTTGGTCTGGTATTTTTCCAGACAGTTATCCCGCCATCTGTCGGAAGTCGTTGCGAGTTACAAGATTTTTTTGGTATGCCTATTTCCAGAATATTAGGTCACTTAAAACATATTGAATTTACGTTCAATATGGTTACCCATGACTTGAAAAGAGTTCTGATAAACAATTAAAGATTATTTTGTACAAGCGGTTCCCCGCGACTTCGCCCTTACCTTACACCGTAAATCCACCACATCGCTGGTCATTGCGTTTGGCAAAGCTTTTCCTTTAGTCGCCTCTTACGGCACCCACAGTAAGAAGTGGGGTGGCCGATTCTTACGCCGGTACCAAACATACAACGTCAAATGACATGATATCTATAAATTATCGTTCACATGCTATTATTAACAGTATCGTGACAAATAACTTGGATTATGTAGAGACACACATCGGTACTATTTGCCGACGCTAATAAATCGGGTCTGTTAATTTATGTGTGAATAAGCTCTGTGCTCCCAAAACCGTTACGTGAATTAACGTTTACAATTCTAAAACATCTAACTGCTCCAGCCGATCTCTTAGTAATTGCCGGTTTTTTTTAGTGTACTGCATACTCCCGCTAAATATTCCCGCCGTTACAAAATCATCGTCGACGCTGGTGCACTAGAAACGGACAAAAACCGAGTTCATAAATCAGCTTTGTTAGTTTAAATGAAATTGAGTTCGGTTGCCAGAATTATCGTTTCCAATTTTAAAATGTATAGCTTTTCCGACCAATCCACCGGAAATTGCCGGTTTTTTTGCATAGTTATTACTGCATTTTCCCGCAAAACTTTGCCGCCATCACATAGCCATGTTGTAGTTGTACTAGAAGCTGTATAAAAATGGAGTCGTCACCTACCTGCATGATCCATTTTGCAGATGCTGAAATCGAAAGCTCAGGTAGAAATATTTTCAATAGTGTTTATTTGCACATTAACGTTTGCCGTTTAAATCTACGTTTTGTTGGTAGCTTAGGCTTACTTAAACGAATATGGTTGTCTTAAACCCTACAAATAAAATATCCGTATGATTCTTATCGATTTTTATTCATCACCAGACAACAGACTTCATCAGGGGCCCTTGAGCATAGCTTTTTAACAGAAAGTGCAAAAACTGACATGCTGTATTATTTACCCTTTTTTTTATAGGATTGATGTTAGTAACGAGCTGACAGTCCACCTGATAGTAAGAGGCTACTGCAAACAACTTCAATCGAAGAAGGTTACATATGCGTTATCACCCCTAAAGACTTAAGTTAGAATCCCTCAAATCCCGTAATTATTGCAGCTGCAGAAATTGGTAAGAGTGTAGCATCTTCCCAGACGACTCCTAGGCAGAGAAGGAATCTTCCAATTCTTACCTCCATCCACTCTGGTCAGGCAGGTTGTCGAGTACAGAGCTGTCATACAGTCGACTTGATAGCCCCTCCTTAATTAAAGTCGTCTAAAAACAAAGACATGGGTTGCCGGTAAGCCTGGTGGTTTCTAAGAAGCCTCCATCATTTATCAAACATGACCATTCACTAGCGCGATCGATAAACAAATCGTATTTAAATTACCATTGTATATGTATTAACTGGCTTTCAGAGTAAACGGCATACGAACCTTAAATATGCATTAGTAATTGTAACACAGAGTAACCTCTAATCTGATACATAGGGCATAACTTATAAATGTGTTAACGCAGCTAGTAAGAGTATTGTATTGAGAGACGATATTCCCCTGACCAATTTTGGCAAGCAATGGTAACAACTTTTGAATACTATCGGCAGTTGTCTACCCAGGCGATATAGTGCCTTAAGCACAAGGATAAATACCCCACAGAGACAAAACTTCTAAGGAGCGCACAATATGTGTGCCTAATTTGGTAGGGTTGTCACATGTGGATGTATAAATAAAGTATTTGTTTATTCGATTTTCTTTATTATGTGTATGTATTAGTAGGATATTAGAAATACTAGAATTATTTTACTTGTTTTCATTACAAAATAAATGTTTATCAATAATTTATTATTTCTTTTAATAGTGTAGTAATTTCTCAATGCAACGTAGTTTTTTTTTTAAATAATCTAATTGGAATCACTCGCAGATCATATTTATAATCTTAAATACGTTAAAGTATTTCATTTTTACTTTGTAGTGTCTGAATTCCATATCTGAGCTCATACTTATAGCTTGTTCAGATCTTTAATAAGTTACAATATATGTTCACATTTGTGTTGTTCGATGCATTTTATCTAAATTGTTCATACACACAGTACAATAGTTAATCATATTTATAGTGTCGCGCTCGCCCATTAATTGTCCACTGGCAGCGCCGACGTAAACAGCTTTTTTCCACGGGAAAACATTGACTTCGGTACAAACCCAAGACCATACGGTTGGTTGTAAAAGTCGGCCAAGGATAATGACTGTCAAATGTCGTAATTTACTATAGATGACTGAATAATTATCTCAAAATTTCTAGACATGCCATTGAAAGCCAGCGACGTCTAAGGTGCAAAGTGTCAATCTCTGCGAACGCCATGATCGCACTGAAAAAAAATACAACGACAATACAAACGAATTGACAAATATCGCCACAAAAATTTTAATCAATATTTCAAGTCAATATATATTATTCTAATATCTTTTAAATGTTAGTTTGGGGGTTTAAAATAATGTTGTTGATCCAAATAAAACAAAAAAATCCAAGTGCCTTAAAATTCATAGTTTAGATTTCAATTATATATTACACAATTATAATTTCAATTAAAACTTCTATTACTCACTTCTTTAGGCACTTATTTAGGAATTCGTAATCCGTTTTAAAGGTACAGGGCAATGTTTTGTCTTAAATATTTTCATCATGATGTTCAAAAATATTTCTCTCTTTTTCTGGCAAACCGTAAATGCTATCAACACGAGATGGTCAAATAATTTCAGGTCAGACTACAATTATTGGTACAAAGAGGGTGAGAGGTTGGAGGTCGATGCAATTAGCTCCAATCAGTCGACAGGAAGATTGAATTAAGTTGGTACAGGCTAGACTTTGGCACTGACCCTCGCCTCTGACTCATCCCTTCCCAGTCTATTTATAATATTAGGCAAAATGGTAGGTGAGTAAGATTTCGAGGTAATGTTAACGAATTTAGTTTCATTGCTATATAGGATAGGAGAAGGGGGAATATACCGTGCACTTCTCTGAAGGTCAACTTAACTGACACCCTGCTGACTAATAAATGAGGCTCTGGCGACCGACTCCTCCTAAGTTGGAGAAAATCGACTAAGACGTGACAGATATCACATTCTTCCCAAAAATATTGAAAGTAATAAAACATTTTTATTAATTTACCTGTTATAGTGCCACAAAATTCAAAAGCACCCAACTACAGACACCGGCAACAATAGGCCGCGTCAAACCATCTCTATCATTATAATTGACAGTAACAAATGATACGGATCAACATTACAAAACCGTGCCGTCTGCACTTTGATGGATATTGGACGCTATTGTAATGTTACGTGTATTTTAACTTAATGATTCGTTTTGTGCGCCGGTGTCGGGGATGTTGATTTGGTGTTTTGTTATAACTGTATCGGTGAGCTTAAAGCTCCGACTTTACTGTATTCGTGTCGTGTCGTGCGTCCTGAAATAAAGACCGATTTAGACCAAGGATCTTTATTTTTATGAGCCTGTATATGTCCTCTGCTGAAAATAAATGACCTCTGCACGAAAGCGCCAAAAATACCTGAGTTGCTAGGCGCAACATTTTCAGTGGTCTGTTAGGTATTCGTTCGACACTCGTATTCTCTCGTACGCTAACAGACACAACCTGTATATCAAGCGCAAGCACAAGTTGATTATTCTGAAGATATAGTCCTGGTCAAAATTGACCAGGCAAACATCGTCCATACAAAATCTGAAAACTTCATGCATCCCTTATGCCGATGTATAGTTCATAACTTTATAATATACGGCGCACGAATACGTGAAGTATACGTTACGCAAATCCAATAGTATCGCGCGTATCGCCTGCGATAGCCGGCGTTACGCGACCCAGTTCTGTGACACACAAATCCAGATGATAATATGACCATATCGCAGTTGAAGTACTATGAGTACAAAAGTAACTGAACCACTATCAAGATGCTTGAAGGAAGACCTTTTCATTTGGCAGCTTGGAACAGTACGTGATTACGACAATAGCATTGTACTTAATTAATTTCATAAAACATGCACTTACTGGGCAAAACATTTCAGATTATAAAACTTACGTATAGACCCTTTAACCTTCATATATACCTTTATCTGGTATGTGATATCGTATGTTAAATAAGAGATTGTCGTGTCGTGACGCTGATGTTGTCCGAGCTACAGTGCAGATTAGATTACTGGTAACAAGGAATTCGGTCATAGTCTTCAGGGGTAACGACCCGTTGATCAACATAATATGGGGCACAGTAACCACCTACTATAAGATATTTTTTTATGGGAAAGGGGGAAACCAACTTGCGGCTCATTTGTTGCTAACACCAGAAAAGCTGCAGATGCGTTGCCGGCATATATTTAGCGATGGGGAGAAGGAGGAGTGGGACGGTGGAGGATAGGGTCTTCTGTTCACCGAAGGAAACGAAGAAGCACAAGATGCCTCTATTTCACGACGGTATTCTGCGAGGCCGTGTCAGCAAAAGCAGCCGCTTGGCTCTACCACGTACAAAGCTTGTACATACTGTGTCATTGTTACTTGTATAAAATAGTCAATATAGACTTCATCATTTAGTTAGTAATAAAAGATAAAATTTAAAAGCAATTAACCGCCGTCACGGAGCGACGGTGTGGGAGGGGCATTACTAATAGCTTTGGTTATACAATGTACCAGCCGATTGTTACATGGAAAACTGTATTTCTTATGGCCTCTAGGCATGAAACCTTAATTTGCAAGGCGCTAAATGCCAATGGATATCAGCGTCGATTCTATTTAGAATCATCTACATATAACTATCTTGTATATAAAAAAACAAACCAAACAAACAACTTTTTTCTTTTTTGACGTAATTTCACTAAAACTACATCAGTAAGACCAACAAGTCCGGCGAAAGGAGAGTCAAATTCTCTTACCGAGGGTTACTTTATTCGAAAATTATAAATTGGATTTAAAATAAAAGATAACGGAGATTTAAACATTATAAATCGGGACTTAATTTTATTGCTCCTGCAAAGTTCTCAGTTTGCCCCCTAAGTAAATTATGATTAAGCCCACATTAACATTAATATCAGTTAAAATTTATTACAACCATCATTGAAGGCGCTCAAATACAGGCGGTGCAACACGCACATCCAATATCACTCGCGGGTCTTGTCCAAAGAAGTCCGCCAGGCCATACGCCGTGAGATTTTAGTCTGTAAGAGCCCCTCGTTGAGTTTAATCTTTCGTTCGCTTCGATAATAATTTGATGATTAACCTCTTTATTTTAAGCCAAAAAGCATTTTTTAACATTAACAATTAAATTACTTGTAACCGACGGACACCATTTTCACGAAGGCCGGGCAAAACAAAATGGCGGTGATCCGATTCTGATACGATAAGATATATTTTATGTGAGTTAGACGTTAAAACAATGGCATCAACTGGCCACAATTTTACAGTCTACGGGGTCAGTACTATCATTAAGGCATCGCATTAGGCGGCCGCGGGTTCGGAACGAGCGGAAGTGGATTGTTAGACCCGTTCTGTCATTTTTGTGTATTGTTACGCAGACCGGGTTTGAATCAGCGCGTATTTGCTATAACTTTTTTGTTTTGCGAATGGAAATTGCCTAGCTTTATGCTAAATTTAAAGGTCAAGTTGTGATTTATGAAGTAAGTCTTAAAGATATCGCCCATCTTTCAATGACATTAGGCTGTGATCTTTACAAGACTTAGTATAATCTTTTTTATATGGATGAGTTCTGAAGCATAAATGTTTAATAAATTTAGGCTGTACCCGTTCAATGGTACTATTATGCATTTAATATTGCGGTTTCCAGATACTGCTGCAGTACTCAGGTATGCTAACCACGTACGAAAAAAAAATGAGTATATAATGCCACAGATGGTATTTCAAATGTTTGTAGAATACGTTGACCTAAAGGGAATGTGAAAAAATTGTGACGGGTCACAGGTTTCTCTGGAACAGTATCGATGGCATAACAACGGTCATATTCACTGTCCAAGCTTACAAGGACAAATATGAAGGCATGGAGCCTTTTTATTCTACCTATTTGGCATTTAAGTAAATCGTATAAATATGCTCGGCGCGTTAGAATCTGCAATGACGATATCCGCAGTAGAACAAGGATATCCAACCACAAGGATGATGTAACCACTCACCAGGACACTATGTAAACACTCACGAGTCTGTTCAATTTAGGGCATATTCATATAGATTTTCCGTAAACAATCTCCCGCCAGAGCCTCGTCCTCACTCAGTCAGTGTTTCATCAATCACTGGGAATTCAGAAAAGTGCGTTTTCTTTCCAAAAGTATATCTGTCTCATTCCATCCCTACCAAAAGTACTACGAAAGTTAAGAGATCGCTAAATAAAGTCTTTGTTTGTAAATTTAATTTTCCTATGCTTTTTTATTGCTCTGGGTGTTGCCTCTTATCATATTTGTCGAATTTGCTTTTGTGCAATTGCTAGGTGCCTGATGTGACAATCACATTTATTTAATCGAGCTTTTTGATTTTTATATATTTATCGAACGAGTACGATTAGAAGGAAGCTTACTATCGTTACTCCAAGCCTTAAAGAACCAGATAACATTTATCTTTTATTCCTTGCGATCGGCTAAGTAATCAAAACTTATAAATAGCCTTTAAGCGCGACCCCGGGGCCAATCCCAACCCGAAACGCGTACACCAACAATCATCAGTAATTTGGAGCAATAACTTGTATCAATAATAAAACAAATTGCTCTTTTACCTGCCTTTAGACCGGGCGCTCCTCCATTATCATTTTCGTTAACATTTGATTTCGGCAATCCAACCATACAGGAAACTATAAAAATATTGAACAAGTTTTCTTGGTTCCAAATTATCAAAAATCTGTGAGATCTTAAAGCGTTTGCTATTTACAAATAAAATCCATATACTGCTTAGACAGTCTTTAAATTAGAGGTCAAATACTAAAGCTTTTTAATGTCGTCTGTTTAAGGTAATATAACAGCTTAAATATATTTCTTCTTCGTCTTCTTTATCATCAGTCTATTTAAGTCCACTGCTGCACATAAGCTTCGAGGGAAGGCTAGCAAACCGGTGTACAGTTTTCTAGTGAGTTTGCCCAAAACCACGATTGGAAGGCAGTTTAATGAGCTGAGCACAGCAACCATGCATATTTATATTATGTGATTTTAAAAACGTAACTTACCTCACACTGTAGGCATTTTCCTGTGTCGGGGAGGTAGCTTACATACATAAATTGCACATGGACAAACATCCAGACCCGAAACAATTGTTTGTAGTTCATACAAATGTTTGTAGAATACGTTGACCTAAAGGGAATGTGAAAAAATTGTGACGGGTCACAGGTTTCTCTGGAACAGTATCGATGGCATAACAACGGTCATATTCACTGTCCAAGCTTACAAGGACAAATATGAAGGCATGGAGCCTTTTTATTCTACCTATTTGGCATTTAAGTAAATCGTATAAATATGCTCGGCGCGTTAGAATCTGCAATGACGATATCCGCAGTAGAACAAGGATATCCAACCACAAGGATGATGTAACCACTCACCAGGACACTATGTAAACACTCACGAGTCTGTTCAATTTAGGGCATATTCATATAGATTTTCCGTAAACAATCTCCCGCCAGAGCCTCGTCCTCACTCAGTCAGTGTTTCATCAATCACTGGGAATTCAGAAAAGTGCGTTTTCTTTCCAAAAGTATATCTGTCTCATTCCATCCCTACCAAAAGTACTACGAAAGTTAAGAGATCGCTAAATAAAGTCTTTGTTTGTAAATTTAATTTTCCTATGCTTTTTTATTGCTCTGGGTGTTGCCTCTTATCATATTTGTCGAATTTGCTTTTGTGCAATTGCTAGGTGCCTGATGTGACAATCACATTTATTTAATCGAGCTTTTTGATTTTTATATATTTATCGAACGAGTACGATTAGAAGGAAGCTTACTATCGTTACTCCAAGCCTTAAAGAACCAGATAACATTTATCTTTTATTCCTTGCGATCGGCTAAGTAATCAAAACTTATAAATAGCCTTTAAGCGCGACCCCGGGGCCAATCCCAACCCGAAACGCGTACACCAACAATCATCAGTAATTTGGAGCAATAACTTGTATCAATAATAAAACAAATTGCTCTTTTACCTGCCTTTAGACCGGGCGCTCCTCCATTATCATTTTCGTTAACATTTGATTTCGGCAATCCAACCATACAGGAAACTATAAAAATATTGAACAAGTTTTCTTGGTTCCAAATTATCAAAAATCTGTGAGATCTTAAAGCGTTTGCTATTTACAAATAAAATCCATATACTGCTTAGACAGTCTTTAAATTAGAGGTCAAATACTAAAGCTTTTTAATGTCGTCTGTTTAAGGTAATATAACAGCTTAAATATATTTCTTCTTCGTCTTCTTTATCATCAGTCTATTTAAGTCCACTGCTGCACATAAGCTTCGAGGGAGGGCTAGCAAACCGGTGTACAGTTTTCTAGTGAGTTTGCCCAAAACCACGATTGGAAGGCAGTTTAATGAGCTGAGCACAGCAACCATGCATATTTATATTATGTGATTTTAAAAAAACGTAACTTACCTCACACTGTAGGCATTTTTCCTGTGTCGGGGAGGTAGCTTACATACATAAATTGCACATGGACAAACATCCAGACCCGAAACAATTGTTTGTAGTTCATACAAATGTTTGTCATATGTGTGTGTGTGTATGTGTGTCGCCAAACACTCAGCCACTACGCCACCGAGCCGTCAAATGATGCTCCCCATAACTCGTCTGTGAGATCTTCAGTCGGTTGTCAGAGCCGTGTGTGATATCTAGCAGAGTGTCTCGCGCGCATGTGCGGCTGGCATTTAGAGAAGAAGTTTGAATATATCTCCATACACGTCGCAATCTCTTAATGGACCAAAGATTTACCTTACCGACCTGATAATAGTCCACTGCAGGACATAGGCCTCTACTATAAGAAGGATTAGTCATAATCGCCACGCCCGACAAGCGGACCGGCGACCGCAGCGCCAGACACCTCGCGTCTCAGACGCTGCTTCCAGTCGTCGGTCTGCTTGATTTTTGTTTAGAATTTTTCGAGATGGTTATACCTTCCTTCGGTAAGCATTGAGATTTAGAAGACTTTTCCCATTTCCCTTAGTCGCCACATACGAAGACCCACGGGAAGAAAGTTTGCCCCCTAAGTAAATTATGATTAAGCCCACATTAACATTAATATCAGTTAAAATTTATTACAACCATCATTGAAGGCGCTCAAATACAGGCGGTGCAACACGCACATCCAATATCACTCGCGGGTCTTGTCCAAAGAAGTCCGCCAGGCCATACGCCGTGAGATTTTAGTCTGTAAGAGCCCCTCGTTGAGTTTAATCTTTCGTTCGCTTCGATAATAATTTGATGATTAACCTCTTTATCTTAAGCCAAAAAGCATTTTTTAACATTAACAATTAAATTACTTGTAACCGACGGACACCATTTTCACGAAGGCCGGGCAAAACAAAATGGCGGTGATCCGATTCTGATACGATAAGATATATTTTATGTGAGTTAGACGTTAAAACAATGGCATCAACTGGCCACAATTTTACAGTCTACGGGGTCAGTACTATCATTAAGGCATCGCATTAGGCGGCCGCGGGTTCGGAACGAGCGGAAGTGGATTGTTAGACCCGTTCTGTCATTTTTGTGTATTGTTACGCAGACCGGGTTTGAATCAGCGCGTATTTGCTATAACTTTTTTGTTTTGCGAATGGAAATTGCCTAGCTTTATGCTAAATTTAAAGGTCAAGTTGTGATTTATGAAGTAAGTCTTAAAGATATCGCCCATCTTTCAATGACATTAGGCTGTGATCTTTACAAGACTTAGTATAATCTTTTTTATATGGATGAGTTCTGAAGCATAAATGTTTAATAAATTTAGGCTGTACCCGTTCAATGGTACTATTATGCATTTAATATTGCGGTTTCCAGATACTGCTGCAGTACTCAGGTATGCTGACCACGTACGAAAAAAATGAGTATATAATGCCACAGATGGTATTTCAAATGTTTGTAGAATACGTTGACCTAAAGGGAATGTGAAAAAATTGTGACGGGTCACAGGTTTCTCTGGAACAGTATCGATGGCATAACAACGGTCATATTCACTGTCCAAGCTTACAAGGACAAATATGAAGGCATGGAGCCTTTTTATTCTACCTATTTGGCATTTAAGTAAATCGTATAAATATGCTCGGCGCGTTAGAATCTGCAATGACGATATCCGCAGTAGAACAAGGATATCCAACCACAAGGATGATGTAACCACTCACCAGGACACTATGTAAACACTCACGAGTCTGTTCAATTTAGGGCATATTCATATAGATTTTCCGTAAACAATCTCCCGCCAGAGCCTCGTCCCTCACTCAGTCAGTGTTTCATCAATCACTGGGAATTCAGAAAAGTGCGTTTTCTTTCCAAAAGTATATCTGTCTCATTCCATCCCTACCAAAAGTACTACGAAAGTTAAGAGATCGCTAAATAAAGTCTTTGTTTGTAAATTTAATTTTCCTATGCTTTTTTATTGCTCTGGGTGTTGCCTCTTATCATATTTGTCGAATTTGCTTTTGTGCAATTGCTAGGTGCCTGATGTGACAATCACATTTATTTAATCGAGCTTTTTGATTTTTATATATTTATCGAACGAGTACGATTAGAAGGAAGCTTACTATCGTTACTCCAAGCCTTAAAGAACCAGATAACATTTATCTTTTATTCCTTGCGATCGGCTAAGTAATCAAAACTTATAAATAGCCTTTAAGCGCGACCCCGGGGCCAATCCCAACCCGAAACGCGTACACCAACAATCATCAGTAATTTGGAGCAATAACTTGTATCAATAATAAAACAAATTGCTCTTTTACCTGCCTTTAGACCGGGCGCTCCTCCATTATCATTTTCGTTAACATTTGATTTCGGCAATCCAACCATACAGGAAACTATAAAAATATTGAACAAGTTTTCTTGGTTCCAAATTATCAAAAATCTGTGAGATCTTAAAGCGTTTGCTATTTACAAATAAAATCCATATACTGCTTAGACAGTCTTTAAATTAGAGGTCAAATACTAAAGCTTTTTAATGTCGTCTGTTTAAGGTAATATAACAGCTTAAATATATTTCTTCTTCGTCTTCTTTATCATCAGTCTATTTAAGTCCACTGCTGCACATAAGCTTCGAGGGAGGGCTAGCAAACCGGTGTACAGTTTTCTAGTGAGTTTGCCCAAAACCACGATTGGAAGGCAGTTTAATGAGCTGAGCACAGCAACCATGCATATTTATATTATGTGATTTTAAAAAAACGTAACTTACCTCACACTGTAGGCATTTTTCCTGTGTCGGGGAGGTAGCTTACATACATAAATTGCACATGGACAAACATCCAGACCCGAAACAATTGTTTGTAGTTCATACAAATGTTTGTCATATGTGTGTGTGTATGTGTGTCGCCAAACACTCAGCCACTACGCCACCGAGCCGTCAAATGATGCTCCCCATAACTCGTCTGTGAGATCTTCAGTCGGTTGTCAGAGCCGTGTGTGATATCTAGCAGAGTGTCTCGCGCGCATGTGCGGCTGGCATTTAGAGAAGAAGTTTGAATATATCTCCATACACGCCGCAATCTCTTAATGGACCAAAGATTTACCTTACCGACCTGATAATAGTCCACTGCAGGACATAGGCCTCTACTATAAGAAGGATTAGTCATAATCGCCACGCCCGACAAGCGGACCGGCGACCGCAGCGCCAGACACCTCGCGTCTCAGACGCTGCTTCCAGTCGTCGGTCTGCTTGATTTTTGTTTAGAATTTTTCGAGATGGTTATACCTTCCTTCGGTAAGCATTGAGATTTAGAAGACTTTTCCCATTTCCCTTAGTCGCCACATACGAAGACCCACGGGAAGAAACTGGGTGTTAGGTTCTTACTCCGATACCATAGATTTACGTAAACTGTAATTTTTCGATAAGCTTATGGCTCGCAAAAATAGCTCACGTTGTCCCTTACGCCCAATCGTAACTTGACTCTTTATTGCGCCTTCAAATACCCAATGGAGGTCTAAAGTTACATTTGATGGTTCTTCACACATTCCGATAAAGTTCTTAAGAGGGTTTACGCCTCGCGGCTTTTCATAGAAACCTTCAAGTCCCGAATCGTCGATGTTAATTAACCGATTTTAACTAAACTTTGTACGCGTAAAAACAAGATACATATCTTTCGATAAAAAAATTCGAAATGACATAATGAAAAATTTTAAATCGCTCTAATTTAGCGTTTATTATCGTTCCCGAAAATGTTACCTACTAACAATTTACACCTAAGCGTCATGTTTATGCGTAAATAGTTTCATTAAATTCGGTTTATTAATTTCGAAGATTTTGGATGTTTGTATGAAAAGTCGTGAGGCGTAAACGCTCTTAATAGAATCAAGAAATCATCTATTTTCTTCTTTTAATCTACAAAAACAGCACTTTATGTCATAGAGTTGTCAAAAAAGAAATCGTATATATTAATCCAAAATATGTTGGAAAATTAATCTAATAGAGGTGAGTTCATGCCTGAGAGGGTAATATCAAAAATTATTATGATTAAATCATTTAAAAATACATTATATATATATACATTATATACATATATATGTAGTAAGTTAAAATACATTAAACGTGGTAGAGCCAAGCGGCGGCTTTTGCTGCTGCTCGAATGGGCCGGCTTCACCGGGTTGGTACCACGGCCTAGCAGAATACCGGCGTGAAGTGGCGGCATCTTGTGCTTCTGCGTTTCGTTCGGTGAGTAAGGTAACCGGAGGCCCACTCCCCCTCCCCATTCCCTTCCTCTTCCTCCCTCCCATCTCCCAAATACCCTTAAAGGGCGGCAACGCAACTGCAGCACCTCTGGTGTTGCAGATGTACGTGGGCGACGGTAATCACTTACCATCCGGTGAACTGCTTCCTCGTTTGCCACCTTTGCCATAAAAAAAATGTAGGTTATGGTGGGATATGAGTAGGAATGACGTCCTGTATGACAGTGGTGCGGGAAGTCGGTATGACGCAGGTGATTCGAGACCGTGATTTGTGGCAATCTTTAGCTTACGTTGCTAATCATAGGCAGTCAGGCAGAGTTGTGTAATGAATTTATGAAAAATTACACGAATTGTCAATACACAATATCGATACAAAATATGTTAATATTTACTCTGCTGTTCAAATAAAGTAACTCTTTCTTTTAATTATTTTAGAGTTTGTAAAAAAACTGAGTTCCGGAATACCGGATAAAATCAAACGACATCATTGACAAGAGTTGGCACTGCACCTGGCCAACGATAGTGGAGTGGAAAGCGCTTGGCAGGGTCCCTGATGGCCGTGCCAATGTGCACAAGCCAGACCGTCGCAGATTTGGCAATGTTACCTATTTCTACACCTAGCTACTAGAATTTATGTGTCTCCCTTGGCAGGAACTGCTTGGCTTGGCGCTGGAACCGATGTATTCGATAATGACAGACACAGAGTAGTAGTTTAGTTGTGTAACAAGATAGGCACTTAAGTAAATTTAAATAAATTGATCCGTATAATATAGCTGATTTGACGCATTATATAAGGATATAAATGTGTATGTTTGAGTTCCTAGTTTAAAAATATTTTTGAATCATGTCAGTAATAGTCTATTTTTATATATATTTAATATTTAATTTATTAATATATTTAAAAATTATAAATGTATGTACGTAGGTGTGTATATATTTATTATTATATATGTATTTATTATTGTATGCGTTGTTAAATATTGCATGTACATATAGATTTACATTTATTATAATTTTTTTTTCCTCTATTTAGTTCTATCTATTCTATGAACTACACCTACTTCATTTCATCTCTGGATCGTCCAAAGGTTGACTGGTAGAGAATGCTTCTGGGATTAAGTCCGCCTATATACATTTTCATGTATATGAAGTTTAATAAATAAATACTTGCTTTTGAGCCTTATACGCTACATAATACTAATATAATACAAAAATGTTCACAAAATTTCCTCGATAAAATCATACCGTGTTATTTTTACATATCCAAGACAAGGTTTATTTTATTGGGAACAAAACCATATTTTAAAATAAACACAGCATGATAGTAATCAACAGATAATCGGGGAATGAAGCCACACTGAATCCATGTGAAATTTTGAGACATAACGATTAAGGCCCCTGAAGTCGCAACCATCAAAATAAAAACTATCCAGTGCATACGAGTATCCATTGACCCCTCGTGTGTCCATTAATTCTTGGCTTGCTGAAACTTGAAACAATAGACATTCTATTGCTAAGACACGTAAAGGGTTACGATCATGAGTGTAGACTTTTTTTTTTTTTTTTTTAGACGCTAGTTTCTTAGGACTTTCGGATATTAAATAAAAATACGTTATTCGACAAAGCAATGATATGTAAAAATGGTGAAACCTGTCACTGCTATACTATTCAACAACTATAGAACGGTCCGTCGCCGGTCATCTTTCAAGGAAGTACTTTCTTTATTTCACAGAATAGGTGAGGGCTGATTACCGATGATCACAATTCTTACAATTCACAATTCTATGTGCAAAAATTCACCCATATACCTTACTCAAAATCTGTACAAAAACACATATACGTAAACAACATATTCAATATTAAGTAAAGAGTAAAGTAGCAGACAGTAAGTAAGTAAGTATGGCCTTCTTCTCAAATATTTGAAGAGGTTTTTGGAGCCGGGAAGGGCCAGCCGCTCCAGTGCGGGTTGGCGGGCTTCACTTATCCTCGAAATAATATTTTTTTTTTATTATTTCTCAGACATGCAGTTTTCCTCACGATGTTATCCTTCACCGCCGAGCACGTGGAAAATACGGCACTTAAAAACACTATCAACAATTTTAGTCCGGGAATCGAACCCAAAGTCACTCGCGCTCTATGATACTAAAGTGCACGCCGTGACCACTAGGCTACAACGGCTCTTTCTTCAATATAGTAGGTAGGTAGGTATTATATAGCATCATAACCGCTTCGGCGTAGGCGATAACATACCTTATGTTAATAACGTTTGATTTATACAATACTTCTTCGCCCCGAACTATGAATAAAGCTAAAAGTAATAAAAATGAACATAAACGACTGTCATTTAAATCCCAATTTATAACTCTCGCCCGTCTATACTTAGTAATTTGCTTAGATTAGGAGGGGCGTTATCAGAATGTTCAATGTGCGGAGCTTCTAGCGCGGTCTGAATGTGACCGAAACAATGGATCGCGGGCCGAACGAAAACCTTTAATTTTGACAATAATTAACTGAGAGTAGCCAAAAAAAAAAAAAGTAATTGCATAAAAAATACCTCGCGTGTCATTAGACCCCTGCGTTGCCGTTCCACTATTAAACCGTTGTAATTTCAATCCTGTACGTATAGAGGTAGGGTTATATTTGAGTTTGTCCGTGACAGAACGTTTTACCCCCACGGAGAAAGCCGTGCTCTTTTTTCGTGCAGCTTTTTTGTCTGTCTACCTGCGGGCTCGACAAAAACTGCCTCCAGCCGGAGTCTGCATGGGACGCTGACTGTACGTATTAGTTTTCTAGGAAGCCGGCGAGCGTGTGTGTGCACGTTGCATTGTGCAAAGCGTAGAGATTGGTGATTTGTACTCGTTTTTCATATATTTATCGCATGGGCACGTTATCGTGAGCATTTCAATTCGATGCGATAAATTTCTCAACCAGGTACTGCATTTTATCGACAAACATTAACATTTTTTTTAAGGTACTAGGTTATGATTACATGTATGATGATGATGTCATTGGTATTGCTGATTGTACTGTACTTGTAATTATACTATCGTGACTATGTAGTACTATTATATTAGTAGTACATAGTGAATACACTAGTATAGTACCAGATTTTTTTATCGAGCAGAGCAAGCGGCTCACCTGATGGTAAGGATGGGGGATGAGGTAGGGAAGATGGCCTCCGGTTACCTCACACCGAACGAAACGCAGAAGCACAAAATACCCCTACTTCACGCCGGTATTTTGCGAGATCGTGCTACTACCCCGCTCGATCCGACCCATTCGACCATCACCAAAAGCCGCTGCTTGTCGCTACCAAGTACAAATAATTTTTGAGTACGGCGTACTTTTATTTATAATTTTGTTTCTTAATAAATCATAGACATTTAAACAGTAAATGTGACCATTTAAATCGTTCTATGACTTTTGTGTATGGAACCCATTCTGCGGGTTGATCGCGTAACTCTGTTGGTAATCCTAACAGGGACCGGTTTCAATTAAAAAATACGACGTGCTCGACAGATTGACAGATTTCGTCATAGAGACTTCTCTGGTTTATTCGAACATTGCTTCTGAGTAAAATAGACTAACATGTCTCTACGTACCGATTCCGTCAATCTGTCGCGTCTGGTTTAACTTCAAATTGAAACCCATCGCTGTTACGATTACCATTAGAATTACGCAATACATGATCTGATCAACCCTGGTATTTTTGGTTGAGTAGGTATTCCAGTTTTAAACTTTCGAATTTTGAAATCCATTCATTACTTTCCTTTTGCGTACAAATTAGTCTCGGTCGGTCGGTCTGGTCGATCCCTTTTCATTCCGGTATTAAAAGTATCAGAATTTTTAAGTTCAGTCACATTAACTTTCGAAAAGTGAAAACCGCCCCAAAATCGGTTCAACAGATTACGCGTGATGCCTGAGTAAAAAACATTTTGTTCAGTTTTGAGTTTGAGATACATAGATTTAGTTAGTTTAGACACTGGGTACTGAACGCTGACGAAAACATTATATTTATACTTGAAATAAGTATGTGCTCTGGAGAAGGTCTCTAGAACGATTGCGTCAATAACACATCCAGAAAAAGAAACATACGTAGAATAACAACCTATCCAAGAAAATCTATGGATTTGAATTTCTGTTATGATTGTGTAATTTACTTAAAAATACAATAACATCTAAAAATTAGATAGGCATTTCGAAAACAAAGCAGTTGGGAAGGAAATGTTCCGGTAGAGATGTATTCAATATTCAATTCCAGCTGTATGTTAATTAGAGGGGGGCCATGTTGTGTAAATTGTGCGGGACAAAAAACAATTATTCGGATCATTACTTTCACAGATTGGCGTGAATGCATACATTGAAGCACAGCGTTGTGTTTAAAGTAATCACTTTATTAACGTACTCTGTAGTTTCTCTAATAACAAAATACAATGTAAGTAAGTGCGGTAGAATTCGCTTATAACGACATCGAAGAGAAACGGCAATTTGGTCTTACTAAGAGCACGACATACATAACATAGTAGTTAAATTAAAAAAAAAAACTCATCGTCTCATCTTTTAACATGTTCCGAAGCGATTATTCTTTACAAATCCCTAAACAATGAATAAGGTTAAATAGATAACTCGGCATTATGAATAAAAAGTTAAACAAGCCACGTGCCACACTTCCCAGGGTGTTAAAAGGGTCCGGTATCGAGCAAAATTGTAGAGTAAAGTAGCAGCCTTTAAGTGCCCACTGCTGGAGAATGGGGTCCTTCTCAAATATCTGAGAGGGTTTTGGAGCAAGGAAGAGCCTGCCACGCTGCTCCAGTGTGGATAGGATTGGCGGGCTTCACTTATCCTCGAAATATTTTTTTTTGTTAATTCTCAGACATGCCCATATCCTCACGATGTTGCACTTAAAATTACCGGAAATATTTACATATAGAGTTCCGGAGAAGTTTGTATAAATGTCAAACTTCGCGTTACAATTCAATACTTTATCCGCTATGCCACAAAATATTTCACAAACTTTTCTGTTTGATCAGTCAGCTAACCCTAGACATGGTTACTAATTAAGGAAACCATGTCTTGAATGTGATTAAAATCACACCCTCCACATCATACCATCCCTCCCAAATATCCTTAAAGGCCTACAACGCTCCCGCAGCTTTTCTGGTGTTGCAGATGTACATAGGCGACAGTAATCACTTACCATCAGGTAAGCCGCTTGCTCGTTTTTTTCCCATAAAAAAAACAAATAAAAAATTACATTTGTGACGAGCGCTCGGCTGTAGACATAATATACGACTCACACCTGGTGCCCTGGTACACTAATTAAAATTTTTTTTTTTTTTTATTATACTTAAAGCGCAAAGGCAATCATTTGTACGTGGTATAGCCAAGCGAATACTGGCGTGAAGTAGAAGCATTTTGTGCTTCTGCGTTTCATTCGGTGAGTGAGGACCGGTCGCCCTCCCCAATCCCCCTCCTCCCTCCCATCCCCCAAATACCCTTAAAGGCCGGCAACGCACCTGCAGATCTTCTGGTGTTGCAGATGTACGTGGGCGATGGTAATCGCTTACCATCAGGTGAACCGCTTGCTCATTTGCCGCCTTTTCCACAAAAAGAAAAAGATTATTATGGGAAAAAATCTGTCATCGAGAAATGGTCACCCTACTCTCACCCTATGGCCGGATGTAAAGGAGTCAGCACTTTGCATTTGAAAGGCCTGAACCAACGGAGTCAAAATCCGCGGAAGCATAACCGATCCTCTTTGCCCCCCCCCCTCCTCCCCCCTCTCCCCTGCGGCCGATGCATGACGGCACAGTCACTCTGTCATGCATTTGAATTTTGATACAAACACTAATAATAAACGGAAGCTTACTAATATTATGAATGTGAATTTTGTTGTATGTCTGACGCTCGATTCGGTCTAAACAACTGTACGTATAAATAACATTTATCAATGTTGTTTTGTGACGTGGATTAGCGTAACTGACTGCTGCTCCGGTACAAATATTAAAACACAAATAATTGGTTTTCAGTTCTGGTTGTGTTGTTTTCGTCCCGAGTCTTTGACATCCTTTTTTTTTTCAACAACATTTTCCATATAACCTTTTCTGTGATCTTATCGCATAAGTGTTACATCGTATATGGGACGTACGTATGTGGCGTACATTTACGGCACTATAACATCTCCTGCGCAGTTAACAACTGTCCGGAAGTTGAGGCACCGTGGTCATCATCGTGACGTGCTCATTGAATTAGACAAGCGGCCTTGCAATTTGTACTTTATAGTCATGGTAGCTCAATAATTTCATAATACGTGTGTGACCTAGGTTTGTACTCCGGCACCACTAACGTGACCTGAAGTCCACTAGTTCTACGTGGTTGACCCTTTTCCGCTTCTAATCCTCTCAAATAATGTGAGAAGGGGGCGATCAGGTACTAGATCACGCTCTTCCCGGTTTAAAAACACACGGCAATCATAAAATATCTTCATAATCCGATATACCGCAGTTAACTAATCTCACCACACACGTAGTTAAAGTTTCTTAAGTCCTCTGCAGCCGGGGAGGTGTAATCTGGCTTAATCCCGAACTACGGAACCCCAGCTGAGCCTAATTTAATATTGAGCGCCCTCCGCATCCCTTTCATTCGTTATCTAAGATCGAGAATCGAATTACTTTGCATTGATGCTTCCGATTGGGACTTAATTTTATAAAACTACAACAAAAAAAATTTAGTATTATTTTATTTCAGACATACAGCCTACTCGTGATTCCGATGTAATATAAATACTCTTGTAACGTCGAATAGATAACAGAAATAAAATATTATCATTTAATTACATCTACTTCTAAGAACATATCAGAGTAGTAATTTGAAAAGGGGGATGATTTCCCCATGCCTACTTCGTTGTGGTAATGGTAGTGGTCATATAAATTATTAGCCACTAAGAAGCCACCTGTTAATACTCAAGACTGTTAAGTCAACTGTATGTTATTATTACTGATAAGCTGTTTGGTACACGAACATTTAACCCCATATAACTTTAATGATTTTTTTTATTTTCTTATTTGGGTAACCGACGTTACTGTAAGGATCAGCAAGCTGAATTGACAACGGGCCGGTTACATAGCTCGCAGAATTGACAACCGTTGGGGAGGAAAGGTTATCGATTGGCGATCTCGTACATGACGGAGTAAAGACGATAGATGCAGGTGGCTCAAGACCGTGCTTTGTGGCAATCTTAAGGGGAGGCCTATGCTCAGCAGTGGCCTTGTGACAGGCTGAAATCATGATGATAAAATAAACATACGTTTATTTCCAATTAAAATAGTGTTAATTCGTTACGATCACTGCTTCAACAGTTCGGTATACTTGAGAATCTTAAGGGGAACAAAATGGCGGATGCCGAAATGACAGATTCATTAGTGGTGCTTCCAGTAATTTCAAGTGCATTACATACATGCAAGAAAGAGAGAAAAACTGATACTGAACCATATTTATAATTCGGACTGTATGTCTTCGGACATTGTTTATTAAGTATAAACTGATAACAATAGTTAAAAAGTGTGTTTTTAGTCAGTTAAGTAATTGAAACGTAAGTGAAAGACAATATGGACCTATCCGCCATAAACCTGTTACTTTTTAAATGGTATGTGTACACAAATATACTTAAATGTCTTTGGTGTACACCAACGCAATTGAAAAGTAGATTATAACTTTAAAGCTTCGCCGCCATATTTTCAAGTGGCTCACTTCCTTTCCTAACTGTTAGAAGTGGCTGAAGTGATGCGCGGCTGGAAATCGTATCATTCGGCCATATGCTTGAGAGTTTTAATCTTCCGAGGACTTACTTTTTATCATAAACATAGATAGATTGTTGTTCTCTTTTGTATTTGATGGTTTAAACACAATAACGGGATTCAAATTTTCGTTTTTTATATAACTTGTTATAACAGTAACTTAACTTATACTTGTTTAATTATGGTACATGACATTATTTTGTTCATTAATGCGTTACTTCCTTGTTTCAGGTATGTACATCGTAATCTACATGCCTTGCCATCAAGCAATGAGTAAAGTATACCTCGTTAACATTATTTTTAAAAATAGTTAATTAGACATTAATTGTATTGTACACATCAGATTAAACTTAAGAATCTCAGAAATTGTACGAGTGAGAACTGGGAACTTCAGGCACTGCACAATATCACATTTTGTAGATTTCCGAATCCGAATCTACGTCAAAGCAACTATTACGGTGCCAACATTGATAATACCACCACTTGAATTCAATTTTAATTTATACCAACATGTTAGTGCAACAGTTTGATTTAATCAAAGAAAACAGTACATTTTAACGCTATTCTCATTCTATTTCTTTCATATATTATAATATTTTTTTTCCCTTTTTTTTTCCAAGTTACAATAGATTTAAACTCTTCTATCCAATCTTACCTTTTCAGTAATATCATTAACTAAGAGCGTCTCGAACCAATTCCGACGTCGACTACAGATTATTGTCCCATAAACATTTCTAAGGGACTTCAAGATAGTCGCATGCTGTCCTTTTCCATCTGCAACCATGTGACAGTGACAGATTAAAACTTAAACACCGCATGGAACCTGTGTGGGGTTGTTATAAGACGCGGGCTTCGATTGCGAGAATCGCAACTTTAAAACTTCTGGAATCAGGATATTAATCGTTTTTCTAAAAGAATTTAAACATATTAGGTTAGGGAAAAAGTTTTTTCGTGTTTTATAAGTATATAGAGAGTTATATATTACATGCTACTTTTTGCAGTAATATATAACTCTCGATAAGGTGGGATTAGAAACTTTCATTATGAGCTTTTAACGCCGAGAAAAATAACCGATTCGGATCTCTACTGCCAACAGCTGATGAGACAAGCAAGCAAGAAACAGGGTAAACCGCACGAATTGATCAACAGAAAGGGTGTGGTTTTTCATCATTATAACGCCAGACCACACACACCTTTAGCCACTCAGCAAATATTGTGAGAGCTTGGTAGGGAGGTGTTAATGCAGCCACCATATACCCCTACCCTTGCACTCTCAGATTTCACCTGTTTCGGTCTCTTCAGAATTCATTTGGTAGTGTTCGTTTAACTTTAAGGGAGGACCTTCAAAATTACTTGTCGCAGTTTTTTGATCAGAAGTCCCAAAACTACTACAGCAATAGTATTATGTCACTACTTACAAAACGGTAACGAGTTATGGAACAAAATGGGACATATATATTATAATCAAATGTAAATTAACTATGATTAAAAATGTCTTGAATTCGTATATAAAGTACGAAAGAAACTTTTTCCTCGACTTTACTATTTGTACACTCGAATTCGTGTTGGAACTCGTATGCTTAAGGTGCAACTACACGTAAATTACGGTCGATCGCTAACCTCGACTGAACAAACATATCCAGAGGCCTCAGCTATGCTACAAAGAATTGTGACGTCGTTCCCTATAAAATTATACTGTGTTACTTATTAACAAGATATCGTTTATCCGGGACATGATTACCAATTAACGAAACCATATCACGGATGTAAAAAATAACACGTTATAATTTTATCGGGGAATGACTTTACACGGAATTTTTGTGAAATATATTTATGATATAGCGAATTAAGTACCAGTGTGGAGCATGGAGAATCCTTCGAGTATTTCTGGTGGCAATTGTCAAGGCGATCTGTTTCGATTTGTAATGACGCCAGACACGACAGCTTGACCGATCGTGTCGTAAAGACTTGTCTAATTTACACGGATACCGTGTAAATTAGACAAGTCTTTACTATTCGATTAAACTAAACAACAACGACGTAGTCAGTCAAACTATCAAATTCCTCTTTACTTCATATTTATATCACACTTATACGATTCCGCTGACGCTTTGACAAACGAATTTATAGTGTCCTTGTTGTCTGTTTCAATGTATACAAAACGATCGACCATTGCTCGCCATGGTCTTCGATTCGTCCAATCCCCGCCGACCAACCGCAATCTAGTTTCACCTTTATACTTGTGTTTAAACCTTTATATCTCATACACAGGCTCGAATAGTTGATATTCCTGCCCACACGGAAAATACGCGCACAGTAGAGGAGTTGCGGATATCAGACCATCATAACATAACATAAAACCAATACTAGGTTTATCGCGATCAAAATATCTATAGGGGAAGTCATGTATATTGAGTTGGAATACATAATCGTAACCAATATAACGATTAGCGTTCTCGAAAAGATAGTTGCGTTATAACGCACATAGTAATGAAGCATTATAATAATAGTCCAAGAACACAATTAAAGCTTTTAATCTATAACGCACATTGATTACAAAATGTACCTGATTACGTCACAGAATCGAAAATAACTTAATATTTACAGAGGGTGTACTTATGGAAACTATCCACGAAGCGGTATCTCAACGATATAGACAATAAATTGGACTTACGAAAGATAAACATTCCTGAAACTCACTGAAACAGTCAATCTACAGACATCTGAAAACGATAAACTATACGGACGTGCAATAAATTAAGATTACAAAGAAAACACTGGTAGGGAATATTTCATGCTACAGAATGCTTAAGCACACACGCTTCTCATCAATTGGGGTAAGCAGAGATCTCGGATTCCCATTTAGCACCATTCTGCATAAATAAACGTAATCCCGCAAACCCCTTTTCGCCTCCCCGTGGGATAGAACATGGCTAGTCGCGAGCCACGTCGATGTATTCACTCTCGAAGAAACTTTTAAGGCCCTTATTAGGCTCTTACGGCACCTTCGGGCAAAGATCGCTATGTGTGCGTTACGTCCAACGCTGGATATAGATCACTCCTATTGAAAGGGTTTGCCATAATTGGCGTGCCAAGGCTAGCTGGTTGGTGAGGACAGAAGGAAACTCCTCATCTTCGCGTAGACGCTGCTGCCCGACAATGGTTTAAATATTTTGGGTTCAGCATTTATAAATTGTCCGGTAAATCACTTAGTCGATGTTTGTGATTTCCACAGCATGACTAGGACTACTATATATTTAAAAGACGCCGATACCTTACATAAATTATCGGCAGTTGTCAACTGCGCAGGAGGTATTATAGTGCCGTAAGTCCACTCGCGAACGCAGAAGCACTCGCTCGTCGTTACCTTCCCATATCCGATGTAAGACGCTTATGCGGTAAAGAGGGAGAAAGGGAAAACCATGAGATAAAGACTTTGTGATATTTGAATCTGTGGTCTACAGGCCGATATATAGTCGACAATAAAACTGTTCATGTACAGCACATCACTAAACTTACAGTATACACAGCATTAACATCAAAAAAGGGGATAGCTACGGAGTTAATTTCGACCGTTTCTTCTCCGTCAGAAGAACTTTGTTACAAAACGGAGGTAGATTGTAAACAAAATAAAATAATATTTTACAAACGAAATTGTCTTTCTTAGGCTGAAGGAATAAAAAAAAATAAACAAATATTATAATATCTGTAGAACTGTCTGCATAAAAATTATATAACGTACTCTATATTCAAACTGCCGGCACAGCATGGCTTCGAAGCCATTTCTCTTTCAATATTACGTATTTAACATGCATCGAACAGATGCGTCACGATTCTTGTGCTGTAAACGGAACGCACCCTAGCTCTTGCCAATGTTACTTGATCTGCATACATCGTTTTTATAATCTTTATTGCTAATGCCGTTGGGGCGAGGGGACAAAATAAAAAAGATCTACGGGCGCTGGTATATCCCGCCAGAGGGGCCTATACATTGGCGCCATAGCCTCTTGATATCGATCTTTGGTTGAAATTCCCTTGAGACTTAAGTCCTTTACTCTCTGAATTAGGGCTAGTTTATGTGATCTTACATCCGAGGGGCCTTTGTGTCGGCCCGAGTCGGCCTAATGTTCCGGTTCGTCATTGTTCTTAATTGGTTCGTGTCTTAAAGGCAGTAGAAGTAGGAACTTGTATCAAGGCCTTATTACCTTATTTTTTTTATTATATTATAGTTTTAAATTAAAATACTTTTTGTTGTAGCTAGTATACAGCTTGGAAAAAGAAGTTTGATAAATTTATTTCAGGTGCCAAACAATAATGATTTTTGTTAAAAATATTCTTAACAATTATTAAATATTCTTTTTACTTTAACATACGCGTATTCATAAGCCTGCGAAGTTTTTCCTATGTCCAATAATGAATTTTGTCTGAACGTCAGAACTGAGCCATTCTTACGGCAAACCAACTCAACCCCCGCAGACAGTACCAAGTTATCGTTCCAACTAAACAAGTTCTCGAGTGGGGATGCCGTTGCTTATCTGTCCGGGCGCATGTGAGCACGCCTCGGGGCATTATATACCACTATAAACGGGCCCCCATGCCACCCCGCGGCGCATCATAAAAATGGCCATAGAAGGGAATGGGTATGTAAACCGATGTGTCTGGTTAAGTTGGTCGTTATATAAAAGCTTTTGCCCGATTACCCGCTTGCTTGCTTCGCGTGCGTCGTTCTATTTTCAAACGTGATAATGATAACCGGATAGTCACTTCGAACGCACTGTTCGATATTTAAATGAAAAGCTTTTTTAGTTATTTCGAAGGTGGAAGTATTTATGTTTTATTTTAATTTTATTTACAGCTTCGATTTTGGATTTTGTTTATCGAACAACATTGCTTAAGAATTAGGATTTCTAAGGCAATGTGGTCGAACAGTAATTGAACTGAAGTGCATAGGAAAACATAACTTATTACTCGAGGGTGTTCCTTCAGTATATCGTTGAACTCAGTTTAGAGTGGCCAAAGTGAACAGACATCTAGGCAAGCGTGTACCATCCTAGGCCTCATCTTCGCTTTCCATCGCGCAAGATTGAGGTCAAACGCAAGCCTATTTTTTCATAAAAAAAAAAACACTAACATATATATTTAAAATAAGGAGGCGAAGAAAGATAATTTAAATTGAGAAAAGAACATGGAAAGTTCTAGAATTGCACCGCTGTCGGATGGTTAACCAATAAAGCTGAGATCTCTCTTTGGTCAAACATTTGCAGACCAAAATGAATGATGACTGATTAAGAACATTGCGTCAGGTCTGGTTAATAACACCAATAGAATTATTATCTGTTGGTATTATTGTTCGAGCACGCAATAACTACCGAACCGATTGTGACACTGTGTTCAATTCTCAAATGACTGAAAGAGCTTCAAACTCTACTTTAACTAACCAAATTAATAAAATTTTCTTAGACTATCTTTTTTCGGTAATGATAAAATGCAATTTAAAAATAATGAATGAAATGAATGAAATACACTTTATTGTACACCAATAGCAAAAATATGAAAAAAAATAAATAAAAAGAAACAAAATACACAAAGGCACAATTGGCGGCCTTATCGCTTAGAAGCGATCTCTACCAGACAACCATTTTGGAGAGGAAATAATGACCAGTGAGCAAGGGTTAAGGGTGTACGCAAGTTACAAAGAAGAGATAACTTTAAACTAAATACTATGACGCCTAAAAGTTATTCTTGATACCGTCTCCATACTAACCACTATCGTTGCTCATTTGTAACATAACCGAACGGGCGGACCCCTTGTTTGCTCCGCAGATTATCGGGGCCTGCATAATGGACGGACGAGATACGTGGACCGATTTACAATTTTTACTCGGCTATCTCCGGCTAGTGATTCGCTTTCGTTTTTGTAAGCCTTCGTTTCATTTGCATTGCTAATTCTTTTTGTGTGCTAACAGTCCACCTGATGGTAAGTGACTAATGCAGCCCATGGACAATTACAAAACTTCAATCAGAGAAGGTTACAGATGGGTTGTCACGTCAGATACCAAGATGCAATGCCTCACAGACCGTAATAACACAGGCTGTATTTATCTTTTTTAACCGAAACGCAACAGTCATTACACTGCTGGTTTGGCGGCAGCAATGCGTATGAGGGAGAAGACACCTAGGCATAGGAGGTCATAACATCTAGTGTAATACTAGACCTGTAATGAATCTTTCTCTTATTTTTAAAATTCATAAACATAGCTATGGACCATCGACAGTGCGACAATATATTGTATTAATACAACTTCAATCGGTCGAGTCATCCAGAAGTTACTCGCTAACAAACCCATTGACGATTATACACGGATAGAAGAGCCCTGGTATTTTAATTTCATACTACTTGAGTGACCTGGGTTCGGTTACCAGTTTGTCTGATAAATAATAATATAAAGTGTTTCGTGGACTTGTGAAGTCTGCCAACCCGCACTGGAACAACGTGGTGTATCCTTCCGGGATCCAAAATACCCTCAAATATTTGAGAGGAGGCCTTTTCCCAGTAATGGGTATTTACAGACATTACATTATAATGTAGAACTGTCATCTGAGACTTGAGGTAGATCTGAGAAGTGTCATATCAATCGCCTATGACTTACTTCAAATTAAGGAAGGTCACTCGGGTACGGCCCTAACAAAAAAACAAATTACAGATTAATTAACAGCGATTTATAACATAAATAGAGTCTAAAAATAAGAAGAGATCTCTGTAAGAGGTTCTAGAACTTTCTAGAATGGATGCGTACAGAACCGGGTTGGCTTATTGTAGGTTGTTATTGTTATTGTTACTCGGAACAAGACGCCGCGCCGGCCGACATCGGTTCCCTAGACACCGTTGCCCAGCCATAACTTGCACGTTCAGGAATTCACTGCAATGCTTTACGTGACAATACTTAAGTATTTACATCAGATTACGTGATGGATAGCGCCTTGAGGTGAGAGCGAGACAGCTCATGTTTCACTTCTTGAGTTGACTGGGGAGTCAGTCGCTCTCCTTTGTCCTTCATCAGACTATTTATTATTTTTATGTCATTTACTCGAAGCAGGGGGTGCTACTTATATAAATACTTTCGTTACTTATTTACACACTTACTTTTCCACAGTTAGCAACTGGATCTGCTGAAAAAAATTAGCCTAATAATTTCTTCAGTTTATTATATTATATATAGTTTTCAGGTTATTATAGGTTTAATTTAATTACACATTCGACCGTAGTTAGGTATCGCCTATAAATACTAATAACTCACATCTATCTTATCATTAGAAGAAATAGAAGGCATTGCCTTAATTTAATTTAAAATTCTGGTTTTCATTCGAACGTCTCAGATGTATATATTTAACTAACATCTCTATGTATTTAACTATTGTATTTGAATTACCTATACAATAAGGCACATGATGAAGGCATCAAGGCTCAATAGTAATAAATTGTTACCTTCAATCTGAGCCGAATGTAACACAGTAAAGCTATTTAATAATTTTTTTATGGAAAAGTCGGCAAACGAGCAAGCGGTAACCGGTCACCTGATGGTAAGTGATTACCGTCGCCCACATACATCTGCAGCACCATAGATGCTGCAGGTGCGTTAAGGATATTTGGGAGAAGGGAGGGAAGAGGAAGGGCATAGGGAGGGGGTGTGGGCCTCCGGTTACCTCACTCACCGAACCGGTACCGAACGAAACGCAGAAGCACAAGATGCCTCTACTTCACGCCGGTATTCTGCAAGGCGGTGGTACCAATCCGGTCGAGCCGGCCCATTCGAGCAGCAGCTGAAGTCGCCGCTTGGCTCTACCACGCTTTAAATTACAGCAAATTTAATACTCGATACGTCTTAAATTATTTTTGCAACGTTTAATAAGGCCTCAACAACTACAACCTCATTGTGCCATTTTTTATACATAAAAAAGTAAAAGGTGTGCATCCCTCAAAGGCGATAACATAAGCTGTTATTTTTTGTATTTGAAAAAAAAAAGTAGAGTACACTACCTTTTATACTACGAACTAACGCAACGTGTCCGCAACGAATATCGGAACGAATAAAATTTGATCATTTCTTATGAAACGTTTTTGAACGAAACGTTCGACATTAATTGAAAATTGTCTAAAGATATTTGTTAAACGCGGGGAGGTTAGAGAATTCGTTGAAAGCGTTTATGTTTTTTTTTTCACAAAAACTTTCTTAACTACAGTAACAAAGTATTGTATGATGTTTCTTCAAAAAATCAAATGTTAATTAAGGGTTTTTTTATATTTTCAGCTAGTAGCAAAATACTGAGTGTAATAAACGTATGAGTAAATAATGTATGAGTCTTCAGTAGCGATTTTTAAAAACTGGGAAGCTAGGTAGTTTATTAGCAACACAGCGACATATCACTAACTGCGACATTTGGCTTCGGTATATTCCGCCATAAGTCGATGGATAGAACCTGATTCGTGTATCAACTTCCATTGCGTCCAGGTGAGATTTAATTTTGGAGAAATAGTTGGTATGTTCTCCCTAACACATTTACTTACGTGTAATAATAATGTCTAACATATTTATTTAAATAAACTCTATTTGCACTTATAAAAGAACGAAAAGACGGACTTAATGTCAAGAGGCATTCTCTACCAGTCTACCATTAGGTTGAGCAGAGAAAATGTAAAAGGGTGCAGAGGGCAGTAGAGATAACTTTAAACTAAATACTATCTTTATATATGTACTAAAATTATATACTAGAACAGAATACTTATATATGACGGACACTTAGGCTTACATGTAATTATAGTTGTATATCGTATAATTTTCGTGTTACTTGCATATACAAAAGGTCTCTTAATACGATCCCTACCTTTTCAATTACGTAGTTTGCGAAGTTTTGACGTGAAGTCACGACAAGTCTTAACCTAGTACAGGACCACGTGAGTAAATACTCCACAGAGACGAAGCTGCTAAGGAGCGCACAAAATGTATGCCTTTTAGTAAGTGGATCTGGTCCAAATAAGCTCTGGTGAAAGATGGATCGAAAGTTCTAAAATGTCTAAGATTAATGTACAATATACATTCGTAATAAATAAAGTTTAACATTATTATTTCATATAAACTCTGCAGTAGGAATGTTTCCACGCACATTGCCTTTAAAACCCAGCTGGGTATGCGCCGCAGAAGCCATAAGTTCTGATTAAGCTTCTAATAGCAGAAATGGCGGCGAGCCACATCGGCCACAGAGTAAAATACATGTGAGCCATTAGCTGTCCAATGGACAGGTTAACGTATGAGTTACCTATGAACTCTCTTTTTAAGGTTTCATATAATGTCGTCTATTAAAAAGTAAGATATGATAAGTTATGTTTTGTATTTAGCATTTGTAGACTTTGGTCATCGCAATGCCAGACAACCTGGACCCTAAACGCTGCTCCCCGTCCTCGGTCTTAATGCTGTAGGCTTAATGTGTGATTAATTTGCAATGTATCGGAGATCCCGATAATTTTCGGGCATACGTTGCCTGAACACGATCCTTACCGACCTGTAAATAGTCCACTCCAGAACAACAGATAATCCTCTCCTATACGGAGATGGCATAATCGCCACGCTCGACTAGCGGATTGGCGATCACAGCACCAGACGCCTCGCACCGTAGACGCCGCTGCCAATTCATCGATGTGCTTAATTTTCGAGATGCTTATCCCGCCATCTGTCGGTAGCCACAGAAAGAAAAGGGGCTGGCAGATTCCTACGGCGATACCACACGGTATTGTTCAGCACAATTTGTCTATATTTGAAAAAGTCGATAATAATGTCAGGCGAGGGGTGCAAAATTTCAAAAGTTTGAAACGGCCAAGATTATTCTTATGCTGTACATTCTATACATTTTGCGCATTAACTCATATAAATCTGTAATGTTTTTATTGTATGAATATATATAAGTATTGTATATTTATGGACTCGTATGTTATATGTGGAGTCTACATTACTCCCGCGCGGTGCTCCTTTCTGACCTCTGACTAACGGACGTACCTCTGGCGACCGAGGGATGGCGGTAAATCCAGCCAAATATGTCGAACCCAAATCCCACAGATCTAATGGTAGTCATCACTAGTTCGAGTATACCGGCGCTGCGCTTCCCACACCGCCCGCCCAGCGCGGTGAGTGTGGAAAAACCTTGCAAGAAGTGCATCCTAACTCTTGCTGGCGCTTTCTTCGAGAGACAATACTGTCAGAACCTTTAAGGCACAGTGTTAAAATTGTTTCCCATTATAGAGAGATATGAATCAGAAAACCAGAATAAATTTTCTGGAAGATAGAAAACTTCATAGAAATAATCATAATTTATATAATACTGGCCGATAAGAAAAAAAATATGTTGTTCAAAGCATGTTACTTTTTTCCACGCAAGAAACGTTCGCAATGTGCATATGCATTTTCACAACCCTTCCCTATAGCTCGTTAAAGGCGCGCGGCAATGCGTGCGAGATTATCTCTTAAGAAATAGTAATTCAAGGAACTGATGTCGTGTAATGTCGCGTTTAAAAACAGGTGAGACTACGTACATAATTGTCTTTTAGAAAAAAGCGTTTATTGTCAACAATATTTTCTTTTTAACAGTTCTTAGTCTAGCTTCATCTATAGCTAAATTTGTAAACAAATCTCGTGACTTTAAACTTTGCGAATGCATGGTATATTGTACCATGGAGCCGATCTCATGTTGGGGCCGAAAACAAAAGGTAGGCATTAAAACGTTTTGATCAGATCTAGTCAATGCAAATAAATGGTGACGTTTTTGTTTTTGTGTTGAATTGTTTGGTGTTGTAGCAGCTTACTTTTTTTCGCTTAGGCTTTATACTTTACACAGGAAGGTGATATTTTACACACTCTACATCATTATATTATTTACTCAATTATTGCTAAACGGTAAATCGCCGTTTTCTAAAGGAGATTTTTAGGGTTCCATACCCAAAGGGTAAAACGGAGCCCTGTTAATGTCACTCTGCTGTCCGTTCGTATGTCACGGATCACTAGCTGGACAGAATGAATTACAGCCCTGAAATTTGGCTATTTGGTGTAGAATGTTGACCCGAAACCGAATACTGAACTATAAATTCTAAATATTTATTCATATACATGAAAAAGAAGCAAGTTTTTTTTTCTTAACATATCATGCCAAATGTACACTTGTCTAAAATTGAGTTTTTTTTTTTTTGAGCGAGGCATTTCTAGCACTTGTGTTTTTTATGAATATTCGGCACGCGACTTCGTTCGCAGGAGAGTTATATCCACAGATTTCATCAAAATCGTTTCAGCGATTTATCAGGAAAAAATTAACAGACATTTACTTTCGCATTTATAATATTGGGATGGAGGTATGGATAGTGCAGTACGTCGTAGTTTAATCATATAAACATAATACTTGTGTATTGCGAAATGGTTTTCCTGTAAATTGGTTCTACACAACTGTGTCAACATGCAGCACCTTTACTGAAGGGTTATCATTTTATCAGATACGCCCCAAAGTGGTTATATTGAAATACTTTATCAAATGATATTGGTTATTGGTACATGTGAGTTTAGTCCATGCTTGTTAACGCTTTTCTTGGATTTACTATGAACACATAATTATAACTTTAACTATCTGTACGTAAGTGCAGTCATATATTGGCCAGTAGTTTCTAAAACATAAGCCCCTCTATAATTTCTCCTGTATCTTGCGCGCGTTTACTGACGTATAATTTTGATCAAAAACGTCAAAGCCACCAATTTCTTGGTTTGCATAATCTGTTTGGTTTTCCACATACAATTGAGTAGGTGGTACATATTTATAAAAATTATTCCAACAAAGTCTAACGCTTACGAGTTTGAAAATCCCAAAGCGAGTAATAAAACAAGTAGACTCATATTTGAACAAGACACTTGACAACTTTCATCGGAGCTTATCAAGTCCTCGCACGAAATCTAAAGTCTAGACACGTGTGGGTGCATAATTGCCCGCCCGTGGTCCGGCATAACTAGATAAACCGCCGGTTCGATTCCTAGACAACGACACGAACCGGATGTGCACGCGGAGCAAAAAAAAATCACAGTCGTCGATTACAGTCCGCATGACTGTCAAATCAAATATTGGTTTCCGAAGATCGCTGTGAAATTGAATATTGATCGACAGTATTGGAAGTCATTAGAATAAGCGTTTAGTTATAACGTAAATGTAACGATTGCCTACGACTGTAAATAATCCAACTGTTCCAGAACATTCCATCATCCAATCATTTAAATGTTTAAATTGTTACATCTAACACATATTTCGCTGAAGCCGTCTCAAAAAAATTCTTACTCTTATAACGAAGGTTGAATAATACAAGAACTATTTTATTAATCACGTTGCCCATTAGTGTCAGACAGAAAAAAAAAAAAAGATAATGAACGAAATATGACAGAGAGAATATCACGTGAATAATACGTGAATGGCATAAGAGAAATATCAGATTCTATACGTTACAACGGCTGCACGTTTTATGAACAGTCAACTGAAATAACACCGGCGCTAATAAAAAATATCGCTTCTTCGTCCGCATTGCAGACTTCCCTCGGATTATGAAACCCAAAACCCTTCGGTATCGAACTGTTATAATTTAAAATAAACAGCGCGAATCGAATCGACCAACTAAACCGTACCCTTACGAACGGGCGTTACGCTCCAAACGCAGATTTAACTGTTACACTGCAACACCAACATTAGTAGACCTCCCCACCCCTTCGTCAACGATCGCCTACGTACCTTATCGCCCCGGAGAGGGAACTGTGAAAACATTCCCGGCTCAAATTATAACGGTCATGTTTAATGTCAACCTCCCCCCCATTAAGGCGCACCCCGCTTATAAAACGCGTAATAGAATTTCAGCGATGACGACTCCCACCCCTGGCACTTCTCTTTACTGCCCATCTAACATTGTTAGCGGAGCGCGTGCGCTGTGCCATGAGTTTAAATTATGCGAGGCATCGGACAAATCTCTCTGCGCAGGGCGTACGGACACCGCTTCCATTGCTTTTATTGCTATATATTGCTGTTGTGGATGTTCGTGGGCGTCGGTGATCACTTACCATCAGGTGAGCCGTACGCTCGTTTGCCCCCTTCTTCTATAAAAAAAAAAAATATTATTAGAATGATGAAAAGAAATTATATTTGTGTCTGATGGATGCAAGACAATTTTCTGTACATATTATATATCAGTTATGTAATATATTTACGAGTACGTAATATTACTGCTTGGAAACTTTAGTTTATAGGCGTACTCCCACTTTTAATTTACTTTAACACAACGTGTGAGGGGTTCGTATCCCGTCGGGGTCAAAATGTGAAAGTGGAAGGAAAATTCGCGTTGTAACCTTGCGTGCTCGAGAATAATATCTACTATACAAAGGAAAGTGATGTTCCGGTCATTATAGCTCGGGGACAGTGTCGGCATCACTAAAAGTGTTTAGTACAAATTGCACGTTCGCGGTGGAAAAGGAATACACTGTGCAGAAATAATAAATGAAAGTTATTAGATATGAACGTGACGCGCTAGGTGTGAGCGATGTATACTAAATTTTTCCTCGTTTTCCAAGCTCACTTGCACGCGGTGCGACATTTTGATTAACCGAAGAGGCTCTGGCGCCCGATTGTTAGCAGAAAATTCTACCAAATATGGCGAACCTAAATACCATAGACCGGTGATGGGGAGCAGCATCTCTATGCGAGGGTACGGGCACTCCGCTAACCTATATCCTGAACACGCAAGTTGTCAAAAATTCTGAGCAAGCGTGTTCTTTTTAATAACACTCCGTATTCTATAAAGGAAACTTTGGCAAAAAAAAAAAATCGGATGCATAAATGTTCAGCGAAACGAAGTCCCAACATATTTTTTAGTTAGTTTACGACATGATTAACGCTAATTAGGTTTTTAATTTAACTTTAAATGACCATATTTCTGTACGAAAGTCCCGAAATCGATTTCGAATGCCCAATTCGCCATAAACGCCAATTAATGCAATGGCCAATGCGACCAGACGCGGAGTGTGGCGCCGGGCGAAGCACCAATGCAGCGGGGGAGGCGCCGGCGCCCTCATTGTTATCCAATTAGGGGCTCCCGCGCGATAATACGCCGCGAATTCAAATTAGGAGGGAGAGCGGTCGGTGAACCCGCTCCCGCTCTGATCAATCGCTGGACCGCGCCCGGACGTGCGTGGATATGTGCACGAGACCAAGCCACGAGGGGAAGGCGCGTGGCTTGAACATTTTTTTAGTGAAGTAATGACAAGTGTCATCGGTATTTAGTAGTGGCCTTGTAAGGAATTTACGTGTTGATGTTACAGTTAAAATTAGAATATTGATTAGCGTGAGTTTAGGGTTTGAATAAATATTTATTTATATTGTTATCTTCTCTTATATATTTTATAATAGACGGTATTAGTCTGATTATGTAAATTAGGTTATTATACACACTTCATTATTTATTTTTTTACACCTAACTGGATTGTGATCAGACCTACAAAGATAAATAATCATGTATGCAATGTTTGCCCCTATCGGTATTCGATTCCGTCCGTAGTTCGAACTCTCAACTTCGAAGCCATCAAAACTGTTAAGGCCTTAAGTTGGGTTGGTTACTTATCAAAATTTTAGTATTCCGTCAGTCTGTAATTAAAAAGTCTGGAAGATTTAGAAAGTTAGTTAAAGAAACCGGTAGCATTATTGGGTATGTGATAAAAAGGCAATAGCCGGACAATCACAGAAATATGGTAACACTAGTCGCAGGGCCGTCTTTTACCTTAAGTATTGGCTAAAAAGGAGGACAGATATATCAATTTTTGTGTAGGTAATGAGAGAAAGAGATTTCCAAAAATTTGTAATTATATTTATTGTCGACTGTCTTTACCGATTTCATCGTCGACCAATTTTTCCCAGAAGTCGACACATGAAAATTAAAAAAAATAACGTAAGTTCTCGTTGTCCGTTGTCACAAAAATATTTATTGATAATCATGTCTTGGATGTGAAAGATAACAAACACTGCTTGATTTCATCGATGAATGACTTGACACCGAAATTTTGTGAAATATATTTATGGCATAGCGAATAAGGAGTCAGGTACAGGTATAGGTATTGATACACATACGCAGGTATACAGGTGACTATGTGGCGGATTATCATTCCACACATTAGCACTATACATAAACAGCCCTACAGTCTTCTACGAAACCACACTCTCAAAATACACTTCCTGTAGTTCGACTTCTTTGTTCTAGAATGCATGCCTCGATCGTATAAGTACCAGCGCACAGGAACTCGAGAGCAAGGGTTGTCACAAAAATTAAAAAAAAGCACTTATATATTTTAATTATTAGTTTTATATAATTACGATTCGCAGAGTGAAATTATGTACTTAACAATTAACAACTTCATCTTCTTCTTACTTCCACTCCACTTCTGAAGTCCACTGCTGAACTTAGGCTCCAAGAAAGCACCATCAAAAACCCGTATACATTTCGGGTCAGGTTTACCTGTACACGCGACGTATGGTGAGCGCAGTGCCGGTACCCTTCACTAGTGTTGGTGCTCCCCATCACTACTCTGTGGGGTTTGGGTTCGAGCAATTCGGATGGATATTCCGCCATCATTCGGTCGCCGTTTGTTGGCCAGCAGGGTGCAACAAGTACCATCAGGTGGACTGTTGTCTCATTTGTCACCCCAGTGCAATAAAAACTTACACTTCTACGACATCACCACACAGCGATACTATCACAATTTTATGTTTCCGCGTATTTAATTAAACCACATGTTAAATTCATAACGAAACAAGTAACTCTAGCTACAGTTAAACATCCTGTCGGATAATGGAAGGCGTGTGAAACTCAAGATTGCGTAAGATGCCGTTACACGATCCGAAGGCCGGATGGGGTGACGGTCAGCCTCCGCGGTCGGAAACTAGACGGCGGTGACGTCTGCGTGACGAACACCGTACGGGAAACCGTAGGTATCCACATATGATCTTCAAAATGTCCCAGAGTAAGGACGGAACACTTTTTTTTTTATTATTAGGTTCACAAACTGAAAGGTAACACTTATAAATTTCAATCTAATAACAAATTACTTACTAGGAGACATACAGTGCTCATTCTTATTACAGTGAACACAGCTTGCGTAATAAGAAACGTTTACAATATTATTTTAGATAAACTTAGATTTCTATTTTAATAATTTATTAATTAGTACTTTGGCCGAAGCCAATGAACCGTTAAATATATCGAAAGATGAACTTACAGTATTATACAATGATAACATTCGATAGAGAGAAGAATGCTGTCTTACTTTAGTTCGACAAAGTGGCAAATTAAAACACTTGTAAGGATCACTCGCGAGTCTGACCGTTAAGAACATACGACGTAGAAACCTTTCTTTATTGTTTTCGTTTTACAGTTTCTTGGAATATTTAGAACACTTATGTTATGATCATTTTATTATTTTTTCCTCTGCGTCATCATCAGACCATTTAAGTACCATTGCTAAACGGGGACAGACCTCTTCAAGAAAGTATCAGGAAGTCAGCTTGCACTCACGAACTTGTTATTCTCGCCATGCCCTAGGAAGTGAGATACGGGTTAGATGAATTTAGATGAACTTACCTCCATCTATCGTTCGCCAGAGCTTCGTTCGTTAACTAGTAGGGTGCAGATGAGGTCGGCATTTAGAAAAGGAGATAGAGCCAAGCAGCGGCTTTTGCTGAGTGGATTCACGTACATCTGCAACACTAGAGTAGCTGCATGCACGTTGCCGGCCTTTAAGGACAGAAGGAGATGGAGGATGAAAGGGGGAGAGGGCCTCTGAACCTACTTCCTACCCCACTCACCGAACGAAGCACAAGTTGCCACTACTTTGCGCCGGTATTCTGCGAGGTCGCGGTAGAGCCGACCTACACGGGCAACAGCAAAAACTGCCGCATGGCTCTACCACGTACAGATACCTTATATGAAAAATATACTTTCACATTCAATGCTTATGAGACGTCAAACTTCATTAGCTTCTGAGCAAGTTCAATATAAAACACGTACCACAAGACAAATATCGTCGGTGCCCATGTATACACAATAAATTCCCGCACTCCGGCGCACACTCGATGTACACATACAAATATATGTCAATGTGTGTGTGCGCGTATTAACGAGATTGACTTATGTTTGTTACAGGTACGTACGGACGGCGACGTTTATTGTTACGATACGGTTGATTCGACCGTAAGTATTCCGATTGTGGATTACTATAGAAATGTATTAGAATTCTAAAGTTATGTAATCAATTTAACTATGAAATAAATTCATAATACTAAATTATATCTGCGTGGAACTATGGATATTAAGGTCATCAGGATCATACGCGATGATTTCTTTTAAAACGAGATATTAGGTCTGCGGTAGGGACGTTAGAATTCACCAATCCCTTCCCGTGAGTAAGAAGAAACTTATAAAACCGCATGGCTAGCTCCGAGAGAGAACCCGGTGAGGAGGCTTACCCGGTCAACTTCAATGGAAGAAGGTTACAGGGACGGTGACACTCTTGAAGACCAGTTGTTACACTGCGGTTTGGAAGCAACGCAAGACTTTTGCCAAATGGAATTTCGTAATCACTGCCTATCCCTGCTGGTTACATGTGTGTTTGAAGCAATGTAGCAATATTTATACTTATTCACTTGTTTGTTGTACGTCTAGTCGGTGTTTATTTACCCACTAAATGATAGCAAGCTTGAAGACAAACTTCCCATCCTAGTCTCCATCGTTATTGATATGACATATGTCTGTCTCTTTTATCTGCACTTGCTCTCATTCCATTATTTGTCCCACCACAACATATATAGCCATGTTTATTTTCAACTACAAATGTCAGTCTAACCAAGAAATAATTTCTGTTATTACATACAAGCTTACGTCGACTCATTGGCGGGATAACCGGAGGGTATCGAATGCCAATGATCTCCCGGTTTATTGAAGATGGATAGAAAGTAAGAAAAGTAGTTGTTCATCCCCACAACTCAAGTAACACACAATGAAACTAAACTTAACATAATAAAAATTTTATTATGTTACTTTAGTTTCATTTTAATTTAGTTTCATTAAATGATATATGATTACAAAATCATATATCATTTATTAGCGGAATGGAAGTATGTTACAGATGTGAATTAAACATTGGATTTATAGAGTTGCAACAACTAAACGGCATCCTACTCAGCATAGTGCTATAGCAATGTTATCACAACTACAGCGCTGTTATACTATCGGTAGGGTGAATTAATTTGCGAGCCGTCAGACTTTACCTTACTGTAAACTATGAAGTATCTAAATTATCAAAATATAAATAGCAAAAATAAAATATAAAAGAGAAAGGACATTAATAACTAATATAATAAAAAAACAATTAAAAGTGATTTCCTGAACTATTTACCAGTTTACATGCATAATGGTGGGAAATAGAGCATAGCTAGTCGATATATAAGCCTTAACAGAACACGATCGCAAGTGTTTCATATGCCGTTAGTGACGCCGCGCAAATTTATACGATAAAATATTTGTATCTATTAGCAAATTCCAATACGGAGGTCTTACTCCGCTGTGCCATAAAAATATTTTACAACAATACCATGTGAAGTTATTCGTCATTAAAAGCATACCGTGTTATTTATTATTTGCACAGAGTTTTTTGCTAGTTGAAGAAATGATTTCGTTCATTGACAACCATGTCTTGGATAAACGAAAACGTGTTAACACACTATTCGCAATCAAAAAACATCCCAATTTCTATAGAGAAGATGGCTTGGTACAACCAGCTTGGGATCCAGTAATAAATAAAATTAAATACAAAACCAAGCATAGCATTGCATGACCTCAAGGTACTGTGGGCACATTCTGCGTAGATCGGACCAAAATTAATAATTTAAAGCTGAAGGTAGCCCGAGTTGACTATGACATCTGGACGTCTGACATCTCAGTCCTTGAACCCGTGAACACGGCTTCTGTAAAGCACTTGAAACGTCGATAATATAAAAGCAAAATGAAACGCGATATAATCCGTAAATGATAATTTCATTTCAAACGTTTTATGTTTGCATAAATACAACAAAAATATTTACTTTATGATTTATAGAGTAACGAACGATGTTGCAAGGATCTTTTGTGCAATTGTTTGTGGCGTAGCGGAAAATTAAGCAGAGGCTCAGGACGATAGGAAAGCCTCCTCTCAATATTTGATAGACACGCTGCTCCAGTCTGGGTTGGGTCCACATATTCACCCATATTTTTGATTATTTCTCAGACATGCAGGTTTCCTCTCGATGTTTTCTTTCACCGCCGAGCACGTGGTAAACACACCACTTAAAATTGCTATTAACAATTTTAGTGGTGCCGGCACCGGGGTTCGTGCCCAAATCACGCGCGCTCTATGAAACTAAAGCGGGCCACCCTGACCACAAGGCTACCACGGCTCTTTAGACGTTGGTACACGTAGAAACACCCATATACTTTGTCTATTTCTGTTGATACTATAGAATGTTCTGTATTAATCATCTCTGTCATCCAATAATCGAATTTCTTAATTGGCTTTAATATTTGAAGAGAAACGAGCGGTGCTAATACTTATGACAATATTTGGTGTTGCATTACAAACAACATCGCGCGGGCGAATGTGAACGAATGCTCAGACAAAGAGCGATGTGGAACGACTTGTAATTATTTGTTATTCGTCAGCAAATGTTCCATAAATAACAATGTCGGGTACAAGGAAATCGTCACAATGTATACTCAGTACGCGCACCTGAGATGTTAACGAACTAGAATTCCAATCACCGTGTCATTGTTTAGTTTTGACGTTCGTAATGTTATGACTTAGACAGGATTTTTATTGGCCCACGAAGCTTTACAATCAAATGTTAAGTACTGAAGCGCTGAAAATATCTCACGATTATGGCTTTCAGGACGGTTTCGAGCAAACTGCAACTACAAAACCGTCATACGTAAGATAATCTGCAACTTCAAAGTTTTGTAAAAAAATATTATTGAAGTTATTTACGAATTAATTACGAAATTATGAAAGCGAAACTATAGTCAAAGCAAATAACCAAACAGGAATCAATTTTTTTTTAATTTTATTACGTTTGTATTACAGTATGGCTAGTCACCTGTTTATTAGTATCTCCATACCAGGAGCCCTGAGTTCGGTCCTCTATGTGGTGGGCTCGTGAATGTTTCGTAACGTTCATACAATTTTATCGGTGGCTCTAGAACACAAAGACAACGACAGATTCACGAGATGTCAAACGTGGGTTGAAGCAGTTAAAAAATTTTTAGTTCACTCGTTATGGGTTATACGTTCGTTAGAGCTAATTTATTATTTATTATTTTGAATGATGCCACCTACCTTACGTTTCGCGGCAAGAGCGTTTCCGTCTCATGGCTTTTCATACAAATCTTCAAGTTCAAACTCTCTTCAAAATTAACAAACTGATTGTTATGAAACTTAGTCTGCATAAGCAGAATGCATAGGTCTAAAAAGTTGGTAGAAAACATTTTCGAAGAAAAAGAGTATTAATGCTAAATTAGATCAATTTCAAGTTTCATTCAAATCGGTCCATTCATTTCGAAGATTTTGGACTTGAATAGTTTATATGAGAAGGCTCGAGACACAAAGCGACTGTCACTTATAACGCACACCATAATCATTGTCTTATAAGCAGAGAGTTCAAAGTCCATGCTACTATATATTTACGAACGGTAAAAATATAACCAGTGCGACGTGCAGTGAAAAATCTCTGAGCCGGCGGTGACACAGCGTGTAAACATTTCGTGTTGACGGAGACAAATGGCAGGCAACTCCGGACATGTTGGCAGTAGAGCAGTTCGTACTTTACCTTGAAACATTCCGTTTTATAATTTGGGACTTGGATGGAGTTACGATAAATGTAATATATGTTTATTCTCTCATTGTTATCACATCTGAAGATAGGGTGAGGAAGAAGTAAGAGCCTTTAAGTGTCCCACGGCCGGGATAAAGCCTCCTCTCGATATATCCGAGAGGGTTTTGGAGTCGAGGAGTGTCCGCACGCTGATCCCGTGCCGGTTGGCGGACATCACGCGCCCTCGACTTGAATTCCTTACGACGTTTTGTTTCAAATCAGAGCACCTTTGTGAACCCTGCACTTAAAATTGAAATTCACAATTTTAGTGTTGGCCAGGACCTGATTTCGAATCAAGGTTTTTCGCGTCCTATGAATTTAAATCATGCGCCCTGGCCGTTGACCTTCCACCGCTTTCCTGCAGACTTCGGATGTAATCGGGTCCCTGGTTCTTATAACTAACATCACATTTCCTACGATGGACTGCTGTCCCGAGTGATATCTATCGTCTTCCTTGGGAATGTCATTCCTATATGGAGCAGAATCATTTTCAGTACTAATTAAACTATCTAAGCTGCTGCATGACTGGTCGCTTTACGGATCGACGAGTTAAAATTTCTATTTTCAAACGTCATTTTTTTTTTTAATTAATATTGTACATACAACACAACTATAGAAGGCGCGATGTGTATGTGAAATAAAATTTATTAGTAACTATACAAAAGCGCCACCTATCTGGCCTAGATTTTATCTTTTCCTTTTTTGGCCCAAAATCAAGTATATTGTGAATCAATTTGTCAATTGTCACTTTGGTCCATAGATATAAAATGTGTCATTAGCTCGACCACTGCGCACCCTTCCGGGGTCCTAGCATTGGTATAAACCATCGTCTCGACAATACAAATATATTGAAGGAATACTCGAAGGATCTCAATCGGTCAAGTCGTTCAAGAGTTACACGATCACTAACATACGCAGGCTGAAATTTTATATATATATAAACAATAGACACGGACGCATGTTCTAGGACGAACATCCACATTAAATAAAGTTATAAAAATATATAACAATTACCTAGATAATATTAATGATTATTACGTTCATTACTAACTCGAACTGGCCATACCTAACAAGCAGCTCTAGTAAAGGAGAAATGGATTAAAGAGAAATGTAAGTAGTTTCTCGGCTTCAGTTAATTTATTTATATTAATTTTTACGGGAAACGAAGCAAGCGGCTCACCTAATGGTAAGTGATTACCGTCGCTAGCCGTAGTAGGACTTCGGTTACCTCCTAACACATCGAACGAAACGCAGAAGCGCAAGGTGTCTCTACTTCACGCCGGTTCACCACGAGGTCGTGGTTCTTCTCCGATCGAGCCGGCCCAAAAACCACGCACTGACTGTAAATGCAACGTGGCCAATCTATAGCCGTACAGCACATAAACGCACTCCAAGCGAATGACTACTATAAATACGTGCGAACAGTGCTCTATTCATTCAACCATACGAATAACTGTTTGCAGGCACAGAGAGAACCTTCAGTTTTTTGCACGCGCCGCGCAATTAATGCGTGCGTACACAATTACTAAATAAATAACGACGACTATATGTGCAATATGTGTGCACGTAGTAGTATGTTCATCGTTGACATTTGTGGGCAACGAGCTGTGAACCTAAACGGCCAAAGATGTAATAACACTTGAGGGTTAAGTGTCACGTGTCCTAACTTTGAAACAATTTGAATTTCTACACGTGGTAGAGCCAATCGGCGGCTTTTGCTGCTGCTCGTATTGGCCGGCTCGTCCCAGTTGGTGCCACAGCCTCGCAGAATACCGGCGTGAAGTAGAGGCATTTTGTGCTTCTGCGTTTCGTTCGGTGAGTGAGGTATTCGGAGGCCCCACCCCCTCACCATCCCCCTCGACATACTCCCTCCCATCTTCCAAATACCCTCTAAGGCCGGCAACGCACCTGCAGCAACTCTGGTGTTGTAGATGTACCTGGGCGACGGTAATCACTTACCATCAGGTGAACCGCTAACTTGTTTGCCGCCTTTCCCATAAAAAAAAACTAAAATTATTTTGTACTAATAATGGTATTAGTACCGATGACATTAGAAGGTCTTTCTATTCTGTTTCCGTCGACTTAAACTTTGGGCTGTGTCTATTTTCCGTTAAATAATTTCATCATCGCAGCCCGTCACAAGTCCTCTATTGATCATAGACAAGATACCACAAAGCACGGTTTGGGCCACCTGCCGTTGTAATGCGACCCCGCAAAAGGTATAAATATTGTTAATTAAACTGAATATGGAGGAAATTTTATACTCGTATTGTTTTCGTATGAAGATTCAATAAGTACCTATTATTAAAAGATAGTATAATATAATTTATTAAAAGAACGAAATAAGAGAAGATAATTCTTGACGCGTGTTGAAACAATAGAAAGTTCATTGTATGAAATGTGAAGAGTTAACAGGTTTCGTTGATCCAGAAATTAACTCACACACTCTTTCTGGAGTTTATTTAATGGAATGAGGTAAAGACCACGCTAACAACTTGCACGTTTGTTCACTGGTTCAGTGCTAACCTTTAAGTGTGTTAAAATAATTTACTAACTTATTACAACATTTTTCAGCCGCCATCTTGTTTAACCCGTATCCAAGACCTCTTGCACTATTTACGCGGGAGACAATGAACCCGACGTCAACACTCAATACACACTAGTGTTTACGCACGAGTAGGCACTCGAATTGAGTATGTCTAAGAAATAAATTGACGTAACTTTGTACATCAACAAAGCGGAAGACTGCTGTTTTATAAATAACTAGCTTCCGCCGGCGGCTTCTGGGTATCACTATGCCAAATATCATTAAAATCCATTGAAATGTTTGCGTGTTGAATGACAAAAGCACAAACAAACATTCACATTTATAATATTCTTAGGATATAATACCATTTTTTTTTAATAAAACGTAGCCAAAGGCCACCTAGAATAAAAAACAAACTTTATAATATTGAAAGAATATTCGAAGTAGGTTCAGTAGTGTCTTCTGAGGGGTAGAGCCAAGCAGTGGGTTTTGTTGTTGCTCGAATGGGCCGGCTCGACTGTACTCGTTGTACTGAATCTTGCAGAGTACTGGCGAGTGAGGCAAGCGGATGCCCACTCCTCCTCCCCTCCTCATCCTCCCTCTCAACTCCCAAATATCCTTAAACGCCGGCTACACGCACCTGCAGCCGCTCTGGTAGTGCAGATTTACGCGGGCGACGGTAATCACTTAACATCAGGTTGGCCGCTTGCACGTTTGCCACCTTTCCATAAAAAAAATTATAAATAAACCCATGCCGCTGAAGTACTTCCATTTCTCTTTAATACCCGTAATAAATACCCGTAAATGAAATATATATGTATAAGTTTTTTTTTATGGGAAAGGCGGCAAACAAGCTAGCGGGTTTTAGTGTATTTTTATCAGGTTTTTCCAGGACTTTTAGGGATACAGAATATCTTCTTCCTTTTCTCAATATATTGGAAGTTATTGCTGTTAACAATCACCTGGTATATTTTAACCTTTGCCACAACTTTCTGTTAAAACCGAGAATTGTCATAATCACAGACAAGTACCCACATATATTAACGATTACTAACAATATTTGTACAGTACAAATGCCTACGGCAGAAATTCAACCCAGGATTCACACGCATATGCGTTGTCAACTGAACCATGCGGTTGTAACTTAAATATATAATGTTATGCACTTCCTCATCCTTCCCTTACTTTGTTCAGTGCGGCCGGATGTCGCTTTTAAGGTCTGCATGTAGATTGTGCGCATTGCATACTACATTGAAGACAAGTAACATTGTTAGATCTGTATGTCTAAATATACTAATATGTTAAGACGTTACTGTATTTCGTTGTGCAGGCTGATCTTCAAATCCACTGGACAGATTATGATTGGTTTTTTTTTATATTTTTCTTATAGTGTTGCGAAGGACATAGACTCATTTTTTATTTTTATCTAATTTTTTTTAAGTATCAACCAAACCAATTATACCGCACAACTTATGGTACCTACTACAGCAAGTGGAAAAATAATTATAGTCAGAAAAGTCGTTATTTGACATAATAACATTTTAAACTAAACACTTCCGTAACCAGTCGTTTTCCGACACAAATGAACAAACAAACCAGGCCATTAACAGTAAAAAAAAATTTTTATCCCGCCCGCAACGAATTATAGTCTGCCTACCTCATTAAGAATTACAACCGATAAGATACTTCCACGAGTATGGTAATGAAGTTGACATCTAACGACATAATCAGTAACGGCCATGTCCGGTGAATTTATTACCTGTGCGCATCTGGCCCGCATGCAACGAACGCGCACGTTTTTATTCCACTCCCCATGTACCGCCATTGTCGAAACGAAAGCACTTGCGAGCAATAAATTTGTCCATCCGGATATTATTTCACGTTCGGCTAATGTAGGGCCATTTACATCGAGAGCGGTTGCAGCGTAGTGTCGCCATTTTAACCTGTCTGATAAAAAGTGGTCAGGAGCGAGACCCGTCGGTCAAAATTAACGTTCCGTTTTAATGCGGGCACGATTTGTCTTATAATTCTGAACACTTTTTATACCGTCATTTTTTAATGTTATTTTAATATATATGATTCGGCCCTATACAAGCGAAACATTTATAAAAAAAAATTATACACTGACACAAGATTAACGTAAGCATTTTAATGTGTCCTAACAATAGTATCTGTGAGCAACCTGCAATGAGTTATACTAATTTAATATAATACAAATGGGTTTTGACGTTTGCTGTACCTATATGCTACGGCTATACAATCTGTAGGTGTGAAGGGGCTGTCTCAAAGGTAATTGTCATAACGAAATAAAGCGTATTTAAAAAAATGTTTCAACATAAACGTTCGTTCTTAAAAGTAAATTTTTCTTTAAAACTTATAAATAATCGTATTATTATTAGACCTCGACATATTAATAGATACAATTATTAATTTATTTATTGCGTCGGATATTGATTAAAGGCTATAAATAAAGGTTTCTTTCCTTAGCGACGTGGAACTCTAAAAGATGACAGCTGCCATACGGGTAGAAAACCGAACCCACTTCGCGACTACGTCGATGTAATTAACGGGAATCCTGTTTGTCATTTCCTCACATAAAAATAATCATATTGTTTTCTTTTTTAACATGCTATTATGTACTGTCCAGACTCGTTAATACATTTTATAATAAGAAATTCTTCGAGACTCATTTTGCAGATCAAAAAAACATTTAGGGAAAAAGTTATTCAACAAAAGTAACTCAAATATCTTCAGCAGAAGGTGTGGTATCGGGGTAATAATATGCCATCCCCTTTCTTTCCGTGGAGTAGTGACGTCAGCGTAGACTAAAGGAAAAACCTTCAAAATAGCAACGGCTAACGATGGATGGCGGGATGATATTGTTTAGCCTGGTAACTCAGACTGCAGTACACATTCCCTCTTTCCAATCCACACGTTAAGCTTTTTGGACTTTGTTTCTAATATGAGTCCAACCCATGCCGCCTTTTTTGGGATATCGTTTCACTTGTAGTAGGGTTCAATATATGGTGGTTTTAGTACTTATTGTCTTAGGTACTGTACTGTGTTATACTTGAAAAAAATATACCAATCTAGTCTAGTAGATGGTGCATCTTAACGGCAACAGGTATTTATTTTCTAATTGTAAAGCGATTTACAATATGATCATTCAATACATTGTGCTTTCATTGTTGTGCTGGTAGTTTCGCTGAGATAGAGAGAGATATGAGTTTTAATAACATTTTATAAACCGATTCATTGTATGTATTGTATACATTCAAGTATAATGTGTTGTATACATTCAACAAATCTGTCTGTAAATCTTCATTGATAGATGAATTATTCATCCGATTTTTTTGAGAACATTGTTTACATCGTAATATTCAGCTTTGTAATATATTTTTTTTCTTTTCTATCTCTCCACCTCGAAGCCTTTTGATGAGCCATTCATACAGAAATTAAAAAAGATAAAGGTAAAGACGATGTTCAATAAGTATTTGAGCCTTCAAAGACTTATTGAAGGTCGTCTTTATACATCATTCATAGTAAATAAGTAAACGTCAAAAAGGCATTTTAGGCGATACTAATTAAATTAATTGTTTTTATATACTTTATATTCAAAATTTAAAGTGATATCATAATTTAAAAAAGAAAAGGTTTCTTTATTTAATTAACGTAACGTTTAAATTGTGTGATAAAAATATATGACACACAATGGCGAGCTTGAGAAAGCGGTTATTACTAATTAATTAAATTTGTCACGTTATTATGAAAAATCTATGCAAATTTGTTACGTTGCGTTAAAATTCTCGACTAGGCGATAAGCTACCAATGTACAGTATACAAATATTTATTTTCTCTTGGACCGCGACTATCATATGCCTTTTATACTATATCGAGAAATATACACAGACCGAAAAAAGAAAAAAATATACCTATATTATGTATTTACCAAAAAATATGTGTTTTCTTTCATTTGGTTCGGTATCCTTAGCGCGAGCCCGACTCACACTTGGCCGGATCCAATTATTTGTTGTTTTACTTTAGAGTTTGCAAGTTTGACGCATCTAAAAAGGTGTTGAAAAACTCGTTTCTTGTAAAAAAAAATTAAAAGTGAAAATTAAAGGATTTTCACTTTTTATTTGTTAGGATATCCCGAATAATAAATAATACGAATTCTGTGAAAATTGCGGTATGGAATATTTTAAGAACGGAAAGACGGCTTATTAACAGGGCTCCGTATGAAACCTTTATTAAAGTTTTTTTTTAAAGTGTTGGTATAGAGCACACTTTTTTGACTTTAGGAAAAATAATTATTATGAAACGACAGTTAGATTAGTTCAATATTATTAATGTCATGACGTTTTGCAACATTACAAATTCTATAGTTTAGACACGCTAAGGGTTATATGTTAGATTTTGACTCGTATCACCGCAAATACGATTTCACGCAAAAACATCTTCAAAACCAACATTTTTATCAACGGCAAAAGTCAACCTTCCGAATACCAACATGGCGCCGCGCACTTTTTTCTTATTTAGAACAAAGGGCGTTCGCCCTCCGTGTCAAGTGCTAATAGATTTCCGTCACCTGTGTGCGGCAGGTGCGTCTGATTCCGATTGCGAGCTAGGAAAGCCACGCCCTCATCGGATATTGGATTTACGCTCGGATTTACATTACGAATGACGTATTTTCATTTCACCCTGAGAATTGAACCTCGTCGCCATTGTCAATGATCGAGTCTCCGAGTTCTGGTCTCCCTTCATTTCTTACAGTCCTTGAGCGTGATCGTGAAGCTTCTAATAAATTTCCATGCCCTCTATCGGCAGCAGATATCCCACGTAAAGACTATTCTTACTTTATCACGTCAGCATATCATCATTTTATCATTTCAGCCTATCACAAGTCCACTGCTGAACATAGGCCTTCCCCGGCATATAAACGGTAGTAAAAGTCAGGATGCATTTATCGCAAGGTACTTGAACCCTCACATTAGCTACAGATCGCTGGCCATTGGGTTTTGGATTCGGTTTATTTCAGGAGCTTTCGCCATCATTCGGTTTGTTAGCTAACAGGGTGCACCAGGTGAGGTTCGCATTTGAAGAAAAAGATCGTATAGGTCCATATAGGTATATGACACGTGAAGGGTTATACCTGCATGGACACGATATACAGCAGTGCAGCAATTTAAAACATTTGAAATTCTATTGTTGTCCGTCCTTTCCGAAATCCTAATATAAGTCATATTACGACTTAGGACACTATGATCCATAAGAGATAGATTGCTATGTAAATAAATAAAATAGTCAACAATAATAAGTTATTTCCATCATCACATTATGTTTCATCTCCTTACCTTATGCCTTACTACAAGACGACCTTATGATTATACTAATCAAGAATCCGGTTAACTTGACATACGAGCAAAAGTTATTAACAAGATTACAAATACCCACATTTGTAATCCTATACCATACTAACTTTTTAGTACCGCTTATTAGATGTAGTCAATACATGAAGATTATTATATATATCAACAGTTAAAAATCATTACATGAATTTTTGAACCTATTAAAAATTTTCACAAAAATATTTTACAATTAACCATGACCGACAATGCGGTCGGTTGACAAAAATAAATACAAGCGTTTTTACATTGGGAGTTTCACCAAGTCGACAACAACCGCCTGGATAAATAAAAAAAATCGATAGATCTGATTTTGAAACGAGTCGAGTTCAAGCTCGAGCGGATATTTACGTTCGTCGTTGTATGTGTCCCCCAGGAGAGATTCGCGAGAGAGTCGCAGATGTTGCCACACTCTCAAACACTTGTTCTCAAACAACCGTTCCCCTCTTAATGTGTCCTAAAAATAATGGCGCGCCTTTCGTCCGTGCTTTCTTATATGTTTCATTTGAATATTTTTGTAATCGAAGTTTATGACTCGAGAAATATTCTAATTTTAATCGACTTCAAAAAAAAGGAGGTCAACAGTTCGACTGGTTTTTTTTTTGTATTTAATTAACCGTAATTTAATTACTAGGGCGTTTGTGCACCGACTGGAATCATTCATTCGGATAAATTTATTAAGATCTGATAAAGTACGTAAATACTGCGCGAAATATATTCTATTATTTTGCTATCCTAGCATAACTACTTAAACGTCGGTATATATCATGAAATTATACATAATTCTTTATAAAAATTTACCAAAAAAATTACAATTAAATGCTTTAGCTTACCACTAACTCTACCATTTGCCACGTTTTGAACGGGACAGACTCATTTTTGAAAGTTTTCCTTGGATATATTGTGATGGATTGAATAAACCTTAGAGAAGTCGAGGGAAACTTCAGAAATCAAAACAAACGGAAATTGACCTGCATTTGGGCTATAAATTCCTGATACCTGTATATATAAATTCCTGATATCACATCACGAAATCAGCGCAAAAACCGGAAAAGGACGTACGTACAAACATAATTTACATGTTCCAATGATTTTTATATTTCAAATATTATTTAAATATATTTCATGTCTGTCAAAGAATTTTCTGTAATAAATAGACCGCTGACGACTGAAAACCGAACCTTAAAGCGATGCAAAAGTAATGAAAAAATTAAAAAAAATCTATTAATACGTTTACTATGTGGTGTAAGGCAAATGCCCGAAATATTCTCTTGGTGGGACCAAGACCTCTTTATTGACGGCAATAAAGGTCTTGTAAAACCAGCGTGACAACAAACTGACCGTTTGAACGAACTGCAACGTCAGTGGTGCAAGGTTTGATGCTGTAATTGCTAATTCGTCACAAATGGATGAAGATTGCGAAAAATCTTACCAATATGAAATTGGCCAGCATCAATTGAGTATTTAAAGACAACTCATAAAAAGAAAATAATCTTGTGTAAAAATTATATCCCTATGTTTTTTCTAGCGCGTCTAGGAAGCTAGGACGGTAATAGAGAACTACTTCTTCATTCGGCGTTAGGTGTGGAAGGCACGACCCCGTAAAGGCTAAACAAAATGTCCGCCACTGCGGCACGTTTCTTGTTGCATTCGGGATCTGAGCCAAATAATATTCAGACCAAATTGCTCTAATGCTTGCATAACGTTCATTCTTCTCCTAGAGTCATATTTACATAACCCAACTTCACTAATGTTGCACTAGGTGTATGCCCAATTTGGATATGAAATTCAATAAAAGGGCTAATGAGAAATCACTATTAAGTAAACAGCTTAGTTACAAATAATTTATATTAAAATAGACCTTATTGTTTTTATAAATAAGCATAACAAGCGGAATAATTACGTAAACGACAAGTCTTGCAAAATGCCCGACGGTTAAGGTCACAAAAATGTAACATTGAGTTGACGGGTCTGCGATACGCACACTAAACCGCTGTGTACGTTGCCGAACGCACACTGACGCGCAGCGTGACGAAACGATGTGACGTCACGTCGGCACGCGAACACACCCACACTCGCACGTGCCTTTGCTACCACGTGACGTATTGCACTAAGGTAACCATCTTCTCAGATTTTTTTCGGGATTAACTAAAACATTTTTTAATGTTTCGGGTCCAATGTAAATACGTACTTGCATATTGGAAGTTCTTTTAAAATGTAGTATGTTACTTAAATCGGTCTAAGGTGCGCGGTGTCTGGTACCGAGATCGTCAGTCCACTCGCCGAGCGTGACGATTATGGCAAATAATCCTTGCAGTAAACTAATTAGCAGTCTAGTAAGGTAAGAGACTTAAATATATTTCAGTAAATATGTATTTAAATATATCTTTGTTATATGTAAATATATATTTACTGAAATACTTAATGTCTTTAATTAATTACGCAATCATTTTTGGTACATGTACAATTATTATATTGTAAAGAGTCTCCATATATCGTCGCCAGCCACCCTGTGGTCGGCTATATAAGGCGGGTACTTGGAAGCTCGTCAGGGCTCGTAGTGTACGGACGTCTTGTGATAATCAGTGTCGGTCGTTATTAAGGTTACATAAGCCATTTCGATATTCCTAATGTTATTTAATTATCAAAGTTTGCAGTATTTGGTTTTGTAATAATTTAAGAGTATTGCATTTGTATGGTTTATATTTGGTTTGATTTTGATTCAAATTGTAAATAAACGGATTACTTGTTAGTTTTGTGTTTTTTTTATTTATTTAAAATTCCACTTCCGATGCTATAAATATATTCTATTATCTTATGCACAAAAGTAGTAACTACAATAGTAAGACTGTAGTGTGTTTAATAATGTACCAACATACGTTTTCTATTTGTCCAACAGTATAACATTGCCAGCGGAATGTCCGTAAAGTGGATCAACGCTAGGCTATCTGATAATACACACAAGTATAACGTTAGATATGTATCGGACGCACACCAGGACGGATGTAAACAAAGTGACGTAAAGATATGACTCACACTACTAAAGGTTACGTAGACGCACACATACAGCAGCGCCCTGTGATTAATGTAAACAAACCGGTTGAGTCGCTTCACACAAATGCCTTGTGCGCCTTAAAAGTGGGCCATCTGATTTGAACTCAGTAGAAATTCAAGTGAATAATAATATTGCGCTGTATGAGATAATTTAAATGACCCAATTTCTACTGTTATAATGTTATGGATAGAAGTAAGTCAATTAGGATTTCTGTTCCTTCATTTATATGTTCCAAATAAGATGTACGAATATAATATATGTTTATATTGTATTCGTTATTTATTATTTTCGTAAATAATTAATTTACGCATTTTATATACATTGCGTATTATTATATTATGCAGTGTTTAAGCATTAAACCGTAGTTTTATTTTTTAGCCATTTTGTAAAAACATATACATAGTCCTTCTGGTAACATTTTATTACACATTCATTCTTATATTTCAGATTCAATATACCTACCTAAAATGTATAAATAATAGATAAACAATGATTTTTAATTATTCAATTTACTAGCTAAATAGAATACATAGAATACGACAACAATCTTTATGTATTCCATGGTTTATTCAATTAAGTAATACCCACACAGAATTAAAGTAAAAAATCTGACAGAGAACATTAAAATGCTGGGATGGCCACAGATAACGGAAAAATATAGTTGAAACGCGCGCAAACAAAAATTATAAGCGACTGAACGCGAACAAGTACAGTCGTTAATAAAAAAGGATAGCGAGCCCACGCTACGTTATTACTGGCGAATTTATCGTTTCTACCGAAAAAATTACAGCCATTTGTAAATTCAAATGTTCCACTAAATTATTACAAAGTTATAGTTTAAATTTAAACACCGTTGCTTGGATCGTTCGGTTTCAAAATTACGACTGGAGTTATAACGCTAAATAAATTATAATCAATAATATGTGTATATTTAGTAATATATAGAACGTGAAGGTGTCTAATGTTAATCTATACTAGTAAACATTCTGGGCATACACTTCATATTTTTATTGCAGGATTTTGTGACCTAAAAATACGATATAGCCATGTATTAATTGCTATCATAAAACGTGAAATATGTTTCATTGGCGTCCCAAAATAGAGTGAAAGTGGTTCTTATTTAAATTTGTTATTAGAATCGCAGCTTTAAACGACTTTCTAAAGATTAGACACTCCCAGCAAGCTCAATAAGTGACTTAGCACATCTTTATAAAGGAAATCTGAATAACAACATTACTTTCGCAAGGTCTAACAAACGGCCTTTACAAATGGCGATCCGATAGAAAGACTAAATTAGTTTGCGGAAGACATGGAATGTAAATTAAGTATAAATATTTTACTGAGTAACCATTATAAATATTTTTGAGAAAATAAACAAAAAAAGAGCTCTTTCGACAATATACCGAATGCTGGTGTGGTCAGAGGTCGGATACAGCAGCCTTAACCACTTTTTTCTTTCATTTTTCATTTTTGTTATAGTCCTTGATTTCATTATTGTCAGATAATTATTGATCTGTATTTAAATTACGAAATTAAATCCAATTAATAAACTTGAAGCTCGAATCCTTATTTTTACCTACCGCCGCTTTGCTCTTATGGAAAGACGTAATCTCATGCGAAATTAGTACAGCTTCACACAACTGCGTGTCACAGGTGTGGATTAGTTGAGATAACTATTCTACGATGACTATCAGATTATTTCATGCCGCCTCCACGGTTCATTGTATCTTCGTTAATTGGTGTTCGTCCAGATTTAGCAGCGGAATCCGATGCTCCAGAATTCGTACAAGCAGTAGCCTGCTAGGCTAACCATTGGGCCGGTCGCCGTCTATTACAATAGTAAAACTAGGGTTCATTTCCATTTAGGATAAGGTAGATATTATCTGTAATACCTATATAACATGATGTCGACCGCGTGATTTAGTGGTAAGCGTGCCTGGCTGCTGAGTCATGGGTCTTGGGTTCAAACCCCAGTAGATGACAATATTTGTGCAAAACACAAATACTTGATTTTCGGGTCTTGGTTCTATTATGTTGTTGCATATCGTGTCGCGGACATTGCATCTGAACCTTCCTCTAATCTTGCTTATGCGTTACATCGCATATAGGAAGGTAAAGACGAGTGCGTAACCTGTGTTTGCGCGTTCACTTGCTGCACTATAATATCTCCTGCGCAGTTACAACTGGCGAAAGTGTCGCGGAAATTACCGCCGTAGTCGAAATCTACCAGGGGCACATCATCACACAGGCGGAGTAAACTCGTCCGTTTCTATTTATTTACGTGTATATAAATACTCGATTATTACAAATATAGGTTAATTAAACAATCCCCTCCGACAATAACTCCACGTAGAGTTCACAATGGGTAGAGCACTTGCCTTGACCTCGCTACTGACCTGGATAGCACAAGGTCGACCTACTGCGTGCACACAGATGTTTTATTTAATAAACATTGCATTGTTACGGCAACAATACATTTATCTTGCCACCAATAATATATCTTCACGGCGGCAGTATTCAAGGCGACTGACAGAACCAAAGAAAACGATGGAATTTATTGAGTAACTAGCGAAACGCCGCGGGTTAACACGTATAATATAACTGTGAAGAACTTTTTTTTTTAAATTAAATTCGTCGTCTATTTCTAATCTCATCATCAAAATCATCATAACAACAGCAAGTCCACTGCTGAACATATGTCTCCATAAGTAGATTTCCCTCACAGCACAGACCGTGGTCCGTGGACCAGCCCCCTGCATCGAATCTTCTTACCGAAATCAAACACCGCCTATGACCATCTGGATTAATGAGGCTTTCGAGATACGAAGGAATTTTTAAATATTGGTCGAGGATAAATACTAGAGGGGGCTCGCGGTTCCAGGTTTCTCAATAAACGAGTTATCTAACGCTAACATCTTTTTCAAATCTGCCTGGTAGTTCCCGAGATTAGGGCGTTCAAACGAACTCTTAGTATTTATTATATTTGTATAGATTAGTCTAGATTGCCTCTAGTACTCATCACAATAATAAAAGATTAAGTATTTTAAAGAGATGTGACAGTTCCTCAGACAAGTTCGAGAAAAAGTAGTAAAAACTCATTGTTTTAATTGTCCATTTTTTCCATTAGCGTAATGAAATTCGTTGTAGATTCATTAAAACTTAAAAATTCAATTGTACTTTAGAAATATATAACCGTGGGAACGAAACGAAAAATTATAAAGGTTATTGACTTATCGCAAAGAAACCTGCGATTGAGAGAATGTCGAAACAGCCCTATGCTTTAAATAACGCAGCTGTGCCTACACCGCCATCTTAATATTTTTACTTTTCAATAAACACGACTTCTTTGCCTCCAGTACCATACCAGTTTCCGCTTCTTTGCCCAAACTAAAGAATTTTTTTTTTGAATACGAGCAGTGCATAGAACGAAACTTAAAATTTTCAGCGATTGTTAAAAAAAAATGTTAATATGATATTTTTAAATTTATAATTCTTGCCTAGTATACATATATATTCTCATCTGATTGAGATGTATATATAAATATGTGTAGATACATAATATGTTATTATTATAATTTTGTTTATAACTTTGTGTATAGTAACAATATTTAAAATACTTTTAGATTTAAGTATCTATTAAATGTAGAGCCCGCTTACGATAACATTGCTTAATGTTTTGTAGGAATTATAAAGTCGGTATCGGATTGCCCAATTCCGAAATAATTGAATGGTGGTTCAATTGTAGTTCGTTGTGCGGTGTTGCGGAAATTATTTTACAAATCGCTCCATTTTTGTGCAGAACAATGGGTGGACTTACTTTTGTCGTTTAATCGATTCCAATTACGTCGGTTCCCTGCTTCAAGGGCACTGCAGTTTGCTTCAATAATTTCAAGATAATTATTGAACGAAAATTGACGCTTTAGAGTATAAGTTGAAGTTGAAACATATAACCACCCGACTGCTGACTCTCGTTATATTGTGGTCCTGTTGGAATCCACAATCTGGCTACAGGTGACAAATGACGCCTTAGTCTTTCCAGAAGTTACAGGCGCGTGCTGCGTCAGTTACATAAAACCATCCTGTAGTCTTCTGATCATTTATTTATTATTCTGACGATGGCAACAAATATAATTAATGTTTTGAGACCTAACAGATGCTGATTATGACTGACTTACTTTGTATATTTTGTATAGAGCTAGATCCCGCTTTAGTTTTAAAGACAGACTGCGCTAGTAATAACGCTTCGTAGAGGCTTTTTAATAAACGCAATCCCGAAGCGTCTGACGAGTATTTTATAAGCTCTTCAACGCCGTTGCCAGCTGGAAATGAAATCAAGCTTCTTTCTACTAAACTTATGCTTTTATTGATAATATACCTTTATTTTTTTTTGTAGTTTGTATCGGCTTGAGAATTGCCACCCCCTCTACTAAGGAAAAATCTTTGAAAATAACAATGGCTACGGTCAGATGGTGGGATAACCACCTCGAAAAATACCAGACCAAAATTAAGCAGAGCGATGATGAGCAACAGCGCGTGGGGTGCGAGCTATCGGTTTCTGCGATCCCCAATCAGCCTTCCGAGCGTGGCGATAATGGCAAATCCTCCTTAAGGGATAGGCCCATGGCCTGCAGAGGACTATTCACAGACTGTTATGGTGAAGGTAAATTAGGATGACAATCAAGCATATAACCGTGATCAATGCGGCCCATGGACAATCTAAAATCCTAAGGATTCGGATGGAACGCCTCGTTACCAGTGATTGGGTCCGCTTCCCCATTTAAGCGAAACCCGTAGTGTTGCGCTGCTATTTAACGCTGTACTTCTGTGAGAGTGTGGGCCTTCCTTATAGGCTTGACCTACAGCCGGTTAATACCTGTCTTGTGGTACTACCAAAAAATATCCTTAATGTCAACTCGCACCGTTAATTTTCATAACAGTCTTCTCCCAAATTGTAATCGAATGGGTTTTTCACTATGGGATAATTTTACTGAATACGAACCACGATAACTTGATCCTTGATATTTGTGTATCGATATAACTCTTAACGCATGCGAAGCGATAGGTTGGGCCACTAGGATACTATAAATTAAATATGATATAGATTACAGCTCCTGGTCAACCACTACCACAGGATGAAAAGGTATAGGCATGTACGTGACCAACCACGGCGATATCTGTTACATCCTCTGGCAGTCATCAGTCATGTCAGTGGCAAGATGTTGGTGTTGTCATTTAAAAGTATTACTTAAGCGCAAGATGCTACAATGCAAAAAACTTCCAACTCTTCCACTATGTCTCCGTCCATTCCACATCTTCTCGTATCCGATATCGAATGCCTAAGTCATAAAATCAGCGGATTGTTTTTCATGCATAGGTTTCGGCTGGTTTTTTTTTTCGTATCACAGCCGTGAGTAATACTTCCATATCCTTATCATCAATGCAAAGCTAATGTCTCAGTTTATGTCCACAGGTCGTAAAGTTCTTAACTATTGTAAAATATTTAGTAAATACACGCCATTTCAATGGCTATTTACAAAATATTAGCTATTTGGGGGCGTTACGTCGGTTATTGGTTTTCGACGTATTTATATCAGCGTTATTTCAATGTAAACGTAATTAACATTATCCATATGTTGTTCCCCTTTAACAGGCCAGTGCTTAGTACATTGTAATACATTTGGTTAAATTCAATAGTAGGACTTGTAGTATCGAAGCGCACTGCAGTACTAATATTTAATTTAACTCCTCCACAATGCTGTGAGAAACTGTTACTTCAGCTAAAGATGTTAGAAAAGAATCGCACGATTCAGCTTAAAAAAAAATTTAGTGATAGATAGATGTTCTTCCTCGCAAAGAAGATAAGGGAATCTTTAAAATAATGGATATCCGCAAAGTAATGCCTGATTCTATTAAGTAGGCATTTCCGTTTTCCTTTTGCTTTACTCTAGTGACACAACAGATCCCCTGACGACTGGGGACGTTACGAAAGATTCGACAGTTTAGTGGATCGCGTTGTAAATCGCAATTAAAAATTAACCGATTCGATATCACGATTACCATTACCGTCATAATTAAGCAATGAAGGTTGAACTAAGCCACGTTACTTAATATTATAGGAAGCAAATACAAAAACGTAGGCCATGAAATATTTTGAAACGGTTTTATTGGATTTTTTTTATTAGATTATTTAAAAAAAGATTTAACATACTGTATAAGAATGTGCCACCCCCTTCTGTCCGGCGGGTGACGTAAGAGGGGTGTCGTGGGTGTATTAACTATAACGAAAACCCCATAAAAATGTCGTGACAATCTTCGGTAGCAAAAACCGCGACGAGTCTCGCCACCGTTACGTCTTATCTCGTCAATCAAATCATCTTCATGTCCAACAGAAATATGTTAATCTTTTGTTACAGTTGAAAGGCGTACATGCTTGTGTGTTGTGTTGTATTTAACTACTAAGTATGTAATTTCAGGTAAAGGATTATTTTATTCCTTCCCCCTGTGATATAATAGATCTTTGAAATCGCTTCTCCAGCATTTCTCTGCACTTCTCCGCTCTCCTAGTGTCTTGTTCACCGCATTAAAATCGAATAAGAAGACAATCATAAAGCAAACAAAAAAACACATATAACTAGTTTTAAAATGGCGGTCACGACGTTTAAGAACTACACAACAGACAAAAAACAAAACACAAAAACAAATAGGTTTATTCTATTTCATCGTGTGGCAATTTAACCCTGAATGCAATGCTCTATTGAGCGCAGTATTGGTGACGATGCTAATTTAACATAAACCTTATTCCGATAGTAGTAGAATCTAAATTTATAGAACGTATTTTAGGAAAATATGATGGAATTCTTGCATTACATCCGTACACAAAATAAAAAGTAGTGAAAATGTTAATTTTGAATATCGCATTAAATTACAACAAAATTACTGTTCTTCGAGAGGTTGCTCACTCTCTCTTCGACACGGTTTTGCTCTCAATTTGACTTCTGGCATTACTGAACGGAATTGGGTGTTTTATCATTTGCCAAGGCCAGGCCAGGCCAGGTGCGGTTCTAGGTTTTCGCTCCGTGGCAATTTCCCTATTTGCCTGATCTGCTGCTGCCTAAAATGACGCCTAAAAAGATGATGATACATTCTCCTTTACACCTTGTGTATTTAGTGCCATTAAAATTTAAATACGTAACAATGAAAAGCGCCAGCGCATCTGTTGCTCCTCTGGTGTTGTAGATGTTCGTGGGCGTCGGTGATCACTTATCTCTTCTATAAAAAAAAAACCATGAATTCTATACATTTATAATTAATAAATACTAGTATCGCTTGTGATCAAAATTCGACCATTCTTACCTGAACGCTATAAGGAAACAATGGGAAAGGACAAAAAGGACGCGTAACCGCGTAATGCACATGCACGGTTGGAGAAATCAGTGTCAAAGTACCATTCGAAATGATATAAGTATAATTCGAGAGATTTCAAAGGAGAGGTCATTTTATATTAAATACTATGCAAAAGCCATAGTAGCCTAGTGGCCGGGACGCTCACTTTAGTGACATAGGGCGCGTGTGACCTAGGTTCGATCCCCGGTGCCGGAATCACTAAAATTGTTAATAGCAATTTTAAATTCTGTATTTGCCACGTGCTCAGCGGTGAAGGAAAACATCGTAAGGAAACCTGCATGTTTGAGAAATAATAAAAATATTATTTCAAGGATACATATCCCGCCAACCCGCACTGGAGCAGCGTGCCGGCCCTTCCCGGCTCCTAAACCCTCTCTGATACTCGTATTTGAGAAGGAGGCCTTTGCCCAGCTGTGGGCACTTATAGGCTGCTACTTTACTATTACTTTAGTATTAATAACATAATCAAATCAAATCAAAATCTTTATTCTTCGACATAGGAATATACATTTCACTTGTCAAGTCATCCTTTTTTTTAATCTACTTCCGGTTGCAATGAGGTTCCTCTGATGGAGAAGAAACAGATGAAAGAAACTCCGTATATTTTGTTCAAATGTTTTTGTTTTAATAACACAGTATTATGTTATTTCATTATGATGATAATGATATATAAACTTTTATCTTAGTGTGACTATATCTTTAATATTAGTAATTCTGGTATTCCAATTTATCAATTTTTTAAACCGACATGATTTAAAATATTAAAACTATTAATCAAAGAAAGATCTACCACTCCCTTTCTTGGAGATTGTTAAAACTGACTAAAGTAAAACAATTAACATTTTATGACAATCTCCTGCAGCAAACCCTGCGACGAGGCTCGCCATCCGTCATGTTCCATCTACTTGATCGGCGAAAAGAATGTTGCACAACTCTTTCTCCAAATGCCAACCTCACCTGCACGCGCTTTCTACCAAACAATCCGGGTCATGGCGACCGACTGATGGTGGAATATCCATCCGATATGCCGAACCCAAAACATAGTTCTACAGACTAGTGATCGGGAGTAGGGTCACTAGTGCGAAGACACCGGCACTGTGCTCACCACAACCACGCTTACCCAGCGTGATGAGTGCGGGCGAACCTTCCAAGAAATGTGTGCTGACCCTAGCAGGCCCAGTCTTCGAGACTATTTTAAGCTGTGGACTAAAGTAGGCTGAAATGAGGCTGAAGTAAAAGTTCGATTGTCACCGTTGTTACAAAAAAACAAAACTATATGTCATCTTTCATCTCCTCCCCAGGTTTCCATTTGAGCGGAGTAGTGCGCGCACCTGCTGCAATACCGCCCTGCTCCGAGCCTGAAAGACTCTACCGAGTCACAGTTTCTTTTGACAGGTAATCACAATAAAAAATAAAACCGATTTACAATTCGTTGACGAACGCCTTAAATATATTCAATGCATATGCCATTTTCGAAACAAATTTTCGATCAAGAAACACCTTTTTTTATTTGAGAATTAGGTATGATTATTTTCAGAGCAGTCATTTAAAAAACATTAAAGGGTAGAAGGGGTAAATCGTAGTCTATTTACAATATTATGACGGTGTCGGTGAACTTGTGCTACTTAGTCACCAGTTTCCTCGCGGATCGCAGCATCTACTTTGTTGTCGACGGTTTATGCGGTGTTCCACAAGGCTGTGTGCTATCTCCCACCCTATTTATTCTGCATAACAATGACTTGCTATAAATTAGTAGCACACGTTGCTATGCGTATGTGGCGCAGTGGCTGAGTAGTGGCGTTTGTCCGCGGCGCTGAGGATCAATTCTAGCACGGGACTTGTAAACTACAAGTAATTGTTTTTATTTATTAAATTTCTTTTCGTAGCAAAGCCCTGTCATAGTGTGACATAAAATGCAGCATAGTGACAAATTATTCTTACTATTTACAAGACAAGACAAGTAAACTGTGTTCAAAGAGACAGGCAAATGGTCGAACAACATTGTTAGAACAGGCCAGCGCTATAAAAAGGATCTTTTATTACATTGAAGTACTGTACACCGTCATAATGGCCTTTGTTGTTCGTACACAGTTCGTCAGTTTTTGTAACATTGCGCGATTGTGTTGCCATGTTTAAAGCCGCAGCGAACGAGCGCAACTGTTAGAAAGTTATATTATCTGCCTAGCTAAATAAATATTTATAGCCTCATTTCGTATACACTGTCATATAACTGTCAACTTATTTGCTTGCTAAGTTTTGTATCCTAGGTTCTATTCCGAGCCGAAGCCTCTTTATGCCTCTCATACATTATTGGTTTTAAAATGTAGTTGTATCGGGTCCCGTATCTCTGAATCTTCTTTCAAAACTTGCTTCCCAGAAATTGTGCTACTTGGTCACCAGTTTCCTCGCGGATCGGAGCATCTACTTTGTTGTCGACGGTTCATGCTGGTGTTCCACAAGGCTGTGTGTTATCTCCCACCCTATTTCTTCTGCATAACAATCACATGCTATAAATTAGTAGCACACGTTGCTATGCATATGACAGCACAGGTGATGCCGGATACACAGGCTGTGCGAACATTTCTTGGAAACACGGGAAGAGTGCCGAATCCAACTTGTGTCTGAAGTAGAAACTTTGTTAAACAAAGTTTCGGATTTACGGCTTGATCATTTGCCCCCTATTCTTTTAAAAAAATCTTCGTACCATTCTTCCGAAAATACAGTGACATCAGTAGACCTATATGTGGAGATATATCCCTATAATGTTATCGTTGCCAGTTTTTAGGGAAACGTAGTAATTATTCTCTTTTGTTTATAATCATGATATATATTGACATAAATATTAAATCCCTTGGAAATATGTAAGTTCTCATTAATACCTAAATCTTTGATGTTACTAGATGCAAAATAACGGGAGTAACATGCAGCTGCGAGGCGCGCGACATCTTTTGGTGCCAGCACGTGGTCGCGCTGGCGCTCTACCGTATCAGGAATGCCGACTCTGTCCGCCTACGAGTGCCTATATCAGGTAAATTACACCTTACAATAATCGCATAGATAAAAGATCTTCTATACACAATACCAATGGCTTTTGATCTCCAAGAGAACAAGTAACAGAAATAGACGAGAATAGAAATGAAAAACTACGGTTGAAGTTTTTAAACGGTCCTAAGGAAATAAATGAATGAACAGATAATCTAATTGCGTCAGTGGTCGTATTCATGCTGTTGCATAAGACTTAAAAAGATGGCAGCACATTGTTAAATTTTTTTGCAGTACGTAATGGGATTTTTTCAACTAAATTTATCATTATCACTGCAAGCTAGAACAAGACCATTGTTTAACAACATGATCCATTTCCCGCAACACTGCAGGTTGTCACTACATCTTGTGGGCGGTGGTCTTATACTGCGATTTGCCTGTACAACGATAATGCTTGTTTTGTTGAGCTATGTCGTCGAGCTTTTTGATCCTTCAGATTATGTTGATTTCCCAACTTTTTTGTGCTTTTTTCTTCAAAGAAAATGGCCAGTTTCGCAAGCCATTTTACTAGGCTTCCGCTGAACCCGGTTGGTTCAAATTATAACTCAGTAATGCGTTTATTTCAGAAACACTGCTCCAAATGGACAGACAGCAGCTGCAGAAATTCGTACAATACTTAATCGCGGAGCATCACACGGAGGTCCTACCCACGGCGCAGCGTTTAGCTGACGAAGTACTACAGGCGAGATCGGCGATTAACAGGATATGCGGGGCTCCCGATCCCACCGCCGGGCCGCCGCCTGACGCGCATCACGCATGGCACTTGGACGAACAGCAGGTAATATCTTCAATACTTAACGATCAGAATATATAATTCGCTTGTAAGTACTATAAGTATTATAACTGTCCCCATATCTAATACTGCGTGTAAACCTTCCGCTAATATAGTAGCGTGTCTTCATGTATCCATTAGCATTCGACACTAATACACACCAGCGTTGTGTTGTAAGGTATTGTGCACCTTTTTTTACCAATTCCCATGCAGTTCTTTTGTTATCTATAATTTCAAAAACGTGATACTGCATATTATCTAGTTAATTAGATAATGATATTTTCATTCGAAGAAACATCATATAAAACTACTGGCGTTGATCCAGGTTTCAAATATTTTTTTGGATCGGTGTGACAAGCAAGCTGTGGCCACCAGATGAGAAAGTGGCCAGTGTAGCTTATGGACCTGCAACTTCAATCGATGAAGCTGCAAATGGAGCTGAACAATCTGAGCTGAACAAATGGATTGTCGCCCCTGAGGACTACGATGGAATGTATCAAAGCCCGTTATTATACTTTCTCTCTCTTCTTAAACCCGAACACAACAGTAACATAACGTAAATATGAGCGTAACAAACAGCAATACAAAAAATAAAAATGAGCAATATAAAACCTGATTTGCCGAGCCTACACAGCAACAACGTGGTTTATTCCCGGCTCCGAAACCCACTCAGAATGAAAGCTCGCCTATATCTAATAGTGTCTTTACATAATATACATATCGTTCTTACCTTTATTGTTTCAGGTGTGCGAACAAGTTCGGGCGTATCTACTACAGGGAACCTATTATAATGCAAATAAACAACTCAACTCGTTGTTTTCTAAAGTAAGTCGAGCATTTCATGTCTGTTTTTAATTACATGATTTTATCAACTGAAGGTTAAGGTTCAATGAACAGTTGTTGGTAATGTCAAAGGCCCTAGATTGTAACTGTTTTGTTGAAGCAAATTCAATCTTGATTTGACTTTGAATCTATATTTGAGCACTACATCAACATTCTGATCATTGAATTTTCGCTATTATGTGACTGAACCGCCAAATAGATAAATATGCGTCAATTAGAGGTTAACTGACAGACATTTGATAAGAGACCACCTGTACCCTGCCACGTTTTACAGTGTCTAGTTTTGTAAGTAATGAATAAAATATTATTTTCTTTTTTGTTCTAAACCTTTCCAGTAATGAGTCGAACATAATCCATAAATTTGAGCTCAAGCGATGGTGGTTCACGAGTCTATATGACAAAGAAACACGGAAACATTGATTCTTATATATACATATATAAATATAGATATTGTGACTGAAGCTTTGGCCGTTTAATATACTTTTTAGAGAGAGACAGAGGGAGAGATGAATCCAAGTAAAGAATTGTTTGGAGCTGTGTTGTGAGCTAAAACTAATTTCAATTGTGAATATAATATTTTTTTAAAGCATAATTCTAATCAGACTAGGCCATTACTGCCGACTTCGACTGTATCCGAATATGCTAAATTCTCTTACGGCACCACTACATAGAAAGTTAATTTCTTCTTTCTTCTTTATCAGGCTGTGTTAGTTCACTGCTGAACATTAGACTATGCGTGAAAAAGCCACAAAAAAAACCGACATGCCGTCTATTGAAGCATTGCCTATACACGCCGAACACGGCAGTGCCGGCAACCCGCACCAGAGATGCTGCTCCCCATCACCAGAGTTTTGGTTTCGAATGGATTTTTGGCTATCAATCGGTCGCTAGAGTCCCGTCCGTTCATTAGTTTAAGTCCGCAAGTTGCACGGCGTGCAAGTGAAGCAGAAATTTGGAGAAAAAAACTGTAATATTTCCCTTAAAATTATTAATTAATTATATGCTGTCTATATAACGTTTCAGGTAAGAGAAATGCTCCGAGCACAAGACTCGAACGGTCCCAGGATGCTAATGCTCATGACAGAGCAGTTCCTCTCCGACCCTCGCCTCTTACTCTGGAGGAACCAGAACACGCCTATGACTGAGAAGTGCAGGCAACTTTGGGAACAATTGGGAGCCCTGTGGGTCAGCATAGTGCTGGACCCCGGCAGCAATAAGCACCATAGGATGCAATGGAGGCAGCTACTTGAAAAATGGTCCGCTGTAGAAGTGTGTCCGACCGAGGATCCGGACTACCGGTCTTTTCCTTTAGTGAGTATACTATTATATCAGCGTATTGTATGGTCCATCGCTGGACATAAGCCACTCTGAAGCACCAGCTCAAGCTCAAGAAAGCACCAGCACAGATTTGCTTGGAAGGGTTTTCCGAACTCACCACGCTGTACGTCAATCGGTTTGGTGAACACACTAGTGATGCCGCTTCCCAACATTAATCTATGGGATTTAAGTTCGAAAACTTCGGATTTTCCGCCACCATTCGGTGGCCAGAGCATAGTTTGCTAGCTAGCCGGGTGCGCCACGTCCTGGTGAAAAAGACGGGTGTATTCCCCCTTACACAAGGCATATTGAATAGAAAATCATATAACTTTGTTTATTACATTAGTAATACTGATCGGTGCCTCGTAAGAAGCACCGAAACAGGCCACTGCCGGACATTAGACCTCTTCCAAATAGGCTTTGACTTCTTAGGCACAAGGGATGTCTCAGGAGAAGGAGAGCGCTATCTGAGGAGGGCATCCCCTCCTATCACCTTTGCTATGTGCTTGCTGTTTAGATTAGCGCGATGAAGGGAGTTTCATTGTTTTACTTAATGATAGTCTAAATCATTTAAATTAAATTAAAGCCAATTATATATTATCTCGGGTTTTGCACATAATGACGTAGATATAGAGCTACACCTCGTCACGTCAGGCGATCAGGCGATTACTGCCAAAGAACCCCGCTCCTTATGCAGGAAACCGGTAGGCGTAATGTTGTACTAATAAAAACCCAATAAACATTTTCCAATCATGAATGCTGATTAAAAAGATGTTTGTATAATTGACGGTTTTTTTTAATTTTTATTACTCATTTTCCAGTACGCCAGAGAGAGGGAGAGGAACGAAAGAGATCGTGACAGAGACCACAGGGACAGAGATAGAGAGCGGCACCGCGACCGAGAGGAGAGAGACAGAGAGAGACTGCGGGAGAGGGAGGAAAGGGATAGGTATAATTATAGTATAAATATTTCTCACGAACATCTGTATTTTTATATCGTTGTTATCCGTGATTTTTCCGATATGATAATTTTATCCGAACGCTATATATTTTTAATTCCAGAGAAAGACACAGAGAGAGACAAAGGAGAGAAGTGAATTCCCATTCAGAGAGTTCAGATGAAGAATCAAGACCTAACAAGTAAGTGCATTATATATAAAATCTATTTTTAGTCTAATGAAGTACAAAATGAAACTATTTATATATTACTAGCGACAGCATGCGGCTCCGCTCACGCGACATAAATTGTATACCCAGAGAACTCTTGATAGGAATAAAATTATTCCGTAACATAATATATAATAATTTTCTTTCTTTATTAAAAACAACTCTGTTTTTCTATTCACAAACGGACTAAATAAATGTTATTTTTAATATACCCAATGTATTGAAATAAAACTAAATTTACGGGATCATAGCGATGGCTTTTAACAAATAAATCCAAAGCCAAGCACACCACTGCACAACCTCGAGACTGTAACCACCTTCTGCAAATCGGAGCAAGATTAATATTTGAACGAGTTTAAACTAAATTATGTTTCATTTTAATGTCTAGTATCGGCATAAATACAAGAAACAATTATAACGGATATATTTATATTTGCAGTTACGAGAGAGAATACAGAAGAGCCAGCAAGAGACTGAGACTTCACAACCAAAGGCCTCCTCCGCAGACCACTCCCCGTACTGTTTTCCACAAGTGAGTTTTAAACTTCTTCGTTCATTACCCGGTGGGACACACCGAGATGTGTCTGTACATTATGTCAAATAATTCAAATCACCGCGGGCATTGTGCGTAACGTATCTCTACACTAACGCTTCATCTGGCGAATTGGAGAGCATCAGGCGCCAACTCTCGGCCATACCTAGCACATTGCGCACACGCAATGGTGGTTGTGGACGTACGTCACCGCTCGCCTCCAGCTGAATGCAATGGTAGGTAGGTAAGTCATTTTGCACGATATCCCGCTGGTCCTTCGTATAATAATATACATCCAGCCGGCCTCGTCTCGGTTATCTTCCGCATTCAGTAAAAATCAATGACCCCCCGCGTGTCGTACCGCGCGGATTTAATCAATAAAAATGTAATTATACTTTCCCTTGCAGAGCCTTAGATGCGGTTGACATATCCTGGGAGAACGAACATCTGAAGTGCATCCTGAGCAGCGACGAGTACTGCGACTCGGAGAAGCCGGAGAAGGCGGGCGGCTCCGGGGCTACCACGCTGCAGCCCTACCCCAAGTTCAACGACCTGGGGCAGCCATTGTGGCATGGTCAGTGCAGTAGAGTGCCGGTTATCTGAACCACGGTCGTTCTCACGACTGTTATCGAAATGCCGCCAGTGGCTGGATTAGAGATGTTTAAGCGATCATTCTAGCTCATGTACGAGTATAGCTCTATTCGGATTAAGATGAATATATTTCCAATATGTCATAAATCATAATAAAATTGACATAGACAATTTTAGTCGCCAGTCGTCTACGGAGTTTATTTTTAAAGTCGAACTTTTCAGAACGAAAGCGATCTAACCTAAAATATTCATTTGAAATGAAACTATTATTTTTATTACGGATTATATCGCGTTTAATGTAGTCATCTAAGTTCCACACGTGACCACGGGTGCTGTGAAGCCCCCGAAACGTCGGGATCTAAAAAATCTAATTTAGACGAGATTAAATCTGTAAATAATAGTTTAATTTCAAATGTGTGGTATTCGAGTAAATACATGAAAGCGCTAAAACATTCATGTACGATACCCGGTCTAACCACGTTCTTATGCCCTTACCAAAAGGCTAGAGGCGTCAGCAGAGATGTTATAACGCCGCAAGTGTTTCCGCAAACACAGAAGCACTCACTCGTCTTTACTTTCCCATATCCGCTAACCACTAAGCGAAGCGGTCGTTATGAAATCTGTATAAAAGGAATATACATCTTTTACTCCAAATGCCAATCACATCTGCAACCGATTGATGGCGGAATATGCATCCGCATTCGCCGAACCCAAAACCCAGTTATGGGGAGCACCATCACTAGTGCTCACTAATCGCCTTGCCCAGCGTTGTATGGGCAAACCTTCCAAGAAATACATGCTGGCTTCCGCTAGCGCTGTTTTGGAGAGGCCTAGGTTCTGAAACTTTACTAGGCCGATGAAGTAGGTGGGGTCGTTAAGAGCGTTGCGATTGTTGCAGAGCACCTGCCGGTAGTGGGCGCGCGCATAGAGGCGCTGCGCGCGCACGGCCGCGCGCCCGCCGCCCTGCGCCTCGCCGTCAGTGCCGCGCGAGCCCTGCGCCACAGACAGGTACTGCGCACCGCGCAATTTCACAGGTTTACAAAAAAAACATGGGTTGAATTAACAGACCGAAAACAAAAGGGATTTGAACAATATGATTAAAACAATCACAGAAGTGGGGGGCCTCAAATTATAGGGAGCGAGGTAAACCCGACTTAAAAATTAAGTGTGAACGAAGGTGCAAAGAACATTGTTTTATTTCAATCAATCGAGCGACGCGGAAACTTCAAATTATCGAGAGTTGACTTATACTATACTTATAATTCTTTGCATGAATGTTTAATGTTTGCTAGGGGGGTAATCTATTATATGATGAATGTAAATGTCTGTACCTGAGTCATGAATGCTTATATATCTATGTATGAATACTATGTAGGTATATATGTATGTCTACCTAATCACCGTCCAGTTACAAAGGTGCAAATCCGGCCTTGGATCCGGGTGTGGTTCAACATCAGTGCATTTAGTTACCGAGGCAGCGTTCCGCCTGCGACAGGAGGTGGCGCAGCAGCGCTGGCAGGGCGCGGGCGGCGGCGAGGCGTCCTCGAGCGGTGCGTGCGGCGCCAGCGACTCTTGCGGCGGGCTGTGCGAGCGCGTCAAGCTGTCGCTGTTGTGCGCGCACATGGACGCGGGCGCCTGCCTACCCTCCGCCGCCACCTGCGCGCTCTCGCACACGCAGCGCTGCATCGGACGGGGTGAGCTCGGCCCCGCACTGCGGCTTTTACTTGTCTATGCCCTGTTTTAACATTCGTAACTTAATACATCACGTTCTAATATTTTATATAACATTGTGTAAAATAGATTTTACAGCAGTTCCGACTGTAGGATCGCACATGAAAACCGGAATCTGTAGAGTATAGCTGGACAAGTCCGTGCACGAAAGCCCTCCGGAGCGTCAAACGTTGGCAGGAACGTAGTTCTCTTAACATAAGCGGGGTGCGGGTGGTGCTGTAGCGGGAACAGGAAGCCGCGTAGTCCAATCGGCAATGTGTGCTATAGACTTTGTGACGCATTATGTTCGATGCACATAACATTACGATCTAAGAATGATCATTACAAATACTTTATGTATTGTAATGCATATTTACTTTTATTGCTTCACAAATAATTGTATATACTTTGGACACACATCTCCACATGTATAGCCGTGCGATATCGTGCCCAACATCTGTTGCTTCGTGAGACGGTCCCACACGAATTTATCGAACAAATATCGATTCAGTGCGGGAACGGAGCCCGCGACCCCCGTATCGTTAAAGCCGACCGCTGACCGGCGCGTTGCCCGCAGACAGCCGCGGCTGGACGGGCTGGGCGCTGGAGGCGGTGTGGTGCGTGCACGAGTGCCTGGCGGACGCCTGCCTGGCGCCCGACGACCAGCGTGCCTCGCCGCGCCTGCACACCTACCTCGACGAGGAGCCCGCCACCGGACTGCCGCCCAGGTTGCTCACCCTTGCTAAAATAAACATTTACACGCACGCACACACCCACATTTAACACAGATCTCTCCAAGAAAACGCTAGTAAAAGTCGCCAAGTATTTCTTGAAAAGTTTGCCCATACTCATCACATTCCGCTCACCCAGTGCCGATACCCTTGCACTTGTAATGCTGCTACCCATTGTTAGTCTGTGGGATTTGAGTTATGTAAGTTCGGCTGGGTTTTCCGCCATTATTCGGTCAGAGCTTTTTTTTGGCTACAGATTATCTTGTACCGCAATCATCATAATTACATTCTGTCATAGTTCCACTACTGAACATATTTTTCCCTCTAATACTATTGCGGCCCTGAGCCACCTGCATCTATATAACACTGTACCTTCTCGATAGGGAGTACGACCCTTACACACAGGGCACAGCGTTTGGCCCTACTTGGTTGCCACTTAGAACCATTCTTCCCCAACGGTTGTCAGCCACTTCAGCTTACTGATCTCTAAGACTATCGCGGTAGAAGTTCTCCTTCGGATATCTTTCTCTTTAGTTTAAAAAAACGTTACCTTCCTCTGAAGAATTTCTTCTGTGTTGCGTAAGCAGTTTACATACATAAATTGCACATGGACTAACACAGACCCGGAACAATTATTTGTATCATTGCTTGCTCTAAACGCTAAGCCACTACGTCACCAAGCGTATCATCGCTGCAGACGTTGTATCACCCAGCATAGAGCTCTCTCCATAGCCTGTTGAGCAAGCTCTGTGCTTCTTCATTCAGCGTGCAGAGAAAGACCAGAATATCTTGTATTTACTTTAACATAATTTATTTTTGATTTGTGACTTGGTTTTCTTTTTGCCTTTTAATGTTGAAATTAATTTAATAGTAATATTGCACTTTCAACTTGATTGACTACGGATTTGTGGTCTTCTTTTGCCTTTGTTTTAACTAACACTGGGTGATATATCGGTTTTTGGACTAGTTTATTAAGTTTTTTTTTTTTATTGTTTAATTTAAGGTACCAACATGTGCCTGTGGCAGGCAGTAAGAACCCCGAAGAAACCTACCTTGCCTTGGCTCTGGAAGCAGCGTTGTTGGGTTTAGGCATGCAGCGCATGCTTCCTACTGGGCTTTACGCTCAGGAGAGGTACTGTAAACAGGTAATGAATTACTCATTTATTTTAAATAAAAAACCTAAATAACAAATAACTTTAAATAAGAGCTGTAAGCCATCTATAGAGCTGTAGAAATGCCACCAAGCCTGGAATTATACTGGCTTCTCTATACCATTCAAACCGGAAAACAACAGTGATTAGCAAGAAGGTGGTAACCTAACCTGATGGCTCCAATGCAAGAGAAAGAGTCGTACCAGGCCACACCCGCTATGCAATAAAAATATTTCACAATTCCAAAATGTGATATTTTTCGTTCCAAGACATGATTTCGTTTATTGCTAACAATGTTAAATACTAACACGGTATGATTTTATATGGAAATAACGCCACACGGAAATTTCGTGAAATTTGTTTAATAACACATAAAATGAGGCCCCTGGTAGTTTGAGTTGTTTGGTGACGCGAGGCTGTGTTGCGGCAGGAGGAGCGGCTGATCGCGGCGCTGCAGCGTGTGGAGGGCGAGGCGGTGGCGGGCGTGTGCGCGCGCGCGGCCACCGCGCTGCTGGCCGGCGGACCCAGCTCGTGCCTGGGCGCGCGCGTGCACCCTCGCTCCGCGCCCGCGCACACGTTCGCGCGCTACCTCTTCCTCGCGCTGCTGCCCAACGACCCGGAGCTCGCCTACCGCGTCGGCTTACGCGCTATGAGGTACGCGCCTGCGCTCATCCGTTGTACCGGTGTTTTAAGCTGTTATAGTCGGCACGAAACTGGTGGCTACTTTGACTACCTACTAAAATGTAAAGAGGACTAGAAGTGTGAGGAGTGAGATGGTAAATGGGAATATTCCATGTTTTCATCAAAGGTCTACCTCAACATATAGACTAACGGACGTGGCTCTGACGACCAAGTATGGGCATAAACCCTTAGCTACTGTTAGCGAGCAGCATATCTAGCGAGAGTATAAGCATCCGTCTCTTTCGCCTTAGTCTAGAAAACTTACATTTGCTTAGAGTACATAGTCCTGCGGAAAACCAGTTTACTTTGAACACGAATAGCTTGGGCATCTATCACGAGATTACCACATAATGTAGTGTACCTATCTCACAGTGCAGTGAGATAGGTACATTAGAAGTGCATTCCGCCCATCTTAAATTTTTCCATCAAACAAACCTAAGAATCAAATAAGAACGTCAGCATGCGATATCCCCGCTGTTTTGTATAACTTAGCATTGAACGGTGCGCATCGGTCGATTGCAGGCTGCCGATGGTGGAGGAGGCGTACGCGCTGGACGCGGGCGGCGGCGGCTGCGGCGCGGCGTGCGGCGCGGGGGGCTCGGGCGCGGGCGCCTGGCACACGCTGCAGCACGCCGAGCAGCAGCAGGCCGCGCTGGCCAGCGCGCTGCTAGGTTGGTGCGCGTCCGTCCCGCGCATATATACGCGCATGTTATGTGTGTTGTTAATTTGAGGGGTTATTAAACTGTCTGCTCTCAGGCGCGGCCCGCGGCACACCGGCGCGGCTGCGCGCGGCGCTGGCGGCGGCGCAGCGGCACGTGCGCTCGGCCGCGCAGCTGTTCCGGCTGGCGCAGGACGCGCTGCGACACGCCGCGCCACCCGACGCGCCGCACCACCACCGCGACCTGCTCGCTGCCGCCTTCGAACTGGGCTTGCAGGTACGCACCACCGCGCTGCAGCCCCTATTGTGGATCAGTCAGTCTAAGGTTCCTTCGCCTATGGCCGCGAAAAGGGGCTTGCCAATTGCACTCGATCACCTAAGGCCGCCCTACCACGCGCATGACGCAAGTCAGTTCCACGATACAACGTCTAGTTCAGTTATTGTCATAAGCAGATAATATGCAAAAGTCTTTAAGTTAGATAAAAACTGTTCGTTATGAAATGGAGTGATGAATTTAGTTAAGTTTTTAATATAACGTTTCCAGGTGTTGCGGATGACACTCTCGTCAGTGAACTGGCGGCGGCGAGAGATGGTCCGCTGGCTCGTCACGTGCGCGACGGAGCTGGGCCTCGACGCGTTGCTCTCCATTATGCAGAACTGGTGAGCAATTGTTGTAGCGTTGACTGTATAATTTTAAAACTGACGATTATAGGTGACAACTTGTGATCGTTATCCCTTGGTAGATATTCATTCTCATTAGCCTATATTTCATATTTTCCTTAAATAATTTTTTTTTCTTTCAACCATAAAAATCCTTATGAAATTGAGGTTCAACTTAGAGTAGGTAATTATAACGAAGGTCACTCGTGAGTTCACTCAAAGGTACGTTACTCTACTTCATCCGCTACGTTAGCGGAGCGCGCCGCTACATACTCACACACACGTCCTCTTTAAAGACACATACATGTAGACATTGTCTCAACACTTATATACAGAGAGTACCTTCCTTATCTGACACTCAATTGTTAATTAAACAAGAAATAGACACTTCATCGTTAGAACAAATGTATTTTATAAAAAAAACAAACGTAAATGAATATTTACGGACTCATAAAATCATAAATAACTTATAATTAGCATTTGTAGAGTGCATTTTTATTTATTTTTTATAAATAAACAAGATACAAACAAACAATTATTTCTAACTGTTCGTTCATCAAGAACAAACGACTGACTAACGATATGTGAAAACAAAAATAAGAAAATTAGAAAAAGAAAAATTGAGGGGGGCTAAGTTTGGTGAGCCCGAAACGTGCGTAGACACATTTAGTTGTAGTAAGTTTTAATTCAATTCAACAAGTGTCGGCGGTTGGCAGGTACGAGCTGTTCACGCCGACGGAAGCGACGGGCCCGGTGGCGGCGGCCGCCATGTCGCACGCCACGGCGCTACGGCTCGGGCTCAGCTTCGAGCAGCAGGAGAAGCTCAGCGCATGCGCGCGCACGCTGGCGCTGCAGTGCGCCGCCAAGGTAACCGACGCCATTAATGTTTACAACCACGCCGGTATTTTATTTATTAATTATAAGTTATGGCAATAGTTCATAACTTTGGCCACCTAAATTCGTGTGTAAAAAAATCGTGGGATTGATTAAACCAAAAATGTTACCTTCAATCTTGCTTTAATTTTTTCAATCACTGGTACACATTCACGAACACGAACCATACGTGCCATAAAATATCTTATTTATTTCAATGTCAGACTGTTTAACGTCCGATTTAACGTTTGATATATTATTTTTTAAAGGTCACAATGATTTTTCTGGAACTCTCTATCCGACAAGGACTATACGGAGTATTTATCTTTTACTACATAGCAACAATCTTTTACTACAGACCTATTCGAATCCTTATTCAAAAAAATGTAAGCGAATGTCAGTTAATCGAGTAATACAGTTCGTCCATACAGTCCGTCTCAATGATAGATAAAATTATTTCGTCTCCTGGTGTACATGCATCAGCCGATCGATGATCAGATTATTGATTTGTGCTAGGACCCGCCGGGCTGTGCGCTGAGCGCACTGTCGGTGTGCGAGGGCTCGGCCGGCGCCTTCGAGGCCGCGTGCGCTGCAGTGGGCGGCGCCGCGGCACGGGGCGCGCTCGCCTCCAGCCAGCTGTTCGCCGTGGCGCGCTACATGGAGCAGCGCGGCCAGCCCGCGCGCGCCATGCGCCTCGCCACGCTCGCCATGCGCAACCTGCATCTGCACTACAATCAGGTACATGCTCCAGCCGGATGTGGCCGTGGCGCGTTGTATGGAACAGAGATGTTATACACATAGTGATATATTTCTATTTACATTTGATGCTTAATTGTTAAAACGTATGTTGCAGGACAGCCACCCGGCGATAGCGGACATCCACTGGGCCGTGGCGCTGGCACACTCGCTCGGCCGGGCGGAGCTGCAAGCGATGCTTCCGCTGCTTGTGAAAAATGTTCAGTGCGCACCTGTTTTGGTAACTATGTTATAACTTTTTTTATATTCGATTAATTGTAATTCTGTTTATTAAATGCCGTTAGTATCAAATGAATACTATTAATAATGTATGTATGTGCAGCTCAAAATATATATTTTTTTGGGGTTTCAGCTTTCTTTGCAAGTTTTACGTTTTTACCCAAAGTCGGATAAAAAATTTGAGTTTCAGTATGACGGTGTACTTAACACAAGTGTCGGTGTCGGCAGTCGGACGTGCTGCGGCGATGCTGCGTGGCGGCGGCGGGCTGCTCGCGCGCGCGCCCCCCACCCCCGCGCCCCCCCACGCCGCTGCGGCCGCTGCTGGAGGCGGCGTTGCGCGCGTACGCATCCACCACGCACGCGCGCCTCGCGCACATCTCGCCGCGACACTACGCGGACTTCGTCGACTTCCTCGGTACGTACGAGCACGCACACGTACACCGCTATGATAATTGCGCTCGCACACAGCGTTTCGAATGTAATTAATACGCTTGGAGTATAATTCTTACATCGATAAATAGAGAATTTCTAGATTTTTGAAATCTTGATTCAAATCACGCAATACATACTGATCATGTAGACCGGTGGTCAACATTCATTGCGTCAGCTTGTGTTCAACAAATATCGGTTCCGTGTCTGATTTTTGTCTAATTGCAATTTACGTTTGTAAACTGCCTTCTGCTTTCATGACTGAGAAGATATTCCTGCATAGCACCAACAGCATTTACAAAAATAAAATCAAACGACAATAGGTGTTACACGTAATAATCTTTCATCTATCGTGTCTTTTACGGAAATTGATTATTCTTTTATAGTTACGTCATTATTTTATATGTAAATTATACTCCACCCCACCTTTGTCCGCAACCTGGATTTCACTATAATATGTCATTAACAGGTAAAGCCCGTGACACATTTGCCTTAGCCCACGACGGGCCGCATCAGTTCGCAGCGCTCCTACAAGAAATCAAACTTAAATATAAAGGCAAGAAGAAACTAATGTTCCTCGTTAAGGAGAGATTTGGTTAATGTAATAAGCTTTCAGACGTTGTATAGAAATTGTTTTTTGAGTTTAGGAATTATGTGCAATAGTTCTGTAATTCCATTTTGTTTCTTGTTTTTATTTTTTCTTGTTAACTTTGTGCAATGATGTATATAACAACACATTATATTAGAAAACAAGAGGAGATTCGCTTATCCAGTTTTGGCGCCAAAAAGTAACAAAATTTACAGTAAATACCTCAACGTATGCGTTAACCATCGTGTGACCGACGTGTAGCAAACCAGTCTATTCTAAAGTATTATTTTTATTTAACCTGTAAGTAACGCGTTATGCGTATCATCACTTGTAAGTAGGCAACATTGTAATGATCTCAATGATTCCATTGTGTATATAATCTTAGGTTATGTAAATATAGACTAGTTAAATATTAGGTTCTAGTTACGTTGAAGAATATTAGAATTATGGTTAATTAGCTTTATGCAAGTTTTTCATGCATTATAATGTGTAAAAATGGTGAATGTACACTATCTCGTGAAGGGAAAGTGTTGTTAATATCAGTTTTGTAGTATAATGGTCTAGTAAATAATATTAGAAATTATTTAGTACGCCAATCGTATAGCGTCCAATAGCAGTGGAATCGAACATGGTTTAAATAAATGACACCACACCAAAGAAGTAAATGTAAGCTTTCCATGTAAGCAATGCCATCTTTCTTTCAGTATTTTCGAGTATTCAATATCTGTAGGTGTTCGTTTCTACTCGTTAAGTTATCGTATTCTTTTTTTTAATAAAAAAGGAAACTAATTTTTTGTCCCCAGGAAGTCGTCAACAGTTAAGTCATTATATCCTTCAGTCCTTTAATGACGTATTTAAACCTTGGCGCGCAAACTTTTTTAATCTCAATTATTTTTCGTCTTCTATGATAGAATAAAATAAAGTTTATAACAAGTGCATTTATAAAGATAGAAATTTTTAATATTAAAAGATAAATGTGACATTTTGATAGTGTTCAAAAATATAGGATGAATTGAATATAGTTTGTAAGCTGTGAAGGATTTTGTACTTTTCTGGTGTGAAAGTGGATTCTGCAAAGTATTTCCTTACTTTGCCATTAGAAAGAAATGCTCGTACTTGCCATTGAACCTTCAAAAGGATTTAAAACAAAAAACAAATGTTCACACTAATATCATAATTTTTTGTTTTACTCAGATGCCAACTCAAAGCAAAATTATCTATCCTTGTAAAAATATTTTGGCTACACTCATTTATTTTATTGTTAATAATGTATATAAAGAAAAAAATAGTAAGATTGCTGAGAGATCCAAGATAAAGTTCCAGCATCTTTCTACGATTAGGATTTCCAGCAATACATGTGATCGTGGTGAATCCGGAGACAGCATTTTACTGAAGTGGTAATGTATGACTTGGACAATTTGCTTTTGTACGTAAATTGGCGACATTATTATGCTATTTTCAGACTGAGTACTTTACACAATATATATCAATTGACTAACTTAGTGAGTAAACTTAATGGTACAATACCTAAATGTAAATTTCGCAACATTCATAAATCATTGTAAGTTTTATTATACATTTCTCATGTTATTCAGTCTGAACTAGGTGTAATATTTTTGATGTGTAATAATTTTATTTTTACGAAACTTTATTTAAAAAAAAGCAAATAAAACTCTTAATGTCAAGCAATACTTTTGTAGCCTTAGTCGGTCTGTTTAAACTACTTTATTTATATACATATAACTTTCTTTTTGTATTGGCTCTTGTTTTCTAAAATGGCATTATAGCCCAAAGGAACAATTAGAATGATGTTAATGACATGCTACAATTTTTTTACTCTATTAATTATAAGCTAATAACCCAAATTTGACACAGCTTTTTGCACATTCATAATGGTGTTTCATTGATATATATAGAAAGTTCCAGCTTTGAAAACAATGTCAATAATTGACTAACATTAAAAGATAACCTTGTTTATAAAAACAAATGTCAAAAGTGACCTACCTATTAATCTATGCTTACTAGTGTATTAACATGCGTTCGTACAGAGATTTAACCCAAACATTTATATTATTTTGAATGTGTTTTTAAAAGTTCAATCAATTGAACATACTAATTAATTTTTTTCATTCAGAAGACAAGAGTCAATAAAAACACTAATGACTTGCCAAATCAAAATTACATGCAAATAAGTATTTGACCTCAAGTGCCTTCAGGCAAGTCCAAATAATTACCAGACCGACTTTACTTTAGGTTGAGTTATTTTATATTAAACTACTCGTACTGCACTTACTGTATCATTTTTAATTGTGTTTTACGTAAAACGTAGACACCCTTCAGTGCTGATTAAGAAGGTGATAATAATTTCAATATAAATAATTGAAAGAAAGTAAACTGACTTTTATTTTTATTTAACACTAGTCCGCGTGGAATTTTTCTTGCGGCTTTCCCGGAATATAAGTAGAAAGTCATCAGGGTTCTCCATAACAACGTCGTACTCGCGGAACAGCGTTGTTCATTTGTAAGAGTCAGCCGATTTCTTAAACTCAGATTTTAACTCCCGTCAGATTTGAATCAAATAAAGTCGCATAAGCCGCGCCAATAAAGATACAATATGTAAATAGCGACGGGTACTTAAGGTACAGTCGGCGCAAAAAGTATAACCATAAGTTATTCTTAAATAAGTAACGGGAAACTTTATGCCCGGCGAGCTCAGTTTCGCGTTGCATTCTACAGGCGCCAATCGTTCAATACTTTTACAATATAATCAACATAATCTTTAAAATCACAATTTGTGTGAAAACGTCTATAGTTTCACAAACTATCCGATAGCGGCGCTTATTCTTGTACAGGAACCGGAAATTATCCCGATTGAGGTCACGATAATAGCATAATCCAACACTAATAATGCACCACGTCGTTTTTAGCATGAAATGTAAATTATTTTAAATAGGTATCTTTACACACTTCTGATTTAATAGACATTACGCGGTGGGGGCAATTAATGAATTGAGGAATACGAAAGGTAACTCAGGCCTCCGGTAGAGAGCGGTTCATATGGTTATGTTGTTTATATGTCGAGAAATTGTCGTTATTACCTGCGCGGTTAACCTGTCACTCGTAGAACGAAAGGCGGTCCAGCTCCGACGTCTGCGTCGCGGGCGTCCGCGGTTCCCCGGCGTTATAACCACCGAAACAAGCGCATTCATTACGTACCCGGACAGTGTCCCACTGTTCTTGGGTTCATTTCTATAATTTTTCACACGCGTAGGTTGCAAAAAGAGCATTGCATCCAATGAATGAGACGAGGTCCGCTGTGCGACGATGCACGCTCACAACAATGCGAAGTTTTTCGGTGTGTAGCCGCTAGATGGCGCCCGACGCTCTCCGATTCGCCAGGCGAAGTGCAAATACGTTACACGAAATTCACGATGCGATGTCGATTATTTAAATAATATTATCTAGGTAGGCGACAGTCCTATGTAAGCGTAGTGGGAAAGTAGGTACGTTAGGGGCACGCGCAAAGAAGTTTCCTTTCAATACCTGTATTATTGCTTATTGCTGTATTATTACGAATGAACTAATTATAGGGTATACATGTAACATAATACCTGGTGGACGGTTCACTAGTTTTTCCACCCACTGTAAAATAAAAAAATATTTAAGGTTATGTCGAATATAATTGTATTCTATGGTTACCTGCAGGTTTTTATTTTCGTGATCAGGCGTTTTCGTTTTCATTATTTTATATACTTTCGCCATAGAAGAAGAAAAGAATGTGAAAGTGTTAATGAAAAAAAGAAGTAATTATCTTGTACCCGTGCTTTGAAACATTACATCGTTTTCGAGTACTCGTAATGCAAAACAATGTTTTGTAAAATTCGTGATTTTCTAGTCAAATATGAATATGTTTTTGCAAACTCCCTGGTGGTAGAATATTTAGTTTTTTTTATTCTATATTATTGACCTTGAAGTTAAGATTTTGAACTTATGGGCGGACTTTATGCCAAGTGGCATTCTCTACCGGTCAACCCTTCTCGTGGTGATAGGTAGTTGGCAGGTGCAAATCCATCAATAAAAAAACTATAAGAGGAGACTCCACAAAACAATAAGTTAATATATACATAATATATACACTACGTAATTAAATTATAAATAAATATTTATAACATAAAATACAAAGAACCTAACATAAACAGATACTCAAACATAAAAAGATACTAGATATATTTAGTAGGCCCATTTAATATTGGTATAATACGATTTATTTCTCTAACTGAACCAAAAAATCCCCAGATTATTTTCTTTGTGACGTGATCTTGTAAGTATCACTGACAGATAGATGAATTCGATCCAACTAAGAACAGTTGAAAAGAAACATTGTGACGTCACAATGTTTCTTTTCAACATTATATAAAAAATAAATCTTAGAATTACCAAATCTAAAAAAATAAACAGTGGGTATATATATAATTACATATTATAAGTACATAGTGAACTTTAATGTATATTTCTGAATATTTTATAAAAAAAATTACAAAAAGTGGACACCTGCGAAGTTCCTTTTGTCTGTTTCTTTTCCGTCAGTGGAGCTTCATAACGAAACTGGGCCTCCGGTTTCCTCACTAATCGAATGAAACGCTGAAGAACAAAAAGTCTCTACTTCACGCCGGTATTCTGCGAGGTTGTGGTATTACCCCGCCGCCGCCACTTGGCTCTACTTCGATTTGAATAGAGAAAACATAAGAGATTTTATCTCCTATTCAGTAAGTATCGTCGAAGTCGACTAAAGGAAATGCCGGAAATATCTTATGGCCTCTGATAGATGGCCAATAACCATCTCAAGGATAACCTTACCTAAAACAGCTGGTAAATGAGTCACATCGGTATCATGCAGACGGTTTAACTTGCGGGCCTTCCGCTCGCGAATCTACCGCTGAAGCTGTAAAGCTTAGCTTAGTTGGCCACTAGGCCAACAGCATATCTACCGTGGGGGTTTTAGTTGGTCCGGCATCTTCAATGCTGATCCCGCCACCTTTCCCCCACGTTAAACTAAAAAAAAAATGGGTACGCGTGTCCGGTTTTTTCGATACCCACCTAACAATTGTGTCTGTTACGACATGTCTTAATGGAATGTTTAAATAATAGGTCTTTCTATGTGTGTGTATGCGCTGGTAAAGAAGAAGACAATGTTTTATTAATAAATCTCGTATACTTAAGCAAAGTTTTTTAATTTTTCCTTTCGTTTCTGTGACATGGGCAAGTGAGAAAATCGTGCGGCAATGCGATATTTCCAGAAAACGTCAGTTGATTTGAATTTTTTTCTTGATTAAATCGATTGGAATCTTCCATTTTATTGTTCAAGTTTCCCTTTAAAGTCTCTGTGTCTAACAAGGTGGCGTTTAGTTTTTGAATATTGTAGTCTCCATCGCTGTACTCCTGCGATTCTTCGTCAGCATTCAACTCCTCGTAGCCAATGACTAAGGGTGGCAACACAACCAGACTTGCGCTCCGTTCTTTGCTATAGATCTTGGAAAAAATAAAAAATTGTTCCATTTTCTTAAGTAGTTTTTTAGATATTGTCAGGATTAGTTAATCCGCCGACGAGAACCGCCATCCGGCACGTTATATTTCTCGGATATGTGAAAAAATTAGTTACGAAAATTTCACTTGCTACGGTGCCGTGCCGATTGGAAATCCGTAATCTCCGCCTACCTTATGGGTGACAGACCTAATCGTTTGTATATAACATTGTCGTCTGCATGCAATTATTGCTTTGAAACTACACTAAATGGTTAATAAAAGCATACACTAGAATCCAAAACCTTATTTATCGCGTAGTAGGCGGTACAAACATCGTGTGGAAACGTTAGAGAAATAACAAAAAAAACTTTTGAGCAGCGCCGTGGAATTATTGTTTTAAAGCACCAAATTCGCAAATTCCCGACTTCGTGTGGAATTTTACCATTTATTGCCATTAACTACATAATAAACGCTAATTATTGTCAGTCACCGGTTTTCGTCTAACTTATGTCTGTTCAGTGTAGTCCTGCCCTACTTAAATTTAATTTTAAAAAAACTTTACATATGGACTACTTAAAAAAAAAATTTATAAATGGAAGCTTACTGCATTGATATAATGAACAAACACGAACCGGAACAATGTTCGTTTTAATAACATTTTTGATATTTTCTGAACATTGTTACGGACGTAGATAATTTAAGTTGCATTTTATTGCAATGTTTTATAGCCGACGTGTAATGCTTGCTATGCGACCGGATTACGTAATAAATGTACCAAGAAACAACTTGAAAAATACTTTTATTAAATCCAAGTGTAGAAAATAAGGCGGTCATTTCATTTTTTTTTTCTCCAAACTATCCAAGCTCACCTGAAGGTGGCTAACAAGCTCCGGTGACCGAATGGTGACAGGATAACCATCCGAAATAACCTACAATCTAGTGATGGGGAGCTTCGCTTTCCAACCTGCTCGCTCGGCGTTGGCAAAACTTCCAAGACATGTATGCCGGCTTTTGGTAACGCTTTCTTGGAGAAGCGTTACCAAAACGCGTTCTTGGTATTAATATTTCCCATACAGCACTTAAAATCAACATTTACATTTTTGGTGGTGCCGGCACCGGGGATCGAACACAGGTCGCACTCACTCTGTGAAACTAAAGCGAGCACAATGACCTACAATGGCTACCAGAAATTTAATTAGTGACAACAACAAAAAGGCTAGGTCAAGAGTACTCTAAACCGACGATTGATGAAAGTGGGAGAAGCGAAAGACTTATGTCAGGACCGTAGCAAGTGAAAGAAGATTGTCTCTGCCTACCCCGTTGGGAACAAGGCGTGAATATATACATACATACATACAACAAGAAATGACTGTGTAGTGGCAGCGTAAGAATATCTGCCTCCCTTTTTCTTCCCAAAATTTCTTTTCGTAATAGTCTAAGGTGTCGATATATCTAAGGGGAAAGCCTTGAAAATTTCACGGTGTCCGACAGATGGCGGAATAACCATCTCTAAAATGCCTCTTCGAAGACCATGGGACCTGCAAACAACTCCAATCGAAGGAGATTACAAATGCCATGTCATCCCTGAGGAATAAGATGGAATGTCTCATAGTCTGTAATCACCTATACTGTCTCTAATAGTCTCTAATTTTCAAACCGCAAGACAACTTTGGTCGCACTGTTGATTAGCGACAGAAAGTGGTAAGAGGTACCTATCAAGATGACTCCTAGGTAGAGAAGGAGTCTACCATCTAGAGAAAATTCCCTGGTCAACCAACCCGGCTACATGTAATAGACGCTCTCCGGTCGGCCAGGCGAATCGCGCAGGTACAATACCACAACTCCCACAGCGCGTCCTATTATTCGACACAAAACACACAGACGGCCATTTCGGCGTATTCACTGTTATGGTTACTAATAACAACTTCCTACTAGGATTGTGCACTTTTGACTCTTACAGGAAAAAAAAATATGAGATCATGAGTATTTTTATTAAGTTATAATTATCTCTATACATCTAGACTTCGTCCGGTGCAAATTGTTCCTCGCTAGGCGTGTTCGGTTGCTGTTCAGGTTTCTTCAGTTTAGGACTGGGAGGCAACTCGGACAGAGCAGCTCCGGCGTCACGAATCAGGCTCATTAGGACCGCTAGAGAGCTAGCCAGCTGCCAGGTAACAGACAATATAAAAAGATCGTCTATTAGCAGCGGTGTAATGAAACAAACACATATCTCATACCGCGGGCTGTAACGCCCATTCCATTCCATTTCCGGAAATGGAAGTGACAGATCTAAGCGCACAGAGCCTTTGGCAAATATTACCACGGGTACCTTCTTCGTCAGCTTACCTACAGTCCCTCGCAACTTCGATGCAGCTGGCCGATATTACCGTTTTGTTCTTAATTTGGGAATGGGGTCCAAATGAGCAATCGGCTCACCTGATTGTGAGTGATTACAGTCGCCCACGTACATCTGCAACGAAGAAGCCGCAGGTGCATTGCCGGCCTTTAAGAGATTTGGTTGGAGTGGACGGGAGGATGAGGAGGGGTGAGGGAGTGGGCTTCCAGTTACCTCACTGAACGAACGAAACGCAGAACTACTTCACGCCGGTATTCTGCGAAATCGAGGTACTACCCCGGCCGAGCCGGCCTATTCAGTTGCAAAAGCTACCGCTCGGCTCTACCACGTACCTGTTAATTGTTAGGGTCTATTTTGCGTCTTGACCTATATTATTACGCCTACCAATAGTTTCACATAAAAAGTTACTGTGTACATACACGAGTGTCGGGTTTCCCGTGCATTTGCAGAAGCTGCGCGGTGTTTCCAGCCTCCTCCATCGCCTCCGCCAATCGGCCAGTCCGTGCGAGTCTCCCGGCCAAGTTGAGACTCGGCAAGGCATCGTTCGGCGACAGCGCCACGGCCCTGGCGTATGCCGCATCCGCCCTGCTGTCACCTAACCGTTCAAGGGCTACACCCAGGAGGAGCACCTGCCATTGCAAGCGATTACAGCGCTTCGTTCATTAGGCTTTAGAAGACTAATAGTATAGTTAATTCGAGGATATGTGAAGCCCGCCAACCTACAATGGAGCAGCGTGGCGGGCCATTCTCCTACACCCTCTTAGATATTTGAGAGGGAGGCCTTTGCCCAGCAGTGGGCCCTTACAGGTTGCTACTTTAGACTGATAGTGACGTCGAGTTAAAGCGATATGACGTCACAACACTGTTTTACAATATAACACGATATAGGAGACATCGTGTATAACATAATATACCATTAATGGTATACCATTGTCCAGCCGTGTATTTATAAACTCAAGTATTACTTTGTGCACATAACTTTGAGATCAGTAAAAATATTTCTATATATTTTATCCAACACTGTTTTCAAACTCCTACCACAGACTAGGTAATTATTACTACGTACTACTTACTACGTTACGCCTGTTTTAGTTCACTGGCTGAACATAGGCCTCCGTAAGAAGGCGCCAGCAGAAACCAACATACATTACTTGGAACGCTGCCCAGTTCCCCTACTCCCCCTTGGGCCAGTCTACCCTGACACTAGTGTTGCTGCTTCCCATCACTAATATGTGGGATTTGGGTTCGACAAATTCTTCTTCACGTGCAGGTGAGGTAGGCATATGAACATGAGAAATTGTGGTATCACATATAATGTCGATTTTTTTTTTATTTATTATTATACAGGTTTTCCAACAAATAGCCGAATGGGTTAGGCTGCGGACTACGAAACATGACGTCGTAAGTTCGAGACCGCCATTCGACTATTGTCGTGAACCACTCCAGATACAAGCTGTAAGCTTAGTTGGAGGGTTAACAGGAATATTAGTAATGTTAATAAATAGCATTGCTTATTATTCTTTTTAAGAAAAAAAAACCAGAGGGTGTTGTTAGTAAAGTCATTGACTTCTGAGCTAAGCGTAAAATGTACAAGATCGTTGAAAAGATTAATTCTAAATACTGGTTCTACTGGGATCGACTCTAGACCCGTGGTACATACGTCGGTTGTTGAGCAACATCAGTGGCGGATACAAGTATACAGTCATTATGGTCATGACCATAACCTTCGACTCGTTCTAGTATTTTTTTTGACAATGTTTGGTTTTCGTCTACCACGGTACAACTTTATTTTTCTCCTTACCCGTGCAGTAGTTCAGGCTCTTTTAGTATAAAATGCATCTAAGTAAGTATCCAATTACATCACGGTAAACTTTAAAACAACCTTAAAAAAATTTAAGAAAAATAGTTTTCGTGTTAGCGGCTCAACAACAGATGGCACTGTGCTACACATCGCTAGCGTGGTTGTATTAGTAGGCTGAGCGAGCGATGCTCGGGTGCCCAGGTATTCAATATTAACTAAGTAAAAAAAATACAAACAATAAAATAACAAATTATTTATATGCAATAATAGGACCATAATCCTTTGGTTCAATCTGTCACCAAATGAAACGCACATTTCGTTTGCTGTCAGATTGAACCAGAGACACTCAGGGCTGACGAAACGTTCTTGCATTATATGCAGATGTTTATGACTACTTTCTTTTAGGTGGAGTGAATGCTCGATTGTTACCCTTATTAATAAAAAAAAACAATAGAAGGCATAACCATCACTTTCGGTGTTCTCGCCTAATGTCCTAGTATGATTAGCTGGCTTACTGTATACGGCTGGGCCGGTTGCAGGGCTGCTGCGCAGGCTAGCCTGCAGAAGGCCGAAGCGGGCCGCTTGCACTGCAGCAGCGCGAGCGCCAGGTTGTGCGCGGCGCGTGCGCTCAGGGGCGCTGCACACACCGACCGCTGCAGGCATGTCAGTGCCTGGCCCACCGAAATTATTTCGGTAAAGTAAAGTAAAGTAAAGTTACAACCGATAACTGCAGGATAAAGGCCTCCTCTCGATATATTTCAGACCGTTTTGGAGGCGGGAAAGATCCGCCACGCTGGTCCATTACCGGTTGGCGGATTTGTAGTCCTCGAAATAATACTGTGCACGATGTGTTCCGTCACAGAAGAATACGTGGTAAGTTTAACACTTAAAATAGTAGTTGGCACCACCTGGATTCAAAGCCACGGCTATAATACATACAGAAGAATGCGTGAAACTGAAATTTGATTTAAAAGTAACGAGTTCAAATTACAGCAATATATTTCTTCTTCGCCAGCAAAGCCAGGCCGAGGTTCGAATGTGCGGCAACACAAGTCGGGTGGGCAGTTAGCGCCGCTTTCAGTCTTGATAATGCTGCGTCCACATCCTTGTGTTGGAGCATCATCGCAGCGAGCGCCAGGGCAGCAGCGTGCTGTGTCGGTTGCTGGGCAAGAGCCGCGCCTAGCAGCTGGAAGGCACCTCGAGGGTCACCAGCGCGGAGACGAAGAGCCCCGGCTGCGGCGAGAGTATCCGCTCCACAGGCATGGGTGCTAAAATAAAATAACTTTAAAAACGCGCTCGTGAAAACATAATTATTACAGATTTGTTTTTAATTTTTTCATGTTATGAATTATTGCGGCGTTTATCTGCGTGGTACTGTGTATCTAAACAGTCGACAACGGGAAAAGTTTTTAAAATCTCATGGCGTCCGAAAGACAGCGGATTAAACATCTCAACAAATGCAAGACCAAAATACACTGGCCGCTGTGGATGGGTCTAGGGTGCGAGACGTCTAGTACTGCTAGTACGGTTGCCAACCGTATTATACTATAGTATTGTAGTGAATTTTGGGTCTGCGTACTATATAATGTTAGAATAAATATGCATATTACCCTATACTATATTTCAGTTGGATGGATCAACCTTTTTATTTGTTTGCACCACCGAAACTAATAACAAACAAATCCCTCACTTTATAAACAAAATAAGTAACAAACATAACTTTGTTTTTTTAACTCTTTCCATACAAAACTGTATTTGTTTCATGTTTTATTGCTAATTCGGAAAAACACTTAAATGATGAGAATGTTGATAACCCTGTCAGTGATATCCAACCCGCCTGTTCCAACACTAAAGTAAATTCTCCCATTCTTGGAAAGATTAATTTGGACTCACCTGAGTTAACAGTTTGATGAAGAAGTAGAAGAAGAATTAAAACAAAATTACTTGTGAAAGACTTCACTTTACTTTTGAAAGAAAGAAAGAAAAATAATAATCAGCTTTTTTTTTATTTAAGTGAAAATATGAACTTGATATTTCTTATTACAATTTATTGTTTTTAATACACACATAAAATTATCCAAAAAATTATTTCTTTTGAGCTACTCATAAAATTATCCACTTGTGTAACGAGAAACATCGATTATAGACGGCGTGACTTAGTTCACAGAATTGGGTACATCAATGTTAAACTATTTATTGTTTATCTTTTCTTGGAAGTGATACGTGTTTATTTATCCAGAGCTTAATTGCTTTAAATTTTCATTTCAAATTTAAATTATGTAACCACCGCAAGATGTCGCTCGTAGTGTAGTCCGTACTATACTAGTGTACTAGTTTTAATGTATTTCTACTAGATCATTTCCGGTATCATTTCTGTACACGAATAAGCGCCACTATCGGAGAGTTTGTGAAACTGTGGAAGATTTCATTCAAATTGTGATTTTAAATATTATGTTGATTGTATTGTAAACGTATTGAACGATTGCCGCCTGTAATTTACCAATTACAATAGAGCCATATTAAAAGTTATTATAATTCCGTGTCTTATACATATTACTCTGCTCTATGACATAGACAATTAAAGTTCGTAAGTAATGTATTATATCAACATCGAAATTTACAATAATAAACGGTAAAAAAAACTCGCCGCCCGAACAGGGACTTGAACCCTGGACCCTTGGATTAAAAGTCCAATGCTCTACCGACTGAGCTATCCGGGCTGTATGTCGAAGTTTAAATTTTAGTTATATATAATAAATAGCGCGAGATTTATGAGCCTGAAAATAGATCATGAATTTTTTTTATTTTAGTTGTTTGTATCAACGATATTGATCGTTTAACCTTAATATTAGGTATTTACATACATTGCATTACAAGTATTATGAATAAAAAAAATATATTTTTCTTTACGCATATATTAAGCTAGATCTATGTTAGATCTCTCTGCATTGTTTTTTTTACAAAATAATTCCGTACATGTAAAATGTTTGATAATTCTTGAGAGAAATATTTGGGAGTGATGTATATGTTCACCCAGTGGTCGCTATAAAAACTTCAAGAGCTATGATAATAAATACAATTATTTTATAAGCGACGTCTTATCTATGCGGCCCTGGTACCCCTGCTTACAAAGTGCTGATTGTTGTCAATTCTAATATTCACAAAATTCGCAATTCAACAAACAACATATGATGACTACAAACGCAAATAATTGTACCTAATTAATGATGCTGTTTATTTAATTAAGACAGTGTAGCCAAACGCGCTTCCACAACCCACTTTTTCTCCTCTCCGGGGGATAGAACGTGAGGAGCGGCGAGCCTCGTCGCCAGGTTTTCTCCAGGAAATTGCCATGAGTTTTTCAAGACCTACGACGATCACACGATAAGAGATCTTACGACACTCACGTTCCTGAATGAACGAACGAACGTACTGAGAAGTAAAAAATATTTAGCAGATATGTGATTTTTTTTTGTTAACTGTAGGCAAAGTGCCCTGTACTAACCTAAATATCGGGATCAGTATTAAGTGCCGGATCCGCTCCAACCCCACGGATACGCTGTTGTTCCAGTGGCAGCGGGAAGGAATTTCGTGGAGGAACAGGCCCTGAGTAACACTGCTGGTACTGGCTCGACTCTCGTCCACGCGATTCTTGCTGATGCAGGATATGTCATGGCACTCGCTTTAATTGCATAGTACGCGCGTTACCAAGTCCAATCCCCTGTGCCGGCACCAAGAAAATGATTTACAATTTTAAGTGCTGAATTTACCACGTGCACGGGGTTGAAGAAATATATCGGGAGGAAACGTGCATATCTGAGAAGTAATACTAAAATAAACCCGCACCAGAGTAGCATAGCGGACACTTCCCGACTTCACCTCTCTCAAAAAATATATTTGTAAGAAGGCCTTTGTCCAGCACGAGGCATTTACAGGCTGTTATCTTTACTTTCCTATGTTAAGCTCTCCAACCAGTAACTTTATAAACTTTTATCAGTAAACATTAACTAGATAGAAAGTACTAACATTTTGTCAGTCGGTTTAAGTAAATGTACAATTTTCAGGTTAACTTTGGAATTGAAATTACGAATGCTTGTCTATAAGAATATCCCCAGTTAAATAATAGTTTACTTTCTTTGAACTGCGATCTGAATTTCAGGATAAAATATGTGATCCATTGAATTTTCAAACTCTGTACTCGTTCAATTACACAAATATTTTACATTTAAATCATCTTCGCTTTACATTACGACTTGTAGAAGTTTTGTATTTAAAGTGAGGTTTAATAATAAAAAATATTTTGTGATTTTCAACTTACGCCAAAGCGTGATCGTAAGCTTCCAACGCTGCTTCAACTTGATCGCACGCCTGAAGAAGTTTAGCCAGCAACGCCCCGGCCCTCTCGCCTCCGCCCGCCTGCACCGCCGCCCTTGCCCACTCGACGCCGCGCTCTATTTCCCCAAGGTTCCAACAGCACTCGGCTGGTGCCATGAAGCGTATACTTAGTTTTAGTTTTTATGTAAGTCACGAACAAACTTGTTACAGGGAAAAGAGTAAAAATAAAAAAAAAACACAGTCTAATAAAAAAGGTACTTCCCCTTTATAAACAATTTGATGCAGTGACATCTGCTGAAAACATTGCGGAAGCGTTGTCGGTAACTAATACTAGGTTTACCGTATGTGCGGATATTTACGGTTTTTGGATATTCGTACGTTTTTTCTTTGTCTATATTTTCGAAACTGAATAGATAATAGTATTACACTTTCGTTTAAAGAAGAACTAGTTTTAGGTATAATATGGCCATTGTTATACCTAATATAAAAAAATTAATATGTAAGTACGGTAGTAAAAAATCCCAACTCTTACCTAGACCACAATAAATATCGGCATCGGGAAATTTTGTCAATTTATCAGCTTCCAAATAAGCTTCAAGAGATAGTTGGAATCGGCCTTGGCGATATCTAAAACATGACAAATCAATAAAAATTTAGGATTATTTTTATTCATTAATACCTGGTATAACATTTTAATAAGTTCCTTTAAACAAAACAACACAAAGTGACTCATGTAATCCTTGCATGTATGTAGGCTAGGCTGAAGTGCCATGTTTGTCAGCTGGAAGGATACAGACCTGCAGGCGTGTAGGTGCGAGTGGTATACAGAAAAATACGTCTCCCCTTAAATCCAAAGAAAGACAAGATCCAAAGACTAAACGAAAAAAAACTAAACCTGTATTACATAATGTATGATTTTAAATTAAACCGGATAAAATCACAGCTAGTTTAATGTACATCGGAATGTACCTAGCTAATCCTGAATTAAAAGATTTTATGTTTAATGATATGAAAAAAAAGTAGTAAAAAGAAAAATATAATAAATAGGACCTTTCATAAGCATCAACGAGTATAGAGTCAAATCAGAGACTGTAATTAAAAAACCAAATAGGCAAAAAGCTTTTACTGGGAACCTACAGTTAATAGGCCACAAAGCGGTTATATTTCTCGGGATATGTTTAAAGCCCGTAAGAATTTAAAGGAAATCTGATCCAACAGAGATCGGCTTGAAAACAACGAAGTAAATAAAGATTTTAGAAGTTTTTGGAACTGTAAATAACTCGCCCTTAGGGCATTCGATTCAATATTAACGGGGCTTAAGGAGTAAGAATTGTAACAACTATTTTCGGCAATGATGTATCAAAATAAGTATGATCCAGAAAAAGTCTACAGCAAAGATATAAACACATTTATTTAGACATTTTACACATGATCTAGATCTTGATACATAATAATCATAAAGATAACAAAACACAAAGATATATCACAAGGACTTTGAGTGTTGTAGAAGCGACGAAAAGGACCGTCTCAGCATAAGACATGTACGTACGAGTATAAGTACTTACTTGTTCACAAACACCACTATTATTTGTTAAACTAATGTTCCCGCCTCCTGAATTGATGAAAACTAGTACTTACTTTTTACTTACATACATAGTTAAACTCATACAGATCGCATATATCTGTCTGTAGACCTATTTCAAACGTATTTGAATAAACACGAGTACGTTAAGTGACCTATCTCGGGAAGTGTTGTAACAATAGACATTCTATTGTTATAACCACTAAATGACGTTCAGTCTGAGTTTTGACTGTGGGTTTATAGTAGTTTGTACTGGGGTTGTTGACTATTTCATACTGCCTGTTTCCTTGAAACAATTCAATATCAGTTGTTATGATACGGGTTAACTGACGCCTGAAGTCAGACTGAACATAAATTTGACACTGCGGACTAAGTCGCTATTATTAATAATATAAAAACGTTTGTGTTACTTCCATGACTGACTTGACATTGGCTGAATTCGTAATAACGAGATTGACACTAAATTAAAAAAAAGTCGCTATTAAGTGTCATGTATTAATTTAGTGTAAGTTTCCTTCTACTTACTAACGAATATGGACCCATGTACTGTCATTACCAGACCAGTGGACTTTTCTTCTCACTGATTCCGTTCCGACCCAGGCGCGTTAGTGAGCACGCACAGAGGATTATTGCCGAAAATGAAAGTAAGCCTCGGCCCCCGGTAGAGACTGGTTCAATCTATTTATTATTTACCGGGGTCCAGCGGGATTGCATATAACTTATATGTCTGCTTCACCTGTCACTCCCCGAGTGACAGTCGTTCCTAACTGCAAAAGTTACGTTGCAGTCGTGTGCAGCTCCCCGGTGATATCACTAGGAATGTTTGGGGATTTTACACGTGCGAGCACAGTGCGTTCTTTAGTTCATCAGGATATTTTCAAATCGGTAGGATGCAAAAGGAGTAGACACCTAGCAGAATAGGCGAGAGGTACACCGCGCGCCGACATTCGTTCATAACCACGCGCGGATGCGTAATGTCATGTGGCCGATAGGTGCACAACACATACACAATGCCCGCAGTGACGTCGAATTATTGACACAATATACAGTTACTGTAGTACAATAGGTTATAGCGAGTATTACTTAGTTAATAATGCTAACAAAGAGACACTTACCGATCTTCTCCGATCACTTGTTCACACGTTGAACCACGCGGTCACTAGTTTATTAGTGTTCATGTTTATAAAATATAACGCGCAAAATTACAGTTGAAGTTGATATACTTACAAACACTTGGCTACTTGTTTCAGGGGTTCCGGATCTTGAGGACGTAGTTTGATGCAGCTGTGAAAACGTTCTAAGGCTTCTTGGACACGTCCAGCATCGGCAAATACTAAACCCTAAAAGATTATTAGGTTAGGTTTATTTAAGGACGATACTGATTTGTGTTGCGGTATAAATTAGATTTTTTTTTTATGTGTGAACATAAATATCTGTATATATCTGAAAGTTGCATGTCTGAAAATCTATACAAAGAAGTCCGTCTACTAGCAATTTACACTGACATAATTAAGACAGAGACATACTGTACTGTGTAGTGTATGAATGTATGAACTAATAACACTTATTTTTGTTTGACTGTCGAAACAGTGAATACTTTGTATGTGTGTGTGTGGTAAAAACAAACCTTTATAAAGTGCGCGTATATGTGGGCGTTACTAGTTTGCCTTTGAAGATCATCTGTTAAATCCAGACACATCACATGCTCTCCTCTAACATACCTGGCGTGCAGCAACCAATTCCGTGAACTGTATAGTTCTGTGAATTTTTTTAATTAGGTTAACAAAATTGATGGGACTACGGCTACTTTTATTTGTTTACATTTTAATTGACTTTTTCCCATTTCAGTAATTTCTTTAATTCACACTAATTAAATTATAATTTAATTTTTGAAATAATTATTAGATTTTAATATGTACCATTTGGTTTTTCCGAAAGAGAACTGGCACCCAGCATTTTGTATAAGAATTATTGTTTACACACAACTTGATACCATAGTAACAGTATTTTAATATAAGAGTAAACAAACTAATTGTTTATTATATTTAGTTATATCATTTAAATCTTAAAATATTTTTTCTAATTTCTATCCAATAATTTACATTGTCGGATCAGCTAATTAAATAATTGAGTTCCTCTATTCTATCTACAAACTGTTCAGTTTTTGAACGAAAACAGAATCTCTTTAGAGTATTATTACTCTGTGTAGAATGAGTAATCAAAATTTGACAAGTGTCATGTAAATATGATGATTTGATTGTGATAAAGTGATAAACTGATAACTAAATACCAAACTCTTTGTAAAGAATTTTTATTTGAAACAGGCAAAAATGGAAGACGTTGCGCGTTTAGCTGTAATCGAACAAACCTTAAGCGACGTCAATAAATTCAATAACGTACTTCATGATCTTTTGCAGCAAATTGATTATATTTTAAAGGACCCTCATGATTTAGAAGTGCGAACCCTAAGAAATGTTAGTCTTAAGAAAGCAATGGACCATGAAGTTTTTTGTGATTACCTTAGATACATTGGATTTCAACAGGTGAGTTGTTTTTTTCAATGTTTCATTAGGTTTACTTGGTTTTCACCCTTGAGGACTGTGATAGCGCTCTTAGTTCTCAGTAATTGTAATTGGGTCTTAGATCCCCGATATCCCTCGCTGCTATTTCATGCTACGATTCTCTGTGATTTCCTTGCTCTTAGTGTAGCCACCACATTATCCCCTTAACATTTGCCTTGTAATAGACTTTACTTATTTGCCACCCTAATAGAGACAATGCAGTGTAGGACAATTTCCCATTTTGAAAAGCGAAGCACAAACAATCTGTAACCTCATAACTGTGAACTACTTTAGACTACTGGCCTGCAGTTGGCTTGGCTGTTATATGGTGGGGACAAATGAAATTGTCTTTATGTGTTAAAGTTTTCAGGTTGAAGGTGAATTTATATATACAAAAGGACAAACACTCGGTAAATTAAGATTGGCACAGGCTGCTATCCAAAGGAAAATTTGTATATGCTATGGATCGAAACCATATATTTCAGTATCAAAACAAACTTCAAGCCTTGTCAAAGCCAATAAGCCTAAGCTGAAATCAGTAAATCTAGTAAGTTTATTAATTTGTTGTGTTTGTTTCTTAATTTCTTAATATTATTAATTCAAATTTTTAAATTTAAATCAATATACTATTTAGATTTAAAAGCAGTGCTGTGTAATGGTCGCTTAAAAAAACTGCTCTATATCCTGCGGAAAATCCCTAGAAAATTAAAAGTGAGATGATACTGACCATGGGTGCTGCCCCATGTACTTTCCCATGCATATTAATTTCATGTATGAAGGGGATGAACAGTGATGGTACATAATGTAAAGTAAAAGAAATCTTCATCATAAAGTGTTGGTGAAGTGTGTTCATATGACATATCTATGACACATACTGTTAGAGAACTGTTTTTACTGTATTATCATTCTATAAATGTTCATTAAATAAAAATTTCAGTTATGACAAAATAATGTTATTTCCAGCCAACACAAAATGAATTTTTACTGAAAATAGAAAGTCTTTTTAATGACATGTTGAAATATGAAGATGAAGAACTGCAAGCCCTCGCTCAGGAACACATTCCCCTTGTAACTCTGCAATTGAAAGCCATAGAAAGAGTTAGAGAACATCAACAAAAACTAAAATCTGGTAAGAATCCGGTAAGAAAATTTGTAGTCTGGTAAGAAAATCTGTAAGAAATATAAAATCCAACACATTAACCTGCTTCTTTTCTCAAAAGAAATTACCTGTGATATATATCCATATATCCATATAAGAGAGAAAAATATTATCTTAACAGACATTCAATTTATATGCAATTATTGGCAGGTGAAATAAAAGGCAATGACTTGTCCTTTGAGATTGCTCTACTAATGGAGCTGTTGGGTTGGTTCAAGTATAAATTCTTCTCATGGGTGGATAAGCCCGATTGTGAACAGTGCGGCGGACCTACGGTCCACCATAAAAATGGAGTTATGAACACGGAAACAGAAACCTGTAGAGTTGAGGTAAAATTTGTAACTTTTTCTTCTTGATTTGTAAGTTTGTGTTTTCAGAATTCATAACTTCCATAATGTATATGCAGTATGCAACTTTAAAACGTTAAATTTATCCTCATATTCTTCAGGCCATTTCTAGGTCATGTGCCAAATATTGATTTCAATAAGTACAATCGTGTAGACACATGATAATTTTTTTTAGGTTTTTTACTTTGACCCAAGATACGCGTTTTAAGTTGCCGATTCGCTGACAAAGAAATCGTGCAATATCGCCGCTCTTGCCGATGTCAGTCACAAAGTACTTTGAAACATCTGATACACTATTATTCATCACAATTGATGCCTGCGTTTCATTTGGCTTATAGGGCTTTTTAACTATTTGTAAAAAAGGTTGCTAGGGAAAAAAATTTTGAGGCTACCTTTACTACCGCTTTAAAATAATTGTAAGAACTGGTATTAATTACGTTTTCATTTCATGTTTATGACATCCCACTCATTATATACATATAACCACTATTGTTACCAAATATCTAAATCAAAAACAACTACTTAAAAATCAATAGTTTACTAGCCAAAGTTGTATGACAATTCTACAATTTGAGGTAATTTTGCATGATAACAATGTTTTTTGTAATGTAAGATAATAAGTGAAATTTACTTTCCCATGTTGAAGCCTGTATTTTTCTGACATACTCAACTCTTTTTCGGCGCTCTTCTTCAGTTCTCTTTCTGCGAGAAGCCTTCTGTTATTTTCAGTCTTAATCTGAAAGCCTCATCTTTAAGAATTTTTCTTAAAGAGTGCACAACCTTAGAACACAATCTCGTTAACTAGTTTATACGTAGCTACTTCCTTGAATCTCTGTGTAACGAACCATATACATGCCCTCATGCATACACCATACATGCATCTTATTATATATATATATATCTAATAACAAATTTTCCAGATAAATAATATTCTAGATATGCCAGTGGCGTTGACAACGCGATCGTAAACTTTAAATGGGGCAACTGGGGGCGTTAAAACAACTCTATACACTTCATACTTGAACCCTATGAAGCTCTTTAGTAACTAACGATGCGCGGGACGACCGGACATCGGTTCCATATTCTTACCAATTAGGAAACACGATGATTGTCGTGGCGCTTTAGTTTAATCTCAGTACTGTACTCGGCTGTCTTAGATATACAAGTGCACGCGGTGCCGTACCGGCGAGGCGCGCTTCCCGCGCTACAACGACGCGGCAACGTTGCTTCGCACGAGACGCGGTCGCTGCGGCGAGTGGGCCAACTGCTTCGCGCTGCTGTGCCGCTCGCTCGGCTACGACACGCGCTACGTGTACGACACCACCGACCACGTCTGGTGTGAGGTGAGGCGCATCGGCTACGACACGCGCTACGTGTACGACACCGCCGACCACGTCTGGTGTGAGGTGAGGCGCATCGGCTACGACACGCGCTACATGTACGACACCGCCGACCACGTCAGGTGTGAGGTGAGGCGCATCGGCTACGACACGCGCTACGTGTACGATACCGCCGACCACGTCTGGTGTGAGGTGAGGCGCATCAGCTACGACACGCGCTACGTGTACGATACCGCCGACCACGTCTGGTGTGAGGTGAGGCGCATCAGCTACGACACGCGCTACGTGTACGATACCGCCGACCACGTCTGGTGTGAGGTGAGGCGCATCGGCTACGACACGCACTACGTGTACGACACCACCGACCACGTCTGGTGTGAGGTGAGGCGCATCGGCTACGACACGCGCTACGTGTACGACACCGCCGACCACGTCTGGTGTGAGGTGAGACCGCGTATCTTAGAAAAGAAAAGATTTAGCTTTTTTTTTTGTTACTTTTAGGATAATTATTCAATAAGAATATCCGAAAAACAGCAATTCAGACGCTGCAGCCTGTCACCGGTTTGTATATTTTCGGTCTGGTTAATTTTCGTCGTTCATCTTTTCTCTTAGTCGTGTTTTATGACACCCATGGAAAAAAAGTTCGGCTTACCACATGGGAATTCAATAGTTAAATGAATAATGTACGTGTTGCAACAATAGTTCTTTTGTAATGACATGTGAAGGAATAATATATAATGTAAGAACCTCCTTAGGTATTCGACTACGACTCGAACTCTTGGCTGCACGCCGACCCCTGCGAGTGCTTATTAGACGCGCCATTGACGTACAGCTGTGGCTGGAAAAAGAACCTGTCCTACGTCATCGCCGCTTCGAGAGATGATCTGCAGGACGTCACGTGGCGTTACACAACTGATCATAAGGAGGTAGGATCAGTTAGACCAGAAGTCTTCTTAAGTTTTAGTATATCTCTTCTTTGTTCATCAACTTAAGCACACAGAACATAGGCCTCTCCAACAGGGAAGCAGCGAAAGCACGCGTGTATTTCTTAAAAGTATGGGCACACCATACTTACATTCCATATCTTAATTGAATACTGCTAATGTCAAGTGAATCATGAGAGTGACAACAATTACTTAAATTTTCATTAATTAGTGTCGCGTTACAACAATAGAAATTCTATTATTATGACATCTGAAAGGTAGCTTCCGATTTACCAGAAGTCAGACTGTCCAGTCTAGTCGTAGTTCTGTCTTATGGTTCTGGTATTATACATAACAGCTTGTCTGTTGTCGGTTTTTAGCGTATTACAAATAGTTATTACGGATTTCCGTCCAGTTGCTCGATCGCAGTCGTGCAAGGCTCAGCTTTCTCCTTATTCTCCTTATTTCGTTAATTATTTCGTCCTGATGTTTATTTTACTACTACAATTTTGCAGTAATTCCATTTGAATAGTGTTGACCACTGTCCGGCGAAGGCCAGAAATGATCTCGTTAATCCGCTATGAGAGTATCGCCCTGCGTGATTGTTGGATTCGAATTCAAAAGTGCAAAAATATTGTCAGATACTTCATCGTCATCATTGCCAGGTCTCAATTCCTCTGCTGGACATAGGCATCGCGAAAAGCGTCTAAAAAAGCTGGTTTCAATTTCACGGAAATATTGCCCACACTTGTGATCCCGCTCCAACCCAAGTCTATGGGATTTGTATACAATTCTCATCTGGCTCATTAGCTGGCCAGCAGGATACACCAAGTGTGGTCGAGGTTGTTATTAGATGAAAAAGATGCTATATTCCCGCCTTGCAACTCATCAGATACTTAAGAGGAGGAACTTATGTGAGGAGTCCAAGCTGATAACTGGTCTGATGGCGCTTCGGAACGAGAGGCAGACGCAGGTATCCGAATCCAGGAGGCGTTATCTCGTTAAACGGGGCCTGAAGGAGTTGGTGCAACTTATGGTCGAGAGGTAGGCATAATGCGACTGTCTGATAGTTAGCATCTGTCATGTATTTTACACCATGACAGAATGTACCACAAGGTAACCCCATACTAGCTCTTGATAACATTACATTGAATATATGTTAAGTTAACCCCGCAACATATATAAGTCTCGATTGCCGGCATCACTTAAATTGTTAATTCCAATTCTATGGTCTGAATTTACCACGTTCTTGGCAAAAGAAATGAAGAAAAATTATATTTGATGTGTGAGGTCCGCCATCCCGAACTGGAGCGGCGTGACTGACCCTTTCCGACTCCAATACCCTCACAAGTATTGAGACGAGGACTTTGGGACCCAGACAGGCTGCTACTTCACATTAATAAAAAAAAATTAATTCCTTAAAAGGAAACCAGGCGACTACGAAACACGCGGTCGCATATCCGGCTCAACTGAATGGCGTAAAGAACGCGGCGAGATCGGGAAAGAGACGACTTACCACACTTTTCAATTTGCACAACCGGGAAACTACACAGTGCGATATTATCCCGGCCCGGATAAATACCGGGTGAGCCGCGACGGGTCGGACATTCAATCGATAGATTCCTTCGCGAACGGTACTTACGAATGCGAAAACATTTTTCGTAAGGTGGAGAAGGATTGGCGCCAAGTTTACTTGGCTAGAGAAGGTACGTTCCGATTCACGTGCGCGTTTTCTGCAAGCAGGTAAGAAAAGCTATGACGTACGTGGTACGTGATTTTGATTCCTGGGCCCTTATCCGCTGTGCCATAAAAACATTTCATAACAAATTCCGCAAAAAGTTATTCCTCAATAAAATCATAGTGTTATTTTTTCAGTATTTTTTGTAATTTCATAGGTTATTTCGTAACACGGTATGATTTTATAGGGAATGATGCCGCGTGAAAGTTTTTGTGAAATGTTTTGTGTCATAGTGGATCCCCGGTCAGCACCATGAACCGTTAAAATTGTTCATTGTAATTTCAAGTGCTGGTCTATCACGTGCTCATCGAAGAAGGAAAACGTCGTAAAGTAAATTGCCTGACTGAAAAATAGAATTAAAGTATTTCAACATGTGATGTTCATCAATACGAACAGGTGCCTTATCCGCTATTCCATAAAAACATTTCACAACAATTCCGCGTGAAGTTATTCCTCAATAAATTAAGACACTTGATATAGTTAGATTATAGTTAAGCGTTTAATTTGATTCTACATACTTGTACGTTCATTCGAATTTCAACTTCAAACTGTAAATGGCACGCATTCAAATTCAAAATGAATTACTGTCACAGAATGTATATATATATATATATGTATATATTCACGCCTTGTTCCCAACGTGGTAGGCAGAGACAATCTTCTTCCACTCGCTACGGTCCAGACATACGTCTATCGCTTCCTCCACTTTCATCAATCTTCGCATGCATGCTCGTTGGTTTAGAGTACTCCTGACGTGTCCTTTTTTCAGAACGTCTCCGATTTGATCGTGAAATGTTCGCCTCCCTTCTTCTTCTTCTCCCGACTCTACCATTTACTGTCACAGAAATCGCAACAAATATATATTACAATAACAAGCATGCATATTTAACCATCTAAGGAGCGATATTTCTTCTTCTCGTTTCTTATGGAGGGTATTACTTCGCCTGCCGTGCCGACTTGATGTACAGGAATTACTGGATATACAGATAGACACTCCCGCTTGAAGTACCTGTCGCAGGCGGTGGAGCCATGCTTCATAGACAACAATACGAGTAATTGAATTTCGCTTTGTCTTAAAGAGGGCGAAGCGAAAGGGTCGATAGCGTGGCGGGTCGCGTCGAAAGACGACGCCTTAACATTCGATCAACTTACTGTTGAACTGACCTCAGCGTCATACGAGAACGGCAAGGTCGAATGCTCAGTTCGGTTCGACGAAGAAACGCCGGAGCGGATGAAACTTGGTAAGTAGATTAATTGTTCTAGAATTATAAACATGCTCCGTCGGTCTACTGCGATGGTCTAATAAACTTTACATCATTTACGAAAACGAGTTATGAATGACATGTCGGCTTTCAATGGCACTTTCATAGAAAGGGCTACGCCCATCGGTGGGAACATTCAGGCCGCCAATGTAGATTGTGAGTGAATGCGTATGTTCTTGTGCTCATACGTACGCCATTAAAATGTAATTGTTGAGACAACAGCGTGTAGAGCATTGTGGAATTGGCTCTCCCCTTTCTTCACGTAAGTGTCGGAGGCTAGTAAGGGAAACCCTATGGCTACCAACCAATGGCGGGATAACCATCTCGAAATATACCAGACGGATGACGGGCAGGTGCGAGGTATAAGGTACTGAGATCCCCAACCCGCTAGCCGAGCGTGGCGATTGTGCAGTACGCAGTGAAGTACTCTACCGTAGTAGGAGGGTATATTGTTGAAATCGAACGGGAAACGTACACTTTATTTCTTGTATGGAATATTTGAAATGAAGAAAAAACGATGATACAGGTTTTTCTTCTTCTTAGTTTAATTGCATCTCTTAACCCTTCTGGCATCATAACAAAAGAATTTATATTGTTTTAATTTTTAACCCGCGAAGGTTTTAATTTTGGTTAATTAAATTGATAAAATTATAAAAAAAAAAAACATTTTCTAAATTATCTCCCAATGACGGTAACTAAGATTGCTAATGTTGCCATAATTAATAATAGAACTTCCTCTTTATCCCATCGCGTGATATAAATTTGAAACAATTTTTTTTTGTTGTCATTTATATTAGGACTAACTACATTAGAAGTGTCCAACAGCCGGTGTAAGTTAAATGAAAGCACCAACAAAAGCTGCTGTGCAGGGATCATAGAACTTAGATTATAGATGCGACCGTTTTCCTTTTACTACTATTGACAATATCATAGGATCTATGAAATGAAAAACTAATTAACTCTCGTATACCCCCGTATTAGGTATACGGTTGTAGAAACTTATTTTTTTAAGGGTGGTTAAACGATTAACCACCCTTAAAAAAAAAAAAAAATTTTAAGCGCAGTCGTGAAGTTGCGGGGATACCCGTCATAACATTCCTTTCATTAAAGCTTATTTGGAACAACATGACTGATGGTGTGCCTGTCTGTCTTGGTGTCCAAACCAACGATTCAAATCGTACGTGAGTTTCGAAAACTCATTGTTGCGAACTATGCATACAGTGGATCAAATACTCCTGACTCGGAGGTAGATCCCCTAATCACTCGATTATCGTGAAAATAATTAACACGCGGTATTGGCATTTGGCAGGTGAGACGTGGCATTACCAGCGGAGGTTCAAGCAAGTGACGGTGTCTTGTTGCCTTTCTGGTGGAAAAGGAGACGTAGCCTGGCAACACGCGCAGCTTTTCCGCGAACCGCTCGACAGCGACAAATGCGGCCTTCAGCTGATGGCGCGTGCAGCTCAACAGCTATAAATTACAACAACGGACGGACGCTGGGCCTGCAATATTGCAAGTTCTTTGCCATTTGTTACAAAGTTACGATACCCATACACAGACAGCCCTTCCCCCACTTATATGTTTTTTTGTTACTAGGGACAATATTATTCTCTTTATATCTGTCTGTCTGTCTGCGTTTATACTGTCGACATTTGTGTTGAGTGATACGTAGGGGATGGTGGTACAAGATGATTCCTATAAGCGGGAATGCTCATGCGTCAAAGAATAGATTGTATTTTGAGGGTACAATGCGGTGGAAAATACGATAGTCACGTGAATCACCTTAACATTTATCGTGTGTAATAAAAATTCGTGTAAAATCAGCAGTGGGCGATTCTCCTCAGTCGGCTTAATGTAGTGTAATAGTGAAATAGTCCGACCACTGCGTAAAGACTTCCAGTTTCATCCAACATGTAGTGAAGTACGCCCTTGACGAGCCACTTGGTGCAACCATCTATCGGCTCCATTTCAATGCAGACCTGTCGAAAGCCGAACATAGGACAAACTACAGTTTCTCTCTGTGGTCTCACCTCGGTTACATCACTCTTGCCTGCTATTTCCGCCCAGATGCTGTAAACACCTTGGTAGGTACGGTTTAGTTCTCTCCTTTTTTTTACCGACGATGAAGATTGGATGGGACCGATATATTTTTTCCTGGATGTCTTTCAAAAGGGAAAAAAAAACTTATCCACTACTGACTAAGGCCCTGTCCGCTATGCCACTCTAACATTTCTCAGTTGATGTAATTATCTCGGCCGAAAATGGATGTAAGATTTTATTTTCTTCAGCCAATTGACATGCTAATGAAGGAATTCTTTTCTATTGTTAGGCCATTAATGTTTTCATGTCTTCAATATGGGCAACGAGTTCACGCTCTCTTGCGAGTGTAAAACCTGGTCGCCCAAATGTTTCACCCCACCTAAAGATTGCTTTTATTTATATTCCAATCGTCATTTAAAGACATTACGGGCGCAAAATTTTAGCGTCTTAAGCATTGAGGCTTCGTCCCACGCTCCACGTTTGATTTCCCTTATATAATCACGCGGCATTTTTCTGTGAGTAAATAAAAAATATTGAAAAAAAATAGATTGATGGTAACATATGGATCGTCTTGCCTCGGACCCATCTTTAGCACATGGAGTTCATAAACTTACCTCTTAGTTATCTACGGCTACCAGACCACATTTAAAACTCAATATTACAATCATTGCTTAAACTAAAAACGTAAAAGGTTGACCTCAAAGTTGGTCTTAATTTAACATTGACTTCGAAAACCCGGCCCTCACTTTACCCAAAAATTAACTAGATGGCGTTAGTTGTTTCGTCATCATATAAACATACCCCTCAGATTCATTTTGTACCACCATCTCCTTCTAAGTAATGATATTGGGATTTATTTTGAGGCTCTTCAGAAAGCTTTTTTCACGCCATAATTTATCCAAATTGTTATAAACATATTTAGAGAAAGATGAAAAATCAAAATACTAAAATTTTATTTTCTTTACAGATGTTAAAAAAAATCGCAAAATTGTTATTGGCGGCCAAAGACAATTGCTATAGAGAAAATCTTACAGATTAACTGAAAACTGCATGATGAATAACTTGTTGGTTTTGAATGTTTATGGCCATCTAAAAAAATAAAATATAATTAATCTACTATTGCATAATCTTAATATTATTTAATCATTAGTTGGTCGGCGATCTCTATTATGTTACCTACTTTAAATGCAATTAGAATAAACATTTTTCATTCCAGTTTTTCACTAATACACCAGTATAGCGCAGAAATGTGAAAGGAAATGATTAACGTATCTACATCACATAACGATGATTGTATTCGATGAAATATTTTCAATCACATAAAATGGTTATTTATTAATAAAAAAGAACATTGAATTATTTTTGTCTTATTTTTACTCCCTAGCCTGCGCAAGATCAAGTAACGGCTCGAAACTGCACCGGTGTATCGGATAAAGAATATAGTGTGTCGTCTTTTACAAGATTTTTTGTATTTTTTTGATAAAGGGGGGCAAACGAGCAGGCCGCTCGCTCACCTGATGGTAAGCGATCACCGTCGCCCGTGCACCGTGGCAAACATTTCCGTGTGAAACCCACTGTGATGTGGATTACCAACTATCTAGGTGGTGTTGTAGGAAATTTGTATTTTGTCGTCATATACGACAGTCGATCTTATCCGCAACAAGTAAACAGGACGTCAATGCAATGTCTCTTCGCAGGATGAGAACAGTATTCTATGTGTGGTCGAACCTGCACCTTATAAAGCAATCGGTGGAGCGGCATGACATGCTGTCCCGCTCTGCGGAGCACATCAAGCTTTTCAGAGGCCAGTTTGTCCTTCTAACTGAATGTACGACTGAATACACGATATGTCAACTTCAGAGACTCTGATACTGGCTGAAGCGACATGGGGTATTTTCGAAAAGAGAAGATTATTTAGCGTAGCAAGGATTTGCATTTTGTATTGTTTTTTTCTGGAGTGGACACCGGGAGGTCTGAGAAGAGCCGTGCCCACCCCAGTACCCACTTGACTACGCCAATGAGAATCGACATAGAGATTCTTTTTACCCTCCCACCCACATCAAAAATAAAAGGAATCCACAGGTAAGTAAATGTGAACCCTAAAACTAAATCAAATGCTTAGAAACACAACAGGATGACAAAATCTACTTTTTTAATTAAAACAACAATCTTTTATTAACATCTAAAAAAGTTGGCAGACAGACGGCTTGGCGATGGTAGCACCAGACGCCTCGCACCGTACATGCTGCCGCCAGTCAGCGGCATATATATTTTCATATATATATCACGGCAATTTACAAGGTAGGTAAATAAAACAACTTTAGTCAGATATGGAAAATCATATTTATTTAAACACAATTGTAGTATTTATTACAAAGATTATAAGAAAATAAACAATCAGTTCTCAAACCGACCGGTTTTTCCCGTGAGTATGATATTTTGAGTAACATGTGCACTCTCGCACTATATATAATCATCGTCGAATAAAACACAAGAAAAACACGTTATCATGTAGCTATTTAATGCAATGTAAAATAATATATCGACTTATAGAACAAAAATCGCAGAAGTTAACGATAAAATGTGTGTTACAGGTTTACGTATGAAATGATAATTCTACATATTTTACGCCTCCTTTCTTACACAGCTGAACGTGATATATTTAGTATCCTAGCTTCACTATTGTTCCTTACAACGTACTACAAACTATTGTACCTCATCGAAGAGATATGAATTATCTCTTCGATGAGGTAAATAGCAAACATCTTAAAATCACAGATACAGTATGCACTAGACTTTACTGAATAGAATTCAAAATACTATTTATAACAGAGAGCAAAATTCCAAATTCTGTAATATTTTTTTTTTATGATATTCAAATATGGAATCGCTACGTGAACCAATATGTTACGAATTGCTGGTATGTGAACTATACCTTATGGTTAAATATTTTAATCCCATGCAACATGTTCCGATTCGAAAAAAAAAGGAACGTTTCTTCTTATTTTATAGTATATCATTTGAAAAAATATCCAAATAATACATTTCTTAAAATTAAAGGTCGACGTATTTTAAAACAATAGAATATATATATATTTTAAATTTACTGTCATTAGTTACTTGCTTATGTTTTTAGAACTTCTAGCCTCGGTCTATCTTCAACTGTGTAACAATTATTAAATATACATTTTTTGTCCTCTACAAAAAGTGCCTTTTTGAGCAAAAATTCTAACTTTAGTCTCGGCTTAACCTAGTAAAATTTTGACATTTTGGTATGGCTGATGTACAAATAATAAGAGTAAGATAAACAGACCGGTAAATTGTGTAAAGGTAGACCTGGTTTAAACCGAGACCTAACATTTTACCTCATTTTGTAATACCCCTTATTAAGTAAATGTCACAAAACTGGTAAAAAAATATCACAAATGCTCCATCGACTTTGGAGGTTTTGGAGCCGAAATGGATCCGACACACTGCGTGCAGCACCAGTGTTGGTCGTCGGAATTCGCGTATCAATATATTATTTTATTTCTACGACACTCCATCCACAAGATATTGTTTTTGGCCGAGGTAAATCAGTACTATCTAAAATTAAGTTTAATTAATTATAATAAACCGGTGCGCCGGCACCGGGGATCGAACTCGGGTTGCTAGCGAGCGAACTAAGAAACACAAGGCGAGGAGGAGACGCCACTAAGCTACAACGGTTCATGTGAAATAAAATTGAAACGCGTTTACAGATTTAAAATTGAAATCATCTAAAATAATTAGCTTCAATGGTTCCGGCAGTCTTGCGGTTACATATCGGTGTCCGATTTAAGTATATCGTTAAGCGTGTTTTAATATCGCCACATTAATCATTCAATAAAGATTCCATTCCCTAATGAATGATAGGGAAACCGTCCATGAATAAGAAAACATACGTACGTTAACAGCATAGTTGTGTTATTATAAAATATATCACATGATATATTTCTAATAATAGAAAAAGTAATATAAGAAGGCTAAGATTGATACCGTTTAGTGGTTACCTTTAAACTAAATTTAATGGACGGTGGTAAAGTACTATAATATGATAACTACACGCCTTCTCGCAATTGACATATACGGAGAAGAACGCAACGGCTGTCGCTGTATCTTAAATCACTTCCCACGCATAAAGTGTTTGCGTATATCATTCACGCCCACGGCCCCACTTTGGACGCAGTCGAGCACTGCGAGCAGAAGCCTTGTCTCTTTATTTTTAGCAGCGAATTTGAGCAGATCGCACGCGTTCTCTGCCGTCAAACTATTCACCAACTTGTCCACGCACTTTTGCTCCAGATCCGGCATCATGTAATACGACGCCAGCACCAAGATCTGCTCCAAGCCTGTGTCGGGCAACGTCTGCAAATATAAGTAGTCTTTTAGATGCTGCAGTGTCTTTTTCGAGGTACCCGGGACGTCGACACGGCCCTCGGCATTCTCCCGCCAATTGCCGCTGAGCATTCGCCTTAACACTTGGCTGGAGGCTGCGAGCACGGCTTTGTGCATCTGCACGGAGCCGTCCTCGCCGCGCAGATCGAAATCCGTCAAGTCGCAATCGTCGTGCAGCGATGCGAACGAGCTGACGAGTACCGTGTACAAAACAACGGTCACGTCGAACGTGTACTGCTGCTTTCTGTTCTCCTGGATCAAATGCCAGGTGCCGTCGTCGCATGGGAAAGTTTTCTCCGCTATCCCTAATTCTTTGCTCGAGAAGTTTATCGTGTAGGATAACGTGCATTCCTGGCTGGCCTTGAAGAACCTGACGAGTATCAGGTTGTTGTACACGTTCGTATGGCCGTTGCTCACTAGCGCGGCGATGGTCTTCACTTGGAAGATTGCTGATCCGCTGATCAAGAACTCGGGACTGATTTTTGTTGTAAACGGTGTGTTGTAGTTAGTCACCGCGAAATTGACTTGTAGCGTGTTACCGCGTTGTACTAAATTTTTTGATTCCATCCTGGAAAAGAAATTTATAAAGCTGGTTAGGACAATAAACGACATTCTTATAAATGCTTAACAGGATAAGACTTTGGGTATTGTAATTATTAAGTAGCTACAGTTATAAATGTTGCATTAATTTACATACAATAAAGAAAGCCGATTTAATATATATAAAATAGGAAGATAAAATAGTGTTGTTGTATTAAATTAATTATTAGGAATAAAAAAAAAACATTTTTTTTGTAACACTCATTTTATTACTCACGGGTGACAACGAATCTGTATTTTATTACTTAATCGTGTATAGACGTAATTGTCTATGGGCCACAGCAACTATTAGTGGATAGTGCTAGATTGTTATATTACCCTTATTTATAAAAGCATAGAGGTCTATTACCATAGACTTAAGATAACTATGAATTATATTGAAATAGGTACATATGATAAAACAGTTTATGGTTCGAGATTCTCTTCATCTAATCTGTACAAACATTAGACACGTAGGCCAAAGTTCAAGGTTCTATTGTATCTAACTATGAAGAATAAAATAATTATATCATCTTAATAATGAAAAATAAATTTTAAGCATACAAAACTCCCGGATTTAGAAGCGAATCTTAAAATAAAAAAATGTTAAATTAATTTTAAAAAATAAATAGATTTACGTTTATCTAACATAAACTTTTCTTCTGATTTAAATTTCTTTGAGGTAGTCTAAAACATAATATTTTATTTAGCTATAGAAACAGAAATCTTTATATCTCGATATGTCCTCCCAATATAGATGTGCCCTCCATGGCCCAACAGAGTTATTAACGTCTTCATAAACTACCAGTACATTATGGATAAGTGGTATTTACTGTATCTAGCTCTAATATCTGCTAGCTGTACCAAGCGTCGAGGATTTCTTCGACGTTCAATTCAATATTCCGAATCCTAAAATGAAAAATAAAAACAAACATATTAAATTAAAAGTTCTCATATACACAAGATATTTAGAAAATTCATGAATTACCTCTGTATTATTTTCCGACTTTGTTTTTACTCATGTGGTAAATATTGTAGGCCAAAAATTTGATTTCTTTATCTATGGGATCTCGTGCAATATCGTGACGATTTTATTAAATGAACTATATTTTTATAGCCGTGGTAGCCGAGGCGCTATTTCGCACATAGTTCAAAGCAATTTTAAAAGCTGAATTTACCACGTACTCGGCGGTGAAGGAAAACATCTTGACCAAATAGAAATATTATTTCGCGGACGTGCAAAGTCCGCCAACCCGCAATGGAGCTGCGTGGCGGTCCCTTCCTGACTCCAAAGCTCTCTTAAATATTTGGCAGAACGCTGTAAATGCCCGATAGTATTAACAAGCTGCTACTTTTCTTTTTTTTAATTTTATTTTAAGAGAAAGAGAGAGTAGAGTTAGATGAAATGCTACTGAATGTTGCTATATTATTATCTAATGAAAGACGCTAATGTCTGTCGCATCTCACATAGATTATTGCCTACCAACTTTTCACCAAAAAGTCGCTATCTCTCCGATAAGGCTAAAGGACTACGGAACTCTAGGTCCAAACTATATAATTAAATAACAGCTTAATCATTCGGTATTCTGATGTAATAAAACTTTTAGCTCTAAAAGTAGAATCAATAAAAGTAAGAAAAAATAACAAAAAAGTTAAAAATTGGAATTACTTAACCAAAACAGTAAGTAGTAGGTAAAAAAAAATGTTTTTGGAGAGATTTAGAATTATGCCATGTCGATCAATGGATATATGAATTAATATCCTTATTGAGCAGATCTTGAGAACACTTCAAAGATGATTTAATTAGAATCCAATGCAGTCTTCCACTGACGGTGAATTTTAGTACTAGTATTTACTGGGGTAGCTTACTCGTAGCCAATCTACCATTTCGAGGGTATTCATCATTTCAGCCTATCAGAAGTCCACTGCTGAACATAGGCCTCCCCCAAAGATTGCCACGAAGCTCGGTCGAGGGTATTGTCAGTTATCAAACTTGGTTTAAAAATTCCTCATCCGTGACAGTCGGTAAATAGTCCCCTGCAGTACATGGCCACTCACGAGGAATTTGCCATATTCACCACGCTCGGTATGCATATTGGCGTCCGCGTTACCGGACGCCTCGCATCTCAGACGCTGCTGACGTTTGAAGAATTCATCTGGGCGTTTGATAGTCCATTTATTGCAAGCAAGATAAATAGACTATACAACGTCACGCTAAGATGTCACGGCCATAGAACCGGAGCAGTAACCATACACTGGTCATGTATTTATTTTTTATTTATTTAACTTCATATACATGAAAATGTATATAGGCTGACTTAATGCCAGAAGCATTCTCTACCAGTCAACCTTTGGACGATGCGGAGATGAAATGAAGTAGGTGTAGGTGATTGAATAGAGAACTAAAGAGAGGAAAAAAAAATATATATAATAAATGTAAATCTATATGTACATGCAATATTTAAATACGCATACAATAATAAATACGTATATAAAAAAAAAATACATACACACGTACGTACATACATTTGTAATTTTTAAATATATTAATAAATTAAATATTAAATATATATAAAAATAGACTATTACTGAGAATTTCTGCCATTTTTTAAGAATATATTCCTTAGCTTTCTTTTTAAATATGTACCGACTGTTAGCTGCTCTGATGTCGAGTGGGAGCGCATTCCAAAGAAATACGGATTGAACAGGGGAGGATGAACGGACAAAGCATGAGGTATGTGAGGGACACTGGAGCAGGAGATTATTAGACGAACGTAGGGTTCTGTCATGGTTTGAGCAAAGGTAACGAAAGTTGGAAGACAAGTAGGAGACCTCAGGATAGAATAGAGGGTAGTGAGAGCGCGCAGACTTCGGCGCTGACGAATAGGTAACCAATTTAACTGTGAACGATAAGTAGATACATGATCATACTTACGAAGGTTAAAAATGAATCGAATGCAGTTATTGAGAAGACGATCGTATTTGTTAAGGAGATCTGCATTCAGGTCAAAATAACACACATCACCATAGTCAATAAGAGGAAAAATTAAGGTTTGAATTATGGTGAATTTTAGTCTTGGATGGGAGAAAATTTTTCAGGCGATAGAGAGTTCTTAGGGTACCTGTGACTTTCTGGCTGACATTCTTGACTTGAGTTTGCCAGCTAAGAGTGGAGTCGATGTGTAGGCCAAGGTCTTTAACAGAAGGACACAAATCTACTACAGTGCCATTAAAAATTATCGCAGGTAATGCTGCTGTATTAAGTCTCCTCAGAATCCGATAACTACCTAATATTATAGGTTGACACTTAGATGGGTTAACAGTTAAACCAAACTTATCAGACCAGCTCTTAATATATTCTAGGTCCCTGTTAACCTTATCCACCGCACTAGCCACACAATCGACAGTTGCCTGTGAGTACAACTGTAGGTCATCGGCATACAGATGATATGCACACTGAAGATGCTGGGTGATGAGATTAATAAATAATGAAAATAATAAAGGAGATAGAATTCCGCCTTGTGGAACGCCAGCATATATGTCGCACCAACTAGAAAATGCCTCATCGATACGGACCGACTGCTGACGCCCTCAAAGATAGGTTGAGAACCATTCCAGTGCCTTGAGAGAGATGATAGAATGGGAAAGGACAGATAGTATGTCGTGACTGATGTTATTAAAAGCATTCGAAAAGTCAACCAAGGCCAGCACAGTGACCTTCGTATCCTCCATCCCAGCTCTAATATCACCAGTAACTTTGAGGAGCGCAGAAATAGTACTGTGACCTGGTCTGAAACCAGACTGCATCGAACTAAGTAAACTGTTTTGATAGACATGTTGAGACAGCTGCTTGTGCACGCAGGCTTCAAGTACTTTCGATAGGAAGGGAAGAATGGATATAGGACGGAAGTGATTGGTTAGAGAAGGATTCGGGGTCTTAGGCAGAGGGATAACGTGGGCTTTGCGCCACAGTGAAGGAAAAGTAGCAGAATCTAGGAAGAAGTTGTTGATGTTAGAAATAGGAAGCAGGAGATGGTCCAGGATATTAACTATCATTTGACGACCGATGTTATCGTAGCCGATGTTATCGTAGAAGTAGATTTGATGGAAGGTCTTCTTGATCTCATCCGAGGCAACTGGAGAGAAGTTAAAAAGATCGATATTGAGACGAGGTGAACCCATTAAGTGATCAACTGTGTGACACTTAGTTAGGTCATCCACAGGAGTGTGAGAGGCGAAATGACGATTGAGGTCATCCAAACCAATTGTCCCACGGAGCTCACAATATGGCTGCCTACCGATTCCCATTGTCCTAAGGAACTTCCAAGTATCAGCCGGGGAAGAAGAAGTAATATTATTAAGAATATGTCGACGTTTAGCGTTACGTATCATCTGATGTACTCATCATGAGAATGAAACAGTCATGTAGAATGCAAATTTACGCACAGATAGTGCTCGAATATATTACATAATTCATACACAGGTATTTTAATCGTATAGTATTCTTCTTTTCTGGCATTATCGCCTTGCTTATCAAGACAGTTGGCGATACGCCTCGAACACGCTAGAATCATAATTAAACGTCTCACCCCGTCACCGGACTAGATAACTAAGGTCATATTTAAGATGGTTACCCAATCTGTCGGAAGTCATGACGGCAAATACCATAGTTATCTTACAGGACTTTTTTTTTTAAATAAAGAAGAATAATTTTTGAAATAGAAGTAGTAGTTTTCGAGTTATGAAACAAACACACTTTTTCTTTATAATATTATTAAATTAAAAACCAGTACTAGTAGGTAAGCAGATTACGATCTTTAATAAACTAAAACTTGTCTGGGGCCTGTTTAACAACCGGGATGCATTTAATGGATGCGCGTCTCGGGATGCAAGGTAACAGCGAAAGATCTTAGGAGTTTATTTTAGGTACGGACAACTCGATCTAAAGGCCCGGATTCATTCGCACTCAGACTTTATTTTAATGAGAGTTTAACTTTAGATCGAAATTATGTTTAATACCACTCCGAATTTGACGAAGGCAAAGTCTTGTTGAAATATGAAGTAGCGTTATTTATTACTTTGGTAGCAAAGTAAACTTCAATATAATATGTATTTACTTTACGTAGTGCCTCACATTGTTTGATATATATATCACATATTCATATATATGTATATAGGAACTCATTTTTATATGGACGTATTATACGCATGATTGTCGACCGCCGCCATGTTACATTATTGAACATTGTATGTTGTCAAATGTAGCTGGTGAAATATTTTTACAAATGTCACTAAGTTAGTTTTCATCGCTACTTGAATTTGAGTCGTACTTTACTAAGCAATGACGAAGAAGCGACTGTGATACTCAAAAATATTAAAGTAAACTTTGAAATCGGTAGCATACTTAGCGACGATGACTTTCGATGTAAAGTAAAGTTGTGTTTATGAATCTAGCCCGCAGTGTCAGTAACAATTAAGATAACGAATTGAAAAATAAATGATTACTTATTTGAGACTCGTTATAGAAAGGTTATTTAAGGAGAGGTGGACCGCGTTGGGATAATCATTACGATAACAACAGGGCAAGATGAGGCGCGTTGTACTCTTATTTGCGGGTAAGTGAATATTTTTAATTTTGTTTATCTCAGCTTTATTGCACTATAATAAAGCCCTACGAACAATGTCAATTATGTAAATTGTATCTAGACGAAAATGAAAAAAATTAAAACTCTTTATTCTTCGATGTAAGAAAGATGATTTCGTTTTTCTTCCTCCGTTTCGTAATGAGGCTTCTTTGTCGGACGTTTTAAGTATGTTTTAAAAAATCTTTTTATATGTTTTTATTCAAATTATTGATAAACAAGTAAATTTTAAACTAAGTTTTAGAGAAGCTATCGATTTCTAACCCTATTTTCCAACTCCCAGTGGTGGAATATTTTTTTCAAACTTAAATAGGACCCGTTTATCTCCCGGTATGCAATTAATAAAAAGAATCATCGACATCGTCTCGCAGTCGGCGAAGATGTCGCGTAAGATACATCCAAAAAAAAATACAGACCTCAATTTGACGTCGCTTGAAAATATAGTTCTGCTATTATATGGATGACATGAAGGAGAAAAGAGATGATTGCCGACAACGTTTTACGTAATTATACCTATTAAAACATTATTAACAGAGGATAGTTCTGATATGATGCGATAAAGAAAGTAATAATTTCGATATATATGTTAGAACAAAATTTAAATTAAAAAACTATTAGGTTAAAAAGTGTTGTTTGTGTTTTATTAGCAGACGTGCATTTAAATTAAGATCTTTGCTAAACTTGTTTATAGTTAGCAGGGTTTATACAATAAAGTTAAAGATAAAAAAAAACTTGTTTATCGTTATACCCCCCCACAGCGGCGATAACAACTGTTACTTTGCTTTGTTTATTACAAATAAGGTATCAAAAGTTTTAAAATGAACCACGTGTCAATTATTTTTTAAAATTCTTCAATTGTATAGTTATCTAACATTATGTTATTTATTATATTTCGGACAGTAGGTATCTACTGATGTATATTTAAAATTTAGTTTTAGAAGACTTCAAAAATGAAAGTAAAATTTGTCAAATTCGACTGTAATTTTTTTGTACACATATGTTAACCGATTTCTCGAGCATTTCTTAACCGATCGAGGATTATTCTAATTACAGCTGGAAATACTTACAGTCAATGTAATGTACTTATGTGAAACAACCCAAAAGTTTGTTTCTGATATAATAATTATACATATTTAAATACCTTCCTAAGCGTTCATGAACCTTTAATTTCGTTGCATTTTTATGGCATTACCAAACGAATACCAAATTGTGTGTAGGTGTAATGTATCCCAACACCTGTATGGCAGCACCGTTTAATTTTCTAAGAATAGATACAAAACTGGTTTAAATTAGTTGTAATTAATGTATAGCTTCATACTTAAAACAATAATTTTATATTTAAATAGTGACCCGGTGCCGGCTTCGCGCGGAGGTGAATAATTTTTTTTTTTGAAGAATTTGATTATAAGCAACGTTAATGGTTTCATAGACAAAGTTAAAGATACTTCAAAGGCTTTGAAGTAAACCATTATTTTTATCCTTAAAGAATACGCATGTGTTGGCTAGGACTTTTTTTAGACCTTTTTGGGGCCTGGAATTCTGAAGTACAATAATTCTATGTAACTCTTACATGACATTTCTTTACTTCTATAGACTAAATGTGAATGTTTTATACATTTATACACATAAAACCTCGTGAAATGTTCTAATTGAAACCACATTGAAAATCATTCGGAAGTTTAGAAGTTTTAAGAAAATACACAGGCAAACGCGGATTGCCACATCGTTTTATACTATTTACTAGATAACCGCGCAAGCGTCGCACGGACAGGTCTGTATATATATACAATAAAATGTGTGATGACCTTGTGTGTTATAGATATAAATCTTTCTCGTAAATCTCTCGACTCCTGCGAGCGTCGCACGATCTCTGCGTTCCTTGGCCTCTAAAACTTAAGTTACTCCCACAAAAGTTTTCCTCTGTATATGGATATGATCGATGTGTTTCCTTATTATACCCAATTCCGTTTTAATCCCTCCTCCAGTCTGGGTTAGAATGTTCGAGAATCTACACCCGGTCGCAAATCGAAAACACCCTTACTAACTTGTACCAGTCGCCTTGATTTGTAGCTTCTGTGCAAGTTCTACTCTTGCCTCTAGCGCTTCCTTTGCTCTAAGTAGACCAAAGCGCGAATGTAACAATTGCGTGCGTGGTAGAGCGAAGCGCTTGCTGCTGCTCGAACGGGCCGGCCTGGTCCATGTCAACACCAGGCCACCAAAAGTAGCTGCGCGCTGTACTTTTAATTTTAACTGCCCCGAAATCACCCTCGTGTCGTTTCTTTTAAAATTGTATGCCTAATAATGTCGGGCACAATATAGCCCCACAATACAGAGCCTCATTCCAAATATGACTCATTACGTCAAAAAAAAATTAGTTTATCCTCTTTTGCAATTATTTGGCCATCCTGAATTAATATATCTCACGACCCGTTATAATAAGACACACCTTTTGACGTTTTAACTTCAAATAGCTTCACTAGTCACTGGTAAGTAATCTTGAATATTTTTTTTTAAATAGGTTTTAAGTAGGCTTCTCGTATATCGTAGGTGTACGCCAACAATATACTTGCCCATCTCTGAAGCCAACTAGCAGCCATCATTGTTATGCCCTTTTTGGTTTCAAACTAGCTGCTGCTGGTGTCAATCACCAGCAGCAGCCAGTTTATGGTCCGTTTTTAACGTGAAATTTGTACTATACAAATACCGGTGATGTTTTTTTTACCCCATAAATTATAGAAATTGTCTCTTTTTCTATTTGTGAGTAATGTGTTAGGAACTCTGGCTGGTTAAGAACCCGGGAAGCGTATGCGCGTTAACGGCACCGTAACCAACGCAGCTGGCCTCCGTCGTCAGCACCAGCGGCAGTTCTGGGGAATAATGCCAAAGTCCTCGCTTGACGACTAAAAGATATTAAAGGCATTTTGGCCTTTAATAAACTATACAGCGGTAATAAGATTGTACTTAGGTTCTTGAGGACTACACGATCAAGATGTAAAAAATGAAATGAAAGCGGCATCAAATCCACTTTCAATTGATTCTTCACAATCGATCATCGGTATTTACATCAAATGTTTCCATTTTGCCAAGTGACATCGTAATACAAATGAACCATACATTTGTTTATACGCGCAATTCCACACCACGTCGCCAATCTGTAGTGTCGACCGGGGACTTAAATATCGGAGCGAATAAGAGGTCTGCTCGGTCTAGAGGTTTGATCCAAGGAGAACGTGACCTGCCTACATTATTACCTATAATACTTTTATCATCTTAAACTAAACTACCCTAAGATTTTTTTTATCACTTCTTTTTGGGGGCACGCTAATTCTGGAAAGTTGAAGTTCATATTTTTTTGTGCGCCGTCCCGACCCCTTGCCACTGTGTTTTGAGCAAAAATCGAAGTAAATTATTTTTTCAATTTTTTTTCACTTTTTATGGCAATTTTTCGATATTGTCGAATTTTTCTTTGGGAGCACTGCGTGCCTCCACAAGAAAAACCCTACATATAATACATAGATGATGGTATTGGAATCAACTTAGAAGTTTAGAAACGAATACACAACAAACGCTGGTGGCGAGTTTGTTTTAATTATTGAATAAAGACAAATAGATTCATAGATATAGATTAAACCTAACTTTCTTTACATGGGATAGTAGGTGCACAAATTAGAGATAATTTTTGCAAACACTTAAAAAATTATTTAATATCCATACTTTCATTATTTTATAGTCGCAATCTCAATGGCCAGCTCCAACGAATTCTTTTTCCTGGGGCATGAATATTCCAGAACTCCGTTAGGAGATCAGATTGACAAGGCCTCTGTGAAAATACTCAAGGTAAGAAAGTACTCGAGAAAGTTTAATTTCACAATTAAGTTACATTTTGTGGAAATAAAAATTTATGTCGGAGATCCCTAGTAATATATTATTATAGAATATAAAATAATCATCTTGATAAAACGAGCTGGCAAATAAAACCCAATGAATTTATCATTGGTCCATCTTTTTTTTTGTGGGATAGGTGGCAAATGAGGTATGGGGTACACCTGAAGGTAGGTGATTACCGTCGTCGCCCACGTACATCTGCAACATCAGAGGTGCTGCAGCTGCCTTGCCAGCCTTTAAAGACATTTGGGAGCTGGGAGGGGGAGTAGGCCTCCGGTTACCTCGCTCACCGATCGAAGCGCAGAAGCACAAAATGCCTCGTATTTCACGCCGGTATTCTGCGAGACCGAGGCACCAACCAAAAGTCGCCGCTTGCCTCTACCATCTCTTTGGGAGCTATGATGCCTATGCTCTAACAATATCTAATCACGTGATAATTACTAGAGCCTTGCCACATTCGCCGGCTAACATAGAAGTTAACAAGTACAATGTTTGCAGGAATCCTATCTATCATCCAGCGACTCTAATGTGGTTACGTCACCTTTGGGAGTGTTACTGCTTCTGTCGCTGTATTCTTCAGGTGTTCATGGTAAGAGCAGGGAAGAGATCATGAATCTTCTCGGGGGCACTGAATACAAGGAGGTAAGACTCGCTATTTTTGCACCAATTATAATATGTCAAATTTCACAATTATGTATTTGTATTATACACCGAATAAAAAACTGGCAACAATTTTATTACACAAGACATTTTACGAAATCGACAAAGTATAGACGTTTAATTAAATGGTTTTTTTTTATTGTGATAACTTGTTACACGATTAAGTAAAGTAAATGTGCGATTGCTGGCCTCCTCTCAATGATTGTGAGGGTTTTGGAGCCCGAAAGAGTGCGCCACGCTGCTCCAGTGCAGGTTGGCATACTTCGTATTCTCAAACATACAGATTTCCTCAAAATGTTTTTCTTCACCGCCGAGCACGTGGTGAATTCAGCACTTATTTTCAACTCCAGGATTCAAACCCAGGTCACATGCGGACACGTTTCAATGTTTAAATTCCCATTACCATGTTCAAATTCGACTATGATAGCATAGTTAATTACTTGCAGCTGTTCGATTCATACGGTCACCTCAGCAATCGATTTGGATCGATGGACTCCAGCTACCTGACTCTGGCGAACAAAGTGTACGTAGCTAAGGAATACACGGTGGGTGAGGAGTTCTCTTACGCGGCCCGCACGTACAACAGCGAAGTTGAGGCAATCGACTTCAAAGATCCGAAATCGGCCGCGGCAATTATCAATCAATGGGTAAGTAGTTTTAACAAATAATTTTCATTAAATGGAAGAGACGGCAAACGGGCAAGTGGTTCACCTGATGGTAAGTGATTACATACATCTGCAGCACCATAGATGCTGCAGGTGCGTTGCCGGTCTTTAAGGATATTTGGAAGATAAGAGGGAAGACGAGGGGAATTGGGAGCGGGTGTGGGCCTCCGGTTACCTCACTCACCGAACGAAACGCAGAAGCACAAGATGCCTCTACTTCACGGCGGTATTCTGCGAGGCCGTGGTACCAATCCGGTTGAGCCGGCTCATTCGAGCAGCAGCAAAAGTCCTCTTTTATTGGAGAATCCCCAAACCTTTCTTCCCGTGGGTACCGTAATTGGTGATTAACGGAATTGTCTTAAAAAATTCATGGTAGTACATGGAACCAACACCTGCGTTCACCAGGTTCGCCACTCAGCTAAGGCGAAATAAGATTGCAGAAGTCCGTTTGGCTACGTTTTATCGTTCCAATTGGAAATCCTTAGTGCATACACCTATAGATTGAAAGGACGAGTGCTTAATATACATTGTAAGAGACGGAAGATACCAAAGCGCCAAAAAATAAAGATTTAACAACGATTACAAGAAAAAAAGTGCCTCAAATAATTATTAAATTTAGTATTTTCAATGACACTAGACCAAAATAAAAATCGGAAGTAGACCAAAACGTGTTAACTTGTAGCAACAAAGGCATATTTCTTAACAAAATTTTAATCAGTAAGATATTATCCCCAACTCTCCGGCAGGAGGCAAAAATAACCGACTAATGGATATGCCAGAACAATCTCGTGGTAAACGGTGGAATAGTGGTCTCGAATATGCCAAACCTACATTTTCCGGACAAATTATGTGCAGCAGCATCTAAGGTGTCTGGTTCTGCTATCGGGTTGCCAAATGTTATGATTACAGCATATCCTATTGTCTAGCAGTTGACAGGGTCTATTTACTCCCTGTTTTCTTTATTACTCTGTGTAAGCCCACAGATAGCCCTTTCCATTGAAGCGCTATTTCGTCGCTAGTCCAGTCGTAGCCGGTTCAACTGGCCGGCCACCAACAGTCGGTTATCAGAGACTAGTCCGTCTGCCGGCAGGGTACACGTAGTACAGATAAGGTTGACGTTTGAAGAAAAAGTTGGTATATTCCCCTTACACCGTGGACAGATTAAAGGCTGTTAAAAAGAAGACATGTGCCAGGAGGGCATTATAAAGCTAAAACACTCTAAATCATGATTTTACATCTGCGTATACTTTCACAGGCCGATGAAAAGTCAAAGGGTCACATTAAAGATCCCGTATCTGAAAAGCTGTTGGACGAGACCATGGCGGCCGCACTCTTCAACATCATATTCTTCCAGGTAACAACAGCACTACTGGAATCACTTGAAATGGCTCACTGAACTACAGCGGAAGGGAATTTTGTAATACTTTTTGGGTAATCGTCACAGTAGGTTAATGAGACTATTCGACGGCGATTTTGTTCTCAAACGGATACTCTACGTTCAAAGTACGGTTAGAACACCCCAAGCCATTGTTAATGATTCGTAAAAGTGTAGTTAAATTTGTTATCAGGTCTGTAAAGGATGCAGTTTTAGTGTAACTACAAACATACTTCCTAGTACCATTGATACATGTGTTTATTCAAAGGAGAAGGTGTTGCAATTAACCCATCCTCCAGATCCTACCTAGCTTCAAAAAATGTTTGGTTTTGTCGGAATTTCAAAAAGCATTTTCAGAAAAACGGAACAATGTAAAAAATATTATTCTGCAATTAAAAGATTTCAAGGTTTTTTGATTTTACATAATATTACGCGTCAAACATCTACAGGGTCACTGGCATGTTCCGTTTAAAGCAGCGGAGACTGAGGATAAAGACTTCCACGTGAACAGGACGCTGACCGTCAAGAAACCCATGATGCATCTGCAGGACTCCCTCTTCTACACTGAAGATGACGAAATAGGAGCTAAGGTACGACACAAGTTGCGAATGATTTAAATGTCAACCCAGGCTCCTCAAGCAATGTTAAGGTTGAATTCCTATACGTGTTATATACTTTCAATACCTATAAGGGTCTACGGTCACACCTAACTAGGTTATCAGGATGTATGCAATGTAATTGTTTCAATCCAACACAGATGATCGAATTGCCGTACCAAGAAGCCAGATTCCGCATGGTCGTGTTACTGCCTAACGAAGTGGACGGGCTCTCGTCGGTCCTGGAGAAAGTGGCCGAAAAGGGTTTACTAGATGACGTGTTCGCTCTGAGCCCAGCAGGCAGGGAAATCAAATTGTGTATGCCTAAATTCGACATCAAGAGTAGCCTCGACTTCACTCAGATACTGCCGAAGGTTGGTTTGGTTATGTTAGTTTATTTTGCCGATCTGGTGTAGGTTTTATCTCTAAACATATCGTCGTACTAAGCAGTACGTTGAAAACGATCAGCTTCCGCTATAGCATTTATCTCCTCGTTATTAACATTCGCCTTAAAACGTCCATGACACTTACGCTAATGCTCCGAACGGATGCATTCAAACTATCGAAAACCGGTTTTAGCGTTCGTTTGTGTTGTTAGTCCCGTACATACTAATGATATTGTAAGTCGTCTTAGTTGTGCTGATGCTGCAGGGAAACTCGGATTCAAATAATTTTCAATTTCTCTGTTTAATTTTCAAGACAATGGCACATAAACAAAACTTAAGTACAGAGAAACAAATGAAGAAGTAGAATGTAACCACAATACATAACAGATTCAGACTTACAAAATGCTGCAGTAAATGTTTTTTGTTTTATTTTAAAATCGTATTAGAATAAAATCTATCCAAAGTGGCCAGTAGTAAAATCAGTAAAGTTATGAATTTGCACCAGAGAATATAAAACCAGAAAATGTTAGTAAATACCTATTCTCTGAAGCATGCAGTTGTCGTTTGCTGTAAAAAAACAATGTTTTTAATTCAAAAGTCCGTGCCCGTCACATATTTATGTTACCGAGTTCAACGTATTGTTTTTATTTCTAACATCTTAAATATAACATGCGTTGCCTTGCCATGCCTGCCGAACTTGATAGAATCTACTTCGATCATAAGATTCCTTGATATCAGGATGAGAACTGCCCGTAACGTTACATTTTCTGTCAGCTGGGCGTGAGCGGGATATTTGCTGAACCAGCTGCGGGAATAGTGAAAGAGCGCGGTGTTGCCGTATCAAAGTTCTTCCAAGAAGCCATCGTGAAAGTCGACGAAGAAGGTGCTACTGCTGGGGCTTTCACTGGTAAACTTTCTTACAACTACTTAACTAATATCATGAGTTAGTCATCCCACTTTTAAGCCACCTTTATCTTATCGATAGTGCGATATTTTATATTAATAATAAATTAGAGAGACCCAAAAAAATGTATACGTGAAGAGAACGATATTTTTTACATTACAATATTACATAATATTTTTTTTTTAATATTACGATTGGTCAAAGAGTATGACACAATAAGCACTAAAGCTTATTTGTCACTACTCATCGTAGCCAAACGGACTTCCGCTATCCACCTTTCGCCTCGCCGAGAGACGGAGCGTGACGGGTGGCAACACTCGTCGCAGATTGTGCTTCCGAAGAATGCCATGAGATTTTTGAGGCTTTTCCCTTAGTCATCTCCTACGAGGAGAAAGAAAACGTGCGGATTTGCCATAATCAATACTTTTGATGGATTTATTGAATGCTGTGTTCAATCAGGTTTGAGATGATTGTTCCATCACCAGTTGGAGTCCACAGTTTTATCTGTTCAAGGCGCATGGCATAAAATCTTTGAAATGAAATCCGCATGTTTCACATTTCAATATGCAACATAGTATAGCCACTGGGAGTCACTAGTGTTATCCAAAAGTATTTTTTTTGGAAATATGATGATTATTCAATTATTTTGAAAATGTATGGTGACAGAGAAATAAATTGCTGTTTTTACAGGAGCTATTGCAGTACCTATGTCTTCGAACTCCAAACCACCAAAACCTTTGAACTTCAGAGTGGATCATCCTTTCCTCTTTGCTATCCTTTTCGAGGATAAGGTACTCTTCACTGGCACCTATACTCATTAAGTGGTGTGAAAAAGTATTTGTGAATGTTTGAAAATAAATGCTATATTTGTTCTTTTAAATTGCTTATATTATATTGGTGATGGAGAATGTAATAAATAAGTAATTTTCATGTAAAAGTTTAATCTTTTTTCAACAAACAAAAGAGGAGGAGGTAATCTATCTGTATTTTTTTGTATGTATATTATATACCCTCGCCAAATGTGAACCGATTTAAACCATTCTTTTATTTATTGAATATCCTACTCGAGTGTGGACAAATGTAAATTTAACGTTGAAGTTTAAAATCGGAAACCTGTTAACCTAGCAGTTAGAATTTGTCTATTTAACAATTTAAAATTTTTTGAAGTCCATTGTTTCCCTAAAACTTTTTTTTAATTCACTTGTTGTGTCACAAAGGTTTGGAAGCAGTCACAATACTTCTATTTGCAGAAAAGCATAAAATTATGCAAGCAAATTAAAAAGCAATTATACAATGAATATGCACAAAAGTAAGACAATGAATATGACATTTTAAGACAAAAAGATAAGAAGGTAATTAAAACTTTACAGCTCTTATTATAAGATAGACACAATTTGTGTAAAGGTTGTCTGGAAGGTATAGCTTTTAGCAATAAAATTGCACATTGTACTGACATTAGAGTAAAATTAATTGAGGTGTAAATATACTAGGACAATGCTGGAGAGGTTAACATTTGGAGAAAGAGCTCCAAATGTTAACCTCTCCAGCATGTGGAGCAAATTTCTTGCCAACAAATGATGCACTGGTAACCTAATAAAATATAAATATAAATTTGCCAAAATCACATTCCACAGACTCATGATGGGGAGCTGCATCACTATTGTGAAGGTACCGAAACTATACTCATACACACACCAACCTACTTGCCAGTGTGGTGAGAAGGAGGCAAATCTTCCAAGAAATGATTTTTGCTAGCTCTTCTTGAAGAGGCCTTTGTTCAGCAGTGGACTAAAATAGGCTGACATGGTAATAGTACCAATTTTTGTATGTTTTAGAGTACAATTAAGTGTATTCTATCTATCACCTATAGATAGAATAAACTTAGTATTCCATGTATCACCATTGTGTAATAAAGTACATGGCAGGTGTATAATAACTTTGTTATACTCTTACCTGAGATTCATTGCTGTTTATTCACCAATCAGCTTGGCAACAATTTGAGTCCAACCTTAACACACCAAATCATTGTTAAATGTACATACACATAGATAATATATTCTACTAAGTTGGGTACTCCCTGTGTCCTTCATAGAACTTTCAAAGCATATTATGTTATCTTTAAAATGAAACACTTCACACAACTAACTTAAACAGTATGAAGGTTAGGCATATTATGATTTAAGATTACTGTGCAAGTATGCTTACATTGTATGCAGTAATGTTTTAGTGACATCCTTTAAACTTTATTCTCTGATAAAAAGAATAAAACAATCACTGAAAGAAATGTATGTTAACACAAGCAAACATTCATCTGTGTATAAACCTTGGAACAATTATCTTATTTTGTGAACACAACATTTCAATGGAATTTAAATAATTAAGTTTGTGAGGTCATGGAGAATAGCCAATAAATAAAACAAAGTGCTTCTAATTTATATCTAATAAATAACATACAATATAATTCGTTAATAGATAAATCGGGAAACAAACATTCGAATAAACAAAGGCACCAAAGAATCAGACATCTGTAGCAGATATCTGATATGTCATAACGCAAAATTAGATGTTACATATATATATAGAACAAATAACATAAACATACCTTCGAATGTGCTTTAAAAAAAGGAAAGTAATGTAGTAAGAGTAGTAGTTACTAAATATTAAAAAAATAATAATACTGAAGAAAAGTAACGGAAAATTAGTAGATAAGGAACGAAATAAAACGAAAGTTATTAAGCGTATCGTATGGTTTGTTTTGATTGGATATTAAAACAAAACTGTAGACAGTTCGACAGTTATTCTATACTCTATGATTATTGGATTGGAGCATAGACGAACAAGTAGCTAAATACACGGAACAAATTACTTGGTTCGAGCTTATATACTAAGGTGGAGTTAGCTATACATGCTTCAATTTGAAGATGTGTTGTTTACCATTGCTGCCTTTTTTATCTAACACATATTTCAAGAACCCCCAAATATTTACATATAATAAACTGACAAGGAGGAAGTTTGAGTTTGGATAGAGTAGAAGGTAATTCCACAACTTTTTTATTTTTGTTGTCTGTCTGTCGGCTGGTTTGCGCGCGTACCTCGTGAAAACGGCAATGCCGATTTCAATACAATTGTCTTCGTTGTGTAGCTCATAGTTTGACTTTAAAAACTGCAAGTTAAATTTAGATTCCTTAAGTAGATCCAACGTTACAGCTGGAGTTCTTTTGTATTATAATGATTTCCTGTGTTTACATGAACACTACATTTTTGAAATTTAAAATTTATGCGACAAATTCCGTAAATATTAGTTTTCATTTATTTAATTTCAAATCTTTCGGATTATGCTAACCCATATAAAGTAGGGGTTACAATTGTCTGGCTATTTCGAACGAACGAACGAACCATATACCGAATATCGTGAATGATTACAGAATACTGGAAGCTAGGAGCTTACCGTTCATGCACAAGACATACAAATCAATGCCTGCCGGCAGGCTGTGAGTAGATTTCTTTTATTTTTAGACAAAGTAGTAGTATAATAGTTGTAGTATCCATTTGTGTTTAGTGTCCCACTTTATCGGCTCCTTCTGTCGGCAAAACGCCAATGATCGGATGAAGCGAGAGCGCGAGTGTCAAAACTACGAACTAAGAATTTATCGTGTAAGAGAATATAGCCATACTAAGAACATAGAACATTGCTTCGCGTCTATAAGTATACCATGTTTATGCCGTGATACAATAAACATACCAAATTTTTAAAGAAAATATGATTTATCTCATTGATGATTATTATTTAATTGTCATTCTGTTTTGTGATTAAATAATAAACAAGTAAATACAGCAAGTGCCTATATCGCCTACAAAAATTTCAATTCAAGGCCGAAGGCCGCTAATTTTCCTTTTGGATCTATCAGTCCAACAAATAGGAAGCAAAAGTTTTAACAATATTTCAAATAGTTTAATTTGCAATTACATCATAAATATGGAAATTGTGCAAATTACGCGTTTTCTGTTTGGCTTGTAGCCGATGTGAAAACTTATGATTGTGCTTTATATTAATTTCTGTGTATTTCGGGTTTTGATGTATAATATTGATAGTCAATTCATCAATTAATTTTCGAATTTTTGCTTTTTCGTTTTGGTGCCATCAGTACAATAGGACCACAGTAAAAATTGGCTATTGTTTTACCGCTAATATTCTTGAACAAGTTTTCAAGCTCGATGGGATTTATATCCAAAAATTGATATAATATAACTTTAACACTGGCAGATAGCTAATTACTGTTGCCATATACATATATATGTATGGCAACAGTGTTTGACTATATATATAGACTTTGAGCCCGTGAAAGGAAAATAAAGAACGAGTGATTGCCTGGGGAAGGGACATGAAAGTAATAGGTAGAACAGTACTTATAATATCCATGCTTAGTGAGCCACAGAGTGTATTAGTGTCATGTATTAATGCACTCTGTGATTAATGAGTACTGAGTACATGAACTGAGTAATGGCCAAACGTTTCAAGAAATGCATCCTGATTTTAGTAGCGCTTTTTTTGAGAGGCAAATGTACAGTACTTTACTTAAATAGGCTAATTGAGACGAATAAAGAAAATGTATTTTTTCTTTTTCTTCTTTTATTTGCGCAAAATTAGAAACTAAAAATATTCGATCTTTTGTCATATTTAACTATGTTTATAAAATAGGTTCCCTTTCAAGGACCATTAGTCCCTATGTGACTCGTAACGGAAGTATTTAAATTATTTCAATGTTATGACATGTAATCAAATTGAAATAACTGTATCTGTTTGTCCTAATAACACAAAACCAAAACTGAGTTGTTGTTCGTCTGTCTGTTTGGTTTAATGGCAAAACCATCTAATCAATGTTGTCGAAAATTGCTATGACTCCACATCTAATCATAATGCCTATAATCAAGCATACTGTCATAAAAAAAGAAAAATTTATTATAATGAAACGTCTGACGTAGGTGGCGCGAAAAGTATTTGAAATAAAATTTATTATCAACTAGACCAAAGCGCCAACGAGCATAGCTATGAACCATCATCTCGACAGTAATCTGTACTGTCCAAATCCGATTGAGATCATATTCAAGGAATATGATCTCAATCGGTCCAGTCGTCAAAAGTTACACGATCTTATGCAGGCCTAATCTTATCACCTACCAGACTAAATTTTTATATTATTTGGATCAACTTCAAATTACTCACGTTTAAGAGCGCATGGCTAATCTTAGAGGGACAGACTGATGGAAGATATTTTATTAGGTCTTCACATAGTGCCTACTGGCAGTTGGCGAGATTTTCGAAGTCAGAAACTGTCGCATCAAGGCCTCCTCTGATCAGCCCTAGTGGATAACTAGCATACGTGGTTAAGAAAAAGATAAGATCCAATCCATCTTCAGAAGGTGGAAGATGAAGTAGAACGTAGAACTTCGCTGCCATGGACGGCTGATCCATTACTACTAATCATTATGAAGCATCGATATAAATCCTATAAAAAGAGCAAAGCAGTCTTGTTCACCAGCAGGAACGTTTCCAAACTTATCACTACTAACAAATTCTCCCAGATATAACGTTCAAAAAGTAAAATAGTTAGCAGTCTCCCTATACCGCAGACTGTCCTTGGATAACCATATTAAAAATGTAAGGGATAAGGCGGCTTTCTTCTTTAAGCTCACTTCAAGAGTCGCGAGCACGGTCTACTCAATAAATATACTCGTGTAATAGGTAGTTTTTAAAATACGGCTCGTATCTCCTTAATAGGGCCTTTCATGTTACTACGAGCGCCCCCTCTAGTTTTTGTCGGAAGTGTTTTCTTTGTTAACAGAGATCGGAGCGCGACACAGCAGCATTCAGAGCGAAGCACCAGCGCCAGCAGCATCGCTGCTTCTAAAATTGTTTTAACTTGCGAAGCTTCTGCTCGCGAGTTTCCGTCAAGGCCACCGGGTCGACAGCGTATCTCTAATACCGCGTGGGTTTTAGTAGGTTCGGCACTTATTATACTGATCCTGACATAATCGGAGAATGTTTTCTTTGATTTTTAAAGAATGTGTAATGCTGTGTTTGACACCGGAGGCTGCACAACACAACCGGATTTGAAATCCAATTCGTATGTTACACAAATATTGGCTTCAGATGGGATTTGAACCAAGTACCCATGCCTCAGTGTAATTAATGAAAAATCTTTATTCTTCGATGTAAGAAAGGTAATTTTGTTTGTCAAATGTCATATCTTAATATTATATTTAATGCAGCTTATCTGACGGAGAAGAAACAGGCGAAAGCAACACCGTAGATATAGTCTTTTTCGTAATTTTTTTAAAGTAATTTTAATGCAGATGAAGCATGCCACAGGAATAAAGTGATCCACCAAACTAAAGCACAAGTGCACTGCAAACTCGTGCAGACCAGCCTCCACAAACAGCACCTGTTCAGTAATTAAGTACGCCAACTATATTATGTAATGCACAAGTACTACAGGTATTTAGCTTCGGCTTGGATTCGAATAAAGGACTGCTTTCAAATGTCAATAGATATATTCTAAGAACAGAATCTTATTCGTTGACAGTTGAAGCAACACTTTTTACCTTTCTCCTGATTACCGCTTTTGCGATACATATTGCATAACAACACAAATACCCCAGAATAAATAATAATACCCACAATTGATAAAACAAAACAATGTTGTTTTTTAAAATCAGTGCTGGTTGATAACCTCCCAGATTAACCAAACTTGTTAACATATTGTTTACAGTGAATAAGATTCACAATTTTAAATAAACATCTAAAATAAATAGCTTCAGACATTTTGGGCTAAAATAAAAACGCACCTGGAACTACTTTTTATTACTAATTATCACACTCCCACGATGACCTCCAAAGAATAAGAACTTATATATATGACTAAATAGTTGCAATTTAAACAACAAAAAAGTTTCCACAAACCTGCTAGCTATCCAAAGCTTTTGTTGATATCATTGTTTCAAATCTATAACCGTGGGAGGAAAAAAACTCTCATAGCAACGTCGTGCTGGAGGCGTTATTGGTAGGGGCGATAGGCGTAGACCTGTCTAAGCGTATGCGAGTGGCTCGGATAGTGCTTCGAGTCCTTCTATATTGCGTAGTGGACATGTGATATGGATGAAATTACTTATTATTACCGTAGGAAATTATTAGTTCAAAGAAACGTTTTTGAAGTAATAATTTCCTACGCGTGATTATCGAAAGGGTCATGTATAGATTCCTGAATGTTCTCCTTTCTCTTATTTAAAAGTCAAATAAGAAACGAACGAACGAAGAAATCAATTTATTTTATAAAAAAAACCAACAACGTTAAATGTTTCTCGTTATGTAAATACTACTTTAAAATCTCAAGCAATTTGTTCAGATCTACTGGGGAATCAGACATCTCTTAAAAACATAGTTTGATTGCTTCTTCGTAATTTTGAAGGAAAACTAGTTATTCTTTGCTTTTATTTGAAGATGAATATAGACGGGATGTATGTAAAGTACTCAGTACCTACAGAGCCGTCAACTGCGGTGGACGCATCATGTGGAAATTATCAATCGTGCTATTTACCGGTAAGTTTTTTTTAATGTTTTGTTATTATGTGACATCTAGTTTTTGTCTTGGACTTCGGTTATATTTTTTTGCTGTTTTTAGTTTGTATTATTATGTTTCTTTAAATGTCATAGTGTTTATGTATTTCTTTATGTTTTCTATAGTAAGCTGATTAGTTTAGTAGTGGTGAGTACTGAGTACCTAAGTAGTATAAATGGAATTTTCTCGACGGCGCCCGGTTGTCTTTTTTTTAATTTTAAAATCGTAAAAAGAGTGAACTGTGTCAAAAAAAGAGACAGGACAATCACAATAACACTCCGACACTAAAAACAATGGTGTCACTTCCTTCCCGTGGGTGTCGTTCGAGTCTACACGGAGCTAACTCAGGAAAATTCGATTTTTAAAGCTAACCCATGCGGTCATCAGATCAAGAGGTCACTGTTCGACTAAATAGATAATGGTATTAGTGTGAAACAAACGCAATTATGGTCTGTATTCGTGTATGTATTTAACAAATCCTTTTTTATATATGTTTACGACCCACACTGAGTGAAGTCTTTACTATAACATACTATAGAGCTTGCGTTTCATCGCTTATGTCCATTTGCTGAACATGGAAATGTCTTGAGGCCGCCAGCGTTGCATATAAATATATCTTAGATGGTTTTGACCATATGTGCTAGGCAAGCGGGTTAGTTGGCGCAGCGCTAGATCCCACGACCTAGTAATGCTGTCCCCCATTACTTGTCTGTTAGAGTAGGGTTCGGCATATTCGCATGGAATTTCGCTATCAGTCGATCGTCAGAACATTGTTAACCAGCAGGGTGCACCACGTTAAAATTTATTTATTTTTAACACACACACTTGTCACCCACAGGTGTAGGCAGAGATTACGGATTTATATCTGGCACGAGTCATTGCAGCTAAATGGGCCTACGCAGCCCTCTTTTCGCCTATCCGAGATATAGATCGTGACGGGTGGACACGGCACCTGGTGTGCTCGCGGTGATGATCCATCAGATTTTCAGGGCTTGTCCCTTTCCCTTTATCGCTTCTTACGACATCCACAGGAAGAAAGGAGGTGTCAGATTCTTACGCCGCTGCAACGCGGGGATTTAATTTTAAATGCATACTAATTATTTATCATTATACATTGGTAGGAACCTAGGTTTATAGTTACTGCTCCGCTCCTATGGGTTGTAGCGAGATATTACATATAATCTTTCTAAATAATTGTTTGCCAATTTTGATTTTTAGGAAAGTTAAGCTTACTGTTTCCCACCCTCTCCTCTAAATTGGATGTCACTCAAAGTTTCGAACGGATTTATGAAATAAGACCTCTACCTACTTTTAGGATAACTTTTATTCCACTATTACGTGATATGTTTATTCGCGGCATCCTTATACTAATATTTTTTGGTTTAGTTTCAGTTGTCTTCGCGAGTGAAGATGATGATTCATTCTATTTCGGTCGTAAGAACAAAATCACACCATTAGAAAATTCAGTCGATAAGGCGTCTATGAAATTACTCAAGGTTTGTATGTGGAACAAATACGTTCCTCTTAGGTCTTGGGTATGAACGTTTCTGTTACAATATTTTAATTTGAAAATTTCGAAGTATTGCGTGTGCTTTTTAAGTTCTCTACGGTTTTGCACGGGCGAAGATCAAGGAATTTATTTTTTTGTCTACGTACCTTGACAACGGCACGATCTACCTCCAAATCGCATGAGACTAATTTTAATCTATCACAGCACAATGAATCGCTAGAGGCTGTTTAAGAGCATTTACGCCTCACGACCTTTCATACAAACTTTCAACCTAACCTAACGTTAATAAATAAACCGATTTTTATTAAACTCTATATGCATTAGGAAAGGAGAACCTATGTAAAGTGAAAAGGGAACATTTTCTAAATGTCTATTTACAAAGGAGATAATTGTAATTATCTGTTATAAGTTATTAGTAAGTTCCCTAACTTGGCTTTAATACTCTTTTTGGAAAATGTTCCCTACAGCTTAAAAGCATAAAGTTTCATTAAATTCGGTTTATATATTTTGAAGATTTTGGACTCAAAACTATGTATGAGAAGCTGTGAGGCATAAATCTCGTATAACTTTATAGTACGGTGTTTGTAAAAATGAGTTGCCGGTCGGTAAGTGCTACAAACGGTTTGCTAAACCAGTTTCTCTCCGTGTACATTGTATACTTTTAAATTGCACAACGATGTATGATTTGTAGATTCATATTATTGTTTATTATTTAAACTCGACCTACAGAAGAACGATAAAAAAATAATCTCCACATAAACAACACCGTTCGCGATGGATGATTAGCATACCTGATGTTCGATGAGTCGGGGTCCTGGTTTTTATTTTAACCCAGCTGAAGCCTGTAATTAAAACACATAGGTTATAAGCTGTTGGATCTGGACGTCACTCGTGTAAGCGTTAGAGCGAACTGCAGTCTGTGGTTCGCATTTTCACTTGTGATGCAAACAAGCATACCCTTTGTATGTCAATAAGCGCGATAAACCGCCCATGTAAGCAATCTGTACTACTATAAGGTACATACATTTCTGGAAATTTAAAATGTTTAGAGGACATGCGAAGTCCCCCAAGTCGCACTGGATAAGCGTTGCATACTTATCCGGCTGCAAAACTCTCTGAAAAATTAGCTGGACTCGCCATTGGAGATATTCATAGATCTCTAACTAAGGCCATCTTGTGCAAAGGACTTTAACTCTGACATTTACATTTTACTTACTTTTTTTAGGATATCTACGAAGCAAGCTCTGACAAAAATGTAATTACATCACCTCTAGGCGTGCTGATGCTTTTGTCTTTATATTCTACGGGGACAAGCGGACCAAGCAAAGAGCAAATAGTGCAGCTACTAGGCTTACCAAACCATAAAGAAGTAAGCTAATAATCGAAATAATAATAATAATATCATCAATCAATGATGAAGAAGTAAGCTAATAATCTATTTAATAATAATAATATACTCGTATATAATAACTTAATAATAATTTTCAAGTAATAATATGTATAACTTTTCTGAAAAACAAAACACCAGGTAGCCTAGTCACAGGTCATTTAGTTACTACGTAAGGTAGTTCAAAAAGCGCTCGCTTTAATTTCATATTATGCAAGTAAACTGGGTTCGCTCCCCGGTGCTGCCACCACTCAAATTGTTAAAAGTAATTTTAAGTGCAGAAAACGGGTATGTCTGAGAAATAATAATTCGAAGGCAGATCCTCTAACCACTGGGCTATCGTTATTTGAGCGCGATTGACCTGGGTTCGTACCCCGATGACGGCACCACTAAAATTGTTAGTAACGATTTTAAATGCTGTGAAGGAAAACATCGTGAGAAAACCTGCATGTGTGAGAAATATACCCTTTACAATACATAATTAACGCCGCGTTTTTTTTTTTCAGATGACCGAATCCTATAGCCAACTGACCGAAAAGTTTACTTCTATGGACCCCAAGTTTCTTACCCTCGCTAACAAAATATATGTGTCCAACCAATACGTATTTACTGATGAATTCTCCAATGTTGCTACCCGAGATTATCACAGCGAGGTGGACACGCTGAACTTTACTAATCCTATGGCAGCAGCAAAGACCATCAATCAATGGGTATGTATACATCAAATTCATCTTTACGTATCGATGACGTAACAAAAAGAGTTTCCCACCGTTGCAGTTCAACATCATCGATTGCCCAAAAAAGTGCATCCAGCCACAGAAATGGTTACGTAAACGGGATGGCTACTCCCGTGTAACTACACCTGCTGAGTTGTAACATTAACAGAATGTTACAATTGAGCATGGCCCTTGAAAAGAAAACATTAAAAAAAACACCGAATTCCGCACTACATTTTAATGCAGTGAGCGCTGTAAATTTTTACGTGTTTTAAATTTTACTATCTTTTAGAAAATAATGTACTGGTTCACATGTTTGGTAATTGGAGAAGTACTTCTAAGATTGAAATATTTAAATTAAAATATATTTACAGGCTGATCAAAAAACTAGAGGCTATATAAAGAATCCGGTATCAGAGGACATGATTACTCCAGACACCGCAGCGGCGCTTTTCAACGTTTTGTTCTTTCAGGTAACTTTACATAGTGGCACTTTCCATGCAGTAAATAACCAATAAAGTAAGTTCTATGTCGCCGTGTGGTGGTAATGTGCTACCACGTAGCATCACGAGGATGTTGCAGAAATGGATTATAAGAAATTTGGGAAAGATCTGGTGGGCTTCGAGTGGTGGTGGAATTACCATCTCGTACGCCAAAGCTGCTGCTGCTGCGTGTCAGACGCTTTCTTTGGTACTGCGATTAACAACACCTAAACCAAACTAGGTAACTCAACTGACAACTTAAGCAGAGCTATGGCAGCACAGCAGAGGTGTGTATGGTAGCTCTGGAGCAGGAAGCTCGCTTTAAGTCTCATTAGACATCGAGTTCGAATGCCGATGTTGGCACCACTAAAATTGTTAACTGCAATTATCAGTTTTAACTACATATGTGCTCAGCGACAGCTTACGGAGCGAGACAATTTTGGCAAATCCTCCTTAAGGAAGAGACCAATGTCCTGCAGTGAACTACATACAGGTTGTTAAAGTATTGTAAGTAAAATATGATAAGTGTGATCTCGAGATATGTAGAGGCCATGCGGCTTAATCCTGCTCTGGTTGCTAAAGTATTGTAAGTAAAATATGATAAGTGTGATCTCGAGATATGTAGAGGCCATGCGGCTTAATCCTGCTCTGGTTGCTAAAGTATTGTAAGTAAAATATGATAAGTGTGATCTCGAGATATGTAGAGGCCATGCGGCTTAATCCTGCTCTGGTTGCTAAAGTATTGTAAGTAAAATATGATAAGTGTGATCTCGAGATATGTAGAGGCCATGCGGCTTAATCCTGCTCTGGTTGCAACACATGCACTCCGTTACTTATCTTTTTAGAATTACTTTCTAGATAACTCAATTCCAGCGTGTAGATTAATGTAAATTTAGATAAATCATGATATTCGACAACCTTTAACTTTTGAAAAATATATAAGTAAGATGAATCAGAAGAATCAGCTTAATCGGATAGTATATAAGGCAAAGACACAAACATTTGATATATATATAAGAGGATAAAGCCGCGAAAGAATTTTGACTTTTTTATATCAATACAGACCAACACATAAGTAGGTTTTTTTTCAAATCAAAGTCCATAGTTATGGTTTTATGTTCATTCGAAACATTCGCAGGGACATTGGCACGTACCGTTCGAAAAGAAACACACTGAAGAGAAAACGTTTCACATAAGCAAATCAGAAACAATTAAGAAGCCCACGATGCATCTGCACCAGACTTTATTTTATCACGAAAACAAAGATCTCGGTGCTAGGGTAAGTACATTTTACTGTCTTTAAAACTAACTGTCATTTAGATCCGCAGCTGAAAAATGGGCGTTCGAAGATTTCCACAAAGTTTGTGTAAGCATTTAATAGCGCGGGTAATATTAGAAATTAGTTGTAGTACCGGGGTGCAACGTACACTGAACACCATTACGAAGGCTCCCCGTAAATCAAAAATCGTATTAACAAAATCAAACCGCTTTGCGTTTATAACGTGACACCGTAAATACTAATAGTTGCCCAACATAATGTTATGTCCTTCCCGTACACTGGAACAGGTCGACTTATGTGAAATCACTAATAATGTTTGTTGCGAGTGGTGTCGATAGCGGAGATCATGATCCATACAACGGCAACGTCTTTCCACAATCACTGACTGATCACAAAAGAAATTCGATACATCTTGGGGGAAATTAGAATTTAATGTATTTTTTTTTAATTACAGGTTTTGTGTGGCCTTGAATTACAGTTCTTGGCCAATCGAAGACAAGTCTGCGTCTTAGTATTTTTTTTATTTCACCGACTACCGGTTTTCTGTCGATTAATGTAAATTTAGATAAATCATGATATTCGACAACCTTTAACTTTTGAAAAATATATAAGTAAGATGAATCAGAAGAATCAGCTTAATCGGATAGTATATAAGGCAAAGACACAAACATTTGATATATATATATATATATATATATATATATATATATATATATATATATATATATATATATATATATATATATATATATATATATATATATATATATATATATATATATATATATATATATATATATATATATATATATATATATATATATATATATATATATATATATATATATATATATATATATATATATATATATATATATATATATATATATATATATATATATATATATATATATATATATATATATATATATATATATATATATATATATATATATATATATATATATATATATATATATATATATATATATATATATATATATATATATATATATATATATATATATATATATATATATATATATATATATATATATATATATATATATATATATATATATATATATATATATATATATATATATATATATATATATATATATATATATATATATATATATATATATATATATATATATATATATATATATATATATATATATATATATATATATATATATATATATATATATATATATATATATATATATATATATATATATATATATATATATATATATATATATATATATATATATATATATATATATATATATATATATATATATATATATATATATATATATATATATATATATATATATATATATATATATATATATATATATATATATATATATATATATATATATATATATATATATATATATATATATATATATATATATATATATATATATATATATATATATATATATATATATATATATATATATATATATATATATATATATATATATATATATATATATATATATATATATATATATATATATATATATATATATATATATATATATATATATATATATATATATATATATATATATATATATATATATATATATATATATATATATATATATATATATATATATATATATATATATATATATATATATATATATATATATATATATATATATATATATATATATATATATATATATATATATATATATATATATATATATATATATATATATATATATATATATATATATATATATATATATATATATATATATATATATATATATATATATATATATATATATATATATATATATATATATAAGAGGATAAAGCCGCGAAAGAATTTTGACTTTTTATATCAATACAGACCAACACATAAGTAGGTTTTTTCAAATCAAAGTCCATAGTTATGGTTTTATGTTCATTCGAAACATTCGCAGGGACATTGGCACGTACCGTTCGAAAAGAAACACACTGAAGAGAAAACGTTTCACATAAGCAAATCAGAAACAATTAAGAAGCCAACGATGCATCTGCACCAGACTTTATTTTATCACGAAAACAAAGATCTCGGTGCTAGGGTAAGTACATTTTACTGTCTTTAAAACTAACTGTCATTTAGATCCGCAGCTGAAAAATGGGCGTTCGAAGATTTCCACAAAGTTTGTGTAAGCATTTAATAGCGCGGGTAATATTAGAAATTAGTTGTGGTACCGGGGTGCAACGTACACTGAACACCATTACGAAGGCTCGCCGTAAATCAAAAATCGTATTAACAAAATCAAACCGCTTTGCGTTTATAACGTGACACCGTAAATACTAATAGTTTCCCAACATAATGTTATGTCCTTCCCGTACACTGGAACAGGTCGACTTATGTGAAATCACTAATAATGTTTGTTGCGAGTGGTGTCGATAGCGGAGATCATGATCCATACAACGGCAACGTCTTTCCACAATCACTGACTGATCACAAAAGAAATTCGATACATCTTGGGGGAAATTAGAATTTAATGTATTTTTTTTTTTTTTTTTTATAGAAGAAGGGGGCAAACGAGCGTGCGGCTCACCTGATGGTAAGTGATCACCGACGCCCACGAACATCCACAACACCAGAGGAGCTACAGATGCGCTGCCGGCCTTTAAGGAAGGAATAAGCTCTTTTCTTGAAGGTCCCTAAGTCGTAACTATTCGGAAATAATGCTGGCGACAGCTGATTCCACAAAGTCGAAGTGCGTGGCAGAAAACTTCGATTAAAACGCACTGTGGTGGAATGCCAACCATCTAGGTGGTATCGATGGAACTTCGAATTCAGTCGCGATGTACGATGGTGAAACTCAGCAGCTGGGATCAATCCGAACAGTTCCTCAGAACATTCCCCGTGGAAAATTTTGTAAAAATGCAAAGAGAAGCAACATCTCTTCGCAAGGCCAAAGGATCAAGCCGATCAGAGAGAGCTTGGTCGCCGACAATTCGAGCCGCTCGACGTTGGATGCGGTCAAATGGAAGGAGTTGGTACTGGGGTGCCCCTGCCCAGAGATGAGAACAGTATTCCATGTGGGGCCGAACTTGCGCCTTATAAAGTTGCAAACGGTGGACCGGCATGAAATACTGTCCCGCTCTACAGAGCACACCAAGCTTTTGGAGGCCAATTTGGCCTTTCCTCCAAGTGACCACGGAACTGAACGTCGCTCGATATGTCAACGCCAAGGATTCTGATACTGGCTGAGGCAATAAGGGAATGTTCTCAAAAGAGGAGAAACGACAAAGGGATTCTTTTTAGCGGTGAACGCGCAAACCTGTGTCTTTTTGGGGTTGAATAGGACCAAATTACGTCGACCCCAATCCGAGACTTTGAATAACAAGGTCTCGACTTCAGACACAAGTTTGTTCCGGCACTCTTCGACGTGTTCCCGAGAAATATTCGCACGGCCTGTATATAGGGCATCACCCGTGCTGTCGTCTGCATAGCAATGAATGCTACTGATTTGTAGCATGTCGTTGATATGCAGAAGGAACAGAGTGGGAGATAGCACACAGCCTTCTGGAACACCAGCATTCACGGGTTTGGGGTCCGAGCATGCACCGTCGACAACAACCTTGATGCTCCGATCCGTGAGGAAGCTGGTGACCCAGTTGCACAATCTCTCAGGAACCCCGTAAGATGAAAGCTTTGAAAGAAGCGCTTTATGCCAAACCCTATCAAATGCTTTCGCTACGTCCAGACTAACCGCCAAAGCCTCCCCCTTAGACTCAACTGCTTCTGCCCATCGGTGAGTCAGGTAAACTAGAAGATCACCAGCTGATCGTCCGCGACGGAAACCGTACTGTCGGTCACTGATCAGCTGGTGTTCCTCCAGGTACCTCAGGAGCTGGGTGTTGATGAGTGACTCCATTATTTTAGATAACAAAGGGGTGATGGCAATAGGCCTGTAGTTGGACGGATCAGAGCGGTCGCCTTTTTTCGGTATTGGATGCACAAATGCTGTCTTCCAAGATTCCGGGACGACGCCTGAAGAGTAGGAGTGCCGGAAAAGACGCGTGAGAACCGGTGCCAACTCAGGGCACACATCCTCAGCACAATTGGAGGGATTCCGTCCGGCCCACTCGACTTATGAATGTCCAGGAGCGGAGTGCCTTTCGCACTGAGCTCTGCAGAAACTGAATTTCCGGCATGGAGCACTTACACCACGGGATGGTAGGTGGAGAGTTTCCCCGGTCATCAAGAGTCGAGTTGGATGCAAAAAGAGAGACCCAAGAGATCGGCTTTCTTTGCAGTATGGTCCAGCGAATCATCCTCCTTGTGTAGAGATGGGAGAGATGGCTGACAGAAATTCCCTGGACAGCCTTGGCGAGAGACCAGAATGCGCGGGATCCCGATGGGAGGCGAACTAGTCTCTCGCCAATTCTGCCAATGTGCTTTAACTTTGCCGCAGCGATAACTCTTTTGAAGGACCTGGAGGCAGAGTTGTACTCGTTTTAAGAGCACTGGTTTTGCATCCCGAGACGCCGATGCATCGGCCCAGGCCTGGTAGCACTTCCGCTTTCGGCGTGACGCTATTTTGCAGGTGCGACCAAACCAAGGCTGAGATTTACCTCCGACAGGCACTGCAGAGAACGGAATAAAAGTTCCATTCCTGAAGTACCACATCGGTGACAGAATCTGCAACGACGTTGGGATCATCCAGCGAGAAGCAAACCTGCCCCCATGGGTAGGAAGCAAAGAAAGACCGCATTCCATCCCAATCTGCCGACCTATAGTGCCACACACGGCGGAACCCCGCAGATCGCGTTCGGGATCGGCGCGCGATAAACACTACACTCCGGATCAGACAGTGGTCCGACGAGCCAAGAGGGGCATCGACTGAGACCAAATATCCGTCCGGGTGTGAGGTCAGCAAAAGGTCCAACAGGAAGGTGTATGACCTTCCACGTCTGGGATCCGCGTCGGCGAGGTTACCAGTTGTGTCAGGCCATATGCTAATGCAAAGTCGTGAACAGATCTCCCGCATGATCGGTTATGCGAGAACCGAGCCAATCGGTGTGGTGGGCATTAAAATCGCCGAGAATCACGATCTCTGCGGATGGGATCTGTTGTAGCACGGAATCTGTAGCCATTTGGATGTGGTCGATGAGTCGGTCAGTTACGGTATTACCGCTATGGGACCTGTAAAGGCACGCATAGACGCGCGGATGGTCGTCGCTGTCGATGCGCAGCCAAAGGGTAGAAAGGTCCAAACCTTCAAGACTACCGAGGCGTCGAGAACAGATATCATCTCTGACGTATACGCAAACTCCGGCACGGGGCACAAAGGAGTGTTCCAGTTTGTACCCCGGGTAATGGAGATAAGAGGTATCAGCCGGAGACGATATCTGAGTCTCTGTAAGAAAAAGCAAGGCCGGCTTCGCCGTTTCAAGATGGTAATGAACGGCGCTAAGGTTCGAGGAGTCCCCTGATATTGCAGAAATCCACGGCGAGCGCGGTAGGGGATGCCATAGTTTCTTTGCTGCGTTTGCCTCGAGTAGGAAAGAAAGAGAGCGGAATATTGCCCCCCCCAGAATACGCGGGGCAGACTGAGCATCCACGATTAGGTAGCGTAGGAAAGCCTGAACGTGGATGCTCAGTGAGGGATTCTCCAGAACCGTAGGTACTGGTACCCTCCTGGGGTAGCTCAAAATTATATACCGCTACCATATTTGGGGAGGGGAGGGGGAGAGGGCCTGGTTACCTCACTCACCGCACGAAACGCAGAAGCACAAGATGCCTCTACTTCACGCCGGTATTCTGCGAGGCCGTGGTACTTATCCGGACGAGCCGGCCCATTCCTGCGACGGCAAAAGCCGCCGCTTGGCTCTACCACGATATAAAAATATTAACAAAGCTTAGTAATACTTGCATGCAGAGAATTCAGAGGCACTGATTCGCCTGCCACGGAAATTTTATTTGAAACGACTTAGTTAAGATTGTGAAAAAACTATATTTCTTTCCTCTGATGTATATTTTAACTCTCTTAAAGATGATAGAGCTGCCGTACCAAGAGTCCGGTTTCCGGATGATCGTACTCCTACCTGATGCTGTAGATGGGTTACCATCAGTTTTAGAGAAGTTGGCCCAGAAAGGCATCTTAGAAGACGTGTTCGCGTTGAGTCCAGCGGGTCGGGTTATACTCTTGGACATGCCAAAGTTTGAAGTAAAATCAAAATTCAGTCTGAAAGATATTTTACTAAAGGTAATAAATTGCAATTATTTAATAGCTTATATATCTAGTTTCAGCTCTGAGAATTAAAGTAACTACAAATAAGTTGCGTGCTCAAGACTTATTGAAATACACTATCGAATACCAGTAGTCCCATTAGCCTAATGGGTTAGGTTCCGGACGTGACGTCACAGCTTAAAGCCCACAATTCGACTATGATGGTAAACCACTTCAGATACAAGCTCTTAGGCTTAATTGAAGTGGTTAACGGGAGTAATCATTTTAACAGTACTGCCAGTAACAATTTGAAAAAAAAAGTTAAGGACATTGAAAACGAATGATTTTATCTGACTGCATAAAAATGTAGTCGTCAAAGTTTAAAGTATTATATAAGTATTTGACGCAATCGAGTCGCTTTTTCATGAGAATCGATATCAGTCACTCTGACCTGTCTGACGCATCTAGTTGATGCCCACCGTCTTGCTAATATCGTGAATCGTGATCATCGTGAAATACCTGTTTGACATCTGCTAGACACTGGCATTCTCTCAATTTTAAGAGCACCAGGTTACAGAATATTAACTTTACACAAAACTGTTTCAAAATAAAAATACAATTTGTAACACCAGGAAGGAGTGAGCGCTATGTTCAACGAGGAAGCGTCCGGCGTAGTCAAAGGGCAAGGAGTGAAGGTGTCTGATGTGTTCCAAGAAGCATTCGTGAAGGTGGACGAGGAAGGTGCCACTGCTGGCGCCTTCACTGGTAATAAACTTTTGAAACATTTTTAATTTTTAAACATGAAGTAACATTCACCATAATCATCGTTTCAGTTTGTCACAAGTCCACTACTGAACATCGGTCCCCTCGACAAATTCCACAAAACTGTGCAGCTCGCACCTCCATCTTGTGGGGTAATCCTACACTGCGCTTTCCTATACGAGGTTCCCAACGTAGCATTACTTAATCAATAAAACTCACGTTGTTGCAAATAAGCTCTGGTGACACATTTCACCAGGTTGAAACGTAACCGGATTCTAGTCCATCCCATTATTGACGGTAGTGGGAGAGTATTTACGTATGTATTTTATATTTATCAGTCGCCTTGCACCTTGGATAGTGCTAGAACAAGAGATCCAACTGGACTGGACATTTCAATATAAACTCCACAGGCGACAATTCCTTAATCAAGAATTTTCATAGGGAACAGTTTTGGTATACCGTATGATAGTTTGATATCCTTTATTATCACAAATCGTACCGAACACATAAATTCAGAACATAACATAGATTGTCGTGTTGTAACTAACATAAAGTGATTTCGTTGCAGGTCTTGTGGTGGTTGCGGTTTCTTCGTTCGCGCAACCGCCACCACCGGTAAAATTTAGTGTCGACCGGCCGTTCCTCTACGCCATTATGCACGAGAATACCGTGCTTTTTGTTGGTACTTATTCGCACTAATACTGAAGGAAATATGATTGCAGAAGAACAAGTAAAAATGTATTAGAAATTAAAAACTATCTTTTTCTTTCCTTCATATTTAGATTGATAGTCATCGTACATAACTAGATAATTTGTTGTTCCAGCGCCTCCTTCCTTTTCTCCTTATCCTCTCAAGCAACGGATAGGAGTCGTGTATTCTTCTTCTTCATTAGCCTATATTCTAAGAAAAATACCTAAATTTCCAAAGAAAGCGAACTAGGCTCTGGCCAAACATTTCTTGGAGGATTTGCCCATGACTCACCACATTAAGCAGACAAGTTGGTAAGGGCAGTACGCAGCTTTTCAAACAATCGCCCTAGAAACCCTTCTTTGTTTGCTGCAACCGTCATCCGCTCGTCTAGATAAAAAAATCGTACTACGCTGCCTCAAACACTGAATAGGGAAATCTCCGACTGTACATACTGTACTATAATCTATCTAAGCTGCCGTGAAGTTGCGACGGTTGCGTTTAACCATCTCCGATAACGCGTCATTGAGGAGTGGATCCTTGGCCCCACGACCGCCGCCCAGAACACTTTTGATCACGCGATTCAAGTTAGTTTTGGGTTATTCCAACGCTCGTATAGATGTCATTGTCTTGTATGTGGTAGATACACACATAATGACGTGGTAGTTGCTCGGACCCCAGTGGTGAAGAGGCTTCGGTGCAAATGGTGATCGGGCACCTCTTAGAACTGTCGAACCAGTATAGCCTGACACAATTATGTGTCACATTCAGCCTATCATCATTTCAGCCTATCACAAGTCACGTCACAAGGCCTCCCCCAAGGATTCTACCTCTCATCATGGGGGGGTTTGCCTTGCCTTGCCCATCTCCTAATATAGCGTGACACACACTCCACTAACCGCTTTAGCCAGTAGTGAAGCCGCCCACCAAGTCCAGGATTTTTCCAGTTTGGGGCTTACAGACCTCTTCAGTTACGTCTTCTGTTTTTACGATAGAACAGACCTCAATACCAGTATCACAGAATACACTTATCGATACGAATTACGAAATAACTAAAACTTGCCTTCAGGTTCGGCCCGAATTGGAAAATTGATGGCTGTCTTAAAATCAATTTTCTTAATTCTATGTATTTCACTGTGGCATTTCTAGTTTAATGTATAATATTGATTATTGTCGTATCCGGCAAATGTTCATGAAAGTGTACAATGATTAGAAAATCAATTCGCGACCGTTTTGGTTCCAACATCTCTACAGTAGACGAGTATTATTAATTTACTGACAATATTTTAACAAGCTTTCCAACATCTTTGGCAGAAGCCTTGTAGCCAGTGCCACAATAAATATATAAAACGGCGAAAATAACCTAAAATACTTTTTTTTTGTATTTATTTCCTCAAAAAGTATAATATTAAGCAAGTTATAATTTAATGGTACTACATTTTCTGTGATAAAATCAGGGATAAAAGTAAAAGTACAGAGAATAATTTAAGTGACCTGTTATGAACCGACTGAATTCTCATTTTCCATTTTCTCTAAAACTACGCATTTCATCACCGTAGAAGTGATACCAATTAAAAGAGTGTAACAAAACACATTATCTTGATTAATAAAAAGTTATATATACATCATAACTAATGAAAAGAATGGCTTCCATAAGAAAATTCATAGGTAAATGTTAAAATATATAATTATTTTAAAAACAGCCCTTTGATCTAAATCGAATGTGGCTTAATTAAATAATTTTATAATACATTAATCATTTGCCTGAAAACGTCTGATTCATATAATAAACTTAATAGATATAGGTGCCAATCTTACTGATGAAATGTACCAAGGTGTGTATCACTCATCGAAGAAACACGAGCCAGACCTGGACAAAGTTTTAGAACGTAGCTGGTCGATTGGAATGTACAAAATTATTATAACCGGAGGAAGTTTAATAGACAGCAAAAAATCAATTGATATGTCTCAAAGTGATTGTAAGTATTTTTTTATTCAACTAAGTCCCAAGATAAACAAGTCATTTAGCCTCTGATAACTTAAAACCAAAACAATGAAATAAAATTCACATTTTTCAGCTCGATTATTTTCTACTGTAGGATGTCATCCTACAAGATGCAATGAGTTTGTTGAAAACCCTGAAAAATATTTGAATGACCTTAGGGATCTCATTACAAGCAACAGAGATAAAGTAGTAGCTATAGGAGAGTGTGGTTTAGATTATGAAAGACTTCATTTCTGTGAAAAAGATATTCAACTTAAGTAAGTATTACTAACAATATATTTATATTTTTACCTCTCAACAATATTTTATTCTGTCATTATAGCAGATTTTAGGACTTGTAAATTTAGCCCCTTACTTGCATGACAGCCTGGTGGTTTGAGGAGATACCTCCAAATCAGGAGAATCTAGTTTGATCTTGTATATGGAAGCCTTGTGGCTCATACCAATGATTTTTCAGAAATTATGAATGTTTTTATTGTTAACCTGGACATTAGGTCCACAAAGGCCGTAATAGACCAAATATGCATTGAAAGGATGAAATTAATTATATAATTTATACTCTGGATAAATGTTGTTTTTTAGTGACATATATTATTTTTAAATTATTGCTTCACACTAATATTTTATCACTTGTCACACAGTTATTGTTTATTTTTCGAAGCATACTATGAATTTTTTTTTAAGAATTAAAAAATTAACAGTCTCCTGTAGAATAGGAGATATTCTAGAGGTTCCCAAATTTAGATTGGCTAAAACTAGAAAGTCTTCTGAGTAAATGCATAACAAATTACAACAAAACATAGACAATATTGTGTAACTGGCATAAAATATAGAAAACTTGGTATTTGAAAATAATTGTTACTTTGATTGAAAAATGTTTTTTTATTTCTTAATTTTTTGTTGTTGAAACATTTTATGACCTCGTGTCGTAGGGGTTATCATACCATAAGATTTTGAAATGTTTTAACATGTCAAAACATATTATAGATTTTCTATAATAACATCCTATCAACTGGTAAGGCCCATGAACAGTTCTAAATAAATTTTTAGGTATTTTGAATATCAATTAAAGCTGAGTCGTGAGTTTAATCTACCACTATTCCTCCATTGTCGGGCAGCCGCCGATGACTTGGTGGAAATACTACATAGGAACCGGGATGAGGTTGTGGGTGGCGTAGTCCATTCATTTGATGGGCCAGTTGATGCGCTTGAGAAGATACTAAGTTTGGGACTGCATATTGGTATCAATGGATGGTTAGTTATTTCATCTTAATTACATATACATAAGCACTCACATTTATGACCCATAGGGGTAAGCAGAAAATGCTAATTGCTATTTGGTATGATGCGGCATATCCAAACAGACCTTCGAAATCCAGTTTTGTTTAACCTTTGCTGTGACATTATCTCTCAATATCTCATTGTTTCTTCTTAGTAGCTAAATAACCACTTCTTAAGGTGCCACAATTATAATATAAAGATCAGTGATGGGAAGCAGCAACTATGATGCGAGATATATGTTACATTGATTGCCAGTCTATCAATTATATCCATAAGTTATCATCGATACCATGTGGTAGCAGCGCGAAAATCTACCACCCCTTTTTTCCTGCGGGTGCTGTAAGAGGAAAAGTTTTGGAAATCTCATAGCAAACCTGGTGGGTGATGAGAACATTGATTTAAATATCGTAGAGGCAAAAAGTGGATTGCGGTAACCCGTTTTGCTGAGTAACCTCTGCCTGCCACTTTGGGTGACAGGCAATGTGCTTATAAATGATATAGTTATATTAACAATATACCATTTAATTTTTAGTTCATTACGTACAAAAGAGAACTTAGAAGTGGTAAGTAAAATACCACAGAACAGGCTGATGATAGAAACGGATTGCCCATGGTGCGAGATAAAGCCAACCCACCCAGGGTATGCGCATGTAGTCACAAAGTATCCTTCAGTCAAGAAAGAGAAATATTTGATTGATTCTGGTAATCAAATAAAAGGAAGGAATGAGCCAGCTAATATTGTGTAAGTATATTAATTGCCGTGTGGTAACAGCATAAGGATCTACGTCATCTTTCATCAAATGGGTGACGCAAGAGGCGACTAACACCAAAATTCGGCGATGAGACACGCCACCCGTCATTTTCGATCTCTCAATGAGGTTGCGGGAGTCCTTTTGGCTACCCTGATTCGTACCAAATCAAAATCTGTAATTATTGCCTATCCCTATATGGGTGACAGGCGTAAGTGTCTGTAACCTCTGGTCGTTGACCTGATCCTGTCAGTTAAAATTGGCCAGATCATATTAAGTTACCAAAGATACAGGAAATGCCAATCGTGTCTGACAAACACTTTCTCTGTCACCCAGTTATAGGCAGAGACTACGGACTTCTATTAAGTACGTTCCTGACACGCTCAGGATATTATGGGTAAATAAAAAGTGACTGTTTGCGGGTGTTACACGACACACAACTTCAACATAAGTCCCCTACTATTGAGGCCAGTATGGGACGATCCCTCGCCCCGCACTTACCGCAGCTGCTGTCTAGGCGGCGTAGTTCGTATCTCTGTATTACCATTACCCTGTGGTACAGTTATCGACAAAAGTTAAGGAAAGTATCTATTGCGACAGATGTCAGACGTTCTTTTCTGTACTGTTCGCACTGAAACGGATATTTTGTGTCTGGTTAATGTCTGTTTATAAAAGTACTGAACTAGACTAGTGTTCGAGATATTCACACGCAGTGTCGTGTCAGTTCTGTCAGTAAGTGCTGTCACCAGGGTAAGCAGAAAATGCTAATTGCTATTTGGTATGATGCGGCATATCCAAACAGACCTTCGAAATCCAGTTTTGTTTAACCTTTGCTGTGACATTATCTCTCAATATCTCATTGTTTCTTCTTAGTAGCTAAATAACCACTTCTTAAGGTGCCACAATTATAATATAAAGATCAGTGATGGGAAGCAGCAACTATGATGCGAGATATATGTTACATTGATTGCCAGTCTATCAATTATATCCATAAGTTATCATCGATACCATGTGGTAGCAGCGCGAAAATCTACCACCCCTTTTTTCCTGCGGGTGCTGTAAGAGGAAAAGTTTTGGAAATCTCATAGCAAACCTGGTGGGTGATGAGAACATTGATTTAAATATCGTAGAGGCAAAAAGTGGATTGCGGTAACCCGTTTTGCTGAGTAACCTCTGCCTGCCACTTTGGGTGACAGGCAATGTGCTTATAAATGATATAGTTATATTAACAATATACCATTTAATTTTTAGTTCATTACGTACAAAAGAGAACTTAGAAGTGGTAAGTAAAATACCACAGAACAGGCTGATGATAGAAACGGATTGCCCATGGTGCGAGATAAAGCCAACCCACCCAGGGTATGCGCATGTAGTCACCAAGTATCCTTCAGTCAAGAAAGAGAAATATTTGATTGATTCTGGTAATCAAATAAAAGGAAGGAATGAGCCAGCTAATATTGTGTAAGTATATTAATTGCCGTGTGGTAACAGCATAAGGATCTACGTCATCTTTCATCAAATGGGTGACGCAAGAGGCGACTAACACCAAAATTCGGCGATGAGACACGCCACCCGTCATTTTCGATCTCTCAATGAGGTTGCGGGAGTCCTTTTGGCTACCCTGATTCGTACCAAATCAAAATCTGTAATTATTGCCTATCCCTATATGGGTGACAGGCGTAAGTGTCTGTAACCTCTGGTCGTTGACCTGATCCTGTCAGTTAAAATTGGCCAGATCATATTAAGTTACCAAAGATACAGGAAATGCCAATCGTGTCTGACAAACACTTTCTCTGTCACCCAGTTATAGGCAGAGACTACGGACTTCTATTAAGTACGTTCCTGACACGCTCAGGATATTATGGGTAAATAAAAAGTGACTGTTTGCGGGTGTTACACGACACACAACTTCAACATAAGTCCCCTACTATTGAGGCCAGTATGGGACGATCCCTCGCCCCGCACTTACCGCAGCTGCTGTCTAGGCGGCGTAGTTCGTATCTCTGTATTACCATTACCCTGTGGTACAGTTATCGACAAAAGTTAAGGAAAGTATCTATTGCGACAGATGTCAGACGTTCTTTTCTGTACTGTTCGCACTGAAACGGATATTTTGTGTCTGGTTAATGTCTGTTTATAAAAGTACTGAACTAGACTAGTGTTCGAGATATTCACACGCAGTGTCGTGTCAGTTCTGTCAGTAAGTGCTGTCACCAGGGGTAAACACCGAAATCGCATGTGTTTGGGTTCAACACTGGATTCAAAATAGACAAAAGCTAGGATTTTACATTAAAATTTCTAAATGAGTTACGTTAAGAAAGTCCTAAATATTACGAAAAATTCTCGGGAATGAAATTTGAGGACTTCGAATATTTATTAGAAAAAGTTACTAGCTACTACTATTTATATTGATAATCACTAGAAAAAAATCCAAAGCTCTGGGTTTTTTTTTATAGAAGGGGTCAAACGAGCGTGCGGCTCACCTGATGGTAAGTGATCACTGATCACCAGTGAGTAAGTCCGTAACGGCGATAAGATTAATGATTTTTACCATAAAATAAAACAACATGAAATTCAAAATAGGTGTATATAATCATTAATCACAAAGAATGTTACATAGAAGAGGTAGGCACAATACAATATAATTAATTAATTATGAACTCTACAATAAATTAACATGTATTTTATAGATAAACAATAAATATACAATATAACTATGTCAATAAACATGAACGTTTCACTTCTCATTTGTCTGTATAAAATTATAATAGCAGATCATAATTTTTTCGATGTTTTCTATTTTCAATCTATTTCTTTTTACATCTAAAATCCATTTATATGCCGAAATCTTCTTTCTACTTCCACTGACGTGAGTGGAGCGAATTTATACAAGCATTCTTTATCGGTTGCGGACTTATTCGAGATTTTATCTGCATAAGTTCTGATGTCATCTAAATCAGGATTACGCCCCATGACCGCTTCTAATTTGGCTTGTATAACTATAGATTAGAACTCCAATTTATTAATGTGCGAACTTCGTCAAATATTTCTAAAGTATCAACAATTGTAGTATCGCGAGCTTGTAGTCTTGTCAAGCCAATTTCGATTATTTCATAATTTTCGTGTATGTAAATTAAATCTCTTTTTGTGTTCGGCTTCCTCAAAATATTTTTTGCTTTTTTTATTGATACAGCGTCGGAATTTCTTAAACGGTTTAACACATTATTTATTTCATTAAAATATTTCACACAGTATGAGACAGCGGAAAGCCATCTGGTTATGACAGGTTTATGAGGTAGAGGCAGGTCTGGGTACATTTCTTTAATAGTTTGACTTTACTAGGGGATTTCAAAAATATTTTTTTTAGGTTAGCGAAATTATCTACATCAGTATGTTGAGATCGAATTTGTTCCGCAACTCGATGGAGAGCACGAGCCAAACAGGTTACATGTTTCATATTCGGAAATACTGTCTTTAATATTCGCCCCGCCTTCAACATATAGGCAACGCTGTCTGAACACATCAAAAGAACATTTTCAATATTATTTTCATAAGATTCGCCCCATAAGTTTTTTTAAGCAATAAGTTACAAAATTTGCAATACTTTCCCCATTTACCACTTCCAACATTTTACATGCTACCAATTATGTTTTATTTGAAACACTTGAGTTCAAGGGTTTCAATAAAAAGTGAACAATATATCTACCAAGGGAGTCCGTGGTTTCATCCAGCGATATCCACAATTTTTAATTTTTCACCGCACTATGTATAACAGTCATCTTCTCTTGATAAAATGTGTCCAGATGTCTTCTTATCGTTCTCTCGCTAGGTAATTTTGAAAAAGGTATCTTACATATATTTTTTTTTCAAAAGTACATATGAAAAAGTACTTTTGAAAAAATATATGATTAAATATAATCTTGTGAATGCCGGATTTTCAGTTTGTTGCCATGGTATGTTGCAGAGAATAAGAAATTCTACTAAATCATCGTAAAAATGTTTGGGTTCATTTTCGAATGGTCTGTTGTGTACAGGCCCTTCAACGTGCCTTTTAACTGTACTTATTCTACATCCAAAGTTGGTTTCACATTTCGTGCAATAAATCAAGCGTCGTGTCGACTCATACATCAATTCTGGGTAGGGTTCAATCCAACTTTTAATTGTTTCTTCTTTAGCCAAGGGCCGAGCTCTCCGCGGCATATTCAGAACTCCAACAGTTTACTTAATCCAATCACAAGCAAATAGAAAGTCCAGTTAGAGTAAGCCACAGTATTCATAAGAAATTATCACAGTGTCCGTAAAACAAGACAAATTCGTTGAAATAAACAATGAGTAAATAACTTTAAATCACCACCTCCGAACTTAATGAACTGAAGAACATAAGTAAAAGGTAAAAGTACACATATTTGTTGTTAGAAATTGGTTGCATTCCTTATCAGTAAATTAGAGAAGGATGACATTAACTCTGTTGATATTACTATTAGCTGTCTTTTTCGCACCAGTTTAAGCTATGCGTTTGGTCATAAACGCAAACAATAGAAAACACGATAGTGACTTCCGACATGCCAGGTAGTAGAAGCCAGGTAGGGAAAAGGGTCGTTATGCACTTCAAATGATTATATTTTAACACTTACATGTTTTATATGAGTGCACGTAATATTTTACGCAGTATAAAATGAAACCATAGATTATCAATATTTTCTTTAATGAAAAATGACACATTTTAAGAGTTTATTTAATATTCTGACTTCTATTTACAAATACATAACTCTTAATTTTTGCGAATCATGTCATGTCCATATTATTATTTCCTCTTTGAATCCCGCGGTGTGGCACGGGTCGTGCCGATCACTGGTGATCACCGACGCCCACGAACATCCACAACACCAGAGGAGCCACAGATGCGCTGCCGGCCTTTAAGGAAGGAATAGGCTCTATTCTTGAAGGTCCCTAAGTCGTAACTGTTCGGAAATACTGCTGGCGACAGCTGATTTCACAAAGTCAGTTCCAGTCTGATAGTCCGTATAAGGCTTTTGATAGACTCCTTGCTCTACACAAAACTAATTAGCATCTTCCAGACAGTGTATCTGGTCGAACCTTTTTGAAAACTTGTCAACCAGAACAGTCACATGGATCCAAGGTGTTCACACAGCGGCTGATACACCGATTATTGTTTCACAATCAGAGACACTGGTATACATACACATCCTGAATGACTCGGCATATGGTGCGTATATGACGTAGTCTAAACTTAAGTAAAATACAACTTAATTTCCTTTTTTTACAAAACCCCCACACTAGAAATATCTCCAGTCGTGGTGGCACTTTTCGTACATAAATCGCATATGGACTAAAACCTAGACCCAAAGCAATTATTTGTAATCCATATAAATACTTATTCGGTACGGGAATCGAACCCGCGACCCTCAGCACCGCGGCCATACGCTAAGCCACATCGCCACCTTTATTTATCTTTTTTCTTTCAGACAAGTACTAGAAATTCTATCAGCAGTGCGTAATGAAAATATCGACGACTTAACTGAAGCTATTTATAATAACACTAATAAATTATTTTTTAATTGTAACTGAAATGAAAAATATAAACATTTTATTGATATTAAAGACTTTCATTTCCATTTATATTAATTCTAAGTTTCTACAGTGCGCGGCGTCGCCAACTCGATTACGTCAAAATACTTATTATACCAAAGGCCATGTCTAACAGTGGACAAAATTATAGGCTGTTAAAGAAATACATTAAGATATTGATAAAACATCATTATTATTATGTCGGTCAAACAGACTGCACATATTGGTTATTACGTTTTTAACTGAATTGTTTTGGATTGGGAAATAACCTTTCACAAAACCAAGTTAACCAAGGATGACTGTGGTAATGTGAAAGGAATGAATTCATCTTACAAAATGAAACTATGCATAGGGTCAGGGGTACTGTATGATTATTCTCTGCACAAAAATAAAAGGTTTCCTCTGTTACATAACTACACAATTACATGATAGTAAGTACATTCCCAAAACAAAATTGTTTTATACAAGGAATGATAAATTTCTAAATCAGAATTTAGTCTTGTAACAAATTATTCGTCATAGTCCATTGCAGATAATGTAGTTTGGTTATATTATTATAGAAGGGTTTTGTCGTTTTTCCTTTTACATGTGTGAAGTCGGCATAGGGTTAAAATAATAAAAGAATCTCATTCCTCAACTGTTTATTCAATTACAATATTAAAACACACAATCTTTCATCAACGCAAATAAATAACTACAAAAATCTTCATTTATCTCTCAATAAAACACTTATATGAATCTCTCATTATAGTTTTGGATGACTTTAAGGTAACTGTATCATTGCTAATTTGAATGAAAGTGGTATGTTTCAAAACATAAAACAAAAGAACTGGTATAAATTTACACAAAAAATATATATTTACATCATTTCATTGGCAATTACATACAAGGCTGTAAGATGTTTTTCTTGATTTGGCTAAAATTTAATTTTAAATGCATTATCCGGAATGTTGAAATGTTCAAAATACTGATTATAATATATATAATGCATACAATTTTAATATCAAATTTGACATGATAATAATTTAAAGTATAAAAGCTAATGATTAACGAATTTGATGTTTACACTTAGTTTAGGGAGATCTAATTCATTGTTAATGCAAAAAGTTATGGTGAATACTAATTAAAAATGAAATTTAAAATTTTGTGCTAATTCGTCAGTACACAATAGATAACAATCTCAAGATTAAGCATAAAATAACAAAGGAGCGTTTCTAAAAGAATGTAAATATCTTGTTACGGATAGAATTTAGTTATTTGTTAATACAATGTAGGTTTTATTTGACATGCAAGACGCAAGAATCCAAAATGGTGGCTAAGTTAAAACTTTCAGGTTATGGGAACCAAAATTTGTGAAAGAAAATAACATTACATTTTAGATTACTTTATATCACCTAGCCGACAGTATAATTTTTGATTCGGTTTTGACAGGTGTACCAATAAATGAATGAAAAATGATTGTAACCGAACTTAAGACTAGATGAGGGTTGAGTCACGACTGATGGAAGTGGTGAATTTATTAATTTGTATACAACATACTGTATTACATCTAAGGCATTGCTATGTTAATTAAATCAAATTGTTGTAATTTTTTTATATTGTAAATTATTTATCATTTAGTAAATTGGAAAATAAAAATTGATTACACAATAATTTATAGCTCACATTCTTGATTTCTATAAACAAGAAATGTGATAATCTCTTCATAAGATTGTGGTTAATGTTAATCACATAACATTTAAATGTATGCCAAATGTTTAAATGAAAATACTTGATCATATTGCATCAATTTAAAAAAAAAATAGCATAATCAAACTTGTATTGTATACTCCATAAAGTAAACATACATAAAGGGGTTTTAAAAAATTGTATTTAACACTTTAATAACTTCACCAGCTCTCATTGAGATTTTACTTAAACAAAACATTTCTGTGTCTGCACTTGTGATATAAGAATTTTAAAATATCACACTTTGTCCAGCCCTCACCTTCAGGGTATCTCCGAATACACATGTACCTGTTTTCTGAACCAGTGGAAATAAGACGACACATGGAACCTTGTGGCATTTAAGGCAATTTGTGTTTTATTTTGAAGGATCTCTGGTGCCCATTCGCCTCTGAAAATTACAATAGTTAATATAATTATTCATATATAGCTTATATTAGGCTGCGTTGTTGTCTTCAGAAAAGACTCTGCCGGTGTCATTGGACAACTTGGTGCAATTGTATTAAATGCCAACAATGAAATAGAGCATTGGAATAGGGAAAGCAGAGTAACCATCAGCATATTGTCAGACTGGGAATGTGCAGCAGTGTCAAAGGTGTGAACTTCAAACATCAACCCACTCACCCCAGCATGGTCATTAAAAGCAAAACCTGCATGAAAAATTGAAACCTGAATTATGGTGAAAATAGTAGCTTCTATCTCAATTAAACTAAACTAAAGTTGAAAACCATTACATAAGAAAGCTTTGAGGATTAGAGTGGTAAACAGGAATAATGGTTCACAACCACATTCATACTTTCATAAAAAAAATTGTGAAAGTATAATTTCTGTTTAAAAGCAGGGACTTTTCAGTATGTTGTTTAACCCTTGAACTAAACGGAAGTTAAGAACAGGGCACCGAAAGGGGTTAAGTATTGATAATAAATGGTATAAACATTAACTATGAATTGATTAAATATAAAAAAAATCTATGAAAATAAAGATAAACTCACACAAAGACTCTTGTCTTCAAGTATTCAGATATCAATGAGTAATAGTTGGTTAAGTACTTCTTCAGTGTCGCAAAAGCAGATGTTGTGTACACTTGAATATTTTCAATCAAACCGGGGGCATATTGTTCTATAGTGGCAACAAGTACTGGTGTCTTTTCCACCACATACTCCTTCACATTGTCATAAAGTAGTCCAGTTTTCTTCATAGTCATTGTGAATACATCTTTAGACAGTTGTGAATATGGCTTACAAAGCTCAACAGTTTGGTCATAATAGATAGGAGTGTTGGTTTCTAGCCAAATGTAACCACGGGCTGATGTAGATAACGTCTTTTGCCATGCCATTTGACTATGCTCCAGGATGCCTAAGTCATTCATCAATTTTCCGGTAGTGCTTTCTGTCAAAAACATATTTAATGTAATAACTATGCATATTATACTAAAATATAGCCATGTCCTAGTTTTTGTGTTATATTCAAAATACTTTTCATTTACCCTTAAAAACATTTTGATTTATGATGTACGAATACCACTTATTTACAGGAAGAAAAATTCAAAAACGTAAATAGAATGTATTTTCCTTAACAGAAATCTTTCCTTTCTACCCATGACATAAAATTCTTTGTTCCATAGATGATTGGAATACTTTCTTGTTGAATAGAGACAAGTTTAAAATTGCAATAAACAACATTCACTCAGATAACCAGTTATTCAAATATATACTCGTCTGTGCCAAGAATTTGGTTAACATACATTCATATCATATAAGGGTAGACAGTGAGACTAGGTTGCATGATCTTGACACTACTTTCACTTCCCTTGCTTTATTTAATTAATCTCTTCAAACATTTCATTGGTACCCCAATTGCAATCGGTAATTGGTGCAATTGTTCACCATTATGAGCCCATAAATGTTAACCGCAATTCATTACTCATAGTTATGATATATGCAAATGTACAAAATTTTGAAATAATATTGCGTGGATATTGAAATCAAAAAACTCAATAGAGAAGATGACTGGATGCTAATACTGGCTTGAGACCATGGTTTGGGACAAAATTCTGAATAAAAAATAAATAAAAAGCTAAGCATACCACTGCATGAGCTCAAGAGACTGTAAGTGCCTACTGGATAGATTGGACATAAATTATTGATGTAAAGTTGACAGTAACCCAAGTTGACTATGACATACAGGCATCTAACACCACACAAATTTTATGTAATAAATTCCATAAATTTTGTTTAATTTCTAGGTCTAATATTCAGGTAAAAATTAAGTTCATATTTTTATTTTTTTATTGATCAATGTTCAGCAGTATCTAAAATCAGGTTCTCCAGATTTTAGATTAATCCCATATAATATTGCTATTATTTATCAGTACTACACTAATAAACATTCTATGTAACAACTGAACATATCTGTTGTCAGACCTCATAAGTTTACTGACTTAGTAAATATAACAGTCCAAAATATATAAAAGATATGTACTTGAAACAACCTAACCCTAACACCCATAGTCACCATGACTATGGATGTAAGGGGGAATATACCATCTCTTTGCCTAAATGCCAACCTCACCTCCATGTGAGTGTGAGCAGGGTGTACACCCTGCTAGCCATCAAACGAAGACCTGGCGACCGAATGATAGCAGAATATCCATCCGAATTCTCCAAATCGCACAGATGTGTGATGGGGAGCAGCACTACCACTGCGAGAGCATCGGCACGCACCCCCCTGTCCAATGTAATGTGTATGGGTAAGCCTAGAAACATAAGACGGCTTTTGGTGCTTTCTTGGAGGGGCCTATGTTTAGCAATAGACTTAGGATAAGTAGTAGTTATGACTGAAATCAAAATTTTTGAAAAGCAGAGTATGACTTACTGGGGAAGTTGCCACCTACTCTAGAAACATCATAAGCAACTAAACCAGCAATGCCAACCAGCAGCAGGAAGCTGGCCCATAGCCAAGGGAATCTTCTAGTACTTGTCATCCTGTCTAGAATATCCTGTAAATAAAAATAAAATGTTAAAACGCATAATTTTTAAGCACAGTAATAATGTCTTCTTCCTCTTTTCCTTTACAGCATTTTCTTGTAATCGCTAATAACTTGCGAATTTTCATGGGACGCACCAGTTTACTAGTTTATTTACTGATTGATGAGATTGTGATAATAAAAGCCAGAAAAAAACATGAATTTTGAATGATGTCTTCTGTATTTATGTAAGACTGACATGATGTTGAATGATTATGGGTAGACCAAGAAATAGCATTTTTTTCATGAGAATGGGCAGGTTTGGGTTTACTTTCATTATACAAACTCTCTTTACCCTGAGTAGAGTGTGTGTTCTATATTATCAAAGATTACAGGCGTGAGTAGTGCCTCACCTTTGTCTATCCAGTGAAATGGTTAAAGAGAAATGATTGAGAAAAGCTTTAAATGCAATGTAATGTAATGTTGTGTTCAAAAATATTAGATAGATCCTGTGATTTGCAACCAGGACCAGTAGCTAATATTGATATGAAAATGACATAACAATGATGTCTGCCTGAGTGATTTTGACCACGGCAACAAGTTCTCAATACTATTAGTTAACAACTGCACAGGATATTATAGTTGCATAAGTGTACACATAATCCCAGAGGCATTCATTCGTCCTATACCTTCTCATATCTGATGTAAAACTTATGTGATAAGATAGGAGGAAGGTTAAGATGCAGTGTCAGAGACATGGGAGGCAAAACACAACCAGACATGATAACTAATAATTTGTACTTCCACTTTGCACAAATATAATGCTCATCATTTAGCTGGGATATAATACATTTTATTAATGTTAAATAGTAAATACTATAACTTAGATTGTGACTTAGCGGACTTAGCTCAAATAAATCCTTACAAGGGAATTTAATTTTTTCAAAATGCCTGTCAATCAGAGGCCTTATCTGCTATGTCCCAAAAACCGAGGAGTCAAATCGTCGCGCAATGACATATTATTTGACACAGCAGGCAAGACTCCTGGAATGATGTAGCTTTATTATAAAGTCTCACTTTTGAAACATCTTGCAAGACCAAGTATTTTATAGTTTTTCTAAATTCAAAATTGCAATGCGTTTATTATGTAAGATACTACAATTGATTTGCCTCAATTTATCATATTATTTTTCACTGCAATTGGTAGAATACATTAAGGAGTGGGGAGTAGTAGAAGAAACCAGAATTACAGTGATTGCTTCCTTTGCTCAAAGTGGTAAGGTAATACAATAATTTTTAAATTGTGTATCATACTGTATCACACTATCGGCAAAAATGTTAAATGTTTGTGTATCACACTATCGGAAACTACACCAACAATTCTATTCTTTGAGTCAAAGGCCATAAAAGATCAGGTGACCCTGTGCTCTTGGGACCAGACGGTCTGTGAATCCTATCAAAACCGGAATTCGCAGATAACCTATAAGAAAACCGAAAAAAATAGCGTGAAATTAAGATTCCCACTAGGACTCTGTCATAAATTGTTAAACAAGACCTAAACTCCTGACCTAACACAGAACATTTACTAAATCAGTCCATGCAGCTTAAAGAGTGGATTAATCAAAACATTTTCTGTCTCAATATTACATATAAATACCAATAAAAAGGTTACTGAAATAGAAGAGAACTATAACAAGCAAAATAACAAAGAGTATTTGCACATAGATCTAAAGAAACCTCTCAAATTGTTGGAAAAGTTTAATTATGTCATCATCCTGTACCAAGGTTGTTGTTAGAGGATGTTGTCTCACCAAGGATGGACTTCTTGTCTCAAAAAGGATAATTTTTATAAAATGAGAGAAGATAAAAAAGTTTATTAAGAAACTCTAGGATAGTGTAGTAGCAAAGCCTCTCAGTGACACATTTTTCAAAAATGTAATATAGACTTTACTGTGACTGTAGCAAGATTGCTCCTGGTTGTTCTGGAGGTTCCAGCAAGTCAAAATTAGCTTGATAGTCTTAAACTTCATCCAGATCTAAACCAGTTGAATTATAAATTGTGGACAGTACCAGATGACATGGTACATTATTTAAACGCGGTAGAGACAAGCGGCGGCTTTTGCTACTGCACCAACGGGCCGGCTCGACCGGGTTGGTACCACGGCGTCGCAGAATACCGGTATGAAGTATAGGCATCTTATGTTTTTGCATTTGGTTTGGTGAGTGAGGTCTCCAGAGGCCCACTCCCCTTCCCCGTCCACATTCTCCCTTCCATCTCCCAAATACCCTTAACGGCCGGAAACGCACCGGGAGCAGCTCTGGTATTACGGATGTACATATATTACCATCAGGTGAACCGCTCGCACGTTTGCCACCTTTAATATAAAAAAAAACAGGGCCCGCTCAAAATGTTACTCTGACATAGAGTCACCTCAAAAACTCTTAAAAGGAGGCAGTGGCTACCTAGAGATTCAATGTCTGTCTCAAAGCCTAAGGCTTTTTCTGTTTAATTTATTGATAAGACACTGATAAAAAATATTTTTTATGTATAACAGAACTTATTGCCATACTAGGTAATATGATATGGATACACATGATTATACAGTACAGAAATCAATTTAAATATAGTATTGCCAATCAAGTTTTGTAACATCCAAAAGTAGAGCCTTTTAACTAGTCTGCAAAAATTATACCTGATGTACAACCAAAATGGTCATGCATTTCAACAATGATGATATTGGTAATGTAAAAACACTTTAGTATTTTAAATACTTTTTTTTAGTGCAATTTGCAAAAGAAAATACATATTAAATGTACTTAGAAAATCTGCTAAAAAGCTGTGAAAATGCCTACTGCTATCCTTGTATTTTTTCTGTGCTGATATAAATTCACTTCATACAACTCTGAAAACTAAGCAATGTTAATACCTTTCCATGTATTCCTTATTAAGTTGATTATTGCAATATCACCTTTATAAATAATCACAAAAACCTCTGGCACAAGTTCACCATTATCTCTACATCATCAGTTACAAATCAATTAAAATATTAAAAACCAACACTAAGTCTTAAAATTGATTCCTTTAACCACACAATAACATTAATAATCAATATAAGGTAAATTAATACATTATAAAATTAACCACAAAGGTCTAGGTACCAGTAATATGTTATTTATTTACTAGTTGGTAATGTACCAACTAGTGAACATATAATTTTTTTTTTAAAGTAAATATTAAAATATGCTCACTGTCTGTCTGATAGTATACAGTGGCCCATGGACAGCAACATCAATTATTTTATTTTATATGTGGTAGTGCATTAGCTCAGTAAAAGCCCATTTACTCTACTTTTGAATAATAACTATCTATTAACAATAGACTCTTTTGGTGCATTGTAACCCTTTTAAGATTAAAAAGGAATACATCACTACCAGCAATTAGGTTCTTATCATTGTCACTCACAGTTGCAGCAGCTTAAATTCTACCAGGTACTTATGTATTTCTTCCCATGCCATTGCTATAGAATTTCATTGTTTCAACACATCAAGACTTAATAAAGTTATAAAATTGTCTCAATAACATTGTATATGATAGTACATAGTTAACAATTTCAATGTTATGCATGTATAGTGCAGCATATCAGGTAAAACATTACAACCTTTAAGATAAAAGATGGAGAATCTGCCAACACACTATAGAATGAATTTAAAACAAAAATATAATTTGGGATATTATGATTATGTGTAATAATGATTTTATATACACAACTTGTTATGTGTTAAAAGAGAGTAGGAAGCAACAAGTACCAGTAGTAAAACTTGTGCTTAAAATTTTTAATTTTTGGTAGCTCTTTTGTAGCTCATTAAAACGAACACGAATGTAAAAGAAAAACCTTCAATGTTGCTCAATCAAGCACAAACTACGTACTTTATTTCACTAAAGACAATCTCGAAAGAAATATTTATTTAAAAAATCATGTTTAATTGAGAAATTAGATTAAGTCTCTCACTAATTCCATACAAAAAATATCGACGCGGCCTCCCAGCGAGTTAACGGATGTTGTAAATCAACATTATAGAGAACGGACGATTGGGCGTGATATTAAAAATTAAAACGGCGTAGTATATTTCCAGTTTCCTTTTATGAACATATGTGTAATAATTAGCAAATTTACTTGCTAGTTCATGATAAGTACCATTTCATAAAATTACATGGGGCAAATTATTCGGCGCAAATATTTTAAAAATATGTTTGTACAAACCTGTATATATAATGTTAATCCGTTTTTTATCTAACAATCAATATCTTAATCTAAATAAAATTTTACGAATATCGCAAAAGGATTTATGATAACCAAAAATGTCGTGCTTACAGCATCAACTATTTTTCGTTCTGAATCTGAAGGAAAAGAAAGAACACTGAATGGAAAGACAGAACAAAAGGAATGGAAGTGATAAATGCAGTGTGGTAAGTGTAAAAACTAAAAATTACGCTAGTAGTCTAGTAAGCAAAGACTTTTAAGTTCCGAAAACAAAGTTCTAGATTTTTTAGAGAGTATTTACTGAGGAATATTTAAAAATAATAATAAATCTCTAACGGATCTGAGTTTTGGGTAAGGTACGTTGGGGTATTTGTTGCTATACATGATTAAGTTATAAAAACTGTTATATGAGACGAATTAAATCTATAAAAAACCTGTGTCCAGATATTTAAAAAAATCTTTTGGGATAAGATACCCAGAACGCAAGAATGATTTTTTTTTTTGGAATTTTATCACACAAAAACTACTGGCCGATTTTGAAGCTGTTTTCAATTTTTGGAAGTTAACGAGTAAATAAAACTGCGATACTTTTTATACCGGAAAACTTCCGGTCCCGTAAATTTACTTTACATTTTTATTATTTAGATTATACGCGGGCAAAAGGTAGATTCTTCATATAAAAACGCTTTATAGTTTTAATATTGTTACACAGTAATATTGTTTGTTTGCTTTGAATAACGTTGCAGAAGCTAGAAGCTGAATATACCACACAAAGCATATTGCAGAGGGCGACATCTAGCATAGAATACATAGGCAATAAAAGTTGTCTATGGTATTTGATTACGACTGACTAAAGATTAAAAAACAAATTTACAAATTATGTCAAATTTTGTACCACATTATTTTTATTACATAAGATATTACGAACCGCCACGAGAGGATCTGCCTGAATCAGGCGACTGGGCTCGATCTCCACATGGAAGACTTATACCATTCGTGTATTTCGAAATTTATGTACGAAATTTATCGTTAGTCTTAACACTGTTAAGTTAAGAGGTATGATGTGAAGATAACTGACAGGGTTCGAAATATTGTGATAAGAGAGTGTTGTGGCGTGAAAGACGATGTAGTGACACGAACTGTGAAATGGATGCTGAGCGGGTTTGGACATGTAGAGAGGATGTATGAAAGTATGGTAATGGTGAAATGATAGATGGAAAGAAAAAGTAAAAAAAAGTCCATTACGCCATGATACCATTAAAACATAATAAAAATCTTATATTAAGCACATTATATATACAAACTAAGAGGCATAAACATATAATAATATACAAATAACACATCATCATCATGATGAAAAAACGATATCCAATTGTGTTGTTGTGTAGATTATTTGTATGATACAATACATTAATATTACGTACACTTAGTCGGAATTTGTTTCCGTATAAACTACAAGTCACTTCGAAATAATCTGCCAAACTGCCAAAACCAGCGTGACTTCAAATCGCAAAACGATCGCTATTACGATTACCACCAGACATACGGAAACACTCAGGTCAGTGCATGAGCCCATTGTTGTTTAACTAGGGATTCGAACATATGCACATGTAGTTTCTATAGTCACCATATTGTGATTCTTCCGTTGTAACCTATACACAGAGTCCAATTGATCATAGTAAGGGGTAGGGCCATATAACCAGGAGGTAACATACATTTCGAATCGAAAAGTAAAACTTAATTGCTATTTTAAATTACATCTAACTATTTATAAATATGTAAAAAGTATCAGCCTGTTGTAAATGCTCAGAGCTGGGAAAAGGCCTCTTCTCAAATATTATTTTAGAGAGAGATGAATATGTTCACGAGGGTGGTCATAAAGTTACGACCTTAACGTGAAGATGGCAGCACTCTTCAATGAAAGTTAAGGAATGTGGTTGCGTATCTCTGGACAGGTACTTACCAAAATTTCAGTCAGTTGTTGTTTGACAATCTTTGAGGAGTCAATGTGTTTGTAAAAATGAAAAAAATCGAATATCGAGCAGTCATAAGATATTTGTTTTTGAAACGCAATACACCTACGCAAATTAAATATGAGTTGCGACACTGTGTACGGGCCCTCTGCACCATCATTTACCACCGTGAATTTTTGGGAAATGAATTTAAACGAGGCCGTATCAGCTGGACTGGAGGACTGACGATTACGTCGCTAAAGTTCTAGAAGCATTTGGCGAAACAAACGACCGTCGACTTAAAAGTGAGAGAGATAACAGATAACAGAGGGTATGAGTATGTCCCAAGAACGTGTTTGTCAAATATTAAATCAAGATTCAAGCATACGAAAGCTGTCCGCGGGTTGGGTGCCGCGTTTGCTCACGTTTGACCAAAAACGTGTTCGAATGAACATTTCCAACACTCAGTTGACGCAGTTTTGGCGCCAAATTATTAATGTAGATGAAACTTAGATATACCATTACGCCCGAAACAAATATACTGTATATTGCAAAACAGTGGACTGCAAAGGGAAAATCGGCTCTGAAAAAAAAAGAAAGCAAAAACTGTTTTTTCGGCTGAGAAAGTGATGCCGACTGTTTTTTGGGACAATCGTGAAGTTATTCGATTATCCTCATACAGAAAAAACCATTACAGGAGCATACATTCATTATTATAAACTCGACAAGCTTAAGGCAGAATTTACGGAATAACCGGCCACATTTGCAGAAAAAAAAATCTGTTTCACTAAGACAATGCGCCGTCTCCCACCTCAGCTATACCAATGGCGAAAATCTACGAATTACTGTTTGAACTGCTTGCTCACCTCCTTACTCACCAGATCTAGCGCCTAGCTACTTTATTTTGATCCCTAATCTAAAAATTGCGCTCGGAGGAGGCCGAGTACCATTTGGACGGGTTAAAGAGATAGTAGCATCACTGGGAGAAGTGAGTAGACTTACAAAGATACTATGTAGAAAAATAAAAACTTATTTAAAAAAAAAATTGTATCTTTAATCTAAAAATTGCGCTCGGAGGAGGCCGAGTACCATTTGGACGGGTTAAAGAGATAGTAGCATCACTGGGAGAAGTGAGTAGACTTACAAAGATACTATGTAGAAAAATAAAAACTTATTTAAAAAAAAAATTGTATCTTTAATCTAAAAATTGCGCTCGGAGGAGGCCGAGTACCATTTGGACGGGTTAAAGAGATAGTAGCATCACTGGGAGAAGTGAGTAGACTTACAAAGATACTATGTAGAAAAACAAAAATTTATTTAAAGTAAAAATATGTTGTATCTTTGTAAGGTTGGAAACATTTCAGTCCACCTTTACAGACCACAGTGCACACAATTATAATGGTGTCATTTTTAATTCATCTGCAGGAAAAACATATTTTTATAGAAGCTAATGCAGGTATAAGATAACACTGAAAAAAATATATGCAATTGTAAGTCTTATAAATAACTCACCTGACATATTTTATTTGCCTTAACAACAGTCTCATCTTTCTTCTTTCCTTTTAGCGCATCCTTGCTAATTTCTTTGAATTGTATTACAGTCGTTTTTAAAGATTTCAATTTCAACTTCGGCCTCACTTCCGTCCAGTTGCTATCTAAAATTAAAATATGAAATCAAGAAACAAGAAATTACTCTGCATTAACCATAACATAAAGATCTTAAAAAAATATCTATTCAATGCTATATTCAATTAAATTATTGGCATCACACAAATTTGGTATTACCATTCCATCCACCAGCATTACCATCAGCAATAAACATACTAACAATTTTCATTTGTTTTAGTCTACCAGATAAATAAATGGGTCAAAAATTACATACTTCTGTTTGAAGTAAATATTTACCATAAAAAAAGTTAAGATGATATCTTATTAATTTATTACTTACTACCATTTAACTTACCGATGAACTCAAGAATAGTAGCTGATTGCTTAGTACATTTATGGAACAATTGTCTCCATGTAGCATTGCAGGAGTCATCTTGCCTCAAACAATCTATTAGACTCTCAACTAAAACTTTGTTGTAAGCATCCAAGCTTGAACCACTCAAATATTGGTTAGGTAATTTCTTAATAAGTTGGTTAAAGGTCACTTGTAACTTATTGCCGCTGTTATTGAAAAACCCATCCTGTGAATTATACTCCATGATAAGAATTTGTGGGAGGTAATGAACAGCATTGATATATTTTTCTCATAAAATTTAATTCCTAAATTTAAACATCTGATGCCAGTGCCGGTGCTGGCAACACAACTCAGTTGAAATTACAAAATGCTCTATGGTAAAGAAAAAATTTGTGAATTAAAATAATCTGAAAAAAATAATTATATAAAAACCTGCACTTGAGCAGCATGGCGGACTCTTCCTGAAGCCAAAATCCTTTCAAAAATAGGATGCGTTTGCCAATCAGTGGAACATATTTATAGACTGACATGGCTATTGACTTTGATCAACTATCCATTAAATGTGGTAATATTGAAAAATACTTTGTGGTTCCCGACTTTATTCTTACCTTATATTTACTTAATTGCTTGATAAGGTCACTTGACAACTCCTTAGGAAGACTATTCTTTTTGTTATTAATAACATCAAACATGGCCAGTAGTTGGTCTTGGCTTATTTTAGCACTGTCCGATTTTCCATGTGTATCCAAAAGGTTGGATAAATATGTTACTACATACTTCGAGTAATTCTTTAACTCAATTACTGGGAGAAATAGTTCTTGCCAGGCTACAACAAAGAATGTAACTTTTATCATATAATTCTGGCAAACCAATAACTGGCATCTAAGTACTAAATTATAGAAACCATTGCTGCATCACCAAGTCTACCACCCAGGACTGTCTGGATATCTGTTAGCCATTCCTACATTAAAACAAGAAAGTTCACAAGCATGACATTATGTGTTTTCCACAATTTAAAAACCTTACAATGCTCGACACTAAGAAGTTATATGATTATATATTTCAAAGATTAAGGAAAATTTACAGATACATACAATACAAATACATATATATATTCATCTTTATGTGAGAGATATGGGAAAGGGAGCATGATATCTTCAGGTTACATATATAGATAACTAATGAGACTTAAAAATCTATTTTATGTCTTAAGTTTCTGAAATTTTTCTTTCCCACAGTATATAAAATTTTATTAAAAAAAATTACTTTTTCAGTTTGTCTAACATATAGTTTAAAAAAAAATCGAACACCCTTTTATCAAATACACAAGCCTCCCATTAAGGATTCCTTTGCCTCTTGAATATTAGAGAATAGTTTCTTCAATATTTAAGTGAAACAGTAAAAACTGACAAGATAAGGTGTACAAAAGATGATAGGTTATCAATTGTCTAGGGTTATCAATCAAGAACTGTCAGAAAATAGTAATGGTTTATCTTGTCAATAATGAAAATGCATGCATTTTTATTCAGACTCCTAATTTTTTTAAACAGTATTTGTTGTACCTGCAACGCATCATAGTAATTAATTCGATTTAACATATTAACAAAACTTTTCCCCCTTATCACAAAACGAGTTTTAAAATTAATCTTTAAATTTTTACATTACATTAACTTTTCACATTAGTCTTACAAAAAAATATTTTTTCTTCTTCACATCTACTTTAACTGTTGGCTCTGTTTTTATTTATGTCATTGAGGGCTCTACATTTGTTATTCATTAAAAAAAATCATATATTGCTGATTTTCCTTCGTGCTTAATTTTAGATATTAATTTGACTACAATGATTCTAAGTAAATACCCTTAATATAAAACTCCAACTGTTCTAAGAAACTTCAGAATCAATACAAAATTCTTTGCATTTTATGCCAACTTACCTTTCATGCCAACTCCAAAATTATTCAGACCACCTTGACCATAAGCCCACAATAAAGAGAGTCCAATAGGAGGTCTGTTTTGATAGGAATTCCTGAGACTAACACTTTTTGGGATTGATCCTGTGCAAAAGTCAGGATACTCATGAGCCAGCATTTGCAGAAGAAGCCTGTGTCCATTTACTGATTGGCCTGGTATAAAAAAATATAGAATTTACAATATTATAAGCCTAAATCTACAACATAGACTCACATATAGTGAAGGTGTAAGAGAATTTATTAACCTACATAATTATCTTAGGTACTAAAGACAATTTTAATTATTGAAAAATTTTGCACAGGATGTGATGAATTCTCTTATACAACCCTCATCAGCATTCTTAACTTGAATACAAATCTTAATAATATCATTGAGTAAAATTTTATCTGAAAATATTAATAACAAACCTCTACTCATATCGTTAGCCAGGGTGGTAAGAGTAACATCAAAAAATAGCTGGTTGTTGGTTTTTCCAGCATCCTGCAGGACATTTTTCAAACTACTTTTTATTGAAGCTGGGATAGCACAAAGTGGATATGTTGAAGGGTAATTGGAAAATGTAGGATCATCAACATCTATTTGTGTCTTTGAATTCAAGAAGTTAGCAACTTCTTTTAACCAAACTAACGGAGCATTGGAAAATCGGATTTTATTTGTTGTAATTAAGTTTGTAAGCTCTTCTGGGTCAATCTGGAAATAACATAATTTTGCTTGTAATGTGTTCCATATGTACTAAAGTCATTGAAAACTTGCATACACCACATTTTTTATTATGCTTGAATGGCAAAAATAAAAAATAGCATTATTTCACATTTTTGCAATTCTGATTTTCTTCTATGATTGAAAATAAATTTATGTTATTTTTGTATTTGAATAGCTATTATTTTAAAAATGAAACTTTCTAAATCAAATACCTCTTACTAAAACAATTAAAATATCATACATAATGTAAATTTTTACATAACCCATTTGTATAATCTGAATGACTGTTTTGGTGATGTGTTAGACTGATTTATTTCGACTCATTCTTACAGAATTAAATTACCTTCAATTTACAAAAACAAAACTAAGTACTACTTACTGCTTCTAACGCTCCTTCAATGGTCTTCGGTGGCTTGGGCTTCAGATGTTCAGCTTTTTTATCTTGCTGCCTTTTAGCCTTTTTGTCTGCCTCTTTCTTTTTTCCTTTGGGCGATTTCGTGGGATCGTCGATTTCCATGCCCTCGTAAAATGATTTTATTTGGGAATGAGGAACTAAAATAATTGTTTAAATATATTAATTATGTTTATATAATGTAAAATTATACTAATTCATTAGTGTTACTTACCAACGTCTTCAAGTTTCGGGGGATTTTTTTGCGGCTTCTTTTCGTCTTCTTTAACATTTTTTACCTTACCATTTTGAGATTTTTTGCTTTTTCCAACAACTTCCCATTGGCCGCTCGACATTATAATGAAAATTCAAAATAGATTCCAGTAAATTTTCAATTTTGTGTAAATAAAGCGAAAGCGACAGGTTACACGTCAAAAACAAATCAAATAGCAAAAAATGTCAAAACTGAAAGGAAGGCGGCCTTTTCATTGGTCAGGGATATTCCACTTGGACAAACGTGGCAGAGTAATTTATTACATTCCGTTACACACGTTTCTTTTTCAGTGCATATTCAAAGACTAACAGAAAAACTTAATTATGATGTTTTTTGATCATCATCTAAATTTGGTGTTTAATACTGTTCACTATTCGCTGGATGCACTTTCCAAAATGTATTATTTTGAGAATGTGATATTATGAGATTATTATATAATGTGAACAAACCTGTAGGTAGTCTATAGTAGGTTCAAAGTTTAAACCACCGAAACGTAACATTTTGTTTACTTGTACAAGTTTTGCAATGAACAAACAACACACATGAAAAAATTTATGAAATTGTTAATTTGGTAGAGACCAAATTACGGCTGTTGTAAGTCACTCCAAACGTCGGGAATATAAAAACAAAATCAAATGCCATAAAATCCGCAAGTAACCATTCAATTACAAATGTACATATTTAGTTAGTTCAACGCAGGCTATGTCCTGACTTCGCACTGGGGTTGGTCTACGGTAAAGGACCATAACATGTTTCAGAATTAAGGTTGTAAATCAACTTGTCAGGATTTTTGTGATTGGAATACCTGTAACCGTTTCAAGTTTAATTTGAAAAATAAACAGTGATATTATATACATACAACGTGGTAGTGCCAAGCGGCGGCTTTAGCTGCTGCTCGAACGGGCCGGTTCGACTGGGTTGGTACCACGGCATCTTGTGCCTCTGCGTTTCATTCGGTGAGTGAGGTAACCGGAGGCCCACTTCTCCTCCCCATCCCCTTCCTCATCCTCCCTCCCATCTCCCAAATACTCTTAAAGGCCAGCAACGCACATGCAGCACCTCTGGTCTTGCAGATGTACCTGGGCGACGGTAATCAGTTATAATCAGGTGAGCCACCTGCTCGTTTGCCGCCTTTCTCATAAAAAAAAAGATTAGTGTGCGCGAACAGTGTCGTTTTTGATGTCATTAGCACTATACACGCACACAGACACATTATAAGGACAGAAATACAGTATATAACTAGTCAAACTGAAATTGTCGCCAGTATTGTATTACACTGCAATTATTTTACTTAAATAATTTCTGGCCACTCATTTCTTTTAGAACGACAGTATGTATTTAAAAATTATTTATATTATGGTGTCGTATGACTTAAAAAGGGTAAAAAGTAAAAACAAAAGCAGCGTTATTTATTTATATTTTTAATTCACCAGAATTCAATCCTTCATATTGAACAAAGCTTACCTCTGCAGTTTCTTTATCTCTTTCACATTTTTATATTGTGTTATTAATAATATACTATTAATATATAATTGTGCTAAATATATGTTAGATTCGTTTTATTTTCTACACCATTATTTGTTTTATATGACATCAATAATTATTTTATTTGCTTAGCAACTACGATTCTTATTTCGAATACAAAATAGACAAGTCTATTTTTAACACTCGTTTTCGTTATATAATTAAAACGTAGTTAACTAATTAACTAATGTATGAATAAGTAGTTTATTCTGACTTTGTGTTTAGTACTGAACATAAGTCTATAAACTTTTGTTTACTAAAACCTTTAGTAAACCTATCTGCTAAAGGTTAATCACTACGAACATATTCAATAAAATGTTTTACAAGGTCTCTAATAAAATGAATACAAAATATTTTTGGCACAAATTTATTTTAAGTATATTATTAACAATGCATTCAGGTTGCTGCTGGGGCTACCGAGCCGCACCAAGCTGAAGATGAACAGCACCCTGAATGCACAAGCTGAAGTTGAAAGATGGAACTACTTCTCGCCGGTATTCTGCGAGGTCGTGGTACTACCCTGGCCGAGCCAGCTCATTCATGCAGCAGCTAAAGCTACTGCTTGGATCTACCACATATAGGTGACATTACAAGCCAACTACAGATGTAATCCAAGCTTTTTGATAACCTAAGTTATCGATTTAAAATTCTAAGAGCTTATAATAATTTAGATTAATTTAGGTTTCTTTATTGGATTTAATTTTCGTCAATAGTATACAGTATAAAATAAAAAAGTGCATGTTTAAATACCACTAGTAAATTATTTTGCGTGAATGTTATTGCCCCGAGGACGTCACGATGCTCGATGAGTTTTTAAAGTCACGTGATATACTGATGAACAAATAAATGAATTGTTTATTGAATATTAAATGTGAAAAAATATAATTTAACGCCTAGATTGGAGAAATGCAGTGACATATTTTATGTTCTTTACGGCTTAACCATTTCCATTTAAAACTTGTCAATGACCATTAGGCCAAGAAATGTTGTAATTGTGGCATATTGTTTCATAAAAAAATAATTAATCTTATAAGAATTATGATGTCATTTCTTTTTATTTCTAACTTCGTCGGTTGATTCTGTTTATTTTATATATCGTTTGAATTTCTCAGTGTGTGAATTGTGGGTTATTTATAGATAATTTAAACTCTGTAAAAAGTTTTTTGAAAGTAAATGATTTATTTTAAGTGCAGCAATAATATAGGTACGGATATTTTATTCAAGGGCACATCTATAGGTATATCTGTGGTTGGTTTAGTACGTCAGTTATTCAGTCATTCTGTCATTTTGAAAGTTTGATATTGCTCGTCTCTGTTTATGGACTGCTGTGCAATTGATCTTTAAAAATAACAAATGCTGTTGTGGATTAGTACGTTGTGCTAATGTTGAAATAAATAGTGTTTGTCTGTATAAAAACCACGATTTAAAATGGAGGATAAATTAATGCTAGACGATGTGTCTAGCACTTTAAGAGAGAGAGTGTTTTTCGCAGCAAGAGATGGGATGTCTTTAACTTTATATGCTTTGTTGTACGAAAAAAACACTGACGAAATTGAAGATTTACTGAACAGCGTAAGTATCTTCCTTCTTTGTGCTAATCCATTAGTTTCGAAGTAATTAAAAATATTTATGATTTCATTAATTTGACGTAGTCATGTCATTTAATTTCTATTTATATCGACATAATTCGTAACCTTACCTTTTGCGTGTCATGCAAAGCAAATGCGTGTGCGTTATTTAAATTTATTATGCGTTGTTTGTATGAAGTTATTGTAAACTCGTCTCCTTTCTATTTATTTCTTATCACGATATCCTTGTCCAAGTACATGGACGGAACTAAATTATGCTGCAATATTGTAGATATTTCATATTTTTCCTTGATTTTAAAGATGTGATGAAACAAAGTTGTGTAATATAGTTTCAGTAATGTAATAAATTTTAAAACGATTAAGACAGAAACAATATTTAATGTCTAAGAATGTTGCAAAAAAAAACTTGTAGAATATTGACATTGGAAATATTCTTTCTTACTTGGTTCTCGTATTTTTTATTTTTTGGAGCCACTTTAAATTGAATTCGAAAATTTTCTAAATAAATTAAAAATATTTGATAACTATTTTTGTAATTTGTCCTTTTTATGGTAATTATTAATATATAATATTACAAATAGTATACTATTACAATATTCGTTTGACTTAAATAAATTTAAGATTATGAAAAAAAAACTCTTCATAAGTCAATAAACTTTGTACTTGTGTTACATCTATTTATATCATTTACCTTCCTTTAACCACATTCACTCATGTAAACATGTCATTGACATTGCATTTGGTTATTTTTGGATTGAAGATTGACAAGTAAGAGATGGCTTACATGATCAGTATAATTCATAATAATTACCATAAATTTATTGGTCACTAATATGACTAAAATCCACTCTATATTATTTCCTTTATTTATTCTTGCTTTTTCTCCCTTTGCTTAAGATATATAAGGGCTGGTGTGAATTGTAATAATTTTTTGAAATGTGTGTTATCATTTTAGATTCAAATGCCTTGAAAATAAAGATCTTCTCATCACAGAAATTATAGAATCTTTACTTTAAAAACACATTTTTTTGGAATTTGTAAAATATTTTTGTAACAATTTCAGTGGATTCTATCCTCTATTAAATTTTTTGTTTAAATATTAAGAAATATAAAAGTAAAGTACCCTGTAAATGTTGCACTGCTAGCCAAAGACTGTCCATGGAAGTCCATTTGTCTATGCAGAGTTGAGCCAATTGGAAATCTTCAATTCTTTAAAGCCTTCCATCATCATTATTTAAAGCCTTCTATGCAATTACAGAATCTGGATTCAGATGTTGTAGATCTAATTGCTGATATGTAAATGTTTTAAATGCCCAACCACCTTGGGCCATGCACTCTTAACTTCCAAATGGAAAAGAGTTGTGTAACTTACAAGATAATGATGTGTGTGTATTCCAATAATGAAAGTTTGATTAAAAGTTAAGTTTTCTTTATTTTCTTTTTTAAATCGATTTTCTGGACAATCCATGATTTACTTTGAAACAGATAATTTAGATACTACTGTATTTTATTTGAAGATAATTTTCCTTCTAAGTACATTTTGTTAGTAGTAGTAATAAGTCCCTTAATTAAGGGCTTCTCACAAAATTAAATGAATCAAAATAAAATAAATCTTTAAATTGTTTAATTGTTGCATCCACCCCTTCATTTCATAACACCATGGTTAGACTGGCAGAAAATGCCAAATCATTTCGGTGAGAATTGGGTTCGCAAATTATATATATATATTCTGCCATTGTTTAGTTTCCCGAGCCTCGTTTATTTGTAAGCAAGTTGCACCGCATGCAGTTGTTATTGCCATTTGGGGAAAGCAATGGTATAAGTTTACAAGGGGAAATCCCCCTTAAAGGAAAAACACCTTAGCTCTTATGGACAAAATATTTGATTAAAACTGTTAAAATATTTGAAAAAAGGACCAAAAACTTATGTGTTCATTTCAGGATGTTTGCTCTGATGGCATAAAATGCACTCCTCTTATAGCTGCCGCTCGTCATGGTAGGGAGGCAGCTGTTAGAATACTTCTTGAAAAGTTCAGACCTCCTGTAAGATTAGAGACTGAAGGCACTGTAAAGTTTGACGAGTATGTCATTGAAGGTTAGTATGAAATACACATTGATACTTTAAGAATTATGTAAGGGTCTGTATTCAAGTAAACTTTCATATAAATATTTATTGTAACAAAGTGGGATGTCATATGTACATTGTACAAATACAAGGTAAACAGCTGCTAATCATATTGCCTTAAACAATAAGCATCATCATCATCAACCTGTATCTACTGCTGGATAGGGGCTTTTCGCAAATATTTCGCTGTTACATCAGATATGGGGGGTAGAGATGAACGAAAGCTGTGTTTCTCCTGAGCATTTGGCAACTGCATAGTAAGACCTGCCAGGAGAACATTATCATTATGATCATCTCCTTTTTTTTATACTATAAACTATGTTGATATTGTACAAGATTATATTTATATTAATTTCTTTTTCTAACAACCTTGAGTACCCATAAACACAAACTAATTAGCCCGCTTATGAATATTTGAGTAAAATTATAATGTGCATATATAGTTTCTGGTAGCACTATAGTGACAAATGATAATTTACAATAAATTAAATAGATTTAGCTTGTTGATGTAGTAGTGTAGTATTATACAATTGTTATTTCTAACTCTTTGAAGGTATTGGTATGTTTATTACTTGTAATTTAATTCTCATAATACTGATTATCTTTTCCATTCAAGTAATTTTGACACCAATCAGGGACAGAATTATTTTTGGATGCAAGACAAAGATGTTGGGATCAAAGCATTTCCTTGTAGAAGGAACATTGACTTTATTGTTGTTTGTGTGTTATAGTATATTTATAGTGACACACCTTACTCCCACAAAGGAGTTGAGTTGTGGTAACATATGGGCGAATAATCTGTCCATACAATTTGTATTTTGTGGGACATAACTTTTAGCATTTCGTACATTAGCTAATATAATGATATATGAACTCTGCTTGTGGCGGCGTCGTGTGGCGACGTATGGTTAAGGAGGGCGATGACTGCCACATGCGTCATACTTGTGAATAGGTGCTGCTTGTGGAGGCTGATCTGCTCTATATGCAGTGCACTTGTGCTTTAGTTTGGTGGGTCACTGTAATCTTGTGGCATGCTTTCAGTTGCATATGGGACCACACCATAAAAAAAAATAAGATTTGACATTTCACAAACGAAATTATCTTTCTGACGTCGTAGAATAGAGAATTTTTATTTATTTCATATGTAAAGTACATAATATAGCCTTGTTGTAGAATTTATACTTTAAATTTTTCATGCATTATCTGTTTAACAAATTCATATGTCGAATCGATTTTTTTTAGTTACTTAGGTTCTTTCTATTCGCTTTGAATGTCCATAATTACGGAAGCTTAATCTGGTTACCCTGGGCCCTACTTTTGTGTATCTGGCATCCATCCAAAAAGTCTTTGTTTCCCACGTATGACTTATAGCAATTAATTCGTGGTAAGTTGTTATAAATTCGTTTCGCATTACATTGAATACACGCGTCGCAATCGCCGCCGCGTTCCGTGTTTCTTTGAAATAGAAAGTACACAGTACAACATTAATACAGCAATCTTTTATAGCGAAAGCATATTAGTATTTGGGACTGAACATCCTCATATTATTTTTTTGTAAATATAATACTAAAGTTTACTTTAATGAATCTTAACGGATTGAATGTTGTATAGCCGTTTAGAAGTGAATATACATCATCAGCGTCTTTATAATGTCTCGTAGGTATTTAATTAGAATTTATTTAATATAATACAAACTGTTTCATTTTCCGTTAATGTTTCTTAATATTAACCTGTGTAAACCCACATCTGTTCGACATGGAGAATAAGGTGGAGATTTATCTTCAATTTAGGCTTCTGTGCCTCCAAAGTAAATAACCAGAAAAGCACACAGTATCGGTATCAGTTAAAATGGAAAATATTTTTTTTATTGCTTACTATATTCAAAGATATTTTATGAAAAAAGGAGCATTCTCTTCTTTAGTTGGACCTTACTTGAATATTTCTAGTAAATTTTAACAAACTTGATTTTTCCGAAACAAATAAGATATTTTCTTTCTTTCTACTTTATTGGTCCGTAACAGTCCACTGCTGGACAAGTCTCATAACATTGCCATGTCATTTCCCATGCCATATGCGCATATTCACCATGCACGGCCGGAGGGTTGGTGAGCGTAGTGCCAAATCGTAGCACCAGTGATGCTGGTCCCCATCATTAGCCTATGGTATTTCGGCTCGGCATATTCTGATAAATTATCCGCCACCAGTAGTTCCCCAGAGCCTCGGTACGTTAATCGGTGGCTCTTGCAGGTTAGGTTGGCATTTGAATAAAAAGTTAGTATTTCCATCCCCTTACAACTTCACCACAAATTTGTTTATCTATATCATTTTAATTGTGACACATTGTACGCGTGTGGCATTTTCAATTGGCGAGTTTATAACCGGGTTATTACATTTCAGGCGCGACGGCACTCTGGTGCGCGGCCGGAGCCGGCCATTTAGGCATAGTCAAGAGGTTGGTGCGCGCCAGTGCTAATGTTAACCACGCGACGAAGACGTTAAGTACACCCCTAAGAGCCGCCTGCTTCGACGGCCGCTTGGACATCGTGAAGTATCTCGTTCGCCACGGTGCCGATATACATAAGGCCAACAAATATAATAATACATGCCTTATGATCGCCGCGTACAAAGGGCATTTGGATGTGGTGAGTTAAATTTATTTGTTATACTCTCATTCTAGACACTTTTTCATCCCATTTAAGCCTAAACGTAGGTAAACTAACTCATCTTAGCCTTAAGTAAGTATGTCGTGATTGGCACCCTAACTTGCATAAGACTCCTGGAAACATGAACTCTTACAGGTACAAACACGCACAAGTTCATCCCCCCCACGCACACTTGTAAATGTCAATATTCGGTTTTAGTTTTGTTTTAACACGACAATTGAATCTACCGCTAACTCTCATGTATCTCATTTAATCAAAACTTAGTTGGCCAACAAACTCAACTTAGACTTATAATCCAAATGAAACCCAAGTGTAATTCGTAACTGACAATATTTTACTGACCTCTACGAGAACGGCGGCATCGCAGAATTTCTATGTCGGTGAGAAGACGATTTGAAATGCAGGCAGTGGACGCCGATAAAGTCTTTGGCCTCATAAGTCAAGTCTCATAAGCCTAGTGAACTATTGAGTCAATGTATCAAAAACTAAAAAGTATCATGTGTCTAAACCACTATACTTATTTTATTGATATTTGGCGTATGTCCTAAAAGTGGCCTGTAGAATACGAGGTTAAATTGAATGTCGTTACATCGCATCCAACATCTGTAACTAAACAATAACCATGTTTGATTATCGTTGAATTTTTAGTTAATGTTCTTATACAAAATTATTTTAAGATATGCACTTTAAAAATAAAACATTTGCATTTGTCTTCTGGTAGCAAGAGATTCTCAGTTGACGGATTGTTGTTGCCTTGATACATGGAAAAATTATTTCCAATTTTAAGTCCTAAAACTCCATGGATATTGTAGAGTCCTTTACTTACACACGCCTTTGCGCCGCTTGCTTCCTGTCCTTCCGGGGCGCATTCACGGGAGAAGACGATTTTGGCGGGGCTGTTGCGACCGTGGTGGGGCCGGGGGAGTGTCGGTATTCCGATGCCCCGCACGAATACCCGGCAGGTGTTCCCGTGGCCCTTTAATGTATGAGTTACGTTAAAAGACGATGGAATATGGTTAAGCTGTACTGTAAAAAAAAAACCCACACGTTGCTAGAATTAGCTATTGACGCCTTAAAAGTAAGAAAAAAAGTTGCCACTACATAGTGAACTCTGCCCACCAGGTTCAATTCCTCCTGGACAGTGGCGCGAGGGTGGACGAGCGCGCACTATGCGGCGCGACGGCGCTGCACTTCGCGGCCGAGTGCGGACACGCGGCCGTAGTGTGCGCGCTCATCGACCACAACGCTAAGATACTCACAAATGAAAATGGTGAGTTTCATATGAAACTTTTTTCATATGATCTATATAGATTGATTGAAATTTTACACATTTCGGTGGGTATTCGCAAAAATTACACGATCTAATTCCTCCATCCAGCATCGGACTCCTGGAAGCACGGTGGGTTTCTATCCTTTCACGCTGATATGCTTTCGGACGTTGCGTAATACTTAGGCATTTCTATTGCGTAACAAAAATTACTGGAATCACTTTGCGTCGGTGTTACCGTCCGGGAATAAAACTTAGTCTACGATCATCTGGTGTAAAGGAGTTTTTAAACATTGCAAGAATGATTAAAATAGGTTAAGGCATTTCGGAGATTGCCCTCATTAATACAAACTCACACTCTCTCTTTATTGCTACTCTATTGTTATGGGCATACTATTAGTATAATTTCAATGTACGTAGGTATGACGCCACTTCAGTGCGCGGCGGAAAGAGCCCGGGCGTCTGTGGTGGAAATCTTAGCCGCCAGGCCTGAGGTGACTCGCGCACAGGCTATAGAGGCCTACGAGTTGCTCGGGGCCTCCTATGCCAACGACAAGGAATATTACTGTCTTAGGGTGAGTTTCAGTTTTTTTGACGTTTCAAAAATTAAATCTGGAAAAAAAAATTGTGTGCTTCTTTCGGTGACCCCCCTTTCCTCCCTTACCCGCCACCTTCCTCTTCCCACATCCCCCAAGACCACTAAAGGCCAGTACCTGCAGCTCCTCTGGTGTTGCAGATCTACGTGGGCTTCGGTATTGTCGTAAAGTTCGGGTAGTACGTTGTTAAACATTGTCAGCCTTCATGATTCTTACGGTGTAAGCGACCCACTTCAAGTAGCGACGACCAGTAGTGTTTGTATTTTCCTAAAGAACAGGATAAAGATAGAAGAATTTTTTTTTCTTTGTACTGATTAAAATACAAAAATAAATATTCCTATAGAAATACTCCAGGTGAAGGGTCACATATCATTCTAATATCCTAACGTTTGTTTGTACATAGATGGCGTATCAGTATCTGCTCAGAGCGATGGCGATGCGCTACGACACTCGGTACGGTCTGCTACTGAAGAAACCCGCCGATCCCATTCCAGCATACGACAATTGGAGGGAAAGCACAACGCTGGAGGTAGGATTTAAATTATTTTTATTTATGCTTCACGTATAACTTGGATGAGTGACGTATAAATTATAGCAGGCTGCAGTCTCAATATGTTGTGGGAATAAAAAATCTGAGGGATTTCCTGGTCTCCGTTAACTCGAGGTGTTAGAGGGAATATATTCCACCTGCACGTGCACTAAGCTGGATTTGTCGCACCCAACTCCCACGGACTAGTGACGGGAGGCAGCGTCACAAATGCGACTATGGCCAAAACTTTACAAAGAAATGTTATGTCGGCTTTGGTAGAGCTTTTAACCTCATATCCAGCAGTGGATTAAAATAGGCTGATATGCTTTATACTACATATAGTATCTAACTCAATTTTTTTATAATTTTCGTCGTACGCAGGAGGTAGAGCGGCTGCACGGTAACGCGCACGCGCTGCACATGGAGGGGCTGGCGGTGCGCGAGCGCGTGCTGGGCCGCGCCTGCCCCGACCTGCCGCACCCCGTCGTCTTCCGCGGCGCCGTGTTCGCCGACGAGGCGCGCTTCGACCGCTGCCTGGCGCTGTGGCGGCACGCGCTGCAGCTGCGCCACCACAACATGGTGCGTGCAAAGCGTAGCGTAACACGACGCACACGTCAGTACTGTACAACACGGCACTGTACAACACGGCACTGTATAACAGCGCACTGTACAACACGGCACTGTACAACACGGCACTGTACAACACGGCACTGTATAACACGGCACTGTACAACACGGCACTGTACAACACGGCACTGTACAACACGGCACTGTACAACACGGCACTGTACAACGCGGCACAGTACATTACAATATATGGCAACAACTTCCGAATACTACTAGCATTTGTCAACTGCTCAGGAGATATTACAGTGCTGTAAATCTACGCACTAACACAGAGGCACTCCCTCGTCTCTCTCTTCCCATATCCGATGTAACGCTGATGCGATAAGAACGGAGGAAGGGATAGATGCAGTATCAGAGACACTGGAGGTGTTTTAGCACAAATATTAATTTAGGCTGGGATTCGAAACCAGAAGCCATGTTGTGTTTTTTCTTGTTTAATTTACAAAGTCGTTCCTTTTTTTTTTGTGATTTTCTTTGTTTTATTGTTGTGCTTACACGGGTATTATTAATTTTTTGTTTACATTTTTTCTTAGTATTTCACATAGAAAAATAGAATTACTATTTCTGCACTAACCAAACCCGGCATGCTTTTTATGGAAGATTTGCCTATAATAACCGTGCTGATAAGCAAGCTGGTGAGCGCAGTGCCGGTACGTGCACGTTTTATAAGTGGTAAAGCCAAGCGGCGGCTTTTGCTGCTGCTCGTAATGGGCCGGCTCGACCAGGGCAAAAACTGGCCGGAAGTAGACTCGTCACGAGCTTCTGCGTTTCGTTCGATGAGTGAGGTAACCGGAAGCCCTTTCCCCCTCCCCTCACCCACCCGGTCTCCAAATATCCTTGAAGGCCGGCAACGCAACATTAGAGGAGCTGCAGGTGGCAGCTCCTCTAATGTTGCAGATGGACGTGGACGTCTGTAATCACTTGCCATCAGGTGAGCCGATATCCCTTACGTGCAAGGCTCTTATGAGTGTTTCGGAACTTATGTACGATTTGAATCTTTGCTCTAGAGTCTAGGACACTACGATTGCGATAAAGTCACCACCTGTATCCTTGACCCAAAGTAAGCTCTGATGAAAAGTGGGTCGAAGGGACTAAAATGTTTAACGGACGCAAGAGCTTATTTTATTTAAAATTAAAAAATAATGCTTATATTGTTCACAGGTGTCCGTTGTGAAGGATTTGCTGAGGTTCGCTCAAGTCTTCTCCCAGATGATCCATATCGGTATTGAACTACCTCTATCTCAGGTAAATATCAATATAACCTAAGTTTATTTTGAAATATTTTTGTTATTGTATCGAAGATAATGAAGCATATGATATGATGATGATGAAAATGTAGGCTTTTCACGCTATAACAATTTCAACAATATGACATCCTCCGCAATGGGGAGGATTTGCCATACTCACCGCGCTGGTACACCGGTCGGCGATCGCGGAACATCAGCAATAATTGCTGGACAGACAAAAACCCCCGCGGAATTCGAGACACGCTGTCGGCCCGGTGGCCCTCAGAGCTTCGGCGGAAGAGACTCGAGGGCAGAGGGCTCGCAAGTAGAGAGAGGCAGGTGTTCAGCTCTGGACTATTTATGAGCCAACGATAAGTTTTGTTTTTAAAGAGACAATAACTCCGTGTTTAATTTCAGGTCTGCTTTGTATTGGAATCTTGCGCATTGGAACTGAAAAGAGGCCAGATAAGGATAGAAAAACCACAGATCAATCACGACCCAGAGGCTTTAATGGTATGTTTGCTGTTTAATATTTATTATGGTTACTCATGTATTGCCATCGATTAGTTGAATGCGTTATTGTTGCAACAACAAATTTGTAGTTTTGTGTAGTTTGTGATTTGTTGTATGGAAACGGCTATTAGATATATTTGAGATTTCTGAATGGAATGTAATGGATTGGACAAACGGATGTCGTTTTCATTCTCGGACTAAGTTTCTTAGGCTGGCCTTGGAACTTGGACCTTTAATTTTTTTTATAATGGTAAGGGTATTGTATACAACTGAATGAATGAACACTATTGAGCCCGTGGGTGACGCCTCTACTTGTGAGTTTCGCCACTGGAGCGACGAGGTAGGATGCACCTCCAATCCAAACAGTTCAGTACAGTTCAGTTCCCAAACAACTACCGGTATTGGTGTATAATGGACGTTAAACATGATCTTCGTCGTCTCCATGTTCATGTTAAGACCAACCTACGTTTCGCCAGAGATCTGTCTAATGAAAAGAGCCAACTCACTAAGTTGAAGACCGAAAACGGCGCAGGTATTTCCCGCTGCAAGATGTTTTCAGGTTGCTAAACTGGAAAGGATACGGTATCAACATCAATCGCGAATATATCATTTACCTGCGATTTAGTGACGACATCGTCCTTATGTGAGAATCGCTGGAGAAGCTTAGCAGTATGCTCGACGACTCCATGACAACAGGTTGATCTTAAGATGAAATGAATCTTACGATGTATATCACAGTGTTGTATTTTGAAAGTGGAAAAGTTTTCGAAAAGTGTAAGTTGTGAATAGAGAACGGCTTATCACCACTAAGGCGCGTACATACACTAACATATCATTTATACATAAGCCGTGTTTACATTAATGAGACAACAATGCGTGAATCTCTACTGTGTCAGCTTGGACTATAACTACCATAAAATCAAAAAGTTGTGTTACATTTCTACTAAACCTTGACAAGATTGCTCCCGGGTTTAACATCTAAAAAAACTGAGCAGATTATAGTGGAAAGCAAACTTTAATTCAAAGTCTGTTTATTTATTTGGTATTACACTATTTTATATTAGTATATTTATTTTGCATTGAAAATAGAATACGTGTAGCGTCAAAAGATTAAAAAGATTTTTTTTGTTTTTTTTTATCCTACTAAGGGTCGTATCTCAAACGTTGCACACATATTTGTTTACCTGGAAGTGGCATTCTGCGTCTCTTTATGAGATTCACGATCTATAACAATATATTACAGTTTCTTAGAACGATCTAGTGGAATCTCCAATTTTGGCTTCTTTTATTTTTGTTGTATCATACGAAAATCAAGGGATATTACGCTTTTGTTAAATAGTTTTATGTCTTTGTAACATTACTTATATAGCCTATAATTTTACTGATAAAAGTGTGCAACAATATTAAGTGAAAAACTTCGAAACCGTACAGTACTTTTCGAAAAGAGCTCTATACTAAAAGTATCTCTGACTCATAAGTAGTATAGTTTATCATTCGTTGTCTCGATGTAACCGCGGCTGCATAGAGTATCACTAGTGTTGAATATCAGAGCCTGGCTCTCGCTTTCTCCCTGCAGGAGGAGTACGAGAGCAATGTGCGCACTGCCCTCTACCTGGTGGCAGTGGCGGCGAGGCTGCTGGAAAATAACGGCAACGACGAGGTGAGTTGCTTAGAGTGAATGTGATGGCATGATTTTGATTGTTTTGAATAGTGATCTAAATATTTTCGATAGAAATAAAAAAAAACATTTCATACAAATAGCAAGCTCGTTTGGCTGTGCATAGACGGGTATTGGTACCAACACTAACATATGGAAGCGAAAGCTGGGTATGGTAGAAAAGGCATGAAAGCAGGATAAATGCAGTAGAAATGAGAGCGTTAAGAAGTATGATTGATGTGAAGATAACTGACAGGGTTCGAAATAATGTGATCAGAGAGCGTTGTGGCGTGAAAGACGATATAGTGACACGAATTGAGAAAGGGATGCTGAGCTGGTTTGGACATGTGGAGAGGATGAATGAAAGTAGGTTGACGAAACAAATATATGAGGCGAGTGTGAATGGTAGAGTCGGGAGAGGAAGACCTAGGCGAACATTTCAAGATCAAATTGGAGACGTTCTGGAAAAACGCCAGGTCAAGAGTTCTCTAAACCAACGAGCATGCATGCGAAGATTGATGAAAGTGGAAGAATCAAAAGACGTATGTCAGGACCGTAGCAAGTGGAAGAAGATTGTTTGATTGGGAACAAGACGTGAATATATACATACATACAAAATAAAATAAAAATATACGAAACATTATGACGACACACGCGCACCGTTTTCGTGGTAACCGTGAACATGTTGATCGGCATTAAGCTTAAATGAACTATATCAAGGCTAACACGTAAGATAACTCTACAGGAGACAACAAGCGCAGTGAGGCGGGCCATATTCAGACTCCGGCACGCGAGGCTCCGGACGGGTCAGACGTTGCTGCATCTGGCCGCGGACAGGCGGACGCCGGTCGATGACTTCCACACGAGCGACGTCTGCCAGTTAGTTATTTTTGTGTAATGGATTGGTGTGATACGCGAGCTAACAGTTCACCCGATGGTAAGTGACTACTGCAGCCCATGGACACCTGCAAACATCCTCGAATAGCAATCGAAGATCGAAGAAGCACCTTATTATACTGGCTCTCTATTCCTTTCAAACAGTGGCTGCACTACTGATTGGCGATAGAAATAGGTAAGGGTGGGTACTTTTTCCCACGGACCCACCCTGTTTGGGTACCTGAGAAAAAGTTCAGAACTTTATCAAATATAATAATATATGAAAATTTGTCTGTCTTGGAATAATTTTAGTCATAATTTAAACGTCCATGTTTGCAACTTACATTTTGCAGTTTTTAAACCATATGTATCTGTTACGACTGACAAAGATTCACATTCAAATATTTTGTGATTTTTCAAAAGCCTTTGTTTGTGTAGAGACTACAAGATTTAAACATATAAACTGAAATATTACGGAGTTCGTTATGACGATGAGACGTGATCTCATTTCCATATCTCTCAAACAGAGTGCACAGGGTTGCATTCGGAGGTGTAGTGTCATCAGATAGTGCGGTAATGGTGGTCACTAAGGGTTCGATACGTGGTCCAGTTTTATTGATTTCCATAAAAGATCTCCCCTGTATGATACAAAAAATGTCTGAGATCGTTTTATTTGCCGATGACACCTCATAGTTAATTAAAGTTAAGCGAAGGCCTCGTTTGATTTATGAGTTTGTGTGGCAGTGACCGCGACCAATTAACTTTGTAAACAATCTTAGAACTAATCCATGAATAAATAGAAAATACTTATTACACTTATTTTATTATTCAATTGACTTCATTAGATAGGTGAAAACCCGATATGTTCATTTACGTATTATTATTAATAAAAAATATTTTTTCCAAAATGAACTTTTTATTAAAAAAAAAATTAATTTGATTTTTGATTCATTTCAGTCCGGGTCTTAGGAAATATATCACACTCTTTTCCTTCAGATATCCGTTTTTTTTTTACTTCAAAATTGAAGTTCATTTTAGATCTGGTTTAAATTTCACAATATTCAAGCGACCTGGACTAGAGAAGTCCAGTTTTTTGTCGACAATGAAAATTTTTTTGTCACTTTGTGTGGAGAGATAGAGGATAGATGATTTTTTATATGAATGCTATACATAGGTGTAACTAAAAGAAAACTTTTCCTAGGTTTCCATGTACAAGGACATCGCGGCTTCTATTGGAGTGCGGCCTTGAAGTAGACGCGACCGATGACATGAGACGGACGGCGTTACACGTTGCTCTCATATCATTCCAGCTTATACCAGGTAATTATGGAGATGGACTTTGAATATCATCAGATGCTAAAATATTGCCTAATAAGCTATACTTTCGCTGAAAAGTCAGGTGTTTACGCGCTGCATCTTTCTATGTTTACACTAGTACAATGACACAAGTAGTGGTCATTTAAAAAGTTTTAATGCATGAATGTAACGATTCGTCACATACCCTTTATTAACATTTTGGTGTTCCACAAAGTAGCATACTAGGTAATACATTTATTATTTTTAGCCATACAGCTTTCTTCAATCATTCTTCGCAGATGACTGCTTCCCAGTGTTTACTTGTGCAGACAAAACTTCATATAAATTGATATATCAAATTACCTAATCATTATGTAATAATTTTAAATAGCAATTGCTACAATTTAAAAAACAAAAATATTAAATTGTTATTGAAAAAAAATAACAATTTAATGTTTATTTTAATATTTACAATTAAACGGTACTTCTCTTGCAACTGTTCATTAAATAACTTGGAGTCAAACTTGATAATAAGATTAAGGCTTTTAAAATATACGGTTTTCTCTTTTATTTGTTTTGCCCGTTAATGCAGAACTTACTAAATTCATCTTTAAAATACTCGTATATTAATAAGTAAAGCACTAACTACATCCTACATGCAAATTACGAATTTCATTATTAATCTGTGGTAAGCGGTGCTTGTGCCAAAAGCAAATAATAATGTTGTACCTTAACATCAATTATAACGTTTCAATTATAATTTGTTTGGTTTTATAAACCATTTTCATTCTCCATACAAAACGCCCAGACTGACCTGGGTAATGGCGTTTCGTCAGCAACCAACAACCGAATCGCATCAAGTGACCAATTGCTAAATTCGTAGAGGTCAAGTTATTGATAAAGACAGACGGATAAACAGGAAAGATTTTCCAATTTCATATCGATTGTGGTTACAATTCAGACAATCGGGAGCAGTGCAACGAGGCGCTGTGCGGTGTGGTGTGCGAGCTGCTGGCGCGCGGCGCGCACGTAGACGCGGTCGATGCGGACGGCATTACGCCGCTGCTGGCTGCCATCGGGGGTGAGCACACGGCCACACACTTATACCCTCTCTCTACTCCCTTCGGCTTTATCCGCATCTAATACATTATGTGCCAAGATAATCTCTTAATTGAAATAAAAATGATTTTATTCATATTCGTTCAGTCCCGTAAGTGGAATTGAATGACAAATATACAAATTCATTTAATTATATAGGATAAAACATGGCCTATAGCGCGGTTGGAATCGTAATTAACTTTTTTTTAATCCAATTTTTAATACAATCAATCTGAGTTAAATTGTTTTTAAATTAAAGATATTCAACAAAAACGAAAAAATTAAAGATATTTATTGAATTTATTTATTGAAATTCAACAATTTTACATAATGATATAGATGAGAGTATGTATGTTTTCGGGCCACTTTATCGTCAACATGGCATTTCTCCTGCATGGAAGATGTTAACAAAACCACATTTTTTTACTTTGATATTATTCTAACCAGATCCTTACGAGAGAAGTACACGAGCTGACCAAAGTTGCTTTCAAGTCTATAATTAACAATATGCTAATATCCCGCAGGTCCGGCAGAGAGTCTAGTCCGGTCCGCGCTGAGTCCCCGCCTCTCTTGCCTCGCGGCCGCCACTTTAGCTTTACACGGGGCGAAGTACCGGCCTTCGCAGGTTCCCAGGGACCTGCACGCCTTCTTAACTATGCATGGAGTCACCGCCATGCGTTAACTTCCATACTTAAGGTCCTGATTCATTGTCGGATAAACCTGCATCAAATCATATCGAAATTAAACAACACACAGACATAAGTATCAGTTGCTATATTGAGGTAGTGTTGCTGGATGGATCAGGACGCTCAGAGCCTATTCACACGAGCGTAATTTTTGACACTAATGTCAACACAAATATCTTACTTTGTATGAAGACGCTAATGCTGCTAGCGGCAACCGCTCGTGTGAACAGTCTGTTGCCAAGGCGACTACCGTTTGGTCGTAATGATCATTTACTAAATTAAATTTGACAGGAACCATATCAATGAATTACACAAAATTCATTCAGTTTATAAAATAATTAAGCTACTTACGTACCTAATTAATGTTTTGTCACAACAATAATGTTATGACGAAATTATACAGATGAATTATTTGGTAATAAGCAATAAAAAGTCTAGTCTTATTATACTGTCAAATTTAATTTATTTAATAATGTTCAGAGGGCTGGAGTTAGATAATATTGTCGATGGTAGTTTTAGTGTCGCGGGTCTTCCGATTTTGTTTTGAGTTGGTAAATAAAAAGGGTTTAATTTACCTAAAGCACATGGATTTGACCGATATGTAACCTCTTTTGTTATATATTGCATCTTTTATTTTTAATAAAACTAACGGGTTCTGTAAGATTATATTATAAAACTGATAAAACCAATGTCTTTGACAATATGGCTGATGTCAAATAAAGCTGTGTGAAAGACCAAGTGCAGGAAAAGTAATAACAATGTATAAATATATAACTTTGAATTAATTATGACTTTGAATTTTATTATTATAAATTGATTACAATATATGCTTTAGTAACAAATTCTGTTACCATACCATAATTAATTATTAAGTGTTTTTTTCTAAACTGCACATTGGTCTTTTATTTAGACGTTTCATTTGGATAACTCAGAAGCAAATATAAATTAAGAAATGTAATATTATTATGACTGTAAGCTCATCGGGGCTTTATTCGTACTGAAATGTATACTTTATTTTATCGTAATTTTCGCGCCATACCAAGGACATTTCGTCCGCCATTTTGACGTAGCGTCCATTTTGTGTTCGTTAGAATGTGGCTAATGCGAAGTTGATCATATCATATATTAAAACAGTGATTTACAAACAAAATTATATAAGCACTGAAAAATCGACTAATGTCTGAGTCGACTTTATTTTTTTTATTTTAATTGTCAAATATCAACATCGTATTAAGCCATCATGTTTTAGATGAAAAATAAATGAACGCATTTATCATGACATGTGACGTGTATAAGCGATTTAGCTTATTGAGAATCTTTTTGTTATCGAACACAGGATGTTGTGTTCAGATAACAATTGCAGTATATCCTATATATATACAAATTAAAGATGGCTCAAACGATAACTATATGAAACTATGTCTATGCTATTAGGATAGCATTGACTGTATGTGATAATATAGATATAATGTTAGAATAAGAATTAGAAGTAGTTTGCGAGCTGGAAAATGAACCTTAAAGTTAACGAAAAATATTTTTTTAGTTAAATCTCCACCGTAAAAAAATCACTTTGGATTAAGGTTCATTTTTCAATGCACAAAGTACTTTCTGCAGTTTCCGTGCAAAATAATTTGAGGCTTGATTTCGCGAATAGACGTAGCCGTAATGAATTAAATTGTTATTTGTATTAAGTAGACTGGATCCAAAAATAATACGTGAACGAATTTAATGTCGAAATGCATAAGAATTTATGGAATATGTACGCACAAAGTTTTCCTAGCTCTTAGTGCTTAAATCTCATGTTCAAATATTCAAAATTTTAATCGTTCATAGATAAAAGATAAAAATAATAGCCTAGCAAATCCTTTATTTTTTTTACGCAGCGAAATTGACGTACATGAAACGTAATTTGACATTCTGCAATTACTTCGGTAGACATTCTGCAATATCATTTATGTTTTATTCTTTGGTAGTCTACCTTTTTTTTTATTTTTCCTCAGTGTAGAAATGTTAAAAGGCCTAGAGTCTTGATGGGGAAGGGCTCTCTGTAACACAAGGATCTTGACGATATTAGTCCACTAGTCCGCAGAGCACACAACTTTCGGACCACAAATGGAGGAGATTCTTTAATTTATTATCCTAAAAGAAAAGAAAATAATTATTAAAAATAATAAACTTAAGACGTATACCCATTTTACATTTTTAGTTGAAAGGACATTTTAGTCCTTTCAATCCAATTTTCACCACAGCTTATTGGACAAGGTGACAGGACGATGAGCCTGTCGCCGTTTTAGTGTCCAGGCTAACGACACAAATAGTATATAAGATTACATCGAACTCGGGTATCGTGGGAGCCGTGTCCTTGAAATCAATAACATACGTATACACACATATATATATATGCTAGCTGAGGTACCCAACGTTGCAGGGGTTAAAAAAATAATGAATTATAAGAAAATATTAGAAAAAAATTGAGCTCATCTCCTTCGCAACATCAAAAGAAACATATCTAAACAATCATTAGATCAAAATCGGCCCAGTGAATTTGAATATTTGCCTGCACAACGAAATACTGTGACGTCTTTATATATTAAAATATAAACAAGTTTAGATATACCCATATACATAAATAAACATGTATGTGGGGGTACATACATACAAGAATAGCTTGGTTAAAGTATTAGGATAGCAATGTATCGGACATTCAAAAGCAATCCTGCTTCAATAAAGGGTCCCCTGTATCTTAGGCTTTGAATGGTGATTAAATTACCATATACGCGATAGAGGCAACCCTTAGCTTCCCTCATGAGGTCACAAATGTTATGTCAAGAGAACTTTAGCTAGACCCATACCCTATTCCGTTACTCACATCTCTATAATATTTTATTCAAATCTGTCTTTTAAGTGAGACTGAACGACAAACATAAACTTTCACATTTGTAATATTAAGTAAGACAAAACGTCGTACTGTAACTTCTAGAATCAACTCAATCTGCCAATTGTCCGTTTTATTTTTATGTAAAGTAGATTACTAGTAAACACGAATTACGGCCCTTCTAACCCCCCCCCCTCCCTCCTTCCTTCCCTTCTATCTTTAATACAATTGTATATTGTATTGCATGTTCCGTTTTTATTTTTCGTATACCGTAATAGTCCTCTACCGGAAAGTGGCTTCGTCCATATGGAGGGTTGTCAGGTGATCGGCATCATCGTAATCGCTATGATTATGGTACCTGCCAATGATAACACGCGATGGGCATTTTTTTTTTGGATTTCTGGTAATGTTACCACATTACCAGAAAGCAAAAAAAAAATGGGTAAATACACGTAAAATGTCGATCGGTACTTACGATGCAGATAGTTGACGTATTGCTATGAGAACCTGTAAGTTATAAAAAAAACTGTAAAGAAATCTCATAGTGCCATATAATTGTCTCAGTGTAAAATATTTCTTAAAAAAATAAATAAAAATGAAATGTATACAGCTTGTTAAAGTAATATCAAAACTATGTGATCTTACTGTAACAAATATCTAAAGGTAAAATTTTGTTTATAATTTGCATAAATAAAATAGTAGCAATATATGAAAGCACATGATAATAATCGTAAGTAATGGTTCCCTTGTTTTATATATTTATTTCTGTTGTAGTTTAAGTTTTGTACAGTACAGTGCCGTGTAATATATTATTTGGGTTCTTTTTTATATAAATAAATAAATAATTTAGGATGTAGTATATAGAATAGCTTTGCAACGGGCAATTCTGTGTTAGAATCTAGTCAAGTGTAACGACTGTACGCACTTAGATAGCTAGGTGTCAAGACGACAAGTAGCTTGGAAAGTTGACTTACGTTTATTTTTTATTTCTCTAAAGCTTGTATCTTTCTCTATTAAATAACTGAAATTATTTGATTTGTTATATTGATGCAATAAAGGTTTTACTACGTTAGTATTTAACATGCACTGTAAAAATGATTAGGTTTTTATAATTTTTTTGATTCATTTAATGACATGCTTTTATTCGCATAAATACTTTTCAAATATATCGTCATAATGTACTGGCATACGATGGTTGTGAGACAAGAATAACATTTGTGTTTCGTGATTTTTAATCTGTGAAATATATAAATCAAAAGAAACGATATCTTTAATCATTCGGGAAGTCGAAATAAACAAACAATCAAAGTCAGGTTAACATTAAATTTATTAATTTAATGATTATCTTCGTAACACTGAATAATCGTACTTATCTTAATGTGTACCTGTTATCCGTACATTTGTAGAAAAATTAAATAGTTATTATATTAGTATAACTACTTGAATGAAACTTACAGCATTTATCATTAAACTAATTCCTATAGAATAATCCATCGTGTCGTAAAAAAAATATTATTGAGTAATCTCTATTATTTCATTGATCTATGCTGTTTAATACTTTGATGTCTGCGTCTGAGCAACGTAAACACTACGTCTTTATACGTGTATTTAATATTGTCAAAAACAGAAATGTCTGCTTTAAAACTAACACGATTCGACCACTTGACTTTTATTCCAACACACGTCCAAATTATTCTTTTTAGTTTATAAATGACATTCGAAAGTCATGGTCGGGATACTTTTACTTGTTTGATCGATGTCTCTCTCATTGAAATTTTTTCGCGATTGTTGGTCCTTTTCACAGGATATACACACGCCTGTAATCTTTCACGGGGTATGCAGAGATGTCAATACTAATACTAACTATTCGTTGTCAGTCGGAGCACCCACTCTTGACGAAAGTTTACATCACTAAAACGTGACGTCTTACGTCATTATTTCGGTACTGAGCACATTATGCGGATGTTAAGTATATTTTTGTCGCTGGTCATCTGCGATACCTATGGTCACATGGTGGCGGTGTTATTCTTTGACTCCAATAGGCGGACGATATTATACCCTTGGGTTGCGTTATTAAGGTACATATATTTATTATTTTGATACATTTGGTGTAATGATTTGGGCTTTAGTTTTATTTAGCACATTAACAGTTATGAGCACAATTGCTATACTGACTACTTAAATGCTTTAATTTTAATGTATCTGTAAGTACACATCTGCTTAAGTGTAAATTAAATCTGTATTTTTTTGATTATTTAAAAAGTTCACTACAAATTAAGTTTTCTTGTCTCTGGGCACACCTTTGTTCAGAGGTACAATCTCGTTAACATACTATGTTTGATAGGTATTAGATGATCTTAAAAAGCTTGAAGGCAATATAGGATTGATTTTACATAAAAATTTGTGTTTAGAAACAATGCAATTGTGTGTTCATTTATTTAGCTCATATATTTTTTTTATGTCGAGTAAGTGTTTTTAACATTTCAATTCACATATCTCTCTTTGTAAGTTATCGACTGAAAAGAATGAGGATAGTCGTCCAAAATATTAGAGAAATCTTCGGCTCAATTAAAAATCGTTAACTTAGATCGTTTCCTACTAAAAAAAAACAATAATGCTTTCTCTACTTACGCATAAGTCTTCTAGCGTTGTAGAATAATAATAAAATATTTGACATCTATAATCTGTTTTTAGTGGTTTCAGAAACATAGAATATGGATTAAGGTTTCTTCAAAGTGATAAATGTAAAGACACCTCATCAAATATGTAACATGTAAACTGAATATGTTTACCAGGTTGAGGCAGTTATTTATAGAAATATCGAGATATTGTTAGATATAAATGGATTATCTCTAAAAGAGAGAAAATGTGATTTATCTAATCCGGTCGGAATTATTAATGTAAATAAGATATTTATCAGTGCGATTAAGTATAGCGATATTTTTGTCCAAATAAAAATCGAAATAAAGCGTTATATTGTAATTGTATTGCTTTTCATTTATATTTTTCTTTCAACAGGTAATAAATTTCTACATAACCCTTCATAACTTTGTAACTATTGAAATTCTATTGTTATGAGTCATATCTTATGACAATAGATATATAATAATAATATAAGGCATAAATTACGAATATAAAAAAAACTGCGTTAAGCCCATAGACTAATATAAGATGCATCCATGAAGTAATCAGAATAGACTTCTCGCACAAGTTATTTGGAAACCTTTAGGACGTACTATGAAATGTGAGACTTATTTCCAACCGACCAGTGGTTGAAAGAGGTCTCCCTCCTATAGTACCACACCGTAAGTATGACTGTTCGAATCAAAAAATAATCATTTGATTTAGAAATGGCGAAATAACCAGTTGATCCTTAAAAAAAATGCTGTTTTGGAAACCGCCTTTTTTGAAGTCTAAAAAACAGATCCACCTTAAGTTTTCATCTTCCGTCAAATATTAACAGAGTGATGGCAATTAACATTGTTTTGAAGCGAGTGATTGATTATTTAACAGCTTTTCTGCGAATGTAGATACGACCACTATTTTTGGAATTTCAATGACGAGTGTTTACACTTTCATTCAGAGCTCGACTTCGTGGAAAGTAATAATAACGTCTTTGAAATTTTGCACTTCGCTCTTGTATTTTGGGATAAAGAAGAGAAGAGGAAAGCCTCTCGTTAATCTTTATCAGTTTGTACATGTCCACTAGTGGGCAGGTTGTTAAGCGCCTGTACCCTTGCATTAAGATGCCGCCAACCAATCATTAGTCTGTGTGGGTCATTAGGTTTTGACATAATCGGATGGGGTGAATCGTGTGCGCTGTGCATATAAAAGGAGATATTATTCCTTACACACTGTACTCTGCCTTACATCCTGCTAGAAAGCATTAAAGAGTATATGTAACCTTAAGTTTTTAGTATTTTTGTCCTGTACAGGTTTTTATTTTAATATTATTGTGACATTCTCTACATCTCTACCAGAGTCAAAACGAAATATAAAAAACCATGTTCTCCCATAAACGACGGGCTAACCATCTTTAGTATAGTGTATAGTGAGTATCTTTAACGTGGTAGAGCTAAGCGGCGGCTTTAGCTGCTGGTCGAATGGGCCGCAGAATACCCGCGTGAAGTAGAGGCATCTTGTGCTTCTGCGTTTCGTTCGGTGTGTGAGGTAACCGGAGGCCCACTCCCCCTCCCCATTACATTCCTAATCCTCTCTCCTATCTCCCAAATACCCTTAAGGCCGGCAACGCACCTGTAACTGCTCTGGCGTTGCAGATGTATGTGGGCGACGGTAATCACTTACCATTTGGTGAACCTATTGCTCGTTTGCCGCCTTTCCCATAAAAAAAAATCACCTTAACAGCCTGTGAATAATCTACTGCAGGATATAGGCCTCAACCATAAGGAGGATTTGTCATAATCGCCACGCTCGGCAAGAGGGTTGCCGATCGTGGCGATTTTTCAAGTCGGTTATCCGGCCAGCTGCCGGTAGCTATTACGATTTTCAAAGCATTCAATTCAATAATTGTTTCACGGGAAGAAAGGGCAGATTGGCAGATTCTAACGGCGATACCACACGGCCTATGCCAAATCTCAAGTATGCCAAACATTGAATATACTAAACTGAGAGATCGCAAACTCGTCCGCAAGGCGTATAAGGAAAATCCACCCTCTGGGTGAAACCTATGTCCTGCGATGGACTGTTTAGCAGCTATAGTTTTCTGCCACGCACTACGACTTTGTGGAATCAGCCAGCGATATTTCCGAACAGTTATGATTTAGGGACCTTCAAGAGAAGAGCCTATTCCTTCCTTAAAGGCTGGCAGCGCATTTGTAGCTCCTCTGGTGTTGTGGATGTTCGTGGGCGTCGGTGATCACTTACCATCAGGTGAGCCGCATGCACGTTTGCCACCTTCTTCTATGAAAAAAAGCTTAAAGGAGAAATTATTACTTACTTATTTAACTTATTTTTGTAGTTGTATGGTACTGGTTTAAATTTCGTGCCTTCAATAGTTAATAATAATGTAATTACTTGTCTACAGGCGGCACAAGTCTTAGAAAAAAGAACGGATGTTGCTACAATTGAATAACAACTACACTCTTAAACTAGCATATTTCCTGTTCTTTCAGAATTTATTCGTTCTTTAGTTTCAACCTTGTTACAACGGATAATTTCATAACGGAAATCCTTAATGTTTTATGTTTATTTATAGCTGCTTTATACCATTTTGCTATGAGACAACCCAGGTACGGTATGGAGCCAACACGATGCGGGAGGTAACAAGTGAACTAAAACATACTTTTATAGAAATAACCGACTTCAACACCTGCTTTCCCACCCTTAGGGGTGTAATATTTTCCTCAAATTTAAATGGGACCACTCTCGAGATTTTTAAGATTTTTATTTGAATAAGTCCCAATTAAAAGTCAACCTAATCGATTTTATAATCGCTGAAAATATCCTATAACATACATAAAAATAAAATATAGTCAAATTGATAAACTTTTTTGAAGTCGCATGAAAACAAGTGAGAGATTGTAGTTAGAGTAGTCGCCGTGGCCAAAGTTCTTAAAATCAAGATTGCCTGAATCTATTAACTGGAATTATATTAATTATTTTATTCAAGTTACATATATAGGCCACGATATTCGAGTGGTTAGGGGAACTGCCTACTTGAGTTCGGTGCTCTGTGCGGAACGGATTGTAGAGCTCAATTAGTTTTTCAAAACTTAATTACGAGATGATCGGTACAGGTGAAAAGGCAGAAACTAAAACAAATGTCTAGACCGTATTATCTTTTATTTTATTACGCCACCTATCGGAAGCCTTGAGATATGTTCCTATTTCCCTTAGACGACACTTATGACGCCTACGGGATCAGACTACTTCTTAGCTAAAATTGTTAAGTTGTTACAATATTATAATAGCAAATGTTTGTCAAACTTCTTACACACAACTTCACTCAATTATAAAATAAAGGTCTTACCTTCCGTACCGTACATACATCATAAATAAAAACTTGGCGAGAGTAAAGGAACAAATTAGTTCTGACAATAATGTTTGCGGAACTTTAAGAAGACGAGTCGTCGACAAAACATCTACAACAATGTATCGCGCCGGATCCGCGTAGTCTCTGTGAAAATGGGATTAATGGTAATCACTTGCCATTACATTACCTAACTAGCGCCGGTGGCATCAGAGAGGGGTACGAGACGTCTGGAACCACTTTCAGTTTCTACAGATACCTTGCTCAGCGAACACACCTTGCGTAACTAACGCGCCCGGTTTGACAGCCCGCATTCGCATGACATACTTTTTGAAATTAAAATATTTTCCTAAATTCACTTTGATGCTACACAGCAACTAGAATAAATATTTTGAGGAATAAAGTATTTATTTTTTTTAAATCTTTTAACAATTTTGTGAAAAAGTTGGTCCGTTTTTCGCGCCATTTCTACAGAACGTTATATATTGATAATACGGACTTTTTACTCTACAATTTCAATATATAATCGCAATTATATTTTAGTATAAAAAAAAAAATTATGTGCAGAACGCAGTGTGTTCTAATTGCGAAGAAAAGTGATGTGTGTGTCTAGTGAGGAAATATTTTTGGAGGCACCATCTGTCGAAAAGTAAGTTCACTTTAAATAAAAATACAAAAATCATGAAAAATTGTCAATACGAGACATTGGTTTTAATTGTTTAAATTTAACGAGTAATTTTTTTTTATTTCAAAGCAATTTAAGAGGCCAGTGTTACTGTCTCGAAATTTAATAATTAAATCAAACGTTACAATTGGACGAAGTAACATCTGATATTATCCACGCGCATGATACCCTAATAATATAGAAAGAGTTGTTAACCTTCTCACAAAAACATATTTTTGGTCTTTACGATAACTATCAACTTTTTTTTTTGCTCACATCTGTCACGGGAATTGGGGCTTCCAATTTGCAGATCATAATGATTATTAAAGGCTTTCGAAATTTAATGTCACTATCATAATGTACGTAGTATTAATAACGAGTTCATAAATTTTCGTTTCTTAATTATTGACGTCAAAAACTTACAGCGTTTCTTAATTAGTGTAAAAAAGTCTGGTTTATTTTTAATTATTAACCTGTATTGACCGAAGAAATATATGGTTTTATTGTCTCTCTCCGAGTAAACTTTTATTGTGCAAACTTATTTGTGCTTTTTGCACCTTCGCTTTGTCCATTCGCTCTTAAAATGGCATAATGACAAAAAAAATGCTATAAATGTGGAAAATAATCTCACAAGTCAATTATTATTACGCGTACCTAATATAATTGGTGACAAATTTGATTTTGTCTTAATATTCTTCATCAGCCCGATCAATTTCACTGCTGAACATAGGCTTCACCAGGAAAGCGCCTACAAAAGCCGGCAAGCACTTATTGAAAGGTTTGCCCATACAACCATGCTGGGCAAGCGGGTTGGTGAGCGCAGTGTTGGTACTCTCGCAGTAGTGATGCTGCTTCCAGTCTGTAGGATTTGGGTTTAGCTGATTCGGATGAATTTTCCGCCATCATTCGATTATTTCATTTAGTTTTGTTTCATTGTTTCACTTCATTTCATTCGAACGACCTTAGTTAAGCTAACGATTTTATTTAAAATGTTAATGTTTTTGAGATAGTAGCATAACTACATACATAACATATGTAGAAATCATTAGAAATCAGATTAGAAATCAATGGAAATAATAATCTAAACAACAACCATATCACTCGCGGTAACTTGTCGGCACTAAACAAAGTCTGTAAATCCTGTACACAAATTCTAGTGCCTGGAGTGGTGATGATTGGCAATTTCTGCAAGAAATATGTATATGTAGCTTATTACTAGGAGAGGACTATGAGAGACTTCACTAGAAGAGTTTCTTCTCCATTAGTCCAATGAACACGGAGGTCTTTAGAAGGCAGTCGAAGAAGAAGATATAACAAAAAAACCAAAATAATCTCGAAAGTATATACGTATTTACGCACGAAAAATAGTAATTACAACCGTCGCAGTTTAGGTGGCGGATGCTGGCCTCAATCTTTATAGTACACGAGTCGAATAGAATCTAAATGATTCTATCTCCGGCACTAGTGTTAACCATGTGTCCAGCGACGTACGAATACATCATGAGATAATCCGTACGTCGGAGAAATATAAACATTCCAAGGAATTGTAACGTCTGACAAGAGCATGGCTTATTAAACTTCTCAAAAGTGGGAGAAGGTTTGTTCCCATCAGTGGGATATTGACAGGCTCTTTTGGCTCATCTGTCACATTTTCTGTCAATTCAAAGTTTGTTTTACAAAAACTTTGTTTCAATCGTGGACCTAGGCGATATTTATAAACTTTATAATCTCTGTAAGTATAATACATAAATAACAGCTCTGTTTATAATCGCTTAGCACCCACAGATCCATTTCGGCGATTATGTATGACTTTAAATAAATCCATTGTAAGATTATCACCGGTTATGGCTGACAAAGTTTTTCACATCAGATACGAGACAAATTATCTTAATTTATTGAAAAAATGTCATGGTTAATCCTTTTCGAGGTGTGCCTTCTTTCAAGTATTTTTGCTTCATTAAAAACGTGGGATTGTACATGCTTAATAATTTTTCTTCTTTATCCCGATGCCGAGTAGTTAGGGGATGTACCGTTGTATCCGGAGACAAGAGTTCGATCCCCCATGTGGACGGCGCGTATTAATGCATTTTTCGAAATTTATGTACGATTTGTATTTTTTGGTACATCACATATTTTTCTTTTTCCTTAGCCTGTATAAGTCAACCGATACTGGTCTTTATGTGAAAGCGCCAACAAATGTTGGTAAGAGCAAAGTAAGAACAAAGACATGAGGAGCCGTGGAAGCCTCTCGCTTTAGTTTCAAAGAGCGCGAGTGACCTGGGTTCGGTCCCCGGTGCCGGCACCACTTACATTGTTAATAGAAATTTTAAGTGCTGTCTTTACCACGTGCTCGGCGGTGAAGGTAAATATCGTGGGATAACCTGTATGTCTGAGAAATAATAAAAATGTTTGAGGAGATAACAAGTCCGCCAACCCGCACTGGAGCGGCGTAGCGAACCCTTCCCAGCTCCAATATACTCATCTATACTCTATATTTTAGTTATTCTATAGTTTGATATATACTATCTATCTCATATTTCAGAAGCATGGCGGGCCCTTCCCGTTCCCTTCAAAACCCTCTCAGATATGCTAGGTCTTTGCCCAGCAGTGGGTACTTACAGGCTGTTACTTTACATTGCATGCTTGGGTATGGGTGGGAGAAAGCAATACCGGTACAACAGAAACTGTTCCTCATCACTGTGGGAATTGGGTTCGATATATTCAAATGGATTTTCTGCAATTAATCGGTGGCTAGAACCTCGGATCAGAGTTCATTAGTGACTAAAGTGCATTATATAACATAAAAAACATCCATTAGCTGTGACATGAAACTCACACAAATTGTAATTAGCCTTGGAATTAACTTGGTCTTATTTCGTCATAATACGTTAAAAAGTACTGGATTTAAATGAATATTGTATGTAGGTCGTGGCAATGCTTCTCATAATATAGTTATAAAATTAACCCTTCACGTGTCAAACCATTGAATTTCTATTGTTTCAGTACGTCATGGAATAATAAATATGCGAACTTGTTGCTTTAATTAGTGTATGTCTTATTAAAAAAAAGAATCATCAGTGCAATCCATAATCCATTAAAACAAATTTTATTATTGTTTTTATGACAAAAGTTTTGCATATCAGTATGAACTGAATAAAATAACGAAGAAAGAGAAAGTGCGCTATTCAGATTTAAATCACAATATTATTCACCATGTTAGGTAAGTGTACATAAAATTGTTAATAAAAATTCAAATACCATTTCTGTGATAAGCACTTACGCATGTGAAATTTTATTTTAAACAAGCTTTTGCCCGCGACGACGCTCGTAGCGTTTCAGAATCTATTAAGTATCTGTTGTAATTATGTGTTTGATAATTTTTTACGTTCCACACGCCGCCTGTCCGTCCTGTCCCATCTTCCAGCGGCTGAACCGTTAATAGGTAGCCATACAAAAAGTTAATATTTAAAGGGTCATACATACAACAAACGTGTTTTTTTAACGTTTATTTGTTATTGCTCTATCGAAAATATGGTAATACATACAAGCGACAAACTTAGGGTGTGTATAGGACAAGCTCTAAAGTAAAACGACGAATAAAAAAAAACTGACCCTCGGTAGGCGAGTCCGATTCGCCCTTACCCGGTTTTGTAACAATAGAGGCTAGTTGGAGTTGTATTCAAGCTGTAGTACAAATGGGCTGGCTCGACCTAGGATGGACCACACAGAACACCACCGTGAAATAGCAATAATTGTGAGTGACTGAGCGCAGTGGCGCCGTTACGGGTAAACGGAGGTAAACGGAAACACCCGCGCATTCCATCTTAGTCCTCCGAGGTGACAATCTGCATCCGTGTATCTTTTTGTGGATTGTGGGAACTTGCGAACTAACAGTCCACCTGATGGTATGTGGTTAGTGCAGCCCATGGGCACACCAGTAAACAAGTTCAAATGAAGAAGATTACAGATGCGTTGTCCCACCCCAAGAGTGATAGCGCCAATAGTTCGTGCCCACCATTCCACTACTGTCGTGAACCCCTCTAGGTACATCCTGTAATGCTTAGTTGGCGGGTTAACAAGAATATTAGTAATGTTACTTAAATAGCATTGCCAGTATTATTTTGTTTTTAAAAAGATGTAGAATGCCACTCTAACACTACGAATGTTCGTAATTATAGTGGCTCTCTATATCTTGCAAACCGGAACACAACAGCTATTACACTGCCTGGCGGCAGAAATGGGTAAGAGTGTGGTAGCTGCCCAGACGACTCATAGACAGAGAAGGAGCATACCACTTAGTAAAATAATCTTGATTCATAATCGAGGATGGGTGCACTTGTGTGCAGAGACCACTTTCCATCTGGTGGACTGTGTGCCCATTGGTCACCCTTAGTGGTAATTTAAAAAAAAAATTGTCTTTGATATCAGACTGGTTTTGTAAGCGAATATGCTCTGAAAGATTTTCAAATATAAATTTAAACAGAGTTTGCCATTATGCTACATAGCTTCCCTAGATTTTTAAGCCTAACCATGTGAGGAAAGGATCGTAACATTTATTTCTGTCCAGCACTAAACCGTCAAAACTATTTTTGGGATGTCAAGTTCATACTAAGTATCTTATAAATCGTTATCTTAATTAAATTAAATGGACTTTAATATGCATTTCTGTTATAAATATATATTTATATGTAATCCTTTCTCCCCGTATCCAATCGTCTTTGTACAAATCTATGTAATAAAATATGTGTTCAAATAATTTAAAGAGAACGGATTCCCACGCTTGTTTCTGGGAACGTGGGCTTTATCCGGGTTTATCGAATCAAACAGTCTGTCGGACGGACAACATAAAAGGTCTCAATGTCAGACGGAGATGAATGGATGGGAAGCGATTTAATGAATTATCATTCATTCGTTGTGCGGTTCTGGAGAAGTATTAAATAACTTTATTTTTATTTCTCTCTAGCTGAACACGTGTAACGCGTCACAGTGATTATATTTGTATGTAGGTACTGATTTTTTTTTATTTCATTTATTTACACACGCAGTACCCGTCATAGCCCAATGGCAGAATGCCTCTAAAATACGCAGAAAATCCTAGTTTGGGACTGAAGGACGTGTGTGTTTGTAACAAAAAAGCAATTAAGCTAAGGATAGAGTTAGTAAAGGTGGATTGCCATCTTCTTTGTTCCCGCGAGTGTCGTATGTGATGAATCAGGGAAAAGCCTTGAAAACGTGATGCTCTATCTCCCGGAGAGGTAAAAAGTGGGTTTCTGAAGTCCATTTAGCTAAGCATAGTCGTAACGTGCGTCAACAGATATGAACGCTTATGTTTGTAGGTTTCTCCTATATTTACCAGGCGGTAGACCACTTCTTTAACTAAAATTCGTTATGGTAGATACTGCGCAGTTGTGTTCCGGTTATAAAAGTATGAGAGCCAGTATAATTACGGGCATTCCAACTTAGTCCTCCATGACAACGCATCCTGTAACCTTCTTCGATTAAAGTTGTTTGCAGGTGTTCATGGGTTGTAGTATCCACTTACCAACAGGTGGAATGTTAGATCGTTTTTCACTCCAATCTAATAAAAACAAAACGGTACACAGTAAGTGTATGTTGCATTCCTATTGTTTTGCTGTTCGGACTTCTTTGTATTTGTTAGAGCTCATCCTTTTTGGTTTAACTACCATCTGTGAAACATTTGATCTTCTAACGTATCAGAGTGTCTGCCACCCGCGCTCGCGTTCTTAATCGGAAAAGGATTAGACCTATTGTCCTCATGTATAAGCTCTTTTAGAAGTAGCTAACAGATTAGTATCGGCTTTAGGAGTCTGACTTGATTCTGCGGGTCGCTTGCATAACTAGAGCTCCTAAAATACGATAAGGCGAAGGTCGTTATGTGAAAATGTAGATATTGTGATTTGTTTAACAGTAACAACAATTACGTGTAATAGGTGTCTCCTATAATAGGTTCTCCTACTCTGCCTAGGAGTCGTTTGGGTAGTTATCACCCTCCAATCTATTTCTGCCGGAAATCAGTATTGCAATCCCTAGTGGTGAAACACAACGAAAAGAAATATTAGTCGTGAATGACGTGTAAAGTCTGCCGTAGGCTTTTACCGTTAGTATCCTTTTACGACACTCACGGAACGAAATGGAGAGTCCAATTTCTTGTCTCTTATTATGTATATATTATGGAACTGCTGATCTATTTCCCGTTCTATGGCATCTATGCCAAATTTCGATAATGTCCGTTCAGTCCTTCAAGAGTGATCGATCGGCAAATATACAAACTTTCACAGTAAACGTAACTTAGCACTTCTGAAAGCATAAAGAACATTTTAAAAAAAGTTCTCTCATAATCCCTAAAATAATATGTAAGTTAAATCTGTTCAAACAAATATACGTACAAAGAATTTTATATATCATTTTTTTTTTTTTCTTAAAAACGTTACCCTCCGTTGTAGGAATTTCTCCTGTGTCGGCGGAGGCAGTTTACATACATGAATTGCACATGGACAAACACCCAGACCGGGAACTATTATTTTTAGTCCATACAAATACTAGTCCCGTGCGGGAATCGAACCCGCGACCCACAGCGCCGCAGCTGAACGCTTAGCCACTACGCCACCGAGCCGATTATGATTATGAAAAAAGAAATAGACTGTATTCTAATACTGTAGTGATGGCATTTCATAACAGTCGCGTGTAACATGACCTGTTTAGTCAAAGAACTACACGAGTTTAACTTTACTACGATTAAGGTGTCAAAACAACCTTGTTTTGGTGTAGATCGGATTTTCCGAAATAGATCGGTATCGTATTGCGATGCAGTTTATATGAAACATAATGTGAGATGCTCTCCAACTTGACAGTTTGTTTTGAAGTATTACAGTTCAGCGGAGCCGCGACAGGTGGAACGTGACACGAGGCGAGCTTCTTCGTTATATATTACAAGAGCGCGGTTCAGTCGAAGTCGATCAGCGTTAATAATAACAAATTTAAAAAGTTAACTTACAACTTATCATTCCCTCCCAATTTTTTTTATAGATTTACATTTTTTCCTTTTTTTTTTATTGGCAAGTCGGCAAACGAGCAAGCGGTTCACCTGATGGTAAGTGATTACCGTCGCCCACATACATCTGCAACACCATAGGTACTGCAGGTGTGTTGCCAGGCTATAAGGATATTTGGGAGATGGGAGAGAGGAAAAGGAGGAGTGGGCTTTTTGCCCGTAGTTTTGCAATTAGTTATATTATCTAGGATTTTAACTGGCAAATTGTTGCAAATAACTGGCAGTATGTACTCCCATTTTCACTTACCGTGTTTTAATATTTAGGAAGACCATAATGTTAACAGTCTTGGCTCATTACGAATTTTGAAAACTCGCTCGCGAGATGTTATCGAGACGTAGCTCTAGCTATAGCCGTACAAGTCTTAAGAAACAATTAATGAGCAAATTAGGTTTTTTTTTAAGTAGGTCCTTTAAATGACAAGGCAGTCCCTGAGATAAATTTGTAGGAAATATTTATCATGGCATCGCTGCAAAAAACACAATCTTCCCTTTTTTTTTTTAAGTAGTTCCTTTAAATGACAAGGCAGTCCCTGAGATAAATTTGTAGGAAATATTTATCATGGCATCGCTGCAAAAAACACAATCTTCCCTTTTTTTAATTATAGTTATAATATATGTTTTAAACTATTAAGTGAGTTCTGATCTAACGGGACTTAACTCATAATACGATTATTCGTAGTTTTGCGGCAGGGTGTTGCTATTTCGCAAATAACCGGCACCATAGTGTGTGGCGCTGTATCGATATAATGATATCGACTTTCGCGTGTGGTCGGTAATCAATAATATTGATTACTGATTCGATTACAGTTGTTATATAATTTATCCATAGAGGTTATATACGAGTGTGTTTTTTATGAACGTTTTTAAGATTTTTATTCTTCGGAAGGCCGTAAATACACATTAAAGCAAATAAATGTAAAAATATTTCGAGTAAAACTTATAATACATAACGAGCTTGTTACTGCTATTTCCAAGGCAATTGCAATACGTGGTTATAGCATCAAATCATTTCAATTAGGTATATACTGAATTATAATTTGTATGCAATAGTATACGGTTAAATTACGTTTTCGTTAAATGATACTGGGCAGTGCATAAAATTGGCAAATACCGGCCAAGTACGGAACTTAAAAACTACGAAAATGCTTGCGAAATGAATTTATAAATATCATCACCGGACTGATGCCGAGACATCTGCGTAAGCTTTAGGAGTTCAAGTAATTTCATAACTATTTAAGACATTACGAAGAAATCATGACTTAATTAATCCTAGTTTTACAATACATCATTTGTGCAAGTTCTATTTAAATAGCTTAAGTATCTTGAAGGTTAAATTCGTTGAAAGAGACAAACGAAACGGAGAAGTTTTATTAAAATTACATTATGTCAAGTAAGCGAATGCTGCTTTACTTAATCACCTTTGGTCACTGCTGAATTATTAATTTATTTTTAATTATTTCTTATTTGTGTAAAGTATGTCTAAATTTTTAGTATTACAGATCACGAAATTCGTAGAGTAATACTGTAATACTTCAGATTTCATACTAGTATTATAAAAGCACACTATCCTAGCCAATATAATTGCAGTCAAATGATACACGGTTTCATGTTAATTTAACAATATTTGAAAACGAAATATGTCCATTTTTCAGCTCCGTGTATGTATCTAATATTCACGCCATGTTCCCAACGGGGTAGGCAGAGACAAGCTTCTTCCACTTGCTACGGTCCTGACATACGTCTATCGCTTCTTCCACTTTCATCAATCTTCGCATGCATGCTCGTTGGTTTAGAGTACTACTGACCTGGCCTTTTTCAGGACGTCTCCGATTTGATCGTGAAACGTGTACTATACTATATACATAATACATTGCTTATATTCATTTAATTAGCTGTAATATTAATATAATTAATTTTGGCTTTTCACTCTGCTTATTTCCTAGTGTCAAATTAGGTGTAAAGAATTTTGTTGTATGTTTTGGCAGTATTAATCATGCGTGCGGCTTTGCAAAACTTGTCGCATAATTTTAGACTAGTTTTTTTTTGAATAGCATAGCAATAAATAGAATTGTTTTAAAAGCAAAGTAGCAGTAGCTCATAGGACCAGTTAAATATGCAATTGTTATAAATTAGTAACTAACTCTTTGATTATTTATCAAATTTAGTAAAACTTTACCCTTTCTTTAATTCTGTCATGAATATTTACCAGTATTCAAGTTGAGTAGTAAAATTTGTGAAATAATGGGATCAAGCGACAGATCTAGACATCCATATCCAAAGAGGAGCATTTGTGATCTATCGTGATGTTTATCGATACGACGGTCAACACTATAAAATGCAATTGCATGCAACTCCGAAAAATCGCAAGGTCGTCTGTAATGGCGCAAGTATTTATTTAGGTGTATATTTCACCTAGATAATGTTTGTTTTGTGCACTCCTGGCTCGAGAGGTATGTTAATTGGAATACATGCTCTTGACGAGCTCATTAGTCAGTTGAAGCATTTACTTTTTTAACTCAATATTACTCAATGACGTTAGTGCTATTTTCTGTGTAAATAGTAAATACTGCTTTGTGAGTGCTGTCATGCATGCAAGCAACAAGTGCACTTGGTTCATCGTTATTTGGTTTCTGTGGTAGCAAAAAACAGCCATGATTTTTAGCTTTTATTGGAGTGGGGTGACAAAATGAACGAACCTGAGTCCACCTGATGGTAAGTAGCTACTAACACCGATAGGCCCCTGCAAACATCTTCAACCGAAATGTCACCGTGTACATTGTACTGGTTCAGAATAGCTTTCGTACCGGAATTCAACAGAGATTGTATTGTTGATTATCGGCAGATATACGAGAAATAAGAGGGTGGTACATACCCCGACTTCTGGGCAGAGAAGGAACCTACCACCTAAGATGTTTGTCTTGTTGCAGACGTTTTGATATAAGTGAGGTAACTATGTTTGTGTATATAATATTCCAGATAGTTATAATAGATAATAATAATAAGCTCTTGCGAGCCATACTAGGGTGGTCAGAGGTCTCACATTCATTTTAACCCACTTTTAACTAGGGCTTATTTGGAACACCGTGACAGGTGGTGAGCCGGTCGGCGCCTTAGTGTGCAGGTCAACAATACAAATTGTGCATAGGTTTCGAAAAACTCATTAGTACGAGCTTTTCACACAGACCACTCGATTCGGTTATCGTTGTGTGGGTACTCCTTATTATTTGGACTAAACGCATAAAGAATGATTCATGAAGTGTGGTGTTGACAGAAGAGAATGCGGCAATTCTAACATGATGCCGTAAACTTTCTGCAGAGATACCGAATCGATTTTTCTTCTTCTTTACATTACATAGATTATGTATTTTAAATGTCTTGTTAGTTGACAATATCATCTTCTTCTTCAACACCTCGATATTGATGACGAACTTCATTATGATCGTCCTCTTCAACTTCTCCCAAGTGAGATGAATTTATCGTAATCATTGCCGTTACGAGTCTCAAGTCACCATGTATCTAAGACACGACTGATCTGGATCTGTCTGGAATTTTAAGATTTAGCATATTAGATCGACTGATTTGACGCCCCGATAGCCTGGGTCACTACCAACTGGGGCTGGTCTCGATACACGCTAGGGCTTAGGCAAAAATTGTATGATAAATATTAATGTTAGTCAGCTGAGTTAGCTGAGTCACCCATATTTATTGGGTATTTAGTATTTTTATTATGATTATTTATCTATGTTATTTTAACCGTGGTAGAACCAAGCGGCGCTTTTGCTGCTGCTCAAATGGGATTGGTACCACAGCCTCGCAGAATACCGACGTGAAGTACAGGCATCTTGTGCTTCTGCGTTTCGTTCGGTGAGTGAGGTAACCGGAGGCCCACTCCCTCTCACCATCCCCCTCCTCATCCTCCCTCCCATTTCCCAAATACCCTTAAAGGCCGGCAACGCATCTGCAGCACATCTAGTGTTGCAGAAGTACGTGGACGACGGTTATCACTTACCATCAGATGAACCGCTTGCTCATTTGCCGCATTTCCCATAAAAAAAAAATAAGTCACCAAGACTTACCTCGTTTGGGACTGGACGACGTTTTAAATAATAACGTCAATACTTATCTTGCCTTCAGTACAATAGACATTTTGACTTTTCCAAGACCCATGGACCACACAGACAGCAGGCGGATTCGGTTACAGTTATAGAGATTTGTCAGTATAACCAATGTCGATAATTCATTTTCATCAGGATGTCCCTAAGTTGTGTCCACTAGATTGCGGAGTGTATTTATGTTGGGATACCAAATCATATACGAGTATACCGCTTGTGGAGACGTCTTGTGGCGGGATGTCCACATGCGTGATACTTTTGAACAGGTGCTACCTGTGCAGGCTGGTCTGCTCGAGTTTGCAGTGCAAAGTGCTTCAGTTTCGTAGATCACTGTATTCTTATAGCATGCTTTAAGTTATGCATTAATCCTATGGAGTTTCTCTCGCCTGTTTCTTCTCCGTCAGAGGTACCTCATTCACTACTCGGTGGTGTATTGTAAGAAATTTAAAAAGTAGCATATCTTTCTTTCGCCGAAGACTTTTCAAACATTCATTCATATCAAATCAAACCATTGTCTTGAGGACGAACGCACCTATTTCTTGATTCTCTATTGAATCTGAGTAGGGAATTGGGAACTAGGACTACTCCTTTTCTGCCCAAGAGCCGACTGGTGCGCTCTATCACCTGTTTCTGCCGCGAATCAATAGCGCAACTACTGGTTTATTCCGTTTTGATGGGTACAGAGAGCCCGTAGAGTTACAAACTGTGAGGCATTCCATCTTAGTCTACAGGAGTAACAACTCATTTGCAACTTTTTCTTCGATGAAAGTTGTTTGCAGGTGTCCATAGGCTTACCTTTATTCTGTTCGTCTGTTTGTTACCTTCATTTACATGTTTTTCTTAGGAGCCTCTTAAAAGTTCACTGCAGAACACGGGCCTCTTCTCCTGGGAGTGTATGGACATAAAGTCTCAAATTCAGAAGTATATGCTACGTAGACGTTTGATGTACTAACAGTGTGGAATGTACGGTGTGAAATATTTTTAAGACCGGCTGCTTGACTCTATGTTTGTAAACCACAGCGTCCAAGATATGCATGCTTGTCGTTACGAAATGTGACCTCATTTACGTAAAGAGGTCTGCGGTCGTGTGCCCACTTATCACTTTCACACGTTGTCGTATCTGTTATTAGGTGCAGCGTAACGTGTCTGCGTCGAAGGTGTGAATATGGCTAATTGAAATGACGCGTGTCGTGCTGTCTGGTACATGATTATTGATTTGTCAGAACACCGGAAGGTAAAATTTACACATGGAAAGATAGATAGAGAATATCAGAGCAGAAGGAGAAACCATTTAGTCAGAGGCATTAAAATTTAAACTACTTGGCGGTAGGATTCATAACCGTGTGGCGGATCTATCAAATCTGCCAACCCATCGCATATCGTAGGTGTCGTAAAAAGGTCGACTAAGGACTGCCAGATCTAAATTAACCAGATCAGTGTAGCGATTTTTAAGGTTAAAAGTGGTTTAGCGCATATCGCAAACTCGCATTGAGACTGGCCCAGGTAGAGAAGTGGACTGTTAAGTCTGATGAAGAAGAAAAACAAGGACTTTTGTGATGGAGTTCGTCGTAGTAGTTATCACCGCAAAGTAAACGGCGCTGACGTTGAACCTGTATATACCTGTGTAAGCTTTGAATGTCCGAGCATAACAGTTCTACGCAGAACTTCACATTCATTCTTAAAATGTTCGTGTTGCTACAACGGTCGTCACGTCACGTAGTTCCATAAAATTGCAATAAGTACTCTCGCCTTTCATAGGGGTAGGCAGAGATTGCGGATTTACTGACGTGACACGACTCGGTGTGGTCAAACGCGCGTCCGTAAGCCGATAGGAACGTGACGAGTTCGCTCAGGAAGATTGTCGTAAGATTTTTAAGGGTTTTTCCTTTAGAACCAACTGAGAGAAAGTGGTTTGATTCTTACGCTGCCTCCACACTACATATTATACGAAAAGTTAGTAAAGAAATATACAGAATTAAAATTGCCTTTGTTTTAGGATTATATTGATGACATGACATACAAATTGCATGTATTATCGCGATAAATGGGAACGAATTCTCGCTCGTTTAAAGTGAAAGTTTAAATGCCTATCATAAGGCGATACCTATGACAGTTGAGGAAAATAAAAATAAGTAAACTTTTCACGGAATTTTGATCATGTGGGACCCTTATAAGAGGGATCAGGGGTGTTAGTTATCCTTAAGTGCAGTGGCGTTTCCGGATGGTTGTCGAGATTAAAAAACTGTAGCATGCCTATCTCACTAAGGATGTAGTAGAAAGCGAAGATGACAAATATGCTATTGATATCTGTAGACCGGAAATGGGCTGATACGTTCTGATGATTAATACAATATTAGACAGTTTTTTTTGCATGGGGGTGACAAACGAACTAACAGTCCATCCGATGGTAAGTGGCTACTGGAGCTAACGGACACCTGTAAACAACTTCAATCGTAGGACGTTACAGATCCGTTCTCTCCCTTGAGGACTGAGATGGAATGCAAATGTCACATAGCCCGTAATAATACTGGCTCAGTTTACCGTTCCAAGGGGAACTCAACATAAGCACTGCCTATTGGCGGTTGAAATAGGTAAGAGGGTGATACCTACCCAGACGACTCCAAGGCAAAGATATCTCTGCCTACCCCATGAGGGATTACATGACATACATTGAGTATTATGTATATTTAATTTTTTTTTACCAAGTTATGAATATATAATTACATTAGAAATAATAATTATTTGAGATATGTTTTAAAAATGGTTATAAAAATGTATGAACAACACTTCTTCTTACTTTAACTTCAATAAGTAGGTTTATTTTACAATATTACGATGAAACAGGCAGATGAGAAAATATTGTTATGAATAACTACATTTGGACAGACTACAAGCTTGATAGTACAACTGTTATACGTTTGATGTAATTATTATTTTGAAGTCTTGGTCGCGGATCGTGGGTTTTGTTCGCCTATAGACACTTGTTCCGAGTCCAAGTATTTATGAATATGCGATTTATGTTGTAAACACAACATGTTTGCGTGAACAGCATAACTCTGTTTTTCGTATTGTGTAATGGGGGAAACAGTGAACTTATTATCTTCTGGCGACCTGCCATTCCCTTTCTTAATATTTTTAATAGGAGCAGCTAGCAGTGTAATTAAGCCGTATGATAACGGTGTAAGAATTTACTTCCCATTTTTGTCCCGTGGGTCAGTCAGGCCCTTGATGATTTCCTGGTAATCTCCGGGAAACAATCGATGGTAAGGCTCAGTACCTGTCACGTTCTATCTCCCGTTGGGCGATGCTAAGTCGGACGGAACGGAAATCTCTGATCTCTGTCTATGCCTGTGGCCATGTGCGTTAGTGTCAAACGAGGCTCTGGCCACGCGCAGAAAATCCAGCAGAGAGTCCAGTATCTTATCGATATTAAACAGGTTGCATATTCACTTTTTTATTATATGTTAATTGTATTACTATGAAATTCGGTAACAATTGATCTTATCTTTATTTAGTTTAGAAGTGAAGTAATCCGGGGTTTCTCCGCATTCCGCGGACCATTATGATCGATAGCATAATTTTAGGGTACCGATGGAACGCGGTCAGTCGGTTTCAATGTCACTTACATAAGACCCTGTAACAGAGAGAAAAGCGCGGTTGCGTCACCGCCGGACGGCCGTGTGCAGCAACATGTGCGCGAGATCTTACCCTGCGTCATAATATCGTCATACAAATATTTTTTTTTATCGAAAAGATGGCAAACGAGCAAGCGGTTCACCTGCTGGTAAGTGCTTACCGTCGCCCACATACATCTGCAATACCATAGATGCTGCAGGTGCGTTGCCGGTCTTGAAGGATATTTGGGACATGGGAGGGCAGAGGAGAGGAATAGGGAGGGGATGTGGGCCTCCGGTTACCTCACTCATCGAACGAAACGCAGAGGCAGAAGATGCCTGTCCTTCACGCCGTTATTCTGCGAGGCCGTGGTATCAAACCGGACGAGCCGGCCCATTCGAGTAGCAGCTAGCGCCGCCGCTTGGCTCTACCACGCTTGAAATAAACAAAATAGAATCCTTAGTATTATGTACTTTAATTTTGATTTGTTAATAAATTAATAATCTGCAACGATGTTATCAGCAGAACTGCGGTAACCGACATAGCCGTTGGGATCAGCAGGCTGAAGAGACAATGGGCCGACCACATAGCTCGCAGAACTGACAACCGTCAGGGTTCTCGAGTGGCGGCCGCGTGCGAACGCAGTGTGGGATAACCCCCCACAAGATTGAGTGACGACCTGCGCAGTGTTGCGTGTAATCGATGGATGGAGGTGGCTCAGGATTGAGCATAGTGGCAATCTTTGGGGGACTTGTGATAGCCTGCAATGATGATGATGATGAATAAATTAAACGGCTATTCATCAGAGCAGCACTTCAGTTTTAAGTTAACACACTATTCACTGCACATTACACGCAAGACGCCTTAAGCACATTCTCGGCTCATTTTATAAAGAGGAAATATTATAAAGAAGTCACTCTTTAAGTCTAGCATACAACCGTCCCGAGCACGTGGTAAGGCGGCGCGGCGAGCACACAAAACTTTCTCCTCTTTGTTTGCGGCTCGGAATCATGCCTTCATATCTGTACGTTTGCCGACGCGTTAGTTACATGCGATTGCCGAGTTATTTTGTGTAAATGAGATATTTAGTTGTAAAGTTAAACATTTATACTTTGAAAGATAACGCGCGGAACTCTCTTAATAATGTTTTCGCTAATATAAAATAATGTCTTTATGATTTTTGTCCGGCTTTTACTTTTGCTTGGAACGAGCGCCTTTCCTAAGGATATATATTATTTTATGCAACTTTATTCCCTAGTTTACTATAGGAAAGCGTTGAAAATATAATAATATAATAAATCTTTTGGCGTCCCAAAGAATGGCTAATAAATAAAATATTAGTGATAAAATTTAAGTGGCATAGCATATAATAAGGTCCCAGAAGTGGTTCACGACAGCAGTCGAATTGAGTGCTCGACCCCCTCCCCGCTATCCCACCGACAACGCAGGTCTTTCAGTGTTGCAGGTGTAGAGGGGCGACGGTAATCACTTACCATCAGATGAGCCCGCTGCTCGTTTGCCCGCTTACCTGGAAAAAAATTAAATCACCCAATGTCTATCTCTTCTGCAGATTGTGTACCTTCTTTTGGATCAATGATGGAGGAATTTTCTTTGGAACGTGCCGCATTTAAATTGTATAAAACACATTGACGGGGAGCAGCGTCGCTCGTGCGAAGGTACCGGCGCTGTGATCACAAGCCCGCCTCACCAGCGTTACAAGAATATGGGGAAATGTTCAACGACATGAAATTTTCTCGAGCTATACGAATCTTAATATACACTCGCCACAAGTCAGAGGCAATACATGAATGTTTTTAGTGTAGGCACAGCTTAATTTTGTTTTTTATGTTTACATAAATTATATAAGTAATAGCATATGCGTGCGTGCGCCGCGTCGTGCTAATAATAAGAAAGAGCGCATGAGGCGATTTTCGTAATAAGTATGGGTTCTTTCGCCACGCAAATAATAATGGTGCACGCATGCACGACGAAGCGCTGCCAGTATAATTGTTTTATAGAGGCAGTAATGGTGATTTTTCTTAAGGTGCTGAGTTAATGCGTAAGGACACTCCGACTACGCATGGGTAGATAGGGGATATACCGACACAGGCCACTCCCATAACAAGGATTTGTAATAATAACCACGCTCGGCAAGCTAATACTTCATCTTCATCAGGTTATTAGAGTCCAATAAACATAGACCTCTCCAAGAAAGCGACAGCTAAAGGCCGCAGGCATTCCTTGAATGGTTTGCCCACGCACACCACGTCGGCCAAGCGGGTTGGTGAGCGCAGCGCCGGTGCCTGCACAGGTCCGTGGGTTTTGGATTCGGCAAATTTTCCGCTGTCGTTCCGACGCCAGAGCTTCGTTTGATAGCTATCAGGAGTTCAAGAGATGCCTTGGCTTTTCTGATCACACGTTAAAGGAGATTAGATAATGATAATGGCGACAATAGACAGTGAATTAGGGCGAGAGAGAGGCGTCGTGAGTTTTTTTTTAGACACGTAACATTATTATAATGCTTAAGTTTTCAGATACACCATTTGTGTGAAAATAATTCACGCGTAATCAATACGGTACGGATGGGTATAATATCGGCCTTTGACATCAATAAAGAGGAATTTATGTAAAGTTTCAAGTGTTAAATGATGGTACAACCTTGGCGCGGCGTGTCAGCGGCTAAGTTTTGTATTTTGCAACAGAATATAATAGATTTGTGTAATATTTAAATATATAACCTTTGCGAATAAGACAGAGGTAAAATAGAAGTAAAAAAGGTTCTCGAGTGGCAGCCACGTACAAGCAAACGTAGTGTAGGACGACCCTCCACAAGATGGAGTGACGACCTGCGCAGTGTTGCGGGAAGTCGATGGATGCAGGTGGCTCAGGACCGAGCTTCGTGGCAATCTTTGGGGGAGGCCTATGTTCAGCAGTGGACTTCTGATAGGCTGAAATGATGATGATGATGATGAAAATAGAAGTAAAACTGGCTAAATCCCAGTCTGGACTCCATTATTTTTTGATTAACTCTTTAAGTTTAACGCTTGTATGTGTTACCCTTTTAACGATAGAGCAAACACAAAAGAACGTTAAAAAACGAAGCTTCTTGTATGAGGACCCTATTTGTTTATAAATTGTTAGGTTATCCGGCATAATAGGCAGATATTCTGTGAAAAATTCAATCGGCTACCTATTATGGTTCAAAAGATACAGGTCTTTAAAAGTAGAACAGACGGGTAGACGGACGGACAGAAGGCGAAGAATAAGTAATAAGCCGTACGGAACCCTAAAAATATCATAGTTATAGCGAAAACTAATTTTCAAGGTTCATGTGTATTTTGACTACTTAAAAAACGTGTTTAATCGGGGTCATCAGATTATGCTATGTTCATTCTTCTTCGTCCACGATTATTTTGGGAGTGGTGCAGTGGCTGAGCTTTTAACGCTACTATTCACAGGTTCGAATCCCGCACAATCTGACATGTTGTATGTATATAATTATGGTATTACCGTTAACAAAAGTGATTGTCATTACTGTTGGTGATTATCGTATGTAATAATTAACAAAGAAATTTTAATGGTATCTATACGGAAAAATTTTAAATGTATAATTAAAGTAACAGCTTGTAAATGCCCACAGCTGCGCAAATGCCTTCGTCCAATAACTTTTTAAGAGACACAAGTCCTGACAATAAATTATTTGGCAGTTTTCGTTTTCATCCGAGCACGTGGTAAAATCAGCACTGAAATCGCTATTAACAATTTTAGTGGTGCTGAATTCGAAATAAAACTAAGTTTTAGAGTAAAAACCGACATCAACCCCTGTTTTACCACCCTCAGGGTGTAGCACAAAGTAAAATTTTATGTGGGATTACCCTTGAGGATAATTCAAAATTAATGGAATTTTAAATTTTATATTTGTGGAATAACTGAACATATTTTGTAACACTACCGTGGCGTAAGAAAGCTTAAACATCTAAACTTTTAGAGGAATCTCTTCTAGTCTTCTAGTGCCTAAATGTAATGGACACAAATATTTTGAGATATGTATGCAAATATTGTTACATCTATCATAAAATCGTTATAACGTTAAGTGAGTCGAGGTTCCAATCCTAGCTGAAATCGTGAAGTAACTTTAATAGACTTTTATTCTAAAGTTGTCCGTATCTAAGATAATAAGTTACAATTCGAACACCAATATTAAATTGATTTCACACTAAATTCTAATGAAGTACATTATAGTTAAGTGAACTAAATATCGACATTCGATTGCTGTTATAATGACCTTCCCACAAACGTAAAGATATTTCGTCATTTTATATTGAAAATCACTATATCATCGGAAGTGGGGGTCAACTTGTCAACTGAGTGTTGCTCAACTTCTTAAATGGCAATAGACTGGCGACATAGCGAGTTGCATTCTTGTGACATTCTTGACCCGTTAGTGGTTACTAACTGATTATACTAACTTATATATACTACTTGCATAAATAGTACTTGCAGTTAAAAAATATCGAAAAGCCAGTACCATATGCTTGGAACCATAGACGCCACCTTTCTGGGTATTTATTGTCAGTTCCTCATCATCATCATCATCATTTCAGCCTATCAGAAGTCCACTGCTGAACATAGGCCTCCCCCAAAGATTGCAGTTCCTCATGATCAGTCTTTATTATAGCAACATTTGACAGGATCGAGTTTTGAAGATAATGAAGCAGGAGCTATAAATCGCAATATAATACAACTATGTTTCTATTTATTAAACGAAATTCTAAATAACAATGAAGCCGGCTCGACGTGGTAGAGCCAAGCGGCGGCTTTTGCTGCTGCTCGAATGGACCGGCTCGATAGGGGGTAGTATCACGACCTCGTCGATCTTTTGCTTCTGCGTTTCGTTCGGTGAGTGAGGTAACCGGAGACCCACTCCACCTCCCCTTCCCCCTCCCAAACCGCCAAATATCTCTAAAGGCCGGCAACGCACCTGCAGCTCGTTTAGTATTGCAGATGTCTGTGGGCGACGGTAATGACTTACTATCAGTCGAGCCATGTTCGTTCGTTTGTCTCCTTTCGCATAAAAAAAACGAAAATGTCAGTTTAAGTCGACAATTGGGAGCCGGCATGCCATGCCTTGCCCATACTTACCACGCTGGGCGGGTGGGCTGGTGGCCAGTGGCACGTGACTGGACGCTTCAAAGCGCCCAAAGAATTAACAAAACTCAATATTTGTTCGTGTTGTCATCAAAGGATTACCTACCTACTTTATTACACTATGCAGGTGCTGACAAACCTACCGGACTTATCTTATATTCCTATTCCTTGTTGATCTGTCCGGCTGCATTTACAGACTGCCACTTTACTTTTATTTTAGATAACTTTATACAATTTCATAATGTTTTCAACTATGAATATGTATGTACAAAGTTATTTAAAGATAAAATATTATTTTATTTCTTACCTTATCCTTAACAGTCAGTAAATATTCCATTACAGGACATAGGCCTCCCCAAAGATTGCAGTTCCTCATGATCAGTCTTTATTATAGCAACATTTGACAGGATCGAGTTTTGAAGATAATGAAGCAGGAGCTATAAATCGCAATATAATACAACTATGTTTCTATTTATTAAACGAAATTCTAAATAACAATGAAGCCGGCTCCACGTGGTAGAGCCAAGCGGCGGCTTTTGCTGCTGCTCGAATGGACCGGCTCGATAGGGGGTAGTATCACGACCTCGTCGATCTTTTGCTTCTGCGTTTCGTTCGGTGAGTGAGGTAACCGGAGACCCACTCCACCTCCCCTTCCCCCTCCCAAACCGCCAAATATCTCTAAAGGCCGGCAACGCACCTGCAGCTCGTTTAGTATTGCAGATGTCTGTGGGCGACGGTAATGACTTACTATCAGTCGAGCCATGTTCGTTCGTTTGTCTCCTTTCGCATAAAAAAAACGAAAATGTCAGTTTAAGTCGACAATTGGGAGCCGGCATGCCATGCCTTGCCCATACTTACCACGCTGGGCGGGTGGGCTGGTGGCCAGTGGCACGTGACTGGACGCTTCAAAGCGCCCAAAGAATTAACAAAACTCAATATTTGTTCGTGTTGTCATCAAAGGATTACCTACCTACTTTATTACACTATGCAGGTGCTGACAAACCTACCGGACTTATCTTATATTCCTATTCCTTGTTGATCTGTCCGGCTGCATTTACAGACTGCCACTTTACTGTTATTTTAGATAACTTTATACAATTTCATAATGTTTTCAACTATGAATATGTATGTACAAAGTTATTTAAAGATAAAATATTATTTTATTTCTTACCTTATCCTTAACAGTCAGTAAATATTCCATTACAGGACATAGGCCTCTCCCATAAGAAGTTATTTTCTATAATCACCACGCGCGCCAAGCGAATTCGCGATCGTATTATCAGACACCTCGTACCTCGGACGCTGCTGTCCGTTATTGGTTTGCTTAATTTTGGATATGCTTTGCATTTTTTGTGACAGTTATCTCGTACTCTCAAAAATGTCCTTTTAGTGAAAGTCCCATCAGAATGGGTTCAGCCATTTCCGAGATTAGCCCGAACAAACAAGGAAATTATACGAACAATGAAAAAGCAATTATTTCCTAATCACAAATAACTGACTGACATCAATTTTATTTATATGTATAAATATATATATATAATGTACTTATGTATAACATGCGTAATATGCATACTTCCAAATACATATAGATGTGTAGATTTTATATGGATGAAAGTAAAAATAAAAATATGAAAAGCATCAAAATTTAATAATTGCGAAAATTAAATAATTTTAAGTTTTGTTATTGTATGTTTGTAGAGACACTTCTATATAAGACAAAATATTATTTTTGTGATAATGTATTAAGAGCCGTGGTAGCCTAGTGGTTCGGGTGCTTGCTTTAGTTATGTAGAACGCGTGAGTGACCTGGGTTCTATCCCCATAGCCGGCTCCACTAAAATTGTTAATAGCAATTTTATCGTCGTGAGTGCATGCATGTCCATGAAATAATAAAAAAAAATATTTCGAGGATATGCGAAGCCCGCTAACTCGCACTGAAGTAGCGTAACGGCTCCAAAAACCCTCTCTGATATTTGAGAAGGGAGGCCTTTGTCCAGCCGTGGGCACCTAGAGGCTGCTATTTTACTTTTTGTATTTAACTTAAACTTAAAATAAAAAACAACATCAACGTAGTCTTAAATACCTGGGTCATTACGTCTATTGTACAGAATCCAACAAAGTTTATATCATAGCCTATATAAACGTTCACCTTGGCAAATTTTTCGATTACAATTATCGCATTGTTTTACGTATTAAATCATTTTAGCATAATGACTTAAAAGTCGGGTCAAGACAGATCTTATCGCTGTCTGCTGTACCTAGTCGTTATTTGTAAACATTCCAACATTTCAGATGTGCAGTTTCATCGTTAATAAAAGAATACGTTTATCGAACATATCGATTGTCTATCGAGTCACGATTTCGATGGAACATCTCTATTATTGGCACGTTTTAATGATGATTCGAGGAGTCACGCTTTTATCGGTAATGACATATTGTACGGATAAATTTGGATGTTGACCATCTATTGATTGAAGACGATTTGGTATCACTTCACGAATAATCAATATTGTTAAATGTCACATACACAGGGTTATTTAAAACATCAGAATTAATTTAATGAGAACTTACATCTTTTGCCGTGTGGTATCGGCGTAAGAATTTGCCACCCACTTTGTTTTCATGGGTCGTGATCATTTTTATTATTGTAGGCACTAATCACAGGAACTACTAGAATGATGTAAAAATAAATCTTATTATGTCCTATAACCCGTTTATTGAGTAAGGTTATAGGCTATATAACATCACGCCACAACCAATAGATCGTTTCGAATGAATGTTTTGTTAGCATATACTATAGAATTGGTTAAATGTTGTAAATAAATATAAATAGTTCTCTTGTTTTACAGAGAAACGCAATTGTGTCTTTTTTTCATTATTCTCAACCAAGAGTATTATAACTATATGCTCTAGATCTTCATCAGTCATCTTTAAAAGTCCGGGTAGAATATCTGTTACTTTTAATGATATTAAATATATTTGAATTTTTTAATAAATACTTTTTAATAACTTCCGAACACTATTAGCAGTTGTCAACTTCTCATATCCTATGTAACGCTTATGCGATAAGATCGGAGGAAGGGTCAGATGCAGTGTCAGCGACAAGGGACGAATGTAACACAACCAGACCCAAAAACCAATAATCTAGTTTTTGCACAAATATTGACTTCGGCTGGGACTCGAACCAAGGGCCCGTGGTTCGGCAGTCAGTAACGGTGACCACTAAGCTAAACGGTGCATATTATGAAGGTGTAAAGCTCTCTGAAGCCCTTCAATAGCAAATGAGACTTTCATTTTAAACATAAAGGATTATTTCTCATGTCCCACATTTCATGTGATTCGATTGGCAAAAACCTTCTCTGCTCAACCGCAAGGTCGTATCTCAGTCACCACTAATTCGAGGTCATTTATAAGAAGAATTTTGTGGTTTTCGTGAAATCTGATCCAAGCCATTGTGCTCAACGGAGAGGAAACTAGAATTCTCTTTTCGACGTTCACAAGTGTATAGGTTTCAAAGTCATATTGTTTCTTTGGGTAGGTAAGCAATAATAAGTTATCATAGTTAAGTAAGTGGGTAACATGATATTTCTTTTTATTTAAGTACAAAAATATGATGTAAGATAATTAGAAACTAAAACAATCTTCTGCAATTTCTTTTAATCATATTTTAAAAACACAAGTCATTTAATTAATTACTATTAGTTGAATAAAGTAATCTGATGGCTTCTTTTGGAAAGTCGACTATGGTTAATGCAGAATTAGATCTGATTATCTCGACAGATAGGATGAGCATCGAAATTATACTAAACCCGTCTTACACAAATCCAAAGTAAGTAAGCTGCATGCTTCTCATGGTATCTACCATGCTCTTAACTATTTCTGCTGCCAACCAGCAGTGCATCCACTGTTGTGCTCCGATTTGAAAGGTATACCGTGCCAGTGTAATTGCAGGCTGTGAGGCATTCCGTCTTAGATATCGCGAGTTACAATGCTTTTGTGACCTCCTTCGACTGAAGTTGTCTGCAGTTGCCATGGGCTTCAGTAGCCATTTACTATCAGGTGGAAAATACACATACTCGTATAAGTGACGGGGAGTAGCTTCTGTAGTGGGTTGTCAAAAGCGGATCATTTTTTGATGATGATGGATGATTGTTTTCGAGTTTAATATGTGAATATTAATCTATATAATAATAACTGTAATCAAGTCAAAATCAAATACAACAAATCATTAAAATAATGTAAAACAAAAATCGCAAAAGTAATTGATTTTTTCCAAGGTCGAGAAAAGGAATACCTATGAAATATTAACTAATTATGCACATTCTGTTTATTATTTTTATTATTCCCTAACATGGTTTGATGAATATTTAAATAGTCATATTCAGGTATATATTAGTAATATATTAGTAAAGATTAAGCTGAGACGTCAATGTTTTATTTAAATTCGATACACCTTGCAAAATATGATCGTATCACGCGTACAGTCACGCACTAATTGCTTTTGTAAGATCACGAATCGATTTACGATAATCGAGTAACACCTACAAGCTCGACAGGTACAAAAAAAGGAGCTTGGAAATAGTAAACCTCCATCATTTCAAAGTATTACGTTAGGGTTGGTCTGAAAACATAATATTTTTCTTCAAAAAAAAATCATAAAACTATATGAGAAAATGTGATATTTCAAATCAGTGATTGACTCTTAATTTAAATGTGTCGATAAGCATCTAGCAATGGATTTCAAATCAAATCAATTCATTTATTTTGTGAATATAGGTTTTCTCTTTATGAGTTAGGGGAAAACGAGCAGCTGGTTCACCTGAAGGTAAGTGATTACCGTCGCCCACGTACATCTGCAACACCAGAGGATCTGCTTTTTTATTGTATCACGTGGGGGAAAGGTGCTCGCACCTACCACATACCAGTCGGACTAAAACCCCCACAGGGGGGTTTATTTAAAATAAAATACGCTGTTGGCCTGGCCTTTACAGCTTCGGTAGCAAGGCTCGTAGAGGAGCTGCAGGTACGTTGCCGGTTTTTAAGGATATTTGGGGGATGGGAGGGTGGATGATGAGGAGAGATAGAGAGAGCGGGAGGTGGGCCTCCGGATACCTCACTCACCGAACGAAACGCAGTAGCAAAAGATGCATCTACTTCACGCCGGTATTCTGCGAGGCCGTGGCCACCATAAAGATGTCAGTTATTAATATATGTACACTATGTCCCGCCAATAGGCATACAAAGCAGAAACATTATCTTATTTGGATATAGTAAAACATATAGTTTCTACTTTCTTTCAAAATCTTTTTTTTTTGAATTCTATTCTATAATTATCCAGTAATGTTTAATTATTCAACTGTCAAACATTTTTGAAAATTTCCAAATAGCGAGACAGGAAACAAGACTTCAAACAGAAATGAAACAATTGATGGAAAGTTTTCTTAAATTAACAAAATGTTATATAAATTAACAATAGTTTTTAGTCAACATGAGGAATTTAGTTTTTAGACAACAAGTTCTAATATCATTATTATTGTGGTGGGTGAAGATGAAGAAGAAGTCATTGCTTCTTCTTTCCTCCAAGCTTATATTGAAAAATATAGCACGCACGCCTCTATCCCGCAGGGTAGTCAGAGATTACGGTTTTCCTGTTTGACTGTATTGATACTTTTCACCTCTTCGGGCGATAGAAGCCGACAGGTACCGAACTTCGTCGGGGGAACATGGACTACTAGCAGACGTTAAAATCATTCCCTCTCCAAAATTGAACACCGTCAGAGTGTGCAATGAAATTATTTGAATATTCACTGACATCCCTACAGACTGTATTGTAGTAATTGCATTAGACTAAGAGGTTATTTTGTAACAGTCGACATGAAACGATCGTAATCTTGTTGAACGTTTTCATATTGTTAATGATGTTTACGATTCGGATGGCATTCGAGACAGAACTGTCTGTAAACTACACGTAGGGTAACGCTTAATTGATTTAACTCGACTCGATAACGTCAATATTAAAAAATGTACATGATGCCTTGGCTCGAATTATCGCTATAGTTTTAGAAACGATTTTCTGGTTATGCTGTAGATTCTGGCCATAGTAAACAACGCAACTGCTACACATAATACACTAAAACTATCTTCATAATTCCGTCTATTAATAAGTTTTGAACGTGGGAGAGCCAAACGGCGGGTTTAGCTGCTGGCCGAATGGGCCGGCTCGACCGGATTAATACCACGATCTCGCAGAATACCGGCGTGAAGTAGAGGCATCTTGTGCTTCTGCGTTTCGTTCGGTGAGTGAGGTAACCGGAGGCCCACTCCACCTCCCCATTCCACTCCTTATCCTCCCTCCCATCTCCCAAATACCCTTAAAGGCCGGCAACGCACCTCTGGTGTTGCAGATGTATGTGGGCGATGGTAGTCACTTACCATCAGGTGAACCTATTGCTCGTTTGCCACCTTTGCCGTGAAAAAACAAAATCTTCTGCTAGTTAGCTTTTTCCCAAGGGTGGATATGCTATAACCGCCACACTTGGTTGTAGGGTTGACGACCGCAGTATCTGTATCTATCTGTATATCTGTCAGACGCCATGAGAGCCGGGGCTTTTCCCTTAGTCGACTCATACGACACCTACGGGCTTATGTAGGCGGTTAGATTTTCTGTCGCTGGTACCGTCACTGTGTGATATTTATTGATTACTTCTCTCAAACGCATGATTTAGCATACCAAACTGTTGAGCCTTAGGTCCTGGATTCGAATCACAACATTAGTCAATGTCTGTGAAATGCACAACTTATTTAGTTTTCGGGTCGTTCGTATGGTGCCCCGTGCTCCGACACTGCATCTATCCCATAAAATTCAGATATGTCAAAATAAAGATGTGTGAGTGCCTCTTGGTTTGCGCGTTCACTTGTTGCACTATAACATATTCCGCGCAGTTGACAACTGCCCATAGCATTCTGAAGTTGTCGCCAGGAACCGATTAGGAGGACATGATCATTACTTCATCCAACACTCACACGATCGCAATGTTTGAAACTATGCCGATGTAGTGTGGTGACCACAGTAATAGAACTGTAGGTACCAATAAAAAAAAGGTTAAGGTTATTAACGATCATATCAAATGTTTGTCGAATTCCCACGGATATTTGAACTGATCTGTTCAATTGATTAAATTTATCTATGCACAATTATTTTCTCAAATATTAGTTCTTCATTAGCGTTAGAGGTTTTTATGTGTGAGTTCCTATAAGTAGGAGTATATTTACTGACTTTGCCTAAACGTACGTTTAATATCAAATCTACATTTATTTATTTCTATAAAATATAGTACTCTAGTAATGGTTTTAACATTACAAACATTCTTCTTAACAATTCCAACTTAGCAGAGATTGTAATGGCGGATGACATATTTCGCGCAACCTAAATCATTAGGTTGTATCGTTTCTTTCAGAGACAATATGCGATATTACGATGACTCGGTCGCGTAGTGGCTAAGCGTTTAGTTTAAGTTTAATTTAAACTGTCCTCGCGACACGGGAGAAATTCCTGCAGATAAGGGTTAAAAAAAATACTACGACTACTACACATTTGAAGTTAAAATCGAATTTACGGATTAAATAAAGTAAAATTAAACGCATGAAAATGAAAGTAAATAAAAGTTTCATATCAAATCCGTTATAGAGATTAAATAAAATACTGCATAAAATCTAGACATAGATAAAAATAATGATTTGTGTATTATCACAGTACATTAAAATTAATTTTACGTGCGATATTTTTTTGCCGTCATTCTAAACACAAACTTTGTCTTATTCTAACTATGATTAAAATGTCACTGATCCGGATATAATTTTAGAAATCCAATATTTTTAGAAAATTAAACTGAATAATGCGTTTTAGATTAATCAGTATAATTGTACCTTGAACTAAAACCTTGCATTCAAGAACTGTGTTAAGATAATTTTGGCAGTCCACTGTTCTTCGACCTCTGTGTCATGCCTTTAGAGGGCATCTTCGTTAATCTAAACGCACTTATCTAATGTAAACTTCAATACGTTCGCAATTGGTATCGAACTGAACAATGCACGTTAATAGCTCAGTAAGTTTGATTGGATGTTCGAAATGTCAGTAGGTATATAAAATTAGTTAGCTGGTTGCTTTGTTTGTTTATTCTTGTCCGAGGCGGAATTAATATTTGAGCAACACACTATTGTTGGTTTTCTAGCCAGGCCAGCCTTATCCGCTATGCCACAAACCATACTAACACAATATCGTTCACATTCAAGGTATGCTTTCGTTTATTAGTAACCATAGCTTGGATAAACGCAACAAATGTAAAAATATATTAAAAATAACACGATATGATTCTATAGAGGAATGTTGTTACACGGAATACTTGTGAATTTTTTTGTGGTGTCGCGAATATGAATCAGATGCACTGATACTGCATCTGTTCCCTTTCTCCGATCTTATCTTTACATCGTCAACGGGAAGGGTAAAGACAAATGAGAGCATCTGTATTTGCTTGTATTACTTGTGAAATACTTGCGCAGTTGCAGTTCTGTTGCGCAGTCGACATGCGTAACATAACTGGAGTAACCGACATAGGAAGGGAAGAAAGGTTCTGTGTAGGATCTCCCCCACAAGATGTAGACCTGAATAGTGTTGGGTGTAGCCGATTGATGCATGCTTTATTTTATGTTCAGCTGTGGACTTATGTCAGGCTGTGATGATGATGAATAGTTACATAGAAGCGTGAAGTTTCTACAGGATTACGCCGATTTTACTTTAGTTGCTTCCCGACAACAGGCTCTTGAGAGGCTATACCTGTATGATAGTCAAGACAGACAGACGGACAACAAAATATTGTTTAGTGCTAAGTAACATTAAAACCACGCCAGAGGCCAAGATAGATAACAACTAGACTAAGTTGTTATCTATCGAATCTGGAGACTCTTGATTAGAAATGTATGTGAAGGACTCGTACTAATGACTTTTTCGAATGGGCCTTATTCGCTATGCCAAAAACAATTACACAAAAAGTCCTTGTGCCATCATTCCATTAAAATAAACATATTGATAGTTTTTACTATGGTTTGTGGGATTTGTAACGTTAGTTCCCCAAATGACCGCGGGTGCTGTACCTAGAACATCCGAGATGACGTGGAATAAAAAAGTGAAAATTAAACCCGATCAAATCCATAAACAATTGTCATCATTTTTTCAAATCATTTCCAACCATGATTTTTGTCAAAGATGGTTGCAACGATGCCATAACTGCCCTTTTTTTTTATTAAGATTATACCACTACAGATTTTTTTTATTATGATTATGAATATATTCGAGTTTAAAGGAAGTATATTAATAGTGAATTTGTAAGCTGTTTGTAAATTGTTACTGTTGAAACAGGAAGCTAGAGAAAGTGTTGTAGTGGCTCTCCGTACATTTTTTTTAGTCTGCGGTAGGTATTTCCCTATGTACGAAAATATTTTATATTAAATTAAAGGACCCACAGATAAACCAAACCTGTCTACGCCAACGACCGGCTACTTCGCAGCCTTTTATCTTCTGAATTTTCTATGCGATTGTATATAAATCTCAATTATTAAACATTTACGTCCCGGGCCTTTAGTCGGTCTGGTAGGTTAATAATTGTAATTTCTTTATGTTCTTCTTTATTAAAATACGTATTTCTTGTTCTTTAGGGTGGAGGGCGACGCGAGGGCGGCGAAGCGGGGGGCTGCGCGTGCGGCGGCGGGCGCGCTCCGCCCGCTCCTCCGCCGCCCGCGCCCCCCGCGCCCCCTGCGCCCCTCGTACCACACGTGGCACAGACTCCGCATCCCCTACGTGCCCTGGAGGATATGCCGCCAGTACTTAGGTAATATAACAGTTCACACACAGTTTCACTGGCTCATTAGAACAGAAATAGATCACTTAATTTTGATTTAGTGTCCCGCGCCGAGGAAAACCGTCTTCGGGTGTGTTTGTTATGAGTAGATATAATAAATTACCGGTAACAGACGGTTTCGTATCTACCTAAAATATTGTAGAGCTTTAGTGTTTGTTTGTGGATCAGCCATAACAGAAACAGATAGCAAGAGAATATGATGTAGTGGTTTTGAGGATTTATTTGACTTCAGTCATAATGATTCACGCATTGTAAGTATTTATTAATTAGACATTACTAAATATAAGTAAGTAAATAATAAGTAAATTCTCGAGATTAGTGATTGTAGCCAAACATGGGCGTCGGGAAATTTATTTAATGTTATCTAGTGATTTTGTGTGTTTGTGTCTGTAATAGAGAGCGATTTCTTAATCATACATTTTTGGTTTTTGTACTATGAAGGGGTTGGTAGGCTAGTGGGTTCGGGTTTTGGAGCAGGAAAGGGTCCGGCCGGCTGCTCCATTGCGAGTCGACGGATTTCACATATCTTCGGAATAACAATTTCTTATTATTCTTTAGGATGCAGGTTTTCCTCGCAACGTTTTCCTTCACCGAAAAGTACGTAGAAATTTTGCACATAAAATAACTATTAACTATTTTAGTGGTGTCGGCACCGGGTCACTCGCATACTATCAAATTAAAGAAACCTTAACTAAGCTACCACGGCTCTCGGCAAAAAGTAGCGGTTGTAAGCATATTTTTGTTATATTATAATGATTCATTACATATTCTATTACGTCTATTTTCTGATGTCTTCCTCCTTCACAGAATTTTTTTCTGTATTATTAAGATATTACTAGAAGTTGATAATGGAGCACATTTGATGTCTTAGTGGAAACATTTTCTAGAAGCAGGACAGCGCTTGGAGAAGCAGCAGAGGCTGCTTCTCCAACGAAGAAACAGATTATTACCGCGCGTTTAAATTAACCTGCTCAGACTCCATTGCAGAGCCTGACAAGGCATGCACTAACAAAGGGCTAAAATTTCTCGTAGTTTCGCCGAAAGGTTGATGACACAAATTAGACTCGGAAAGAGAAATCGGATATTACATAACAGGGTGACGTTGCGGTCTTTCGAAGCCATTGTTCAATAGCGAGTTATTTGAACTGACGGTAATTTGAATGAATTTGTAATGGAATCTTGTGGGTTGAATGTAAAGTAATATCAGCAGAACAATTTTGGCATATTTCCGAAAGATTATAATTTTGAACTTCTGCGTCATAGTGAACGAATATTTATTTATTTATTTATTCTTTATTGTTAGCCTTAAGCTTAAGGTTACAATGGGCGGACTTAATGCCAAGTGGCATTCTCTACCAGTCAACCCTTGTTATGGTGAAAGGTAGTTGGCAGGTACAAAACAAAGAAAAAAAAAAAAAAAATACTCCAATAATAATAAGTTGATAAGTACATATAAATACACTATATAATTAAATAAATATTTATAACATAAAATACACAAATACGTATACAAGTATATAAAAGGATACATAAATAAATATATAATAAAAATCAAAAATAGATAAGCCGAATATTGTCAATGATCTATTATTCTATTAGGTAATTACGAACTAGACTCTTAAACGATTTCTTGCTAGGAGCTGCTTTTATCTTATCGGGCAGGGCGTTCCAGAGGAGTGTAGCTTGAACAGTAAAAGAAGAGTTATAGTATCCTGTATTATGTTGTCCGACGCGAATCTTAAGTTGATTTATGGAACGAGGCTCTCTGTCATGAGCAGAATTAAGATATTGGAAATTATTCTTAAGATAAGAAGGAGAATTAAGAATATCAAAGGCGTTTCGCTTATGTAGACAATATTTTTACAATTCATTAAATGCACTATCATACAATAAGTTCGAAATTTGCTTGGGCTGTATTGTTAAACATAAATTCGTTTTACAGAATACTGAATTATACTAAAACTATGCAGGGCATCGGATACCACGGTTGGTGTGTCCTGTATGTTACACAAAATTTGGATGTAATATTAGTATACTATAGAAGTTGTCACCTATTTATATATATATATTATTTATCTATTTATTTAAGCTTCATGCACAAAGTGGTACACATGGCGGACTTGATGCCTAGAGGCATTCTCTCCCAGTCAACCATTAGGCTAAGCAGAGATAAATAAACACATAATAGAGGCGATACGGCTAACAGAATAAAACTAGTAAAAAGATATAAATATCAAAATGTATACTTACATAGTGGACACATACATACATATAAGACGCATATACTTTACAGATTGCCTAAACAATACAATAAAAATCTTCTTAATGATTTTCGCTAAGTTGTTCACGATACAGCTTAAAAACGGCAAGGCGCCGGGTGAGGACGGAATTACAGCTGAGCTTCTGAAAGCGGGTGGAAAACCGATACTTGTTGTCCTTCAGAAGCTGTTTAATTCCGTCATTCATGGCGGTGTTACGCCGAAAGCGTGGAGTAGAAGCGTGGTTGTCCTATTCTTCAAGAAAGGGGATAACTGCCTTTTGAAGAATTATAGACCGATATCGCTTCTAAGCCGCGTCTACGTGCTGTTTTCGAGAGTCATCTCAAATCGTCTAGTGAACAGACTTGACGACTTCCAGCCTCCCGAACAAGCCGGATTCCGAAAAGGCTATAGTACCATAGACCACATACATACTCTTCGCCAGATTGTACAGAAGGCCGAGGAGTACAACTTGCCATTATGTCTGGCGTATGTGGACTATGAGAAAGCCTTCGATTCAGTCGAAATTTGGGCGGTGCTACAGTCTCTCCAGCGGTGCCAGATAGACTCTCGGTATATCGAAGTGCTGAGGTGTTTGTACAATGAGGCTACGATGTCTATCCGAGTACAGAATCAGAGTACGAAACCAATCCAACTGCAGAAAGGTGTAAGACAGGGTGATGTCATATCCCCGAAACTCTTCACCGCTGCATTGGAAGATGTTTTCAAGCAGCTGAACTGGAAAGGATACGGTATCAACATCAATGGCGAATACATCACTCACCTTCGATTTGCCGACGACATAGTTCTTATGGCAGGATCGCTGGAGGAGCTTAGTACAATGCTCAATGACCTCAATAACGTCTCCCAACAGGTTGGTCTTAAGATGAACATGGACAAGACGAAGTTCATGTCAAACGTCCATGTCACACCAATACCGGTTGTTGTTGGGAACAATAGGCTCGAAGTTGTAGACGAGTACGTATACCTGGGACAAATTGTCCGATTAGGTAAGTCCAACTTCGACTCAGAGGTCAATCGACGAATCCAACTCGGCTGGGCTGCGTTCGGGAAACTACGTCATATCTTCTCGTCGAGTATACCGCAAAGCCTCAAGACGAAAGTATACAATCAGTGCGTGTTGCCAGTGATGACATACGGATCCGAGACTTGGTCCTTCACTGCAGCCCGTATGAGGAAGCTCAAAGTTGCTCAGCGCGCTATGGAAAGGGCTATGCTCGGTGTTTCTCTGCGTGATAGAGTCTGCAACGATAATATCCGCAGCAGAACTAAGGTAACCGACATAGCCGTAAAGATCAGCAAGCTGAAGTGGCAATGGGCCGGCCACATAGCTCGCAGAACTGACAACCGCTGGGGAAAAAGGTTCTCGAGTGGCAGCCACGTACGGGCAAACGCAGTGTAGGACGACCCCCCACAAGATGGAGTGACGACCTGCGCAGTGTTGCGGGAAGTCGATGGATGCAGGTGGCTCAGGACCGTGCTTCGTGGCAATCTTTGGGGGAGGCCTATGTTCAGCAGTGGACTTCTAATAGGCTGAAATGATGATGATGATGATGATGATGTTCACGATATGAGTATTATTGAGCAATTCGATATCAAATCCTATAATAAAGCACGTCTGTCTCCGCACGAGGTTTTCTACGTCACGATCAGACGGGTGCCGGCTGCTAAGCCATATTAAAAAAAATAAAAAATACATTAGTACATAGGATATGTACTCTTTGATGATCGACCTGACACTATTTATCAACCTTTTATTTAAAAAGAAAGAAAGAATATGTAAATGTTTATTCCACAAACACGCCAAAGACATCAGTATATTATGAGAGCTTCTTCTTCTTCTTCTTCGTGATTGTTGAAGATATAACGCGCAAGAGCTGGCATACATTTCTTCAAAGGTAGTCCATGCCAACCCCGCACTAAGCTGTAGACAAAAACAAACAATCAAATAGCGACAAACACTTAGGAAAATGGTCACAAAACAAAACATTACGCTGTAGTTAATATTGCTCGGTATCATAAAGAACGGTCAGGAAACGACTTCATTGATTCATTGGAGATTCCTGTGCGAACCGCTCATTCTAGTTTACCAATTTCACCGTGCAGTCCGCGTGAACCGTTTCACTTTTACAATAAACATCATTTTTCTTTGAGAGTTTTCCCGATTTGCAAATAAACAACCTGTTGTGTGAGGTCAACGTCTTGAAAATGAGCCTATAATAATTACGTATGCGTAACGAGTGGTATCTATATAGCATGTGGTAGTTTTATGTTGGACTCTTTTCATGGAAATGTGTCGGCGAAGTGAACTCACCTCCTTCATATTGTTTGTGACGTAACTCATTTCATTTACCTTTTCATCAGGAAAAAGTTTTAAAAGCATGAATTCAGAAATCATTTCTTTTTATTGCATTTTTAAGCACATAAAGATACTGCCGTGTGGTGTTAAGTGCGTAAGAATTTTCCATCCCCTTTCTTCCCGTAGGTCGATGGGTATCGACATGTGACGGGATAACTGTCTTAAAAAAAAAACAAAATTAAGCAGACCGATAACGGCCAGCAGCGTTTAAGGTGCGAGGGGGCTGGTGCTGTGATCCCCATCCGCTTGCCAAGTGTGGCGATTGTGGCAAATCGAGGAGGATAGGAGAGACCTATGCCGAGGAACTGTTTACAGGCTGGTAAGTTAAGGTAAGGTAAATCTACGCGGCAGAAACAAGCGGCGGCATTTTCTATTGCTCGAAAGGGCCGCCTCGACTGGAGTAGTACCACGGCTTCGCTGAATACTGAAATGAGAAATTATAATAAACACCTTGATGTTATTAGTAGGTATGTAAATCTAATGTATTTTCAATTACCAGGTCCAATCCATTATACACGGAGGAAGAGGAGCAAGAGGTAGTAATAATCGTGGACTCGCTGGAGGAGCCGCCGGAGGGCGAAGTCCCTGAACCACCTAGAGTTCCACGTCGCGCTCCTTCCACCTCTTCAGGTATTGGATTTTTTTAATGAATACAAACATGTAGATCTTAATGTTGTTTTTCATATGGGAGAGGCTGGCAAACGAGCAAGAGGCTCCTGATGGTAAGTGATTACCGTCGCCCATTTACATCTACAACACCAGAGGAGGTGCCGGTGGATTGCTGATAATTTTGGGTGATGATGTGAGGGATAATGGGGAGGGGAGTTGTATACATATCGTAATATTTTAAGTCTATACAAGTTAGAAGTCGTTAGCGCAATAAACATTTCAATAACATTATTTATTTCAATTGTTCTGTCTACATTATTCACGGATGTTTCAATCGTGAAAAATATCGTCTGTCTGTGTTTATAGAGTGATCTTGCGTAGGGTAAATATACACTGAGGCGAATGTCTTTATAAGTATAAATATATTGTTTTTTAACATGTAAAGGCTACGGCAGCGGCGCCGGCAGCCACGGCCGCGTATCGCCAACATTACCAAAGAACGAAACCTACGTGCCGGGGCCGACGCCACGGCTGTCCGACTGCGAAAAGAACGAAGGATCTCAAAGCACATCGGACTCTGACGGGAGTCCCACTTGCACGCTGTCTAGAAGCTTGAAAGATGACATCAGAGCATGTTTGGGCGGGTGCAGGTAAAGATTTTTCTCTCTCTAAGGAAATCGTTTCATTGGATTTGTAGATTAGCCTGCACAACGAAATACAGTTACATTTTTATCTATAAGTATAGATAACTAAAACAGCTTTAAAATTATCATTTGAGTACTTAACCTCTAAAAGAAAAAAGAACGCAATTAAAATAAAAAATTTAATGTTCAGAGTAATAACGCTAGAACACCTACCATTGCCAGATATCTCACACCTAAGACAACATGATTATTCAGCCATCTGTCGGAGGTCACTAGGTTTATCTGGAGTTTCCTTTAGTCGACTTTTGGTCAACATCTTTGAGATAAGATAAAGTAGTAGTGACAGAATCTCTGCTTCTTCGCCACTACACTGTGTCCACAGATTAACGTCACTTTGTATGATTAAATTCCGACCGGTTTAAGATCGATACTCCGCTATCAGTCTGAAACCACAGAACTTATCTGGGCTATATGAGATAAGTCAAAGTATTTCCACTTTATATAAGAAAGTACTAGGTCAATGAGTAAAAAGATCATTCTCTTATGTCGTCTCAACACACATCGTCTAAAGATTTGGATGGGACTAACACTTAACGTATGTCCGTTGGAATAAGTACCATCAAACTATGTACAAAATTGCTAGTTAAATAACAGTAAGCATAAAAAATCACAACCCTTTTCCAAAGTACTGTTTCTAAAAGGACATTTTCGCGAGTCCTATGGCGGGGCACAGCTAGTCGTCAATATTTCTCTAATTCAGACTCTCCCTTATAAAACAGATGGGAGCGCGACGTGGGCGAGTTGGTTGAGGCGGCGGTGCGCGGGGCGGGGGGCGTGGGCGCGGCGCGGGCGCGGCTGCACGCGGCGCTGCGCGCGCTGCACGACCCGCCGCCCAACCGTGGGCCCGCGCTGCCCTACTGTGGGCCCGGCGTGCGCCCCGGTGACGTCACCATGATGCCTAAGAACACCGGCATGTCGCTGCTGGTGAGTGCCGTTTGAATTATACCATCATGAGTTTATTGGACTATCCACCATTTTGATAAGTTCTGTTCATGCTGACAAAAATTGTAGCTGTGTTGATAAATGTTCCCTATGATATATGATAAACCTACGTTCTAAACAATTATATTTTTCACGAAAGTATTAACAGTCCACCAAATGTGCGCAGGTACAATTCCAATGCTAAAATGGAATGTCGCACGGCCTGTAACTATACTGGATCTCTATACGCTCAACTTCTGACATGGGTAGCTAACGTATCCATACGGCTCCCCTGCATAAAACGTTTACTACCGCCTGGTAAAATGTGCGTGATTCCTTCAGTTTAAAGCATACTTTTCAGCAGCATAATCCAGTGCATACCAATGCATATAAATGTTAAAATAATAAAGAAATTATCTTCTTCTACATGATAAAAGTATACCGTCTGACTGACCGACTACGCACAGTCTAAACCGGTGTGTCTAGAAGCATGAAATTTATCACAGTTGATGTTGGGACATCTCATCGGGCAAACATTATTTTTAACTGCCTGTTTATTATTTTTTACTTTATCTTTTATTCATCGCGACAGAATTCGAAGTTCCATCGATACCACCTAGATGGTTGGCATTCCACCACAGTGCGTTTTAATCGAAGTTTTCTGCCACGCACTTTGACTTTGTGGAATCAGCTGTCGCCAGCAGTATTTCCGAACAGTTGCGACTTAGGGACCTTCAAAAAACGAGCTTATTCCTTCCTTTAAGGTCGGCAGCGCATCTGTAGCTCCTCTAGTGTTGCGGATGTTCATGGGCGTCGGTGATCACTTACCATCAGGTGAGCCGCACGCTGGTTTGTCCCCTTCAAGCTGGCACAGCATTAGCGGATTATTTGCCCAATACTCACCAGGTTCGGCAGGCGGGTTTGTGAGCGTAGTGCCGGTACCCTCGCCCAAGAGATAATGCTTCCTATGATTAGTCGGTTCTTTATATAAAGATACATTTTCCGGCTTCTTTCGGTCGCCAGAGCCTCGTTAGTTAGCCAGCAGAGTGCACTACGTACAGGTGTGGAGGAAATTTGGAGAAACAGATGGTATATTCCCCTTGTACCCCAGGTTAAGATTGCTTATTTCGTTATTTTATTTTACTTATTTTTTTTATTATTTCTGCTGAAGCATGAAGAAGGAATTCTGACACCTGTTACGTATAACATAAATACCACTGAGTAAAAGGTAATCGGCTACTTGTGTCAAAAGTTTGAAGCACCTATTAAGTTACGGAATCATAAGAGAACAAGTGTACTTGATTATTTGTGCTCGGTTAGTTACAAATTCGCGTTTATTGTGTCATGCGCGAACACATTTGGTCAAACACTTGGTCAAAAGCTTGTTCAAACACTTTTATGTATCCAGTGCCGAGAGATCATTATGTTGGTAAATTTAAAGTAGGTACAATTTATTTGTTAATGTTGCCATTATTGTGTCGTGTCGAGTGGTAGTTAAATACGTAGTTGCCGCTTGGATAATGGTTATATTTTATTTGCCCAGAAATCTTTTTGCGCTTGTTGCAGAGCTGTATGCAGCTGTATATATATATATATATTTAAAGTTCTGGGCGCAATCACATTTGGTTATTCGCAACCAACGGCTCGCTCGAAAACCGGAACGAATCGTCTGTACCGTCACGTTAATTATAAAGTTAACTTACCCTAACAGCCTGTAATTATCCACTGCGGGATATTTACAGGCCATTCCCATAAAGAGGAATTGTAAATATAATCGCGAATAAAGCGATCGCAGAACCAGAACACCTCGCACCGTGGCTGGTGCTGCCCGTCGTCGGTCCGCTTAAATTTGGTTTCATATTTTTTGTAATGTTAATCGCGCCATCTGTCGGTGGCCATTGCGATTTTTAAGGCTTTCTCCTAGTCGTCACCTACGATACCCACAAGATAAAAGTGTTAGTACTACTAAGCTTCTTTTCATTTTGAATATGAATGATCTGTAAGATGTTAACACTCACACACACAATTAGGCATACTATTTGGGTTCCGTGTAAAATGTAAGTAGATTGTAAGTTATGTGAACTATTTTCTACAATGTGATTGGACACAACAATTCTGATTGATAAAGGATTTTGGATCTCTTTATATAAATAGACTTCCATTTTTTTTTAGAGAATTATATATTAATTAGATTGACGACCGTCTGGCCAGTGTACCTTGCTGCTAATACACAAGTCCTGGTTAAGAATCCCAGCCGAAGCCTATAATTGCTAGTTTTACCAAATTATTGGATTTTGGGTCTGGTCGAGTTGTGTCTCTTGTCTCTGACACGGACCCCACCTCCGATCTTATCGTGTATGCGTTACATCGGATACGGGAAGGAAAGACGTATGAGTCAGCGACACGAGAACATGAGTGAGTACCTGTGTTTGTACGTACACTTGCGGCACTATGATATCGCCTGCGCAGTTGACAACTGCCGATGGTAATCGGACTTTATCGTGATGGTCGATATCAGCCAGGGTACTCCTGGTTGATATCATATAATTTTTTCAACTTAAAAAAAGTTTAAAGTGGATTTCGTAAATTTAACGTTTAATTATATTATTAATATATTAGGGCATTGAATTTATGTTCTCGTAATATCAACAAAGCCTTCTCTTTTAACTACAGTCGTAATATTCTAATTATTTTATTTACGACGCTCAAATCATTTATACTTTGAGCTATAATCATTTGTATTGAAATGTTATTCGTAAACCATATTATAGCACTATTCAATATGTAATTTATGGTAAGGATTTAAACGTTATATGTTGGTCAATTTATAAGTTATGTGCATTTAATGGATGCTGGTCTTCCGTCGGAGAATTATCATTCGTCATTGAATATATAATTATTTTGTTAAGTAATTTGATTGTAAAAATCTGAGGGCAAGGTAAATCGCACAAGTATATAATAACGTTCCATATCCTTTTTACCTGACTACACTGAAGGCATAGTAGAGTTATTTTTTTTTCATAATCAGTCAAGTTCATTATTGGATATAAAACTTGCCACCGAAAGTGCCAACGAAAGCTGCTATGATAAAAGTGGAAGATTTGCCTTTTGCACGGATGGTCCGGCTCTACCGAGGTATCTACAGGCTTATTGCCATCACCTCCTTGCTTTGTAAAATAATGGAGTCAATTATTAATAGCCGGATACGGTACCTAGAGGAGCACCAGCTGATAAGAGACCGCCAGGACGATTTCCGTCGGGGTCGATCAGCTTCTAGTTTATCAGATCAGAGGCAGTTGAGTCCGAGATGGAGACCTTGGCGATTAGTATCGACGTAGCGAAGGTCTTTGATCTGGTTTGGCACAAAGTACTTCTTTCGAAGTTTTCTTGTCATGGGCTTTCCGAGAAAATATGCAATTGGGTCACCAATTTCCTCGCGGACCGGAGCTGTTGTAGACGGTGTATACTCGGACTCCAAACCCGTGAATGATGGTGTTTTACAAGGCTGTGTGCTGTCTCCTACCCTGTTTCTTCTGCATATCATGGTGTAAATTAGTAACATACAATGGTATACAGACGACTGCATTATACACAGGCCCTGCGAAATTCTCAGGAACATACTTGTGCCTGAAATAGAGACTTCATTAAACAAAGACTCGGATTGGGGCCAGGACAGGTTTGCGGGTTTACCGCTACTTAGAAATCCTTTTCTCGTAGTTTTGGGAACGCTCTCCTTGTTGTCTCAGGCAGGATCGTAATCCTTGGCGCTAACATATCGATCGACTTTTACCAAATTGGCCTCCAAAAAGCTACTTTTTTATGATTGGCTTGATTTATTGCAATTGCAAAGAGCGTAACTCTTAGTACTTTCTAATGTTTTTATCCCGGGGAATGTTCTGCGGAACTGATCGGAATTATCCTAACCGTTAAGTTTCATCATCGTATATCGCGACAGAATACTAAGTTCCACCAACACCATCTAGTTGGTTGGCAGTCCGCCACATACCAAGACAAACAAAGTTTGTCTTGGTATGTTTTTGTCACGCACTTTATGGAATTAGCTGTTCCCAGCGATATTTCCGAATACGCTAACTACAACTCAGTGACTCTAAAAAAAGGCTCTTGCTAACTTCCATTCTTAAAAGCGCATCTGCGAGTCCTCTGGTGTTTGGAATGTCCGTGGGCACCACCACTACCAACCATCAGGAGCCGCTCCTCTTTTTTATCTGTAGAATTTGAGTTCGGCATATTCTGCTGTATTTTCTATCATCAAACTATTGATGGGAAGCAGCATCAGTAGTTCGATGACTTACACATTTGCCCAGCGTGGTGAGTTTGGTAATATGAAGAAATGGATGTCGGCTGTTGCAGGCATTCCTCAACTTCCTTGTTCAACAATGGACTTAAAAAGGCTGTAAAACTAGTATCACTGCCATTATATTGTGATTAAGTTCACCGATAAGCGCAACAGCAGCAAAACATACTACTTTATAACTTTTGTAAAAAGCAATTCAGTTTGTGTCTTCCCACCTGACTCAAGTTACCACCTAGGACCAAAGTCCTAACTTTTATATTACCTACGTACGTACGTACACAGTGCAAGATTTAGTATTTATATCATGTACTCTCCGATTGCGTTACACCGTGATGGCCAACTTGGTCATTGCTACCAACGTGAGGATAATTTTAAAACGATACTCCTTATTTGAAATTCAACAAAATACGCCCATTTGTTATTCCGCTGGACTGTTTGTGAATCATTTGCGCATACGTTTTGCATGAATTTGATGTAATTTCGCATATTTAGGTCATGGTAAATGTCAAACTTGCATGCGACTGATACACACGGTCAAATAATATCGTTTTTCTATCGTTTTTCTTTTTATATGTTTACGAAAATAAATAAATAAAAGTTTGTCTGTTACCTTCCACAATTTGGGCGCTGAAATGACATTCAATGAAAGAATAGACCAGTATGGAGTAAATGGATATCCGGTTGAATCACTGATCATAAGAAGCACAGCAAGATTATGCAGATATTTTAGGTTGGTACTCTGTGAGAGCGTGGTCCTTCTTCAGTAGAACCGACCCATGGTGCTGCAGATATAAAACACCCGTGGTACAGCCGGTACGAGCCGTGTGCTATTTGTAATTTGCCACCCCCTTTCTTCACGTTGGTGTCGTAAGAGGCGACTAGGGAAAAAGCCATGAAATACGCAATGACTAACCATCATGAAAATCACCAGACCTAAATTGAGCAGAACGTTGATTGACAGCAGCGTCTAAGGGGCGAGGTGTCTGGTACTGCGATCGCTGGTAAATGTCATTTCCGGAACATTATGGAATAAGCGAAAATAAAAAGGAGAACTGGACATTATAACGAGAATTGGAGTACACTAACGACAGTTGAGTGGTGATTTCTAAACTCAGTGGAAGAGGAAGATCACGAAGAAAAGAAAGAGGAAAGGGAAGAAAAGAGAAAAGAGAGGGATGGTGGTGATGGGTCACAGTCAGGAAGACCCATAGCTCGTAACAATATAATTATAAAGGCAATAGTGTTTAGTGGTAGGGTGCAAAATCACTAGTGTAAGAGTAGTGGCATTACGCTCATCAACTTGCTTGGCAAGCGCGCTGAGTATAACCTTCCAATATATATTTCTTGGAAGGTTATACCGGCGCTTTTTCAGAGAGGTGGACGGTGGCCTAAAGGCTGACTAAGGCTGATTTATTAGTAGTATTGCTGAAATTGAAAAGCAGGATTCTTGGCTCCAGAGTGACTTTGACCTTTGCACTAAGAGGTCGTCACGTGCGTACGGTAGTCATGGTACTCAATCACTTCATGTTGGAATTTGTGTGAAGAACAACACATGTTCATAAATCAGAGTCGTAATGTAAATAGATTATCGAATTGTTGATAATATATTACTCGTAAAATTGATGATGGTTGAAGATTATAAATGGTACCTCCTCGAGGACCCGTCAAATTTTACTTAGTGTTAATATATTCTTGCGCACGTTACCCGCTGTCATGTTTTGATTGATGGCATGTGCACCTAGTATTCAGAGTTGCATCTTAGATTTAATACCAGTCGATGCCAAATTTTGTGCTGCTTAAAATATGATATTGTTAGATGGAGTTGAAAGGTCAATTTATGGGTGGCTAAAGACAAGACTGAATGAAGGACGCTGACATATACCTGTGCCATGTCTGTAATTGGATAAAACTTTTTTAAAAAAATTCTGCCGTGTCGTGGACTTTTTTATTTATTAAATTTGGGTAACAAACGGGCTCACAGTCCATCTGTTGGTAAATGGCTACTGCAGCCCATGGAGACCAGCAAACAACTTCAATCGAAGGAGGTTACGGATATGTTGTTCCCCTGTGGACTAAGGAGGAATGCCCATATTCTGTAATATTGGCGCTCTGTACCTTTCAAACCGGAAGCAGTTGTTACACTGCTAAATCGCGGCAGAAATGGGTAAAAGAGTGGTACCCTCTAGCCTCTACCCCGGCGACTCCTAGACAGAGAACGAGACTAGACTCATTAGACAGATATAAATTGCACACAGACAAACGCCCAAAACTCGTAACAATTATTTGTAAGCACTACAAACATTAGCCTCGTGCGGGAATCGAACTTGCGATCAACGCTTTGTCCGATCATTTAGCTACTGTGCCAACCGAATCGACAAATCGATCAAATGTTTTGTTATTAATTTCCAATTTAATATTAACCTATATTTATATCAAGTTTAATGATAAATGATAATAATAACAAACCTTAGATAGAAATCTTCGGGTCGAAATGTGTTGTTCGGGTTGTTGCAATAAATCCCTATCATCGTTCCTATCGCAAAGGCGTTGCATAAGGCACCTTAAGGCGAAGATATTTAAGTGCTGATGAGATTGCGTTAATACTTCGATACTTCTTGTAAACAAGCTCCTATAAGTAGACTGCTCTTTAGAAAGGCGCCAACAAATACTCTATTCGCCAATATTCCACTCCAGGGTGTTGGAAGATCAGCGCCGGGCTAGCACCATCGCACTAAAGATCTGCTGCTCCCGATCTCTGGTGTGAATGCTAATTTGAGTTCGGCATATTCCTTATATCGATAACGAAAGTGTACTTTTGAAGTATATATATTTCCATTGGTCTTAAAACTGGTTGTAGTTGTAATCTTCCATAATTTTATTTATTTATTTATTTTAAACTTTATTTAAATACCTTTAAACATAGTATTACAAAGGGCGGACTTAATGCCTTTTGGAATTCTCTGCCAGTCAACCCGGGGCGTGGAGAGATATAGTAAGGGTGCCAAACATTAAATTTGTTAAAAAAAAAAAAAGATACATAAATAAATATATAAAATACACATACAATTATTTACATAAAGACGGAATAAATACATATAAACAAATATGAATACATATAAACATATATATATATATATATATACATACATACAGCATACAAAATATTATTATAATTACAATGACCGATGATACCAATTCCACTAAGTGGGAACGGATGTCTTGAAGAGGTGTTCACGTACCAGTCACACACGTCAATTATGCATTACAGTACCTCTATATTGGCCCAAAAGTGCGTTGTAGAATCCCGTTTGGTTACGTCGAGTCGAGCCAAATGGAAATAGGGTGTGTGAAAGGGAGAGTGAAGGAGATAGACACACAGACAGTTAAACACATCAAGTACATACAGTAAATCAATAACATTTAATGGCAGTGCAATAGAGGGGTTTAACGCTATAAACGACTCCTACAGATAAACCTACAGTTCAATCAGGCCCTGCACAAGTATTTAATATTTCTGCAAGTTTGAATCTTATCTTGCACCGCGATGCATCCTGCTTGCTACTCTATACGAGAGTCACTTACATAACTGTTGGACTTGAAGAATTACACCATATTAATCTGACCATGAGATCAACGTAACTAGTGTCAAATTAGTATGCCGCGTAGTATCTGAAGAAGTCGCATCGCCACGACGGGTATCAACTGCAACCCATGGGCACCTGCTATTAACTGCAAACAAAAGAGGTTGCATGTCCGTTGTGACCCTCGAGGATTTTTATTTTATTTATTGTTTATTGAACCATATGATCAAGAGATGGACGTAATGTTAGCGGCATTCTCTGCCTGTCAACTTTTGGGATTGAAAAACATCAAAGGCGGTTACAGAATAACTAAAAATAATAATAAGCTTTAATGCTAAAAAAACATCAATAAATACATAACGTTCATTTGATTAGATGGATGTCTCATTGCCATGAGATGTAAATCAGAATATACCATCCCCAAATGCCAACCTCATCTGCATGTGGTCCATCCTGTTAGCAATAAAAGCTCTGGATACCGAATAATATCGGAATTTCGGTACAAGTTGGCCGAACCCAAATCCCACAGATCTCTGACGTGGAGCAGCAGCACCACTAGTACGAAGGTACCGGCACTACGCTGACCAACCCGCTTACCCAGTGTGGTCAAAATTGCCAAGAAATGTGTGCTGACTTTAGCTTTCGCTTTTGTGGGTAGTCTGTAGGTCTCAGCAGATCAGCAATGGGCTAAAATAGACTGATGTAGTGTTTTATAACCTCATAGCCTGCAATTATACATGCTATCGATAACCTTAAAACGGTAAGACAATAGATTTGGATAACTGCTTAGGGTTGTTTCTAACGCACGAGTGTGGACCTACATAGACGGCACCTAGGTATATATAGGCGTCTTACCATCTTGTTGTTACAAAGTGTCCACGTGTGTTGGACAGAACTACTATAGGGATAAAATACAACACACAAGCTTAAGTTGCTTCTTTTCTAGATAAGTCTTTCTTTCGTCGATCGTTAGACAAGACACACAAGCCCATATCACAATTAATGGTAATTGTGATATGGACTTAAAAATATAAGAAAAAAAAGTATTTTACATTTTATACGCATTAATACGCGAAAGGAAAGGGCTATGCTAGGTGTTTCTCTGCGTGATAGAGTCAGCAACGATGATATCCGCAGCAGAACAAAGGTAACCGACATAGCCGTAAAGATCAGCAAGCTGAAGTGGCAATGGGCCGGCCACATACCTCGCAGAACTCACAACCGTTGGGCAAAAAAGGTTCCCAACTGGCAGCCACGTACAGGCAAACGCAGTGTAGGACGACCCCCCACACGATGGAGTGACGACCTGCGCAGTGTTGCGGGAAGTCGATGGATGCAGGTGGCTCAGGACCGAGCTTCGTGGCAATCTTTGAGGGAGGCCTATGTTCAGCAGTGGACTTCTGATAGGCTGAAATGATCATGATGATGATGAATACGCAAAATCTTATTTAAAAATTATTTTTCTGGATGTGACCCGAAAACTTTTGATTATTCAGCGCGTTAAGATTTAACGAAAATGAATCAGAATGCATTAGAATAAGGTGGTGTATAAGAGCAATTAATATGTTAGTGAAAGAGATATGCAAAATAACGTCTGTATTGCCACATTCCGCTCTTGAACTACATTCACTCGCAAATGTAGTGGAAACATTTAGGCGGTGACAGTTGGGCAACCCGCGGTACTGAATTTTGTTTGTTCCAATCCTTAAGGACAGCAATATTTTGCTTCAAAGCTTGACGATGATGACCCCTTAATGGTCTTCATTGGTTGACAGTGACTACTGTTACGTACTGACTACGTAACGCATTCAACTACTATTTTTATATTTTATACACATGCATATTTCTATCACACTACATAAAATAGAATAATGCGTGTTTCCACGAGAATTTGCATTTTAAATAGATTTTTAACCGTCTTCAATTAAGGAGGTTATTACGTTTACCGATTATTCGGGCTAATTTCTATGAATCTTTTTCCATCCGAAAGGATATGCTTACACTGAACAATTCTAAATGCTAGTTTTAACGAAGGCGTCTAGTGTAAATTGATTTTAACTAAGGAATACACGTTGTTACTAAAAATGGGGTTTCACTGTGAAATACATAAGCACTTTACGGCTTTATCCTACATAGCCTATAGGGGTATGCAGAGAACACGGACTTACATTATGCACGACCCAGTGTAGTCTGACGGGCTTCGGCAATTCACATCACGCCAATCGCGATTGCATTTTGGTAAATATCTCATAATGCACTTTTCGGAAATACTGCATCAACATTGTTTTGACGAAATTTTACTTATATGCCGTGCCCTGGGTATGAACTAATATGATGCAATGCAAATGCAATATAGGAAATACACAGAAACTCCGAAGGCATATTTTTAAATGTCTGTTAAAATATGATACAAAATTACAATAATATTTTTAGAAACATCGTTTCGTCCATGATGTGCTTAATATTATAAATAATCGTTGTTTAATAAAGTTTTTAACTCCGTTAACGGGAAGATTTTGTACACACTAATGTAGTCTGAACCAAGGCCCTTATTTGCTTTCATAGCGAAGCACGGATGATGTATATAACTATAGCCGTATATCCGCTGATAGGTTAATGTTGTCCAAGTTAAAATAAGTACGAAATCATACCTTATCTTAACAACCTGTAACGGGACTATCACCTTACCCTGCAGGATAAAGGTTTCTCCCGCAAGGAGGATTCCCCATAATCGCCACGCTCGGCTAGTGGATTGGCGATTGCAGTCACAGACACCTCGCACCCTAGGCGCTGCTCCCCGCCATCGGTCTGCTTAGTTTTGGTCTGGTATTTTTCGTGATGATGATTATCATGCCATCTGTCGGTAGCACGGGAAGAAATGGCGTGATAGATTCTTAAGATGATACCATCTAAAACCACAGTTAAAACAAGTGCGAAAGCAAAATGGTAATTTAGGTTTAAGTCATCATCAGACTTTACAGTCTCCTGCCGTTCTTAGCGACAAAATCGCCATGCGTGACGATTATGAGCAATTTGCACCTTAAACGTCGTTGGCGACCAAGGGAAATCCCTTGTTGTGTTGACATTAGTCTTGTGAATTTCACGACCCCTGTGGGATGAGATAAGGTGGCAGATCCTCTAATGTTGCGATCATACGACGAAGTCGCTTTCGAGTCGTAATCGGTTTTATAATAATAGTAATGTAATCAGACACGCACACATATCACCATGAGCCACACAAGGATTTCTTTGATTAATATATGTATATTCAACATTTCTTCAAACATTCATCATGCAAAAATGTTTGCTCTAGCAGAATTCGAACTGCTCAGCTTCAGCTTCGAAGGCAGGGTCACTACCAACTAAGATGACAGGCCGTCTGTCGTTTTAAATCTTTTATCTTAATACTTGTTTGCTTAAGTTATCTATGTTAAGTGATTTTTAACCTTTAAATTAAATCAAGAAAAGAATCATAGGTTCGTATATTTTATTCGAAAGATTGCAATTGTATCTTCAGGGGGCAGGACCGGAAACACTGCGTGGAAACCCACATATTGTATAATATTATAGTTCAAAAGCAGCACGGTCGATGCGCTCCCTACCCTTTCATTACGAGAGGTTACTTGTGCCCTACAATGGCATGTGAAAGGCTCATATTATCATGTTATTGTAATATACGTATAAGTATTGAGTAACTGTTAATGTAATGCACACCGCGGGAAACTGGGGATAGCTGGTATAAAGGCAAGTACCTAAAATAAATACGCTTCGGAAAACACTATTGCAAGTACAATGTTCACTGTGAATGAAAGAATGAAAACGAATGAAAGATCTTTATTCTGCGACATAAGAAATCAAATTGCTTTTGTAAAATGTCAAAACTTATTTTGTTTTATAATCTACTTCCGTTTCGTAATGTGGTTCCTTTTACGGCAAAGAAACTTAGTTCGTAATTGAGTATATTCACATAACAGTTACTCAATACATAATATCCTCTAATCACACAAGTTTTCATCTTAAATTGAATACAGTAACTAACAATGGAAAAAAAGAAACCGACTGCGCCTTAAAAAGGTGTACTAAAAGTTTGGAGAATGTGTTTTCTGTCTACTTAGAAAGAAAAATAAAATCAACAATTGGACTGAAACAGTCACGATTATCACTCAATTTTTATTGATATTATTAGTAGTGAGTTTCCTAAAAAGTATGCTGTATGTGTGCGTGATTTGACAGCTTCCGACAATATGTATCATGCACATAGTCGGAGGTTTATTATTTATTAGGTACATATGGGAATGTTGAAAAGAAAAGATCGAAAACATCTGACACCTATTTAATATTATTAGATAATATTTTAACGCCCATACGAGGAAACTCATTAAGTATCAAGGAATAAATAAAAAAAACGCTAACCTCAGGAAACGAGAATTCATTTCTGTGTAAAAACTTTCGTCAATTGCTGGTCTTAAACCATATCTTTCCTAATTTAATCGAATACAAACAAATTGGACTTGCTAATCCACAATTATATTATCAAATATTTATTTATCGTGCGTGTTGGCGCATTTTTCTTTATAATTGGGTTATTAATCCACGAGTTTTATATATACGTGACTGCCGACGAGCCGTGATAGGTTAGTGGCTGAGTGTATACTACAAATGTCATAGCAGACGGGCAGCCTGTCTGTCATCGATCCCCGTCAGCGACATCTCACAACTTGTTTATTTAGATGGCTGTTTCACTAGATACACGATCTAGACGGCAAAGTTTCCCCAGCTCCAAAACATAAAAGCAATAAAGAACGGTTATGAAATAAAGATAGACATCGAAGTAGGAAAATCTTGTAATTTAAGCTCTAATATTTCGTGACAGACGTTTTCTAGGTCGTAGGACACCTTTTCTGCCTTGGAGCTGTCTGGGAATGTACCCTCTTACTTAATTCTGCCGCTAATCATTAGTGCAAATACTGTTGTCTTCCGGTTCAAAGGTTATAGAGCGCCAGTATAAGATACTGGCTTTGAGGCTTGTGATCTTAGTCCACAGGGGAACAACGCACCTGCAGCCTCCTTCGATTGAAGTTGTTTGTTCGAGTCCATGGGCTGCAGAATCCACTGTTAGCTCCTTTGTCACTCGAATCCAATAAAAAGAGGCTAATGAATATTATGCAGGTTTACATAGATTCCATATTGGCCACCGAAACTTATTTTATTTGTAGTACTTAATAGATTTAAGATAATGATCTCGCTACCATGAAGCGGGTTGCGGTTGGATACGCTGAGTCGTACCAAAATGGAAATCAGTTATCTCTCCTTACCCCAATGAGTGACAGCCGTGAGTGCTTATATGATTGAATGACAGTGTTTTTTTTCTTGGGGAAATACTTAACGTGTACCAGCCCTCCTAGGAATTAGGACAGGTTACGTCGGATTTACACCGAACAAAACCCCACGGTGTTCCGTCTTCTCCTCGCGTCCGCATGGCCACGGGAACTCTTTCGCTGAAAATAAGCGACTCCACTAGCGCCGGCCAGTACTACTAAGCAACTAACTAAGCAGCTAGCTAAACTAACTAAGCTGGATTTCGGAAAAGGACAACTCCTCCCAATCTCTCAAGGTGCGCCGGAAGTGGCCTAGACCTTCGCGAAAGTGAAAACATAAAAAGATTTAACTTCCTACTTTCTTCCTACTGCTTCCAATTTTATTTCCAGTAAAAATTTAAAGAAGCCAACTGGTCAGTCACAGCAGACCGCGTGAGGATGCTCAAAGTTACGCAGTGGGCATGGAAGAGGTTCGGTATTTCTCTGCATCATAGAATCTGCTGTGATGATATCCACCGGCCACAAAGCTCGCAGAGCTGACAACCGTTGGGGAAAGAAGGTGTGAATCACTGAACACACAGAAACCACGTACAGGAAAACGCAGTGTAGGACGATCCCTCTCATGATGGAGTGTCCTTCCTTCCATGGACTACGTCACATGGAAGCAAATGACTCGGCATCTTCGGGTGAAGCTTATGTTCAGCAGAGACAGCTGAAACGATGTTAATGCCGATCTGTAACTTTAAATATGAAATTTACAACTTTACTAACAAACGTAAGCTTTATCTTTACACGAGAACTTGAAGCAGCATTACCTGCGTTTTTCTTCAAGAATAGGGAACTTAAGTAATTTAAGAAACTCTCGAGATATTACGAGACAAATGAACGAAATTTTTTTTTGTAATGTTATGTGAATTGGACTAACAGTCACATTTTTATTTTACGAGTACATCATACGTACTTTTATTTTCTTAATCAGCTATAAAGCCATACCGACCTCGGATTTGACCTTAACTCCAACCCCTTTACAAGCGATAGATTGATAATATTCCGCCACGTTGTTCATAGCTAGTGGGCGCCAAAGATTAAGCACTTCGTGCAGTAATTTATGCTCCAATTTAACTAACCCTACAGCCAAATTATGCAATAAATAACATTTTATTAATCTTTAAACATAAAGCAACGTACTTTAGTTGTGATATAATCGATATTGTTTCTATATCAACGTACATCGGTATCGTGACATCGACATCGATCAATTAACGCCGAGATGTATTGACCTGATACAATCGCCTGTCTTGATAGGTACAGCCTTAATGTTATTTTTTATTGCAATATTTATGTCAGTGGTGATAAATAGATATTAATTGCTTTTTTATTCTTTTTTTTATTAGAGATTATTAATACTTATGATAAAAAGATATAAGTTATTGCCTAACTTAGGTCGATAGAATTAGTGCATTTATAAATCAATATCTATAAATTGGCCTCTTTACCGGTGCGATGTGGTTGCGGCGTAAGGATCTGCCTCGCTCTTTCATCCTTTAGTGGAAAAGCGAATAAGGAAAAAACATACAAATCTCGGGGAGAAAACGCGCCGACGAGCCTAGCCGCCTGTCAAGTTGTCTATACCGTAGAGGCAAAATATGGGTTGCAAGCCCGCTTGACTACGCTGAATCGCGCCCATAGGAAATTCGTTATCACTGCCTACGCCTATAAGTGACAGGCGTGAGAACTTAAGTATATAAATTGTTTATGGAACTTTTAGTAGCCCTTGATCTCTTGATCTCATCATCAACTGGCGAACACAGGGCCTACCAAGAAAGCGCCATCATAAGGCGGCATGCATTTCTTGAAATCCTGATCCGTACTCACCACGCCCTTGCTCTGGTTATGCTGCTTCCAATGAATAGTGTGGGGGTTTTTGGTTCAGGGAATTCTGATGGGTCTACTGCCACTATTACCAGGTCAGAGCCTCGTCAGTTACCTAGTAGGGAAGCATCATGTGCAAGTGAGCATGACATTTGGAGAAAAATATGCAAAATCGCCATTTGAAAAACTCACCTTAACTTCTTAGTAAATAATAGTTTACGATTATGCTGGACTAGACCTCCCGAAAGGGGTGCCGTGGGTCTTATGTAGAACTCCAGTACGCGCGGATTGGAAAGATCAGAAAAACCACTGGCCACCACATATCTCACTGGCTTCTTATGCTCAGTGAAAGGCATAGATAAGATAAAATAAGACAAGAGTTGTGGAAGGCATCTGTGAGCGGCGGTGCGAAATATCCGGTACGTCACGGTCAATCACCTGTGAAGACGAAAATTATGTTGCAGAAGCCCTTTCGGCTAGGCTGAATGGGGTTGTGAACTCTTTAAGTCAAACTGCGATGTCGTATCTGTCATTATGTTTCTATTGGTGTCAAATCGACACAGCTGGAGTAGTAATTTGCTTGTAAACCCATATCCGGTAAAAAAACATTTTTTTTTATAATTAATAAATCGCAAGTAAGTAAGATGGTTGTACAGATATTAGGTGTGTCTGTAAAACTGTACATTACAGTCTTGTCTCTATGCAACGTAAAGATGAAGCTTGTAAAGTGTCTGTTAATTTAGAGATGAAAGAGGATATATCATCTGCGTAGGATAACAGCATCTTACAGTGATGTAAGTGTTAGCGCCGTGTGGAGCCATGCAGCGGCTTTAGCTGCTGCTTGAATGGGCCGGTTCGACCGGGATAGTGACCACGGCCTCGCGGAATACCGTTCGGTGAGTGAGGTAACCGGAAGCCCTCTCCCTTCTCCCCAACCCCTCTTTCCATCATCCCTCCCATTATCCAAATATCCTTAAAGGCCAGCAACGCAGCTCCTCTGGTGTCGCAGATATACGTGGGCGACGTTATTCACTTACCATCAGGCGAGCCGCTTTCTGCTGTGCCGCCTTTCCAATAAAATAATAATAAAAATAAAATAATTTAGTTTAAGAGTAATCTACCAAGGAAACAATTATTGGACTCCATAAAAATAGTAGAAAGTCTATGATAACAGTTACCGGCCAAAAAGATGAATAATCGAATAATTAAGTTATAGAATTTTCGTTCAATAATGGTTCCATGCATAAAGTGGCTGCGACACGGCGCGGTCCGCTTGTGTATTACATATAGGTAAATTAACGCTAGCGAGAGAAGTGCTCGTGTTCAGTGACCGCTGGCTGCCTTGCCGTAGGCGTCGATTCATTGCGACAGACGTTTCCAAAACCTGATAAAGTACGCTCGAGGAAAAAAATGTTTCGGACGAACTTCATTTCGTGCTTAGGAATTTTGTTCAATTTAAAAGATATGTGGTAGAGCAACGCTGCAGTTGTCTTGTTGCTGCAGCAATGGGCCGGCTCAATTAACGAAGAAACACTTACAGAATACTTCTATGAAATCAGCCTAATTTAGTTCACTGCTGAACATAGGCCTCTCCATAAAAGTGCCAACTAATGTCTGGATGTTTTGCCCATATTCACCACGCTGGACAACTCCTCTGACATTTGTTATTCTGCTCTCCATCACCAGTTTGTGGGATTATTCACCCTTGCGCTCTCACAGAATACCAAAGTCAAAACCAGGCATAATGGTGAGTGATTGAATAAGAATCCTATATACTGGGAATTTAACTAACAAGGAATTTGACCTTAAACCATAAGAGTGACCACGAATTGAGTTTTTAACAAAGGACTACATCCAGTGGGTGTCTACGGACCATATTTACCGCCGACCAGCATTTTACACAGTAGACTGTAATTTTTTTTTATCATTCATCGTTTTCATCGACTGTACCGGGCGCAGACTTGCAAATAACTTAAGAATGTTTATTTTAAGTACACCACCAATTTATTTCACTAAAAACTGTCGTAATGCATACATTTACATGAGCACGGCAATGTCATTAGTAGGCGAGCAGAAAATGTTCTTGTAAGTCTGTAAGATTTCTGGATCGTTTTCATTTGTCACGGCTTCTGTGAATTACGATCATTCGCAGGACATGTCGTTTTAACGACCACGTGGCTTATTGGTTAGCGTGCCTGACTGCTAAGTCTCCACGACTTTAATTCTGTATTCGAATCTAAGCCGGAACCAATATTAGTGCTACGTGAAGTAGCCGATAAAGTACAGTAAATACCCTCTGCTGGGCAAAGGCCTCCTCTAAAATATTTGGGAGAGCTTCGGAGCCGCAAAAGTCTCCAGTGCGGGTTGCCGGACTTCCGGAATGTTCGAAATAATTATTTTTTTATTATTTATTTTATATACTAGAGATCTTACGATGTTTGAGAAATAATAAAAAATGAGCACACGCTAAATTCAGCACATAAAATAGCTTTTAACTATTTTAGTGGTACCGTCACCGGGGAGCAAATTTATTAGCATACTATGACATACTATGAAACTAAAGCAAGCACACTGACTACTAGGCTACCATATCTCAGGTAGCATAGCATGTACTAGAATATTATTTCTGAGACATGCAAGTTACCCAACAATATTTTACTTCATCACCGAATACGGGATGAATTAAATTTTACTAATGCCGACATGGGGCTTCGAACCCAGTTTATTAGCGTATAATAAAATTTAAGCGTGTGCCAGGGGTGTGGTCATCTCTTAACGGGATGATTAACAACAGGGATTCCCGAACTATTTTGGGTAAGAGACCTCTTTTCCAAAATGAACCCCACACCCCCATAGTCAAATTACTTTTAAAATCCTATCTCTAGTTTTTTTCCTATTAATACGTACCGTATTTTGTATCAATATATAATTTATATTATTTTAAAACTTTGCAGTTGGTTATGTGACTAAACTTGACATCATTTTCTCATCAAAAGTTAACAAAATAAATAGACGTAAAATTCAGAAAATATCAAGTGTAATTATAATTAATAATTATTAATACATATTAAGTAAAAATACTTCCTACTAAAAAAATTATCATTCTTATAACAACTTGGTACACGTAACACGTAACACAACTTATACAGTATCTTGTAAGTTGCAAATCCGAACTTTGTGTTAATTAATAGGGGACGATTTTTAGACCTCGTCGACCTCCAAAATCATTGTTAGTTTAAGTCGGACCCTGGGAAACCAGTGACTTTAGCTGCTGCTCGAATGGGCCGGTTCGACCGGGGTAGTACCACGGCTTTGCAGAATACCGGCGTGAAGTAGAGACATCTTGTGCTTCTGCGTTTCGTTCGATCAGTGAAGTAACCGGAGGCTCACGATCCCCTCTCACTACCTCAAATATTCTTAAGGCCGGCAACGCACCTGCAGCTCTTCTGATGTTGCAGATGTACATGGGCGTCGGTAATCACTTACCATCAGGTGAACCGCTTGCTTGTTTGCCCCTTTCCCATAAAAAAAGTACAAAGGTAAATACTCATGTCTTGTCTTTCAACTACCCGTATCTTACGTTTTTACGGAAATATCTGAGGATTGATCAGATCATCATTTTGTGTTCATATCACGATACAATAGTACGCCCTAAAAAAAAACCAATGATATGAGTTTAACACAAAACGTGATTGGAATATGAATCACAGAGGTGATCAGCGTACTTGTGCTTGGCACACAGTCGCAAACCCACTCGTCAATCATCGGCATCGTCATTACAGGATGTCGAATTCCACTGCTAAAGAAAGACACTCCACAAAGCTCGATCCTGAGCCACCAACATATTGTGATTACACTGCGTTTACTTGTACGAAGTTGACAGGGAGCCAGGAGCAGAAGTACAAGTGGCAATTGGACGGCCACGTAGCTCACAGAAGAAATAACATTTGGGGAAGAAAGATTTTAAATATTTAGCAATAATAATAAATGGTACATCATAAAGAGAGATGAGGAGTTGCAGGTTAAGTGTAAGACGACATCTCTTCCTCCTCATGCTTCTTTTTTTTAGTATTATGTGGGTGGGAAGGTGCTAGCACCTACCAGTCACTGGAGACGGTGACTTGTTATGTCGGGATCAGCATTGAAGATGCCGGACTATAAAACGTAGATACGCTGTTGGCCCGGCGGCCTTTATAACTTCGGCGGTATAGACTCGTGAGCACAAGCTTGTATTTATAGTTTCATCAGGAAAATCTCATATCGCGATTCAAAATGTATGTGGAAGAGACATTTCGAATAGAGCACCATTTTCAGTTCTGCATATTTAAGTCTATTGTCCTGGGTATAAAGTCAGTTCATTTTGTTTAGTTAAGTTTCATATGTTGTGCCATAGAAGTGGTTACAACGTTCTTATGTGTATAACGATGAGCGTAATATTCACGCAACTAAAGAGATTGACGGTACTGCACATTGAAATTTATTCAGTAATTTATACTTATTATGGAAATTCAGCCAATTTATAACGTAACAGTGTAGTTGAGAAACAGTTAATAGGCGTGCGATGGGTTGCGGTAAATTACGCGAATCATGAGGGCTCGGAGAGTGGATGTGCATGACGACGTAGCGAAGGCCGTGTCTCGGGAGAATGGTTAGATTGAAATGCCCACAATAGTGCAGACAGGCTAGCAGAAGCGTGTTAATATGACGTTGCGTCATTTCAAAATTCACAAATTTGGAATGTGATTGTTTATGGTTTGAATAGGACCTTCATCTAACTGAATGTTAAATTTCAAATCGTCTTTTTCAACGTGAGAAATGTAACTTATCCGTGTGGTTGCGGCGTACGAATCTGTCGTCGATTTTTATCCCGTAGGTGACGTATGAGGCATTAAAATCTATCTTCATTCTCCTGGAGCCACCCTGGCGAAAAGGCTAGTCACCGGTTACGTTCTATCCCCTGTCGGGTTGTAGAGAATTTATCTGCTACGCGGTGTCATGCTAAAGAGAAGTCTGTAATTTCTATCTACCACTATGGGTGTTAGATGTGAGTGCTTTGAATTTTGAAAATGAAATTCTTTCGATTACCTAATGCATCTGTCATCATTGTAGTTTTATCATTTCTGTAATGTTGGTAACTCTCCTCGCGACATAACTCTATGAACATAACAAATAGATTTCAATTGTTTCAACATTTCAAGACTTAGTGTCCCTTAATTTTTTTTAATAATTGTGAGTAATGTCATCCTGGTCGATTTGGAATACGGCGACTACTTCCGAATACTATCGGCACTATATTATATCCTGCGCAGATGTCAACTGTAGCATGGTGCAGCAAGTGTACGCGTAATCACAGAGGCACACGCTCGTCTTCACCTTCCCGATATAACGCTAATGCGATAATACCGGAGGAAGCATCGGATGCAGTGTCACTGACACGGGACGCAAAACAACACAACCGGACACAAAAACCAATCATTTGATTAATACACCAATACAGGAATCGGGCCAAGGACCCAGCAACAGTAAGGTACGCTAATCACGTGGTAGAAATTAAATTTCATTCGAACTTGTGAATTGTCTACTATCGCTCTTCGCAAATTACTCCCTGCTACCTGTATATTTTCATTCAGGAAATTTAAATGGTAATTACGCCATCTATCGGGAGCGAAGAGATTTCGCAGGCTTCCCCTTGGTAGACCCTTAGGATACCACGACAGGAGATGGCCATCCAGATTTTTTTAATATAGTCTTTACGACACATCTCCTGCGCATTTGACGACTGTCTTTTGTATTCAGAAGCCGTCGCTGAAATCGGCCATTTATGCATCAACGTTAATAATAATTATAAACATAGACACATTATACAATTAATTGATGCCCTGACTCCTGGACTAGGAAACCTGTAAGTCAGGAGGCAGTACCCATACAATCTATTTTCTAATTTTCCGTGTACAATACATAATATATAATACATTTCGGTTCGATATAAAAAGGTTTCTGTGGTTGTGTGCGAGAGTGTGTATGCATGTGCGGCTATGTATTAGTGCGTGGCTGTTGTTTCTTTTTAAGTTACTTAAACATGAGCTAAAGTAGGTTTTCTCAATTTTCATAATCGTATAGCCAGTTCATAATAGTCTTCTTAATTTAAAGATTTTTTTTATCAACAATATATTCAAGCGTGGCGCTTGATAATTTTATTGTCTTTTAGTAATTGAGTTTTTCAATAATGGTACTAAACATACGTTCCTGTAGTTTTTATCTGTACGTAGGGCGAAGCTAAATTTCAATATATATCTTGTTAAAAATGTGTATATGTACAATTTCCATTCGCTACGAATACTCTTAATCATGTGAAAGCATAAGGAAGCTGTAATATTAGCTTGAGTATCCTTATATGGGCACGTTCAGTTCAGGCTGGATGCGACACGTTTAATCTCCGACTCAAGTTCAAAAACAATCATTTATGATATATGTTTGTATTAATAAGTCTATCGCAGCGCAGCATTATGAGTCTACGTCTAATGACTTAAGCTTTTGTCTCCGACTCGATCTAATAGATATAGTACAGTATAATTATAGTTAATTTATTTAGGACCACCCCCAGTGTAAACATGTTGCATTTATCGACATTGGGTGCTAAAATTATTTAGGTAACTAAATGAAATCGACCCCCGCAATGACTTTTCTCTCTTTTTATGATGATGTTCATCACCTGTAGTAGTCAACTGCGCAGGAGATATTATAGTGCCGCTTGAGGCACTGCAGACATACCCACACAAACAGAGACACTCACTCGTTTTTAACTTCCCGTATCCGATGTAAAGCATATGCGATGAGATTGTAACGCATATGCGATGAGATCGGAGGAAGGGTCAGATGCGAGCCCAGGACCCATGTCTCAGCAGTGAATTACGCTAACCACTAAACCACGCGGTTGTCACGCTTATACGTTAAGGATTGTAGTCAAGTTCCTGAAAGTGAAGCAACACATTTCTGGAAGTATTTAAAAAAAAATTGTCGGAATTTTATTACTATAGATATCTTCCAGCCTGTAAACAATCCACTACTGGACATAGACTTCTTCCAATGGAAGGCTTTGGCATAATCGCCTTTCTTTCGGAGATCAGGTTGCCTATCGGCCTGTCAACGATTTAGGTCTGGCTTACTTGGCTAATCCACCATTTCAGCCACGAGATTGCTTCCGACGAACTTTACTACACCCACAGGACGAAACTGAGTGGCAGATCGTTTTATACAGCCACAACATTGTCTGATATTTCCTTTACTTTGAACTTTACGACATTCACGACGAGTGGGGGCAGATAAACAATTTGTCTCGCCACAACAGCTGTCGATAAGAAATTGGATAAACTTCAGAGTGTGCGTTACAACGTTTCATACATAAATCAAAAGTGTGTAAGCACATATAACAGCCATTTGGATTGCAATTGTAGTCGACCTTAGAAATGAGCAAATAACTCAGCTATTACTTATTGCAAATGCGACATAACCGGAAGTAATATAATGATAGTCCATCCGCAGCTTCAATTAACACGTGACTTATTTGCACGGGCCCCCGGTACAGTCAGTATGTCGCAATATATGTGAAATCTAGTGGAGGATAAATATCGATTTTACCTTAGCATTTGCGAATAAATTCAAACGGTATATAGAAATTAAAATAAAAACTAAATTAACGTCAGACTCACTAGATGACGGTACTCCAATTCTGCCTAGGAGCCGTCTGGATAGGTAGCCTCTTATCCGTGCCACAATAATTGGTTTCCGAATTGAAGAGTATAGAGAACCAGTATAACTGGCTGAGAGGTATTCCATTTTAGTCTTTAGGTTTGACAACGCTATAACCTTCTGCATGCTGTAGCTTACCATCAAACCTAAAATTTACTAGGTGTTAGGCTCCTTCTCTGTCTAGGAGTAGTCTGGGTAGGAATCACCCTCGCACCCATTTCTGCCATCTAAATCTGAAGTGCAACAACTGCTGAGTTCCGTTTTGCAAGATATACTGAGCCAGTAAAATTACAGAATGTGACCCTTTAGTCCTCATGAGTGACAACAAAAGTTGTTTGCAAGTGCCCATGGGCTTCAGTGGACACTTCAGCCATCAGGTGGGCAGTTAGCTTGTTCGATGTTTAGTGTTATTAAAAAAACGGTGTTTTTTTTGTTGTAAAAAAGTCACCCTGTAGTTTGATTCTGGCTGTAGCAGGAGAAAAGGGGGAAATAAAATGTTCTGTTGTGTTTATGTTTTTACAAGTTTAAGTTCTCTAAAGAGTTGTTTTTAAAGAAATACTTAGTTATTGAATTCTTTTATCTGGTGTACATTTTACTAACGAACCACGCTGGCTTTGAACGGACGGTTTAGAATAGACATGAACCTTCCTCATGAAATGTTAAAAATTAAAATAAGCGAATACACAGACTTACGCGGATGACGACTTTGTTTTATGCTAATTATTATTTAAAGGGAAAGAATTTTACAGTTTTACTAATAGCATAGATAAATTTCATTGTATTATTTTATGCGCGTAAAACTTCTTTTATTATAAAGAACATGTGATCAATAAAAGCAATTTTCAGTTCTCCAATATTCTTACATCACATCATTGTGTTTTTCAGAAAATATAAAACCTATTTTTTTTAGAAAATAAATAGAAAAACATGTTTCAATAATATGTGTAAACTGCGTTACTGATATATTTTATATCTAAATTTACGCAATAATGTAAATACTTATCATTATTTAAAAAAATATCAAACTACAATGAACAAATTTAATATAGTTTAAAAGTTTTATTTGTAAATATTTCTTATTTAGAGCAACTATTAATGGGTACAAAGCAGCCTTATGAGAAATGTTTTTGTGCGAAGTTAACAAGGAGAAAATATTTTTTACGTAACTTATTTATACCCTGTGGTACGTCGATAAATCATCAAGATACTATAACATAATCGATTTAAATCTTATGAAACGTCATTTGGTTCGTTTTTCAAAGGAAACGCATAAAAGTGAAGTTAGCAATTATTCGTTTATTATGCAATATGTGGCAGAGTTTATTTACTACATGATTATAGTACAAGTGTGTGGCGCGATTGGTGGGTGAATAGCGAGCTAATAAAAGAAAAATGTCATGTGCCTATTTACATGTGTTAAGTATATGTTATAGATAGATTATATAACGCTTTATACCAACGGGCGGTCTTATCGCAAAAACCAATCTCTTCCAGACAAAAAATGTTATAATAAGAATCATTTTAAAATGGATGTAAAATATTACAAGGCAGATTATTACCTTTATTTTTAAAACGGTACATTTTATCACAAATTTTACGGTAATGTCCTATTTTACTAACTCTTTAAGGAAATCCGTAAGGAAATCTTATAGGATTTCTTTTCTTTTCTGGCATTACGTATAAATTATCCAGACTAATATATGGAATGCGAAAGTTGAACCGATTTTAATGAAATTAGGTAGGACGGTTAAACTGTTTTTTTTTAATATTTGATGAGGTCATTAGTTTTTTGTAGCGTTTTCGCAGTCGAATTAGCTGTAAGCTCCCACGGGACTGGCAGATGCAAGAGCTTCGCCACGAGAGATGAAATTTAGTATTAAAATATAAAAATACGCTTAAGCGGAATTGCATACATGCCGGCTTTTTCTGTCGCAAAGGAAAGCTTAGAAGATAGTACCAGATATTCATATTTCCTGAATAAAATCATACGTGTCTCTCACACGCAAGTCACTCACTTGCCCGATATTTCATAATGCAAATACGAATTAACTAGAAGGAAAGCGTACTGATCTAATCTGCGATAGTATGTAGGTTCTATTCAATAAAAAACAGTCTTATTTTGTGTGTAATGAAACGAAGAAATATTGTTCATGAACTTCTTTAAATTTCTTAAAAATGGTAACGAACGACATGGTAAACTCCTATAACTTATACCAAACACGAATTATGAGTATCCGCTCAGTACGGTTGGCGTAGTTGTGCATTTCCCCGCTTTGTGCCACCTGTGTCCCGTTTCACCGCGAACATAAAATCACGTAAAAATAAAACAAACAATTTTAATAACCACAGTAATTTTTATTACTCTACATTGGTGTCATGATTCTGCCTAAAGCTTTACGACTGTATTCGCGCATGACGTTAATCGTCCCAATTATTATGAAAGACGCAATAATTGTTTAACGATTGTAATAATTACTTGCGCATTTTGCAATGCCAGTCAAAATTTATGTTAGGGTCTAATTATTCGGCCTTTGTCTGCCATTTAAGAACAAATGAGATTTTATCGCATATTTAAATGGTCGAATTTACAGTAGATGATTTAATATATCTACAAGGTAATAATCGTAAAAAAGTCTGATAAGCAATTTCGATCGCTCACTATTAGTATTTCGTATTGTGATAAGTTTACTGCACTGTGTAGTGAATTTTTAAATGTTTGCTCGAGTGGGAGCAATTGCAATGAAGCTGCATTGCAATTGCTCGGGTGAACAACTAACTTTGGAAAATGCATCCGACTATCCTTAACTCAAATCTCTGACTAGTGATGGGTCTTTAGTGCTGGATACCGCCACTTCGCTAACCAAACTGGCCTCCCTAATGTGGTGAGTATAGTGCTTCTGGTTGCGCGTTGAAGAGGAATCGAGACATTATTTTGCAATATGCTGTTGACTCTGATATTTTGTGAGAGCGCGGTACTTCTTCGGTTCAGAGACTATCAATTCCAATATAAATATAGCCTAGATTAACGCGTACACACGCCCTTCACACATACATAGTATGGCACCTAATAAATACCGAAAAAAAATAAAACAATAATTTTCCCCCATTTTCAATACTCTTTCACGTATCATCAACGGGATTTCTCTTGTTACAAGCCATCAAGGATGTTTTCACTTTAGTGAAGGTACGTAGGTCGTATTGTTGCGGGAAATTGATGGATGCTGGTGGCTGGAAACCGCGTTCTATCGCAATCTTTGGGAGAGCCCTATGTTCAGCAGGCGGTAATGATGATGATGGTGATACATCTGTACGTTAGAATTTCCATAATTGATATTATTATACTAAATCAAATTTCAACTTTGAGTTATTTTAATAAATTCTTGTAAGCGTTGTCAACGTAATATGCCTTTATCTCTTGAAATTACCAAATAAAAATATTAAGGGTTTCTATGAGTTAAATTTAAATCTGGTAAACAAATAAATTATTGTGTGGAACCTTAAAAAGAGAGTGGGTGCGAAACTTATAAAACGAAGGCGCGGGTCGCCCTCGCGTGGGCACCGATGATGCCAATTTGGGTTAATTAGGTCAAAATTGATCGCCTTACGTTCCGCAAATTTATTACACTCGTTTTTTGCTACAGTCAATTTGTGCTTATCATGCTTTTTATTTAGACGGCACAAAAAAACACTTATTGTTTTCAATGCCTTGAGGAGGTGGGCCGTAAGTGGCGGTAAATTATTGTCCCGTGATTAAGATCTACTCTAATAAATTGTATGTAATTTGTAACATAACTGAGAATATTAATAAATGAGATTCATTAAACATTGAGGAAGGATATGTTTCCTCATCTAAGTTTTGAACTTTTTAGATAAAAGATTATTTTTAAATATCGCGGTTAAAAAAAATTTATATAACTTAATGTAGACCCAAGTGGAACAAATCAACTATTTTACATCGTTGCTCCGGATCCGTACGCACATCCGTATTCCGGAACAGGTTTTTTCCATATGTAACCGGTTTTTATTTGGGTTGATGTTAGCATATTATATATATCAGAGATAGTAAGTTGTGATTTAATCTATAGAAATTTTATAGGCCAGGTACTGAAAATGTGTGAGAAATATACAACTTGGACCATGATTAAAGATTTCGATGCAGCATGATTAAGGTCACGGATGCCTGGCAAGGCAGATATTTTAGATGATTTATATGGAATTTCTGGCCAAGCAGCCCCTAAAGTCTTCCAGGGCAAAGGCCTCCTTCTCGAATTTTTGTATCAGAGAGGGTTTTAGGAGCCTCCAGTGCGGGTTGGAGAGATTGCCCAAGCAGCCCTTATTTAGATAAATATAAAATAGCTTTATTATTTTATTTTATTTATATGAAATAGCTTTTAATTCCCCGTCTAGCTTCCCCAGCTATCTTAGTCTTACTAAGATAGCTTCCCCAGCTATCTTAGTCTTACTAAGATGGGATAACTCACAGCTTGTAATTATACTAGCACTCTGTATCTCTGGTCTTCATACCGGAACAAAACAGTCGTCGCGCTGCTGGATTAGGTAAGACGGTGGAAGACCTATGCTGCAAAAGAGTCAAACCTCGTAGTATCTTCGCTTCTAAGATGCTGTTGCCCGTCACCACCGCTCGGGCGAGTTAATTTTAGATCTGAGACATTATAAATCATATATGCCCGACCAGAGACATATATTTGTAAATAGAGAAACAACCATCACTAAAACTGCAGGTTGCGACACTTGCCTGACTTTGGCAAACGCATTGTCTGTGTCCGTTACATAAGCTGCACACTAGTGTCGCGGCTCTATCGTGACATTTTGTAGAATTTGGAATTGGCATATTCCGAAAGATATTCCGCCATCAAGCGATCGATAATGCCTGGTCCGTCATATAACAGCAGGTGAACGACATTTGGAAAAATCACAAGTAACTCTCGGTTAATCTCTTACTTCGGTTTACATTTATAAGATTATAGGTATGTTAGGCAGTTACTCTTACCATAGATTAAGTAATAGTAACTGCGTAACAGATAATTCACTCGTATACAAAAAATAAAATATCTACACCATAGAATCCTATAAAATCTGATAAATAATACCACGCGTTCGATGCGAGGTAAAACGTACGGTACGTGCGAGTGCAGAGTTGAGATAGGTTTGTCTAACCATTGTACGACCGCGCAGTCGAACGAATGCGCTAAGTTTGTAAAAGGTTAAAAAATAATCCGAAACTATGAAACTTTAATTATTTATTTGTTACTCAAATGTGTTAAAATTTTATAATAGATACTTTTTTAATGTTTAACTTTCAAGACTAGTGACTGATCTTGGAATCTGAGAAGATGGAACCGCGTATATAAGTTTAGTAAATATTCATAGTACAAACGTGAGAAAAGGAGAGATCAACATAAACAATTTTTAATATCAAGAATCGTGGTGTGCGTGCGCTCAGGCGAGCGTGCACTGAGCTGAGCGATGGTCACTCATGGTGTCCCTTATAGCGAGTGACGGACCTCTGATCTTACTTTAAACCGACTAGGCCATCATCTTCACCATCATTATCAAAACTACGGATCCCATAACCACTCGACTGACGTGGCTTTTATAATAATATAATATTTGTAACTAATAACAATATGTTTTATGTGAATGTCTTACAACAGAGACTGGCGATAACGTTTGTATACACAATATTGCAGAACTCACGCGCATCGCATCATTACAATGAAACTTTCTCTGCTCGAGGTACGACATTACGACGTTGATATTTCAATGAGATATTTTTATTTCCTTATACACAAGTAATCACATCAACTAACAATCAACAACCGCTTACCTACGACCTCCGAGTCTCTTAAATGAGTTATGTTCCGTTTAAGTTACATTAGGCATGAGATCAATTCTAATGATCACCAAAACCTTTTCGTCCTTATGAAAGACCTTTTCATTTATACCATTCCTAAATATAAGTCCATGGTATTTAATTGTCTCGTCAACAATAACTCCAACTCTCAAAAGCGCTGATTTTTATAAATACACATATTAATGATTCACGATCTGATACTTGGTTTGGATTGGTGTCCCAAAATGGCGGACTACGGTCATGCTAGGGTTGTGCGGGGAAGCGTCGCGTGGAGGAATGCGTCGGGCATTAATTAAGCGATTGCAAAAGCGACCGCGGCCGGGCGACGCCGTGTCAAGAGCGAGTGTCGCAACCCGCCCGACCGTCTGTTTACCTACCACTAGTTTTTAGGATTCATCATTTCAATGGAATTTAGGAGAAAGCATGCGCGAGGGTTTTGAAGATAGATCTTGATCTTACGCCTCGTCCTTACGCATATTGTTTTAAAACTATGCTTCACACAGTTCGCTTGGTGGTAACTGGTCACTGTTCTATATAGACGTATACGTACTTCGACGAATTAACAATTATAGTTTCATTCATTTCATTGAGTCTCTGGTTTTTTTTTATGAAACATGACAGTGATTCTTATAAAAGCGCAATATGTCCCCAATCAAGACAACCCATTATTTTCCTACAGCCAGTATCTACTTGAAGGTTGTATCAGTTAATTATATAAGTTACAGGTACTATAACGTGTGTCAGCGTGGTAGAGCCAAGCGGCGGCTTTATCTGCTGCTCGAATGAGCCGGCTCGACCGGATTGATACCAGAATACCGGCGTGAAGTAGAGGCATCTTGTGCTTCTTCGTTTCGTTCGGTGAGTGAGGTAACCGGAGGCCCACATCCCCTCCCTATTCCCCTCCTCTTTCCTACCGTCTCCCAAATATCCTTAAAGACCGGCAACGCACCTGCAGCATCTATGGTGTTGCAGATGTATGTGGGCGACGGTAATCACTAACCAGCAGGTGAACCGCTTGCTCGTTTGCCGTCTATTCCATAAAAAAAAAAGTGTATGCATGGTTACATGAGATGTGAAAACATTAAGAAACTAACTTGAAAATCAAATTGTCATTTGTCTTGTGACGTTGCGCACAGCGCGTCGGGGGCTCGACACGTTATTGTTACATTGTTGAGGAAAAGCGCAATGATTTTCATTAAACGCGGTTTGCGAAATTCAAAATGGTGCTTAGTTAGAGTTCACATTTGAAAATTACAGCTATCCTATTTTAATTTCTATATGAAAATTACAATAAGTACATCCGGTACGGATATTTATTTATAGTAACCGTTTGATATCATCGGATTGGTACCAGCCTTTTCAACAGCGCTTGACATATGTACGAGTATGTACGTATACGCTAAAGAGTAAAACAGTTGATAGCAGACGTTAATAGGATGGGCTGTTAACTCGTTTGTCGCGTCCATCGAAAAATATAATTGCAATAACAATGCTATTGGATTTTTAATATTTTTAGATCGTCTCTCCCCGTTGTAAAATATTACAAATTCTGACACCGTATTACAAAACTGACGTGCACACAATTAAAAAATCACATGTGAAAGAACACGCCTCGTTTTTGACTGGAAGGCGTACTTTAATTGGCACAAACGTCAGATTTTAAGTGGGTCTATAATTAATATTTTCTTTTAATTTTGACAAGGGCCAAAAGCGACGTCAAGTCACATGAGCAGTCAGTTAATTACAAAAAAACGAAAATAGATCTTATTCACCTGACATACTCGTAGCTAAGGAACCGTGCTTAACGTTTAATTAAATATGAGAGACATACTAAGCTCACCTTTTGTTTGGTGATTTAGCATGTGTTCGGCGGTGAAGCAAAACATCGTCCTTACTGTGACAGCTGGATTCCGCAATCAACTTATCGTATTCGTATTATTATTAAAGGCCGGCAGCGCATCTGAAGCTCCTCTGGTGTTGTTGATATTCGTTCGTAAAAAAAAAAATCGCCTCTCCGTGAAACAGAATGCAACGAGGGCGGGGGGCAGGTGGCGGGCCTAGTCGCCTTTCGGTCGTTGGCTTTTGGAGCCATGAGATTTTCAAGTCTTTCCCTTAGGTGCCTCTTACAACACCGACGGCGAAAAAAGGGATGGCAGACTCTTGTGTCGCTACTAAACAGATTGTCTTTCAGAATTGTTTTTATTTTACTTAATTACTTTTATCTGTGTAAGCTTTATATATTTTGTTCAACGTAACGATTTCTTGTATTTTTTTTTATGGAAAAGACGGCAAACGTGCTAGCGGTTCACTCACCTGATGGTAAGTGATTACCGTCGCCCACATACATCTGCAACACCATAGATGCTGTAGGTGCGTTGCGGTCTTTAAGGATATTTGGGAGATGGTAGGGAAGAGGAGGGGAATAGGGAGGGGATGTGGGCCTCCGGTTACCTCACTCACCGCACGAAACGCAGAAGCACAAGATGCCTCTACTTCACCCCGGTATTCTGCGAGGCCATGGTATCAATCCGGTTGAGCCGGCCCATTCGAGTAGCAGCTAAAGCCGCCGCTTGGCTCTACCACGCTTAGAAAAGTATTTACGCGAACACTACAGATTTGAAATGAAACTATTATTTACGGATTATTACACAAAGCTGACGTGAAACAACGACGCTCTAGGAAGTCTCCAGTCTGTAATCATATCCTTAAATCTATAACCAAGCATACCACTGCACGACTTCAAGATACAGGGAGAACATTCTGAGTAGATCGGATCAAAAATTAATAAATAAACGCTGAAGGTAGCCCGAGTTAACTATAACATCTGTACGTCTACCACCTCAGTCGCCCCGTGACCACAGCTGCTGTAAAGCAATCGAAACGTCGGGAATATAAAATTATGTTCAACGTTTTACAATGTAGCAACAACATTAATTGATTGGTCCTAGGTCATAAATTAAGTACATTACAATGCGATTGCGATGGAACCTACATTGCAATGGTTCGCAGAGGTTTCGTAGTAGCCATGGGCCTAATGATGTAGCGTTTTTGATGATGAAGTGGAGGGGTTTTATTTTTTTTTTATTTAAAAAACTATATTGCTTACACCCCTTATAATTTGAGGTGACAAAGGGCGAATTAATGCCTATTGGCATTCTCTGCCAGTCAACCCATGGGTTGGTGAGATAGCTGTAGCAGGTGTATTTATTTAGTAAATTAACTAAGTAATAAAATTAATGAATAAAAATATGAAATAATATACATGACACATATAATAATATACTATTATATATGTAGATAGATAAATAAATATAAATAAGAAACACAATAATAAGAGGTTATAGAGATAAGCGCGATGTGTAGTGCTTACCTATTTTAATAATACTTTTCGTATTATTATTCAACCTCGAAATCTTACAATATTTCTTAACTTTTTGAATACAGCAAGGTAAAAAAATTAAATGCTAGTGTATTACTAAAGTTTTAAAGTTTATTTTGTCTCGAATGTTGGGATGAGGTCGTACATAGCATTTATGAAACCTTATAACGGACATAAACTGGTATCATCGTTCATGACTTTGAGTGTACGATAATATACAGTACATAAAAATAATAGTTATTTGTGGTAAAGCCACGTCGCCACTGAATTATAGCTAGAGCATGAATGTGTCGACTCGACCTCGGAAGAATAGCATTCTCAAAGAATTCCATTGAAAAATCAACATCAGCCTTAATTAGTCCACTGCTGACCATAGGCCTATCCATGAAAGTCCCACTCAATCTAGGCCTATATTTTTTTAAAGGTTTGCGCACAGTCACCACGGGGCCCCCTCGTACTTGTAATCTAGCTCCCCATCACTATTCCGTGGGATTTGGGTTCGAAAGATATGGAATGTGTATTCCGCCAATCGGTCGGTCGTCAGAGTCTGGTTTGTTGGCAAGCAGGAAGCATCGTGCAGGTGAGGTTGGCATTTGGAGAAAGGGATGGTGCATTACCCCTTACAGCAGTGTAAAATAGCACCTCAATACTGCCGTACGGTACCGTTTCGTACGGTAACGTAAAGTAACAGCGTGTAAGTGCCCACTGCTGGGCAAAGGCCTCCTTCTCAAATACTAGTATCAGAGAGGGTGCGGGGTTGGCGAGCTGCACATATCCTCGAAATAATATTTTTATTATTTCTTAGACATGCAGGTTTCCTCACGATGTTTTCCTTCACCGTTGAGCACGTGGTAAATACAGCACTTAAAATTGTTATTAACAATTTTAGCGGTGCCGGCACCGGGGATCGAGTCCAAATCACTCGCGCTCTATGACACTAAAGTGAGCGCCCTGACCACTTGGCTACCACGGCTCTTTTTTCGTATTCCGTACGGTGAGTGATTGAATTACTGCAAATGAGGCATTCCATATCAGGTCTCGGGGGTGACAAAGCATCTGCATTGTGATCTTTAATCGGGACCTGCATCTAGCAGGTGTCCATGAGCCCCACTTTTCCACCGGGTGGAGTGAGATCTCATTTACGTATTTTATGCGTATTTGTTTAAAAAAGCCATCTCGGCCGCAATTTATAAACATGTGTACATTTTTCATAGAAACAAAATATTTGAACATAAATATTTATTAAAAAAGGACGTGTAAGTGTATGTAAATGTTTTTATATGTATATTTGTGTTTATACTAACGATATTATGAAACTAATAAAAACATTTCAATGACGCTGACAGCCAATTTCAATAATCTATCCATGGACTGTTTAGCTATTTTATATTTATCTAAATAGAGGCTGCATGGGCAGAAATTCCATATAAGTCACGTAAAATATCTGTCTATAATCTGCAAATCTAGATAGCTAGCAATAGATTATTAAACAGTCGTAACTGGAGATCGTAAATAATAAACAAATGATGACAATTTACACACAGATATTATATATCTGTCTGTACAGATTAGTCTATTCTTCGCTCGCTGTAATTTTCGCAGATTATTTAACGCTCTTGACCTATTTTCGCATTGTAATTTATTACCCAACCGTGACGTCAGGCGGTAATGTGTTTTACAATTATATGCAACGTATTGTAACAATTTTTATGATTTTCGAAGTATGAAGTCTACACATTTATTAAATGTGTCTCTGTTATGGGTGAAGGAAGCTAACTAATATATTAACAATTATATTAGTTAACTCTAGCTAAATTTAAATCTACAACTCTTCTCTTTGAAGGTGTTGTCGGTACCAATAATGGTCGGTACATAGGCTAACAAAACATTGGGGGAAAGGCCAAATTGGCCTCCAAAAAGCTTGGTGTGCTCAGCAGAGCGGGACAGTATTTCATGCCGGTCCACCGATTGCAACTTTATAAAGCGCAAATTCGGCCCCACATGGAATACTGTTCTCATCTCTGGGCAGGGGCCAACCCCCAACTCCTTCCATTTGACCGCATCCAATGTGGAGCGACTCAAATTGGCGGTGACCAAGCTCTCTCTCTCTGATCGGCTTGATCCTTTGGCCTTGTGAAGAGATGTTGCTTCTCTTTGCATTTTTTTTTACAAAATTTACCACGGCCAATGGTCTGAGGAACTGTTCGGATTGATCCCAGCCGCTGAGTTTCACCATCGTACATCGCGACAGAATTCTGAGTTCCATCAATACCACCTAGATGGATTGCATTCCATCACAGTGTTTACAGTTACTCGAAGTTTTCTGCCACGCACTTCGACATTGTGGAATCAGCTGTCGCCAGCGGTATTTCCTAACGGTTAGGATTTAGAGACCTTCAAGAAAAGAGCCCTTCCTTAAAGGCCGGCAGCGCCTCTGTAGCTCCTCTGGTGTTGTGGATGTTCGTGGGTATCGGTGATCATTTGCCATCAGGTGAGCCGCATGCTCACCTTCTGCTGAACAGGGAGTTCCCACACAAAAAGTCTGTTGTCAGTTCTTCGAATTAAATAGATAAGTAAACAATCAACCTGAAAATGTCCCACTTCTTTTAATTTATGAATGGGTTTCAAATAAAAATCACAAATAATGAGAGAGGCCGTTGAGCAACAAGGCTGCTCCTTTGCTTTTACCTTGTTACAAATTATTTTCCAATAGCCTATAAATTTCATAAACTCTGTGGTCCCTTTATCGTGTCAATTAGTACCGCGATGTTACGTTTAAAATTAATTTCGTTTCAATTATATGAGTTATCGATAATAAGTTCAATTAAATTTAATATTTTAATTCCAGTCAAGTTGCACAACTCACTCTTATTTTTCTTTTAATGTTTATTGAACGCTAATATAGTATTTTTATAGGTAAAGTTGCGAGGTAATAAATTTAAGGTTACTTTTATCGGACCATTGATATACAAATCGAACTAGCTCGGTAGGTACTTATTAAGTAAATGACACACGGTTCTATTGTTCTTAATTATTTGTATATGAGTTCACGTGTAATACAATTTATATTGTTGCTAGATGTCAGAATATATGCCAATGAAGGACTACTAGCTGAATCTAGACTTGAAAGAAATATGTAACGCTTGCAGCATCATTTTGTGGTGGGTCGTCAAATTCCCTTTAGTATGGTTGACGGAGAAGATGGCCGTCACAAGTGAAACTTAGGAACAGGTGTCTCTTCTCGCATAGGCTGGTGTACCTAAGTTTCCAGTGCGTTTGTTTGTTGTGGACCTGTTTCGGAGCAGGTTAACTGATGAAGTATTCATTGTCGGACTTTCATCGCCGTCAGAAGAACCTCATAATGAATTGAATTGAAATGATTGTATAAAAATTGGTTTGTCAGATCAAATTTATATTTATTATACCGCGCAATTACGCATTTTTATTTCGTTACATATGAGAGAGCGTTTAAACATTGTATTTTTTTATATTTTTAATTTGTCTTTCAGTATATTGTAAGTTATTAACTTCTACTTGTTACAACGGTACATTACATACCGTTTATTAAAATGCACCTAGAACTCAACATCAAAAGTTACAAAATAACATTACTTAATATAATAACATCACATAATACTTATCAATAAAAATGTAATAATCCCTATTGCATATTCAGTCTACGGGCAGAATTTGAATTTTTGTACATATTAGCACAAGCTAGTTAAATTGAAAGACCGTATGTCACGACTGTTAGTTCTCGAAACTATGTCAATTGCTTACGATTTTACGACTTAATTTATATTGCTAGTAATTAAAACCTTAAATTTTACTGAAAGTAATGATTAGCGAATTTACATTACTTTACTTTATAATAGACATTAGCCTGAGGATGAGTTTTTGACTAATATTTCGTATATAACGTTTATTAATAATATACGAAAGCGAATAATCCCTTCCTTATACATTACTAAGCGTGTAAATCTGGATTATACATACCTTTACTACATAACTCTAAACGTACTCAGTTGCTTTGTGTCGCAGCGTGATGTTATATAACCTATAACTTTCTTCCATTACAGGCTCGTAGAAAAATTAATTTTAATTCGGACTGGTGGTTCCTGAGACTAGCGCGTTCAACGATACGAACTCTTCAGCTTTATAATGTCATTATACGAGATTAATACGTGAACATAGAAAATTGTCTTACTTTTTTTTATATTTATTACAAAATGAGAGGAATATAATTTATATTATTCGAAAGGTACTATGCCACAGATGTGTAGAAAAAAAAGCATGTAAAAACAAGTTCTATTTCGTTACTTCACAAACACAATGTATGAATATTATATATCCAGATAGTCTGGGACTGAGTTTTATTTTGACGCTTGGACAATCACGAAGAATTGGAATCACTCACATCACTCCTGAGCTGCGTTACGCACTGCGTTCATATAATGAGTAACATAAAACATCATCTGGTACTGAGCTCGATAATACGTCTGTCGTGAATAGTGATCCCGGCGAATCCTTTCAACGTAGTGAGGAAGTTGTTTCAGCAGTGGTCCGCTTACTGGTTGATGATGAAGATGATGTTGTTGCGGGTGATGATGATTATATAAATGCTAACTCAATACATATTACGTCTATTGTATCAGAATAATAATGAGTAACCGAGATAATATGCAATTTGATTATTTGTTTCTAGGCTGCAAGCGCTCTGTTTACCCTGGATGGAGCAAGAGGCGAAGCGTTGGCCAGGCGCCTGGCGAGAGGCGAGAAGCGACGGAGACGTTGCCGGGTCGCGTTAGCTATCATAGCTCTCCTCTTACTGCTTGCTGCCGTCTGCGCGGTGGAGCTGTTGATGTCGAGAGGACAGCGAGTATTTGGTGCGGTACTACGCTGAGTGTGAGTCACATGTGGTTTAATGTGCCCATAATCTTGGTAAAGGTTGTCTGGAAGAGAGTCGCTTTTAGTGATAAGACCACCCATTGTTCCACCTCTCATGTCTCAATACGTTTTTGTACTATTATATTATTTTCCTGTTTTTGGTGTGCAGTAAAGCGTATTCTATCTATCTATCTAATCTTGTCCCGACAGTAGGGAGCTTGCCTTGAATGTCGAAGGTTGCAGGTTCCTGTAAATTTTGTAGTGCATGTGATAATGTCTGAGAGGTTGTATTAGAAAGAAAGGATGGAACAACAATACAATTATCCTTTATTTTACAAATACATGCAATAGCCGAATAATTATTGATTGATTACGTTAATATATTAATTAAAATTTTAATTTCAAACCCCTAAAAACTTTTTCCAAATATTGTTAAGTACCATGGGCTCGGAAATAAGTCTATATGTTACCTGCTGTTAAATGCTATTTAATAAAGAGGCCTTGCACCGTTCAACTTTCCCAAAATGAACTGGTCTAATTGATACATTGGATTTATCATTGATCATTTTTTGGTCAGAAAAAGAAGTCTTTGAATTTGCCAATTACGATCTGATTTAAGATTGTTTATAACTTTATTGTTTGTATATCGAGTTACAAAAAATATTATCTATACACGTGGCAGTAGATTCCGTGATCTTGTTGGTTCTGTAATAAATATATTAAACAGATGATCTTCTTGCCTATTAATCTTGTTGTTGCCACTTAACTACGACTAAGCAAATCTGCATCATAATCCCCACACACTATTAAGGGTTTTTTAGCTGTACTTGCCAATTCTAAAACATTATCTAATATTTTTTCAAATTTATTAAAATTATTATCATAAGGTGTAGGCACACATCTGACTATGTACCCAATCCAGTTCAACACATGACAGTTCAGGTTCAACACGTTCCTTGTTTTTTTATATCATTCTTACTTACTACTTTAAGCTCTTGCAATATAACAGTTGAGACAACATATCACAATGTTCAACCAGTGCACTGGTATACAAAATAAGTCATTATGATATTTTTCCATAAACAATTCATTTTCTAATTCTTTGCCCGAAATCTCTATATATATTTTTATGAACAACATTGTCAACCAATTAGGCTTTTGGTATGTAAATATTTGATGTTGAGATTGGCGGGAACTGCTTTTGTGGAATGTGCGGAGCGCCAACACCACACTGAATCAAATCCTCTACAATGCCCTTAGCATCCAAACTCTTACTAAACATAATTTTTATGTTAGTACTACAATATTGTTTAAAACTTTACTTTTGATAATGGTACATTGTATCCTTTATCCATATAAAAATAATCATTCTAATAAATTGATTAGAGTCAAAAACTAAAAAGACATGTCGAATTTAATATTAAAGTATTCAATTGATAAACTACTTAACGTATTTGAGTATGGAAAGGCAATTGATATTATTTGCTTTGTTCCAAGTTATTTAACATCTTAAAATCATTTCCTTCCTTGTTGTATTGCTAATACCAATATATAGCACTAGGTATTTTTATTAATTTTGGTATTAAATAAATGTAAAATTGTATTGCCTAACTAAATCTTACTTCCTGCATGTTAGTTTTTGTTTTTAAATAATTATAACTTGTTTTCAGGTGCACAAGTCAACTAAGGACACAGTAAATAAATGTAGCAGACACGTCGCAACGAGCCGCTCGAGGAATTTTTGCGACTCCAACAGATGAGGACCATTTCGCGTGTTGTCAAAAACATGTCAGTTTTATAAATTTTAGAAAGTTTATACATTTTGATCTTAGAACTAATTAAAGTATATATATAGTAGTTGTAAGTGTTTCCAACAAATATTATTTAGGTATATGGCAGAAGTAAATTTTAAATTATATAAATCAATAAAGTCGATAAAATCGCCTTAAATTAAATATAATCTTTAAAGGGTTTGCATAAGCGTTTTTAAATCTCCCCCCTCCGCTTCTAATAAATTTATCTTACCTGCATGAATTATCTGGAAGTCGGGAAATTTTAATAATACTTACTTTCCCTCGACGAAAGTTTTAATAACCGCCTGATAAGTTATAGAATGTGAAACGTACGTAGATAATATTATGTTACAATGATTCATTTACAAAAATGTCACTATTATTTTCAGTAATTTTGATAATGTCATAAGGTAAAAAGAGTAGCTAGGAGACAGCACAGATAAAAAAAAATATTTTTAATAACGAATTTAATAGATATGTTTTAATGAAAAAGTGTTTGTTAGGCTTAAATGTGTTAGCTCAACTTGGCCGGGGGCACTGCGCAGGGATTTATGTCTCGTATTTCTATACCTATTATATATTACAATTATATTACATTAGTAGAACTACTCAATCGAAATATATTAGCCTTTATATGTAGTCTTCTGCGTGACATTCGTCTTACCAATATAAGAACGATTTCCGTTGCTGTCGGTCACCGGTATGGATAATTTAAGTCTTAAGTTGAGATACTTATTCCGCCATTTATTGAAAATATTACCTCTCTCGCATTACCCTTGTCGACTTTTAAGGCTCCCATGGATGATTTCCATTGAAATTGACTCCCATTGAAATATAATACCTTCCATAGATATATTATTTATGATACATTTTTGTGTTTGTTAATATTTGTATATAAACAAAATGTTATTCCAATACATTTATTTTGTATAACCTGTATGTGACGTTTCCATGTAAAGTTATTAACCATTTCGCGGGAAAAATTGTTTATTGTAATATTTAGAGAAATCTGTTCAATTGTTTTATTTCAATTGTTTTTAATAACAAAGTAATCGTTAATAGCTCCAATATATTACATTAAAAATAATTTCTAGTTGCTTCTGTGTGTAGATAATAACAATTTCTTTTTACTTTGTAAAAACTACTACCTAGTTGTATTGACTTTAGAACTTACATAATAAAATATAAAATTAGATATTAAAATAAGTGTCGTCCTAAAAGTTATTTTGAAGAAATCTATCCTTTTATGTAAGTGTAGTTATAATTCTTTATTTAAATTATGTGATCTTCATACATTGTGATCTTTGTACCTTATTATTTTATTGGGAATGTGTAAATTGTTAGTTTAAGCGATTTAATTAGTGAGGTGTTTTGCACAAAGTGCATTTATATATTTTTTAAATAAAGTATTGCATTCTGGATCTACTTGTGATTTATTTAAGCAATTTACTGAAAACCTCAACCTTCGGCACATATTTCCGTGCCCAGTTGCAGCCAAGTTGCTTTCGGAAATCGTCGCTGAATGTTTATCTACACTTGATCTCTTCTTCAGTCTTTTCTAACGTTTTTCACATTTAAACTCCTTATGTCCAGAGTGTTCTGGAGCCGGTGTAGTAGACGCATGGTTTCGACAGGATGCACAGTTTTTGGTTTGGTTTTCTCGGACTATGTGAATCTTTTCTATTTATTTGTTACGTTTTTAATGTTTGAGTTCTATTAAATACATAAATGTAAGCGAAAGCAGGTGTTGCCATTTCTAAGTGATTTTTATGCGCAAAATTGAAAAACAAACAGAATAACTTAATACGATTATAATTATCAAAATTGAACTAACAAATAATTACATTTATTATTCAGCAAAGACCACTTCGTCGATCCTCTGGTCCTGGTCATTCATTGGTACTTCATCGAGCACTTGACACTTGAACGCAACAGCAACAATCTGTGAAGGTATTTAAATAAAAGTTGAAGATTATTCTTCTTCTTTAGCAACCTGTAGATGTCGCACTGCTGGGATGCTACCTTAATGTCATAGCGGGAGGAGGCGTTTTCCTGGTGCGGTGGCAGCCCAGGGGTCAAGAGCGTTCTTTTTAACTTAACTAACTAAGAGAGTTTTGGAGCCGAGAAGTGATCTGGGCATCAATAGAAAGTATATATAAAATTATATTTGACGTTGGTGTGACTTAGTGAATAGCGTACCTAACTGTTGAGCCATAGGTGCTGGTTCGATCCGAGTCGGGAGCCAATATTTGTGCAACTCAAAAAGTATTGGTGTTTCGAATCTATTTGAGTTGGGTCCCGTGTCCCTTACCCTGTATCTGACCCTTCCTCAGATCTTATCGTTTCAGCATTACATTGGATATGGGAGGTGTACGAGTGAATGCCTCTGACAACATACAGTCGGCGACTGCTTAGTATTAGGAAGTAGTCATCGTTGTCGACATCGGCCAGGAGGACATCATCGTCTCCATCATCATCATCATTATCATCACACCTACACATGTCATAAGGAATAACAAAAGGTTTGAGTCATTCGATGCAAGTCGGCCGAGTGATGCAAAGCGTGCGAAAAGTATATAATTATCAAATAAATTAAACACAAATGTGAGTGAGAAATTTAGAACGCTTAGACAGTATTATCGAAAATCCTTATCGCGTATGTAGCACATAAACGCGCAAACGTTAGTTATATAAAAATAAAAAATTCTTGAAAAAAAAATGGTAAATACTTTAAATTTTACTATTTGGTATGTACCTAATGAATTAAAAACAAATATTTATAAATTACTATTATAAAAGGAGAATATATCCCAAATACTAACTTAATTTGCAGAAGTGGCGACATCTTTCTCACCACACTAGAATCTCAACAATAGTAGACTTTCAATCAGGAAAAATACAAACATCATATACAGCGATATCATAATGTCTACAACTGAAAAAAAGTATATTTTCAGTTCCAGTGAGCATACTGGAGGAGGAGACGTCTTCCCCAGGTCACGAGCACCCGACCTCTCTGCCTCAACGATTACAAGTGGAGCGTCGGCCAGTAGGTCACTACTGCGGTTATATGCCACTGAGATCGCCAACTTGCATGCTCAGCCTGGTGATACAAGAAGGGAAGCCATTCTTTTAACCATACCAGAAGTGCTATAGGATTGTTTTTATTGCTTAATACAAATATGAAATGTTGTCGAATCAACCTTAAAGGAATTTACAGATGTGTGCGAAATTTGGCAGAGATTTAGATTGCTACGGAAAGTAATGGAATTGAATAGCACGGGTTCCCTAACTGTGCGTCGCCATGCCCATATGTATAAAATGGCGTTCACGGCGTTATCCTAAGCGAGAAGCGCGGCAAAATTTTGGTGCCATGCATCCCAAGAATACTTTACTATCAGTACTACGGCTTCGAGGGTTCTAGTGTGAAACTACTTTTCTGCAGTTGCAGTAATTAAATCTAAGTACAGGTCACAAAAAAGTCCAAAAAAAAAGAAATCTGAGCAGCAATTTCAAAATTTCAGCCCCAATTTGAGAAGTTATGTCCAGAAAAGAAAGCGCATCCTTTGTAATCGTATTGTTTTGTTTTTAGCTTTTTAAGTTTTCTTATAAATAATAAACAAGACGCTATATTTTTAAAAACTTTTGACGGCGGGTGGTAGAGATGACATATCAGTAAGAGTTCCACAAAGATCTATGGGATAAAGGTGCTAAAAACGGTTGTAACACTTGTTCTTCGATTACGATACATATATTAACCGATCCATGGGCAAAGAGTAAACTTAAGGTAATCCTAAGACATAGTGTATGACATATAGAGGTATTAGAGCTCTTGGAACATTTGGACCTGTGTTTTGAAGATGCATCGGTATACTAATTATATGCAGGATAACAATACTCGTATAAGTAGAAAAGCTCACAAATCTTAGTCACAAAAGTAACAACTTCTCTTCATTATTATTAACATTCCCTTTATTATAAATATTTAGATAAGTTTTTAAACGTATGAGTAAGAAAAAGTAGTTATTAGGTTCAGGTTTTTTCCGAAAGTAAATCCACTGTTATGATCAGAGGATTCATATAGGAAAGTAATTTCTTTTTTTGTGCCTTTATATTCAAATGGAGACAAGTGCAAGCGACCATTAATTTATTTTTAATTATGTAAACTATAATTATTTACGAATACGTTAGCGACTCCAGAAGCGCACTCTTGGACATCGTTACCTTGGGTGCTGTCTCCGAGTTCTGGCGTAGGTTAGTAATATATTTGTCGTAGTAGCCACCTCCGTGTCCAACTCTTCCACCGTACCGGGTAAAAGCTACCCCTGGTGCGATGATCAGATCGAGTCCTGTAATAATAAAATGAGTATTCATATGAAGCGTTGTAGTTGCTTAGGCCTCGGAAACCGTATTAAACAGAAAAGCAGCCTCTAGTTGTGGGTTCGCCCTTTTAGCGTTGAATGTTGACGGTGAAGTTAAACATCGAGAGCCAACCTGTAGGTAGTGAGGTTTACGGACTTCAAATGCCAATGAAACATTTTTCTTTCTCATTGGCATGTGAAGTCCGTAAACAGTGCAGTGCGCAGTGCGGCGGACAGTTCGCGTCTCCAAAATTCCCTTAGAATTGAAATGGCCTTCTCCCATAAGAGTAACCTCCGGTTCCGACGCTCAAAGCAGCACAAGATGCGTCTGCTTCACGCCGATATCCTGCGGGGCCTTACCACACTGATTTACTTACGATTTGTATGAGAATTTAATATAAAATATAATATAATTTACAGTTTGGGAAACAAACTGACTGACGATGATGGCGATATATTATAAGTAAGCACATATTTTCTTTTAATTTTTATTAAATAATTCCACTGTAGGAATCCCCTACGTTGCGGAGGCAGTTGTATTGCAGATGGACAAACACCCAGACCTGAAACAATTATTTGTAGTGCATAGAAATACTAGTCCCGTGGGGGAATCGAACCCGTGATCCATAAAGCCATCAATCATTATAGTAGAAAAATATCACTGAGTACACTGAAGGTTATTAGAAAACGTACGGACCGGCATCCAGAGCGTCTTCTCTGATCTGATCTTTAGAATGCTGCAATATGCCATGTCTTGTGAGTGGCATAGTGTTTTCATCTCCACGCTCCAGCTTCAACATCTTCATCTTCCCACCAGCGTATTGTGGGATATAGGCAGACGCGCCTCTTGCTTGTATATGAGCTATTATTGGCGCCGTGTTAATCTCTTGATCTGTACTCATGAAGATCGCTATGTTGCTCGCGGATTTGTAGCTCTGATGATTTATGATCTATAAGAAAGAGCAATGAAATTCATGTTATAAATACTCTAATACCGTCAGCGTAGTTCCGCGGTCTGTGAGCTTGCTTACTTCCCGCATATTCTGGATCTAAATTCTAGCGGAATATTTGTCCAAACAAAAATGATTGGGTTTGTGTCTGAACTTATACGTTTTTCTTTTCAAGTGTTTCTTTCTACCCCCTCGGATCTGTTCAGTAAGGCACCCTTTTCTGGGCAAATATTTAAAATAAAATATTAAGCTGGGTAGTATCTGTTACGCTACTGCAGTGAGAGTTGATGTTTGTTGAAGTTTCGGCATAAAGGAAAAAAAAAATCAGCAAAATCAATGTTACTAAAGTGTAGTTGTATATGATATAAATGAAATGTTTACTTATTGTCATAGATTTTTATTTTACTTGAAAGTTAGTAGAAACTTGAAAATTGTTGATTTAAATTACACAGATAGTACTGCAATCGCCAACCAGTTTGCCTAAAGTGGCGATTACGGCAAATATTATGGGAGAGGCGCTTGGCCAGCAGTGAGCTCAAACATCTCCTAAAGAAGAAGAAAGAGTGTTAAACGTTGTAGAACCTAACGGCGGGATTCCCTGCGGCTCGACCATGGCCTCGCAGAATACCGGCTTGAAGTAGAAGCATCTTGTGCTTCTGATTTTCGTTAGGTGAAGGAGGTATCTGGAGGACCTCTCCCCACTCCCCTATTATCCCGCCAGATCCTCCTTTCCCCCAAATACCCTTGAAAGGCCGGCGACGTACCTGCAGCTGCTCTAGTGCTGCAGATACACGTGGGTGATGGTAATTATTTACCATCAAGTGCTGCAAAGTAGAAGAACTTACTTTCTCGTATACAATTTCTGACTGCCTGTTCTTCTCTTCGGCGGATAGCGCTGCGACACTGGATGCCACTTGCTCGCGAATTTGGACCTTAGCGGGGTCGGGTGTTCGGCGACTCATTGTGCTCTTGCTGTAACGTATTGTAAATAAACACATACATCGAAACATATGAATCCTCTTGACTTGCGGACCTTCTGCTCGCGAGTCACTACCGCCGAAAGTGTAAAGGCCACCGGGCCATCGGAATATCTACCGCGGGGGTTGGGTCCAACATCTTTAATGTTGACAATCCCGACATAACCAGTCACCGCCTTCGGTGATTGGCAGGAGTTAGCACATTTCCCCCACGTAAAACTAAAAATAATCCTTATGCAGTTAGCAAATTCCGTGGAGCTGTCGAAATTAAAGAAATGCTGTAATCTTATCTGGCCACGGCTGTGAGGCATTTCCATTATAGTCAAGAGGGGTGACAACGCATCTGTAACCTTCTTCGATTGAAGTTGTGTGTAAGGTGTCAATGGCACCTCCAAGTGGACAGTTAGCTCGTTGTTCACTTCAATCCAGAAAAAAATGGTAAAGATGCTTTACATATTTTAAATGTAATTAAATATTCCTTTCATGTTCTGTAGTATTGTTTAAAATAGAAAAAGCTAACATGCGTACCCTGTCCACTTAATGGTAAGTAGTTGGCCCATAGCTACCACCATTTATCCCCGAATACATCTATTATTCAAAATACAGAGGCATTGTCATCCCTTAGAACTAAATGGAATGCCTCGTTACCAGCAAATGGACGTAAATTGTTGTTCGGTTCAGTCTTTCATCATACGAACACAGCAGCTGCTGTTTATTATGCTCCTATTGTAAAAAAAAGGTAGAAGAGGGATAATGAGTTAGAATTAAACATATAGTACATAAGTCACTTGGGTTCGAGTACCCGGCGCCAGTACCTCTTGAACGGCAAATAAAATTTTGTGGAGAAACCTGCACGTATATGAAAAAATATTTTAAGGAGAAGTCGCAACTGAAGCCCAGCAAAGGCGTGTCCCTTTGCTGGGCCACAACATGTTTTTACTTTGATAAATATTGTAAGATTTTATCGATTGCCAAATTACTTACTTCTTTTATATAACCCTTCGCTCTTCTCGTTTCATAAATATAGAATTTGTATTCTTTTTATAAACGCAGTGTGTACTGTACGTATATACACATATTTTTTAGTCCCTAGGACTATTTTGTCACATCTATGTGGTTAATGTCAAGAAAGACCTGGTGTAATCCGAGACTAAAGTTAAAACTCAATTTGTAGCGAGTATAAATAAATGACAGCATGAAAACATCGGTCCTAAACTGGTTGATCGAAGTACCAAACAGTGGAAATGTAATAATTATTTAGGCGATCAAACGGCATGATGAAGCGTTAAATTATTAAGATATACAATTATAATAATTTAATAGAAGATAAACTAGATATAGGAAGTACTGTTTTTTACCCCAGCTATCGTATGACCGGACGCCGGGGTTAACTATGAGAACAAGACGTCAAATACCCTCTTAACTTGATTGTTAAGTAAAATTAAACGTGATAAAATCCGTAAATAATTTCATTTCATATGTGTAGTATTCGCCAAAATACAAAATATCTATAAGTAATTGAAATTTAAAAGTTTGATAGAATAGCCTCCTAAGAAGACTTTATATTAAAAGTCTTCATTATGAATTCAGGACTACAAAAACTTTGTAACTGAAATGTTTTCTATGTAAAATATTATATTATCAGTACCTAAAAAATTAAAAAACTTCTCGTTACTCTAATTCAAGGATAATTGCTTGAATAATACTCTTTGAGTACAGTTTCTAGAACAAAAAATAAAATCCATAAGTGTTACAAGCGATAATTTGTATTTCTATAACATGTTAATAAATTAATGAGTTCAGTACCTACTAGAGCATAAGTGAAACTGAAAATTTTAAGTAGAGATTTACGTGAATAAGGTTCTTTTAGAATTAAACAAATTACTAATGTACACCACGGAAATATTTTGTTGCACCAATTGAGGTTAGGGTTTTCTTTCACCACACCCATTCATATGCCAAAGTGTATATTAAATCAGCTCACTAATTCGGACATAAGTCGAATAAAGTGGCAGGCTTTTGAAATGTTAGTTTCAATGGCCAAGCATTTTTATTTCTAACAATATTTTTCGTTATCATCGTGTATGGGAAAAAGACCCATACTCACCGATATTGAATCTCACCACCATCCCTATCAGATAGCTACAGTAGGAAAGTCTTCGTTTCAGAGAGCACGAAGGATCAGTAAACATTTGGCCGCCTAGCTTCAGCATGTCAGGAAGTACTGCGCGACAACAAGCTTCGGGTTCCGCGCCTCCGTCACAGTGACCGAAAGAAGCAGAACACAGTCGAGCGAGTGTCTGATATATTACCCATACATCAGAGGAGTCACGGACAACATTGGCTATATTTTAAAGCGAGATTCGTTCAAAACTTTTTACGATGCCCTCCACAAGATGCAGGAGTGTACAAGCTTGATTTTGAATATGATCTATTTTATTAAGGGTAAACAAAAAGATCAATTTAAAGATGCGTGTTTAGGTGCTACCGCCTGCTTGGGATCCGGTAATTTATAAAATTAAACCCAAGAACAAGCATACCACTGTACGACCTCAAGATACCCTGAGATCATTCTGAGTAGATCGGACCAAAAATTATTAATTATTAAGCTGACGGTAGCCGGGTTAACTATGCCATCAGGACAGCAACCACTCAGCCCCTCTGTCACCCCGGGTACTGTAAAGCACCAGAGACGTCGGGATTTAAAAAAAATCTAATTAAACGCGATAAAATCCGAAAAGAATGGGTCAATTTCAATAATTTTTTTTTATTAAAATAAGAACTTATAGATCTATCTATCTAGGATACCGGTACTGCGCACACCAACCTGCCTGCACAATTTCCATGCAAATTTTCCATGCTTGACCCAAATATGATTGCACCAACAAAAGTTGCAAAGTTGCAATCATGGAAAGTAGTAAGAGATTTTGATAGGCTAATAAAAAGAACAAGACGAGAAAATTACAAAGAGTTATTAAAATTAAATCTTTATGTTAATTTACAATACATCTAAAATGTAAAATAGAGCTGCGTCGTGGATTTTTGCCGTCTCCAAAACTCTTCAAATTACATATTTGAGATATGGAATTTGCTTAACTGTACTTTACTTTAATTTTTATATTCAAAAATACCTAGGCATATTCGCTTAATCAAATAAATAAAACCACCTTAAATTTGGATACTTATCATGTCGATTATTTATGCCATGAATGATAACATGGGAACTGTTTACATCAACAATATCCGTTAGAACGACAGAGGAAGTAAGTATTAGGGCAAGAAAGAAAGAGATACAAAATCAAAGATTTTTTTACATCAGATGTAGGATAAAAATAAACAAATGAACTTACCAATTGTACGAGATGATTCTTGTAAAGCGACTGAGGTACTGTGATATCGCCATCCGTGAACATGAATATTATTAATTTTATGTGGTATCGTTCGAATAGAAACCCAAACAACCGAATCACGCTCAAACAACGTGTTCGTTGCTACGCTGCGCCATCTACGAGGACATATACGAATTAAAGAAAATGAAAGTTGTGATTACTTCTAATGTTGTCTTCACCATTTAAACGCGAATAACGATAAATAGATGGCGCTGTTTCCTACCTGTTCTTTTTCTTGACTTTTTTAAACAAAATTGTTATTTTGTCTTCATAATGGAAATAAAAATATCAAAATGTTTGTGGGATATATAAACTTTTCTTCACAAAGTCAATTTAATGTAAAGACATATGGTGAGCAAATCTTTTTAAGTGTCTGATAATACTTATAAAGATTTGCGAAGATTTTTAGAAATGTGGCCCGTTAGTTAACTGCAGCCAATCTTAAGCCATAACAATAAAAAGGGTACCATATCATTGTGGTCACGATAAGAAAGAGATAATCGCAATTAGTTCGTTTTTCAAGAAGTTTAAAGTGTTTAACTACTCTTGCAGAAGAGTTAGCTTAATGGACAGCCGTTACGCTGTGGCTTCCGCTTTAATTTTAGAGAACGCGAGTACCTGGGTTCGATTTCCACTGCCAGCACCACTAAAATTGTTAACAGCAAAATTAATTACTGAATTTACAACGAACTCAGCGTTGAAGGCAACATCGTAAGAAGAATTGCATATCTAAGTACAAATAAGCAATAGCTAAGCTTTTGCTGCTGCTCGAATGGATTCCGGTGTTGCAGATGTACGTGGGCGTGGGGGTGTTCACTTATCATCTGGAGAGCCGCTTGCTCGTTTGCCACCCTTTCCTATAAAAAGAAGTCCGCCAAGCTCACAAATATTGAGAGGACGCCTTTTGCCCAGTTGTGGGTTATTCGCAAGCCTTTACTATATTTTACTCTTACAATACGATATTGATATCATCAACACAGAACAACGGCATATTTCATCAAATTCTTAGGTCATACTTTTAAGCGTTTTTTTTTTCTAATTTCGAACACCTATGAGACTATAAAATATGTTCTATTTTCCTGCTTCACACTGTCACAGTGTAAAGTTAATGAATCATGCTTGCATGCATTCGGGATTTTCTTAGCACGTAAGACTATATGTTTACATTGTGCTATTTTGGTTTTTGATCAATAATCAAAATATCTGAATGAAGTTTTCTAGCATTTAAAGAAAAAACGAAAAAACAAAGATACTATGCGGTTATTAGGGTGACTATAATATCGTGGGAAAGAGTTCCCAAAAAGTCAATCTCGCCTGATCATCAACGTGGCTGGGATAGGACAAGTATCAGGCAGCTGCATCTCTAATACAAGGGCACTGTTATTGTACTTACCACTGCACAAATCACCCCACGCACTGGCTGGTAAAGCTGAAATATCTGTAAAGAAACCAAAAAAGATAAATAAAATGATTACCTTATTTGTTTTTAAATAATATAAGTTATTTATATGCGGTTTGTATTGGCGTGTTGGCGACAATGAAAAAAATAAACTACGCGCAGTTATTGAGTAGCTTGAAATTGTTCACTACGGAAGAAGTAAATCTAGATTTACGGTATACATTAGGGGTAAATAATCCAACGTGTTCTACAGTTGCACGTTGGTGGACCGTATTTGAACGTGGAAGTACATCGACCTCAGATGACCCTCGCTCGGGACGCCCTGCGACAGCAGTGATCGAAGAAATGGTTAAAAAACGTTGAAAGAATTTGTTTGAAAATCACGATACGTTTTATAGATGAAGAACGTTTCGACATTTCAACAACCAAGATTTCGACAAGAAGTTTAAATAACATTTTACAGGTTATTTGACTGCCGCTTTACTTTACTTTCAAATAAATAAAATGATTACCTTATTTGTTTTAAATAATATAAGTTATTTATATGCGGTTTGTATTGGCGTGTTAGCGACAATGAAAAAAATAAACTACGCGCAGTTATTGAGTAGCTTGAAATTGTTCACTACGGAAGAAGTAAATCTAGATTTACGGTATACATTAGGGGTAAATAATCCAACGTGTTCTACAGTTGCACGTTGGTGGACCGTATTAGAACGTAGAAGGAAGTACATGTACCTCAGATGACCCTCGCTCGGGACGCCCTGCGACAGCAGTGATCGAAGAAATGGTTAAAAAACGTTGAAAGAATTTGTTTGAAAATCACGATACGTTTTATAGATGAAGAACGTTTCGACATTTCAACAACCAAGATTTCAACAAGAAGTTTAAATAACATTTTACAGGTTATTTGACTGCCGCTTTACTTTACTTTCAAATAAATAAAATGTGAAACCTTGAAACAGCGTCATCGTTATGGCTCGTAAGATCTCGTTAAGGCATTCATAGCATAATATGCTAATCGCTAACAAGCCTTATCTAGATAAGGCCGAAGGAAATCCATTTTTCCGTACATCACGGCAAGGTTACATTATCGCGCTTGTATGATCAGCCTTGTCTGCTGAAGCCATTAATCTCGCCTTAATTGTTGGCTATTTTGTCTGAGAACCTCCGCGGAATATTAAGTCACAAAGATAACTAGTAATACGTGAATAATGTGAGAATGTTTAGTATTTCCGTGTCGTAGTCGCGTAAGAACATCTGCCACCTGTCTACCTCTCTTGGGTGTGGTAATAGTCGACGCCCTAAGGCCTTGTTGTTGTGACCTTGAGAATCACAAGACATCCAAGGCCTGTCAAAACTACTCGTCGCAGTTTTTCGATTAGAAGTCCCAAATTTTCTATGAGATTATGTAAGTAAAGTAAAGTTGCAGTGTGTAAGTGCCCACAGCTGGACAAAGGCCTCATACTCAAATATCTGAGAGGGTTTTGGAGCCGGGAAGGGCCTGACACGCTGCTCCGGTGCGGGTTGCGGACTTCACATATCCTATATACGAAATAGTAATATTTTTATTATTTCTCTGACATGAAAGTTTCCCGACGATGTTTTTCCTTCACCGCCGAGCACGTGGTAAATACACTCACTCAACTCACTTTAAATTGCTATTAACAAGTTAACAACCTAAGTCACTCCTATATGAAACTAAAGCGAGCGCCCTGATCACTAGGCTACCATGGCTCTATGGGATTTGCCTACATAATGGCAACTAGTTATCGAACAAAATGGCACATATATTATAATCAAATCGGAATAAACTACGATAAAAAATATCTTGAATTTGCATATAAAATACGAATAAAGCTTTTGCCTCGACCTATTATATCCATTGTCTATATTTCTTAAGCCTAACAGCGCTTTTGATTTAGGAAACTATAATAATATATCTTACGCAGTTGATAACATTCGGCAGTATTTTGGACCGAGGCGGTATTACTATACATTGGATATGGGAAATTGAAGAGGAAAGGGGAGAACTCCCTTCCCGTGAATGCGCTAATATTTATATCTTAATGTATTTCCGTGGTAGCCTAGTGGCCAGAACGCTCACTTTAGTTTCATAGAGCGCGAGTAACCTGGGTTCGATCCCAGGTGCCGGCACCACTAAAATTATTAATAGCAATTTTAAGTGCTGTATTTATCACGTGTTCTGCGGTGAAGGAAAACATCGTGAGGAAACCTGCATGTCTGAGAAATAATAATTATTATTTCGAGGATATGTGAAGCCCGCTAACCCGCAAAAGCGTGGCGGGCACTTCCTGGATCCTAAACCCTCTCTGATACTAGTATTTGAGAAGGAGTCCTTTGCCCAGCGCTGGGCACTTACAGGCTGCTACTTTACTTTACTTTGTACTTATTTCAGTTCAGTTAATTGGTACCCAAAAATAAATAATTTTAATGTATTTCATAAAGCCACAATAGCAGAGTGGCGTTAGTCGGAACTTATGTACGACTTGTATCGTGGGCTTACCACATCATCCCAATAAGCTCCGGTGAAAAATGGGGTTGAATAGAACTAAACTAAAAATGTCTAGATCCCAGGGTGACAACATCCAGTCCTTCACCAGGAAATGTCCTTGTGATCAGAATTATCTAGGAGATCATAATTATTTAGGAGGATTCCACCATGGAGTCGAGGTCAGAGGGGAAAATATTATTACTACATTGTTATTTTCGTTTATTAAATTTATTCTACCGTTGAATGTTTACTTGACGAAGTTTTACGGTTCTTTGTTTACCGGATAATAAGTGTGTCATTCAGAACTTTTGTTACCTGCTTTCGGACGCTTAAGTGTTTTGGATCCTTAGCGACTTTTAACAAAAGGCAACCTGGATGTTTTGGGAACTCTGTTATGCAGGATATTTGAAACTTGAAATATTTTGACGGTCTGGATGATACCTTTCTCTGTCATTAGAGATAAGTATAAATCCAGCTTTATGTTTATTTACTAAAAGTTATTTTATTATATTAGTAGCTGAACCCTGTCACGCTTCTTACCGACTATTTTTGTAAGTACTGAATATCTTTCTTTTCGTTCTTAACCTTTCCCGTGATAAATCGAATATACCCTATGAATTTGATCTCAATCGATCGAGTCAATGAGGGACAAACAAACAAACGAACATTTACATTTTTTATTCGTACACTTGGTTTTTTATTTTATTATCAACTATTTATTATTTATGTTAATTATTCATAATATTTCATTACACTTTTTACACTCAATTAAGTCGAATGCTCTACATAGGCCTGTCCAAGAAAAGCGCCACAAAGGCGCCACCGTTATCTTGCAGGGTTTGCACATATTCATCACTCTGGGCAAGCCAAGGGATGGTAAGCGCAGTGCCGGCAACCTTAATCGAATCTCGCGTTGCTGCTTCCCTTCGTCTGTTAGATTTGGTTTGCACAAATTCTGATGGATTTTTCAGGATGGATTTATTTATCAGGAGAGGTTGGAATTTTAAGAAAAAGACGGTATTTTGCTTCATATATTATTTAATTTTCTAGTTATTCTATATAATGTGTTCAAAACTACAAATCATTAAAATTATGATACTCTGGAACTACCTTTAACTTAACAAAATTGAGCTTAAATAATTGACGGCTTCGTTAGACGCATGCTAAGCGTTCAACTTTGAACTTTGTTTCCCTCGGCTCCGCAATGCGTACAACAATTAACATGAGCCGAGACAACGCCCGTGGTTACTACACGTTCACGCTTGTATCGTTGCGTTAGCAATGCTATAAGGTGGTAGAAAGAGGTCCAATATGTCTAACATGGTCCATTTATGAACGGATATTAGAATGGGAATTGCCCATTCTTATATTTCCTCAAGAATAATTGCTTCAGACACACGTTTGAAATCAAATTATAATTTAAGGATTGGAATGGAATTTTTGTTCCCGACGACTTAAAAAGCAATGTTTAGTTATTATTTCATAGTAATATTATGATATCTCATATGATTCTGGAATTCTAAGAATTTTGAATAAAAAACCGAAAAAACAAGGAATAATCAACGAAAAATTATGAACTTGTGTAGTAGTTTTTTGTGCACCTACTTGTATCTTATTTATATTTATTTATCTATCTACATATCTAATAATATATTATTATGTATTCATATATATTATTTTATATTAGTTACTTAATTTATTTAGTTAATTGATACGCCTGCTACTGCTATCCCACCACCCCATCCATGGGTTGACTGACAGAGAAGGTCAACAGTAAGTTTAAGTCCGCCCTTGATACCTTATACTTTAAAGGTGTAAAAAATTTTATTAAATAAAATAACAATAAACATATTTCACGGCGTACGAGCGTAACCCAAGAAGACATAAAAAAAAATTTGGACTTATGTTTAATCTCTTTCTGTCGTTATTCATTTTGTCAGTTTATCTCCTTATAGAGCTATTCGTCGAGTAATAACTCGCTGATAATAACAGCACGTCAAGATTAATAACTCGATTAATGTCAAGATTCGTTAGGTTAATCAAAGTGAAGCAAGAGCGCGCCATTAACCTCATCTGCTCGCTCCGTGCGAGTACGAGACGATTGTTCAAGTCGTATCTCTAAAATGCAAAATGACGAACACAAAAGATTGACGTATCTCAGTTTTTAAAATAACTATCTTAATTTTAAAGGTGCCTCTTAATTGGATTGTTAGGATATAATTAGTTAATCTTATCACAATGATACTGCTGTAAATGAGTTCACGTTTACAGCAGTATCATGTCTATAGTAATATATAAAAATTGTATAGTGTTTGAATGGATTTATCTTAAAAGCAATGTAACTGATTTTGATGTAACATTTTTTTAAATACACTGTAAAAGTTATATTACAAAATCACACTTGTACTAGTTCCGTTTTTTTCTTTATTTTTATTTAAGAGACCATATTTATCCCGTAAGTATGAAATATATTTTTTTAATTGTCCCTTTTGTGATATCTAAAGTGATGGTATCTGCTTCCGAAACAGTAGAATCGAGTGGATCCCTTAGGTGGAAGATTACAAATTTTCGAAGTTTTCGAAGATATGTACAACTTGCAACGTTGGCCTGAACGCTTAGACGGTGATAAGCTCACCACCGGTCGCGTTGTCCCAAATACGCACAGGATGAGTTGTAAGGACTATGAAGATGAATAGACCTCTAACCAACCCCCAATATTGAGTGACAATAATTCCTTGGCAATTCCAATCAATAATAATCGCACGACACCTTTCATTTTAATATATCGCATGAAGTTTATAATCATAGAAAAGTCTTTCCAGAGAATTCGCATCATGTAAAAAGTTGATAGCATTATTTGTTTCATCAATTTTTCTTTACAGACGCCGACGCATGTGTTCACCGAATGTTCACTGTTTCTGATAGTTTGCACGGTGGCGGCTTTTAAAAGATAACAAAAAAAAAAGGCGGACCCGTTAAACTTCTACAATGTGCCACACAGCAATGTTTATAATCTATGTGTCAAATGCATAAAATATTCATAAAATCTTGTGAATATTTTTATTAATATGAGAGTGACGAACGAGATACTCGTGGACAATTACTCAGGATGAATCCGAGAGTGCTAGAATATTGTTTCAAATTGTTAAATTGTGGCTAAATGACAGGTAGATAAAGTTAATTTAATTTTTTTTTTTTTTTTTTTTTCCCTGGATGGAAAATGCTGTACGCATACCCTGTTGCTGGCCGGTAGGCCAGCAACTGGGTATCGAACTCAATCCCTGAAGGAGGACCATACCGACTAAAACCATCCACACGCTGTTAGCCCGGAGGCTTTCACAGCCTCATCTGAATTGACTCGCGAGCAGATTGGCCCGCGAGTTTGGCGGGATGACGATTTATTTTAATGGCGCGCGGATTTATACGCGGAAGGATAAGACAAAATAGTGGTGCGGAGACCGGTGAACCCTGACAAACCGACGCGACAGACCCCGATCGTGAGACGCTCCGGCAAAGTGTATATGGCTGCTTCTAACCCTAGGGGCGAGCACACGTATGCGGAACGAAGTCGCTAACGGGACCGCCGCGTAGCGTGCGCGGGACACGGACGGCACTCACTAGTAATGGCTCGCGATTGAACGCGGGAAAAGTGGTAGAGTCGAAGTAGGGACCCGCTGATGCGGGGCCACTAACGACCCATTGCGAACTAATGACTCATCCCGCTGCGAAACACTCCGGCACAGTGTCATGGCTGCTCAAACCTGGGGGCGAGCACACGTATGCAGGAGGCTAATAGTGGCGTGAAGACCTATGACCCTGACAAACCGACGCGACAGACCCCGATCGTGAGACGCTCCGGCAAAGTGTATATGGCTGCTTCTAACCCTAGGGGCGAGCACACGTATGCGCGGGCGAAGTCGCAAACGGGACTGCTGCGCGGCGTGCGCGGGACAGCCGACACTCACTGCTTAATAAGCTCGCGAATATGCGCGGGAAGATTGAGGCGCGGCGACCAACGGCCCTGACTAACCGACACGACAGAACCCGCTTGTGAGACGCTTAGCACAGTGCCTACCCGTGTGCGGAGCGAAGTCGCAAACAGAGACTGCCGCGCAGCGTGCGCGGGATGGGATAACTCTCACTAAATAATAACTCGCGAATACGCGGGAAGATGGAGGCGCGGAGACCGACGACCCTGACATGATCTACGCGACAAATACTGAGTACGAGACACTCCGGCACAGTGTCATGGCTGCTCAAACCGAGGGGCGAGCACACGTATGCGCGGGGCGAAGTCGCAAACAGTACCGCCGTGCAGTATGCGCGGGCGACGGGCGGCACTCACTTTAATAACACGCGGACAAAGACGCGGAAAGACAATAGGGCCGAGTAGGCACCCGCAGGTGCGGGGCCACTAACGACCCATTGCGAACTAATGACTCATCCCGCTGCGAAACACTCCGGCACAGTGTTTATGGCTGCTCGAACCGGAGGCGAGCACACGTGTGCACGGAGCGACGGCGCAAGCGGGACTGGTGTGTTTTTTTGTTAATTTAATTATGTATCCATATGACTTTAAATGTATATATGGCTGATCCGAATAGTGCATGCAACAATGAGGGTGACATGTTCAGTACATACGAACAGACCCTCCATTAAATAAAGATTTAAAAAAAAATACTCAGGATGCCGTAGTCAAAGGTTCTGATTTCAGTGCTAAATATTTTTGACATTTAGATTTGTAAATTCTTGTCATAACTTTTGTACTTAATAAGCGCTTAACGAAACCTAGGTACATACAAATAATACAAATGATGTATAGAGATGAGATTTGCTACGTAACTATGATGCCCAAAGGTTATATTACATTGTCCTAAGTGTATGCGCAGACACGGAGGCACTCACTCTTCCTTCCCTTCAGGTATCCAATGCATCGTTTATGGAGTCGAATGCAGTTTCCGAGAAATAGGACGCATCACAACACAACCATACCCGATAACCAATATTTTTAATAATAAATTTTGTATTGTGAAGATAAAATTGTTTCCGTCTGCGATTTAGCTCCGCCCACGACGCTAGATTCCTTCCAGTCTTTCATGTCAACTATACGATGATTATGTCGAGTGGCTGTTGATTTTGTAAAAGCTGAATTATGATGATGATTTTATAAAAACACCGTTCAGCGGGCAAACAGCACATCTATAATAGATGTAATAAGTACGTAGTAAGATAGAAAACTGACAATGAATGCAATTGTATATTTCATAAACGATTTTGATTTTATTTACATAAATTTCTCTTCAGGATGCTTCCTGACATTGTATTTCACTATTTTAGGCCTCACATTTTTTTAATAATTATTTCATCGTCCATCGAATGACGCGACATTTACCTAGTTGACCTTGGCGACTCTCACGACTATCACCGAAAACGATGTAATGATGGATTGTTACTTTCTAAAACGCCACAAAATACTTTTAAAATAAAAAAATACGACTTAGAGACCTTCAAGAAAAGAGCTTATTCCTTCCTTAAAGGCCGGCAGCGCATCTGTAGCTCCTCTGGTGTTGTGGATGTTCGTGGGCGTTGGTGGTCACTTACCATCAGGTGAGCCGCACGCTCGTTTGCCCCCCTTCTTCTATAAAAAAAAATGTCAGTATGATAGTAATAAAAGGAAAATAAATGTTTGTCCCCCCTGGTTCACTTTACTTATCACGAGATACGACAAAAAATATTTACCTACTTAAAACAAACACTGCACCATCTACATAGCGTCGTGGTGACTCATATCCTTTTTCTGATAATGCTCCCATATTTGCCACAATCGCCACGCTTAGCTTATGGATTGGCGATAGCTGTACATTAGAAGTGTACAGTACATTAGATGCTGCTGCTTGCCTAGAAAAGATATATCTGACATATTATATGAGAGTATAATATACAGGTATACTTTTGTCTCTGGGAGGTCCCGAATTTTTTCGGGAATTTCTTTTATTTATCGTAAAATACGACCATCATGGAATGTCCTTTGTCTGCATTATTTGTACCTTAGCTTTCTTATTAGGGAATTGTACCGGTTTCGCAAGGACTGATCTTCAATATACAAACAATATTCAATATGCAGGTGTCTATCAGTTATACATGGACACTTCGTTTATATACTGAACGTTATATACGAAACGTTCTAAATGATGTTGTAACCCACATTGAAATCCATGAAGAAGTTTAAAACAAATGAGCCAATATTGTTTCACCAGTACCTGTGTCTATACCTGTACCTATTTTTTTAAATTTTCTAGTCATAAAGTAGAATTTAGTTAAAGAACTATCAAGTGTGCTATTATTATTTTTATTAATATTATTAAAATAAACACAAAATTCACTATGTACTATTGGCCACAATTTAGGGTAGAGATCTGCTACTGACTTTTGGCTATCCATGTTTGAATTTTACTTTGAGATCATCTTTTGAGTCCAAGTGTTGGCAGTAAAGTAATAGCCGGTAAGTGCCCACAGCTGGGCAAAGGCCTTCTTCTCAAATATCTGAGAGGGTTTTGGGGTCAAGAAGGCCCGCCACACTGCTCCAGTGCCGGTTGGCGGCCTTCACATATCCTCGAAATAATATTTTTCAGACATGCAGGTTTCTTCACGATGTTTTTGATATACATTTTTCGAAGAAAGATCGGTACTGAGACCTTCTTTCGGGGACCTTCAGAGAACTAACTCACTTCCATGTGCAGTGGCGAGCGCTGCTGAACATCATCATTTTCAAAGCTGACCCAACAATCGGCAATTCGATGAATTGTTTCTAATCTTATTGATTGCTCTAATAACGTAATGGAGCGACGTAACCAGGCGTACGTTACATTTTTTGGCAACGAAATGCAGACAATAAATAATATACTGTACATCGAGTACATTAGGTACTGCTTGTTTCAAATGTGCTACGAAACCCTTATGACGCCCTGTCATTAGTGGAGCACCTCGATTGCAGCAGAGCAGCTGTCAAAATATCAGAAACAGTATTTCCTTATCTTGACAAACTTTTGCATTTTATTAAATATATATTGCCCCCCGGTGTCAGTTTTCAAATATTTAGTAAATAATAACTCTTGATGAATCCTTCTTCTTCTATAAATCGAACGTATGATAAGAGTGAAGCTTCGTTATTTGTGAGAGTTGAATTCGCATATTGATATTTCAACGTCTTTTTTTTTCTTATTCTTTTTTTGCGCAGAATTATTACTGCCGGAAATTTTCTGATGATATCTGCCGATGTCTTGTGATGAAGAACATCTTTTAAAGAATTGACTGCCGATAACATTAATTCCTCGCCAATTGTGTGTGGTTTCATTGCTTCTGCTTTTTGGAAAATTTCAATATTTATTAATAACTTAGCTAAGTCGTATCTATTGCGGATTTAAAAACGTTGAAAATATCTTAGTTAGAAATATAAATAATTTTTGTATATCGTTAAAAAAATGCTATTCAGTTAAATGGATAAAAGAAACGTCAGAAAAATAAATGGCTGTATATTTTCTAAAAGCACTAATGGAATTTCAGATAAACTTTCACTTTGAAATTTTGTTTCCCGTGATTTTCCTTTTTTCTACATTCCATAACTAAAGTTATCACTAATTCTTTATCAGAGCGTTATTACCAAACAGTATCCTTTTTTTTAATTTGTCTATTTCAAATTGATGAATGACATAAGTATATTATTTATATATACCGTGGCGGCCTCCAGATATCCTTGAAATATTTTTTTTTCATTTCTCAGACATTCACGTTTCCTCACGATGTTTTTTTCGCCGCCGAGCACGTGGTAAATACAGCACTTAAAATTGCTATTAACAATTTTAGCGGTGACGGCCCGAACCACTGTCTACCACGGCTCAGCTTTCGGCATAGGCAAAGTGTACGCCTGCAAGTGTGCCACTGCTTGGCATAGGCCTCCTCTCAATATTTTAAGAGGGATTCGAAGCCGGGAAAAGTCAACTACGCTGCTCCACGGATCGGTACATTACATGTCCTGGAAAAAATTATTGTTTATTATTTCTAGGAAATGCTTATTTCTTTTCTTATGTCCGTGACAATAGACGGGCAGCAGTGTTTAAGCGAGAAGCCACTTTTCACTTTGATGTTGCTGTCTGCTGTCGCAAACCCAAGTTCTGGCAGCATAATAATATGTCTCCTGTAGAAGCGACTCACACTTGGCTGTTTTTTGATTATTTAATGTTTTATTTTAGAGGTTTTAGTATGATCACGCTATATTTAAAGCTTAATTTTTGAGAAAGAGATATGACACTCACATATACTGTAACACAATTTCAACCGGCTACCTCTTACAGTTCAAAATATACGGGCCTTTAAAGGTAGGACAGACGGACGGCCGTACAGACGGCGTGGGCTCAGGAATAGGGCTCTCGAACGGACCCCAAAGAATAACACAGTATTGTTTTATCGGGCAATAACTTCATAGGGAATTGTTGTAAAATAATTTTATGGCATAGCGTATAAGAGGCCAAGAAAACCCATGCAAAATCTCACAGACTTATGATGAGAGCTCTCTTGCGTGAGTGCCAGCAATGTACTCACCAACTCAACGTGGTTAGTATGAACAAATACTCCATGCATGATATGCTCGCTATTATAGAAGCTTTCGAGAAAAGGCCAGCAAATGTCCAGCAGTGGACTTACACAGCAGTCTGTAGCAGATGAGGAAGAAAGTAAACGAAAAAGAAAGTAAAAAGTACGACTGTTTTTTTTTCACTTCGATTTCAAATAACGCTCTTCTCAAATACAACTTATCAAACCCTGTAATCCGCTTGACTTCCGTATAAATACGAATTGAGTTAATATCGTTTAATCTTTAATGGAAGGCAGCGTTTAGAAAGCATAAAATGGATGATTTAAAGGCAAACCTCCTTGGGCTTGACTGGAAATTTGCAAGTGCGCTCGACTGAAGCGTGTGGGTTTTATAGAGACAAATAATTTTATAAGTAGATTTATGGGAAACACGTCTAGAATTATATAAAAAAATATTGAATTGTTTTTATAAGTCAATTCTTACCATCTGTCAAGTGTAATATCCCTCTACAAGATACAGGAGTGTATAAGCTTGATTGTGAATGTGGTCTCTCTTACAAAGGTGAAACTAAAAGATCTGTAACGGACCCGCGTAAAAGAACACATAGCTGATGTGGACAATCGACGCTCCAGGAATTCTGCAGTCTATAAATGATTACATCAGATTTGGAAGACCACAAGTTTTCGCAAGAAAACACCGATATCCTACCAAGGAGGATTCGCGAGGCTATTGAAATCAAAAACATCCTGATTTAAATAGAGAAGATGGCTGGATGCTACCACCGGCTTGGGATCCAGTAATAAATAAAATTAAATCTAGAACCAAGATGCTGTGAGACATAGTCGGAGGTGGCAGATTCTTACTCCGATACGACACGGCGATATTGTCCTACAGATATTGAGAAACCGTTAAATTAAACGGCACTGAGCACGACACAGATGCAAAAGCCAGCTGTTGGCCTGCCTGTGCGACATAGAAATAAAATCACAATTATAGAGTAATTGGCAAAGTGCCGCATTAGTCGAGTGGTATACTCGTATTTAGATTTCAATGAACGCGTTCCCATTAACTTTCAACACTTAATTTTAATACAGCTTCATTTACAAGAGATCTTAGTGAGTTATCAGTTTCTTTTCATTTTGTAGGAACAAAAAGAATTTTTATGAGAGATTATTACAAGGGTATTATTTATTCTATATTGTACAGTTTTCCAGGCCATTAAGGAAAATAATTGAGAATGGCATTGAGTGTTCGCGAGTATATATATAAGTATAAAAATATGTATTTAGTTTGGACATTCCAATTTCCATACAAAGTGTTGTTTCTATCGCGCATTGCAGTTGAACTTCTAACCTTATGCAATAATTTTATTGTTCTGACGCTCACTCTGACAGTGACCAGCAGTCTATGTATGTATGTTGACTTTTTTTTAACATGTTTCTTTTTTAATTATACCATTAAATGAGTAAAATTTTTACTTATTTTCTTTTTTCTTAGGGATAAAGTTGAGTCTAGTGTCAAGATAATCGTAGAATACCGGAATCTTTATATACATAATGTATAATTTTTAAGAGAGGCCATTATTGTTGTAGTTGTGAGTTAGTATATGAATGCATAGTCGTTAATAGACGATTGGGTGGCTGAGATGTAAAAACACAAACGTTACGTCCGTTATGAGAAGTTGAAGACGATGAAGTGGAAAATACAGTGTACTTAAAGGGAGAGTGAGTGTCTCTGTGTGCATACATTTAATTTGCAGCACTATATATAATATTGGGTTCTACACAGTTGACAACTGCCGATAGTATACGGAAATTGACGCCGTGGCCGACACGGAGGAATAACTATATTTCCTCAAGCATATTATTGTTATATCTGATCAAGAGTAAACACTAGTAACTTAAGTGAATAAAAACTTCCTACGCCACCAAAATGCCGCAGTGAATTTAGACAATGGTGATCTTAAAGGATCCCTTTATGCCGGTTTATGGCTTCTTTACGATCCTGGCAAAGGTGTGGCTGCAGAGGTCTCGCTCACCGAGTTCTTTGTTTAGCGTTCAAACGAGGCAGGGGGCGCCGGCGTCAGCTGTCGTCACGCAGGGCTGACCAACGTTAGTCGGGCTTCGAGCGTGGTGGCCGTTGGACGTGTTATTACGTCCCTTCGCAACAAAACTTTCTTACGTCAATTCAATGGATATAACCTAATACGACGCGAGTTTTCGCAAAGTTGCAACTAAAATGTGAATTTGTTCTTTCATTACAAACACGAATGGCTGGTTAACATACGTGTTTTGTTCAACGTGACGTGTTGAAGTGCCGATGATGTGAATTTATTTAGTGAATTGTGTTGAAAAAAAGCAAATATGAGTATCCAAAAATGCCTCTTGGATAACTCCAGCAGGATGATAAAGGCAATGTCGACCGCTAAGTCGAATAATAATGAAGTAAAAACGGTAAGTTATTAGTAACGCCATTCATTGTATTATTCTGCATGGGCTCCGTTTCAGTCATTTAATTTTATAGGTTATCTTTCCCTAACTGTGACGACTTCAAAGGTTAACAGCACGTGAAGCTATTATTAGTTATAATTGACTGTTAAACGGAACGTTATTGGTTATAAATGTTATTATATTGACGCAGTCGATAGGTCTGTTTGTTTGCGCATGAATTTTGTTGCATTTCAGTACATTAGACATACGTATTATACGGAAATTAAGTGCGATGTTTAGACGTCGCACCATGCAATAATTTTAAGTGTAGGCTGCGAATTTATTATTGCTCTCAGTCTGGGTTTGATGGTGACCCATAAAATAAACATACCCTTGAGTGCTTTTCATATTATTCCTAGACTTTAAAACGAATCACTGATTAGATATTTTAAATGGGGAAGTTGTTTATAGTGATAAAACTAATCGTTATGCACGAGTACTTAACTAGTTACCTATTTCCTTCATAACTGCAATTGAAGTGTAGTTTTTACGCAATTGATTTTTTTTTAAATCTTCGAAAATACAAATAATTATTTTATACAATGTAGTTTCAAAGTGTTACAAAATTATAATATTATCTCATAGGTACATAAAATTTGAATAAATTACTTCGAATGTTATCCGTCAACATCATCTATATCTGTCCACGATAGTTCACATCTGAGCATAAGCTTCTACTGGCTTAAAATGTTAAAGCTAAGCTTCTTCTTCGTCAGCCCATTTGAGTCAACAATTGAACGTAGACGTCTCTAAGAAAGCACCACTAAAAGCCGGTAGCATATCTAAGAAGGTTTGCCCGTAACTAATTATCACGCAGGGTAAACGGGTTCGTGAGAACAATGCCGGTATTCTCGTACTAAAGATACTGCGTGAATATATAAAGATAATTAAGCGTGGTAGAGCCAAGCGGTGGCTTTAGCAGCTGCTCGAATGGGCCGGCTCGACCGGATTGGTACCACGGCCTCGCAGAATACCGGCGTGAAGTAGAGGCATCTTTTGCTTCTGCGTTTCGTTCGGCGAATGAGGTAACCGGAGGCCCACACCCCCTCCCTATTCCCCTGCTCTTCCCTACCGTCTCCCAAATATGCTTAAAGACCGGCAACGCACCTGCAGCATCTATGGTGTTGCAGATGTATGTGGGCGACGGTAATCACTTACCATCAGGTGAACCGCTTGCTCGTTTGCCGTCTCTTCCATAAAAAAAAAAAACTGCACCCATCAATAACTTGTGAGTTTGTGCCCGAAGTACCTACCTATTCCGATGTAATTTCCGCCTGCTATCATTCAGACCGGATCAGCGTCCGTTAGTCAGCACTGCACGGCGTGCAGGCACACCGTACTTTTCGCAGTCCGTATCTTAATGACTGCGAAACAATACGGAAAGTTCGTGCCCGCCATTCATGTTTGACTATAGTCGTTGTACCAACCTAAGCCATTAGCATATTTGGAATAATTAACAAAAATAATAAAAACAGTGTTAGAAAAGTGTTAGTCATATAAAAATAATTAGGAGTTTACTACGTTGCTACTACAGTCTTAGCCATTTGCCTGCCGCCAAACAACAGTGCGATTACTGCTGTGTTCCTATTTGAGCCTGTGTAATAATCGGATGTGCAGCATTCCATCTTATTCCACAGGGGTGGCTAAGTATTTATACCCTTCTTCGATTGAAGTTATGTGCATATTTCCATTGGCTGCAGTAGGCACTTACCATCAGGTGAACTGGTAACTCGTTTGTTACTCCAATCCAATAAGAAAATCTAAGTCTGATATATTTTCCGCTATCAAAAAAGCAGCACTGCAGCCTCTGCATGCTGAGTTGGAGACTATTTGGTACTACATTTATGGTTCTGTTTTTCTTTCTTTCTATGTTTTTTGTTTCTCAATTGTTAGTGGTTTTAAGTAACTACTTTACCCGTGCCCTCTTTAAGGGATGAATTTTCAGAATAACTTTCTTAGTTCCACCGGTCTAGGCTGTGTTATCTGTCAGTCAGTATTAGAGTTTTATTAAGTAAAGAATCTTCTTTTACCTAATATCTATTAAGTAGATATTATGGACAAGATCCACTCTGGGGTAAGTATATGTTCAACAATGAACTTGTCACGTGCTGTAACTGACAATAATGATGCTGACATTATTTTTTACTACTTTTGGTCCTGCTGACTTTGTTTTCTAAGTCAATGGTTTGCTTGGATTTTTTCTGTCTCTCCCTAAATCAGTATTAGGTAAATAGTTTAAGGGACTACAGCTGCTCGCCACCGCATTGTCCATTTTAGAGCCTGTTACCATTGCGACATTCTATTTACCCGAGCGTAAGTTCTTGCGCGATCTCTAATAATGAATATGTGTTTAAGTGCACTTGCGCATGCATTCGCATGTGCGTGATCCGGCTTAACATTAAGCCAAAAGCTGCCACGGCTTGCAATGGTAAGAATTTCTTTAAGAACGTGTCGCTGGGGTTGTGCGGTACGAGGAACAATGCAATACGCTTTGTTTCTTTAAACGACAGTTCGCTTATATGTTTTTAAGCTAGAGTTTGTACTTTCGGAATGCATGCGGTGTGCCTTGTGAGGTAATGATGGAGTCCTTAGCGTTTCCATTTGGTCGCCGGAATTGAGCCATCGACCACCCCTACATACCCGTGGGTATGTTAGTATCAAAATAACAGCAACGAATTGCCAACCTGTCACATTTAAATCCCCCGCACAGTGTTTTGTCAAAAGTGAATCTTTCACGCCAGTGTAGTGAATGTTTACTAACTATGAGCCCGATGACATGAAAATGTAAACTCCATCAAAATGCGTGATAACTATCTAAAATATTGCAGACTTTGAATATCGCGCAACGAGCACAAGCGTCTATCGTACGAGGTAACAAAAACATAGGAAATTAACGAGCAGCTTAATTAACACTAGCAAGTAAGCAGGCTGTAATATGTACTAGTTAATTATTGGCGTCTTGAAACAATAGAACTATATGTATTATGATCTCACACCATTCTCTCCTAACAATGGATTATTTTACTCTGTTATAAGTTCATGGTCTAAGAAAGAACTAAGGCTATTCTTGAGTAATGGGTATATGAATATGTGAATCTTTTTTCCCCAATACGTACGTACGTACGAAGTACGAATGACAAATCAAGTGCCTAGAAAGGCCATTGCACGATTTATGTTAACGTTCAAATAAAAATCTTTTTATAATGAACGAGATTTTATTAATTTCTATCCACATTTTGTAGTCTATCATCATTAGAACTGGTTTCAATGGCCTTCTATAATCAAACTGGATATGCAAGTCTGATATATGCACTTCTACGTGAATGTGACCTTAAAATTTCATAAAAATATTTATGAACGCACACGGTTTCTGTGATAGCGGCTTAAGAAACGATGAATGAGAATTTCTTCCCATGCGTGTCGTAATAGATGACCCCCACTAAAGAAATGTCTTTTGAAAATTTTGAAATCATAATATCATTTTCGGTAGGAGCCCCGGCGACAAAGCTCGCCACGCAACCCTTTATACACTGCGCCGCGCGGTGCCAAATGGAATTTTTAATCTTTTACCCACTTTTGGTAACAGGCACGAGTGCTTAGGGAAGGGAATTGTCGGTAGTGTACGTTTCACCGTTCCCTCCACGGCCGAATTATGGTCGAGGCATGAACCACGTGGACCGGCCGGTCCTGACTCCATGCCTAGAATGGAATTGCGTCGGAGGCTCTCTGCCGAAGAGGGGCCGGCGCTGATGGGGTCTCCCGTGGCCCTGCCTATATGCAGCGAAGGAGGAGCGCCGAGGGATTTTAGTCGGTGTAAGACCGACTTAACCCGTCCTTGCCCATTTGTACTGTCTGTATTTTCCCCGCGCATAAAGTAAGACACGGATACGCTCGACGTTACCGCTCCAAGTTCAGTCATCTGGTCAAATAGCCTGCGTTCATGTGGTTTGTTCATTTAAAAGTTGTTCATCTATCTATCATATATTATACCGTGTATTATATTTAAGACTGTTAATTTCCTTAATTATACTTGAAAGGAGCCGTGGTGGCCTAGTGGTCAGGTCGCTCAGTTTAGTTTCATAGAGCGTGAGTGAGCTGGGTTCGATCCCCGGTGCCAGCAATACTAAAATTGTTAATAGCAATTTTCCCGGCCCTTCCCGGCTCCTAAACCCTCTCTGATACTAGTATTTGAGAAGGAGTCCTTTGCTCAGCACTGGGCACTTACAGGCTGCTACTTTATACTTGAAATATTATACTTTCGCGGCAGTTTTAAAGTAAAATATTTTCCTAGACAACGCATTTCTGTTTTAGTACACACGCAACAACGTATTGATTGTCGCAGCCGTTTTGTTTAATAAGTGTTTTACTACAACGTCGACACTATTAGTGGAACGACGTCATTTGATTAAAAGCTCTCAGTTTCGTTCGGCCTTTTAGTAAATTGCCTAATTAAATAAGGTACAGGCCGGTGACCGATAACGAAAACTATTAGCCAGTAAAATAATACCGGTCAAACGCACGTCAGATTTTCTTACCGAAAGTTCTGTACGACATTGAAAGAAACTCATCAGAAATTTAAGTTGAACTTTATTAGACAATAGGCTAGTAAGTTTCATACGTAGTAACAATTGGACAGTAAAAATTGCAAAAAAACAAAACAATGTGTTGATCGATTCAGCTTTCAGACAAGCGCGTGACACACGTGTTTTGTCATGTGATGGACGTTAAATTGTTCTTGTCTTATTACTAATCAGTCATCCTTGAGGCTAAAAATGATAAACTTATTTTAATAAAATGTTGTCCTTTTAGCAAAACAGAATATTTTTTTGCAAATAAAGAAAGGTAAAATTGCCTTTAAGCATAGTTTAGGACATGATTGAGTGACGACCTGCACAGTGGGAAGTCGTTGGGTTCAGATGGCTCATAACCATGCTTTGTTGCAATTTTTAGGAGCAGGGGGGAGGGGATGGAAATGTTTATTTTATTTATTTATTTAAACTTTATTTGCACATTACAGAACTAAAAAGCGGACTTAATGCCAAGAGGCATTCTCTACCAGTCTACCATTAGATTCAATGTGCAGCATGGGTGCATATTTGATAGGCTGTAATTATGAAGAAGATAGTAGCATTTTGCAATATAAGTTAGGTAGACGTTCTTCATAAACTAAGTTTAATTAATTTTAGCTTCGTCGATTTATTTTTCTCCACATTTGTTTTCTAGTGTCTTTTACATTTTAATATAGTATCTATTCAGTACAGAATCTTAATTACTGCAGGAGCAACTCGAAGTTTCATAAAGCACTCATAAACTTTTTTTACTATCGACGCTCCGGAATAATGTAAATACAGAAGCGTCTTGTGGTTAAATCCTCTTAATTAAGGATTGCATACCAACACTTTATTTAATGTTAAGTCTTAGACACAAACTATTTTATGACTGCGCTGACATGCACACTCTGATACGCATTACGCTATGCATTCAAGCTTGAGATAAACTAGAAACAAGTTAGCCACAGAAAAAAAAAATCTGTTAGAATTACAAAGTTGTTAAATTAATTTCTCCTCCTTTGAATTGGTTCACTATCTTACTACTTAATATTATAAATGTGAATCTTTGTTTGTTTGGATGTTTCTCTTTCAATCCCGCATGAAAGACGGAAACGATATTGATGAAATTCGGTATAGTTGGGTACCTTGAAGCGTGGAAAAGGACATAAAGGCTACGTTATAAAGTTAGTACTTTATATATTAATAATAAGTAATGATATACTGGCTGAATTCCATCACGGCGAAATTTTCGATTGATGAAAAGGTAATTCTCATACTAATTTTATTATTCATATGTCTAAAAGAAGGTTTAGGCAAACTGTGGGAGACATGCGGTCGTACAAACAGATCTATTAACCTATAATTTGAGTGTTGCACAAGTATTAAATTAAGCTTTGATTTATGCTTCTGATTATTTTTGTATGTATATATGATTATTTACATATATAGGTATTTGTATATATTCTTACCACCACTCAGTTAGCAAGACACACGAAATCCTATTTAGGATTATGTGACGTGTGTTGTTGTGACTCAATGATACCACACATAAGCACTCACGCCAATCAGCCATAGGCAGAGATTCCAAAATTCCATTTGAATCAACGTAGCGAAACGGTCTTCGGAAAATTAAACTTCGCCTCACCGGGAGATAGAACTTGATGAATGGCGGGCCACGTCGTCGGGTTTCCTGTCGGTGACTGTCATGAGAAGATTTCAAGGCTTTCCCTAAATCACCTCTTACTACCCACGTGGAGAAAGGCGAGTCATATTCTTACTCCTTTACTACAGGACTACAACCGTAGACTGTCCCAATAATTCCTGATATAAAGCCTAGTTAATTTTTGGAGTTTTTTTTTTTTTTTTTTTTATAGAAGAAGGGGGCAAACGAGCGTGCGGCTCACCTGATGGTAAGTGATCACCGACGCCCACGAACATCCGCAACACCAGAGGAGCTACAGATGCGCTGCCGGCCTTTAAGGAAGGAATAAGCTCTTTTCTTGAAGGTCCCTAAGTCGTAACTATTCGGAAATACTGCTGGCGACAGCTGATTCCACAAAGTCGAAGTGCGTGGCAGAAAACTTCGATTAAAACGCACTGTGGTGGAATGCCAACCATCTAAGTGGTATCGATGGAACTTCGAATTCAGTCGCGATGTACGATGGTGAAACTCAGCAGCTGGGATCAATCCGAACAGTTCCTCAGAAGATTCCCCGTGGAAAATTTTGTAAAAAATGCAAAGAGAAGCAACATCTCTTCGCAAGGCCAAAGGATCATGCCGATCAGAGAGAGCTTGGTCGTCGACAATTCGAGCCGCTCGACGTTGGATGCGGTCAAATGGAAGGAGTTGGTATTGGGGTGCCCCTGCCCAGAGATGAGAACAGTATTCCATGTGGGGCCGAACTTGCGCCTTATAAAGTTGCAAACGGTGGACCGGCATGAAATACTGTCCCGCTCTACAGAGCACACCAAGCTTTGGAGGCCAATTTGGCCTTTCCTCCAAGTGACCACGGAACTGAACGTCGCTCGATATGTCAACGCCAAGGATTCCGATACTGGCTGAGGCAATAAGGGGAATGTTCTCAAAAGAGGAGAAACGACAAAGTTCTTTTAGCGGTGAACGCGCAAACCTGTGTCTTTTGGGGTTGAATAGGACCAAATTACGTCGACCCCAATCCGAGACTTTGAATAACAAGGTCTCGACTTCAGACACAAGTTTGTTCCGGCACTCGTCGACGTGTTCCCGAGAAATATTCGCACGGCCTGTATATAGGGCATCACCCGTGCTGTCGTCTGCATAGCAATGAATGCTACTGATTTGTAGCATGTCGTTGATATGCAGAAGGAACAGAGTGGGAGATAGCACACAGTAATTATAAGCATAAATAATTTTACTCTTTGCTAGTCCTGTCCTAGCGGCTTCCAAGAATATACCATCCCATCTCATCCTGTGTGTATAAAAAACCAGAAAAAACTGTAGCTTTTGATATACGGGAAGTAATTTAAATAAGACAGACCCAAATTATTCTCTCGTGATGGGCAACAGCGTTTAAATTGTTTTAAGTGAGAGGAAAACACACAAAATGCATACAAATAAATACTCGTACATAAATGTATTAACAAAAGTCAAGGCAATATGTAGTTGTTACTTTTGAATTGTTGAAAACTAGTTCGGTATTGATTATAAAAGAAGTTATAAAAGAAGCAGTAACATTCCCAAAGTCTTTAGATTAAATGTCGAGCGCAGCGGTCTTTACATTTTAAAATTCAAAACATTGTTTCTGCGGTAAATTTAAACGGCTTGAATACCTAGTTCCTATTTGTTCTGTTACATATTGTAATGCATGTCTGTTTTTAAAAAAAGAGTGTAATAATAATACAATTTATTTGATTAATTAAAAATTGTTTATTCAATGTGACCGCCTTTAGCTTTGATTCAAGCCTTTCGTCTCTGTGTCCACGAATCAATGGATTTACTCACTGTCTGCTACTAAATGCTCCTAGGCACTGCTAGCTCTAAAGATTTCTAGAGAGACTAATCTAATCAAATTATTTATTCATCAATATTCAAGTGATTATCAAAAAAATTAAGCTTCGAGGACCTTGGATTTGGTGGGGTCAACCATGATTTAACCACGATGATGACAACGTTAAACTTTTCCAACAAGTTGCGATGCTTCTTTCAAGTTGTGAGGCTTTGTCATTTTGTTGTGTTGTCATTGTGCAACTTCTAATGTAGGACAACTTTGACATAATTATTATTAATAATTAATTATACAAATGTAATAGTATGTATATATATTATATTATACAAATATAACATATATACATACTATTACATATGGATTGATAATATACTATCAAAACAAAGGAAATCTTTATAAATGAATAAGAGTTGTTTTTCGCTTTGTTTCTTTTCTCCCTCTAGACCTTTGAATGCGGTTTTAAATATTGGATTTGGGTCAGCAAGGTTTTAAGGCAATATAGTTGTAAAACTACTTATCATATGCAATATACCCTGAAGCTTGAATTTGTGTGACAAAGCGAATAACAAAAGGAACAAAGAATATGAAAAAAAAATGTTAAAATCGTAATACCTCAGTTCAGTTACAAAGCCTTCAAAAAGGTTAGTAGTTTCTGACAAAGATTACTACGTATTATGATTTCAGACCAAAACTAATACGTAAGTTTTTTACATTTCTTTGCCAATGAAATCTGAACTTTATATTTGATGACAAAAAGATTAAAAGAAGGTTTTCTTTAGTAATTAGGCTAGGAAGTTTATCCTATTTGACGACCACACTAAGTTACTCGAAAAGGGTGCTGCCTGGGTGTAAACGCTCATAATACTTACACTTGTGTTATTTCTTCGTTTTTATCAGCCTGTACCTTTATAAGCTATAAGCCCACTGCTGTCTTCCTATAAAGGTGCCGAAAAAAAGCAGACAATCATGTAAAAGAACACAAAAACAGTCTATCTAATGGTAAGTAGTAAGCAAGTCTGCAGTCAACAGAAGGACAAGAACATTGGACTTTAGGGAGATAAAGTATCATTCCACCTTCGATGTCACCTATGATGCCTCGTTCCATAAACCAATTTAAGATTCGAGTTCCACAACATAATACAGGATACTATAACTCTTCTTTTACTGTTCAAGCTACACTCCTCTGGAACGCCCTGCCCGATAAGATAAAAGCAGCTCCTAGCAAGAAACTGTTTAAGAGTCTACTTCTACTACTTTCGTAATTACCTAATAGAATAATAGATCATTGACAATATTCGGCTTATCTATTTTTGATTTTTATTGTATATTTATTTATGTATCCTTTTATATACTTGTATACGTATTTGTGTATTTTACGTTATAAATATTTATTTAATAACATAGTTTATTTATATGTACTTATCAAGTTATTTTTATTGGAGTTTTTAATTTAATTTAATTTTTTTTTATTCTTTGTTTTATACCTGCCAACTACCTTTCACCATAACAAGGGTTGACTGGTAGAGAATGCCACTTGGCATTAAGTCCGCCCATTGTAACCTTAAGCTTAAGGCAATAAAGAATAAATAAATAATCCTATACTAATATGATATAGATGATTTTATGCAAATTTGGATGAGTGTTACCCAATCACGCCAAAAGAACTGATCGATATTTATAATAAGGTCAAGCAAGCAAATTACTGGGTCTTGTGTTCGCCTCCATAGTACTTGTTTCACAAATTAATCATAGAATTGAGTTAGCAATCTCGCATCAGTGTCACATCATCAAAAGGTGTTTTTTTTTATGGAAGAGACAGCAAACGAGCAAGCGGTTCCTGATGTTACCTGATGGTAAGTGATTACCGTCGCCCACATACATCTGCAGAACCATAGATGCTGCAGGTGCGTTGCCGGTCTTTAAGGATATTTGGGAGATGGTAGGGAAGAGGAGGGGAATAGGGATGTGGGCCTCCGGTTACATCACTCACCGAACGAAACGCAGAAGCACAAGATGCCTTTACTTCACGCCGGTATGCTGCGAGGCCGTGATAAAAATCTGGTAAAGCCGGCCCATTCGAGCAGCAGCTAAAGCTCTCCCATGCTTATTTATGACCACGCGGGCAAAGTGGCGGGCAGTCGCTAGAACAGAAGATATAATAATAGCATAGAAGCGAAATTACAATTAACGAACACGCTTGCAAGGTGTAAGAGTTATGTACATATATGAATTATAATTCTGCAAACAATAAAAGACATTATATTAAACAAATCGGTAAACTGAAGTACAATTTGTTTTAAATTTACATATTCTCAACATACAAATTTTAACTTTAAGAATAACAAATGTACCCTAGAAACGCTCTTTAGGTGCTTCATATTTAATATCCGAGCTGCAGAATTATTTGCAAATTCGCGTTAAATGAAAACGTAAAACAGCCAGTATACGTAACGTAAATGGAATGGAAAGTTATTCCAATAGGGATTTTGAAAACTTTCTAAATCAGAGCTTTCCACCGATCTGTGTAATATATTAAAAAGGACACCAGAGGTCAAAAGTTTTAACTACTTTTTAAGAGATTTATAACTTCTCTCATGGAATCGATCTTCTTTGAGTTAAAGTAACAGAAGTTGTGTCCTGATTCGGATCGAATATTCTAAAAGGCGGTTTCAATTTTCAGTTTTGTTTACACACTTCTATTCATTTTAATTCATCATCATCATCATCATCATTTCAGCCTATTAGAAGTCCACTGCTGAACATAGGCTTCCCCCAAAGATTCATTTTAATTAGGAGAATAAATTTAATTTTCTTGCGAGGACTGATTGTGAATGGCGTGGGAAGAGTGATATTGATGACGTTTGCCAAGCTTCTTTTTTATAGGAAAGGCGTCAAACGAGCAATCAGTTCACCTGATGGTAAGTGATTACCGACGCCCACGTACATCTGCAACACCAGAGGTGCTGCACGGGCGTTGTCGGCTTTTAAGGGTATTTGGGAGATGGTAGGGAAGAGGAGGGGAATAGGGAGGGGGTGTGATCCTCCGGTTACCTCACTCACCGAACGAAGCGTGGTAATTAACGTAAATCGAAAGTCTTCATTCAGCATTCGGCTAGCAAACTAACGAGGCAGCGGCGGCCAAATACAGCAGAATGTCTTTCCGAATTTGCCAAACCCAAATCGTACAGACTAGTGATGGGGCCAGCATCTCTTTCTTGGAGAGCCTTTTGTCCAAGTGAATTCTAAGTTCTGTAATGTCTCCCAGTATCTTCTTTCCTATCAATGTATGTATCTACCTCATAAGATCATATAAATCACGAAAACGTATTTATAGTTCGTAGAATAAATTATGGTTAGTCAAATATTTCGTATCTTTTAGTTTCAAGTATTTCTAAATGTTGGTGAATGAGATACGAAGTAGGAGCGATTTATAAAATAAAACTGTGTTATAAAGTTGGTATTTGAGAGATCGATAACTTACTATACTATTTGAAGCAAGGGCGACTGCTTTTTATGTATAGAATATCTATAGCTCAATTTTAATATTAAAACATATAAATTCACCTTGCTTATTAAGTGCTATTGAAGGTGAATACTTTCGAAGAATTTTCAGAAAAAATAATAACGTAATAGTCGAACGCCTTGCTTCAGCTTTAGCATAAGGTAAAGACTTTTGACCAGATTTAATGTTTCTGAATAGAACGAAATTCAACTTTCAGATTAATTGCAAATGCTCGAAAAACTATGATGTTAGTTAATTGTTACGCGAGACTAATAGAAAAATAAACCAAAATTTAAATCTTCGATCTTGAATTGGTTTTTCCAATCACTATATACATTTACGAGTACTTGTGGAATTAGACGATATAATATATAACTATAGAATTTACATGATTACAATACCTCAAGAATGAATAGTTTATGATGCAATATTTGGCAGGTAAAAATTAAAAATTAAAAAGAGGATATAGGATAGAGGATATAGTTTCTTGGGAGTTAACGAAACGGTGGTAGATAATAAAAAATATGATAAACGAAATTTTAATTTCCTACGTCAAATAAAGAATTTTCATTCATTTATTAATTAAATTTTATTTATCAAAACTCATTAAAATGTTATTAAGTTATCGTTACTATATTTTTACGAACTTATTTTGATATGTTGTTTAGACTACCAACGAGTTCTTAGCGTATCTTGAGTCAGTTATATTGGATGTCGGTTGTTCCCTGAAATAGCTTTGCTTTGATTACAATTTGAAATGACGTTTGAGGAAACTTTCAACCTAACCATACAGTTAAATGGCTTCCTTCTAATCAAACAGCAATCAAAACTTAAAGTTACATAGACGTAGGGTCGGTTGCTAGTTATAAAGACATATATCCGAAGGTGAAATTAAGTTAATATTTTTGTAACAGACCGTAAATGTCTCACTGCTACGCGAACGTCTCTTCATAATATTTCAGAGGGTTTCAGGAAAGAATAGTGTCACGGAATTAATATTTATTTATTATTTCTCTGACATTCTGGTTTCCTCACGATGTTTTCCTTAGCCTCCGAGTGTTGACTAATTCAGCTCTTAAAATTGCTAGTTAACATTTTTAGGTCGCCGGGCATCGGTGATCGAACCCAGATTACTCGCGTACCGCAGCTCCATCGGGAGATGAGTTAATAATAATAAAGCCTTTACTCTCATGAGTGTTAGATGAAATCTTAATTTGAGCAAATCGTCAACGTTTGCTCCCGCAGATTGCCTAGATAGCATATTCTTGCGTAACTACACGTCATTAGTAATATATCACAAATATAGTAGTGCACTTTAATTTTGATTTTACTTTAAGTTTGCTTAGAAGTTGTTTTCTTTGTCGTCCAGTTCTCAGCGTGACAAACCTGATGCTATAAAAGAAGTTATTGAAATATAATATATCGAACTCTCGCACACGTCACGCAGTCCCAAACAAGGGTGTCTTGGTTACTGGATGATATTAAGAAAGAGATCCAAAGATGAATAATATATTATATATATATACATCCATTACTTTGGTAGGTACAAACATTTTCATTCAATCATACATATGTTAGTGGAATTCGTATCCGCGACCCTCAACTACGAAGACTTTTTGTTTTCCTTATCGTATGACCGCCATACTATCTGATCTGATTCCTCTTATTTCTACTTGTGTGTATACACGAAATAAATAAATAAAAAAACGTGCATTTCAACTGTAGCTATGATAGCTTGGATTAAAGTAAACATTTTGAATTTCATTGATTCAATTATCAAATCTGAGGTAAAATGAATTTAGATGTTATTAAAAAATTATCAGACCATCTATAATACTCGTATAATCATAAATAGTTTTTCCATACAAAATGGGTATTTATTACGTCTTCCAATCTTCTTTTTTAAAAAACGTATATTACCCCTTTAAGAACAAAATGCTACGCTGGTAGTATTTAACAGTCCATGGCTGCTAAGCGACGGTGTGGAAGGTTAAGTAGAATATCCAAGACTTTTTCATAAAAGTTCAAGAATAAGCCTTGTGTAAACGAAAACCATCCATTTCACTATAGAGCCAAGTCCTAATTTTGCTTAATTATAATATAGTATCTAATATTTATGCAGGAAGCTGTTGCAGAAATACGAAATATTTAAAGTTATAATATAAAATAAGCTCACGCGATCTAATACAGCGATGGACTGAAGTCTAGACATTTTAGTTATTTGAACATACTTTTCAGCAGAGTTTAATTGACACAACGTGACGACTGGTGAATCTATCGCTTTCTTAGTGTCCAAGCCATCAATATAATCGTATAAGTTACGAAAAAGTATTTGGCCCTCCACATAGGGGATCGACCCGGTGTCACTCAATTCGCAGGCAACCTAACCAACCACTCTGCTATCGTGACTGTGAGTTGGTTACTCGTAATTAATTATAAAATGTTTCGTTTACTGCCAAATTACAGTTATTTCCACAGTATAATACTGCATAAACCTTTGAATTGACTATATAAACAAACTGTAAACTGGTTTAGTGTACGAAGCAATTCGCCCAAACATTTGCACGGACTGAACGTGCGTCCACTGAACATTGACGTAAATACGGTTAAATGTCGTAAATCACCACCAAACATCCTGTCTTCGGATACAGGTGTTTTTAGACGATTAATGAACCATAAATGAAGACAAACTATTATGGTTTATTTCTACAATCCATTAATCACTCGCTGTTATTATTGCTATTTATAATTTTTTCATTAGCTACATAAGTACACCGCAGAACAAAGGGTTCTTTAAGAAAATGCCATCCAAAGCCACCATGAATTTATTGGAAGATTTATCTATACCCACCAAGCTAGGCTAGCAGCGGATCAGTGAGCGCAGAAGAGCCGATGCCCACGTACTAGTGATGCTGCTCCTCATCACTAGTCCGTGGGTTTGGGATTCGGATTCGGATAGATTTATATTCTTTCCGCCATCATTTGGACGCCAGAGCCTCGTTTTTTAACAAGCAGAGTACGCGTTGACGATAAGGTCTTAGACCTGGGTTTCAACGGCCTTTGAAGTATGAGCTCAACTATATAGTAGTGGAAGTAAAGACCTAGAAATAACCCGTAGAATATGAGTCTCAAGTTAATGTAGTACCGTCGCATCCAACCCGTATGGGGGACGGGCACTCCATTCGCTATCTCAGCTTAACGAATCCCCAAGAGTGGCGGTTAGGCAAATGTATCCAATTTGGGAAAGTATCCAGCTGTGGACTGTGACGGGTGATGGTGAAAAAAATTAAGGAACTAAAAGCTAACTATACCACCTATTCATATATTTCAGAGTAGTATTAAATAAAGAAATAGAAGATATAAAAGTTAGCTCTCTCGACCGTAAACCCACACAACTACGCTGCTCCGACGTCAACACATTTTTATTTCTAATAAACCACTTTTCGTCACAGCTTATTAGGGAAAACGTGACAGCTGGTGAGCTTGTCGCCGTTTTAATGTCAAAGCCAACGATACAGATCGTAGATAAGTTTCGTAAAAATCTCTTGTTGGTACGATACGAATCCTATAACATAGAGGATCGAACTCGAGTCTGTATTCGAAGGTAACCTATTAGATATCGTGGTACAGTTAGTAAAATTAGTCATATTAATATTGTAATAAAAATATAAATCGACATAATAAAAAAACTATGAATCTTGTGATTGTTTGTGTGCCTTCTACAATTTCTTACAAATACAAACATCTTTGTTTTTGTAAACATCATTGTTTGTCTTCAAAGTGGCTTTCTAATTTATACCTTCCCGCGATTTCCCGCGGATTCGCCCGCGTGATTTAAACGAAGGAACTTTTCATCAATAAAAATATATGGCATGTTTTATTTCATGTTATAATAGACCTCTTTACCGGATAATTATTTTTTTTTTTTTAAACATACAAATATGAAGCTATAAAGTAGAATATACCTTTGTTTTTTTCTAGCCGTTGCAAGAGTTAAAAATATTAAAAAAAGCAAGAGAAAATTAATTGAAAGAATTGTCCCTATAGCCTCTTCCAAACATTATTAAACCGTATCAAAATCTGTCCATTGGTTTTGCAAATATATTTAACCATTTTGTTTTTATGTTGCCGTCATTATTTTTACGTCACATTAAAATATAATTTAATACTTTTGCAATTCAACGCCATGTAAGCTACATACTACTAATATACTATATATATATATATAAAGATCACAAACATTTAATACAGTAGCAGTCTAAACCTATTCTCAAGTATATCTTTTCAATGTCGTTAAATATATCTCATTCGATCACACTTATGACACATTACATAATCCCATCCTTTTTCACCAACACGCTTGCTCAGCGCGGTGATCAAACGTGGGGGCAAACCTTTCAAGAAATACCAGCTTACACTTTACCTTTCTTGTTCAGCAGTGGACTTGATTAGATTCCGGAAAAATCCAAATAAACAAGCTTGCGTATATGTATAATTAGAATATTAGTGGTACATATAAAATTAATGTAGGCCGGCCGTGTGCTGAAATATACGAGGGCGCTTTTAGGCTTTAAATGTAATACAAATCTTAACAAAGATTAGATTTATATTAAATTAAAACGGCTTCACGATAGCGCTCTACAGTTTAGTCTGGCGTAACAATGTAATTATGAAATACAACACCGATCTAAATTACGATTTGCGCAGTTCCGAATTAACATTGAATCCTGTAATGAATGGCCCCACAATTTCTCAATGTAATGTTTCTATCAATTGTTTATTGAATATTAGCTTGTCGGCCTGTCTCCGTCTGGCAACTGTAGTATGACTATACACAGTGGCGCTTGTAGTCCATGGAAATATCGGTTGTTCTATGAAAATACAAATGATCAATTTCATTTGGTTGGAGGTGGAACTTTTTGATGCTATTTTGATAATTTCGGTAAGTATATAAAAATGAAATACCACTGACAGTGTCACGAGCTGTTAGAAACTATAAAATCAAATCTAAAATTAAAACCAGAGTCTTTTATTCTTCGACATTGGAAAATAAATTTCACTAGTGAAATGTCATTATTTTTTTTCATACCGTTTCGTAATAAGGTTACTCTGACGGAAAAGAAACGGGCGAAGGGCACTCTGTAGGTTTCCTCTTTGGTTGGCATTAAAGTCCTATGTTTTTTTAAGATAGAGATGTTAAAGACGACTTTAAGGTTCTTCATCAAAGTAATTTTTTTTCGGCTAAAATATAAGGAAATGTTAATTTATGAATTGAATTTTTTTTTCTTTATAATTAAGGACATTTAAGGACACATTGCCGAGTGTTGTCGACGTTGTGTGAGACGGCGCGATAACTATGTATAAAAAGACTAGACTAAAAATAAGCTGACGGGGCGTAGTGTCTGAAGGGCGAGGCGCCAGGTATTTCAATCGCCAATCCGCTTGCCGAGCGTGGCGATTACGGCAAATCCTCCTTATGGCAGAGGCCCATGTCCAGCCGTGGACTATTAACAGGTTGTTAAAGTACTTCTACTACAGTTACCAAGTTAAGAATTGTATTAATAATGTGTTCATTTGTGTGTTGTATGTTATTGTTGTCATTAAGCTCAAACTATACTATTTAGGATTCATAGATTTGTTTTATATTATGCTGAATTTCTATATCCTGCTATTTTTAGTTACATTTTTATACATCGATTAAAAATTATTTTTGCATGTCCCCGGTTCACTGCCGTGTCCCCTGTGTAATACGTTTCAGTGCTATAAATAAAAGACAAAATGTTGATTTGCGGAACTTTTATGTTGGAGTTGGTAAGTTGGTAAATTGGAGTGCTGTATTAAACCAGAGGGCAATAATCCACTAGTATAGTCTCTGAACCTAACTGAACCTTGTAATCCAAAGATATCACACGTGTTTCGCTTACGGGGTTATATTCAATGTTGAACAACAAAGAGACTGACCAGGCATATTTATGAACTAGCCATTTCTTTTGCCCATACTCACCACGCTGGGCAAGCGGGTTGGTGAGCGCAGTGCCGGTACCCTAGCAATACTGATGCTGTTCCCCATCACTAGTCAGTGAGGTTGGGGTTCTGCGAATTAGAATGGATTTTCTTTGACTCACATAGCTAGAATAGGTTGGACCACGTGCAGGTGAGGTCGACGTTTTAAAGAAAGAGATGGTATGGTATATACACCCCACCTGGGACGGTGTCACCCCGCCTCAAATAATATAAAATTGGGAAATGTCTCCATCCAATGATCTTCTTTTAGCGAATGGATGAAAATAGGAGAAGAAACTAAAGTTAAAAGCCATTTATTAAGTAACATGAGTGGTCGAAAAGGATCGAGACAGAACCAGGGTAATCGTCACAACTAAGATCATCAAGCGAAAGTGTCAATGGAAATAGCTTTTTACTAACCTCGTGTAGGCATCATAAGATGATGCACGGTGTTGCGTAAAGTCGATGGAAGCAGGTGGCTCTTAACCGTGTTTTGTGATAATCTTATGGTAGGCCTACCAATGAACTTGCGACAGGCCGTAATAATGTAGATGTTGATGAAACGTAATATATTAAACAATCATTCTTAGTGAGAAACGATTTACTGAAAAAAAAACGAATTACTGGAAAAATGAATGCTAGGATAGTCAACTATGATCATTTGTCGGCACGCAATCGCGAATTCTCTTGGGAACCAAAACTCAATTATTAAAGTATGCCTTATGAAATGAGGTCAATATGCAAAGGTTATAAGTTAGATAATGTAAGGTATATACCTATAGTTCTTCGTCTTCTCCTTTATCAATATGTATATAGAATAGTATGTTGTAAACATTTCGCTTTGTAGACGGGTTTCTGATTACAGCACCCGTGCCATCAGTCAGGCAATGCTGGTCCTTATTAATAGTTAATTTCGTGTGACTGCCGAATGAAAGAATAGTGTTAATCCTATATGACTATGGGCGTCTGCAGTCCGTGGACACCTGGGAACAACATCAATACACCACACAGTCAGTGTGTGCGCGTTGTCACTCCTGAGGGATAAGATAGAAGGCCTCACAGCCCGTTATTATACTGGCTCTCTATACATTTCGAAGCGGAACACAACAGTGCACCGCTGTTTGGCGATAGGAATGTGTAAGACACATAGAGCCGTGCGATGGGGATACCTGTCACCGCGTCGCATACCGTTGGTATCGTAAGATATAAATATATCAGACGAGATGAGTATCATTATCTTCTTATGGTAAGATTTATTAATAATAAATAAGACTGGGATTACTACCAAGCCTCTCGCCAGACAATGGCAAACTCTATCCTAATAAGTATGTTTGGGAGTGGCCTACGTTTAGGACTTGTGGCTGTAATGATAATTAACAGTTATTTGGTTATTAGTATTATTTATCAGAGAGGAGTTCTTCGTATGCAGGTAACTTTGTATAAATAGTTGTTGAACTTTCCGTCTTGTTATCGTACGATTGCATAACTTCCTTACTTATTGTCATCTCTAACAATAACCTGTCTGATTGGGAGCCTGCAACATTGCACGCTTCTCCAATAAACGGATATTGCCTCTGCGTCCGGAAGTATTATCGGATATTTAAGAAACTTTTGCATATACATTTTTGATATGTGCTGAACTCCAAACACCAAAGAAGTGAAACATATTCAAAGAAGATAGACTTATATCAATATTTTGATCTCCATCAAAATATCTCTATAAAAAGTATCTGTGTTAGGTATGTAACTGAATAAAGGTTGGTTCCAATTCGTACTGAACTATTGTATTTGTTAGTCTGTGTGTTCATATTTATACAAAGATTTTATAAATATATGGTTTGACAAATGTCTGAAACATCGTAAAAATGATGAACATAGGACACTTTGTGAACCCGTTATGCTTCTTAAAACTTATCCAGGATATCTTAAAAATCAGGAAGAGTTTAATTGCCTCTAATTTTTTTTATTGTAGAATAGACGAATAGTTATTTGCGGACAGTACCCCGAGTGTGAGTTTTACTACATAGTTAACTTCTACTACATAATTTCCATTTAGTTACAACTTCTATGTAAACGTCCATAGTTTCCCAAACTTTACCGTAGGAGCGCTTTTTCATTTTCATATAAATTAATAGTAACCCCTAACTATGCAGTAATAGACAGAATAGATAGAAGAATAGAATAAGAGCTAAGGGTAGGGACGCTTACAGTCTAATATATAACGTGGCATCAATTAAGGATGTTTTTAAGTGCTTATAGTCGGTGAGTTGCTTTGAAAAACAATCCGACTGTTTGCACGTACCGTAGGGTTGAAACAAAAAAACCATGTACTCCTTTTTTAATGTATATTTTAACCCACTTTATCTGATTTTTGACTGTATATAAAATATATATAATAAAATAAAGATATCATAAAAATTGTCGTTGAAACGTAAATACGGAACTATAGTAACGTTATCTCATAAACGAAATCTCTGTTTAATTTATGCTGTATTTGATTCTGAAAATACTGAAATAACTGTAAGCTGATTGCTAGTGTGGTAAGGCCATATCTATCAAAACTGCATACCGCTTTTAGCTGGTGCTTTTTTGGTTTTTTGGACTGGTTGTTCTTTAGTGCATAATGCGCAAGATGTTGATTATTGAACGTCTCTACCTACGACACGTCCGGAAAGTTTATAGAATACTTATAAAGTTATCTATTTCTGCAGTCAATTTGCAGTGCAACCACTGTGTTCCGGATTGAAAGGTATTCTGAGCCATTATAATTAAAGGCTGTTAGGTCTATAAGCGTGGTAGAGCCAAGCGGCGGCTTTAGCTGCTGCTTGAATGGGCCGGCTCGACCGGATTGATACCACGGCCTCGCAGAATACCGGCGTGAAGTAGAGGCGTCTTGTGCTTCTGCGTTTCGTTCGGTGAGTGTGGTAACCGGAGGCCCACATCCCCTCCCTATTCCTCTCCTCTTCCCTTCCATCTCCCAAATATCCTTAAAGACCGGCAACGCACCTGCAGCATCTATGGTGTTGCAGATGTATATGGGCGACGGTAATCACTTACCATCAGGTGAACCGCTTGCTCGTTTGCCGTCTTTACCATAAAAAAAAAGGTATTCCACAGTAAGTCATCAAGGGTTACAAGGGTGCATCTGTAACCTTCTTCGATTGAATTTGCTTACAGGTGTCCATGTGCTGCCACTTCCGACGGGTGGACTTTTAATACAGAGCAGTCACCCCAATCCATATTAAAAAAAAATTAAACTTTTCAATAAACAGCGACAGCCCTGCAAACATGCAAGTTTAAACATATGGCAGCGAGCAGGTGCGAGGAGCACGCGCGCGCCCGCTATCTCGTTGTTTACAATATCCGATGTGTCCGTGGGCGGTGGGGTCGAGGTTTCATCAGTTGGCACGGTGCTATGATTAAAACAAAAGTACATTGGTCACGATAGCCAAGTGGTTAGGGAAAATTACAATGAAAGAACCACATGGACCGCTCGTATCAATAATTTTATCGAAGCTTGTTTACGATTTCTATCGTTGGACTGAACACTAAGATGGGAACAGGCTCACCTACCACCTATCCCTTGGTTTAAAATAATCTCTAGCGAAACGTGGAAAGAGAACATTAAAATAAATGTCCTCTCACCACCAGTAGTAGGGATACTGTCGTGAGAACTTTTATTATTGATAGTTTTGTTTTACTTAACTAATGCCATATAGAATATAGAACAATACACAATATAGAACCACTTTAATTACTTTAAAAAATAAGGAACGTCCGAGTTCAAAGTCCATCTATTGGTTTGTGTTGAATTCGGTCGAAAGTGACGAATTTACCTTCAATTAAATTTCAAATTGTAAGTGCGCTATCATTTATTGTACTAAATTTGGTTATACGGTTTTCGAGTAGTTCCCCATTAAATAATAAGAGGAGGCCTTTGTTCAGAAGCGGGTTATTTACGAACAGCTACTTTTTTTTTAAGTCTGCATTTATGGGTGTAGCCATATGAACAAGAGGCTTTGGTCTTGGGTAAAGCTAATCATGGGATTTTAATCTCAGATGGTTACGCTGGCCGTTGTCACCCAACTATACGTATCCGGCAGATATGTCACAATCGCAGGCTATCACTTTGTTTACATTTTAATTTGTTCGCGGGTGGTCCAACCGGTACTTGTCTGACGATAGTCTTGTCTGCAACTTGAGATGTTACAGCATATAATTAAATTGAATCTCTTATATTCTGTAGACATTTTAATTAACGTAAGTTCATATTGCAGGTTATCTGTCTGTCTGATTGTAGGGTACGCTTTTTAAAACCAAGAATACCTACGTACTTTTTAAATAAAATAGAGGATTTGAACCTTACTGCTTGAACATAAATACAGTCTTTTAATTTGATTAAATTGATTTTATCGAACTCTTGTGAGGTTAATGGGTTTTCCACTTAAGTAGTTCTATTATTTCTTCTGTGATGTAAGTCTATGAGTCTCTATCTATGAGACTCAAATGATATGTGGTCTAATATAGCTAACGTTTCCTCAACTTAAATACTATTATGATGTCTGTGTACAGATTATACAATAAAATCAGTATTACATGAATTGAAAAATATATGGTGGGATTGGGTGGGGTCTTTCTCTGCGTGATAGATTCCGCAACAAAGATATCCGCAGCAGATCTAGGGTAACTGACATAGACGTAATCCGCAAAGCTGAAGTGCCAATGGGCCGGCCATATTGATCGCAGAGGTAACCACCATTGGGCAAGAAAGGTTCTCGATTGGCAACGCAGTGTAGGGCAAACCCAACAAAATAGAGTTCAGACCTGCACAGTGAGACCATACTTTGTGGCAATCTTTGATGATGGCTAGGTGGTAGGACTGGGTAGGGTACTACCTACTTATCTGTTTCTGCCGCTAATCAACAGTTGTAATTACAGGCTGTGTGCCAATCCTTCTTAGCCGTCATAGGTGACCTATCTGTAACCTTCTTCGGTTGAAATTGTTGGCCACTTACCATCAGTTGGGCTTATGGCCAGTTTGTCGCATCAGTTTTATAAAAAAAAATTTACTTCAGAGTAAAAACCAATCTACTATTTACGTTAATGTCTTTGGTTCAATAACATTTCTTCATTGCTGAATTTTTATCTAGCGATATTTTGATAAGTAATTGTTAATGTATTAATAATTTGTGCAAATCCGTTTGCAACCAACAAACAGACATGTACTTTTACTTACAAATTGCTTATATGAAAAAAATATGACTTATAGAATAAATAACAATTTTTTAAAATTAAATTTTGGAACCATGTTAAAATCAATCTCCTACGAATATTATTTATATTTCTACTGCTCAATATTTCCGCTATCTAGGTACAGAGATTCGAATTGAACAAAAGTGAAACTTGCAGGTTGACTTAATATTGACACTTGGCTTCATTTAACAAGATTTGACGTTAATGGAGTTGGATAGCGTGATTTTTACTTACCCCCGGTTCAAGCTGGTCTTTAGGTAATAAAATCTGTTCGTCAACTTCGAATAATTATATTTAATTTTTCGTTTGAATTGTAAGGAGTGTGTGTGGACGCGTAAGAGAAATAGTAGTTTTTAGAGAAGTATGGAAAATCTCCAGGCTTAGTTATTGACGTGCTAGAGCCAAGCAGCGGCTTTTGGCTGCCGCTCGAATGGGTTGGCTCGACCGGGATAGTACCAAAAAAAGGTACACATCTGTAACCTTTTCGTCAATGGAATATTTTTGAAGTTCATGGGCTTCAGCAGCCACTTATCACCAACTGAACTTTAAGCTAGATTATCAAACCAGTGTTATAAAAAAAGTTATGAATCCAAATACGCCTCTTAGAAGCCGGGAAACATACAATCTCGGAGTACGCGATATTCTCAGAGTTTCCCTTATTCGAATTCACTACAGCCAAGTGATCAGATTTGTTGTTAGGTTCTTTTGCGTAGCTTGACAATATATTTATGTGTATAATATGTAGTATGATTGGTTGTCACTACCACAAAACTTTTAATTGCAGTCTGTGTGTATCTTGCAGAGAAGTAATAAAAATGTTTCACATCTGAAGTCTGTCAAAATGCACTCGAGTAACGTGACGAACTCTTCCCGGCTAAAAATTCCTCTTAAATATGTACAGTTCTTTGCCCAGCGTTGGGATATTTGATTTACTTTATTTTATAGTATGTTATTCAAGTTGTTTATTTTCTACAGGGGGTGCAAAGTGGCCTCAAAAAAGTCGGCCTGGCGATCCTGTCGTTGTCAATAGCCGGCGATGACAAAAAGAAAGTCAGTAGCTCGTGTGGAGCATGATAGAGGTCAAATGCATCATCGTACTCATCATTATCATCATACAACATCGTGATTTATCATTGTTTATATATGTTTTATTCTTGTTTTCACTTTTATTATAGTTACCAACTTAGTTGTAATCCCTGCGAGTGTGTTCCGTGTGTGGTTATTGTTACCCGCCATTTTGTTTTATTTTTTGGAAGCCATCGTGTATAGTAATAATTAAACTGGTTATATTTGTAGCATGTTTAATTGTCCTTTTAAAATAATTATTTAAGGTATTAATTAACACATAACAATTCATCTATAAATTTTATTACAGTAAAGATTCCAGATAAAGTTTCAATGTGGGTGTGTATTCGTTGGAATTAAAAGATAAACATCCGATAATCGCTAGTGCGAAAAGCTCTTTATAACTTAAATCTAAAGCGGTGAACAGAGTAATACATGAGATTTTCAGTCTATAGTGTTTACCCCTGAAAGAACGGACCGACCCCATCACGGCTTACGAATACTGTTTACACGGGGACCATGTTCTTTGATATTTGATGCTTCCATGCTTCGTTATGTCCGCTAATACCCGTTTTAAATCACTAAGGAGCTGAATTAAAATTAAAATCGCCTAATGTTGTGACAAATGTCATGCTTCCCGGGTCTTGATTCGTTTCTTGAGAGACTGCGGATTTCACACATTACAAAATATTGGTTTTTCTGCTTTGGTTGTGTTTTGTTGCGTCCTGTGTCTCACGACACCATATACCTCCTCCGATCTTATCTCTATGCGTTTCATAGGATACGAAGAAGTCACACTTGCGGCACTATTACAGTTATATCCTGCACAGTTCAAAAGAGCCGAAGTATTTGAAATCGGCCATGAAGATATTAAGGTCGAAAATAACATAATTTACATTATTATAAAATATATGAATTACTGAAAATTTATAATACAAAGTTTAATTTTAAAAGCGGATTAATTATCGTTTGATTTTGGTGTAAACTGGGCACCTATTATTATTGACTTCAGTTGTGTATCGCAAAGTCTATGAATAATTCAGAAGTACTTAAGCTTAAACGACTAATTTAAGTGAATGTATTTGACATGGGTGGAGTTATGGCTTATAGTTGAGTTCCTAATTATTGGGCGTGAGACTTTGTTTAATTTATACATTTTCGCACTTACTACATTTTTCATCTCAACTCCTTTTTTCCTGTTTAAGGATTAGTCAGTCCGTTTGCCTACTTCACAGATTATTGAGGTAGCGTCGATTGTAAAGTTTTAATTAGTACGAAACGCTGGTATAAAGAACGCTGTAATATTTTTGAAATAATACTAATATTTCGGTAAAGTTAAAGTTAGTACCGTATATACAACGTAACATAATTTTTAATAAAATGTTGAAACTAAGAAATTTACGTAAAATTGATGACATGGGCATGACCTGACCTGAATGGGATTTGCTTATGTAATATGCGGGATAGATACTAGGTGGCGTTAGTGAGCAGAGAATTTGGACCATGTTGTTTACCTCATGCACACTGTGTGCTTGCTTAGCACCTTTACTTATATAAGAAAAGAAGGTTGGTATTTAATATTGTTGGTATTTAACAATAGGGTCGGTGCTGACTGAAAATCAGCGTTGCTGTTAACCCCGCGACACTATGCTGAGTCAGCACCGTTTCATTTGAGACGACACGGGTTATAAATTCTTTCTCTTAAATTATTTCTTTTTGTTTTTACATATCTATAGTTTTTTCTGTATAATTGTATTTCTTGTAACTTTGTGTTGTGTAAATGAATAAATCGTATCGTATCGTAATATCATAGGCCGTGAATCATTAAATTTACATAATAAAATAGTAATTGTTCGTTCGACATTCATCATTATATTATCACGACTCATTGATGTAATATTATAGCAGTTGTGATTTGTGAGAGATTCCCAGCTGCACAGTGCGCCCATTGTCTTACTTCCAAAGCATGATTTTTGATTTCAAAACTTTTTTGTATGTCGGGCATGTGAAGTTGGCATATGTTTACGAAGACGTCATTATTCTAAAGAAGTGAAATACGTAGTACCGTATGCAAATGATGTATTAGAGATGACGAGTAGCTAAGTAAACTGTGCCTGCTTCCCTGTTTTGGTTTCAGTGTGATCTCTGTTTCTGTGTGGTTATAAATGCATCATATCGCTATATACCGGCAGAATACTGGTGTGAAGTAGAGGCATTTTGTGCTTCTGCGTTTTTTTCGGTGAGTGAGGTATCCGGAAGGCCTCTACCCTTCCCCATCCCCCCTCCTCATCCTCCTTCCCATCTTCCAAATACCCTTAAAGGCCGGCAACGCACCTGCAGCACCTCTGGTGTTGCAGATGTACGTGGGCGACGGTAACCACTTACCATCAGGTGAGCCGCTTGCTCGTTTGCCTGCCCGTTTTTAAGTTTGTCTACCGTTTTTAAGGATTATAAAGGTACCTAAGCAGCAACTAAGTCAGTCCAATGATGTCAAGAATATAAAACTCAAATAAAAAGTCTTCGGTAAAGAAATGTTGTTCTACTAGTGGAAGTTTTAACATAGTCGAAACAAAATCTATATTTTTTAATAATACAAGTATGCTTTAAAAATGCATTTGACAATAATAATACTTACTTCTATTATTCACATTCATCTGGTGTATGTAGTAGAAATACATGTTTGAAACCAACAAAAAAGTTGTTACGAAAATTACTTAGAAAATGGTATTTAAATTAAAATTTGATGAAATTAAAATTTTGAAATTGTAATAATAATATTTACTATCATTTTATTAATCCGAAGGATAAGGCACCCGAATTTTTCGAACCGCCTGGTAATGTGGAGCTTGCCCAGCGGGTGAGGATGGTCGCAAACCTCCCAAGAAATATATGTGGGCAACTTTCAACCCCATTATTCGGTAAGGGTACGGTTGTGAGAGCTTAGTATATACTTCATTATAGTTTCTAAGTAAATTAATTAGGTATGTGGTGTGTTGGCGAAGATCAATGAAAACGTTTTACAGAATTTATTGCCCTTTCGAAAAGCCAGCACTTACTCGAATTATTAACATTGTTGGCTTTCATTTGTAGCGACCGTGAAGTGTTCAGTGCAAATTCAATTTGATACGAAGGAGCAATGAATGCCAAGAACAATTTAACGCCTGTGTGATAAACGGTCGGTTGCCATTTGCGTGTTTCACAACGTGTTGATGTTATATTTTTATTTATTTTGTAACTAATTTTAATGTATGTACCATATGAAAATGAATATGCATTCACCGCCTGTGACCCATAGGGGTAGGAAGAGAGTAGAGATTTCCGTTTAGGTCTACTCAGCGGGCTTTCCAAATCTACTTTTCTCACTAGAAGATTGTGGTTTGAAACATTTAGTCCTCAACAAAAACATAAATAATTCACTTACGCAATTAACTTATTTAACTATTAGTAATTTAAAACGTTAGTAGTATCGATGGAAATTAAGAGGTAAAGTAACAGCCTATAAATGTCCACAACTGGGCAACGAAAATCTCTCAAATATTTGAGATTTTTTGTAGTCGGGAAGCGTTAGTGTTGCAGCACTGGGGATCGAACCCAGGTCACTCGCATACTATGAAATTGAAATACCACTAGGCTACCACGACTCTGTGATATCTTTACAATATAACAGGCAGCGGTCGCGCGTTTTAAGTTTCATAGTAGTACGTTTGTGACCCGGATTCTAATTTAGGTGCCCGCAACACTGAAGTTGTTAATTGCAATTAAGTGCGGAAGCTGAAAACAGGTATACTGTTATCAGCATACATGCCTGCGGATAGGCTAGGCACTCGAAGTTTTATTCGAAGCCCCAGCCATTGTTCAGTTGAAGGCCCAGGTACTTCATGTACCACCCCACTCCGACTTCACTTACACGGACGCACGAGTACTTCTAGAGTGCGCAACGGATGGATCTTAGCGGCAAAAGTTCGGTGTGCTCCTTGATCCTCTCGTAGGTGTCCACGGTAGCGAATACCGGTCCTCATAACAGAAGAAGTTTACCTTAGAATAAAGATCGACACGCAGGGCCGCATCATACAGGACCCCTGTGGAACTCCACACTGGAAGCTCCTGCCGCCTTTGTTCATGTATAAAATGTACCAGTATAAGTATTCTGCGATAACGTCTTTCTGTTAAAGGGGGGCACTTCATGATGTGCTAGTCCTTCCTTGATCACCATCCAGGTTAGGGAATGTGGTCTACTCCAACAGAGACTCGGACGCTCCTGTTGGAAGCTGAACTCTTCCACAAGAGGACCAACTTTCTCTCTTTCCAGACCGTGGTGCTACGGAGGTAGCTAGTGAACAACTCTCGCCCAGAACAACCGGACACAGTGTCTAGACCCGACCCAATATTACGCCTGGCAGCCGTGGTAATCCAGTGGTCAGGGTGCTATTTTTCTTTTTGAAGTACACGTGTGACCTGGGTATGTTACCTCGGTGTCGGCACCAATAAACTTGCTATTATAAATTTAATGGTACTAATAATATACACATTACTTTTTTTACAATGTCGAAGACTTGCAAATAGAAATTTCTTTTAAGCAAGAAATTTCTAGTTCTCTCAGAGTAACCTACTCATTTGAAATAACATAACATTTATTTATTCTTTATTGCACCAAAAAACTGTATAAAAGGTGAGCTTAACCCTATAAGGCATTCTCTACCAGCTAACCATGGGTAAAATAGAGAGAGTGTTTTAGGACAGTAAAGGTAGTCAAACGATCGGGATATATGGCAGAACCAGGGACTTTTATTAACTATACATTTACAATAGAATGGTTACATTTATTATTTAAACATACGTACACATACATATGCATACTAACACGTACATGCATACAGACTTGCGCAGCTTTATGGAGTAATTGTTGTCAACGGTTTCTGTTCTAGTCTAATTATAAAGTTACGGACCAATATTTCGCTTAACTTAGCTCCTCTATTAAATTAAATCCTACACAACAATGACATAATGTAAGGAAGTTTGTAAGTGCTGAGGTTCGCCTGTCCGTAGTTATATTAAATCAAATCATTAATTTCGATGTCAGAAATCAAATTTCACTTGTCAAATATATTTTTTTTACAATCTCGTTCCGTAGAAACTCCGTTGGTATGCTCTTTTTTTTTCAAAACATACATTTCCTAATCTAATATTACAAAATTTTGTTCTAGTAACGGCTTGGGAGTGATCAACTATCAAATAATTTCTGATATACATATTAGTAAACGTCGACAATAATATATAAAATTCTTTGTATCTATGTTTAAACGGTATTATCCTGAAAAAGCGTTGACGAATATAAAAAGAACTTTATTTCAAAATGTTACATTATAATACTGCGTTTTATCTTACTTCAACGTAGTTGAAAGGCAAAAATACAAATAGAAAAGTTTGGAATTATTTTGTTCACGTAAATGTCAACACGATTAAAAATCAGTCGAAGTTTAGCAGAAGTGTAGATTATCTCGCGGAATAAGATATAAGATATTTTTTATCTCAAAGAAGTGAGATTCACTTGGGACAACATTTTGTAACCAAGCGGGCGAAGCCGCGGGCGGACGCTAGTGTGACATATGAAGCATGTATATACGATGATAAGCTACCACGCTTGTCACATAGAAGTAGGCAGAGTATACGGATTTCCATTTGGCTAGGCTTGGCGTACATAGAACGGTTCTGTTGGCCAACCTCCTCGTCGTGTTCGGCTCCGGAGATCTCTTTATGAAATTCTCAACGCTTATCACTGGCTACATTTACACTGCTACACAAGGTACAACTACTATATTAGCAATTCCTACGGTCTTCATTTATATCTAAATTATAATTGTAACTACCAATACCATTTTATCCTACAGTAAAGCTGCTGTGGTAAATGTTCGTTTAGTATAGTAAATGATAAGAACCAGGCCATCACTTAGCGCCTAGTTATTTACATTCCGCGGCGTGGCAGCTGTATTGTGGCTATTGTGAGCCGGTAAGCCGACGACGCCGGTGAAGAGCGATACGAGCGCTTACGGTCGCGGCGGGCTCGCGCGAATTTCAATGAAGATTTTTACTTTTTGAAACCATAAATAAATACTCACATTTCGGTACTCGGTGATCGGTGATGAAGTTTAAATGTATCTTAAGCAGAGGTTCATTAAATTCGAAAACCGTCGCTCTGTTGCTACGCCGCTTCTGATCAAGGCAGACAGACAGGCAGACAGTTTCCTAGCAGTTAGTAGATGTAGCTTGGGAGTCCGGGCGTTCGCTTTAAATTATACGCATATACGCAATAAAATATAGTAACCTGGGTTCAAATCCCTGTCCCAGCACCGCTAAAATTGAATATTGAAATTTAAGTGCTGACTTTATGCCGGGTGATCGGCGAAGAAAGAAAACATCTGGAATAAAACAAAGAATGTTAATTAATTTCAAGGATATGTGAAATACATAAAACGCGCATATGGAGCTGCTTGGTTCTCAAACCCTTTTCAAATATTGAGTGGCACAGTAATGGCTCCTGAAACACAGTTTTCACTTGTTCATATTGAACTTAAATTGTAACAGGTTTTAGGTCAAATAAATTTATTAATTATTATTATTGTAATGGGAAATTTACAGGATGATACCTTTTACATTAGTGTGAAACAAAACTACTTGATGATACAATCCTTCTCTACCACTCATAAGTGTCAGTATGGACAGTGGCAGTAGGTAAACACCAGTTGTGTACCGCTTTCAAAGATCCACATGGATGACCTTCTTCGATTGCAATTGTCTGTAGGTACAGCGTATCTCTAATCCGACGAGGTTCAACACGGTTCAGTAATTAATGCTGATCCCGAGATAACCGCAGCCTTCAATGTCAGGCTATACAATGATAAAAAAAATATAGACTTGTTAAATGTCATGGTAATAAATATTCGTATGAGAGCCGTGGTAGCCTAAAAGAAATAATAAAAAAAATATGTACAATTTCGAGGATATGTGAAATACATAAAACCCGCATATGGAGCTGCTTGGTTCTCAAACCCTTTTCAAATATTGAGTGGCACAGTAATGGCTCCTGAAACACAGTTTTCACTTGTTCATATTGAACTTAAATTGTAACAGGTTTTAGGTCAAATAAATTTATTAATTATTATTATTGTAATGGGAAATTTACAGGATGATACCTTTTACATTAGTGTGAAACAAAACTACTTGATGATACAATCCTTCTCTACCACTCATAAGTGTCAGTATGGACAGTGGCAGTAGGTAAACACCAGTTGTGTACCGCTTTCAAAGATCCACATGGATGACCTTCTTCGATTGCAATTGTCTGTAGGTACAGCGTATCTCTAATCCGACGAGGTTCAACACGGTTCAGTAATTAATGCTGATCCCGAGATAACCGCAGCCTTCAATGTCAGGCTATACAATGATAAAAAAAATATAGACTTGTTAAATGTCATGGTAATAAATATTCGTATGAGAGCCGTGGTAGCCTAAAAGAAATAATAAAAAAAAATATGTACAAATTCGAGGATATGTGAAGCCCGCTAACCCGCAATGGAGCAGCGTGGCGGGCTATTCCCGGCTCCTACACCCTCTCAGATATTTAAGAAGGAGGCCTTTGCCCAGCAGTGGGCACTTATAGGCTGCTATTTTACTATGTATTAAGACAATTTCAAACATTTGCTAAGAAAAATTAATTTATATCATTTCGTAGCACACAGCCTACTATACTTTCAATTATTTTATATATAATATTATATTTAAAACATAATAATTAATACATGTCAATACATATTACACAAAACAAGCAGAAAATCGACATAATTAGCGACAAAGAAATGTATAATAATTGTTTCCAACAAGTAAGTATTAATTACTAGATGTGAACTGGTTTTGTATATAACTTCTTTCTCAACTTCTTTCGAAGTGTAAATAATAAATGACCACTACAAAATTGATACATGTTTTAGACCTTGGTATAAATGCGGTGTTATTCGAGAGATGTCATTTAGCACACTGATTTATGAACCTTGAGATTTTTTTTTATTGCGGAATAATGAAGGAATCCAAAGTGCGTGGGGGGTCTGGTCTTGCGATCGCCAATCGACTCATACCTCTGGACGAGCCTTATGTTCTGCAGTGAACAGCGGGCTGACAGAGAAGGTGTCTATTGGCCGCCTAAATAGCTGTGTGCCCGTTTGTCCATCTCACAGTGCACCTCCATGGCCACCTGCAAAATACTTCAAAAGAAGAAGTTTATAAAAGCGTTGGCACCCATGACGACTAAGATGTCTCACAGCTTGTAATTATACTGGCACTCCATGCACTTTAAACCAGAATACAACAGAAACACTGGTGATAAGCGGCAGAAATAAGTAAGAGGCTGGTATATCCAACTAGACGACTCCTGAGCAGAAATGGAATCCTACAGCCTAGTGAAAGTTTAAAGGTAAAAAGAAAAGGAAAGAACATAAGAGGGTTCACGACACGACCCTCGGTGTTCGGGTCTAGTTGTGTTGTCTTCGTCCTGTGTCTCTGGCACTGCATCTGACGGTTCCTCTGATCTTGTCGCATAAACGTTACATCGGATATGGGAGTGTAAAGACAGAGTAAGTACCTCTGTGTTTGCGCGTACATTTACTGCACTATAATATCTCCTGCATAGTTGACAACTGGTGATAATGTTCGGAAGTTGTCGCCATGGTTGAAAACGGCCAGAGGGATATCATTACCGACTTAGAAAACTCTTATTTCATCAGCTGCCCTCCTTCGATGAGAGGACGAGCTTCTGGCGACTGAATGATGGCGGAATATCTATTCGCAGTTGCCGAACCCAAATCCCACAGACTAGTGAGGGTAGTAGCATCAATAGTGCAACGGTGCCGGCACTGCACTCATCAACCCGCTTGCCCAGGGTCGTGAGTATGGTGAAACCATTCAAGAAACGTATGCGTTCGCTGGCATTTTCTGGAAGAGGCCTATGTTCAGCTGTGGACTAAAATAGGACGATGTAATATGAATGTCATTTTTGTGTGAGTATATCGGACGCAATAAATTTTTCAAGACTTTTCCCTTATTTAAAAAAAAAGTGTATTTTTCTATTTAAACTTTCCCAAATTAATACCTATGTTATTTTAAAGTAAAACGTGTTTGGTAGACTATGATAAGAGATGATTAAACGTGTGTAGGCGGCAATCGCCTATTCACGACAAGCTTTGAGTGATTTTGCTTATCTAACGTATTATCTATGATATATAGTACACAGAGCGTGCTCCTATTATATTATCTGCATGCATAAATAAACATTGAATTTCCTATGCTCAGGCTAGTGTCAGGTGTGATCTCTATATTAAATACGTAATATCTAATTCACACCTGATACCAGTGGGTTTTATGAGAGTTATTTTATATGTTTTCGGTGAAGTTATTGTATAAGTGTCTTTGAGGCCGCAAGTGTCTTAAAGTATTCTAACAATGTACCACCACTACTTATTTTTAGTTGATAAGCTATCTATGGACCGTCCAAGACAGTTTCGTACCGCATCTCGGACGATCGAGTTTTGTCGGTCTGTTCGGACGGTGAGCCCCCCCTGGACCGCGTATCTTTTGTACACGCCAGGCGTCGACGAGGAATTGTGTCTGTGGTGCTGGGTGTTCAGTGATAGCTTGAGGTGAATTAAAAGGGTTAGGGACTGACGACTTACGCGGGCGACGCGGGGCCTTACGGGGGCTTATGCCAGACTTTGTCCATCGCTGAAAAGTGGCCCATGCTGTTAGGCTGAACAGCGTTTGAGGTTATCTAAAACGCGCTCCGTTAAGCGGTGCGTTTGCTTGACGTCACTCGTGCGTTTGTGGATCGGAACCCGAACTGCTCGTCGGGAAAGATTGTGTTTAAAAAAAATGGTCTTTGGGTTTTTAAATATACTTTAGATGGATATTCCCCATAGAGTTGATTGAGGCACAGTGAGCCGAGTGACTCGGCGGTTGTACGTCGCAGGGTCTCATTGCTTGACAATGCCTTGATGCAAGGTCAAACAGGAATCGCATGCGCAATTTCGGTGTTATATTATTACCCTTGTGTGGGTGATTGTTGTGGTGAGGTAGGAAGTGCTTTTCTTCACTTAGTAAATATATATATATATATATATATATATATTCACGCCTTGTTCCCAACGGGGTAGGCAGAGCCAAGCATATATTACCTGGCAACCATTTTATAATTTTTTCGTGCGGATTTGTGTGAAGTAATTTATATTTACTAAAATCTTATGTCTTATGCTTGTTATCTCAAAAAATGAGATACTAACTACTAATGAGATGTCAGCGTTCGAAAGTTACAGCCCTGTTACTCGCACGTCGTAAGCTTCCCTGATATTTCATACTCAACCCTTACAAAACTTACAGAATGAAAAGAACGCAGAGCCGCGTGCAATGTCATGTTCCGAGTTAATAAATTATTGTAAAACATTCGATTTTAAGTCATTGTAATAAAGTTCAAAAGCTCTAAACAAAGTCTCGGATCTCGAGCGACAACCACGTACAGGCCACCGCAGTGTAGGACGACCCACCAGAAGATTTAGTGACGATCCGTACAGTGTTGCGGGAAGTCGATGGAAGCAAGAGGCTCAGGACTGTTCTTTGTGGCAATCTTCAGACATAGACCACCTCTATATTCAGTAGTGGACTTGTGACAGGCTGAAATGATGATGTTGATGAACTAAGTCATGCCTTGATTTTCACTTTAGTCGTTTTCATGGGTTTTAGTTACAATAATGCTACAATTTTAAGTAATGCAAAATATATTTCATTATACGTATGGATTCAGAAGGTAGTTGTTTTTACCGTGAAATTTTAAATTTGGACTTCAGCTTACTTAACATGCAAATTCTATATTACTTTACATACACCACACTGGTCTACAAGTTCTTTTAAAATGTTGAACAATGTGGTCTTATTATTGATAAGTTATAAACGTATAAGATTTAGTTACTGTGTAATGACAACTGTTTCGGGATTTAATTTCTGCTTTCAAGGATAAAAGGAATCATTGTCGGATTGGTAAATGAATAAGCCACCACGGTAGCTGAGTGATTAGAGGATCTATCTCCGAATCGGGAGTAGACGAGTTCGGTCCTATATGTATAGAGCTCGTACTAATGAATTTTCGGAAACTTTTTTACCATTTGTAAAACGGCGATAATCTCATCACCTGTCACATTGTTCTTTATAAGCTCTTGTGAAAAGAACAAACAAACTTACTTTTGTTGCGTTAATAAATATCTTTGTGTGTGTGTTGCTATAAGATCAACGCTTTTAGTAACATAAAATGTAACAAGTTAATGATTTGAATATTAATTATACCTACAAAACTATAGACAACCATACGTAAGTTCATGTACACATAAATTTCAATAGGCGTATTGTGTGTAATTTGACATGAAATCGCCATTGTGGCCTCGTTATCATCTGTAGTCTAGATATAATTTGCTAACAACCTCCTCTACGGTCTTGACATTCCGCAAATTATCTTGGGAAGCGACACTATATCATTTGCATATATTAAAGAAACTCGAGTTTTGATTAAAATGCTGGATAAAAGAGAAACAAGTCAGCGTTTGATGTTAATGCAAAGTAAGGAATATTCCGCGGGAATCTCGCGTATTGCCACTCGTGTATGGCCACAGAACAGGCGATGAAATTAATTTTACTAGCTACAGCGGCTTCTAGATTAATCATTTTCGTTACGGTCCGCCATTTCACTCGTTACAATAAACATTTATAATATGATAACATTGATAATTAAAATATGCATACGACCTCCTATTTAATTTTGAATAAATTAACCTCAATTCTTTTTTTTAATTAATTAACGTTAATTCGACATGATAAATCGACTGAATAAATTTCTAGTGATACAAATATACAATAGGCGCTTCATTAAGTGTATTCGAATAATGAAGCTGACGGCAACTCTAGGACGCTGAGTATCGTGTCGTCGCCAGTACTATCGTTGTATTTCTTATTTCCAGTCCTCCTGATTGCTGTTAGGGCCGTCAAGCTCACTACGTTCTACAAATAAAAAAAAATAAAGAAAGAAATACTTATTACTTTATTCCTCTTCTCAAACAGCCTATTTGAGTCCACTGCTAAACCCAGGTAATTTAATAAAGTGACAATAAGCCGCATTTATTTATCAGAGTTTAACTGATGAACACTGAGTAATATTGCAGAAACGAAATTGCATCCGTACGGTATTATTTGTTTTACAATTGATATTAATTTTTAAAATGGTTATCGTTATCGGCTTCTGACAGTTTTTATTCAAAACCGGTTTTCATTAATGTGTGTTACTAACCAGAGATTGCAAGCTAATGTCACAGAAATAATTTTGAATACTTAAAATAGCTAAAGGATGCATGAGGCGCAGGTATGTACTTTTTGGCAATTCTTTGGCGTAGGCCTATGTTCAGGAGTGGACTTGAGCTGTAATGGTGTTGATAATAAAATGATGATTATGCATGCACTCTAATGAAACTTGCGTAGATAATACCTAAAGGGTTTTCTTTACGATCGTGTTAAGATCTCAAAGTCTTTGTTTAACGTGAAACTTCGCTGTAATCGCTGGTCTCGTGGCCACAAATGTTCCGTTAGCAACAGTATCAGTTGACTGCCTGAGAAACGTGTGCCGATTGACGCACGGATACCCGACGCCTCGGCAATGACTATCGTACATGCTCATTGCCTAGAAATTATTGCATAGGAACAACGGAGTATGTATAATTTTTCTAATATATATTTTATTTGTTTCTTACTTTTCAATGTACTATATTCCTATAATTCGGCACATTGTGAAAATTGACAATTTAAATAAAAATTGTTAACAAGAACCAGGAACCAGGAACTGTAAAGTTCATAGTACAAAAACTGATTACTCTTAATTAATCCTTTTGCGATTATCTTTACTACATAATTTAGTTTTAAAACGTTTACGCTTTTCTCTTCCCCCTTTCACCATGTCCTCGTCATTGGGTGAAATTAATCATCATCATCATCATTTCAGCCTCATCATTTCAGTCCACTGCTGAACATAGGCCTCACCCAAAGATTTCCACAAAGCTCGGTCCTGAGCCACCTGCATCCATCGACTTCCCGGAACACTACGCAGGTCGTCACTCCATCTTGTGAAATGAATAGGACTCGTTAAATCATATTCAATGAGTCCAAACTCGATGTGTTTGCTAGTAGCCGTTCAATGGTCCCGTTACTCACCTTCCAGCGCCATCATCAGAAAAACTCGATAGCGTTAGTGTGCAAAATTCCAACTTATGCGAACGTCTGGAATTGGATGAAAATTGAATTGAAAGATTCCACTACATTGGTACATATATATCAAACCAATCAAATTTAAAGCGTGTACAAAATATGCAACCAGCGCCCTCGATGATTTTTTTTATGAGAAAGGCGGCAAATGAGCTAGCGATTCACCTGATGGTAAGTGTTTACCGTCGCCCACGTACTTCTGCAACACCAGAGGAGCTGCAGGTGTGTTGCCGGCCTTTAAAAGTATTTGGGTGATGGAAAGGAGGATGAGGAGAAGGAATGGGACGGGAAGTGGGCCTCCGGTTACCACACTTACCGAACGAAACGTAGAAGCACAAGATGCCTTTATTTCACGCCGGTACTCTGTGAGGACGTGGTAGCAACCCGGTCGAGCCGGTCCATTCGAGCAGCAGCAAAAGACGCCGCTTGACAGTACCACGTTAATGGAAATTTTTATGACATAGGCCAAGAGAATTGAAGGATGTAAAGACAACACGTTTGTAGATATACAATCAGTCTTGATTTTGAAACAGAAAAATTATTAATAAAAATAATAATTTGTGCTTCTTCTTTTATACAAAAATATCAACGATTTCCATATTTTATTGTGTGTCATGCAAGCTCTCGTAGTGGTAGTGATCATATGCGATTAGCAGCCTCAGTATAATGACCTATATATAATAGAGCGGTTGCCCTAATAGAGCTTATTTACTTTCGCATGTGAGATGGTTTGTGGTTTCTTTTACTTTCACCGCACCAAGGCTGGTAGTGATACTGTAAGCTTCCTGTATGTTTTCTACGTTTACAAATTCTTTAGAAATTTACTAGGTGGTTTCTTCGCTGCCTAGGAGTTGTCGGGCTAGGTACCTCCATCTTACCTATTTCTGCCGCCAATATGACGACTGTAACTACTCTACACGTTCCTGTTTGAAAGTACTGAAACCGAGGATAAAGTATTTGTAATATACTTCGATTAAAGGTGTAGGCAGGTGCCCATGATCTTCGGTAGCCACTTAACATCAGGTGGGCTGTTAGTTCGTTTACCACAATACCAAAAGAAGAACCTCTCGTAATATTCTTACCCTACAGGTGGCACGGGGCCAGCTCTGGTATAAACAAAAGAGAAGTAAGGAACCAGGTATTATATTTCTCGCAAATTATTTTAGTGCTAAATATGCTATTTAAAATAAAATTGTGCGCATTTACAAGTTGCTACTTTGCTAAAAAAATATTTTTTTAACTAAATTCATGACGATTTCATAAACATAACGTTTATGTATGTATCCATACAGAACGGTAGAAAGAAGCTTTAAGTTTCCCTAATCTTTTATCTTAAGTGCAAAACTTTCGGTCGTGGAAAATATTGTCGGAACTCCTCGGAGTAACTAAAGGCCATCGCTAACAACCGTCGCTAACAGCTCTTTATTAGTTATCTCAAAAGATCTTATGAATCTTTGTTATGGCTGGTATATGAGGGTTATGTATATGAGGTCAATTCTTAACATTTTCCGGGAAGTATTTAGAAGATATATGTGAAATATATTTATAATGATGACAAAAAATCTGAGGTAGGAACAGTAATTTACATTTTGTGAAACAACCGTGGGGTCGGAGTGTTCGTTTTAATTTCACAATATGTAAGTAACAATGGGTTCCGAAGCCACTAAAATTTCTTGTATGTTTCAGAAATAATAAAAACTATTATTTCGAGGGCATGTGTAGTAAGCTCAACTTCGGGATTTAGAACCCGCTTCCAGCTATTAAATATTCGGCGGCTTATGAGACGCAATCATCGCTTAAACAACAGATCTTTTCGTAAGAATTTTTTCTGTAGGTACAGTAAAATCCAAGGAAAAGAAGTTTCCTTACGATGTTTTACTTCACCGCCGAGGACGTGGTAAATACAGCACTAAAAATGACTAATAACAATTTTAGTGGTGCCGGTTACTGTGGATCGAAGTGCCCAGGTCACTCGCGCTCTTTGAAACTAAAGTGAGCGCTCTGACCACTAGTCCACCACAGCACATCAAGTAAATTGAAAGGCGGGGGGTAATAGGCCATCTCATTCTCCAAATCCCGACCTCATCTGCATGTGGTGCACACAGTTATCTAACGAACGTCGCTTTGTGCAACCGAATGATGGCGGAATATCCAACCCGAATTTGCCAAATCATTAGTGCTACCAGCACTGCACTCACCAACCCGCGTGTCCAGCATGGGCAAAACTTCCAAGAAATATCTACCGGTTTTTTCAGGGGGAGAAGCCTATGTACATCAGTGGACCAAAATAGGTTGAGATAGTAACCCTTTTTATAAAGGCTTTGTTTAATACATTTTTTTAAGGACGATTGCGCACTTGGATTTTGGTTTAGAAACGTATAAACGGCCCTGAACGCGTTAGAGATTCTTATGGTGTCTAGTAACAATAAAGTTGTATCTACACGTATTACATCGTATATAGAGAAAAAGGACTCCAAATCCACTGTGGGAAGGACCCTCAAGTGCAATTTAGCCAAGCGACCTGGTATTATAAATCGATTAGACACAGATTCTCAAAGTCATTTTTCATGCGGAATTTAGCAAATTAACGTTTTGCTTATTCTTAATATTAAACGTTATTTCCGCAAAGTAACGTTTGATTCTCATTTTCTATATTCTTATTTTAAACCAGGTGTTACCCACGACTTCGTTCGAGTGGAATTTTAATAATTAAATCAACAATCAAGGTTTTTAATTATTACACAGGAACCTTAAATATTTCACGAATATAAAATAGCCTAAATTTCTTACAAACTGTTCCAACTCCTTGTGAAGTTCTCGTAAAAGTTGTTTAAACGGTTTCCAAAATTTGCCCGCACACACAGAAAGACAATTTCTTTTTACGAAGTAGAGCCAAGCAACGGCTTTTGCTGCTCTGCTTTTGTGTGTTGTTAGAGCCCATCAGCCTATCATTTACAAATATCTGTTAAAAAAGGCCAGTCTGAGTTGTACAATTATTTCACAAATCACTGACAATTCATTTTTATTGATGTCTAGATGACAACAAATGGGTCTTTACGTTTTATAACAACAGAATTTCCATTGTTTCAACACATCAAGAAATATAATAGGAGTTTGGTTCTGAATAACATCGCTATGTAGGTAGAAAGCCGCCAAATTGTACCTTCAATTGACTTGCTTTTTCTTCATGTTTTTTGTATCAAAAATATATGATTTTGTGATTTACAATAAAATACTCTAATATCAGTATAAAACAGCCTATGCTTATGAGCGTCTAGAGTAATGTACTTTTAAAGCAGTAAAATATTTTTTTTAAATTGATCCTGTAGTTCCGTAGATTGCATTATTCAAAACTCACATTCTCTTTATAGTATTAAATATAGATAGCAGACCGTCGATTATAAACGTTCGTTCCTTATAAACGTCATGGCAATTTCAACTAATGTCACAATCTGTCATCTAATCTCGTGCTACGGGTGTCGTGAATTGTTAGCCTTCCCCTGACAAACACAATCAACCACATACTCGTAGCTTCCGACAGAGGGCAGTACCAACAATATGCAGATGCATTCCGATCGCCAATCCGCATATCGTGCGTGGCGATTATGTATAAACTAAAATGATTCGAGAGGCCCAGTTACTAAATTTTCGCATAAAAGTGCCCTATTTTCCAGAAAGTTCATTCTCTTTCCTCTAACCATGAAATTATGTATTGTCCAATGTTATACATTTCCTTTTGGATTGTGCTATATTCTACATTTCCTTACTAACCGCAGATATTAAAGTTCTTCGCTCCACGACTATTGTGTCTTGCCCCCTAAACATAAAGGTTATCTAAGTTCGACCTACGAGAACAATATTCCTAATACCGTCTCATCCGCAGTTATGATGCTACGTGTGCCCTCGACATACTGCAGTAAGAACTTATTGAAATTTAATCTACATTTCATGTTGCAATCTCAATATTATCAAGATCATAGAAGATAGTTACCATCACAAAAAATATGTCCTGAAACGTCATGGTTGCAATGATTAAATACTTATTTTCAATTATTATCATATTATTTAGTTTCGATCACAAAGTATATCGTCTATTTTTATAGTGTTAGAATTTAATTATTAAATTAAAGGCAGAAATCACAAACATTATTTGTTAACTTAATTAAGTAAAGGAAATAGTGTTGTACTCACCAACCAGCTTGTTCAGAGTGGTGAGTATAGGCAAACCTTTAAAAAATGCAAGCCGGCTTCAGTTGGTGCTTTCTTTGAGAAGTTCAGCAGTGGAATAGCATGATGACGAAGGTGAACATTTTCAAAGTGTTATTACAATATGAAAAAAGTAGGTACGAAAGTAAAAAGTAAAGTAGGTAATATCATATATATATACACATACAATAAATAGCCTAATATCCCACAGCGTGTTGCAAGTTTCTTCTAATGGTAAATATACTTAGAATACCAATGGGACAGTCCATTGGGATTGAAAAAGGATGATAAAAATATAACTGTTTCTAAGCTGCGATCGCGTTGCATATTTCTAATATGAATTTATAAAATATAACTCCTTTTAACACGTCTTAGCTCAGCCTGTATGTATTATTTCCTGAGTAAGCTAGTGCTTGACTGATGACGATGAGAAACGTACTCCTGAGACCGATCTCGACCACAGCGACAGCTTCCGATTACTATCGGCAGTTGTCAAGTGCGCAGGAGATGTTGTAGTGCCGCAAGTGTTGCCGTAAGTCACTTGTCCTTAACTACCTGTAGCCGATGCATTTGCGTTAAGATTTGAGGGAGTGTCACTTAGCCTTAACTATTTTGTATCCTTAACCACTGAGCGAAAACCGAAAACCAATCATTTGCATAAATGTTTGCTTCGGCTGATATTCGTACCCAGGACCCCTGTCTCACCAGTCAGGTACGCTAACCATAACGCGGTAGTCACTAAGTGCTTGACTATAATTTTGAATCAATCAATATATTAAATATATACTCGTACAGCTATGTCGGGTAATTTAACAAATATGTAATGAATATAAGAATAAAAAAATATATTGGATAGTTTTACCTTTTTATTTTGTATGATTGCTCTTAGAGGAATTCTGCCAGTAAGTCAGTCACCATGACCTAAAGATTTTTATCGATTTTGAATTTAAATTGAGAGTCCCAAATCTGAAACAAAACAGACAATTATATTTTTAATTATAGTTTATCCATACAATACTCTTGATTAATGAACCGCAATTGAAATAGTTTTATATTTGATATAGCTTACATTTAACTTGGCATCGCGATACCTCTTGCTTTAACCCTGTGTACAGAATATTTCTCACTGATCTAGAAACAAACGCATTACAATTTATCGAGTCTTGTCGCTCTGTGTCTACATTACATGTAATAACGTCAACTGTTCACGGTGCGTTGTACAGTTAAGATCGAAAATGTTTGAGGCAGTTGATTCTTTGTAATTAGACCTGATTTAAAATTAATAACCTTAATACGCGTGGGATACTAGGATTTCACTCATTGGTTAAGACTATGAAATCATCCTACTAATGTATGTGTATACTTATTCTGAGAACGCGTATCATTGTGTACTAAAATTTTAAGATTTATATTCCAATTGTTTTAAGACGTGTCCTGTTGGCGTACCTATTATAAACAATACACAAATCGAGTATTAGATGAGGAAAAGACGTCTAAGTGCTCCTATGTTTACTCTAATACGGCACACGGATGTTGCACGGAAATTTTTCAACAGTAGATTTTGCTGCGGTCAACATTGACTGGAATAAAATTGTTTAATTTAAGTTTAAACAGACATACTAAGCCACTATCCATATAGGACACACATTTTAAAGGCCGGCAGCGCATCTGTAGCTCCTCTGGTGTTGTGGATGTTCGTGGGCGTCGGTGATCACTTACCATCAGGTGAGCCGCACGCTCGTTTGCCCCCTTCTTCTATAAAAAAAAAAAAAAAAAACACTCACCGCAGATGATACGAGTTTATTATAAACTTCCAATGGCATTGCAAACTTAATGTTTATATAAAATCCATGTGGCCAAAGTTCATTTATATCGTTAAAAATTAAAAAAAAGTACTATTTCACTTCGTACATTTTTGTATGCATTTTTTTCTTAATTTAGTTCAAAGCTAATAAAATATTTATGTGCTCGTTTGTACAGCCGCCGCGCCGCTCCTGATTACACAAATTGTTTGATTGTGAACCTCTTATTTACTCGGGACGCTTGATAAGTTAAGCCTACGTTCTGACAGAGACGACTTTGTTATGGCGGGTTACCTTTTAATTTTTAAATGATTATGATACTTCATATTGTTTATTTATCGCCATCCAAGCGGTTGTTTTGAAGTAAAAAGGGTCTGGAACTTTTTTGGTGACTAATAACACATCTTAATCATAACATAATACAGGGGACCTTTAATTTATCCTGCTGCCTTTTTTTTTGGGAATCGTGTTTGAAAGGGGACAATTTATGTTGTTAAATTTTTTGCATGTATTTTAAAAGTATAATAATAAATTCTATGCATTTTGTAGCTATATTTATCCCAGAAGTAATATTATACTATGACACTAATATACAAAGAAGATAATAATCATAGTAAACGCTTTTTAATAACCTTTGAAATGCGATTCTAGTTCTTTGTAGTATCTTGTTTTATTTTCGTTCGTTCTGGATTTCTTATAGCAGTGTTGTACCATAGTCGTGAGTAAATCATAGTGGCGTCTTCGCTACAAGGTTATGTCGCCCGTATATCGGATATGTTTACTAGCAATGAACAGCGTAATGTGGTGCTTATGCGCACTTTGTCACTTTCCAAGGATCTAAACTCAAGTGTTCTAGAATTGTCTGGATCGTGAAATAGTTTTCCCGTTGGCTTTACCTATCCCAAACGTAAATTAAACAGTGACTAAAGTTTCACCTAGTTATATTAACAATTTTTTTTATTAAAATTATTTATGTTACGTCTTCTATTTTGTCAATACTTTGTGTAATTATTCAATTACAATATTAGAAACGGATCTGTAAATGTAGGATTTTAAGTGGAAAATTTTTATAAAACTTAACCGTCGAACAAGTTACTTTAATCCGTAATAAGTCTACAATCCAAGTCTATTTTCATAGTGTTAGGTGCTAATTTCGGTTTGCCCTCGACGTGTGGTCAACATGACGTCACTGGGCATACCCACGGAAGCGCCTGTCCATACTATTCTCTACACATCGGCATACTTGCAGAAGCCTGTGAAAATTGTTCCTAAAAAGGTAAGGACGGGATAAATGTCTTTAAAAAGCACCTTCGGGCTTAGTTGAAGGTAGGAATGATTATTTAAAACGGTTATGGAAATGGTAATGTCCTAGAACACCTCGGTAGCCAAGTAGTTAGGTAATTTGCTTCCGAATCTGGGTATATTTGTACTTTAATACACAATTTGATTGTAAACATACGCGTATTAGAAAATAAGAACATTCTAGAATAATTTTTACACCGTGCATTTATTTAATATAGATATACTGTCTATCGAACGATATATGCTGTCTTGTTTTTATATAGGCTAAAGCTTATGATTGTTAATAACTAGTTAGCTGTTGAGTGTTACTAACTGAGTGAGTGAGTCCGGTATATCGTAGTCCTCAGAACGTACGTCGTAATGCCTGTAGTAATTCAAATTAATTAAGATACGAAATAAGTGTGGAAGTTTCATAAATTGATTGAAGTCGGTTGTTTCTGTATAAATTTGTTCTAATTCACTTGTTCAAAAGAGATTTGTATTTTGATCGTAAAACCATTAATTAAAATGATTTCAAACATTTTCTTTGATTAATAATTTTAACTCCAACGAAGTTGGTTGTCTCAACCTTTGTTTTTGTATATGTCTATTGCATACCTGCCTCCCGGGAGCAACTGGCGGGTTACGTCAGACTTGCACCGGTCAAAATCTCTCGGTGTTCCTTTGCCTCATATCGGCAGGGTACACTTTCGCACACATCTGCAAATCCATCGAACGATGGCCAACCTAGGCGGCCCCTTCTCGGGAGAGTTCAAATCTTCTTCCCCCTGGAGAAGACACGATCGCGCCTTCCAACTCAGCCTCTAATCCAAGTGGGCAATAGACTCCTGTTTTTTTTTATGGGAAAGACGGAAAGACGAGCAAGTGGTTCACGTGATGGTAAGCGATTACCGTCGCCCATGTACATCTGCAACACCAGAGGTGCTGTAGGAGCGTTACCGCATAATATTTGAGAAGGGACGCCTTTGGCCAGCTGTGGGCCCTTACAGGCTGCTACTTTTCCTTACTATTTTGTATGATTTCGTCGAACTCTGGCTTTGACAGCGTTCACAACCCATCTGGTCCTAACAGCACGGTTTCCTAAACGTACGAGTAATTGTTGATGTGCCTGTCGATAGTGCGAGACACTTTTTTTTTTGGGTATGCAGGCAAACAAGCAAACCTGATGGTAAGTGAATCATTGATAACCATAGTGAATAAAAAAAATATTAATGGAGACAAATCAATGAGTCAAATTTGAATTCAGAACGTTTTTCAATCGTAGTATTATTTATGCCCAGACTAATCATAATTTAACACGCGTCTTTTTTTAATGATCTTAAACGATACCATTAATTTAGTGATTTCAGATGTTTAAATGCTTATTCTGTAAGGCTGGGTAGGGTTTACTGTAAAGCTGTTGCCAAGGTCCTTAAAATATTTATTTCGAATAGCGCTTGGGTTTCATTTAGATAATTAGGCTATTTTAGTTGTTGTAAAAAGGGTAGTTTATGTCTTTTTGTGAAATGTTTTTCACTGTTTCCTTATAATTAATACTTATAATTAAATAATGGATGTGCTAATAAGTAATGTTCGCCTTTGAAATTAATATCGTGCCGTCGCGTCGTTGTATACCTATTCACCAATTATCCAACTTTTATTTTCAAGAACTTAAAATAGACTCAACAACATGTATCTAATTTTAATTGACCTTTGCCGATTATATTATGAAACATCGACTTTGTTAGATCTAAGAGCTAATTATATAGGTACAGAAGACAAATGCAAAAATGTATTACTTTACCTTTTCTCAAAATTCGAGAAGGTTTGAATAGCAACATCGACTTTGCGTAAGTATCATTTAAACAGTCCTTTTTAAAGACTGAATACTTAAGTACCTTTTTAGTATTTATAAAGGGAGGGGGATGAAACTTATGTCATTCGAAAGGCAGTGCCATAGATGAGCAAAAAAATGGAAATCCTGTATGAATCTGTTAAGGAAAGTAGAACAAAGTCAACATACACTCCATTTTTCCATCCAAACGCTTTAATTAATTAAATGAAGGAATCTGTGGAATTTGAAAAGAAGTTGAATTTAATTACTATACAAATAGAATTTCGTCCACAAGCGATACTAGTAAAATTAAATTGATATCAAATAATTTAAAAACACAATTTACGTCTATATTTTAGTCTCTATTTAACTACGAAATCAATGAAATTCTCAGATTAAATTTTAAGTGGTTTATGCGGTCACTATCTAAGGCATCTATGGAATGTATGTAAGGCATGTATTATGATTACGTGTTGAACATTCCACCCATTATTTATTTATTAAAGACGATTGTGTAGTTTAATGATTAGCGTAACTGTCTATGGGTCTGGGATTAGAATATGGACCGGAGATTATTGGTTTTTCAGGGTCTGGTTGTATTGTGTTGTGTTCGGTGCCTCTGACACTGTCTGATCTGTGTCTTCCGGGTCTGGAAGTTTGTCCACGTGCTATTTATTTTTCTCCGAAAAATTTTTTTTTCGATCAGCGATACGAGTAGCTATAGACTAGTGAGTGCGCCCATATTTTCGCGTACACTCGCTGCACTATAATTAATCCTGTGCAGTTAATAACAGACAGTATTTGGAAGTGGTCGATTTGACCAGTTCATACACTTATTTTTTTAATTATGAATGTTATTTTCTGATTTAAATCTGTGCCCACACATTACTAGCCTTTTTTGTTTTGTGAAACCATTCCCGAACTAATCAGACAGTAATTAACATCGAGCTGTGCTAATAACCGTGGCAATAAAGTCCTACCGATGACTTTTAAGACTGAAAATGACGCTGGCTGAATTAGAGTCAAACCGGCCACCAGTTTTAGTCCGATTAGCATTTGGTATTAATTAAAAAAATCGCTCTCGATTGCCTACATCTTTTCTAAACATACCTGGATAATATTTTGAAGCAATCACTCCCCAAAAAGTAGTATTGTGAATGAACATTAACCTGACACAATAAAATTAGCTTTCAGTTAAATTTTAAAGTAACTTGAAAGAGGCTCCTAAAATTATGCATTCTTAACAAGCTTTCACATATAAAGTTAGACGTCCAGATGTCATAGTTAACTCGGGCTACCTTCAGCTTTTATTTATTAATTTTTGGTCCGATCTACGCAGAATGTGCTCACAATATAAAAATGCGATAAAATTCGTAAGTAATACTTTCATTTAAAATGTGTAGTGTTCGCGTAAATACCAGAAATTATTATGTATACCTTTTGCTTTATAATTATATAATATGCCAAAACACCAAAGGAAGTTTACACAATGTATGTGGTACTAGGTACAGGTACCCTTGCCAGCTGATGGCGATCATCGTGGGGTTTTAGTCGATAGGAGTCCCACATAAACTGGCTGTCCCCCTGGTGCCGGGTATCCATAAAGGGTTTCCCCCACTTTACTCAATTGTAGGCTACATAATCGTATAGTGGTTCATAAGTATCTTTAATTATACAGCGTCGTGCTGTACTCCGCAATGGTTTTAGCCTAAATTAACGGCTATGAAATAGTCGTTGTGCCCGAAACTACTGAAATACAGAGCTGCCGGAGTTTTGTACAGGTTTCGGGATAGATTAAATTATGAAGCATTACGCGATTGCAGATCACCGCGGTTCTGGGTACCGCGATGTTTTCTGACTGCGCGACCTGGAATAATAATTTGTAATTCATACAAATACTTGTCGCGTGCGGGAATCGAACCCGAGACCCGCAGCGTGGACACATTGAAACTTAAACTTAACTTAAGTTTGAAATGTTATTAAGGGATGAGCCGCTTGTGTAAAGTTTTACTAAGTGTTCCGGTCGAAGTGATGTCTAATAGTCTGAAAAGCTATTTCTAGTCTAGACGGAGAGCGCAGTAAACGTTCTGTACTTATAGATATTATTTTCAATGTTCGAAATTCGAAAAAGAGTACTGAAGATAAATAAGAGCTATTTCAAATTTTTCATTACATCAGATAATAACACAATCATTATCTCCTCTGTAACCAGACATTTCGAAAATGTTCTCTACTTACTTCTTATGACTATAAAGTTTTATTAAAATCGGATAATTCATTTCGAAGATTTTCGCATTGAAAATTTGTATGATAAGTCGCGAGTCGTAAGCGCTCTTAAGAAACCACGATAGTCCAGAGGTAGCTATGGTTTATATCGTTAGTGATTAGGACCAACCTCGTCAGGGAAGGAAAACAACGCGAGGCGACCGACATGTCCGAGGAATAGGTAATATAAAAATATGTCCACGTGACATGTGAAGACCACCAACCCGTTCAGGAAGGAGTCTGGCGGCCTCCTCGCGGCTCCAATTCCTTGCAAAAATGAGCCCAAGCCCACTGCTGGGTGGAGTGGGTCATTCAAAATATGTTACTTTACTCTATTTATTTTTTATTTAATCTTTATACTGAAGGATACTAAAGGCGGACTTAATGCCTAAAGGTATTCTCTACCAATCAACCTATGGTGATGTGGAATGTTATGATAGGCGCAATAAAGTTTTAAGGAAACCTAAAACTCATAAAAACTAAATTACAAAAAAAACCAATGAAATGCATAAAATTACATACATAAAAAGCTACATACTTTACTGCACGAAATAATTTTAAAAATAATGTTACTTGGCACTTTAAAATAGGCGAGCGCTGTGTTTGACGTAGCCCCATATTAATTATATAGGCGTAGTTTTTAATCGTTTGCTACAAGTTGACTGAGCATTTAAGTAAAAAATATCTAATGACAAAAAAAGAATAATTGATGTGGCATTAGCTCTAATAGATTAATGGAACCACCATTTATTTATGTATTATTTACTTAACCATTGGAAATAGTAAAGGAACCAAGGTCTCTTGTCGTAGGAAAGTCAGCTGCGCAATCTGAGCGGTGAACAACATATCATGTCTTAGAATTATTGTTCTCGTTTCTCAGGCTCGGATCCAAGTAGTGGTTGGTGCAAGTGTGGTGGCCGTGGCCCCCCGCAGTTCATCAACTAGCATCAGAAGTGGGCTTACTAAGCCCACTCGAATCGGCCAACTTGAGCCAGCTCGCTCCGCTAAGTCGGGCGGGCCATAGTCGACTCTTCTTAGTTCAGCGTGGGTGACCAGACCACGGCTAAGCTCCCCCGCACGACAAGGAGCCCGTTTGAAAGAGTAAACTTTACCAGACCTCATTTATCTAGACCGCTTAAAGGTGTCGCCCTGTCGAGCGCGATGAGTAAACCTTATGGGCAAACCTTAGAACGCAGAGCAGTGAAAGAGTAGGTGATAATTATGATGATATACGAAGATTATAATGTATCAGGCGCAACAGTTTCGTGACGTAAATTAATATACGTATTTTTTATCTAACTTCGTTGCAAAGAGGATTTCTCCGTCTACTCGTTTACACAGCCATGACTGCTCTCCTGATTACACAAATTGTATGATTGTGAACCTCTTATTTACTCGGGAGGCTTGATAAGTTAAGCCTACGTTTTTACTGAAATTGTATAGGCGGCTTTTTAATAATTGCTTTTTTTTGTTGTTTTTTATTTATATGTATTTTATCGTTTTTGAGTTTCTTAATTTATGGCAATGCAATTTTTTTTTAATATAAGTAAAATAAAGCCATGAATATTAAATGCTCGAAAATATGGTTTGTAATTTCTCAGACACATTCATTCTAGTCTAAATTATTATATAACAATTATATTTACAATAACAGTAATCGAAAAACTTTTAATTATTGTAAAGCGTTCTCCTCTGCCATAGTACCAACAACGCTGGCTACATTTCCACGATGAATGGTTAAACTTAACCTTTGCGTAACAAAAAAACCGCTCATCTTATCATTGGCGTCCACGAGGAGGCACGGGTATAATTCTTTTAGGAATTGCAATACTTATTTTGTCATATTCGTTGTATCAAATTCAATCCTCAGCTGGATGTAGGTTCGCTCTAGAAAGCGCCAGTAAAAAACGGCACGTATTTCATTGAATTTACTGGTACCTTCGCCACAATTGTGAAGAAGCTTATGCTTCCTTTGCTTTCTTTCTATGGATTTTTGCGTACGCCTAATTCGGACAGACTTAGGCATTCGACCGCGACGCCTCATTTAGTGTGCAGGATAAGATTGGTATTTAGATAGAATAATCTCCATTTTTTATGAATTTAATATTTTTCTGAATATGGTGTGGATAGAGAAAAAAAAAATCGTATGTAAATGTCGATGATTGTAACACATAAATTAATAAATTTCTTTAAACTGTAATGAAGGGACAAAATCATGTCTTCTCTTTTTTGTGTAAGACGTGAAATTCAAATATTTTCAAATGAGTGTGTGCCTGTTGGCGCGTGTGTGCGTGTTTGCGTATGTGTGTCTGTGTGTGTGTGTGTCATTACATTATTAATGCGAAAACTACTTCTGGCTATTTCATCATAACTAAATTTAATCGAGTACTTGTTTCAAAGTTCACGTCGTACACTCAGCGGACGTGTTTATTAGCAGTAGCTAGTGTAATGTATCGCCACATTCGTCTTCTTTCTTCTAAAGATTGATACAAGTGTGCACATGTTTTATGTTTTTTTACGATTTTACATAATAATTAGTCTACATGTAGTGTTCTCATTACATACATTGTATTAAACATTAAGGTACAAATTAAAATAAACTAAAAATGCGATCAGCGTAGTCTTGAGTTATGATGACTATGTGTAAATTAAACAAACTTTGAACGTGTAAGTGATATGGCATCACTGGGTATCCCTACCGAGGCGAACGTTTATACGATTCTCTGCACATCAGCATATTTGCAGGATGCTGTGAGAGATGTTCCTAAAAAGGTAAGCGAACCACTATGTAATTTATCGTATACCTAACTATCGTTTCATACGTAACCATCTTCACAATGTCATATCTAAAAGTTTTTTTTCTTAATTATTTATTTGTTAGAAACAATTTTTTTCAATAAAATATCTTGTAATCTAAATTTGTTTAGTTTTTTCATTGAGAAGTTTTAAAAAAAAATGTGTGTGCTGTTCTGTGGTATGAGATCCTTCTCGTTATCTATTTCCGGTGGAAGAATGTATTTGTCATCCCGTTATTTCAGTTTAACTACACGCAGTTTCAGGGTTTGTTCATTGTGTTTAAGAGTTTCGAATCTGAACTTTCCAATAATTAAAATACTGCGCTGAGGATTCCGTGTGCCCCGCTTTGTGGGTATAGGCAAACTCTCGCTTACTAGCGCTCTCTTAAAGACTTTGTAGACGTTTTGTAGAAGAAATAAGAAAAAAAAGTATGTTTAAATGAGTTCTTCGGCACAGATTTTTTTGTTTCATGTAATATAATTATGTCTATTGACTGCATATACCTTGAACGTAAAACTATTGTCTGAAGAATTCAAACTATTATCATCAGAACTACGTCGTGATATTTACTATATGATTACATCTTAAAGCCTTCAAATTTATTGTGTATTCTCTGAGAAAACATTGTATTGAGGAATCGTATATTTTCAACCTAAATATATTCTTGTTGTGTTCTGACGGGAATAATGACGTCGACTGTGTTTGAAATGAAGCTCGATAGCACCTAAAAAAGAGACAGTTATATTTTGTGTATTCCCAAATACTTATTTTTTTTTATATAGAGAGCAAACTAGCACATAATTTACCTGATGGTAAGTGATAACCGACGCCCACGTACATCTGCAACACCAGAGGAGCTGCAGGTGCGTTGCCGGCCTTAAAGGATATTTTGGAGATGGGCGAGGGATGGAGGTTGGGGGAGGGAGGAGTTGCTCTCCGGTTACCTCACTGACAGAACGATAATATCGTATAATCAATAAACTTGATAACGAAACATCAAAAAAATCACAGACTTGTTTTAATTTATTAGTGTTATTAATCAGTGTTTGTAAATTTTCACGGAAACGCCGTTGGATCGCATAAACTATAATGTTAATTCAACGCCTCTGCAATGCACTAGTAGCGTGCGTAATTCATTTTTATTTTCAGCCTCGAGCGATCACTGCTGTACAAGCATGCTTTTTATTGCCGTTTTACGATAACCGCTAAATTGATATTGAAAATTTTTCCTGTATCGATGATCCTGCTTTACATTACTCCATAAACGTAATGGTATGTTTTCTCGATTCTCCTTTAAACTCTGCTAAAATGGACCACAATATATTCAACAATTCATCTCACAGTTTTTTTTTATCTTAACTTTGCACCACTCCGACTTGCGTTCGATCGTTCATTTTTAAACGTAGTAGAGCCAAGCGACAGTTTTTGCTGCTGCTCGAATGGATCGGCTCTACCAGGTAGGTACGACGGCCTCGTAGACTGCCGACATGAAGTAGAGGCACTTTATGCTTCTGCGTTTCCTTCGGTGATTGAGGTAACCGTAGGATTCAGTCGCTTAAATATTAAATAGAATTGAGAAATCAGTAAATTTCCATATCCTATGAAATATCTTCAATACTTTCAAAAATCTAACCTGTAAAATGACAAGTCTATTAATTCAGCACCTGTATATCTTTACAGTACTGTCTTAGTAACAAGGTCTTAAGTAAGGAAGGAAAAAGGAAGCGTTTTTTTCATTGAGAAGTTTTAAAAAAAATGTGTGTGCTGTTCTGAGGTATGAGATCCTTCTCGTTATCTATTTCCGGTGGAAGAATGTATTTGTCATCCCGTTATTTCAGTTTAACTACACGCAGTTTCAGGCTTTGTTCATTGTGTTTAAGAGTTTCGAATCTGAACTTTCCAATAATTAAAATACTGCGCTGAGGATTCCGTGTGCCCCGCTTTGTGGGTATTGGCAAACTCTCGCTTACTAGCGCTCTCTTAAAGACTTTGTAGACGTTTTGTAGAAGAAATAAGAAAAAAAGTATGTTTAAATGACTTCTTCGGCACAGATTTTTTTGTTTCATGTAATATAATTATGTCTATTGACTGCATATACCTTGAACGTAAAACTATTGACTGAAGAATTCAAACTATTATCATCAGAACTACGTCGTAATATTTACTATATGATTACATCTTAAAGCCTTCAAATTTATTGTGTATTCTCTGAGAAAACATTGTATTGAGGAATCGTATATTTTCAACCTAAATATATTCTTGTTGTGTTCTGACGGGAATAATGACGTCGACTGTGTTTGAAATGAAGCTCGATAGCACCTAAAAAAGAGACAGTTATATTTTGTGTATACCCAAATACTTATTTTTTTTTATATAGATAGCAAACTAGCAAATAATTTACCTGATGGTAAGTGATAACCGACGCCCACGTACATCTGCAACACCAGAGGAGCTGCAGGTGCGTTGCCGGCCTTAAAGGATATTTTGGAGATGGGCGAGGGATGGAGGTTGGGGGAGGGAGGAGTTGCTCTCCGGTTACCTCACTGACAGAACGATAATATCGTATAATCAATAAACTTGATAACGAAACATCAAAAAAATCACAGACTTGTTTTAATTTATTAGTGTTATTAATCAGTGTTTGTAAATTTTCACGGAAACGCCGTTGGATCGCATAAACTATAATGTTAATTCAACGCCTCTGCAATGCACTAGTAGCGTGCGTAATTCATTTTTATTTTCAGCCCCGAGCGATCACTGCTTTACAAGCATGCTTTTTATTGCCGTTTTACGATAACCGCTAAATTGATATTGAAAATTTTTCCTGTATCGATATCCCTGCTTTACATTACTCCATAAACGTAATGGTATGTTTTCTGGATTCTCCTTTAAACTCTGCTAAAATGGACCACAATATATTCAACAATTCATCTCACAGTTTTTTTTTATCTTAACTTTGCACCATTCCGACTTGCGTTCGATCGTTCATTTTTAAACGTAGTAGAGCCAAGCGACAGTTTTTGCTGCTGCTCGAATGGATCGGCTCTACCAGGTAGGTACCACGGCCTCGTAGACTGCCGACATGAAGTAGAGGCACTTTATGCTTCTGCGTTTCCTTCGGTGATTGAGGTAACCGTAGGATTCAGTCGCTTAAATATTAAATAGAATTGAGAAATCAGTAAATTTCCATATCCTATGAAATATCTTCAATAGTTTCTGTTATTTAGTACTTATGTACATGATCAGTCGATTCCACCTTAAATCAATTCCACGTCCTTAGTTTGCCGGCAAGACGTTTCGATAGTCACAGTTATTCCAATAAATTCGAATAATGTAAATAATGGAATAAATCGATTACCATTATTCAATCCCATTATTGGCCCATTTGTTGTAAGTAATAAATCTTTATCTTAAAAGACAAATCAGTGTACAAAACTCATTCGACTGTTGGTTGATCGCAATCTAAGAAATTAAGTTCTTGGTGTTGCAAATATGTTTGGAATACTTCTTGTTTATAACGATTGCTGCTTAGAATGAATGCTGGGACTAATGTACGTTTTATTTACAGATTTATGAACAAAATCAAAATAAAACTGCATTGCTTTTGTAAAAGTTATAGTATGTAATGTACTTGTACGTTGTGTTCATGTAGATGGCGCTAAACATAATTTTAAATATAAGACTTACAATTAAATCATCGTAGAAACTACGGTTAAAACTTCAGAAGCGTTGCGGTAGGTGTGTAATATCTGTATGCCTAGGTAGGATGTAGGTAGTAAGTAGTTCTAAGATTAAGATTTACTCCTGTTGTGCTGTGATTACTTACTAACCTAACATCTAGTCAGTGCGTTTTACTTGAAGTTTTCTGACACGCACTTCGACTTTGTGGAATCAGCTGTCACCAGCGCTATTTCCGAACAGTTACGACTTAGGGACCTTCCAGAAAAGAGCCCTTTCCTCCCTTAAAGGCCGGCAGCGCATCTGGAGCTCCTCTGATGTTGCTGATGTTTGTGGGTGTCGGTGATCACTTACCATCAGGTGAGACGCATGCTCGTTTACCCCCGTCCTCTATAAAAAAATATATAGCAAAATACCTATATTTTAATATATTAAGTTACAGTGAAAACTTTTATATTAAATTACCATTGTAAAAAAATAATTAAGTATAGCGCCATCTAACATAGACCACCGTTGGTTTTATTCTTCAGCAAGAAGCGTGCGCAATATTGAATCCTGCATATGTTCTCAAGAAAGTTTCCAGTTTACTTAGTTCAAAAATAATGATTTTGTTTAATCCCCACCAACTGTCAATAAATAATTATTAGGCTTGTCTTATTCTTAAAATCTTTAAGTAAATATAGTTTAATTTCAAACGTGTAGTATTAGAATGCATCATTATTTTATAATCCCTGTTCCTCTCTAACTGAATTGTTATATTGAACCTAGGTAAAAGCAGCAGCAACGATTGTTAATGGACCTTTTTGTCTCTGGAAAAATGAATTATTCCAACGCTATTATAAATTTCTTCAACATAGACAATCTTTAGCGTCTAAAATTTTACCGTTGTCCGCTAAAAGTGCAACGCATTAAAAGATAGACAAAATTTCATTGCTCACAATACAGAGCTGTGAAAACAGAGAAGTTGGATTATGTAATAATATAAAGTGAAGTCTCGTGACCAGTATGCCTTCCTGCTGGACATATTAGTGCTACACACGCACTAGGTGTGGTCTGGTCCTTAGGTACATCTTTTATATCTAGAACCAAAGTTACTTACTTAGTTTCGATCCTGCCTTTCCTTTCTTTAATTACATAAGTGTTACATCGGGCACGGAAAGGTAAAGTCCAGTCCGGTGAGTGTCTATGTGATTGCCCTAATACTTTCACGATTGTAATGCACTAAGAAGCCTCTGTGGTCGAAATTGACCTGAAGAACATCTATAAGAAACTTTCTATTACAATTTTGCAAAAACGAGTAATTAAAGATACCATCAATATTCCACAGGGTTATTCCACAGGTTATTCCACGGGTTATTCCACGGGTTATTCCACGGGTTATTCCACGGGTTATTCCACGGGTTATTCCACAAGTTATTCCACGGGTTATTCCACGGGTTATTCCACGGGTTATTCCACGGGTTATTCCACGGGTTATTCCACAGGTTATTCACAGGTTATTCACAGGTTATTCACAGGTTATTCACAGGTTATTCACAGGTTATTCACAGGTTATTCACAGGTTATTCACAGGTTATTCCACAGGTTATTCACAGGTTATTCACAGGTTATTCACAGGTTATTCCACAGGTTATTCCACAGGTTATTCCACAGGTTATTCACGGGTTATTCCACAGGTTATTCACGGGTTATTCCACAGGTTATTCCACAGGTTATTCCACAGGTTATTCACAGGTTATTCACAGGTTATTCACAGGTTATTCACAGGTTATTCACAGGTTATTCACAGGTTATTCCACGGGTTATTCCACAGGTTATTCACAGGTTATTCACAGGTTATTCACAGGTTATTCACAGGTTATTCACAGGTTATTCCACAGGTTATTCACGGGTTATTCCACAGGTTATTCACAGGTTATTCACAGGTTATTCCACAGGTTATTCACAGGTTATTCACAGGTTATTCACAGGTTATTCCACAGGTTATTCACAGGTTATTCACAGGTTATTCACAGGTTATTCACAGGTTATTCACAGGTTATTCACAGGTTATTCACAGGTTATTCACAGGTTATTCCACAGGTTATTCCACAGGTTATTCACGGGTTATTCCACAGGTTATTCCACAGGTTATTCACAGGTTATTCACAGGTTATTCACAGGTTATTCACAGGTTATTCCACAGGTTATTCACAGGTTATTCCACAGGTTATTCACAGGTTATTCACAGGTTATTCCACAGGTTATTCACGGGTTATTCCACAGGTTATTCCACAGGTTATTCACGGGTTATTCCACAGGTTATTCACGGGTTATTCCACAGGTTATTCACGGGTTATTCCACAGGTTATTCCACAGGTTATTCCACAGGTTATTCCACAGGTTATTCCACAGGTTATTCACGGGTTATTCCACGGGTTATTCCACAGGTTATTCACAGGTTATTCACAGGTTATTCACAGGTTATTCACAGGTTATTCACAGGTTATTCACAGGTTATTCACAGGTTATTCACAGGTTATTCCACAGGTTATTCACGGGTTATTCCACAGGTTATTCACAGGTTATTCACAGGTTATTCACAGGTTATTCACAGGTTATTCACAGGTTATTCACAGGTTATTCACAGGTTATTCACAGGTTATTCACAGGTTATTCACAGGTTATTCACAGGTTATTCACAGGTTATTCACAGGTTATTCACAGGTTATTCACAGGTTATTCCACAGGTTATTCACGGGTTATTCCACAGGTTATTCACGGGTTATTCCACAGGTTATTCACAGGTTATTCACAGGTTATTCACAGGTTATTCACAGGTTATTCACAGGTTATTCCACAGGTTATTCACAGGTTATTCACAGGTTATTCACAGGTTATTCACAGGTTATTCACAGGTTATTCACAGGTTATTCCACAGGTTATTCACAGGTTATTCACAGGTTATTCACAGGTTATTCCACGGGTTATTCCACGGGTTATTCCACAGGTTATTCACAGGTTATTCCACAGGTTATTCCACAGGTTATTCACAGGTTATTCCACAGGTTATTCACAGGTTATTCCACAGGTTATTCACAGGTTATTCCACGGGTTATTCCACAGGTTATTCACAGGTTATTCCACAGGTTATTCACAGGTTATTCCACAGGTTATTCCACAGGTTATTCACAGGTTATTCCACAGGTTATTCACAGGTTATTCCACAGGTTATTCCACAGGTTATTCACAGGTTATTCACAGGTTATTCCACAGGTTATTCACAGGTTATTCCACAGGTTATTCCACAGGTTATTCACAGGTTATTCCACAGGTTATTCACAGGTTATTCCACAGGTTATTCACAGGTTATTCCACAGGTTATTCACAGGTTATTCCACGGGTTATTCCACGGGTTATTCCACGGGTTATTCCACAGGTTATTCCACAGGTTATTCCACAGGTTATTCACAGGTTATTCCACAGGTTATTCACAGGTTATTCCACAGGTTATTCACAGGTTATTCCACAGGTTATTCACAGGTTATTCCACAGGTTATTCACAGGTTATTCCACAGGTTATTCACAGGTTATTCCACAGGTTATTCCACAGGTTATTCCACAGGTTATTCACAGGTTATTCCACAGGTTATTCACAGGTTATTCCACAGGTTATTCACAGGTTATTCCACAGGTTATTCCACGGGTTATTCCACGGGTTATTCCACGGGTTATTCCACGGGTTATTCCACGGGTTATTCCACAGGTTATTCCACAGGTTATTCCACAGGTTATTCCACAGGTTATTCCACAGGTTATTCCACAGGTTATTCCACAGGTTATTCCACAGGTTATTCCACAGGTTATTCCACAGGTTATTCCACAGGTTATTCCACAGGTTATTCCACAGGTTATTCCACAGGTTATTCCACAGGTTATTCCACAGGTTATTCCACAGGTTATTCCACAGGTTATTCCACAGGTTATTCCACAGGTTATTCCACAGGTTATTCCACAGGTTATTCCACAGGTTATTCCACAGGTTATTCCACAGGTTATTCCACAGGTTATTCCACAGGTTATTCCACAGGTTATTCCACAGGTTATTCCACAGGTTATTCCACAGGTTATTCCACAGGTTATTCCACAGGTTATTCCACAGGTTATTCCACAGGTTATTCCACAGGTTATTCCACAGGTTATTCCACAGGTTATTCCACAGGTTATTCCACAGGTTATTCCACAGGTTATTCCACAGGTTATTCCACAGGTTATTCCACAGGTTATTCCACAGGTTATTCCACAGGTTATTCCACAGGTTATTCCACAGGTTATTCCACAGGTTATTCCACAGGTTATTCCACAGGTTATTCCACAGGTTATTCCACAGGTTATTCCACAGGTTATTCCACAGGTTATTCCACAGGTTATTCCACAGGTTATTCCACAGGTTATTCCACAGGTTATTCCACAGGTTATTCCACGGGTTATTCCACGGGTTATTCCACGGGTTATTCCACGGGTTATTCCACGGGTTATTCCACGGGTTATTCCACGGGTTATTCCACGGGTTATTCCACGGGTTATTCCACGGGTTATTCCACGGGTTATTCCACGGGTTATTCCACGGGTTATTCCACGGGTTATTCCACGGGTTATTCCACGGGTTATTCCACAGGTTATTCCACAGGTTATTCCACAGGTTATTCCACAGGTTATTCCACAGGTTATTCCACAGGTTATTCCACAGGTTATTCCACAGGTTATTCCACAGGTTATTCCACAGGTTATTCCACAGGTTATTCCACAGGTTATTCCACAGGTTATTCCACAGGTTATTCCACAGGTTATTCCACAGGTTATTCCACAGGTTATTCCACAGGTTATTCCACAGGTTATTCCACAGGTTATTCCACAGGTTATTCCACGGGTTATTCCACGGGTTATTCCACGGGTTATTCCACGGGTTATTCCACGGGTTATTCCACGGGTTATTCCACGGGTTATTCCACGGGTTATTCCACGGGTTATTCCACGGGTTATTCCACGGGTTATTCCACGGGTTATTCCACGGGTTATTCCACGGGTTATTCCACGGGTTATTCCACGGGTTATTCCACGGGTTATTCCACGGGTTATTCCACGGGTTATTCCACGGGTTATTCCACGGGTTATTCCACGGGTTATTCCACGGGTTATTCCACGGGTTATTCCACGGGTTATTCCACGGGTTATTCCACGGGTTATTCCACGGGTTATTCCACGGGTTATTCCACGGGTTATTCCACGGGTTATTCCACGGGTTATTCCACGGGTTATTCCACGGGTTATTCCACGGGTTATTCCACGGGTTATTCCACGGGTTATTCCACGGGTTATTCCACGGGTTATTCCACGGGTTATTCCACGGGTTATTCCACGGGTTATTCCACGGGTTATTCCACGGGTTATTCCACGGGTTATTCCACGGGTTATTCCACGGGTTATTCCACGGGTTATTCCACGGGTTATTCCACGGGTTATTCCACGGGTTATTCCACGGGTTATTCCACGGGTTATTCCACGGGTTATTCCACGGGTTATTCCACGGGTTATTCCACGGGTTATTCCACGGGTTATTCCACGGGTTATTCCACGGGTTATTCCACGGGTTATTCCACGGGTTATTCCACGGGTTATTCCACGGGTTATTCCACGGGTTATTCCACGGGTTATTCCACGGGTTATTCCACGGGTTATTCCACGGGTTATTCCACGGGTTATTCCACGGGTTATTCCACGGGTTATTCCACGGGTTATTCCACGGGTTATTCCACGGGTTATTCCACGGGTTATTCCACGGGTTATTCCACGGGTTATTCCACGGGTTATTCCACGGGTTATTCCACAGGTTATTCCACAGGTTATTCCACAGGTTATTCCACAGGTTATTCCACAGGTTATTCCACAGGTTATTCCACAGGTTATTCCACAGGTTATTCCACAGGTTATTCCACAGGTTATTCCACAGGTTATTCCACAGGTTATTCCACAGGTTATTCCACAGGTTATTCCACAGGTTATTCCACAGGTTATTCCACAGGTTATTCCACAGGTTATTCCACAGGTTATTCCACAGGTTATTCCACAGGTTATTCCACAGGTTATTCCACAGGTTATTCCACAGGTTATTCCACAGGTTATTCCACAGGTTATTCCACAGGTTATTCCACAGGTTATTCCACAGGTTATTCCACAGGTTATTCCACAGGTTATTCCACAGGTTATTCCACAGGTTATTCCACAGGTTATTCCACAGGTTATTCCACAGGTTATTCCACAGGTTATTCCACAGGTTATTCCACAGGTTATTCCACAGGTTATTCCACAGGTTATTCCACAGGTTATTCCACAGGTTATTCCACAGGTTATTCCACAGGTTATTCCACAGGTTATTCCACAGGTTATTCCACAGGTTATTCCACAGGTTATTCCACAGGTTATTCCACAGGTTATTCCACAGGTTATTCCACAGGTTATTCCACAGGTTATTCCACAGGTTATTCCACAGGTTATTCCACAGGTTATTCCACAGGTTATTCCACAGGTTATTCCACAGGTTATTCCACAGGTTATTCCACAGGTTATTCCACAGGTTATTACCTATAATATTAGGCTTACATAATTGCTTGAATCTATAAAAAGCGTACATAACTTTCCAGAGTGCAGTGGCATGTTTGTTTTTAATTTTTTATTAGGTCTGTAACGATTTAAATGTATGAGCATCATTTAACTAAGGTAACTTGTCTGATAATGCGCAATGCTGGGAAAAGCCTACTCTCAAATTATTTTTGAGAGAGATTGGAAGGAGAAGATCGCTTCACACGTCCACGAAATAATATTCTTTATGCCGGTTTCCTCACTATGTTTTCCTTCATTGCTGAGCACGAGGAAATTTCAGCACTTAAAATTACTATTAACAATTATAATGGGGAAAAAAGGTTCTCGAGTGGCAGCCACGTACAGGCTAACGCAGTGTGGGACGACGGACGACGCCTCACAAGATGAAGTGACGACCTGCACAGTGTTGCGGGACGTCGATTGATGCAGGTGGCACAGGACCGTGCTTTGTGGAAATCCTATTTGATCGATCCTCTATATGGAGGGGTTATACCAATGAGTTTTTCGAAATAAAGATAAATTATGAAGGCATTTAACACCTCCACACTGCACATGATCAAGATAGCAGGTTATTCTCTTATAAAATCCTAAACCAATAAAAATGAGAAAGGTCTTGTGCTTGTGCATTGTGAAGCATTTATTTGTTGCAAGATGAGTTTTAAAGTTTTATGTAGTCTTTAACCTCATACTTTATACTAGGATCTCAGCCGGTCCGGCACCCGATGTAGATCATAAAAAGAAAATAAAGTTTTTCGCATTTTTGTTGTATCGAATTTCAAGTCTCTTCCTCATTTGCTTGTTCAGATATAGGAATGTGGAAAGGTATATAAAACATAGAATTAAAAGTTTTAATTAATTTGCAAAGATCAATGACTGTAACTAGTAATAATGTTAACAACAGTAATATTTATTATTAGGAGTATAGTATAGATCAACCTACACCTCAGTATAACCACTACCTACATCAAACGGACCGAACACTGTGTTTATTCTTGCGCTTTCTCTGGGCTTATAGACGTAGCGCTTCCACTTGGTTGAAAGTACACTAGAGGGAGGGAGAAGGTAAATTAGCGATTAATCCGAGATTGCAACGAAAGGCGCACTCGTAGTACCAAGTTGGTGGTGCGATTCAGCGGAGTAAATCAGTTGCCTTGTACGGTTCACAAAATTAACAAAATTTTATTAAAAATACTACGATTTTGAACACAAGAACTTAGTGTAATGACTAATCGTTGTTCTAATTAATGAGTCACTAAATTGTATTCAAGTGTTTAAGATTGGTAATTAGTAAAAATTCATGCACTATAATAAATATGTAAGGCACAGTGTATTATAAGTTATTCCCATCCCATGCCTCTATTCCTCATTTATATTATCATTCCTCATTATTCATTAGTAATTAAGAACGAACAAGGACAATCCTCCGGCCTCCGAATGATATTGAGTTATCCAGATCGGTGATGGACAGAAACAACTAAAGTGTCAGGTGTCTGTTACTGCAGCCGCCAACCACCGTACGGAAAATGTCAATTTCGGCAAATATTCCCATCTGCAGAGGTTTGTATCCAGAATTGTTATTGAAGATGCTAAAAAAAATAAAAAGTTACTAAGAAGTCATTTGAAAAGACGAAACGATTTTGCTATCCGTATCACCTCATTACATTAGTTCCATGTGACACGTGACCGTTCTTTGAGATTACTTGGATAATTCCAATCGACGTTTTTATGGATGATACAGTGTATATCATATTTACTTCACAATTTTATAAGGCAAACAAACAAATTATACAAAAACAAAATTTTATTATCGTCGCCCACGTACATCTGCAACAACAGAGGAGCTGCAGGTGCGTTGACGGGCTTTAAGGATATTTGGGGGATGGGAGGGATAGGGTGGGGGTTTGGCGAAGATTATTAGTATAAACATATATAATATTTAATTATTGGATCCGTTACCTAACTTGCTGACAAGGACTCCGGGCCAAGAGCGTTTCTACTATAGGGATTTTAGTCCCTCCGGCGTCTTTAATGCTGATCCCAGCATAACCAGTCACCGCCTTCGGTTACCGGTAGGTGCTCGCACCTTTCCCTCACGTAAAACTAAAAGAAAAGAAAAAAAATAATTGGACCTGTTGTTACCTAGCTATATCAGTACTCGTATTACAACGCAAATCGTATTAAATCGGATCAGTGCTTCCGTCTGTGTAATTCAGAGATTAACATTGGTTTGGAAATTCCAATCGATTAATTAATGTTAATGAATTTACAGGTAGCTACTTTACTTTACTTTTATTTTAGCTTCTCCTTTTTTCTGAACCTAAGCTAGTACATGTACAATATCACCACCGCTATGCCATAAATATCTCAAAACAATTCCGTGCCGTCATTCCTCGATAAAACCATACACTGCTATTTTTTCAACATTCAAGACATGGGTTCGTTAATTGATAACCATTTTTTGGGTTTTTTTTTTAATTAGAAATGGCGGAAACGGGCAAGCGGCTCTCTGGCTTCCGTCGCCCACGTACATCTGCAACACCAGTGGTGCGTTGCCGGCCTTTAAAGACAATTGGTAGGTGGGTGAGGGGGAGATGTAGTGAGGGTCAGCCTTCGATTACCTCTCTTACCGAAATAAACGCAGAAACTTCCGGTCGAGTCAGAAATCACGGAATTTCTGTGGTTAAATTTGCTAGTGGCGCAACGGATAAGGCCCCTGGTGTCAAGTGGTGATCAAGTCCTTGGTGATAGCACAATAGTTCCAGTGAGAGCCTATTCACTCTATTTTCGAACGAACCCATGTGGATTCCGGACGGAAACACTGACACAGGGTTCCAATCGGGGCTGTATTAGCCACTGTTGTGTTCCGAACGTAGATTCTGTGAACCTTCGTAAGCGCCGATGGCGACCACTGTGGAGTTTTAGTCGGCGGGAGTATGACATAACCTGGCTGTCTCCGAAGGCGCTAGAACTTCATAATGGGTTACCCCCGTTAAAAAAAGCGGTTCCAATCATTCGCTGTACCCATTAAAAACAAAGACACCGTTCGTCACTAAGCTTGCTTGCAAATCAATTAATGGGGATGTCTATATCAAAAGGATGGAAACATACCCTAGGTGTCCAATTGTAGAAACGGGATAAGGAAAAAAAATCATACGATTCCTTCCTGTAAAAGCAATTAGTTGCATAGTGTAAAACACCGAGAGGCTGGCCACCCTGCGATTTTTAAAGAAATCTTGACGGTTGATTTGTATCCGAGCAAGTCAAGTACACGAACAGAGGTGAGCGATGGATTATCACTCCCTACTTGTACTGGACACTTTTATGGACGAAACTACGCTCTACATCGTCTGTGATCACAATATTAATAGATTAAGTAGTAATCGCTGGCTCAAGATCATTAATACGATGTCTATTATATGAATCGAATCTGGAATTAATTTTAGGGCCCGGTGAAACCCACAAACGGATTAAGATTTCTATTACAGATAGGTAGTAAATGGAAATAATGAAACGATTATTTCGTGGATTGGAACAAAAAATAAATAATATTTCTTATTCGTTTTCATTATTTCAAACTCTAAACTATATTCGAATATTGAATGTGTGTATAAAGTAAATGTAAAGTAGCAGCCTGTAAGTGCCCACAGCTGGGCACTTACAGGCTGCCTGCCTCCTTCTCAAATATCTGAGAGGGTTTTGAAGCCGGGAAGGGCCCGTTACGCTGCTCCAGTGCGGGTTGGCGAGTTTCTCATGTCCTCGAAACAATATATTTTGTTTTATTAATTCTCAGACATGTTCACACTGTGCTTTCCTTCACTTCACTTGGTAAATACAGCACTTGAAATTGCTATGAACAATTTTAGTGGTGCCAGCACCGGGTATCCAACCCAGGTCACTCGCGCTCTATGAAATTAAAGTGAGCGCCCTGACCATTAGGCCACCATGGCTTCTCAATGAAAATGAATATGTCAACATTTTCCAAATTGCAATTTCTCTTGAACATGGTACACCCTGCTTATTAATAAATAAAGCTCTGGCAATGATGGCGGCAAATACAACCTTAACCAAAAACTTATATTGGTTATGGAATACGGTACGGCATGTGCCTTTGAGAGTTCATTCGCAAGCCCGGCGAACTGTGTTCATATTCGTTCTGTTATACGGGATACTTGAGATTGGTTTTTAAAAAAAAGGATTTATTACACGAACTGGAACTTTAATTAACACACAATATTACAAGAGAAAATAAAGGACAAGTACCCCGGATGAAGGATTGAGTCGGACTGCGGTGGGCTGTGCCACCGCTGTTATATACCGATAATAAGGTGCTGATGCTGCACCTTGGTCATGCTCATCCCATACGCAGAGGGGATATAACAGTTCGCATGAGCTTCGTAGTCCTTACCTTTTTTTTTACAATACTAGCAAACTCCCTCCGACAAGCTTTCAGGCAGGGGATTTCCAAAGTGGTCGATATCGACATCGGTCTCCCGGGGGACGACGTAAACGAAAACTGATCTTGCGTGTCGGCGAGGACTAAAAATCGACTCCTATTAATTGACACAAGTTCTTATTTAAAACTTTCAATATACTATATAAGTTGATTTATTTAAACTTTATTTGCACATTACAGAACAACAAGGCGGAGTTAATGCCAAGAGGCATTATCTACCAGTCTACCATTAGATTAAACAGAGAAAATGTAAAAGGTTGCATAAAAATATTGTGTTCATATATATAAACTTATGAGAATGTCTAATATTTTAATAGGAAGTATCATTGTTGTACTTTTAGAAAAATTATACGTAATTTGCATTAATAATTATTAATTACACTTGATATTTACTGAATTTTATGTCTATTTATTTTGTTAAATTTTTATAAGGAAATGATGTCAAGTTTACTCACTTAACCAAACGCAAAGTTTTTATATTGGTAAGTATTTTGTACCAACAGGAAAAAAACTACAGATAGGAGTTTTAAATCTGAGGTATTTATTAGCGATCACTAGTAGAACTTTCAGAGAATAGTAGGACTTCTTTTCAGACATCCTCTTACATACTATGCTAATGTAACCTCTGCAGTGTTCCGGTCGGGAGGGTATAGAGAGCCAGTATAATTAGGGGCTCTGTGGCATTCCATCTTAGTTAAGAAACTAAGGCTCCGTTGATCGAATAATGTTGAATTTGCTGAAAATAAATCACGCAGACTGTGATGGGGAGCAGCATTACTAGTGCCAGGGTACCAGCAATGCACTATTCTGACTGACGCCGTTACGAAAAATTTATGTATGTAACCAATGTTTTTATGTATATATTCACCCCTTGTTCCCAACGGGGTAGGCAGAGACAATCTTGTTCCACTTGCTACGGTCCTGACATACGTCTTTCGCTTCTTTCACTTTCATCAATCTTCGCATGCATGCTTGTTGTTTTAGAGTACTCTTGACCTGGCCTTTTTTTCAGAACTTCTCTGATTTGATTGTGAAATGTTTACCTAGGTCTTCCTCTCCCGACTCTACCATTTACACTCGCCTCATATGTATGTATGTTACCAATGAATGTATGTTACCAGTGTATGTATGTGACCAATGTAGGTATGTAACCACCTTATCGTAGCGTTTCTGCTAAGAGGAGATTATTCATACCATTAGATTAACTTCATTGGTTTATATTGCTATCTTCTCTGAAACTAATTATCCGATTTTGATGAAACTAAGCACAGATGATTTACGTATTGCGAAAGGTGCATTTATTAAGAATTTTCATTTTCGTTTATGTAAGAGATTTTCAAATACACAAACAAATTTATATGTAAATTATATAATACATTTTATATTCGAACCTATTTTTATTCTCAACATGGACATACCTAGTACTAATTATTGTTTTCGTTTAATTTCAGGTAAGATTAACTGGTCTATGGCATTTTGTTATTTAAAACGGAGGTAAGTTAGTTACACTAGATTTAAGCGACCTGTTTATTCTGGTTACGTCACGTACGAAAGGCATTAAAGACGAGCTGTGTCTAAGGCTAAGGTTTAATATTATATATTAAAAATACAGAGTAGCATGTAATTAAATCGGTATTAATTAACTTATTAAAAGGAAGAAACGATTTTTACAACACTGTAATATCTCTTGGTAGAGAGGTGAAGGACTTGGACGTGGAATGCACCTTGCGTTTCTTGTTTCCTCATCAGATGTAAATCGACCAGAACCGAGGCGCGACTTACTCAATTCAGCTACCTCTAATGCTCCGTATACCTCACTCACCGAACGAAATGCAGAAGCATAAGATGCCTCTACTTCAGGCCGGTATTCTACGTGGCCGTGGTGCCAACCCGGCCGAGCCGGCCCATTCGAACAGCAGCAAAAGCCGCCGCTTGACTTTACCACTTTAAAATTTTCGAAGAAATCATATGAAGCACTTTCAAGCATGCTAAGACTGCTTTTGTTGGTGTTTTCAACGAAAGGCGTACGCCCAGCTACTTGGACTGGACTTATACAGGTTGATGAAAAAGATTGAAGTTTATATTAAAGTGACTGACTGATAGTGAAAATAAAATTCGTTTGTATAAATTTACCAACAAACTAGATCCTAAAAATTTTTCCTTACCCTAAAAGTTCCTAACGGTTGCTGAATATTCGCCAAAGTTAATGTTTTGTAAAAGTAATAACTTTTAAGTAAATACAGAGTTGCTTGTATTTGAAGCGGTTTTTTTTCTAGTTTAATTTACTTCAATAAAAAGAATTAATTAAATTGTGTAGCATGACTATTATCTATTAAACATAAGCTTTATATATTGTTTGTTAATTGATAGTCTGTGTAATAATAAAGGATTTAAATTCCTCGGGTTATGTTACTGACCCCGATAGATAAGATAATGAAGAAGAAAGTAAAGGTGCTAGGTTACAGTATTTTTAGATTAATGGTGATTGTTTATTAATTACCTTTTAAATAATAAGTAACGGCGAAAAAAGGAACATACAACCTTTTTTTTTCAAGTATCAATATCGACAAGCTTTAGGCGTACGTTTTTTTTATGGAAGAGACGGCAAACGAGCAAGCGGTTCACCTGATAGTAAGTGATTACCGTCGCCCACATACATCTGTACGCTCACAGGTGTGGGCCTCCGGTTACCTCACTCACCGAACGAAACGCAGAAGCACTAGATGCCTCTACTTCACGCCGGTATTCTGCGAGGCCGTGGTACCAATCCGGTCGAGCCGGCCCATTCGAGCAGCAGCTAAAGCCGCCGCTTGGCTCTACCACGCTTAAACCTTACTGGATAACATACTATACTATGGTAGTTCGTGTGACTTACATTATTAATTCACTAATATGAGAAACATATTTGTATCGGATCAGAATCTTAAGGGTCGCAGTAGGCGGTCGACAATCTGTTGTACCTTGAGGTGTCAGACCTCTGGCTATAGTCGTCAGTTGTGTTGTCGTTGTGTCGTGTTGAATTTGTTCACTAGTCCAGGTGGCAACATTACATCATTTTCTCAAGTAATTATTCTAGAGATATTAAGCAGAAATTAATGATCTTTTTTTTAACGCAAAAACTTCAAATTTCGTTTGTCATTTATAATTTTTTTTACTAATCCATCATCGCTTCGTAATGAGGTTTTTTCTGTTTTGCAGAAAGATCTAATTGACATTTTTCCTTCCAAGAATCCGTTTCAAATCGCTGCGTCGACCTTTGTAGTTCACGTATATATTTTTTTCTTTTATCTCTTTCTCATCAACTTCACTACTGAAAATAGGCTTCTCCTAAAAAAAACGCCAGCAAGCTAACATACGTTTCTTGAAGAGATTGGCCATACTCACCACGCTGGGCGAACGGGTTTGGTGAGCGCATTGCCAGTACTCTCCCACTTGTGATGCTGTTCCCCATCCCCAGGCACTAGTGATTTGGAAAAGTAGGTTGAATTTCTGCCATCAGTCGGTTGCTAGAGTCTCTATTGCACATATAGAGGTGAGATATAAAGCGTGAGTGACCTGGTTTCGATCCTCGGTGCCGACACCTCTCATATTGTAAGTAGTGAATTTACCAAGTGCTCTGCGGTGAAGGAAAACATCTGAAAAATATTATAAGGTGTTATTTCCAGGTTACGTGAGGCCCGCCATCCCTCACTGGAGCAGCGTAGCGGCCCCGAAACCCAGACAGCACCTTTTTTTTCAACTTTACCTCAATAGGTTAATTTTTCTCCGACCGACATCTGTTAAAAGTCTGTTCTAAGATTTAGCATCCTGCACCTTGCAGTTGCAATATACATTGTAACTTGGAAATAAGTAATTCATATTTCTTTCGCCAACGATAGCATTTATCTTCTAGAAACTCAATAGTGCTGCAAAGGAGAAGAATCTTTTTTTTAGCATTTCTTTTTCAAAACGGAGCTGGCAAGCTTGTGGTGTTGATATTTTTTCAGAGGTCGGTTTGAAACAACCAGTAGTAAGAAATTTTTTTTCGTATTTGTATTGAGCACCTTTCATCGTTTCAATCGTTTTTAGGTATGTTTCGCGATCCTAACTTTTCCATTACGTTACAATATTGCGCGTTGAACTGTCAGCAGCGGCTTATCCCAGCGGGATCAGGTGACTCGCACAAACGAATTGACAAATTTTTTCCCTTTTCTGTATTCGGAGAATGTAATTTTTTTTCTATATAATGTGCTGATCACTAAGCCGAATCACTTGAGCTTAGTGATTTCTATTTTGCGTTGGCTACAAAACATAATTTTTGTTACGTTTATATGACCTCTTGATAATAATATTTACACCGGGCATTACTTACTTACACTAGTCCACTGAACATAATTTCCAAAGTACGATCCGATTAAACAATGCACATCAAAATGCTAAGAAATACAACCAGAATCAATAACTAATAATTTTTTGTATATTGGACAAACGGAGGCTTTGCTTGGGATTTGAATCCAGGACCCATGGCACAACACGTAGTAATGCGGCCGGTCGCAGTCGGCAGTAAACAATATTAGCAATATTAGTCTTCATGGACGTTCCACGCACAAGCAGTACAAAAAATGGTCATGTTTAACGCATTACCAAAATAATACAAAAAAAAATCTAATCCGGGTGGCGTGTTTTCCTGTACCTTACGCCATTATGTCCGTAATTTATTCTATAACTAGAAGTTTATCCCCTTAGCGGGATATAGAAGAAAGAAAGAAAAGATAAGATGATGATAGCCCCCAGTCGATTTCCACCGAATACTATCGGCACTGGAGGAGCTGCAGGTGTGTTACCGTTCCTTACGGATGTTAGGGAGATGACAGGGAGGATGAGGTGGGGAGATAGGGAGTGTGCCTCCGGTTACCCAACTAACCGAAACGATGAAGCACAAGGTGCCTCGAACAGGAGCAAAAGCCGCTTGGCTCTATCATGCACTAAAACTTTTTTTGTATACAAGGTACGTATGCGGGATATTATTCACTAATAAATCGATATACACAAATAAAAAAGTTTATATGTTCGTACATCCACAACGTAACAACATACGGAAGAAATTTAAAATGAGACAAAAATATAGCACAGGTTCACACAAGCAGAGAGATAGAACATAGTGATATAAATAGAAGAACAGTACGTATATCCCATGCGATTAAACGAAACGTTTAACCGTTTAACGGCGTTTAGCGAAGCGCGACGGAGGTGCAGCAGGGGACAGGCGTTAGCGTGCATGTACAGTACAATGTCACCGGCTAGCTAGCGCGGGCGCAGCTGGTTTTATTTTACGTCGGAGAAAGGTGCTAACACCTACCAATCATCGGAGACGGTGACGGATCTCGACTAAGACCCCCACAGTAGATACGCTGTTGGCCCGTTTGACCTTGACAGCTTCGGCGGTAGAGAATCGGGAGCGGAAGGCCCAGGCAAGCGCACCTAGTGCAGCTGTTGCTGAGTGCCGATTTTCACAAACAATGTTTGCTCCACACTCGCATACGGTTGAATAAGCGAACACTAGACGAATATAGCTATTTTATAATTTAATGTACTTTTAAGGCATGTAAGTTTGTTATTAAGTAGAATAAACTAAAAAATTGTTATATCAATTACATGTTTTATAAACAATCTACAATTTAATACAATGTTAGTAATTATCACAATGATGAAGAAATAAATACAATAACCGTAATATAAGTAAATAATAAATGGGTTCACATTGGCGAAAACGCAGAGGCGCGTTCCAATATGAAACGACTGCATTATTCAATGAGATTTGTTCCCGCAATGTTTTTTCATTTTGATTTTCGCAATATTAAACATCATCTACGCAGATAAACCAGTTGTTGGTTTTACTGTGTTAAAAGTGTATGAGAGCTTTAAGGCCATGCCTCTATTTTTGGCGAAATCGATCACTGCGAGTCGTAAATTTCCGACGTAATTTATACGTACAAAGCCCCGTGAGTTATTGCTGTGGGCGTGCTTCAATATGTTTATGCTGATAGTACTTGCATTTGGAAGAATCGGTACGAACCACCGGCTATTCACAGTCAATGTGCAAATGTTAAAGCGTGGTAGAGCCAAGCGGCAGCTTTAGCTGCTGCTCGAATGGGCCGGCTCGACCGGATTGGTACTACGGCCTCCCAGAATACCGGCGTGAAGTAGAGGCATCTTGTGCTTCTGCGTTTCGTTCGATGAGTGAGGTAGCCGGAGGCCCACACCCCACACGTCACCACTTACCATCAGGTGAACCGCTTGCTCGTTTGCCGTCTGTTCCATAAAAAAAAATGTTTTTGTTTATTTTACAAATTCTAGATTTGTAACCCATAATATTATTTCGTGGATATATGAAGTCCGTCAACCCGCATTGGGGCGGCATGGGGTACCCTTCCCGGCTCTAAAACCCTCACAGATGTTTGAGAAGGAGGCCTCAAGTCACCGTACGTTGTACACGCGTGTACGCGCGATGTGTATTTTGGGAAATCTCTATACAGATTAACATTAGATAAGATTAGGTATAAATAAAGCAACAATAATAACAATTATGCAAAGGATTTAACTAATTTATCGAAATATTTCATAATCTCGAAAGCAGAGTAACGTTTTGCAGCGAAATTACGTATACTTAGTAGTTATTTCTGGACGATCTAAATTCAATAAATTCTTGAATATGAAACGCATCAGAAATTGACCGGCGCAATGGAATGTTACGTGCAACCAAAATGCGCTTAGTTTGATAATCATATATCGAAAACAGGTTTTGCGATAATGTGTGAAATGACCTCATTATGGGACACAGAACATTATGCATTATGACGATGTTGATAATGACAGAAAAAATAATTCTTCATTTTTACTTTTACTTTAAAATATATGCCTCTACGTAAAGATGAAATAATGTTATAAGAATTAAATTCCTGTTATAGCGTAAGAGGAGATTCCCTGAAAGAACCGGCAAGTGTGAGTAGGGCCCGCTGACTAAACTGATTGAAAGAAAACACAGTTTTTTTTGGTAAATACATAACAGCGGTATACTGTGTGGTTGTACGAAACTTTTTTTATTTTGCTTATTAGTTAATCCAACTTTATCGCATAAGCATTACAAACGGATACGGGAATGTAAAGATGAGTACCTCTGTGTTTACACGTACACTTGCGGCACTATAATATCTTCTGCGCAGTTGATCACTGCCTATATATCCTTACGTATACTTTGTACTTTCGTGATAATAAATAATCCAAAATGTACTAATAACAAGTAAATTTTTAAACTTTAGGGTCTGGAAAGCAGCTAAAATCTGTAAAATTCCGTCGTCTCTATCATGATGTAGGCTCTATGACATTAAGTTTAACTAGTCATCGCTATTGTTAGAGCACAAGTACTAATTTTGTATTGTTACAGCTAATTATATATGCAGCGAACAAAAGTCAAATGGAGCAAGGCCGAACCTGTATTCTTAGGGGAACTTGAGACAACTAGATGCAATACTTGAAAACTTTATTTTAAAACCGCATGGTTTAAAGAGACGTGAATAGATTTTTAAGACTTCATACACACACTTACACACACACGCACAGTAAACTGATATCGCACACTCACAAGCACATATGTCCACGCACGCGCACACAGAGAGAGATTATAACATATTTTGCTAGTAATATTTATCGCAAAGCTTTTTTCTGTAAAATACAGTTCTCTTTCGACGTTCATAATTTTTTTTTATTATAAAATATCACCGCTGGCTCCATGTGTAACGTATCTCAGCTTCACCGGGCGTGGCACGTCGGGTTGCCACTCGTGGACACCATTGTCATCTACAAAAAGCTTATTCTATTTTTATTTCCGGCAACAGTTTTGATTGTTTTAATATTTTATTTATTAATAATAATAATCATTTTGTTACGACTGTGAGGAATTTATGCATTAAATAAAATAGGCCCGCTCAGGACAGTCGTAATTTACGTGTGAGTCTAGATGGTATATTGCCAAAAAATTTATAAGAAAAAAAAGTACGCGGATCAAGGTCGAGGCAGTGTGACTCAAATAACAGTCAAACGTTATTATTATGCATGATAGGTTCCAATTAATTAAAAGTGGGCGTTTTTTTAACACAAGAACAAGAGTTGAAATATTTTCTTTAAAGTTTAACAGTTTATCTGGCTGGTACTGGCTTTGAGCAGCATAGCAGTTGAGACTTCTATTTGTATAACATACGTGCTATTACTTAGGCTCTAGTTGTAATAAAACTTTAAAATGTATCGAATTTGTGTATGTATGTAGCCCCAATAGACTAATGGGTTAGGGTGCGGACTGCGAAACATGACGTCGCAGGTTCGAGCCCACCATTCGACTATTGTCGTGAGCCACTCCAAATACAAGCTCTAATGCTTAGTTGGAGGGTTAAATAGCATTGCTAGTATTCTTTTTAAAAAAAAAAAATTTATTCGTTAGATTCACTCATTTTGGCAGACTGAAAAACAATAGAAAAATGGCGGGAAACCGTTTTCATTTTTTATTTTTCTGTTTTTATAATATCTCCTATTTAATAGTATCAAAACAATAGAAAAATGGCGGGAAACCGTTTTCATTTTTTATTTTTCTGTTTTTATAATATCTCCTATTTAATAGTATCAAAACCAGCTAAATGCAAACAGTACAACCAAAGAAATTTTACTGTTTTTCGCACTTTTTTCACATTTGTCGCTTTCTAGTCTTACGACATCCACAGTGTTGATGACGCCCACACTGCTCCTCGGTTATCTGAAAATATAAACTACCAATTAGTGAACATACTGAAGTAGTACAAGCAATATAAATTTTAAATATACGTATTTCATGAACTGTGTGCATGAGTAATGTCTGCTATTTACCTAGATAGGAGACATTAACCGTTTATATATACCTATATATAAACGGTTTTATATAAAATTAGCAACCTCGAAGTGTCCACTGCTGTGCAAAGACCTTCTTCTCAAACATCTGAGAGGGGTTTGGAGCCGGGAAGGGCACGCCTTGCTGCTCCAGCGCGGTTTGACCGGCCTTCACAAATCCTCGAAACAATGTTTTTTATTATTTCTCAGACATCGTCTGTCAACATCTTGATCATTAAGCTACCACGGCTCTTCCTGTTTTATATATACAGCTTAAAATATTTACCTCATGTACTTCTTGTTCTTATGCTAATTTAAATAAATGGGTGTGAACGGTGATACTTACTGTGATACAGATGTACTTTTTTTTCCATAACTTCGGAATATTTGCACCGTAATTGTTGCACGGCCGTTCAATTTACCTCGCGCCTACAGATAGTTGCACTAAGACATCATACGGGCATGAACTTACTAGTATATCACCCGCTCACTGAATTATTCATCTCCCAACGCCACCAGCTATCTACCTCGCCCACACACGAGAAGAAAGGAAGTGGCAGATTTTCTTACGCCACTACCATACGGCAATTGGAGTGATTACCATTATAAATTAGAAAATGCATGCAGGGCACTTGAAAATACTCTACTCTAAGGCATATAGGCCTCTCCCAAAAAGGCAGTAGATGTAAGCCGTAAAATCCGTAGTTTTAGCATCAACTACTGGACCTATATAACAATAGGTCCACATTATACGAATAGGTACATCAAACAGGTAAAATATATATCAATGCAGATATTAACATACATACTCAACAATATAAAATATAAAGACCTGTTCACCCCTTTAATTCTTGTATTGTTATATTTATAACACTTACAAATACCAACCTCTTCTGCACGAGATACATCCTGCTAGCCAACAAACGAAGCTCTGGATACCGAATGGTGGCGAAATATCCATCTGAATTTATCCAAACCAAACCCCATAGACTAGTGATGGAGAACAGCATCACTAGTGTGAGGGTGCGGGCACAGTGCTCACCAACCGCCTTGGCCAGCATATTGCGTATGGCAGCACATTGAAGGTCTAAGAAATATATGACGGTTCCAGTATTTTTTCAACACGATTTCGTACAGATGTTGGTTTTGAGCTAAGTTTTATGAGACTTTTTGGAATTGATAATGAGTTATCGATTATAAAATAGGGTTATGATCGTAAAAAATGTTTTTGTCGTTATTGTTCGTTAATTTTGATTGAACGCAGTTAATTCTTATTTCTTTAGGTTATGTGCAAGTGATCCCATTTTAAGTTGCCTTCCTCTTATTATCGCTTGCGGCGGTAACTTTAGACATTTATCTTAAGTATTGTGTGAAAACTTTTAGGCGGGACAGGGAAACTGTAAAGTTTATGCGAGTTATGTGACGACAGAGTTTAACATGGACTTTAAGTTGCAATTGGATTTAAAGTCAACTTTAATGTCGGTTTGTTCATAAGAAGTACTATGACCTCGAAGAAGAAAACTCGTTAAAATAATGTTTATTTAACTTTCCTATGTGGTGAATAAAAACGTGTATTCGTCTAAATAAAAAAATAGAAAGTGTTAATGGACATAATAGTATTAAACTCATACTTAAGGGGTCAAAGGTTATAATAACTTTTAACCTAAAATATAGATTCTAATCATTTTAGCTCCGTAATCTTTAGCGGCGCATGAATCTTTATAGATAAATAAATAAAGTTTGAGGAATAAACCTTCTGTCTCCCGAAAAGTTTCGCCTCTGGCAGTGGGTGCAGCCAAATAAAATCTCTATAATTTTTTTACTAAATTTTGGCATTACTTCTTCATTAAAATTGAGTGTTTGGTTAAGGTAAAAATTTGATTAAGTATCGCGTAAATAGTCTCGTTACATCAAAACTACCCACGAATTATTTCTTAAAAAATACAATATAACATTCTATAGCTGTCCTTCGTCATCGATTACTTGAAAACTAGGTAAGATATAAAAATGAAATTCACTTAATCGTGGATAGTAAGTTCCCGGCGCCTGCACTCTTTGTTTCAACATAATATCTCAAAAGTTTCATGAATGCTAAAGTCCACAGGAACAGAGACCCGGAAGTTTTACTTAAAAGAGTTTCTCATTAACGCGCGCGGCGCTAGTGGCGTTACAATGTAATCGTAAATATTACAGTATTCGCTTCCGGTCGAGAGGAAATCCAGCAGCATTGTTGTTAATTACGTAGACTCATTTTAAAACAAGATAGAAAATAATCTCTGTAGGGAATAAAGGCGTTCCCGGAATCGCTCTATAAAAATGTAAAACCAAAAGATTTCTTGTTTGAATACGTTAAGACAATACTAATGACAGTGTATAAATTCTATGGCCGTAGCACAGGAATGTACTGTTGCAGGTCTGTGCACATTTTAGTTGACTTCGAAATATTTTTCATTTTTGCGTTGAAACGTGCAGATTTTTTAATATAAACGTCCCTTAGTTTCTAAAACATGCGAAAAAATCTTTTCAGTTTAGATTTTTATTAATCTATATAATAGTGCGTTTTTAATATTTTTTTTTAATTATTTGATACACATCACAGAGTTTGATAACGTGTCATAATGATAGAATTTCTATCGTTTCAAACGGTCAAGATGAATGATGATGAATCATTCATTAATTATTGATGTTTGGTTATATTTTATTGTCTAATTTCAAGAACTTGTGGAACAAATGTTTACATTTTTTATAGCTATTTATAATATATGACGGTTCCAGTATTTTTTTCAACACGATTTCGTACAGATGTTGGTTTTGAGCTAAGTTTTATGAGACTTTTTGGAATTGATAATGAGTTATCGATTATAAAATAGGGTTATGATCGTAAAAAATGTTTTTGTCGTTATTGTTCGTTAATTTTGATTGAACGCAGTTAATTCTTATTTCTTTAGGTTATGTGCAAGTAATCCCATTTTAAGTTGCCTTCCTCTTATTATCGCTTGCGGCGGTAACTTTAGACATTTATCTTAAGTATTGTGTGAAAACTTTTAGGCGGGACAGGGAAACTGTAAAGTTTATGCGAGTTATGTGACGACAGAGTTTAACATGGACTTTAAGTTGCAATTGGATTTAAAGTCAACTTTAATGTCGGTTTGTTCATAAGAAGTACTATGACCTTGAAGAAGAAAACTCGTTAAAATAATGTTTATTTAACTTTCCTATGTGGTGAATAAGAACGTGTATTCGTCTAAATAAAAAAATAGAAAGTGTTAATGGACATAATAGTATTAAACTCATAATTAAAGGGTCAAAGGTGATAATAACTTTTAACCTAAAATATAGATTCTAATCATTTTAGCTCCGTAACCTTTAGCGGCGCATGAATCTTTCATAGATAAATAAATAAAGTTTCAGGAATAAACCTTCTGTCTCCCGAAAAGTTTCGCCTCTGGCAGTGGGTGCGAAAGCCAAATAAAATCTCTATAATTTTTCCCTACCACTCGAATAGGACTGCTTTTCCCTTCAATTGAAACAATTTAAAATCTTTTTAATGATGTGTTATATCAGGACTTATGACACGAGGAGGATTATTATATTTTATTATGATTTTATTTATGTTTATGCGTAGTGATGTGTAGGGTATCAAAGAAAATAGTTGTCAAAGTACGAACGATTTAATACTTAAAATCGTTAGAAACCTAAGTAGGTATTTTCGATTACAGGCATAAAGTGCATACAACCTTTGGCTCAATACAATTAAATGAAACGCCTTACATTATACAATAATTACTGACAAACAAATAAAACTACAATAACAAAATCTAAACTACCCCAGCGACTCCACAGTACTTAACTACCAACTACAGGAAACTTCTTAATACTTGGCATAGTATCACTACATATACTAAAGACAACAGACGCCTCGCTGATGATACCGGAGATGGAGCTTTGTAAAGGTTGGCGTATTTATCATTCCAAAACGTCATTCTTTGTTGATGCGGATCTGTTCTTAGGCTTTCATAAGCGATTGATATATTCGGAGACGTTTCTCCACCGCTGTACAAGAAATATCTAAAAGAATTGCCTGTGACTGGATGCCATTCAGCTGAATTGGGGTAATTTGGTGACCTGCAAAAAAAATCATCTCAGTATTTCATGCTCTTAAAAAGCTACGAGAAAATAAAAATTAAAGCGATTCCAAGTGATGTACTTCCCATAGGGAAAATAAAACAAACGTTATTACTGTGTAACATTTTGTAAAAATTTCAACCAGCTACCTATTTCGGTTTGGAAGATACCCTTTGAAGGTGCGAAAATGTACCTTTCATTTTCGTTTCTTTTCAGTTTCGTCCGTCTGTCCTACATTTAAAGGGCTCTGCATCCCTTGATCCGTAATAAGTAGCCGGTTAAATATTATTACAATACCCTAACGCATATCCTAACAAATAATTAAAAAAACAAATAAAACTTAAGGTGGGTTTTTCCTCGATCGTGAAAACGGTAATACGCAGAAGCGTCAAACTCGGTGTGATTATAGTGCAAACTCTGAACTAAAAAAAGATATAATAAAACCCGGCCAACTCTGAATCGATCTCGCGCTAAGGATCCCGAACTGAATGAAAGAAACACATTTTTTTTAGAAAATTCATAAGACAGCTTACAACACATATTATGTTCTGTGCAGTTGGCAACTGCCTGTATTGCAAAGTTGTCGTCATGGGCGACATTAACCAGGAGAACATCCACCTAGATTTTTTTTAACAATTGTTTGCGAAACATTTTAATTTTCTTTTGGGATTAAGATGATTACGATTAAGATAGTAAACATGAACGCTTAAATGATAAATTGATGGCTTACGATTCACCGGCTAAGTAGGCACTGATATGTTTAAATTAAAAAGATGTTTACTTACCCAGTATTAATGAAAGCCGAATAACGTTTAGTAAGCCATTGCATAACAGTTCCATCACTTGGTGCTAAATCGAAATTTAGCAGATAATTAAGAACACCACCATGTCTCACACCTGTCAGAGGTATTTGCGGTAGTGCCCAGTCAGAATTGTACGTTCCTCTGTAAGTAAATTCATAGAGCCTGACTTCGGCCCTAGATGTAAGTGCTCTTTCACGTGCGCCTCTGATGACAGACACGAGTATCATTGTGTCTCCATGATAATCTAAATAATCTTCAATTGTCTCCATATTAATATTTCTTTGTCCAAAATAGAACTCTCGGATGGAATTTATAATAGCGGTCCTGTTCGAGTTAGTCGCAATATCTAAATCTACTGGGATAAAATCCTCGAAATTGGCTTGCATTTTATCCAACCATTGACTGTAAGCTGCTTCGTAAGCTCTGTTTGTTCCTTCTTTATTTGTGTAACCAGCTACGTAAGGTATGTGACTGTAGTTGCCAGAACGTAGTATATTTATTGGAGCATCGGCAAGAAATGTGTTGTTTACATCTACATTGTTTTCAATGCACGGAGCAAATAAGGCTGTGTTGTTAAGGAATTCGAAATCAGTTAGCGCATTGGTTAACACGTCTAGATCTGTGATGGTCAATAAATTGGCTAAATCAGCTCTGGATTTGCCAGTGTAACCCAGTTTAGCGCCTAACGCTTCGGCGTAACCAATTGGACTATACGCTATTGCTCCAGGGGACAAAGCTGACCCACTCTGAACGATAGCTTTGTGCACAAGATTTTCTGACAAAGGTGACAAAGTTATGAGGTCGACCATAGCCGCACCTGAACCATGACCGAACAGCACTACATTATTTGGATCACCGCCAAATCCGGCAATGTTTTCTTTGACCCATTTCAATCCTTGAACAACATCCTTCAAACCGGCGTTGCCGGGTGCTTGTGGAACGCCTAGACAGAGGAATCCAAAGATAGAAAGCCGGTAGTTTACAGTCACGACCACAATTTTTTCGTCGATAAAATTCTTATAGGATCGTCTCGTTGGATCTGATGTTGTATACTCTTCTCCATGAATCCAAACCAGTACTGGTTGTGAAGCGGTAATATTAGATGTAAATATATTAAGAGTTAAACAATCTTCCACTCCGATGAGACCTCGTGATGTTGGCTGAGCACATATAACATCGCTGTCTATTGCGTGAAAGACACCAGGGTAAGTGGGTGGGGGAGGAGGAGCCTGAAAATAAAAGGATTTATTAATTGGTACTTTTTGTAATGACGTTTGTGTTCTTAAATAATGGTATATATCCGCAGCCGATTACTTCTGGTTTCTTAACTGCTTGACGTCGCCAAGGTCGGCCAGTTCAGTCGGCCAAGTAGGCTTTCGTAAATGCATTATTATATAAATATGTTACACAGGTGACAGCCTCCGATTCTACCTAATCGGAATTTTCACTTTTGTTGTTTAATCAAAAGTTCAATAAAATTTAAGCAAAGATTGTGTATGCACGTATCTGAAAAATTATAGGTAACATAATTGATTCCGAACAGGAAATTGCATGCGAAGTTTTATAAATGCATGCAAATGGCTCATTTGTGGCAATGAGACATTTTGTGCAAAACGAGCGATGCTTTGTGGCAATCGTCGGAGGAGCATTATGTTCAGAAGTTGACTTATGCCTGGCTTTAATGAATGACTGAATGAAATAACAAAGAATGCATAAAACATAAGTTAATGTATGTATGTATATATTTACGCGTCATCCTCTCCCGACTCTACCATTAATATAGTTAATGAAGCAAAATATAAGTGTCTGGATCGATGTCGATGATGATAATTATGTGTGACAGTAATTAAATAGAGAACTCATATTTACACTACCATTATCACTTACCGTACTGCCAACGGTCTTATCGGTATCATCGGCCAGAATATGTCGATGACTATATATGAATAACTGCCATGTTATAAACTCAAAATGTAGAATCTTCAACTCTCTCTGAGATTATAAAATGTTGAGTTTACAAACATTTTCACAAATTACCTTAAATCTATTTGCTCCCGACACCGACCCCGCATAATGTATTCCGTAAAAGGCAAAATAATTTCCATCGGGCACTACTGAGCCCTGTATCCATCCTTGTGTTGTATTGACTGATGGATTTTCTTGCGCGTGCGCAAGCTGCTTCGCTACCGCGAGCACGCATACCGCATAGAATAACATAATTTCACGTTCACACACAAAAGTAATGAGTTACGCACACATTTACACACGCGAGCGACGTGCGGCGTCTACAGTGTACACAATCGTAATGGCTAAACGGCTAAGCGTAGCCATGCTATCACCTTTAATATTATACCTTTTTATCGAGTATATAGATATCGTATCAATGAGGTCACCGTTCGCACAAATTGAATGGAACGAATAAGGAATATGGCTTAAGTGTTCGTTCTAAAATAAAAGAAATTCGAGGAATGTTTTGGCTATGCGTACTCCGATAGCTTCATTGCGTAATGGTATAATGGAAATTAATCATGAACAACGTCCGTTCATTTTTGTTCACTAATTACACTTTTTATTTTATTTTCCATCAACGGTTGTAAGTATCCGTTTAAGACTGTTTTAAAATGAAAGAAATAAAATAAGATGTTTGTTCACACAAGGTAAGTTATAGATGATAGAATTCTTGTTCTATTCGCTATGGCACAAAAATATTTCACACAATTTCCACGTGAAATTATTCATCGACAAATTTGTATGGTAATATTCCACATACAATACATACTTACGTTTAATGAAAACCGTGTCTTGAAGATAGTAAACTATGTGAAAAAATAACACGAATTATTTTATCGCTGAATGATGTCACACGGAATGTTTGTGTAATTCTTGGTGGTAAGGCGCATAAGGCCCCAGGGTAGGCACTAATCTCTTGCTTATTTAAAGCCCTACACCACCATACCACCGTATACCACCTTTCAGCTGCATTATCAGACCAGCTCTACGGTAATATGTTATTCTAAAGTTATCGAAATTACATACATTTGCAAAGTGTCCATTGAATACGAGCACTATAATTGTGTTAAAGACACATGTTGAGAATTTTTTTACAAGCATCCACTCAGATCAACCTAACATACGTAAGCGTATTAAAAAAGGATCCTTGCTTCGTTGCTGAAGCCTGAAGTGCTGGCTGCTAGTTTCATACAGGTTTCGTTGATAAAATAATGAAACTAGTATTTTGGGAAGTTTCAATGATTGGACCGGTCTAATCGAAGAGCCATGCATCGGTCCCGTCATGGCAATTGATAGTCATTTCTGACATGACATGACAGTCAATACTAGTTTAAAAAAAAATGGAATATTTGATAATTACTGACTATTTTGTTACTAATATAACAGATGTAAACATATTCAGAAATTTTACAAAACTTTACTTACGTGGTACACTTCGTGGGTTAACTTATAATTTTTCTATCAGGAGCTTGTAAAACACATCGACACGTCTCTTATTAACAATGAAAGCCACGGCGACTGTGGCGTTAGAGAAAAATAGAGGCCAGGTCAAACTGCAAGGCTTCTGACCTACTGAATGATTTTTTAAACAAATATTTGTCAATAATAAGCCTACACCCTCACTTTCCGCTGTACCAAACTTTTAGTTCCTTAGTTAAAGGAGCAAGGTAATGTTGCCAATTGCTTGTCGATGCCGGCGTGGCTCGAGTGGGCAGCGGATTCGCTAGGTGGTGAGGTGGCCAAGAGGCCTAGCAGGGTGGTGCTGTCAAACCGATCCGTTCAAGTGGTATGACGGCCGTACCTAGGTAGCTCTACGCGACAAGATGAGCAGAAGGGGCTACCCGAACCCAAGAAGTAAAAGGGAACCCCAAATTGGGGTTGAAACTAAGCAAGATTAAAGTAGTCGGACAATTTCCGCTGCTCGAAAGAGAACCGGCTAGAGCTAAGCTAATGCTTGCGATAAAAGGAAAGACCGGGAATTTTAACCACCTTATATACTCATGACTTGAGAATGCATGCTACATATAATTATATATGGGACGTATCGCACTTGGTGGTGTGCCCTAACAAGTATTAATAGTTATCAATTAAATATATTATAATAAAGTTTTATCATCTTATAATTAAGATTAGAATTTAAGTTAATTTTACTTAATGCTTAATAAAATTAATCACTGTACTCGGCCAACAAATGTTACATATCTTGTAGGCACTGAAATTAAACATAATTATTGTGTGTGTGTATTGTATTGTATCTAATATTGTTTTTTTTTTCATTCCAGGTAAGTGTTTAATCTTGTGAAGCTGGTCAGGATTTACTTGATGTCACACATTAACACACATACAAACTTATAATTGTGTGAGTATAAAAATAAAGTAGTTACTTCCTTTTATTTTTGAGTGTTTTGGAGCTGTGAAAGTTTCGCCGTTATGTGGATTTTCGGACTGCGTAATACATACACGAAGTAACATAAATTCAAGTGTTTTCTCGCTTTCAGCTAGGCAGAGCCAGTCATAGTGGTACTAGTTGAGTATATTAGAACTCATGTTCAGAAATTTGTTAGAATTCGAAATGACTTCTTTAATTTGTCCTTTGTGTTCTGACGACTTATCTGAATATTGCACCATGGATCCGAATCCAAGCCGATTTGTGCAACGCAAAATTATTGGTTTAATTATACGAGTATTGTCCCGTGTCTCTGGCATTGCATGTAATCCTTCCTCCGATCCGTTAAGTAATTTAAATCGAATCTTTGTTTCCGCATACACTTGAGGCGCTATGTCCTCTGTCGAAATCATTCAGGGCAACATAAAAAACGTAACGTAGCAGTATGTAAGTGCCGGGGTAAGGCCTCCTTCTCAAATATCTGAGAGGGTTTTTGGAGCCGGGAAGGGCCCGCCACGCTGGTCTAGTGCGGGTACGCGGGCTTCACATATCCTCGAAATAATACTTTTTATTATTTCTCGGACATCCTGGTTTCCACACGATATTTCTCTTGACCGCTGAGCACGTGGTAAATACAGCACTTTAACAATTTTAGTTGTACCGCGGCACCGGGGATCGAACCTAGGTTACTCGCGCTCGTTGCAATTAAAGCGAGCACCCTGACCACTAGCCTACCACGGCTCTTAACGAGGACCACATAATCATTATCAAAATTAATGACTACAACATAATCATCATCAGTATTAACAAAAAGAAATGAAAAACAAATACTGTCTTAAAGTACTTTAATAATTATTATAACTGATGTTATTTATATAAAATAGCAACAGGTATTTATGTACAAAGTTACAATTGGTAATTTTTGAACTAATATCTTTCAATTGCGCAATCTCAATTGAGACAAGTTACAATAAATATATTAACAATTAAAAACTAAAATAATGTGGTTATAAGTTGAAATAACACCACTAAAGAAGCTATACTCATGAGCTTCCCCGCTGATGATACTGATGGAGGAGCTTTATAAATATTTGAATATATTTCATCCCAAAATGTGATCGTCTGTTGCAGGGGGCTAACTAATAGGTTTTCTTGAAAAATAGTTACATTTGGAGACACTTCACCACCGCTGTATGACAAATAGTAGACAGAACCGGAAACTGGTCGCCAGGCGACGCTATTCACATTATTTGGTGATCTGAAACAAATCATAAAATTATAAACTTTTTGTATAAAATTAGTTTTTATTCGCTGTCAGATAAGCATAGTTTCAAAGAACGCGGTAACTGGCATGACTTATTAGAATGGGAGTTGACATATTCACGACACTGAGCTGGCGGACGTAGTGGGCGCAGTGTCGGTACCCCAATATTCGTGATGCTGCTCTACATTATTAGTTTAAGGGATTGGGGTTCAGTATACACATCCGTATATACTCACACGTGAATAAACACTCAGTGATCCATGCACATAAACACTTACTCATACACAGGGACACAAACATATTACTGCGAATTATAACGGAATGTTTAAATAAACAAGCTGAGGGTCCAACCCTAAAAATAGCGTCCAGTGATACAGGTTTTTTTAAGAATACTTACTAATAGCTCTATTCTCTTACCCAGATCCTAGTCTGACATTTTTGTTAAACCTTACATAAGTAAGAGAAAATAAATGACATTTATTAGTGTTATTATAGGTTATTTCTGTATATTCTCACTAGGTTGGGTTGTATATATTACAACCATATAATAAATATATTTATAATGAAATTAAATAGATAAATTTGAGCTCGGTGCGGTCCGCCACGGAGTCCCAGCCGCCTCAGTTTTACCGAGAGGCTAACTGGGATTAACCCATTCGCAGAGACGACGATCGGAATAATTTCGGTCGACATACCACTCCACATGTCGGTAACCTCGTGAGCCAGGCCAGATATTTTGTCTTCTTGTCTGTTTCGACAGAACAATGGATTTTCTGCCATAATTCACAGCCAAAATCTAGTATGCCAGCGAGCAGCAGAATGCGTGGCAATATATTTATTGAAAACTGAAATTAATCAGTTACACATTTGTCATTAAATTTTATTACCCTGTGTGTATACATACCCAGTTCGTATAAATGTTGAAAATCTTTGTATTAGCGATTGCATAGCATGTTCATCGCCGGGTTTTAAGTCAAAGTTTAACAGATAGTTTAGAATACCGCCATGTTGTACACCAGTTAAGGGTATTTGAGGTAATGTCCAATCAGAATTATTAGTTCCCCTATAACTAAAGTTGTAAAGTCTAACTTCTGCACTAGAAGTCAGTGCTCTTTCTCGTACACCTCTAATCATGGATACCTGTATCATAGTATCTCCATGATAATCCAAATAATCTTCAATCACCTCCATGTTAATTGATCTTTTTGCAAAATAATATTCACGGATAGAATTTACAACTGAACTTTTGTTTGCATGCGATTCAAGATCTAAATCAACTGGCACAAAGTCCTCGAAGTTTTCATTCATTTTATCCAACCATTGGTAATATGCTGCTTTTTGGGCTCTAATGGTACCTTCCCTGTCAGTAAAACCCGCAATATAAGGTATTTGACTGTAGTTACCAGAACTTAGAATATTTATTGGAGCGTCATTGAGAAATGTATTATCCTCATCCACGTTGTTTTCAATGCACGGAGCAAATAATGCGGTATTATTTAGTAATTCATAATCTGCTAGCAGACTAGCTAATATATTAACATTTGTAGTTGTTAGAAAATCTGCTAATTCTTCTTTAGATTTAGCCACATAACCAAGCTTTGCAACTAACGTTTCAGCGTAGCCAATTGGATCGTACGCCATTGCTCCAGGAGACAACGCTGATCCACTCTGAACGATAGCTTTATGTACTAAATTTTCTGCCAAAGGCGATAAAGTTATAAGGTCGACCATCGCCGCTCCTGAACCATGACCAAACAATACTACATTGTTAGGGTTACCACCAAATCCGACAATGTTTTGCTTGATCCATTTTAACCCTTGGATGACATCCTTCAAACCGGCGTTGCCGGGTGCTTGTGGAACGCCTAGACAGAGGAATCCAAAGATAGAAAGACGGTAGTTAATGGTCACAACAACAATGTTTTCGTCGATAAAGTTCTTAAAGGAGCGCATCGTTGGATCCGATGTTGTATATTCTTCTCCTTGAATCCAAACTAGTACTGGTTGAGAAGTAGTGAGATTGGATGAATAAATATTAAGGGTTAAACAATCTTCCACTCCGATGAGACCCCGTGATGTTGGCTGTGCACATATAACATCGCTGTCTATTGCGTGAAAGACACCAGGGTAAGTGGGTGGGGGTGGAGCAGTCTGAAAAACAAAGACAAGTGTTGAAATTAATTTAATAAAATTAGTTGAGTAAACATTTTTAATTTTCGTTTTTAATTTTTGACTGGGAAGATGAGACTCAGTCGGAAATGGGATTTTGGCAGCGAGGCATTCTTTTTTAATCACCCGTGGTGACAACGCACCTACGTGATGTTCGAACATCTTTAATGGTTCGATAACGACAATAATTGTTGGACATGATTTTTCTGATTATGTTGAGGGCGATGATGGATGAAATGAAAATTTTGACCTGATATATCAACACCCTTAAGTAGCCGGTATGAGTTATCTAAGCAGAACGTCATAATGTCCGTGTGATGATGGCGTATATAAATGTGTCATCTTCTTCCTTTCCGTGGGTATCAGAAGAGTGGACTAAGGTAAAATCTTTGATAATCTTATGGCGTCCGACTTATGGCATAATGACCACCTCAAACGGTCAAAACATCTTTTTATTATTATATTTCCCGGAGTGCCAAAACTGTTCTGGCTTACTACCGATTGGCAACGCTGATCATGCTAAATGGCAAGTCGTAATCTTTGCCTACTTCTCTAGGTGACACGCGTGACTGCATTATGTATACATATAAATTCAACATCGCGAGCATAAAATCAGAAAATCTTATCTCTAGAGGAGATTCCTTGGATAAATTCATAAGATATTAACTTTATGTATTCATAATTTATATATTATATATAATAAATAGGCTTGGAAAACGGATTTGCGATCACAATATCAGACCAGACCTTGCACCTTAGACGTGTAATTTATTAGTCCTTTTATTTATTAAATTTGATTATAATTTTCAATTTTAATTTGTGTTAAAAATATATGTTACTGTGCCATCTTATCTCACTAAGCAATTAGTAAATAAAAGCAAATATACCTTTATTCTCATATTGTACACATAATTTTGTTATAGTTTCATACACATACAGGTTTTTTACCGTGTTAATGTTTGTAACGGAACTTACTTAGTAATTAACTTTATCTGTGATTGTGTGACTGTAGTAAACAAATTATAGGACAAAAAAGAAAAAATACCTTAAATCTATTTTCGCCTGAAACCGATCCCGCATAATGTACGCCATAGAAAGCGTAGTAATCTCCATCGGGTACAACCGAACCTTGGATCCATCCTTGCGTCGTATTTACAACAGGATTCTCCTGCGCACGCGCCAAAGCAAATGCACTCACTAACACATAAATTAATAACATCGTTTCAAAGTTATAAAACAACGCACACGTATGAGCGTTCACACTACGACTGAGAGACGTACACATCCAATCCCAATGTCCATTCTCATGTCAAGTTCGAAGACATTATCAATCACATTGACATTATCAATCAACATATTTGTGAACTAATGTTACTATGAAATGTTTATTTTTTTTTACAAGTTTTTTCTTTTTACAAGATTACAAGCTCTTTTTTTACTCCGTATTGTATTGTTTATATAATTGTGAGGTTATATTTTTTCTCCTAAAAGTTGTGAAATATTCTTGGTTCATACGATTTTTACGTTTCCGCATTTTCAAAGCACTTTAAAATTTTATGCTTTCCTTTTCCTTAATAACATACACGTTATTTATTAACAATTACATATTTAAATTGTTTCTTCTCTTTGTTCCTTTTTTAAATTAATCTTTTGTAAACTAGGTATTGTAGCTACTGTAACAGTTTGCGATGGAAGAATATACACTATGTGGTTGAACGCGTGAATGTGAGTCCGGACAGATTTAGATCACCCACAAAAGCAAATTTTAAAAATCATTTTAATGTGGCAACTATCTAATCTTACGTACGTTGTAACGTAGTGAATCTCGATTTGGAGATTTGGTGCTTAGTCAGTGAGCGATATCAAGCATGAATAAACTGTATCATATGGTATATATTAAAACAGTTTCATTACATTAAAAATATATTGATAAAAATATAGCAATACCAGAAATTTATTAAAAGTTATAGAAATTATAAATCTCAGTTACTATGTACAAGAATACAAAAAAGTAATGTAATATACACAATTAAAATATTTTTGGATTAAAACAAAAGTATTCCGTCTCAAAATACTTATAGTATTAAAATTAACAATGACCTAATTAACAATAACCTTTAAGAAATTACTTATTCTATAGTATTTTCACGTAACGTCTATGAACGTCAAATGTTCTTAAAGCCTGTAAAATAATTATAATCTACTATTAGTTCCATGCTTAATTAAGTAATGCGTTTTAGTAGAAATATCAGTTATAACGATTATAGTATATTAACGGTAATACGTAGAACCTGCAATTAATTACAGTTTGTAATTAAGAAGTAATTTATTAAATAAAAAGGTTTTGATTTAGTTACATATAAAATTTACATCAAAATTACAATTGATTTGTTAATTAACTAGGAGTATCTGTGATTTCCCGCTTAGATATTAGAATTTATGTAGTTAGTACTATTAGATATATTAAAAATAAAGAATTGTTACGGATTATCGCGTTTAATTTTAACTTTTTATGTCCCGCTGTTTCGAGTGTTTTGCAATTTAGTATTCGCGTAAATACAAGAAGTAATTTCTATTAGATATGTTCCAATGATATACAAATACCAGATATACTCTAATGACGACTTAATTAATAGTTTTTAAATTAAATAATTTCGAACAGACAGAGAGGTCTATTTTAAATTCTACAGAAGTTTTAAAAATAGCAATTGTCTAAAATCGCAGACATTCATTTCCCATCTACGTACTTGTGTGCGTTGTGTCGCTTCGTGTCACCACATGACTGTTTGGGTGTGCTTTTCCACCCCTGAGCGCTAAAAACTAAAATATAATAATAGCTAGATGTACGCCATAGAAAGATATAGATAGCAGATGTTCTGTGAGAGCGTGATACTTCCCCGCGATAGGATTCTTTTAAAACTTTCAACTCTTTGACTGTGGCTCTGTCTACTGTCTAAGACATGACCCGTGGTAGACTTATGCCCTGGTAGTGACCTGGGTTCGATCCTCGAGTTTACCCCAAAGTACTGACATCGTGAACATCGTGAGGAAACCTGCATGTGCTGCATTTTTTCGAGGACACCGTAATAACCGAAGGAGCGTGGCGGACCCATCACGGCTCCAAAACCATCTCGGATATTCGAGAAGAAGGCCTTTGCCCAGCTGTGGACCGTTTATATGCTGCTAATTTTGCACTAAGTCATACAGGCTTTTCTACTCCACTTTTAATTCTTCATAATTCTGTTTTAAGTAAATCGATATCGATATTTTGCATGACATTATTTTGAAAACAACATTTTTTAAGATTTGCATCAGTCGACTAACCAAGTGTCCAAGTGTCGATATTGGAAGTTTTCCCTCTAAAAATAACTAAAAACGTAGAACAGTAAAATATATTTATTATAACAGGTGGTAGCGTCCTGTTTTGTAGTCGCCCGGGTTCATACCACACTCTTACTGCCATTTCTTCCGCCAAACATCAGTGCAGTTACTATTGTGTACAGGTTTGAAAGGAGCCGATGTTTTTACAGGCTGTGATCCATTACATCCTGGTCATCAAGGGTGCCAACGCATCCGTAACCTTCTCCGATTGAAGTTGTTTGCAGGTGTCCATGAGCTACAGTAGCCACGTACCACGAGGAAGAAAGTTAGCTCATTTTTCACACCAATCGCATAAAATTTAGGCCGGCAGCGCATCTGTAGCTCCTCTGGTGTTGTGGATGAAAAAAAAAATTGCATGCACTGCATCTAATCTAAGAATTGCAATGTAAGTACCTGCAAATAGAAAATATTTCGGTGACACGTGAGGTTCTGCCCGGCTCCAAAACCCTATCTACCCTATGCCCTACAGTTACTTTGCGTTTTATAAAATGGATCGTCTGAAATTCCCTTCGAAAACGAAATATTGGTACGTTTGATATGAACGAGTAATATTTTGATATCGTGTTTCTTGTTGCGAAATATCTTAACGATGTTTCACGAGGCACGTAATTATGCAACATGTGCGCAATGAGCCACCTTAAAATATTTAAATTTGTGTAGACAGGCATTATCTTTTACATAGCTTAAGAAAATAATTCTGGCTTTAACAAGAAAAGTAACTTTTTGGACAAAATTAAGTAAAAGTAAAAAAGCAGCCTGTTAGTGCCCACTGCTGGGCAAAGGCATCCTTCTCAAATATCCGCCATGCTGCTCCAGTGCGGCTTCGCGGGCTACACATATCCTCGAAATAATATTTTTTTTATTTCTCAGACACGATGTTTTACTTCACAGTCGAGCGTGAGGTAATATCAGTACTTAAAATTGCTATTAATAATTTGATTGTGCCGACACCGCAATTTGAACTCAAGCCACACGTGTATTATGAAATAAAGCTAGCACCCTGACCTCTGATCTAACACGACATTTTCTCTATCTTTTTCTTTCTTTTACATAATAAAATCTACATAGTATTTCTTTAAAATTATACCTTCCAGTGAGGAAGTTAACAGCAGATTGCGGAATCCGTTTCCCGAGTAGTGCCAAATGGTAAGCCGTAATTTATGCCTACACCTATAAGAGTATTATTGAGCGTCTTCATGTCTTATACGCATGAAGACCATTGTACGTGGAATTTTCTTCTTCTTTCTCTACTACATCAGCCTATTTTAGTCCAAGCCTAAAGATAACATATTCCAAGAAAGCGCCAATAGAAGTCGCCTGGTATTTTTCGGAATGTTTCCGATACTCACCGCGCTACGCAAGCGGGTTGGTGAGCGCAGCGCCACTACTCTCGCACTGATCTGCTGCTGCACGGGATGCTGGTCCTCATCACTAGACTGTGGGCTTTAGGTTAAGCAAGTTCGGATGGATATTCCGCAGTCCTTCGGTTGCCAGAGCCTCGTTTGTTACCTTGCAGGGTGCTCCACTTGCAGTTGACCGAAAGAGTATAAAAGCCTGAAAATAGTTCGCTGCTAGAATTAGGCGTCTATAAGGAGGATTTGCCGTAATCGCCATGCAGGAGCTCCAGAGGAGCTGCAGGTGCGTTTACGGGCTATTGGGATATTTGGGGAAGAAGGAATAGAATGAGGGAGGGGGGAAGCCGCTTTACCAGGTACAAATTAAAAATAAATATTTCTCAATTAGCCTTTTCATATTTATATTATTTTAAATTAGATGCACCTATCACCACATTTCTTCACGCCCTGGGTTGACTGTTAGAGAATGCCAAAAGGTATTAACTCCGCCTTTTGTAATCCTTTTGGTGTAGACAATAAAGTATAAATAAATAAATATACCCCACGGCTACCATCTATAATATTCGTATTATAAGTGTGTAGGTAACTCTATCTAGCTGCTTTTATTTCACGACTAGACCGCTGAACCGATTTTGATGAAATTTGGTTTGGAGATACCTTGCATCAGGGGTAGGACGATGTTTCGGAAGCTAGTATATACCATACATTGTAAAGACGTACAATGACGTGGAGAGGGAACGGAAACTAAAAGTTGATTTTCATGCTTAACAGGAATACAAACCAAAATCCAACATTCAACAATCCTACGTGGTCTTAATACCAAAAATATTAGCGATAGTTCTATTTATTTTGACATTAGACTTTGACAGTATCTTTGGACGGATGATAGATATCCAGATACAAGTGAATTCGATACAGTATTGTCAGATACGTGCAAAAAATAAGTTGATAAGAGGTATGAATTGAGATTGGTGTTAAAAACAGAACTTCGATCACGAATATGGGCTGTATAGCTTTGGTTGATCGACCTGTGAAGGGAGCACCACTAGTATCGTATATCTCATAAACAAAGGTTTATTCACCGTACATACTACAAATAATAGTCACAGAAAAGGAAACGATATAGTATGAGAAATAATTAAAGTTAAGTTAACTTAGATTTATATATTGGCATTTTACGAATACGATCTATAAGAATAAAATTTCCAACGCAAGCTCGCAGAATAGAGTTAACGGTTAGCCAATCCAACCGTAATTCGCTTACCCACTTCCGGTGAACGTGACCTATAACTTTATCAACATTGAAATACACTTTAAAGGTTTGTCTAAGCGATTTTTAAAATTACTGTAAAACATTCGAAATTTTAAAATATATTCGTAGTTATCATGAAGATACGCTGACAAATATGTACCTTACAGTAGGACGTAGGACTATACGCGGATTTTGAGAGAGTACCAAGGATCAAAAAAAATTCGCAATAATTCCGTGTGAAATCATCGTTCATCACGGTCACTAATGATTGACGTGAGCGACAAGACATGATTTTATCGAGGGATGTATTCACACGGATTGTTTGTGAAATTTTAAAATTATGGTATCTTTGTTTAGTACAAAACTACCATCCCCTTGATCATTATCTCAAAGCACGTTCCCGAGCCACATGCATCCATCGATTTCCCGCAACACTGCGCAGGTGGTCGTCACTCATTGCGTTTTACTGCACGTGGTTGCCACTGCAGAACCTTTCTTTCCCAACGGTTGTTAGTCCTGCGAGATACATGGTCGGCTCATTGCCACTTTAGTTTGCTGATCGTAATGGCTATGTCGATTGTGCGTGTGTCGTCGCAGAGTAAAACCGAGTATCGATCTTTCCTGAGCGACTTTGAGCGTCTTCATACGGTCAGAAGACCTAGTTGTGAAATAAAAGCAGTGAAAGACCACGTATCGGTTCCGTAAGTTGTCACTGGAAACTGGTTGTATACTTTACTTTTAATGTTTTGAAGTATACGCGACGAGAAGATGTGATGTAGTTTTTTTTTATGTGATTAGGGGGCAAACGAGCAAACGGCTCACTCGATGGTGACTAATTACCGTCGCTCACTTAGATCTGCAACACCAGAGGAGCTGCAGGTGCGTTGCCGGCCTTAAAAGATATTTGGGGCTTGGTAGTGTTCCCAACAACAATCGGTATTAGTGTTACATGGACATCCGACATGATTCTCGTCTTGTCTATGTTTATTTTTAAAACCGACCTGTAGGGAAACACTGTTGAAGTTCATCACATCTTATTCCCGAGTAACCGACATGATTTTGTTAGAGAAATATCAGAAACAAAATTTAACAAATTATTAGGAAGTGTGGAATAATGCCCATATAGTTTAATATGAACTATCTTGTACTAACTTTGCCACTTGCAAAATAGCAGTGTCAAGTACATACATATACGATATTATAAACGGACTCTAAAAAAAATTGTAGGTGTGCTCTTTGGAAATGTGATAGTTTTTACTCATTACAGCGTTATATCATATCTACGATTATTATAGACTTGAGCGTGTCATGCTCGCTCAGAGCTTAGATGCGTCTGCTTGCGGCGGCGTCGTGCGGCGTGTCACCCCTGAAAATGGTTGAGGAGGGGGATGTCACATGCTTCATAGTTGTGAAAAGGTAGTGCTTGTAAAGGCTGGTCTGCTTGAGTTTGGAGTGTACTTGTGTTTTAATTATGTGGATTCTTGTAGCATGCTTTCAGTTGCTTATAGGACCATTCCTTTTATTTTCTGACATTGTATGCATTACAAATGATGAAAAAAAAAGAATAAGAGGATACCAACAAAGACTCTTTCGTCGGTTTAATTTTAGTCAAAGGGACCTACCTTATTTAAAAACGAAGAATAATTTATTTGTCTAACAAAATTATGTTTCTTTCGTCGAAGAATTTTCATTTATTCGTTGTAACGACTTCTCCAAACTGTTGGTGGTAAAACGATCTTAAATATGTCGGCACTTAAAAATATCTCGATTAGTAACGTGAACCAGCGTCAGTAACTTTAAAATTATTCGCAACAATTAGACGAGAAAAAGGCTGGATTAATTGATGATATATAATGATAATGTATTTTAGGACGACCAGATTTGAAGACGAGAAGGCTATCCATGTGCGTTCGAAACTACTCGATAAAGTCAGAAATCACTACTGTCAAACAAAAAATGTTTTCCATTACCGCCTAGCACGTTATAAGGGATATAACTTCAAACTATTAATAAGGAAACCCTAGAACAGTCTTGATTTCATCAAAATATTCTACAAAGTTCGGATGGTCCTACAAATACTACAGTACGCACGAACACACTCGAGAGAAGTGATTCAGACATTTCATCTTATTTTAAAATGTTGTGAAATTATAATCTACTTGCCTAATATATAACGAAAAATCTAAAATTGATTGTAACAAAATTATAAAGAGATTTTGTCGTAATGTCTCACAATATAACCAGGATTAAAATAAACTTAAACTTAAACTTTGTAAAAAACCTCAGGTGGACAGTGAACTGCCATATAAAGATGCAGTGAACGGAATGCGTCGGTATAGCAATTTGTAAGAACTTACGAGACTTGGTGCGCTTCCAATAAGCCCGCAATAAACCGATTAAGTTCCTGATCCGTACAGCGAATCGCAGGCAAATTTCCTCAATCTCTTAGTTCCTTATGCACCGCCATACATATAGATCTATTTTGAAAGTAAATTAAATATGAAACGGTACTTCGAGCAATGAAATATGAATAAAAGTAGCACACAAGCAGAAATTATTACGGGGTAGAGCCAAGCGGCGGTTTTAGCTGCTGCGTGAATGGGGCGGCTCGACCGGAGTGGTCACGTGACCTCGTAGAATACCGGCGTGACGAGGAGGCATCTTGTGCTTCTGCGTTTCAACAAAGCGAAAGTTACGGTGATGTTACCGGAGACCCACTCCCTCTCCCCGGGTATGCATCAAGCCGCTTGCTCGTTTGTTCCCCTTTCCCATAAAAAACTGAATTACATTATTACAAAAATCAGAAAACTCGACTTCGTATTTTTTTTTAATCATAGACGCCATCTTGAAACATTATATCCATGTCATTCACACAAAAGATTATTCTAACGACATGTCAAATGTTGAAATGGATCAAGCCGTTTACACTCGAAATACATAACCCTCCTACTGGGGTCGCCGGGTTAAAAAGTAATGTAGTCTATGAATGTACCACTGGAGAAGGGCCAATGGCCTTGGGTCTCATTTTGAGGAGAGTTTTTGTAGCCGAGAAGTCTCACGCGTGATCATGTGGGTTCGTGGACTTCACTTGTCCTAGAAATTTTATTTTATTTCTTTCCGGGTACAGAATATTATGTGTGCAATAGAATAAAAAGTAAAGACGATACATTGACAGATTGCTCCAGAAATATTACAGATTTTCATTGATACGTAAACTCGAAGGATTTCAATGATGAATTTCAAGTTTTAATGGGATTATCCCAAGATCCAATGGAACCTTACAATAATTTTGTTTATGCTATTAATTGAGTCAAACGGTCGGAATTGTGTTAACATAACACATATGGACAGACATCCCTATGGACGGGGCTCTTGATAGAATTTTAATCGCAATTTTCTTCATATATTTATTAAGGTGAATCGATCATAAAGTCACATAGATTAGAATTTCTAGTTTCTGATTATTCCCAAGTAGAATGAATTAGTTCCGTAACATAAATGAGAATGCATAGTAGAGCATGCGGTTGCACGCGTGACGTGCATTAAAATGGAGCAATGATGCTGCGGGCGCATGCACGACGCTATTGCCATAAAAATACCCAGCGGAATTTCTGTGGCATAGGGGATAAGGCCCCCCGGTACGAAAATACACAGACCTTTGGCGGGCAGCGGCGTCTAATGTGCGAGGAGTCTGATACAGCGATCGTGGTGAATATGGCAAATCCTTCCATTGGTAGAAGACAACGTGTTTACTTTTGATTATTGATACACTCTATGATACCTACGAATAGTAATAGTCGTACATACCTGTACATGTCTATGTTACGCAAAGTTTTACACAAAAGTTTCAACATTTTTTTTCACATTTGTTTGCGTTTAGTAAACTTGTTAAAATAAAATGTTCGCTAATTGTTATTTCGCTTCTATGCTATTATTATATCTTCTGTTCTAGCTGACTGCCCGCCGCTTTGCCCGCGTGGTCATAAATAAGCGTGGTAGAGCCAAGCGGCGGCTTTTGCTGCTGCTCGAATGGGCCGGCTCGACCAGATTGGTACCACGGTCTCGTAGAATACCGGCGTGATGTACAGGCATGTTATGCTTCTGGGTTTCGTTCGGTGAGTGAGGTAGCCGGCACAAGCTGCCTCTACTTCATGCCGGTATTGAAGTCGTGCTGCCAACCCGGTCGAGCCAGCCCGTTCGAGCAGCAGCAACAGCCGCCGCTTGGCGTAGAAAACGCTTGTGATGTTGTTCTTTTATAATTAATATACATCTGTCTCGACCTTATTTCATATTAAAAATTCACAAGGTCGATGAAGATTACTTGACCTTTCGTACTTAGATATAAAATGCTTTAGAGTTTACACAGAATAGTGATTTAAAAGCGGTTAGTGTAAACTGATCTTGAAATTAAAGAGATTCAGAAAATGATACACAGAGCAAAGACAGACAAAGACATATCTTCAGTACTTACGGATTGTTTACCGCGTGCCGCATCATTGCTATGCGCATGAGTTGAATTTGTGATACCATTTTGTTGAAAGTTCCATTTTTTGTTGTGTCTGGGCAGTGTTTGTGTTTGCTTTCTTTTCACGTGTGCGTGTGTATTAACGACCTCACATTTCTGTGTATCTCAATGTGATTTTAAGTCTTCCGAAGGTGTGTATGTTGTCGATTTTAATTAGCTGTAACGGCACTGACGTTGTTATGCTGCTCGTTTTGCCGCCACGTTACTGTCATTTGCGCTGGAATGGTTAAATATATCAAGGTAACTGGCACGTTCCATCATTGCTGTTGTTTATTGAGTAAACAACCTGATGTACTCGTGGATTGACGCGGAGTAGTACATTGTGAATAACGATTTAAGGTTAAAAAAATAAAGTAGTAAACGTGTTTTATATTTAATTTATTCATTGCATATGTAATTATTTTCAAGTAAAATTTTGTTTGTGTTCTGAAGCGTAATAACCGATGACAAATAGCAATCAAAAGGACATGTCAAGGTGCCGTGTTTCGTTTAGACTAAAAGTAATTAATGACGTTTCAAAATATAAAATAAGGATTATATTTAAAGTTTACTTTCTGTAGTGAAACAGAATAGCATTTTTCTTTCTTCAACCTAATTACTATGATGATGTCCTCCTGACCGATTTCTAGCAAGCCGCTTATGCTTCTGAGGACTAATCGCACCTCCGCTATATCCAAAGGGCGGCAACTCGGGTGTCCAATGCATGTTTACACAGTAAGGCTTGCGGACTAAGAGAACCACCGGCGTGGTAGAAAGATGTTTTAGAACCATTTTAGACGTATTTCGATATGTGTCGATTTTTACCTATCACTGTGATTGGCTGACTGCATCATTTGATGGACGGTAGAGTAGCTAAATGCTGACCCTTATCTATTTAATGTTATCTAGGCACTAGTATATAATAGTATAACACTTCGAAGTCTAGTCCCCCGGATCGAGACTTTATCTGCTTTGCACAGACTACTGCCTAATCTCGGGGGACCAAGGGAGGAAGTTCGCTGCCTCTATGTAGGGGTTGTGCGTTCCGTAGCCTTATATGGGGCGCCCGTATGGGCAAAAAGGCTTGCCATCCGACGCTGTAGATCTAAAATCCACAGTGTCCAGCGGCGGATGGCTATACGGATCGTACGAGGATATAGAACCATATCCTTCGAGGCGGCAACTGTCCTGGTTTCTTTTCCACCTCTGGACATACTGGCGGACATGGATGTACAGGTTTACAACCGGATCCACATCCTCCCCCAGAGCGGTGGCAGCGAACCAGAAGAGGTGTTCGAGTAGATCAAACGGCAGGAACGTCAGAACGCATTCGCGACATGGCGCGCTAGGCTCAGCGATGAGCAATACGCGCGCAAACATGTCGTCGAAGCTTACCTGCCGGTCTTCGAAGCCTGGACGCAGCGACGGGGAGGAAGACTCACCTAAAAACTTACACTGATAATTACCCGACACCGGACACGGTTTCGGTGATTTTCTGTGTAAGATCGGACGTGAGGCGACGGCGAACTGCTTTCACTGTGGTGGAAGGGACCAGGACTCCGCATCGCACACACTGACGGTGTGCCGAGCATGGGAGGCGGAGCGGAGGAACCTGGTGAACCATATTGGGCGTAACCTTTCCCTGCCAGCAGTCGTGTCGGCGATGCTGAGCGGGGATAAGGCGTGGAGGGCCGTAGCCGCCTTCTGTGAGACTGTGATGGTCCAGAAGAAGGCTGCTGAGTGGGAACGAGAGAGACGGGCCACAAAGGCGTGCGTCTCGTCATGGCCCTCCAAATATGTATGGTATTCCCTTACCAGAAACGGGGCCCCTGGGGTCGTGGACATCTGTTGTCCAGTAAAACGATCTCGGTGAGGACGGTGACTCGAAGTGGTCTCGAGCCACTATACATAGCACCGCGGGGGTACCGGGGGCAGGATAATACTGCACTCGGGACGGGGCTATTTTAGCCAAGCGAAAGGAGGGCCACGTTTGTGTTCCGAACGGAGATCCCGTCAGCGCTGATGACGACCACGGTGAGGTTTTAGTTGGGTATCCATAAGGGATTTCCCGACGAAAAAAAAGGCACTAGTATATTACGTAAAGTAACAAGTTTTTCTTTACACACTAGGTCCCAATTTACACTAAGTAAAACGTATTAAATTATTACTCTCGTTTAAAGAAGTACACAGTAAAAAAAATTTTATCAAATCGAACCAGTCAGTAATAATAAAATAGATTATTATATATGAAATAATTATTAGGTATCTTTGAAGCTGGCTTCGTTCGTATCTCTCTAGGGGCAAACATTGGTATGTCGAATGTAGATGTATGTACTCAACGCTTGTATGTTTGATATCTATCTATGTAGATATAAGTACATAATTTATCTTTGCATCATCCAGTTACCAAGACACAGGGCATCTTAGTGTAAACTGAGATGCTGCAGTAAGTAGTATAGCAGTTCTAAGACTGGATGATGGGAGGGTGTGTCCAATAAAACTACAACCATCTCCCGTGTGGTCACAAATTTAATTTTTTTAAGCGTGGTAGAGCCAAGCGGCGGCTTTAGCTGCTGCTCGAATGGGCCGGCTCGACCGGATTGATACCACGGCCTCGCAGAATACCGGCGTGAAGTAGAGGCATCTTGTCCTTCTGCGTTTCGTTCGGTGAGTGAGGTAACCGGAGGCCCACATCCCCTCCCTATTCCCCTCCTCTTCCCTCCCATCTCCCAAATATCCTTAAAGACCGGCAACGCACCTGCAGCATCTATGGTGTTGCAGATGTATGTGGGCGACGGTAATCACTTACCATCAGGTGAACCGCTTGCTCGTTTGCCGTCTTTTCCATAAAAAAAAAAAAAAAATTTGGTCCAAAACTAACCTATGTCCAATTACATTGATTTTTTTCCAAATTTAGTTCATATCCATTCAGTCCTTAAAGTGTGATTGATCGACAAACATAAACTTTCACATTTGTAATATTAAGTAAGATAAAACAAAACCTAACACTTCTAGAATCATAAAGAATATCTTAAAAAGTTCTATTAAAATCAGTGAAATCGCTCCTAAGTTCAATCCGTTTCTACGTACATACATATAAACATTGAAATTTAGGCATTAGTAAAGAGTAGACAACACAATCGAACCTAAAATATAAACTACAAATTTTAAGAAAAAAAGACTAATCTTTGGACACCATTGCGTGCGTGCTTCTTTATGAATGTATTATCCGTTCAAACAGACGGAAAGGAAGACTCATTGTTTTGTATGATGTATCAACATTCAGTATTGACAGCGAAACATATATCTATATTTACTGCTGCATTAAAACTTTTCTCTTAACACTCGTGTAACTTTTAACGAGCCCCCTCACAGTGTCATGTTAACCTTTTAATGCGCTGCTTTATGGGGATGGAGAAAAACATCAGCCATTATTGACACTTTGTTAATACTTTGTACAACTTTTTGTTTTAAGCTTCGTATGAAGTAAAAGTAAAGTAAAATAGCAGCCAGTAAGTGTCCCACTAATGGGCTGCTCCTCTCAATATTTGAAAGTGTCTTGGAGCCAGGTCAGCCATATTGCTCAAGTGCTAGTTTGTATTCTTCACATATATTTTTAATTTTTTGGTTTGAGATGGAATGCCACACAGCCCGTAATAATACTTGATCTCGAAACGATTCAAGTGGGAACACAACTAACTCTGCGATTTGGCCGCAGAAATGGGTACGAGGGTGGTCCCAGACGACTCCTAGGCAGAGCAGGAGCCTACCACGTCCACGGAATATTATGTCTTAAACACTTTAACACACGGTTTCCTCATATCTAGATTCCATTGGAACAGTCTTTACCAGGCGTCGGACAAAAACTTCTGTTTAACAAATTTAATTTTTTAGTTTTTGTTTAATTACTGAAGAAAATAATGATAATAATAAAAATTAAGATCGATGATTTACGTTCAATTCCCGGTGCCGGCACTACTAAAATTATTACAAGGTGCTCGGTAGTGAATGTAATTCATGGATATGCGAAGTCAGCAAAACCCGCGTAGGTGCATGGTGGAGGCTTTCCTTCAAACCTTCTGTTGAAAGAAACATTCGTCCCGCGATGTTGCACTTACAGACTGTACAAATTAGATATATGTAATGTTCTTATTAGATTTCTCTGTCAAATAGCACAGGAAACTATATTGATCGTACTAACAATCCTGTCTAAGGAAATAATTTCCAAATACTTACTTTAGGGAAACATTCTGTGATTCACACATTTCAGCGTTTGTTAATGAAATACTCACGGTTCTTTCTAACTCTGCATGCTATTAATCCATTGCCCTTATCGAATTCACGATTTAGATAAGAGCACGCCGGCTGAAAGGAAGCGATAATGTTATAGTCAAAAATCAAATACATTAGGTAAGTATTCGATGAATTCACTTGAATTAGACTTCTTTACGACGTCAGAATTAATAAATTACGGGAATATATAGCAACATTTGATCCAAATGTCAACTTATTCTAAGTGCCCCTTGCACAGTCTGTTGAACAATGTCAAACCGACTAGTGATGGGGAACATTGGCATGTTTCTAGTGCCAGAGTACCGGTACTGCACTCGCTAATCCGGACGTCACCGACGTGGTTGGTACGGGAAACTCTTGCATGCATGGCATGACGGGTTCTCTTAGCGCTTTCATGGAAAGGTTGTACAGCTGTGGGGTTACGAGGGGCGATAACGAAGAAGATAAGTATTCAATGTCGAATAAGTGGTTGCTCAAAGTAGGATGCAGTAGTTCAGGGTCACGGCGCTTGCTTTCATTTTATAAAACGCGAGTGACCTGGGTTCAAATATCGGTACCGGCACCATTATCAAATTATTCAAATTATCAATTTCAATTTGAAGCGATTAATGTATGTACGTAAATGCACTCGGCGGTGAAGTGTATCATCGGGAGGAAACCAGCATGTCTTAGAAGTAGTAAAAGAATGTTTCGAGGACTTGTTGAGTTAGCTATCTTGCAAGAAGTCAGCCACGCCAATACAACAGTATTGGCGTGGCTGACTCTTACCGGCTTTAGGCCTTTGCCGAGCAGTAGGTAACAGGTTGCTACATCTATAGTGTGATTTTATTTTTGTGGTAAAGTGGGCAAACGAGCAAGCGGCTCGCCTGGCGGTAAGCGTTTACCTTCCCTAACGTACATCTGCAACACCAGAGGTGCTGCAGGTGCGTCGCAGGCCTTTAAGGATGTCTGGGTGATGGGTGGGATAATGAGGTTGAAGGAGGAGGAAGTAGGCCTCCGGTTACCTCACTCACCGAATGAAACGCAGAAGCACAAGATGCCTCAACTTTGAGTTCGACCAGGCCCATGCGAGCAGCAGTAAAAGTCGCCGCTTCGCTCTACCACGGACATGATTCCTTCTTATAGTACAATATGATATTTGTATACCCAATAGGTACTAAGGTGGTCACAGGTCTTAATATTTTATTTGAATCGGTACAATTCGTATATAACTTTCGAAAAACTCATTGGTAAGAACCATCCCGATAGGGGTTTCTGCCTGAGTCTGAACCCTATCGAATCTTGGTAAAGAATGAGAACGCTTTTCCGGGCATATCTTACAAACGGTACGGGCGTTAGATATTCACAAAAAAACTTTAATTATTCACATTACTCATTATCATCATATGGATTTTTTCCTCATTGATTCCTTCATTTATATATTAATTATTTAACATATTAACAGTAAAAACTCATCATTATCCCCTATCCTTGAATTGTTGAGTGAGAAATATGACACGTACTTATACGTAGGCGTAACGACGGTGAACATAATAGGTAGTGAGATTGCGCGGGGAAACTTTATCGAAGTTCAACGCGACAGCTGTGGTAACAATGTGAACGGCTTACTTAGACGCCAGTCGAGCTGTTGCGAGTTGTGCACTTTGGACGTATTAAGGTAACTTACCAGAAGTTTATAATTTGCGTCTGATATGTAATGGAAATAATTTAAAACAATTATTATTTTTTTAGGTCCAGGCTGTAACGTGAACATCGTTTTTTCACCGGAGGTAAATCTCACCTGCACGTGATGCGACCTGCTGACTAACAGACGAGGCATTGGCAACCGATTGACGGTGGAAAAACCATTTTAATATTACACCGAACCCAAATTTCACAGCCACCACGTATCTAGTGCGATGATACCGGCCCTACTTTTACAGATCTGCCAGTCCAGTATGGCAAGCGTAAGCAATTCTTCCATGCATGGATTGGCTTTAACGTGCTGATGAAAACTAGAGATTGTCAATAAAGTATTATGCTATAAAATATCCGTTGTAACAAGTTTGAATAGCCTATAACGCTAAAAGTTTGTCACTAATTCCTAAACGTGTAACAAAATGGCTGACACGCTTCACGTGAGAAAACAAAAAGAATAGTCTTTTTTTTTGTTATGGCAAAGGGGGCAAACGACCATGCGGTTCACTTGATAGTAAGTGATTAACATTGATAGTATGATGAGTGATATGCATCTGGAACACCAGAGAAGCTGCAGGTACGTTGCCGGGCTTTAAGGATATTTGAGAAATGGGAGGGATACTGGGAGAGGGGATAACATTGACGGTGAGAAGAATCGGTGATTCAGTAACGGAACACCAGTAAATTACTAACGGATCCCTATATTATGTACAAGCCTCCAGGCACTTGTTCGGTTATTTTCTTACAATAGATAATTCTAAGAAAAAGCGCCTGTGGAATATTCTCTAGCAATCTTATCCATTTTGAAAGAATTCCGAACATATAAACACAAGGATAACCATATCAAACAAGCTCATGTTAGCATATTTAGGTTGTAAATTATATATCCGAGTTCTGTTTAATCGATTCCAATTCATATTCTTAAGAGAAACGTGAAAATTAATTTTACAAGCTTCAATACACACAACACTACACGTTAAAAATCATTAATACCGTACTCGCGCACCGTGGATTCTCTACAATACCTGTGTATTTAGCAAAAACTTTGTTTTTTCATTTATTCCGTGCTCAATCCTTAACGCAAGCCCGACTTACACTTGGCCGATTTATTATTTGGTATCGTTTTTACGAAGAGCCAAAAAAATCATTCAAAATATCTTTCTTGTTACCCTTAATTTTAATATTTTTTTATTATTATTTCTTAGGTTATCCGCGCAAGTAACACATATTCTGTGAAAATTTCTACCGGAAACCGTTTACGGTTCACGGACGCATAGTGGCGTAGTCTTTTTGATGGGGACAAAAATTAACTGCTTTTTCTTTGAAGTCTCATGTATTTGTGGGTCTCATCATAAATTATTGCCACTCGATTGCCGAGCCGGTATTTATTTTAAAACCCCCGACAGGCATACTCGTCAAACAAAACTCTTTGACTGTATGCATTATGCAACTGCCTATGGTAAAAACTCCGCACTATTTAGATTATTTGGTACATATAATAAGAATTTCTACGAAGCAGACCCATTTTTCGAAGAATTTTTTTTACGTGGTAGTGCCAAGCGGCGGCTTTTGCTCCTGCTCGTATGTGCCGGCTCGACCGGATTGGTACCACGTCCTCGCCGAATACCGCCGTGAAGTAGAGGTACGTTTCGTTCGGTGAGTGAGGTACCCGGAGGCCCACTCCCCTTCCTCATCTTCCTCCTAATTCTCCTCCTCATCCTCCCTCCCATCTCCCAAATACCCTTAAAGGCCGGCAACGCACCTGCAGCAGCTCTGGTGTTGCAGATGTACGTGGGCGACGGTAATTACCATCAGGTGAACCGCTTGCTCGTTTGCCGCCTTTCTCATGAAAAAACAAACTAAAAAAATGTAGAGAAAAAGGAATCCAAATATTATAAATGGCGACAATTTAAATTTAAATTACAGAGAATTAATAAATCTATATCTTATTTCTAACCGGTACCTCTGTTAACACTGCAAGTCTGGCTTTACAATGTGTTTATGTGGTAATTTTATTACTTTTTTCCCTTTAGTTTTTATTATTGTTATAATGTCTGAAGTCATACATAACTGTACTTTATTATCTATTGTAGCTAAAATTGTGAAAACCAGTAATTCACTATTCAATTGTTTAAGCTTTGATAATATTACGCAGTATCTCTGGTTGCTTTTCCAAATAAATAAATAAATGAATATCTGTTTAAAGAAAATAGATACACATGCCCACGTTATCTTTAATAAAACTAATAAAAACTCTTATTAGCTGAAACTATAGCCATTCAAGTAACAAAATATTAATGATATTTTCTTCAGATAACCATCAATCACTTTTTACCATAAGCACTTTTAGTAGGAAACTAACGCCAAGTTAAAGGGCCTTACTGCTAGAGTGAAGTTAAAAATATTTGTATTCATCATATATACACACGATACATATATACTTCATCAATGCCATTAATAAACTCTCAACAGTACATTGTTGGGCATAAAATATAGTTATTTTGTAAGTTGCTGAATTCGCCACAATGACAGCTAAGAGATGAAAGAATCTCGGTTTGTAAGACAGCAAAGCAAGACGTGTTTGTAGATTTTTTTTATTGGAGAGGCGACAAACCAGCAAGCGGTTCACCTGATGGTAAGTGATTACTATCGCCCACGTACATCTGCAACACCAGAAGAGCTGCAGGTGCGTTGCCGGCTTAATGGTGAGTGGCTACTGTAGCCATGGATATCTGCCAGCAACTTAAGGAGGTTACAGATGCGTTGTTACCCCTGAGAACTGGAACGGCATGTCTCTCAGCCAGGAATTATACTGGATCTCTGTACATACTTTCATACCGGAACAGTTATTGCACTGCTCTTTGCAGCATAAATAGATAAGAGTGTGCTACCTAGCCAGACGACTCCCAGGCAGAGAATGAATCAACCACCGGTTCCGTGTTCCTGAGCCATCCTACATTCATCGATTTCTTGCAGGTTGTACTATGTTTTTGGGGGTCATTCTATACTGCGACAGGCTGATCGAGATTGTCATTCTAGATCAGTATTTCCCCAAGGGTTTAAGTTCTGCGAGTTAGGGCTATCTTGGTAGTTCTACTGCGGATCATCGATTTAGATTCTATATCGCTGAGTAATACGAGGACAGTCCTTTCCGATACTCAGTACTTAGGGACCAGTGGTTAATTAATTACTGGCGTGATGTTTTAACATATTTTTTTAAAAAGAGACTTAGGAAATAAATAATTAATAAACTAAACCGCCACATTATGGTGTAAGTTATTCCAATTTGCAGTAGCATTATCTTTATTTTTGTCGATGTCCCTGTCTTAAGACTAGAATATTTTCTACTTACCCCAAAGAAGACAAGAGGATATTTTACTGAATACCTTTTCCCGCCATAAATACTAAAGACAAAAGAAACTAATTTCAGTAATATGAGCCCCAAATGGTTTTAAGTTACATTCAAGAACGTTCTTTCCGAAAGAGTACTTTTGAGTTCAAAATCTTACAAAGTAATATAATTCATATAAAAGGATGGAAAGTCGCGTCTTGTATTCAATAATGGACCCTATACCTGAAGGAATAGAGTTGAAAGTGCCTTAGATGTCTTAACATCAGCGTTGCTCCGTAATCAGCCTCTAATTCGTTTCATCACGGCATGTAACAGGTTGGAAATATTTCAAGTTAAAATCAGAGTTGTAAAAAGACACGTAAAAATCTTTTTCTTTATCTAATAAGGATGTATTGGTATAGTGTGCTGCAGGCCGAATGCAGGTGTCAGCTGAGTAGAAGATATTTTTTGTGCCGTAAGTGGGAACATCACAAAAAATCTGTGACACAAAGGAATACTCCGTCTCCGAATATCCGATGTAACTTACGTTTACAGAAAATTTTCGAGTTGTAAGTTCTATTCTTATATTTACGCGATTACTTGAGAACGAGAAATGAAATTAATTTTTAACGAGGGCTCCGGTAACTATGGAAAATATAGTATAAATATAATTTAAACATTAGAATTTGAAATGAGATATTAAAATAAAACGCAGTATATTCTGTACAAAGACTGCTGGTTACAAGTTATCATTGTGTGTTTTGTTTAGTTCTTGCTAATTGTTCAATACTTTACTTAAGAATATAAGAATTGTATTATTATCCATTACGCAATTGTACTTCCATTCAAAAACAAACTCAATCCTTCATGGAATTAAGTGAAAAGTTATTATGCTTTGAGCTTGCTCTCTAATCAGACTTAGCTTAAGAAAAGCTCCACCACGGTGTTACATTAAGGAAATATTTTTCATTTTAGAAATAACGTTTATTACTACGCTGCTGCTATTTGAACACAATAATATCTTACGTTAGATTAAAATTATTACATTGAAAGGAAATACATTTTTTATAACACTAGCTGGCCCGGCTGTTGTTGGTCTGCCCTTTCCTTTCCAACTACCGGTGGCGCAATGAGTGTGAGAAATAATATTTACTAATAACTCGATCAAAGTGCCATCTATCGGGTCTATATTTTGTAATTTTCTTTTTTTGCCTTTAAAACATATATTGTTAATATGAGACATTTCATAAACTTAAAATTTCTTAATAACTCGACAACTGCGCTGCCTATCCTAGCATAACTATGAAATATCGTCTCGACGGTACTAATGCATTGTAGGGATATGACCTCAATCGGTCAAGTCGTTCAAAAGTTATACGATTACTCACATAAGATTTTTATTTAAATTTTATGTTTAAGTGACAGAAAAGTTTTACTACAGTACGAGTATTATAGCCTATCGCTGTGACACTAGCTAACTCTTTATGTTTGGCTCATCGGAATAATTCGGTCACAGGGGATCGAATTAGATTTGAACGCCTGATCACTCAGCGACCTTTTTGTGATTGTTTTGTTTAAAGACATATACTAGATAAAATATAGATTCTGGCGCGTCCGTGTTCCGGCGCAGCAGGAGGGAGAAGGAGAAGAAGTTTCGTCTCTAGAGATTCGGTGCAAGCACGACATAACCTGCCCTTGCCCTTTAATGCGCATATTCAAGTTCGGTATTTTCCCACTTATGAAAATTTGATTTGGTGCAATTATTTAATGTTGACCCCCACAGTGAATCGTTAGATCCTCGTATCCTAATCAGCAGTGTACACCATGTGCAATGACAAATACAATTTCCCTGCATATCAATATCCCTGCATAATTTCTGTGCCATCATTGCGAAACCAGATTCCTATAGCTCGTGTATTGATTTCGCAGTAAAAACTTACCACTAGAAATGTTGCAGGAATTTTCTTTTTCAGTAGTACAGCATATGTCGGCTGCTTCACGTACGATCACATCTGTTTGTATTGCTTATTTATTACTTAACCACTTGCGTATTCTGCAGTGTTACGAGTAAAAGATTGGTTTTCGCCAACCGACCCGATCAGTATTATTTAGATAAAATAAATAAATAACTCTCAGAACCTACAAGTAAACAGATTCTAAACATTTTAGTCCTTTCAAACCAGACTTTATTTGGGACAACGTGACTGGTAGTGAGCCTGTCACCGTCATAAGTGTCCTAGTCAACGATACAAATCGTACGGAAGTTTCGAAAAACTTCGGAAGTAGAATGGTCAGGGGATCCCTGGCCATTCGGCTATCGTGGCCAATATTATTTATTAAACAAATATTATCGTCACCGGCGATACGCCATTGTCTTGCGATTTTGCGGTACACTCGACGAGAACACGGTTTGCTGAATGTAACCGGCCAGAGTTGTATTCGTTGCCTAAATCTTTAGACAATGTAAGATATAATTTGTAATATTAATATTTTATAAAAGCACACTCAATTCCACTTAAATATTATATCATTATAACATATTTGTTCAATTATTATGTTCATAATATTGTATTGATACTGCATTTTCGGCAAGTATCGCTGACAAAACTAACTTAAGTGTATATATAGGTGGTACATATTATATTTTCAGAAGACAAGATAACGGTCGATACCGTTTCGTCTTATACGAACATGAATTGTCCTTCGATGCAAATAGGTCGCCAGGGTCCAGTATTAGCTAATACATACTCCTAATACTACCTCCTTCTCAAAAATCTGAGAGGGTTTTTTGAGCTGGGAAGGGTCCGCCTTACTGCTCCAGTGCGGGTAGGAATAGCCATATCTTCGAAATAATACTTTTTTTATTACTTTTCAGACATACATATATCGTCACGAATGTTTTCTTTCACCCTCGAGCACGTGGTAAATTCTGAACTTAAAATTGCTGTTAACATTTTTTGTGGTGCCGGCACGGGCATCAAACCCACATCACTCGCGCTCTATGTAACTAAAGCGTGCGTTCTGACCGCTACCACGGACTTCAAGCTTAACTAAAAAATATGTATCAAAATGTCAATCTATATAAAAATCAATTTACAACGCAAACAAAGAAAAACTTATAAACTCCTCTACATTTTCATGGACGTATAAGAATATTTACAGACTATAATTATAAAGCAGACGAAAGTACCTAATTTATGCGGCCAAAATAAACAATAATAAACGCTTGCCTTTCGACAGTAAAATTCAGATTCACAGATTAAAAAAAGTAACGAGTCGAGCCTGTAATCAGGCTCAGTCCGAAGAATTACGAGTTCGTGTCAGTGTGTGAGTGAAACAGCTTATTTGTCTGTTTCATTTTGCGCGCTATGCTGATATTAAATATTTACGAATCTGTTGCCTACAGTACAGTACGTACAGTCGGCGATAAAAATGCATTACTTAAAACCTTGTGTATTATGGGATGCGGTATATTCTGTTGTAGTGTAAGAGTTTAAGTGGGATACATACTAAGTTTTTCTCCGAATCATAACCTCACTTGCCCTCGACTGTACCTGACTATGTTGGTGATGGTGAAAAATCCATCTGAATACGCCGAACCGAAATTCCACAGACTAGTGATGGGGAGCTTATTCTCCTGATTACCTTCGGGATGTCTAAAACCTCAGTCCTGGGTGCTGTATAGCACTGAAAACGAAGGGAACATAAAAACTAAAAATTATAGACGATAAAATCTGTAAAATAGTTTCAGTTCAAAATCTCTACACTTAAAACTGCACATGCTAATAATTGTAACATTTTGTCTTCGTGCATCATTAACATGAATAATCTTATACGAATTTAAAGATATCTTTTAAACAAATTCTATTTTGTTATCCGCATCTAAATGTTTTGAAATTACCTCGCTGTTCGCTGGTAATACAAATTCCTTATCTCTTAGATATTTCTTTTAAGCCGCTCTAAGACGCAATAAAGCGAGTTCTCTTACGAGAGCCGGATTTCAGTTGCAAGGCCTGGGTCTTATAGTCAATAAAAAGTTCATGCTGCGATGCAGCGGCGTTCGGTTACAATGATATAACCCGAAGAATGTTTTAGGGTTTTTGACACAGAAAAAAAGTAAAATAGCTGCTTGTATATGCCCACGGCTGGGCAAAGGCCTCCTTAAATACCTTTTGGAGACGGAAAGGGTCCGCTACGCTGCTCCAGTGCGGGTCGGCGGGCTACACATGTCCTGGAAATAATATTTTTTATTATTTCCCAGACATGCAGGTTTCCTCACGATGATTTCCTTCACCGCCGAGCACGTGGTAAATACAGCAATTAAAATGGTTAATCGACGGTTTCGATTACCGCAACCAAAAGGTACGTGAAGGTTCCGTTTGTATGTTTCATGTATAGTATGTTTAATTAGATTTCTAGATATCTGCGATCTGCCAGATATTAGCCTTTACTCACCGAACTCAATTAAACTATGTGTATATGGTATATTTGTATTCATTGTATGTATTTATGTATGTATGTATGTACCTACCTATCTGTGTAAGTATATATTTTGATATTCCATATATATCTTTTTAGTTGTTTTATTCTGTTAGCTGTATCGCCTCTATTACGCGTTTTTCTCTGCTTATCCCAATGGTTGACTGGGAGAGAATGCCTCTAGAATGCCTCTAGGCATTAAGTCCGCCATGCGTACCAATTTGTGCATGAAGCTTAAATAAATAAACTCAACCAAATTGAATTATAACCAAAATGAAAAGAATATGGATAATTCTTTTTATACCCTTTTTTTTTACCCCGAAGTTTTGTGTATGTATTAATATTCTATTAGTTAGTAATAATTACATAAGATGTTATCCGGGAAGGAAAATTGACTAAACGAATCTCCCCGTAACCATTATCGAATCCGAAAAGAGCCCTCGCGGGCCAAATGTCTACTGAAATGTGTAATTGTTGAATTATATTAATTTCGGCGTCGGGCTCGTTTCACTGAGCGTAAAGTACATTTCATTACGACGCCATTGCTTGGAAATACTAATTCATGGACATTAAAGTGGAAATTATTAGGCGGCTGAGCTGAAGTGTGGCACTTTCTTGAGATTTCAACTTAATTTATTTTACTACCAGCGGCTGCCCGCGTTTTATCCCACGAAACCTCTTAATTGACCTAAAAAATAACATATAACCTATTCCATAGAATAATCTACCTTCTTCAATAGTAACCTTCTTCAAATAGTAAACCTTCTTCATAAGTATTTGTACCATTTAAAAGCGTATATGTAGATTATTTTGAAACGAAATTAGTTAAGCTTGTAAATGAGATTAGAAGACAATAAAAGCGTTTTATTTTCATCTTAATGGAGTGAAAAACGAGCTAATAGTCCACCTGGTAGACAGTGGTTACTGCAGCCCATGGGCACCTGCGAATAACCTCTATCGAAGGTCACAGATGAGTTGTCACCCCTGTGACTGGACTGGATGGAATGCGAAATATCCCGTCATTACACCGGGTCTCTATAGCTTTCAAACCGTAATACAATAGTAACCGAACCGATGTTCGGCGTCACTAAAATTCACGAGCACTTGTTATTATGGTTATTGTTGTGATTAAAAAACTCCATTGTAACATTTGTATGAAATTACTTCGATTCTTTTTTAACTTACCGTTATAAAAATCATTCAAACACCATGAAAAATGTAGTACAAAGTAGTAAGTACCTTTATAGATCGTTTCACAGAACAACGTATGTGCAATTTATATCGTTGGCAGGCACACTAAGACGCCGACAGGTGTCCACCTGTCACCTTGTTCTAAATAAGCTATGGTGAAAAGTGGGTGAGGGGGGGGGGGGGAAGGACTAAAAAGTCTAGACCACTTACCACCCCTGTAATAAGTAAACGGTCGCGATATTATCGCGTATTTTTATTATAATTCACGAAGCTTAAAAGTGATAGCGTGCCTACAAGTACTTTTTCAGAAGGAGGTTAACGAATTCATTCCACCTAGTTTACTTTTATAAGTGTTAATAATTATGATGGCGATATTCAAAGTGCAAATAGCCGAGCTGTTCATCACAACTGCGAGGTTAATAACTCCAGTATGAGCTAACTTTTCAAGAATTGCATGCCGGCTTTGGCTGATGTTTTGTTAGAAAGGCCTATGTTCAACACAGATGACTGGAAAATGCTGGCGAAAGATGGCGAAGAAGAACCTTTTCATAAAATTTACGCCAATTCTTAAGTTGCCACAGCGGTAACGAGTAGACTGGTACACCTTCTGATTTGGGAAGAATACTCACCAGTACACGTATACATACCGGCATCCCTTCAATTGTTAAATGCAAATTTAAGTACAGATTTATCACGTGCTCGTCGGTAAAGTAACCCTAAGGTTTCTCTAACATGCAGGTCGCATGTTAGAGAAATAGAAAGGAAATATCGTTCGTGGACATGAGAAGTTTGCCAACCCGCATTACAATACGTGAAACGATATCTACGAGAACGAAATCTCGTCAATTAAAATGATATTTTGAAACGTTAAAATGAAAATTACAATACTTGGTCATCCGATAAAATGTACAACTGATATTTAGTGTAAAGAACATTATTTGTTCTTATCAGGAGGACGTTAAGAATGGCGAATGATTAATGTAAGTGCTGCATAACAACTTAATTATTCTAATAGCGCGTAACTAAATTAACCTGCTTGGATGTTATGGGAGCCTGATGTGGCCGGCCTGAAATTAAATATTTAATTAACTTACCCCATCTACCGCAACAAGCCTTTACAGCGCTTTACGGAAATAAATCTTTATTGCCTTCCCTTTACCATGCTATTCTACAATTTTACTTAGGAGCGCAGCAACTGTGTCTGTATCGTATATATGTTACATATACTGCTTCTCAGCGACACGTTAATTATAATCATGAAAAATATCATATAATATCAAAAAACATTTGCTGGTTGCTACTTTTTAAAATAATTTTTATTCCATTTAGATTACTAAAATGATGCGTGTTTCGCTATAATTAAATGCAAAACCATTTTTCAATAAAGGAACAGCTCTATGTCACGCGCTTATAACAAAAGTTTTAAAATAAATTTTAATAACGGAAAATAATTTAGTCAGGTTTTAAATTGTACTTCGCTTTTTATACTGTGACACAAATGTTTGTTTAGATTTGTATATTCTTGTCTATGAAATCTATCAACCGCGATGTCACGACTGACGAATATAATTTTTCATACACAACATGTAGTGATTACATTATCTATGCACTAAGTTTTCTTCTGTGGTTAAGCCAAGCGGCGGTTTTTGATGCCGCTCGAATGGGCCGTATATTAATAAAGCAGGTAACGCTAAATAATATTCACTTGGTAGGCTTCTTCTCTGCAGCCATTTGCCGCAGCATGCTCTGTAATAACTGTTCTATAATTCGGTTTGAAAGATATAGAGAGCCAATATAATTACGTGCTTTAAGGTATTTCATCTTAGTTCACAGGGGTGTCAACGCATCTGTGGCCTTCTTCGATTGAAGTTATTGAGCTACAGTAGCCACTTATCATCAGGTGGACTGTTAACCCATTTTTCATCCCAATATTTACATTCAGGGTGAAAGGGGAAAATAGTGGCTTTCATTAACATGCTAACTTCATCTACACATCTATCATTTTAATTTTACATACAGATATATGTTGATTGCTTTGTTTCTCGTTCGTCCTACCGTTGTAGTCCTGCATACATTAACATCCTTTCAGTAGCTATACGTCATGTGCTTTTTGTAGGAGGAAAGATATTGGCACATGTGGAAGTGCCAAAACAGATGAGTTATTATTAAAGATCGACATCCTTTTTTTTCCTTATACATGGAGAAGGAAGGAGTGAGAGAGGAGAGGAAGGCTTCCGGTTACCTCACACACAAAACTAAACGCTGAAGCTAAAGATGCCTCTACATCACGCCGGTATTCTGCGAGACCGTGGTACTACCCCGGTCGAGCCGGCCATTTCGAGCAGCAACAAAAGTCGCCACTTGGCTCTGCCACGTACGATATTAATAGTTAGACTGCTAGAATTTGTAACCAATACTAAGGCACGTGTCAACCTAAATACACAAACAAAACATAACATATTTGTGTCCTTAAATAAATGTATTCTATTCTAAGCATTTACATATAAACCTTGCTCAGTTACCCTGAGAGAGGTAGGCAGAGCTTATGGATTTATATTTATAATTCAGAAGTGTGCAGGTGAGGTTGATATTTGAAGAAAATGTAGATATTACATTACCCATATAAATAAGAGAATTTTTAATAAAATTATTTATATCCAACGTGGCTGGCTATTCGGTATAATTCTACTATATTACGATAAACAATATTCATCAGTTTTGTCTCTTATAAAAAGAAGGCAATGATTAAAAAAGAATAGAGAACATTCTCAAACTCCACTTAACTCTCCAAGTTTATTACTTTTTAATGCATATTTTTTTACTTATGATCCTTTCATGTGATCTAAGCTCTTGTAGTGTTGTTTGTAGTTTACGGCCCCGACGCCCCTGGGCGCGTAACTAAATAATGTAAGCAGGCGGGCCGAGCTCTGAATACATTATCATGCCGCAAGTCTGACAACGGGCCGACCCGAAGCGAGCCGTTTCATTAACAGAATCTGCCGACCGCGACTCTCCAGTATGACTCAGTAACTAATTAATTACCTACTTCAGTGAAGTCATTGAATATCACGCAAAATCTGATATTCTGTCTGTTGTTATTTAATTCTAATTCCTTGGCAAGTTGTTATTAGAAATTTATAAGTCAATTAATTTCCAATGACGCAGGCCTTTCTGACAAAGCAACAGCTACGGCTTCATACTGAGCTAGCGGGTTGGTGAGCGCAGTGCCGGTACCCTCCAGCAAATAATGCTACTTCACATCAATAGTCTGTGGGTTTAGGGTTCTACAAATTTGGATGAATTTCCCGCCATAATTTTGTCACCATGTCCTAATTTAATAGCTAGTAAGGTGCACAACGTGCAGGCGAGGCTGTGCATTATAGAAAGATATCTTCTCCTTTACAGAAAGTTAATATTAATTAGTTAATAGTAATAGAAACATCTACTAGATGATAGTTTTGCCTAAGAGACGTAGGCATTCTTCTCTACGTAGGTAGCATCCCTTATTATGATAACTTTTGTTGCTGGCGGTACTAGTGATTAGTACCGTACCAAATCACTAGTACCGCCAGCAACAAAAGCCAGTTTTATGTCTGCCCGAACATAATTTATAGTTGAAATACATGATTGTAATGACGGAAGTTCAGTTAAAGCTGCCGTACGTGAAGTATACGGTAACAAAAATTGTAAGATGTTTAAAAGTTTTTCATCAAGTTGATTAGATGCAATGCATCTTTGTCATGTAAGGATATATAACCCTGCTACATTTCCAACGAGGATGGATGTAGGTGTATTATCAGGGACCATTATTCCAGGTGGAAATCCTTCATATTTTTCACCCTTAATAAAAAAAAGGGTTTCGTACTAAGCCAGCAAAGGTCAGCAAGCAGGGACACAGGTCACTAAGCTTAGCAAACGGCTATGTATATTTAAAACAGACGACTTCATCAAACGCAATTGACTCGTCTCTGTTCAATTACAAGCCGTCACGAAATTTATTAGGAGGATCAGTCTCCGTAAATAATACGCAGTGACAACTTTTAATTGAAAATATCAATTTATAAAGGTGACCTGGTTCGTACACGTGAACTTTGCGTGGATTTACTACGAAATTATTTGTGCTTAATTTACTCTATATAACGTATGTAAATTGTATGTAAAACAGGGTTTCAACGCTATTGAAAATGATTATTATCATTTAATAGTTTCATTACTAACGTGTAATAGTATTTATAAAGAAAAAACTACTAACACAATGTAAAAAGTCTTTGCTAATGTGAGGGTCATTTGTCTATTTATTCGTGATAATATTTGTTTTTGTATTTGTGTATATTATATTTTAGTTGTGTAAAATAAACATATATTAATTTTAATTTATAAAATAAATAATTTACTCTAAACTAGTGTAATCCACACTTTCCAATTTTACAAAATCACTCACCTCTAGCTAAGGTTTGCCTGGAAGAGCTACGATCTCTTATCTCTTATCTATCGTAGAGATGAACGTAGTGATGGCCGTCTATTTGTACAGATCATTTAAGTCAGTGTGTAAAATGTTTTAGTTATTGATGTGTGTAAAGAGTAAAAATAAATAAATTAAAAGTAAATAGTTATATAAGTACTCCCGTAAAAAATAATACAAATGAAAGCGTTGAACAGTAAAGTACATTTATCAATCTCAATTTCCCAAGAATATTACCTCTGAGCACGCGAACAGCTTATTAGCTTGTTGCTTTGTACAGGTTGACACGTTTTAGCTTTTAAAGCAATCCACCCTTACCGGTAAAATATTCAAGTCATGTTCTATTTCTTTTAATTTTGACAAGTATAATATTAAACAATGGCGCAGGAATGTGAAAAACCTTTTGTACATCCCCGGCACGCGTCATTACATTTTTTAATTGTATTGCGCGCAAGCGGCTCATCTGATGGTAAGTGATTTATAATGTATAACAGTTAATCTCAAATCTATAAACCCACTTAAAAAAGTTTCTAAAATAAAAAAACACTTTTATCACGAAGACTCACAATAAATGGTCATTCACTAACATATATAATTTAAAACCACACACAAATACACGTGCATTTGTGTGTGAATATATTTTTTATCTCTTCTGATATAAAACACGTGTATAGATTCATATATATTTAAATAATTACCTTGAATATAGTTATCAGTTCTTACGATAACTTGAGAGACAATTACCAGCCAACTTCATGGTGTCGGTTTTAGAATTGTAAAAATTCACTCTCATTTTTTTTTCCAAATGCGGCAAGAGAAGTATAACTTCAAAAAATTGTCACAGATAAGTATTTAAAATAATACTAGCTACCAATTCGTCGGCGCAATGAGTAAATTGGCATTTTTTTCTTAATAATTCGTAGTAAATTTCCAATATTTGTTCAACAAAATTTGTGAACTCATTATAGTTAGCAAAACTACTCTTTAGATAATGAACATATGGAGCTCGTGCATTATAATGTTCGCATGCACTTGGAATTACAGAAACAAAGGCTAATTTAAATTTATGTTCCGCTGCAGCTTATGCAGCAGTTCTGTTGCTCGCTTCGAATAAATATATTTACTTTTTGCGCTTATTTTTTCGTTTACGAAATACCTAGAGGTGTTCAAATTTTGGTCAATTGATAAAGTTATAATTCGCAAATAGATGTGAAGAGATGGTGTGTTATGGAATATACCATGTTTTTATTAAAGTGCAAGGCTCTTGCGACCGACGGATGGTAGATAATATATCCTTCATATATAATATATGACGCATCCTTTCGATCTGCTTAAAAAGGATAAAAGTAAAAGGTGATATCATCCAGGCGGCTCCTAGCCGTAGTGAGATTTGGGATGTTCGGAGCAGTATTTTAGTGCGAGATTACTGGCACTGTGTTAACCAATCCGCCTGCACAGCGTGGTGAGTATGGCCAATTTTCCTTGCATGGCATCGTGTCAGTTTCTGTTGGCGCTTTTATTGTCAAGGCTACGTTTAGTAGTAGACGAAATTAGAGAAGGTAATGCAATGAAAGTTATCTTACCTTAACTTTCATTGTATTTATCATTATATTTATTTTTGAATTGAATCAATATGCAATGTGTATACAGGTTATTTTAGGCAGACTTAAATAAAAATATTCATTGCCTCTTTATGTACACTGCTGAACATGTGGATATTCTAATATAAAATTGTATTATTTTCGTTTCGTTATTATTCGAAAATAATGAAATGATCACTTCAGTTCAGAATATTGCGAAATTAATTTCGTGGAAATCAATCACCAGCAACACCGCCCGATGAGCCCGGGGAATCTCTCCTTGATTAACGATAGCTCCGTCATTGCTTCGTTATGTGTATGTCGTTAGTGTGACGAAAATATCAATTACGTGATTTATACATTTTGTTATTTACTGTACAAACCTGGTGTAACCGGCGGTAGGCCCCACCTCTGCTTAGGAGTCGTTAGAGTACCTACCACACTCTCATCATCATCTCGTTGTGTTCCGGTTTGTGAGGTGTAATGAGCCAGTGTAATTACGAGCTTCAAGGTATTTTCATTACGATTACGAAGTTTCTTTCGCCTGTTTCTTCCTTGTCAGAGGAGTGTCACTAGGAAAAATTGTAAAATAATAATATTAAGATTTGTTATTCGATAAAACGAATTCAAACATTCATTCATTCCATCTTAGTCTCCATGGTTGACAACGCATCTGTGCCTTCGATTACTTATTTACGAGCTTAGCTAATTTTATTTACAATTTACCTACATACGTATACTCGTATTTATGATACAAATACTAATAACTATTGTCGTAGTATGAAAATATTGTTCTTTAACTTGCTTAATAAGCGTGTATTTTAAATATTATGCTACAATTCAAAAACATGAATACGCTTGAAGTGACGTAGTAAAACATTTAAAGCGCTATTTCGTACGTTTTTGTCAGAGGAAATTGAAGTTTCTGATTAATTATTAAATATAATTTTCTATAAAGCACCGACCGTTTGAGTTCGTAGATTAATCATTTTGATAACAACCCGTGTGTTTAATTAAAACTTCAGTACATGAGCGATCGTGTTTTTATAATCGTTTTAAAACCACGCTAAAGCCTGATAGTGGTTGAAGTATATAAATGCACCAGTTCGACTTTTTAACAGAATATTATATGTTCAATAGAATATTATTGTTTTTAGATGAAACGGTACGTGACGAGACGACACTTTACTACATCTCTGTAACTCTCACACCGGAAAACTTTAGTAGTTGCACTTATCGGAGTCATAGATGGATGGGAAAGAGTTTGTACCGGTAACTGTTTTAACTCGCTCACCAACCCTCCTGCCCAGTGGGGTGGTTGGGTGGGTACAAGCAATCCCTCCATGCTTATCATGTCAGCTTTTGTTGGCTCATTCGCGTAAAAGGCTATGTCCAGCAGTAGACTTGTACAGGCTTATAATGAAATGATAGTCCTTCTACTGAAATTCTACATTTTTCGCTTGTCGTTGATCTTTGTGTGACTTTCGGCGCCTTTATACTGCTTGTGAAGAAGCACAGATTGAGGCTCCATAGGGAAGAGAGTTTTGAGAGCCAACTTGGTACTCCGGTGATATCATAAAGTGTTCCCAAGGTCCTACATCACCTTAGATAGTTAACGCTACTGCACATCATTATTGTGTATTTTTGGTTGATCATGTTTGAGATTGTAAATCCGCCATCTGTCGGATGCTATGAGATTATTCGCCTCTTTCCACACGGCAATGTACAACGTTGAGTTCTGTACCGAAACACAAGTGTAGATTAAGGTTGTATAGAAATATACGGTTCTTCTTGTAATTACTATAAGAGGCTTTATACTGCAAGATACTTTCATTCAGATGTACAGAATGAATACTCGTATATCACAGGAAAACCTTTTTGAATTGACCTATAACTCGAATTTTGACGTTGAAAGTAGATTAAATATTGAATTGTGGCCGGAAGCGGTGACAGTTTATGAACGGATATTTGAAAAGTTGAACGAATGCTCGAAATGTCGATTTGATAGATGATCTATGAGTATTAACATATTAAACTATATATCTTTAAATAGTATAAAACGAAGACGCAATCCGTGTATGTCTGTGTATTCAATTATAACTTCTAAACGTCTTAAATGATTTCAAAACGATTTTCACTATAATTTAGAATACGAGGAAGGTTTATATTGAAAGAAGAAAGAAAGTACTTTATTCATTGCCACAACTCAAGTAACAGATAATAAAAACTTAATTAACGTAACAAAAAAAAATAAAAAAAATAATAATAATAATATTTTATTGAGTTGCAGCAACAAAACGGTGTCCGGCTCAGCATAATGCTGTAGCAATGCTAAATATTAAACCACAACTATAGCGCTATTCTGTCGGAACTTCTTTTTTTCTTTTTCTCCTCGAGCGGTCATCAGGCTTTTTGTAACACATGAGGATTCAAAATATAAATAACAACAAAAAGAAAATAATAATAACAATACAAATGACATTAATAAATAATATTTATATAAAACAACTAAAAGTGAGTTGTTGAGCTTAATTCCGCATCAGCATAGAGTATATAATACACATCTACTATATATCACACATTCACATTTAAATTACTTGTTATAGATCTGTCCGTGTCCATTTGAAGACTACGAGTATATACCTATAGCTGCTGATATAAAGTAATATTATAATTTTGAAATATTTTACTTTTGACTTGTGGCTTCGGTGTAATTATGGCGTGCCGATCATGGCAAATTTTTCTAATCTTAGAGGGGTTTGTGAGCCCAGTACCTGTGCCCTCACACTAATAATACTGCTCCCCATCACATGCAGTATATTCCTCTTTACACCTCCATATTACGAACCATAAACTCTAAAGAACTCCTAAAACCCATAAATACATTTTCCTAATATAACGCTTGGCTGAATATCAATGTTTAGTTGCGCGGAAACTTATTGTTCTAAATGAAGGCTCTTTGTCCAAGCGATGTCCTATAAGCGGCTCCCTTAGAAACGCAAACCTAGTATGAGTAATCAAAATTGACTTATTAAAATATCAATTTGGCACGACGCGACGTAGCCAAATGGACTTCCGCAATTCACTTCTGTTGTAGAAGGGTTTGCGCCCGGAGATTGTCATAAGATTTTTAAGGGTTTTGCGCTTAATTATTGCGAATCGCGAAAGATTATGTTATTGCCCACAACAGATGCTAATTTAATAAAATATATTACGAAGAATCAGCGGGTAATGGCGTAAAATGTCCTACCAGCTTCTCCTGCGACTTCTCGAAGGAGAGGCAGCCCAATTTCAATCTGTTGCGATGCGGTCGCCTGCGCGCAGTGTCCAGCAGTTCGTGGGTCTACTAGTAGATTTTCACACACGATCGTTTGTTAGCTAGCAGGGGATACAACACGTGCATGTGAGGTTGTCATTTGGAGAAAGAGATGGTTATATTCCCCTTTACACCAACCTCACTTACCTTCTCATTTATAATATTAGAAAGATTATTGTATATTAGTACACCCCCAGTATGTTTGTATTGTGTATTGTTTGTTTTAATTCTATAGTGTATTGGTTTAATTAGTAATGTTGTTGGAAGTGGCTGGGAGGTGTGATATACATGCATGTTTTTTGTAGTATGAGATGATAAAAGTATTATAACTCATAATGTAAAAGAATATAAAAAATATTTAAGTTAAATATTTAGTTAAAATATAAAAGATATTTAAGTCCCCGGTCGACACTATTTGGGACTACGTGGGTGAGCCTGTCGTTTTATTAATGTCCAGGCCAACGATAAAAATCGTACGAAAGTTTCGAAATACTTATTGCTATGAGCCCGGGGATAGAACTCGAGTCTCCTGATTCGGAGACAGATCCCCTAACCACTCGGCGATCGTAGATTAAAGCTATAAGTTAATGTGCATTAAAGGTACGTAACGTCCTATTATAGATAAAAATCTCAAGTTTTGTACCATATTACACTTTTACTAACATTTATCGTTAGTCTCTCGCCAACTACTTCGACCCCATAAAACATTAATCACGAAACTTATCACGCACATTATTAATTTTAATTTTCGCTACAAAACGGTTCTGCAGGAAGGATTAGTTAATGTCCCTTCTGATAGTTTCATTTACTACGCAATCGTGATAACACTGCGGCGCGGTGCAAAAGGTTAAAGCAACGAAAAAAGGTCAATGTTATTAAGTGTGCAAATTACGTTAGTTATAACGGAGTGATCCGTAACTAGTAAAAGCGTTATTTTACGGAAATACATTATTCTAAAGGTGTTGGAAAAAATAACTATGTCATGTATATAAATACATAGTCCGAAGAGAAGAAGAGCAACACCTCCTTCGTCACAACCATCACCCACACAAGCACCACACTCGACACCGAGCAATATACAACCACCAACATTTTATATACGAATACGTGTTTCGCCTTGCAACAAGGCAGCATCAATTAGACTCTGCGACGTACAATCGCCGAGGGATCCGTAGCTTTTAGGGCGCCTGCTGTTATATCATAGCAACATCAAGACTAAACGACGATTAAACAAGGTTAAAAAGCGTTATTTTAAAATGAAAACTTTTTTTTAATTATGAAAAATACTTTGAAAACAAGCAAAAAAAGGTTATAAGAATCCATGATGCAAGTTTTCCTTACTAAAACACTTTTGGAACATTGTTCAGTCACCACTTACTTTTGATTTTGGCTTTTCGCGAGTGACCTGGCGAATTCGAATCTCGTTGTCGACAACGCTAATGTTGTTAACTCTAATTATAGTTGCTGAATTTACCACGTGCTCAGCGGTAAAGGAATAATGTCGTGAGTAAACTTGCGTAAGAAAGCAGAAAAACAACGAGGATATTGAAATAGGTCAACCCGCATTCTAGCAGCGAAATTGGAGACCTTTGCCAAGCAGTGGAACATTATAGGCTACATTAATTTGTTGCAGAGGAACATATAATAGCAGCTTCTTTTCTACCTAATTACACATTACTTAATACTACATTTCGGCAGCGCAACCCCTGTTGTGTAATTATATTACAGTTTGAAGAGCCATGGTAGCCTAGTGGACAGGGCGCTCACTTAAATTTTCACAGAGCGCATGTGAACTGGGTTCAATACTCGGCGCCGCCACTATTAAAATTGTTAATAGCAACATTAAGTGCTCGGCAGTGAAGGAAAACATCGTGTCTGAGAAATAGTGAAATATATTATTTCGAGTATATTTGAAGACAGCAAACCCGCACTGGAGCAGCGAGGCGTACCCTTCCCGGTTCCAAAACCAAACACCACTGGTGATGTGTAAGTAATGATTGTGATATCACTCGAGTGATATTACTCGACAAGGCATGCTACATCGCGCTACGTCGCTGTCGAACATCACACTTCGGTTTGAACCATAGCAGTAACATTTGGTGCAATTGCGACATACTATAGGTTGAAATATAACACACTGCATGTGTTTTACTACGAATATTACGTAAATTAGTTGATACCCAAAAAAACGTATCTTAATTACATATCTTGACTAAAATAAAATTCTGAATTCACTACTTATTTCTAATCTAATGTATTAGTATTACATAAATTATGCTGAGTAATTTCAAAATACTCAAATTATACCATTACCACAATTACCCAAAAGTGTCGCTCGTCTCTACCGAGCGTACATCGCGTGATGCCAACGTAATGCGTAATGCTTCGGCGTCATATCACTTGATCAAGTCATATGCTAGGTATGACATTACTTTTCTGCGCACTAGATTACGCATCCGCTGTCTAATTTATTTTTAAATAGAGTATAGGTAAGAAGTACATTTTTACACGCTTTTCAATAGCTTCACCTGTGTTTATGTATGAATATAATGGAACCTTTCAATTTTGTGACGGCAATGTGGTGACATTGTGACGGCTCGGTGGTGTAGCGGCAAAGCGTTTAGCTACGGCGCTGTGGGTCGCGGGTTCGATTCCCGCACGAGACTAGTATTTGTATGGACTACAAATAATAGTCCCCGGTCTGGGTGTTTGTCCATGTGCAATTCATGTTTGTAAACTGCCTCCGCGACACAGGATAAATTCCTACAGCGGAGGGTAGGTAAAGTTTTTAAAAAAAAATAAGAAAAGAAATTTTCACCTACTTACAGACTTCAGAATAATTTTCAATTTGCATACGTATTAAGAACCAATGGCAATACAATGATATGATATAATCGAGCTGTTCTCATGGTGGAGCTGGAAGGTGGTGGATAAATGAACCATTGAATGGTTCCTCGTAAACCCTTCGAGTTTCAGCACATCAGATTTGTCTCAACGACTTTAATTCATTTCACTTCATTTCAGAAGGTGGGGTGAAGAATTAAGTGTGTATATAAGTTTTGTAAACTACGTGTATTATACGTACGTATTCACTACGTAGAATGAGACGAGCGAATCACCTGACGGCCAATGTCATACATCACAGCTGCATTGGCAGCCGAATTTTTAAATTGTAAATTCCCCAGTGCGCTGCGCTCGTCCATATAAGACGTCCGTTATTAAGTTTCATATGCTCAGGTATTCCACAAGCTTCAGCGCCATTCATGCCGAAACACTGATGTTGCACACTATTGCTAGACGAAGTATAGCTGACATTTCGTTACTATCTACCTAAGGGTACTATCAAACGTGTCTTATTAGATTGCAAAGTCTATCTAAGTAGACTAATCGATGTTCGTGACTTACGCTGACACGTTGTTCTGTTATTTTATTTTTGAATGGTGTGAAAAACGAGGTATCAGTCCACCTGATTATAAGTGGCCAGTAAGAGCTTCTATTGGCATTGGCTCTTACATTAATCTATATCTTTCAACCCGGAACACAACAGAAGCTGCACTGCAGTTTGGCGGGAGAAATGGGTAAGCTTGTGGTAGCTACCCAGACGAATCCCAGGATAGACTCCCAGGATGCAAGGCAGAGGAGTCTACCACCAGTTGAAAGTTATTGTATAGTAATAAAGGAATTCTCAAAGGTTTTAAACTTTGAGCACTTTAGTAATCAGTACAAGTGTTTCGGATCCGGCTTAATTAATAATGCAATTCCACGGAGAGACAACAATCGCAAGTACGTATGTAGAATTATGTTAGTTTAGAAGTAAAACGCAAGTTTGTAAACTTAATTTCAGTCTCAAATCTTGTGTAAGTATTTCCATCGTCCATTTTTCTGTTCTCAATTTTTAGTAGATTAATAGTTTAAGATTGATTGTAACATTCATATAACCTCACGTGTCAAAACCAATGACAAATATTCAACACAGAAAAGCAAAAGTAAGTAAATTAGGAGGTGTGAGGGAGAAAGCACCAACTCTTTCTCCAAATACCAATCTCACCTGTGGTGCACACTTTGCAAACGAACGAGGATCTGGCGACCGAATGTGATCACGCAGACCGGCACTGCGCTCACTAATTGGCGTGCCCAGCGTGGTGAGCATGGACAAACCTTTCAAGAAATGCATTCCGGCTTCTACTGCCGCTTGAAAAGGCCTATGTTCAGCAGCTGACTTTAATAGGCTAATGATGAGGAAGAAACATATTTAGATGTCGTGAGGTGGCGCGAGAAAAGCTGCCACCCCAATCTCTTCCCATAACTGTGTACCAGGAGAGTAAGTGAAATGCATGAAAATCTTTGAGTTCCGCGTATAAGGTGCGAGGCTTCTGGTAGTACTATCGCCAACCCGTCTGCCAAGTATAGCTATTAGGTCAACAATGCCACTCCTCTCCTGGAGTAAGGTTTGTGTATTACGTATTATGTATATAAATACCTATATTTTATAGAAAGGAGAGGAAATGTTCACAACGTCCTAATTTCCGATTAGTTACTGCGGTTAAATTGTTTTCCTTTTATTTAATTTTCTGGGTTTTGGTGAAGAACGAGCTAACAGTCCACCACAACATCCCATGGACACCAGCAAACAACTTATAACAAAAAAAGTCACAGATGCACCTTCTCCCCGGAGAACCAAGATAGAATGTCTCACAGCCCTTAATTATACTGACTCTCTAAGCCTTTCTAATTATACATTTCAAACTGGAATGAGTAAAAGAGGGTGCCACGACCACAGACGACTCCTAAGCAGAGAAGAAGCGCACCAAGTATTAAACGTTTTACTAAATCATTATTAACGTACAGAAAATAACTGCTGAACATAGCACTGGCTTCTAACAATTTGATAATAATCATCGTTGTTGTCTAAATATTCATTTTTTAAATAACTTAATTCACCTTAAAGTACAATGTTCACAATTTGCTTCATTTTCAATCCCTTACAGGTTTTTATTCGTGTCACTTAACGAAAGCACTGAAACAATTACAAAGTAGCGCAACTCCACTTGTATTTCTCGACATAAAGCCGTAGCTGGCAATGTAAAGGAAATTGGTTTAAGTGGAGTATGTAATAAAATTCAAACTCCCTTACAAGTTTTCGCGAAAGCCAAATGCTATTTAACAATAAGATTTATCACCCCTCAACTTGTAGCTTTCCAGTATTAGGTCGGATTTAATTGTCCGTGTTTTTGATAAAAAAAAGTAAACTTTGCTTGACTAAGGTTACTTGCTAAGGGAGACTCTCTTAAATTAAAGCTTTTAAAAAATTAAATAAAAAACATTTATCCTCTCATGACCGTATACCCAATACTGGGGTGGGCTTATTTGGAATAACTTGATTCAATAATGCATAAGTTGCGAAAAACTCATTGGTACGAGTCTTCCACAAAGGGGAACCGAACTCACGTCTCCTGATTCAGAGGCAGAAGGCTAACCACTCGGCAATCGTGGCATTCTCAGTCATTTATATGACAAATGTAAAAGCAACCTGTAAATGTCTCACTGCTGGGCAAAGGTCTTCTCTGATTACTTTGAGAGGGTTTTAGAGCCTAGAAGAACCTTTTCCATGCTGCTCCAATGTAGGTTGGCAGATTTCACATGTTCTCAAAATATATTTTTTATCAATTGACTAACATGCAGGTTTCCTTACAATGTTCTTCATTCATCGCCGAGCAAGTAGTAAAAAAAATCAGCACATTAAATTGCAATTAACAATTTATTGGCGTCAGCGCCGGGATTCGAACCCTGGTCACTTGCGTATTATGAAATGAAAGTGAGTACTCTGACCCTGGGGTGAAATGTTTATCCACGTAGCAACTTTAAAAGTATAGAACATGTTAGCTTACTAACATAAAATGCATTTAGTAACGGCAAAAGTAATACAAATATTTTGAGTATCTTACACTTCTTTACGTACTGTAATATCTGTTATAATATAAAGAACAAGATAAGAAACGTAATTTATTAACATACAGGTAGTATTTTAAATAACTGTAAAATATACACAAATTAACGAAAATTTATCAAAATATTAGATTCGGAATGTCGTTTAAAGTCAACGTCAGGTGCATGGCTTCCAAATATATATATACAAAAATAAATTATTTACATAAGTCATAAACATAAAACTAAATAACAATAATATTATTTTTCTAAGGTCGTCACATTCATTATAATTCCAAATTAGCATGTAAGGTATATGCTAATTTGTCAGTATTTTTTTGTTTAATGAAGAAAACGTAACAATGACATTAACATAATGTAAAAAATCATATCGAGCCCAATTCCTTTTCATACATTCTTGAGTAGGTTCTACGAGGGTCATACATATCGACCAGCTGGCTCCAGTAGTCTTTTTCCTTGTGTATAAGATGCTTTATAACTTTCTTTATAGTGCGGCGTTGCTTGTCGGTACACTTAACGCAGCCACTCTGTAGAGCCTCAGTTATATGAGCTGGAAATATATAGATAGCATTTAATGGTTTACTATTAAAGCGCAGATTTTATCAACTGCGACCAAACATAACATAAAATTTTTACTCCAAAATTTTACGGGGTGCAGTAGACTTTATATTTGTTGCTTTGTTATTATTATAGTAACATTTTAAAATAAAAATTAGTTCAAGATTTTATTTAAGTTCAGAAAATAAAATATGTATAAAATTTTATACATCTAGAAAATGGACACACCGGATAAATTTGGTAGCTTTATGCCGCTTCGTCCTAACATTTTTATTATGGGATCTGTATTTTAACAATTTCTAAAGACTTAGGGATATAAACTTAGTACGAGTTTATTCTCAAAACGAGGTTTAACTGTGATTTAAATTATACACTTTAAATTTCTTTTCTGAACACTGAAAATAAATATAAGTTAAACTTACTTTTTAACTCCTTCCCCTCTGGTGTGCAACGACCCTTATCCATAACACACTTGATATACGCGACTAGTAATCTCTTGTTTGATATCACGTCGTCTACGTTCATGGAGTCGTATCTGTCAGTGTACGTGTCAGCTTTGACCATCATGGTGAAGGCAGTGACAATGACGACAATTGGCAGTAGATTCATTCTGAAATTTTTACATATTTTTTAATTTTCTCTTTATATACTACGTATATATAAAAACCGCATATCGCCTGTTGACCAATCTTAAAACCTCTAGATTCCGTAGACCCAGAATGGTGAAATTGCAAAACTAAAACTAAACTTAGCCTTAATATATTTACAAAATTTAAATTCGAAGGCACGGTGATGCACGGGTACGAATCTGACACACTGGGCCTGACATAGTGTATAAGGGACCTGGTTAAGTTTTTGTATGACCTACAAATAATTATTTTCTTGATTCGGTGATTATCGGACACTACGAGCGCCACAGGCTCATCATATGATACGTTGTCCTAAATAAGCTCTGGAGAAAAGTTGGTTGAAACGAATACAAAACACGTCTCAGACACGTCCAGATTGTATATTTTTTTATCTCCACTTATGTAAAACACGTGTGTTAAAGATTCATAAATATTTGAATAATGACTTTGAATATAGTTATCAGTTCTTACGCAAACTTGAGAGACAATTATCAACCAACTTCATAGTGTCGGTTTTAGGTGTCGGTGTGCGCGCATCATAAAAATTCACTCTAATATTTTTTCCCAAACGCGCCAAAAGAAGTATAATTAACTTCAAAAAAAACGCGATAAAATTCGTAAATAGGAGTTTAAAGAATATAGCTAAATTTACTTAAAACATTGTATAAAACTATGTCATAAGAAAACTAAAAAAAGCTTCTTTTATTTTCAGGTAAGCGGAATAATTAACTAAAAAAATTAATTCACAGTAAAAAATATGCTTACTTGAGATCCAGTGGCAGTAAGTAATAAACAACACAAACAACTTCTTTTTACTATGATACTGATGGTACTGTAAAGGTCGGAAACAATAATAGATATTTATACTAAAACTGTATCCTTATCTAGATACAAAACTGTATCCATTCCATTGCCAAGTAGCACGCTATCGGAAGAAACTTTTCGTTATCAATGTCAATTGTAGATCAAGCCAAGGCGTGTCTGCTCTTTTAATTTTTCAAGTGTAATAATTGTTTTAAAGGTTACTTTCACCAAATGTGTTACCTTATTTGAAAATAACTTGTCAAATAGTTATGATTAGAAAACAAAACAAAATTCCTATTTTTCCTTGGTTGCCTGTGATTGTTTTATTTAATCAAAGTTTTAGTTTTAAATAACATGGCCACCTTGTGCATTGAATTAATAAAATTGCCATATTACGTCATACATTTTTACTAACGCCACGCAATCGAAAAAATCCGGCACTGACGTATGGCCCGAATAATGTGCACAACTTATCCTAACACTTGGTTTATCTAATAATCTTAATTTTTTATATAAAGTGTACATGCCAGCGCATAAGATTTTCCATGATTCACATTACCTTGACCTAGCTCAGCTCCATGTAAAATGCGAACAATTGCATCATTCAATTAAACCTACCTTGGCCTTCCTAATCACTAAGCAGACTTCATTAAAGTAAGACTAATAGCTGACCGTAAGCAGTAAAAGTGAACAGTTATCTCCAAATGGTTATTCTCCGTTATAAAAAAATATGTTTCTGCTGTAAATCTACAATACTAAATATACATTTGGTTCAGAAAATTTTTACGTGATATTACGCGTACACATATTGAACATTTTTAATGTTTCTAGTTTCTGGAACTAGCCATGATGACATCACCATCATCATCAGTTCTGCAAACTATGTGATCGGCTCATTGCCACTTCAGCTTGCGCATCCTTACACCAAGCTTGGCTCTTTATTTATTTTTTTAATTTTGACCGCGTTCAATTGCTTGATTAGGAAGTAAAAGGGGTGTAATTTCCTCGATTGGTAAAGTTTCAAATATATGAATAAAAACTATTGAAATTATTTAATTGTTAGTAAAATAATATAAATTAATATTAAGGGGTTAATTGTTTAGTTTCACAAGGTACTTTTAAGCTTAATCTATGTTACAAATTTCAAAAGTCTAAGCGGAGATGTATCGGAGAGAAACCCCGGGAGTATTAGTTCAAGTAAAGATAACGTTGGCAGTGTGCATGGTCAAGTAATCATCTTGGCCATCCACACTGCCATGCGCTCAGCTATATTTAAAATTGAAACCATTTACTTATTAATTAAATTCGTTAAATTAAACTAGACATAACTAAAAATATCGATTAAAACTATCTCTTTCATAGACTTTTCGAAGTTTGTGATCACCTAAATTGGATGACCAAAAACATTAAAACTGATTGTCGGAGTGAAACTCATAGATTTAAATAAATTACTCTTGAAAGGCTTATTTTTGTTCTATTTTCAAAAATCGTAAGTTTCACTTAGAACACGTTGTTAATTCATCGTTACTCACCGAACGTTGTAATAAGATAAAAGGAAACGTGCCTAGAATTCATTCTGATGAAACCCATATAAATATTTCTTGTTCTCTATCTTCTCTCCTAAGGGTGTTATAGGACAAACAAAATTCAGGTAATTACATTACTGAACAGCCAAATCTCTGTAGTATAAACTAGAGATTTTCTGAATTACGCCTTGAAAAACTGCAATCATAATTCAATCACGACCAATCGGTCGTGAAAAGGATTGAAAGTTCACGTATAAAGTCGCAGATTTGAAACAGTTTTAAGAAGTCCTTCAAAAGTTATTTATTTTGTAATCAGGGTCATCTTCCTGAAATAACCCGGCCACCAAGTATTTGCCACTTGTTATTTGTTTGCTCTCGGAGAGACGAAGAGATGGTTGCGAAAGACCGTTCACTGGCAACAGTTCAAAGGTGTAAACCATTCGCCCTACCTATTGCGTAACTCTAGTGGTATTAAATTACATCGTGAAGACTTGCCTCGTTTAATCCATCTGGCAAACTGTGAAATTCGTCATAACTTCAAATTTAAACCAGTCACGGTTACGATTATCACCAGAGTTACGCAATAAACCCGCTGGCACTGTCCTGTAGACAGGCTGCTGCATAAGTCACACTAACAAAACTGGGATCCAGCACGCGGCCTACCCCATTTCTACGTATGACCTGACGTATGAAGAACGCTTGTTAAAAATATATATATTAACGAGTTCAAAAGCGATATGCTGAAGTTTAATGCTAGATAAAATTGCACGAGTGACGTATGCATCCCTTTATTTTAAATATGATCAAAAGAAAATTTATCTGAACAAAGAAACATTACCGTGAAATATGTTCCATATTTATGGCAGACTTGTGTATAATTTGTGTTTTCCAAATCGAATTTTGTGCTGAGGTAAACCATATGGTGCATATTTCCATGAATATGTAACGTAAACTAACAAGATGTTTTTCTGGGAACAACAACTCCCTTCTCATGTCATAATTATGTTCTTATTTGACTGCATTGATTATTATACCGTATCTCTTTATTTAACTCTACCGCACATATTATCGGGAATTCCTATACAGGCTACAAAAGACGAGCGAGTTGTTTGCGTTGCGAGTGAGTTGCGAGCGAGTGTTTGCATGTACTCTTACGGCAGTATCTGTATCTTGCTCAGATGATACATCCAAACAATCGAATGTTATCACCATGCTCGAAATCAGTTGGGCTCGGAAAGTTGAAGGCGAGGATGTGCTTTTGTGTTTGCGAAAATATTTACCGTTACGCCGACCCATATACGCTTTAGAGTGGTTCCATCACTTGTAAAGACTTGATGCAATATTGCCTAATCATGGCAATCTAACCCAGTACCCACGACTCGTACCTTCTGGTCGGTGAGCGAGGCGATCGTTAAGGTGTATCATTGTATTAAAAGATTGTAAGGATATCGAAAAAATTATAAAATTTTGTATTCTCCGTAAAACTTATCAACAATCCCAAAACATGTTTCGAGATCGAAACTACTTCGTTGTTACCATCTGTGGCCTGCAGTTGCTACTAGAATTGATCGCGTCTAGACGCATATCCCAAACTTTACTGAATGTCTCCCGCTGTCAAATATTTCAACAAATTCTTTTCCTTCACCCTTTTAGTATAATAAGGCCTAATGTGACTTATGTATCAATAGTATATCAATTGTTTCAAATTTAAAATACGTGATGGGTCTATATTATATTATATTATCCATTCCAATATCCGTTATAAATAGTTTTTTTTTTACTTATAAATTAACCAAATCTTTTGGTCATATCCACCAAAGAAACGGTTAGTTGTGTCTGTGGCATTCTTTAAATATTGAATTCTTAAGTAATATTATTACTCTATTTTCCTATTTTAGAAAGAAATAAACATTTTCATGGATTATGTAAAGCACAAAAATAAAAATAAATAACATAGATTAAACTGAAAAAACTTAACATATTAAATGTTTTTACAACTAATAACATAAAAATAAATTTGTGCTATGCCCAGAAACCACGTAATCAATCGGACTCATTAATAGCCGAGATAAACCCGACACTGGTTTCCTGTCCAGCCCCAACTTTAAGGCAACTCGAGCGTTCATATAGCTGTATATCGCATATTCTATTGGTGAAATATGAATGTGTTTTGCCTATAGGTTCTATAGAACGGAAGTTAATTATCACACCCACATTATAGCTATCCGGATTTCACATTTGGCGCTTGGGCTTTCGAAGCTTTGAACTTGACAAGCCAATCGTCAATGGAAGCTACCACCACTGTCATCCAATTTGCCCCATCTAGGGTCCACGTGTAGGGTCTCACGATAAGGTACTCTCCTACGGACGTGGATGTCTCAGCCCTCGACTTTGACTCTTCTCAAATCTTATGCCCAGCATGTCTGTTGGTGATGAAAGTGTAAACGCGCCGATGATGATGATGATTACACTCGGTGCTTTCTTTTGCCTCTACATAAAATAAATAAAGATCTCTATTGAATTTTTATATAAAAATACCTCGAAATATGTCTTTCTAAATAAAAGAGAAACATCTAAAACCTGTTCAGGAATACCTAAGAACTTAGATAAGGATAATATAGTTGACAAGCCATACAGTCGCATTGTAAATCTCTTACTTAAATAGAAATAAAGAGCAGTGATAAAACAAATAAAAATGAATACAGAGCAGTAAAGGAAAAAGTTTGTACAGTTTCAGTAAATAGAATAGAAATTGTGATACTACTGATATTTACTTGAATGTTTTTTTCTTCTAGTTAAAGAAACATCTGTGCACTGCATCTTTTGACTCTCGGTACGTTAAACTAACATTACAAATACACTGCCAACTTGGAACTTTACCAAACGGTCAGAGATAACTTAGACGTGCGTTTTATGGTGGAGACTGTACGAGTATATTTTGTTAATTTATGAGAATGAAAATGCAATGTCAGTGAACTTCTTTTATCAGTCCAGTCCTAAGTCTGTTGCTGGAAGACCTTTCTTAGATGATTTGGCATAGTAACCACGCTGGGAAAATGAGATAGACAGCTCAGTACTAGCCGGCACCGACACGACATCACCAATTTCAAAAATGACTACTCCAATTTTGCTGATTTTAATATCCAACATTCAGATTCTTTTTTCATTTTGTAACTTCTTCACAGACAAAGAAACATTTATTTATATTTTGGAACTTTAAAGCGAATAATATCTAAGATTTGTTCATTTGATTTCCCAATGTCTTCAAATTTTTCGCTGGTTTATGTCCAGATTTGATTAATCTGGCAGATAGTTATGACTTAATCTCGTATATATATAATATCTCGTATAGAAGTTTGGCTAAACGAAAATCTAGATTGGAATACTCAGAGACGAGAGAGTTGTATTTCCGGCTATAAATCAAGACAATGAAGTAAAAAGAATTGGTTTCACATCCAATAACTATAAGTGTTGAGATTTGCTTAACTTTGAAATAATTTTATTTAATTTTCTCCATAAGTTTATTGAGATTTAGTTATAAATGTTTTTTTTATTTTTGAGATAGTATTGTTATGCTAATTAATGTTAGGTAGACAGAATTCACAAGTCCTTAATTGTTTTGCAGGGACCTACCTAACTATATAATGGGGGGTATTTACATAGATTCTCATCAGGTTGGGGATATATAGATATATAAAATACGATACAATAAGTAAGATTTATTAAAAATATAAGTAATAAAATATCTAAATAATACTCCATCAGACGGAAGCCTTCGGTAGGGGATACCAAGTTCAGCCGAGGGGTTGGAGGGAAAGAGAAAGAAACCGGCAGACGATGTGGACAGTATCGAGGAGGAGGAGTACCTTTTTTTAATCGGAGTTTCCCATTCGCAGATACGACTAACGCCATAATTTAGGACGGCATAAAACGCCACACATCGGTCACCTCGTGACCCAGGTCCACATATTTTGTGTTCTTTTCCGTTTCAGCTTTCACGAGGTTCTCGTCATAAGGAATGGTAATGTTGACCATAAATATATTTGAGTGTGCCCTATCCAGGCTTCAGCACAATATCAGGCTTGTTCGCAAGAATCACCCTGTCCGTGATGGTAATTCATAAGATTCATAATCTTATTTAAATTAAACGATAAAATGTTCCTGAGTAGAAGATTTAATTAAACTTTTGAAATTATTAAGCTGTTGTTTACAAAGTTTGTTTCAAAGTTACGATTGACCAAATGATTGAAGTGAATGTTTCAACGCCTCCTTCCAATCCTACAAATCAAAAACTTTGTTTTTAATTAATTTGTAAATTATATTACATTTTCTTTATAAAATTGTTTTAATTCGTATGGACAGATAAGATTCTTAAAAATCTGTATATCGTTTGTACTGGCAAAGGATGAAGACACTGCCTACGAAAAAACATATTGCAATAAAGGTATTAAGTAAATGTTTTTTTTTATTTTCTCACGAAACGCAGAAGCACAAGACGCCTCTACCTCACGCCGGTTTTCTGTGAAGTCGACCTGGGTAGTACCCCGACCTTGCAAAATAACGCCGTGAAGTACAGTTCTGCGTTTCGTTCGGTGAGTAAGATAACCGCCCTCGCCCTCCTTCCAAAATCCCAAATAAAGGTAATGTTGCAGATGTACTTGGACGACGGTAATCATTTACCATCAGGTGAGCAGCTGGCTCGTTTGCCCCATATACCATAAAACAAAACACGGTTACGTTACGAGAGCAACGAAACGATTATGCCAGACTCCTATCTGGTAAAACCCCATGATGTGCTTGACGACGGTGGCACATAACAGGCATTTTCTTATTGAAGGATTGAGCTGGAACCATATCCGCCGCCTTGGCATTAATTATGGGGGACGAAGAAAGGCTTGGAAGCCTTAAACTATTTATAATTTTTACCTCCTCGTCCAACCACTAAGTTTCTACGGACGGTTAGGCTGAGGCTTTCCAAGTCCACTGCGAGACATAGGCTTCTATAGGAAGATTTGAAATAATCGCCGCGCTGGCAGGCAGGTTGCCACACGCAGTACCAGACACCGCGATCTTAGACTTCTGTTCTTCATTTACACAGCAGTGCAATTACTATTCTGTTACGGTTTGAAAGGTATAGACAGCCTGTACAATAAGGTGATGTGATGTATTCCATATTGTTCCTCAGGGACAACGCATCTATAGCCTTCTTCGATTGAAGTTGTTTGCTGATGTCCATAGGCTAAACTAGCCACTTATTTTCAGGTTCAAAGTTCTTATTTTGTGTCATAATCTACCTATCAACTGAATTTAATTTAAATCGGTCCAGACCTTTGGGCGTGACTGAGCGACGAACATCTAAACTTACAAAGTTTCACATTGATTTTCAAATATTCCTAGGAGTAGGCTAGGATTAGGTTCTGACTTCTTGTGATTACTATCTACATTTAAATCTTAAGAATTTCCAATTATAGTAAGTCAAGAGTCACAAATGAAATATAATCAGAATTCGCAAACTTTCTGACAGGGATCGTTGAGTTTTCTTTGAATCTGTTTCCGTTTAATTTACTTTCTCGCCTGATTGAATTAGAGCAGTTCAATTAATTGAGAGCCTAACTGAATAGCTTATACATGACGGTATGTTCAAATGTCAAAACAAAATATGTTAACTTACTAAATAGTAGAGCCGAGTCTTAGCACAAACTGGAGTGGTAAATGTTGACCAGAAATATCTTGCGGTCTTCGATAGAGGGCGGAACAATCATCTGAAGTATGCCAGATCCGTGACGAATAGTTGCGTCTAAGGAACGAGGTGTCTGGTACTGCTGACTGTCAAGTGTGTCGAATATCACTCCCACTAAATACTGCTATATATTTTATTCGAAAGTAAAGACTGATATACTTAGCAGTAGCGTATAAATTTCATTTATTTCAAACCTTTATTGCTTACACCTCTATAAAACGGTAACAAAGGGCGGAATTAATGCCTATTGGCATTCTTCGCCAGTCAACCCTTGACGAGGTGAAATACAGTGGAAGGTGTATCAAGTGTATTTAAAAAAATACGTAAACGAGTCTTCATAAAAAAATAGAACGTATCTACTCTTTTTACTCATATAATGGTATCACGTAATACTTACAACATTTAACCTAAATAAGTATTCACGAGCCGATATTTCAAATGAGCTCTTGTTTGATGATTTTCTAACATCTTCGGGCAAGAAATTTCAGAGAAGTATAGCCTCTGCGGTAAAGTACGGCTCGATTGATTTATATGCAAATTATCACGTATTCCTCTCTATCAGGATACTCTCTGCTATTCAATATATTGTAATAGGAGAATTTCAACAAGGTAATATGGTATTGTTGTCAGGAACATTATCTATTGGTATGCTGATTAGACTGCATTGTTTCCGCCGAAACAATGTAGACAGGAAACTGTAAATTGATTGAATTAAGAGTTTTTCAACAGTTATAAATTACATTGTAAGTATAGGGATATTATATACCGATACTGATGTTTTCGTTATAGAGAAAACAAAAAATGTCTGTCTATCAGGGGTAGGTAGAGATGACTCAATGTAGGAAACATTCAACGGGTCTGTAATTTATTTTTCTTCATTCGTCACCCGTCACCGATCTTATTGTCTTCACCCACGGGAAAAAAGGGGCGTGGCCGTTAACACACGTATCCGTTAATCTTAACGAACATTAATAATAGTTCGTTGTTAACAATGTAATTAAAACGGTAGCTATAGCAATACCTAGAAGGATCCACAACCTTTATTGATTGCCTATAACTGTTCTGGGAAACTGTAAACTTTCCAGACTACGTGTACGAACTAAACTTTTTTTTTTCAAGTACAAAATACATCACGACTGCGGTGCTAAGGGTTCGACTATCACTGTTAGTAAGCGTGACATGTATTTCATGGTCTGAAATAGTTGCTCTGGGTCTAGTTGCTTGTTCATATGTCTTGTTTTATAGTTGTTTTTGTCAGTTTATCTCAACGATCCCTGTGCTATTCAGTACAAACCGCGTGTCACTCTGGGTTACAGTTTTAAACATTTACTCAATTAGTTCACTTCGTGCCAATGACAAAGCAATTCGTTGAAACAATTTTAATTTATTTTAATGTTTTCCAAAAACAAATTTGCACAAACAAGTTGTTTACAACGAGACTCTTTTTAGAAACATACGCTGAATAATTATTGTGCGTGGTAGAGCCATGCGGCAACTTTGGCTGCTGCTCGAATGGCATTCCTATGAAAGTGGTTACACTGCTGCTTGGTGGCAGAAATAGGTAAGAGGATGGTAGCTACCCAGACGACTCCTAAGCAGACTATCTGCTTACCACATAGTAAACTGTGCTGTACAAGGCTTCAAATGGCGGTTAACGAGTTTTCTTTGCTATATATATACATATTAAAACATATTTCTTTATTTAGTTGTAATCATTATATTACTACAGATAATACTTATAGCATTCGAAAGGTGCACAAATCTATAATGCTTAATAAAAGAAAATCATGCGCATTCATGATGCGTGCGTTAACACATATTTTTCAACACAAAACATACAACGCGGTACGCGGTAACATCCTCTTCCCGACTATTTACTCATAGCGATCAGGTAAGAATAGTCAAATATTGACCACAAACGTTACAAGTGCTCTTAATTAAGTAACGGATTCCTTACGACTGTTGATTAAACATGTCCTATACTTAACTATTCATGAAGGAACATTAATATTGATAACACTTAAAAAGAGTTGAATATTCGCAAGTCCTTTATTAGATTTACTGCAAATTAATATTAATAAGGGCTTAATGTATTGCCTTATTTCTCATTCTCTTAGAAGTTCACCTCGAGTTCGAATAAAGTTATTAATCACAATTTTACGTGCTAATACCTTTTTACCATAAGCGTCATAAGAATCTTCTTCTTCATCTTCATCAGCATGTTTAAGTCCACTGCTGAACAGATGCGACCACCAAGCGTGTTTGTGAGCGCAGTGCTGGTCTAGTCTAAATTCCCAAAACTAGTGATACTGCTCACCATTACATTTACTGTGAGATTTTGGTTCCGCAAACTAGGATGCATTTCCCACCATCAGGTACAGGTGAGGGTGGCATTTGGAAAAAAAGATTGTATATTTCACCTTAAAAAGTAAAAGTGAAGTAGCGGCCTGCAAGTGGCCACTGCTGGGCAAAGGCCTCCTTCTCAAATACGAGTATTAGAGAGGGTTTAGGAGCCGGGAAGGGCCCGCCACGCTGCTTCAGTGCGGGTTGGCGGGCTTCACATATCCTCGAAATAATATTTTTATAATTTCTCAGGCATGCAGGTTTCCTCACGATGTTTTCCTTCACCGCTGAGCACATGGTAAATACAGCACTAAAATTGCTATTAACAATTTTAGTGGTGCCGGCACCGGGGATCGAACCCAGGTCACTCGCACTCTATGGAACTAAAGTGAGCGCCCTGACCACTACGCTACCACGACTCTTTCGCCTTACTCGCCATTAAATTATTAAGAATTAAACTCGCCATTTGTAAATAACTACCAGCCTTGTTTGTTTTGAAAATTATATGGTTTCTGACTGATAACAATACCTGACTAAAAATAGACAGATCGATGACAGGCAGCAGTGCTTAAGGTGCGAGACTTCTGGTACAGCGAACTCCAAATCGCCTACCAAGCGTAGAGACTATGGCAAATCCATTCCCAATATGTACATGGAAAAAATATTTTAGGGATAAGTAGTAAGTAAATGATATGCTCTACTTTACGACCATTACAGATGTTTCTAGTTAGAGGTCTAAGACAGCCTAGTATAGTACAAGAATAGAAATATAATAATAAATAGATTAAGAGAGAAATCATTTTTATTTTAAAATGATAAGGTGATGTCCGATTTGAACCACGGGACACATCCTGTTTCCACCGCAATATTTTACTGTATACTGTTTGATCTTAAATACTGTCAAAGTTTTATGATTACTTTTTAAACGCCTTCGGCTCTTACATCTCTTAACTACGTAACGTGTTTCCATTTCGTTAAGCTTTCATGAAAAGCTTTGAAACTAACAAGCATTTAATTCAGCAGTTTTAGGCGCGCTTTGATTTGTTCCTAGCGTGAATAAATTTATGTTTTTATTTCGAGATAGTCTTTGATGTTCCGTTCCAAAATAAATAGTATAAAATTAACAGTTTTAGATGATGTTTGTGCCCACTGGGTTTTAATCTTACCTACTCTTACACTAAACTGTTTGCACACACACTATCTGTTTTTTTTAATTTTATGTTCTAATTGCTGAACCCTAGCACGCTTCACACTGACTATTTTTGTAAGTACTGAATTTCTTTCTCAACCTTTCTAATGATAAGTTGAACATAATCCATAAATTGGTGCTCAATTGGTGGTGTGACTTGCGAGACTATAAGAGGAAAACAAATAATCATTGATTTTTAAATTTATAGGTGTGTTTCTGGATGCAAGTTTTATGTATCAATAGGACATACTTTTGTTTTCTCTTGTGCATTTATAGATTTAATTATTTTTTGGTGTGTATTGTATTTGTACGTACCTTGAGTTATTCTGAAATACCAGCACTATGGCGATGACGTCATTTTATATACGTCATTTTATGGTTAACAATTGGAAACATTTATCAGTACAGAATAGATGTAGTAGCCTACCCTCTATATAGTAATCCAAAAGACTGGACACGGGAATCCTCCTGTGTATGCATCATCGCAACGCTAATATCCTGTCAACCAGTAATGTAAAATTATCACATAGTTTCGGTTTTTTTTTTAGTTTAATGTGGGGCAAAAGTTGCTCGCACCTACCCGTCACCGTCTCTGGTGTCTGGTTATGTCGGGATCAGCATTGAAGATTATGACCGACTAAAACCCCCACGGTAGATATGCTGTTGGCATCGGTAGAGACTCGCGAGCAGGAGGCCCGCAAGTTAATAGTTTCGGTATTGAAGAGACTGCAGTTATTAAAGTCTAGTCGTATGAGATTTAATAACTGAAGTCTCAGGTTACCGACTGCAATTCAGAGCCTCGTGGGCTTCCTTAATATAAAGTTCGGGATGCCATTGATCGGTTATGGGCAGATGTCACTCGCAATCCGGTGAACGAGTTGCTCGCCTTATCACTTCATCATCGCGACCTGAAGTCTACTGCTAGATAAGGCATTTTTTTAGATATACACAAAACAAGATCCTAAACCATAAATGACTATGTAGATCTAAAAGTAAACGTTTTGTGAAAACACAAAACGTTTACTTTTTGAGATTATTTGAACTATTTCTTGTGATGAGAAATACGTATATATATATATATGGAAAAATAATACCTAAATGTCTATAGCACTTTAGCAAAGATTAGCTTAAAAGGAAGTGATCTCTGATGAGCGATGAAACCACCTTTTGTATTTTTATAAATTACTATCTAAATTTGTTGCTGTTTTTTTGCTATTTGTAAAATAAAATTATAGAATTGTTCGCTCCCGAACATTTCACAGCCTTTAAATTCCATCACAAGTGGATAGTCATTAAGACCGGTTAATTCCGTTTTAATTGAAGCATTAGAGAAAGAGCTGGGTAAATTTTAATTTCAATATTCATCAAATCGCCTATGTAATTGCGTTCTCATCATGGATTCAAGCTATTGAATTGCAACGGAGTTAAATGATTTAAAGAGATGTCTTTGTTCTATATAATAATTACAAAAGTTTGTTTAAATTTTCGCGCCGGAACCCCAGAATTTATAGTAAACCGTTACATTCTAATGAAAGTCCAGTCAATATCGGCACATGCGTTTTCAAGAGTAACCTGAAATAAACAACACAACATGCATATAAGCATACTGAAACTAAATATTTTTTAATGTGTAAGATATAAGCAATGATGAACCGAGCAAGACACAATGTTCTTGGTTTCTGAATTAAAATCCATTGTCGCATTTTTATAAAATACTCCATACATGGAGTAACACCCGGGACTATTATGGGTAGCAAATACAAATAATTTTGATAATTCTGTTGAAGCCACGTATAATCCCAATGGTTTCAGTAATCTTTGCCAATGGCTACACTCAGCTGAAGCGCTGCGGGTGGCGCTTTGGATTATTTGTATGGACTACGCATACTTGTTACGGATATGGGTATAACGGACAAATATATGGACAAATCCATGCGAAATTTATATGACACGCAATTTAAACATGTTAGAAAAAACTACTTCGCAATATTCCACGTCCAAAAAATAAAATGGTATTTACACCTCTCCCACAAATGCGTGCACTACTTCCTCCAAAACATGTGCATGTTTAGGAAGCCACTCCACTCTACGGTATCAATCACCCACTGTAACTGACAGCAGGCAATATACACCAACGCGATTTGCGATTCACTTCGCATTATCAAGCGATTAGACTATGTGATGCATCACAGCCGAGTGAGAGATGATTCACCCGAGCAGCCTTTCATATTTTTGTGTAACTTGTCACAGACAGCAAATAAACATACCAAAAAATGTTTGTCGTTTGGCTGGCGCTATCACGGAGAGGCTTATGTTCAGCTGTGGGCTTGCTTACACATGCTAATAATAAAGAAAATAAAGAAATAAATAATTTTATAACCCCTTTAAAAAGTTTTATTTTATGGTCTATTTCAAATACGAACCAAACTTTTTGTGACTCGTTTAAATTTAACGACCAATTTGATTAAGTGCAGTAACAAAATTTTCTGACGTAGCAAAATTAATTGGCAATTCGTGGTAAACTGCATCGGATATAGTAAAAAATGGGGTTAATTAAATATATGATGCATTAATTGCATATGGTCCTGAAGTACGTTATTTTTAGGTCGATATCGTAAATTAATCTTCTTTTCGAACGATTATTCTTGCGTTCTCAAAATCCAGCATGAATCCCTTCTATACCGATGTTCAAAATTATCGCTATCACGCGGTACGGTACTAAAAGGTAGTCCTGACCGGATCGTTGGATGCCTTCACTAACCATTAATGCGGTATTAAACTGTGAAATGAATTTTTGATCTGATAGAAAGCAGATATAAAATTCTTTGGTGACAAACTGTGCAGCAAAAGAAGTCCATAGACTATATAATTCATTTAAAACAGATAATTGATGTCAACATCAATTTTTTTTTTATTGAATAATAGGCTTACGTTTTGACCTCAATCTTGCCCGATGTAAGACGAAGATGAGGCCTAGGATGGCACACGCTTGCAATTGCAATTTGGATATCTTCAAGGATTTCATGTATTGGTCGTCCTTAAAAAAGTTATAGGAATTTTAGAAAATAATAAACATTTTTTCTCCTGTCTAATCTGGTGCACCTATAAAAAGATTAACATGAAGAGGCAGTAAACTTTACAACTCAAAAATATTTTGCCGCTCCAAAAAATATTTATGACACTCCTGTGAATCACACCGGTTATGTTTAAGAATTTGATTAAGTTTTTTTCATTCCCAGTTTTTTATCTATCAATAATTTCTGACTTCAAATTGTAGTTTAAAGATCCATCTACTTAAGGATTCCAGAAATCCAGGTTAAACTTGCAAGGTTGAGCAATTTCGCCTTACGTTAGGAGTTATTTTCCTTTAATTTTTGACGATAACTTAAGCTAAATTTTGAACGTAGCTGAGACGCAGTTCTGTGTGAAGCAAGCAAATATTATTTATCTCTTAAAATATTATTACCAAGTTCTTAACGCGGAATGAAATCATCGTGGGTGGCAAATTCATACGCCGATACCACAATATTATTAGAATAGATGTCTTTTATATTTATATAAATTGTATTGTGTATAGAATTATGATTTCTTGTATTTACGCAAACAAGACACATTTATCTGAAACTATTATTTAAGGATTTCATCGCGTTTATTTTTTTTTATGTTCCCGTCGTTTCGAGTGCTTACCACGGGGTGACTGAGATGTTAGTCGTCCTGATGTCCCAGTGATCTCGGCCTACATTCAGCTATTAACTATTAATTTTTTTCCGTCTACACCTACTTTGATAAATAATCATATACATCTGTAAACATCCATGAATCGGTTATAACATTAAAATTCATCATACAAAATGTTTGCGCCTAGCTGGATTCGAAGACGCAACCTTCAGCTTCGAGGGCAGGGTTAGTACCAAATTAGGCTATCGTCTCGTCAATCATTAAAATCTCTTTCACGATATATACTTTCAATATTAAACTCAATTTTAGAAACATATTTTTCTGCAGACAGGAGATCTGGAATCGTGTTACGTTTTTTCGATAAAAGTAGCTTCGTAATTATTATTTCTTACGGTTTGACATAAAGTAACATATAACAACTATTCATGATTGTGTAGTTCTCTAAATCGGTTGTAGAATAAAATTCAAGCAATTCAAGAGCGACAAAATTTCGACAAAATATGTTTCTCCAATCTCGTAACAAAAACGATTATGTACTTAGTTCCGTTAGCTTTTAACGCAATCGGGTATAATGACATTAGTAGCCGAGCGCTACAGTCTGAACATACTGGTACCTCAGTATTCTATGAGATGGGGTTTTAATTAATAATAGACATAGATAGAGACCCTAATGTCTCTATATGGATGAACTTGGAAACTAAATCATAATCAAAAATTCATCGAAATCGTTGGAGCTGTTTTCGAGAAATCAATGTTCTGTATATGTAAATACATATAATTATATCAGAGTTGCTCGCTTATAGTATTAAGATGATACCATTTATTTTAAGGAAATGTAAAACTAAAATAAAAAGAGTATAGTAGCAGCCTATAAGTGCCGACTGCTGAGCAAAGGCCTCCTTCTCAAACACGAGTATCAGAGAGGGTTCAGGAGCCGGGATCTTCGAAATATTATTTTTATTATTTCTCAGATATGCAGGTTTCCTCACGATGTTTTCCATCACCGCTGTGTAAAACTAGATTAGTAATAATTCAGCGGTAATGTTCGTATACACACAATACATTTTTTAAATGGAATTTAATGAAATATGCCAATCAACATTAAGAACATAAGCCTCTCCCACATATTACTTAAAGCACGGTATATCAGCTTTGTGCTAAATGGGGCATGTCCTTCATTTATTAGAAGTCGTCCTACACCGCGTTTTTCCGTACGTGACTTTCACTCCGGAACATGTCCCTTCCAACGATTTTCGGTTTAGTCCTTTATAGCTGACTTGTTGTGACTACTTAAATATTTCTCAAACATAAGCTAATGTTTAAGCATGATCTCCTCTGACGGAAAGCTTAAACAACCGTTAACATTAACACATTTTACATGGTAGAGCCAAGCGGTTGCTTTTGCTACTGCTCAAATAGACCACTCTCCCAGATTACCCGCGTGAAGTAGAAGCATCTTGTGCTTCTGTGTTTCGTTCGGCAATTGCGGTAACCTCAGGCCAACTCCCTCTCCTATCCTCCTCCTCCTCTACCTTTCAAGGCTGGCAACGCATCTGCAGCTCCTCTGGTGTTGCAGATATACGTGGGCGATTACCACTTACCATCAGAAAAGCCGCTAGCTCGTTCGCTCCCTTTTCCAAATAAAAAAAAATATTAAATAAAATTGACTATATATTGATTAGTTATGTAAGCAGTAGCAATATTTATACATAGGTTCTCGTCTCGTGCCATATGAAGAATAGCAGTTCTTCGTATGGCACGTGACGAGAACCGGAGAACTAGTTACTGGCAGCGAAGCATTCGATTTTATTGTTCAGCGCACATCACCGACCACAGACCACAGTAATCACTTAAATAAAATTAAAAAAATATATAATTCTAACATAATTTAAAGTAACTAACACCATTTTATATAAATCCTAGACCTAAATGTTTCCTAATAATGTTAGTTTGAAAACACTATTAATTTAAATGTATAAAGCTTTCTCATTCAGATTCTACGTCAAGATTATCTCAAACAGTTTCAGTGTAGAAATTTGACAGTTTAAGGTAAATTGCAACATCTCTGTCAGTTAAATTAACTGTTGCAAATTTAACATTTACTATAACGACCAATGAGGAATACAGAAATTACTGAACGCTTTAATGTAATTAGGTTTTGTTTTTAATGGATTGTGTAAAATCAATATAATATTATCTCACTCTCCTTTGGTCGTAGCCTTTTGCATTAATATGACAAATGAGTTCGTGCGGCCGGGTGAAGTAGGTCGCACTGGGGTCGATCATGGATCTTTACTATCTAGAAGCTCTGACGAAGCCGTTGTTTGAATTATTACTACAAATTTATTTCTATTTAATTTTATTACTCCTACTTTTGTGTAAGAAATACTCATCGCAAAGATACTTATTGTTGTCTTAAATATCATTATAATGGAAGAAATAGAACCATAAAGTTTTACTAAATTAGCTAGGCGAAAAAAAGTGTAAGATTTTTCCGTCACGACCATTTCTATAATGTAGACAGTTATCCATAGCGCGTATGCTATTGGCTGTGCCCAGTCATAGGTGTGCGCTTATTGGTCCAAGCAATTCGCAATAACTCTTGTTATTGGTTATTATACACCAATAATGCATTGTGATAGTGGCTTAAAAGATAATAACAATGACGCTAGGTAAGTGTCAGAGTTAAAGTGTATAGGTGAATTTATGTAATGTAATTCATTTATTTGTATTTGTTAATCAATAATATAATACGTTTATCAATAATAATATACTACGAAAGGAACTTCGTTCCAACCGAGTGTTCGACTACATGCATTTACTTTTTTATTTATTTATTTACACAAAAAGGCTTAAAAACATTAAAACACAGTATTTATAGATGGGCGCTACTACTACTATATTCCATATATTGAAATTTATTCCAGCGGACCCTAATAGGAAATTTTATTGAAATGGCAAACTTAGTGCGTACATTTCTAATACATAAAATATTGTACCGGAATATCTTACGGTACCTGGTAGTGAGTTCCTAACCGCATGGACGGTAAAGGAATAGAAAAAAAAACGGAATTTTATATAGGAAAATTAAGGAGGGTTCTGACATGCGATCCGCATGGCACATCCGGAGGGTAAACGACTTAAAGTAGGTTCCTGATATATGTCGCAGGAAGTCGAATTGGGAGCCACTTCAGGTTCTTGTGAAACCGAGATAATCGGTCAAATTTCTTGAGTCCAAAGATGAAACGAATAGACAGATTTTGCGTTCAAAGTTCACTTAGTAGCTCCTCTGTAGCGTACTCATAACAGGCATCAGCATAATCAAGTTTTGGCTGAATAAGAGTGTGATTTTAGTTTTGAAGGGCAAGGAATTTCGAAAACATTTCAGCGAATGCAAGGTAAAGTGAACTTTTCGACTAATCACAGACGCGTGCGAGGATCATCATATATGCTGATCAAATGTCACATTTAAGATGTTTGCAGTATTGGCATAGGTTACAGAAATGCCACATGCAAGGCAGCAAAACCCTTATGAAATATGTTACATTTTTCCACTGTAGAAGAATCTAACGTTGGGGTTTGCTGCCGTATTATTAAAGCCTGTGACTTGGTATCATTTATTTACTTTTAATAGAATATGACCTTTATATTTTGTAAGTAATGTAGGTACTGTAATGTAACCACAATAAGTAAAAACTTCAAGAATATTCCAAATTACTAAATAAAATCTCAGCGTTTATGTATAAAAATAGAAGATATATTTAGCGTATTAAAGAAAAATATGACATAATTAAAATTTTGGGCTTTATTGTCTACGCTCAAGCTCTTCCATTGTACTAAGATCTGTGACGGAGCATGCAGCTGCGATACGGTAAGGTTTACGAGATCTGTTACAGGTGTTTGCGGTGTATTGTGTGGTTAAGTAAAACCTATGTCTAGCACATTTTAAGGCTTGCTATTTAGGCTGGCAACATACAGATATAATAGAAAATAGAACACAGTAATTCTGCCTTAGTACTGATTTCTTGTATTTACGCGAACACTACACATTTGAAATGAAACTATTATTTACGGATTTTATGTATAAGGCAATTGTTGGACTTATACAGAGGGTCGGTCTTTTCATGAAAACGTCAGCAAAATATGGCATACCGTGCCTGAAAGATGGACTCACCGCGTTGGACCGGCTAGATGCACACAGCGAGATGCTGCCCTCCTTTACTAATCAGTGGTATTTAAGCTTGACATATTCGGATGTATTTTTCACCATCAGTCGATTGCCAGAGCCTCATCTAGAATTGTATTTAAAAGAAAAAGAAATATTAGCTTTAAATTACAAAAAAGATCTAGTATCTGAAATCTGACCAACTCTCGTCAATAGTTAAATAAAGTACTATGTAATGAATAGTTCGTGAAATGTTCTTCGTCTAGTTGAATACTCATGAAATACTATACCACGAGAACTACTATCTTGTAAAACTTTGAATAGGAATATGACAGTGAGGAGCAATTTAATTAAAAATACGTCGTCTACAGGGCGACAGCGGACTGTCATTACATGGATTATAACCAATGCACAAAACTTACGGCATTCTAAGATGAATAAATTATAATATTCATTTCCTTTAATGTGTTTTTGCCGTAGTTAATTTTAATAACTCTATGATAAGGACGTAACGATGTTTGTAGCAGCCTTTTTGTTTTTGTATTTTCTGAGTGAGTCGGTTTTGAACATGATCGAGGTTTACACTTGAAAATAGCCACAATATCCGACTGGTTAGGGGTTCCGCTTCCGAATCAGGAGACCCGAATTCTATACCCTGAGGGAAGGGTTCGTAGTTATTGATCAAGGAGTCTTTCGAAATTTATGTACATCGGTCTAAATGTTAACACGGCGGCAGGCTCGCCACCTGCTACGTTGTATGCTATAAGGATGAAAAGTGGGTAGGAAGCGAGCTTATATTGTTTTCAAACCGCTTTCAAGAAAAATCCGGCTATCAGCTAGTCTTTTTTTTAACTTTTTTTTAACAAATTTTGATGATTATTTTTTTATTGAATAGACTATATTGCACGGGCGAAATCTCCACCTACTCTATGAGTGGTAGGCGCGAAGTTCTTTCAAATCATAAATAACAGATGCCAAACACATCGAAGTCTTCCTTTGTCATTTAAGAACAAGGAAGTAGGTAAAACCACGCGACCGGGGTTGTGCCGCGGAAGTTGCTCTTACGATACCCAGGGGAAATAAAGGAGTGGCCTATTTTATCACGCCGCTTTCCAAACGCCGCAGTTTTTAAAGTTTCTGACATTTAAAATAACAGTCAGCTAAAGCTTAGCAAAATTTAACGTCTAAATATATCAGTTATAAATTCAACCAAACCTAGATATTATTCTCTTAGACAGATAACATATCTGTTAATATTCTCTTCACATACTAGCAGAGTTTCCAAACCTTGTTGTCTTAATGTAATTTAATATGTATTTTGCACCGTATCCTGATGGACTTAGCTTCGGATGTTTAATTAAGGACTTATTACGGAAGTGCTGACTACAGATACGAGATATACATTATGCAGTGTAGCATAAATCATTTAAGCTAAATGTTCCTATTCATGTGGTGGCGGTATTAGAAAATTTGTCACTGCATCTCACCCTGTTGGTGTCGATTTAGAGAAATACCAGAATAATCTCTCGGACTCCGACAGGCGACGGCGTAACCATCTCAAATATGCCAGACTGTTGATAAGGTGCGAAGAGTCTGATTATCCAATCGTCAAATAGCACACGAAACACGTAAAATCCTCTCCATTGGAGAAGCCAATGTGTTTGAATAAAGATTAATGAAGAAGCAGAAGACTGTCCGAGAAGCGTTGAGGTACTTAATAGGATCCACATACCGTTCAACACACTTTAGGAGGACCCCTCATGAGATAGACCTGTAGTGAGAAGTCAATGTGGTATGACAGACTTTTAACAAAAAAAAAAAAACATTTTAGCAATTCTTCATTCTTATATAGTTTTATATTCTCACATAGTTTAATTTACATAGTATATTTTATTCATATTATTTAGGTATACTTATTGTCATATACTTCTTTATTCATAGTTATAGATAGTTAGGGACTTTCAAATTTTCATACAAACCTGCATGTAAATTCATACACAGAAGTAATAGCTAAAAACTCACACTCGGAGTTCAATATCCAGTGTACAATTTTTAATTAAGTAGCTGGTAAATGGAAGCCAGCTATTTATATTTCATTATGATGATAATGGAAAGTGTTTTTAAATCAACCTGGAATGCTTTTACGAGCTCGTTTTAGATATTTCACAGGTACAGTCATTGTCTATAATTAGTGTCGTCAGCGACAAAAGCTGAATTGTAGCCTCGAGGCAACAAACCCGTGCGTAATTAAGCAATTTTATGAATGTACTGGTACAAGGTTCTAATTTACCTTATTGTTAATTCTATTTATTAACATCTCTTTGTGTACAACGTTTTGACGTGACCGTGATCAGGGTAACTGCGGGCTTCTAGATTTAAAGTCCAATCTATGTTTAATTTGTGTTTTACACAAATTAATGGTTTTTGAGTTTTAATGTCTGGCATCAACATCTCAAATTACTCTGTGAAGCGTATCGAATAAACGTCAGGCAAAAGGACACTGCGTTGCTTTTTTTTCTTGCCATTGCACACATTTTGTAGACTAAGGTTAAAATATAGAGCTATAATAATTAAACTTTAACCTTAAACTTTGAACAAATCTCAGGCGTATAGAAAGGTCATCGAAAGAGTTGTCTATAAAAATATTACAAAAAGGGGATGTAGTACCTAGTAGACCATACTCATAGAAATTAAAAAAATTAATCAATCTGGTCACTTTAACAACTAGTTTTTATCTCATTCCGCATAATATAATGCTGTGAGTATTATTAAAAAAAATATGCCCTATGGTACTGTATGAAGAGTCGTGGTAGTCCAACGGATACTTTAATTTCAAAGTACATCGTTGACGTCGCCACTAAAATTGTAAATAACAAATTTAAGTGCTGAATTGGTCACTTGCGTTGAAAGAAATGTCTGAGTAATAGTAATAAAAAAATGTTATTTCGTGGATTCGTAAATTCAGCCAACTCGAGAGCAGCTTAAACCAGTCTCGTCTCCAAGACTCTCAAATATTTTCGAGGAGGCCTGTTCCCAGCAGTAAGTTTTATGGTACTATTATTAAACAGTTAAAAAGACAATTCCGCCAACTAGTGTCGTCAGAGAAAGCTACGGGAACCAATAAAACCGTTTCACCCAAGCGGTTACTCACGCCACAACTAAACGTAATAACGAGAATTATAAATAACATCAATACAATTCTGAAAACATTGGAATTTTACATCACTTTGAATTCGAAAGTTAACAAAAACGTTTACATGTTAGTGCTTGTGCTTCTGCCATTACAAATTCTAGGCATGTCAACATTAGCAGTGCCTACTAAATAATTATGATCCTAATCATATAATTTTTCTGAGTCATTTTTACATCAATCAACTCGAGAACTTTGGAAAGGTTCTCCTCAACAGTCATCAGTACTGCGAGCTATGTGGCTGCACATTAATACTTCACCTTTCTGATCTTCAGACCAATATAGGATTGGTTATCCTTGTGCTGCTTTTCCATAGTCCGCTGAGCAACTTTGAGAAGCCTTATGCGGCCTAAAGGGCAGTTACTATACAGTGCTAAGTTTTAAAAATCCTTTCTTGATGCATCTCAGTAACAAGATTAAAGTATCAACCAAATTTTAGATCTCTGTGTCATTTTTATTTTAAGATTTTGCGTTTTGTGTGAGTTACGACCTGATGAATATAAAAAACGGTAAATGTTTTTTTTTGAAAACGTGAATCTTAAATAGAAACAAGGCCCAACTGGCCGAAGGACATTGCCCTACATTAAATATAGGACAAGTAAACATTAACCTTCCGCCAGCCCCGGATAATCTCGACTGTAAATTTTGCACAAAATAAAAAATTGAAAGCTAACTTGTAAAACGATGTATTTTTATAATATTCTACTTTATTTCATATTGTTGGTTTCATTGAGAACATTGATATCCGTTTATAGAATAGGCGGCAAACGGGCAAGAGGCTCGCCTGATGGTAAGTGATTACCGACGCACACGTACATCTTTAACAGCAGGTGCGTCACCGGCCTTAAAGGATATTGGGGTAAGAGGAAAGAGGAAAGGAAAGGGGCAGTGGAGTGCACAAGATGCCTCTACGTCATGCTGGTAGTCTGCGAGGACGTGGTAATACTCCGGTCGAGCCAGCCCATTCGAACAACATCAAAAGCCGCAGCTTGAGTCTACCTTGAGAATCCTACTAGTACATACACAAAATGTATATATTACTGTAGATTTACGACTATTCCAACTCAATAAGGTATATGCTGCACATAAATGGCAAAATGTTAATTAAATCACGGATAAAACATGAAAGGCGAAAAGTCATTTTATTTTCGTGCGACATTGTTAACGCTTTTACTTCCAAATAGAACGGGAGCTAGAACTGTAATTGATCCGTAAATTGTTTACTTTGGTACGTGATTGGCAATTTGCTTGGGAATTAACAATTTTCGACCTACATTAGTCCTTTTATTCTTTTAGGGTATGAGCCTCATTGATATTGATTTTATTACATACTAGGTGTGCCCCGTGGTTTCAGCCGCCTTAAATTTGATTAATACATACCTGTGTCATACAGATGATGTGTACATAATTAAAGTTTATGCTTACTGTACCAGGTCCCACGATTACCGTTCAATCTAACTTTCTAATAAAATAAAACATATATAACTAAATCCTTCGAGACCTGTCAGCCTAAACACACTCCCTGAAAGCTTCGGTTGCTAAGCCTACATTTCCGTAGACACGGCTTACTAAATCCAAACAGCTGACTGTTGCGCGAGCTTTGAAGGGTCACTTGTTATTGTTACACTTTAACATTTTATTGTAGAATACAGAATGGAATATCAAAGATTTTTGTTGCCGTTTAGTCAACGATATTATAAGAAAAAAGGTAGTAAGCGCTCCGCGAGTGAAATGTTAGGATTTAAATTAGTTCACCTTCTCTATGTCAGTCTGCCGATAATTAAGACATGCCGTTGTACTCTCACATATCGTTTAATATAGTGTGACATTACAATAGTACGTTATTTGTGTGCATTAGTGTGCGATTTGTGAAGGTCATGTAGGTAATCTATCTATACATTTTTACTTATAATATCATTTAAACGCAATGATACGTACGTAAATATTTTTGTTTCCTGATTTTGTTTAGTAAGACAGCGTATCCGAACAGGGTTCCGCGATACAATTTTCGCTGATCCGAGAGTAACAACGTCCCATGTGACCCGCTACGTCGTCGAGTTTGATCCCGGAGATTGGCATGAGATGAACATTGATAAGTCGTTATTACTATTGCATTCTTTATAATATTTTTTTTATTATCATATTATTGTAACTCACCACATACTCACCACACAGTCACCATATATATTTACATTTAAATAACCTCATCGCCAAAATAACATAAGAACCTACTGATTTGTTATATAATTTTTTTTTCAATTACTTTTCTTTTTTTAAGCCTTTCTAGAAATGTGTATTTTTTGTTTATTTTATTTTATTGTTTTAATATTATTTTCTAAATTACTTAATGTCGCTTGGTTTGTTTGTTAAGTAGTAATAATCACCTGTAACTGTACATGTTATCAAGTTCTTTTAATTATAAATAATGAAGTCCATTATTGGCATTAAGTTGTATTTTACCAATTCTATAATTTTTTAATCATAGTGCTGTGTGACTTTGTTTTCATTAAATAAAAAAAAAAGAATTTGACCTACCTCATCCTACACATATACTTCGTCTACATGCTGCCCTCTTTTATCTCTCATAAGTCCGAAGTCGCCTAATGTTTAAACATCTACCTGAATTGTTCCGAAATGTAGATTCTCGAATAATTTCTAATTTTAATAATTGTTTTTTTTGTTAATCACCTGTTTAGTGTGTCGTAGTGAAGTTGAATCAATGTTACACTTACGGGAACGCTTCGAAAATCGCCTGCCCTCTATATATTTTAAAACCAAAGCTTCATTTACCTCGGAAGAGTAGCTCCCAAATTTTAAGCAAACTCCCTGTCACTGTGCTACATCGGTATAGCGGTCAGTGGCTGTGAGCACAAGCATGAGATTCGAAGTGTACATACAAAATGTTACAATGAATCTCAACCACATATTTTTGAATCGACACATCGTTGATGGGCTTTGTGGTCCATTTTTTTTTCATACTGATGTCTTTTTATGTACAATTTCATACTACTATGTCAAATGTAAAAACGAACGGAAACGAGTAAAACGTTGCATGTGGAAGTCAGACTTCTCGAGTTAGTAGTGCACTTGTGCTTTAGTTTGGTGAAGAATGTATTCTTGTGACATGCTTTCAATTGCCTATAGGACCATACCTTTTATTTTATGATGTACATCATAATAATTAAAAAAAAAATCAAAAAAATAGGATACCTACGGAGTTTCTTTCTCCAGTTTCTTCTCCATTCTCCCTCCTGTTAATTACGAAACGCTGGTAGATTGTAAAAAAAATAACAATATGATTTTTAAATTGTTAATATTAACATTTTAATATTTGACAAACTAAATATCTTTTTCACGTTGGAGAATAATATATCTTCGTTCATTCAAATGTTTGTCGTGAATCGTGTCGTTTTATATTAGAATAATAGTAATATAATAGAATATAAGATATTAATAATTTTCTTGATTACCAACAACGCTTGTTTCTTAAGGGTTCAATTTTCCAACAGTCAAATAACATTGTATGCTAATAATTATTGTGTACGTAATGATATTTGTTTAGTGTTATTACTTGTATGTCTGCGAGATTTAGTAAATATTTGATACGACTATATCGTTGAGAAGTAGAAACAGTATTTGGCTATTGTAACGTATTTGATATTCAAAGGCGGTATCAAAGAGGATGTAATCACTACGTTATTCGTATATACGGTATCAAATATTAGAGTTAGATAAATAATATTCCCTAACTAATTATCATTTTCTTCTATCTTTTTTCACCCTTTTTTAAGCTTGAAACATATGTATCAATGTAATGAAATATTTAAATTAAATTTTAATTCACCTACAGACATTTGAATAATTTGGATTTTTGAACACGTGTTAAGAACCGAAGACATTACAATAATTAGGTACTATCGAGCTGTTCTGATAATAGAGGTGGAAGGTTAGTAACGGAACCCTTGAATGGTTTCTAGTAAATCCATCTAGTTTGGGTTCATTAGATTTGTCTTCGAGTCCTATCCATTTCATCTGATGACGAGGACCTGATAAAAGGAGGAACTTAAAAGCTAGTATTAGTTTATTAAACTATTTTTTTCTTTATCTCATATTGAAACCCTAGGTGGCAACAATGTTAAAATATCTGCCTGTGTGAAAGTAAAGTAAAATTCTATAAATTTTCAGATCCAATCGAGCATGAAATCAATTCATGTTCAAGTATAAACAAATCGATGGTAAAACCATAGTCAACTTTTTTCGAAGACCTATAGGACTGATGGTATCGAAACGAAATATCTGGCATTCAATTGAATTTTCCAATTACTGCACATATTCATTAGTACTTGTGGCATCAGCAATTCACATTACACAGCACATCAGCTATACCAGAGGTGCTGCAGGTTCGTTGCTGGCCTTTAAGGTTATTTGGGAGATTGGAGGGAGGATGAGGAACGGGATGGGGATGGGGAGTGGACCTCCATTAGCTCACTCACCAAACGAAACGCAGAAGCACAAGATACTTCTACCGATATTCTGCGACGCCGTTGTACCAACCCGGTCGAGGCGTCCCATTTCAGCAGCAGTAAAAGCCGCCGTTTGGCTCTACCACGTATAACTCCCGTTAATATTCAGAAGTCGACGCCATGAACGAAATCGACCATCTGATTTTACGTCAGGTTTATCTGGCATTCTGTTTCACTCTTAGCCTATTTTCTTAATAATAAAAGCAGGAATTTTAATGAATAACCAGTATTCACCTTGTTAAATTTAAGTAAATGTACTAATTTCCATTGATCATGCTTTTAGAATTCGTTATGGCCCGCGGCAATTTAAGACCCTTTTATCACGTAAGCGCTGTTACGTATAGTGATCGATGATATAAATACATTACAGTCAATGCGAGCTTACGTGGAAACAGCATTAGGCTTTAAATACCCGATATATCCGGCATCGGTTTAATTTTTTTTGTTGAAAGGATATATTTTTCATACTTTGAAAATTCAACTCGTTGGTAATTTACAATGTGGTAGGACTCCTTTCTCTGCCTATTGTCAGTCTGGGAAGGTGTCACAATATTACTTATTTCAGATGCTAATCAGCAGTGCAAACACTGTCCAGTTCGAGACGTATAGAGAGCCAGTATAATTACAAGGTTGTGTCGCACTCCATCTTGCGGGCCACCGCTCTCGCAAGTCTCTTTAGAAAGGTCTGTAAAGGCCTCCGAGCCAACAGCATCGTGGATGGTTTTTAGGCGGTATGTTTCTCCTTCCGAGATCCGACATAACCCGTAGGGTGGCCTCCCGGCCAGCAGCGGCTAGGCTTAAAGCATTTTCCTCCACCCCAAAAAAAATAGTTCCATCATAGTTTTCAGGAGCTACAATGCATCTGTAGCCTTCTTTGTTGTAAATTGTTTGTTGGTGTACCCAGGCTGCTGCAGACACGTACTATCGGGTGGATTGTTAGTTCGTTTCTCAGTCTTTAGTTATTAGAGTAATCGCCATGGTCGATATAGAAGTCGACTTGAATAAATTGAAAGGTGGATTATTTACACTGTGTACCATCAAGCAGATGAGACATACTCCAGTCGCCCCTCATTCGCTTATCTTTTCTTCTTCTTCATAAGTCTATTTAAGCCCACTGATGAACATGCTCACCACGCCGGGTAAACGTTTTTAATACACATATACTTAAACTAACAAAATTATAATTTACATATTTTTTAAACTAACAAAATATTAAGATTCAAATAAACAGCTGTAAAAAGTAAATATTTTTTTTTCATAAAAAATATAAAATACATAATGCTATACGTATGTAATTTAAATTCCTCACCACTGGATCCGAGGCTGCTCGTTCCGTTTTACAATTTCGTTACTGTTGGTTGACTTAATAGAAGTTTAAATATTAATATGAGTGTATGTAAATATGGAATATGCAGTATCGTTTTTTTAAGGTTAAATTTTTTCTATTTTTTACTTTAAGCAAAAGCAAAGGGTATTAATTTTAAATATTTGAGAGGATTTTGTAGCCGGAAAGGGCCATGCTACTGCAATGTAGATTGGCGGATTTCACATATTTTTTCATTGGGTTTCCGCAAGATATTTTCCTTCTCAATCGAGCAGTAGGCTACTCCTACTGCTTATTCGTTAAAATTCTTACGAGAAAATAAGTTCTTACGAGCGAACTAAAGGACAGTCATTTCGAAATTACAGACACACACTTCAGTTTTATCTCTCTTTCAAAAATCGTGCTATATGGAAATATTACACGTTTCTCTTTGATTGCATCAAATTTAAGGGTAGTAAATAGGCTAGGCATATGCAATTTACAGGCTGAGTATATTACAGCAGCAGCCCCTCCATAAGGCGGATTTGCCATAATCGCCGCGCTCGGCAAACGGATTGGCGACTTAATTGACGGACTTCCTGTCGTAGATCAGCTTAATTTTGGCCTGAAATTTTTCGAGACTATTGTCTCACCTCGCCTCGATCTGTCGGTAAGCATTGCATTTTCACTTTCATCTTCACAGGCTTTTTTTTTTGAAGAAAGGGGAAGGGCAGATTCCTACACCGATACCTAGTCGATGTAATACATGTAACCATTAAAAAAAGTCCTATAATTTATTCAATTGAAAAATTACAGATTTTCCTATAAACTTACCCTCTTAGTGGGAGAATTTCGTAAAATCTTTTCTAAGTAAATATACTGTCCATTTTTCATGTAATTATAGCTTCAGCAGTTTGGCTCTGCGATGTTAAATCAGTCAATAAGGACATGTCCTTCTATATACTAGAAAAAAAAGAGTGCAAATGTGAAAATACTACTTTCCGTTTTCGTTTCTTACGTAACAAACATACATTTTGCATCTTGGTAAACAAGATCATTTTAAGTTTATTTTTTTAATTATATGCTACGTTTCAATGACAATAAGTCATCATTGTAGGAAGCTCGCTTCGTCTATGAAAAGGGCTTTGCTCGGTATTTCTCTGCTTGATACAATCACAACGACAATTTCCGCAATAAACCCGGGATATCCGACATAGCCGTAAGGATTTTCAAGCTGAAGTGGCAAATAGCCGACCATATACCTCGCAGAACTGACAACCGACGGGGAAGAAAGGCTCACGAGTAGCAACCACGTATATTAAAACACAGTGTAGGACGACCACTCTCAAGATGGAGTGACGACCTGCACAGTGCTGCCGGAAGTTGATGGATGCAGGTGGCTCAACTCCGTGGTTGTGGCAGGCTTTGGTGGTTTATGTTCAGTACTATTGACAGGCTAAAATGATGATGATGAATATGTTATATACTACGCTTACGTCAGTCGTTGCAATATGTTTGCAAACATTTTTTTGCGTAGCCTTGTGTATGTGCGTGCACAAATACGTTTGAAAGCGCTATTTGTATACGTTGTAAAGAGGTATTTGCTTATGTTGTAAAGAGCTATTTGTATACGTTGTAAAGAGCTATTTGCATACGTTGTAAAGAGCTATTTGTATACGTTGTAAAGAGCTATTTGTATACCTTGTAAAGAGTTATTTGTATACGTTGTAAAGAGATATTTGCATACGTTGTAAAGAGATATTTGCATACGTTGTAAAGAGCTATTTGTATACATTGTAAAGAGCTATTTGTATACGTTGTAAAGGGCTATTTGTATATGTTGTAAAGAGCTATTTGTATATGTTGTAAAGAGCTATTTGTATACGTTGTAAAGAGCTATTTGTATATGTTGTAAAGAGCTATTTGTATACGTATTAAAGAGCTATTTGTATACATTGTAAAGAGCTATTTGTATTACCTAGGAGGCTCAAATTCAAGAAACTGTATTCACACAGCGGCGAACGCAAAAGCACTATTTTGCGGAATTCTCAGTGTTAGAACTTAGACTAATGCTGCTCTCCGTCACTGATCTCTGGGATTTGGGTTCAGCAAAGCCGGTTGGATACTGCATAAATGTTCATTTCGTTGGCTTTATAGTGTGACTGCGGTTGATCGTCAATGTTTACGCGGATTCTTTGCTCGGTACAATGAGCAATGAGCGAGTTTAATTTAAATTTCCAATTCAGACGCAGTGTTTCATGAAAGATTGTGCCCCCATTCTTATTTAAAAAATATTTTCAAACTTAACATTCTATTATGTAATGGAGCATGGAAAAATAATGACTTACTTTAAAGTTAAGAATTAATAAAAATTAAGTGAAGTTAAGTAATTTAAAAAGAAGAAAGTAATTAAGTGTCATGTTTGTCGATATCTTTAACGCTCTCTCTAAATTTTTTACACTTTTTAGATTCGATGTGACTTTTTATTATACTGTTATCATATTTTTTAAAACCAACTTCAGAGAAGTTGCGAAGCTTTCACTAACGTCTCATTTCCCGGAAATCATTATTTACAGAGCTTAAACAAAATTTTAATTACTACGTATTTATCTTATGGAGTTTCTCTTAAAACATAAACGGAACATGACCCCTCTCAAAACGAACTGCCAGTTTATATTTCTCATATATATAAATATATAAGCTCTCACGACCGTATACCCAATACCGGGGTGATCAGAGATCATTTATTTTAGACGTTACTATCCCCTATCGAACAAAGTAACAGACGGTGACTCTATCGTCTTAGTAACGATACATAAGTTAAAAATAATTGGTACGGGCCCACAACATAGTAGATCGAACTCGGTACGAACTTTTAATTCTAAATCAAATCCTCTAACCACTTTACATTAATAAGTAACAACCCTTTCATTTATTTATATAAAAAGATAAAAATAACTTCCAAAATTCTTGTTACGACTACATTAGGTATAGAAATAACAATGTAGTGTAATGCTGTTAGGTTAATGAGTCGCCAAGAGAACAAAACTTTCGCGGCCAAAGAAGCTTACGCTGTGAAATGATCTAAGCCGAGAATTAATATTTCACGAAGAACACTGAAAATTATTTTTGTTGCACAGTAAAGTCATTAAGATATTATTATTATTATAGAAGAAGGGGGCAAACGAGCGTGCGGCTCACCTGATTGTAAGTGATCACCGACGCCCACGAACATCCACAACACCAGAGGAGCTACAGATGCGCTGCCGGACTTTAAGGAAGGAATAAGCTCTTTTCCTGAAGGTCCCTAAGTCGTAACTGTTCGGAAATACTGCTGGCGACAGCTGATTCCACAAAATCGAAGTGCGTGGCAAAAAACTTCGATTAAAACGCTAATAGATAATTGTTATCCTCATAAATCGTTTAACGCCGTGTTTTAGTTAAAGAATCTACCACCGCCGTCCCAGCCGTAGACGGGAAAGGCGACTCAGAGCAAGGCCTCGAATGTCCCGTGGCAATCTCCGGGAGCGATACCCGTTGACGTGGCTCGCCACTCGTCGAGTCCTATCTTTCGGTGAGTCTGACTGACAGAGAGTGAGTGAGTGAGAGTATGACTTCGCTTAGTCGTACCAGTCGTGTCCAATATCATTTCACGTCAGTTAAGTCTGACAGAAACAGAAAAACGTGTTATTTGTTAAGCTTGTGTCTAATTACATTACTCTTGTTTTAGTACTTCGGACCAAGCCATACGATCTGCCAGCAGATAATAAGTTGCCTTTAGTTACGTCTTTAACATTTCATTTGTTGTTATTTTTATGAGGTGTAAGTAGCTGGACAAGTTATTAAATAAGAAAAATCCATTCAGACAATTTTAATATTACCAGAAATAGTATGTAAGAAAATACTAAGTGCTTTGCGTATTTCCTTTGCGCTAAAAGATGTTAATAATATAATATTATTTAAAAGCATCTACCACTCATCTCTATCAAAAGTCGACTTAAGGCCATGCAGGAAAAATATCATAACAAAAATTATAAATCATATGTTATATTGACCAAGAAGAAAAGTATTCTGATAAAATATTGTATATATAAAATAGAGTGGATTAAATAATACGTACATTATATGCTTTGATATCTTTGATAAGTATGTAGAACATTTAAACATATTAAATCAACTTGTTAAATTTAAATTAATAATTTACTTCAACCATAACATTATTTTTTTTTAAGAAAAGATGCACCAACAGTATAAGCTAATAACTAACTAAGGATTTAAGAGAAGGCATTTGCCCTGCTGGCGACATTTATTTTACTTACCGAAATAAATATTTATCGTATGTATAAAATACTGACAATCGCAACGCTATTTTGACTTCAGTCAGCGCTATTTTTATAAATGAAAATAAGTAACGATATCATTGAACCAGGCGATTAAGAATTTATTTTCACAGCAGATACATTCTATTACACTAAAAGTTTTCGAGGAAAAGTACAATTTCGTAAAAGTTTAAAAGCTTTGAAATAAAGTACTTGGTTTTGTTACAGAAAACAACCCGCAGTTGGATAGAGAGCACGTTCCAGAAGCGGGAGTGCAAATACTTCGTGCCGAGCGCCAAAGATGAGCATGTGTGAGTATATATACAACCCATACTCCGCTAAGTTTTTAACCTTTTAAAAAATATTTTGTAAATAAGACTAAACTTATGCAGAATATCAGACATCTGTTTATTTTTGTTACATTCACTACTCAGAAATAACTATACTTTATTGTACACCACCAAATAAAATAAAGCACAGACTTAAAAAAAAGAAGTAAATTAGGAGGTACATATTGGCGGCCTTATCACTGCATAGCGATCAATTCCAGGCAACCAAAGGAGTGATGTTGGTCCTTCGGACTTGAGTTACAACAAGCACTTCGTCGTACGTCGCATATTCCCGTATAGTGTGGCCATAACAGGAGCAGCATTACAGATGTTACTACTGTTGAAAAACCCGATTACGATAAAACAAATTCTGATCTATGAAGCACAGCAAAGTATATTTTTAATCTATATACGAGTGCGTATTTCACAAGTATGCAGACACTGAACCATCTTGTAATTATATATGCTACTCATACTCGAGTCATCAGTGCTTTCGCTTCAATTGCTTCAAACTTGTATCGTTAACCCAAATTTATAATGGACTGCCTGGGACTGTAACGCGCTTGGCTGCATATGAATATGAAAGTTTCCAACCATTTAACAACTTTTCTGCCTAGAATTGGTTTTGTCCTCAGCGATGAAATAGCACCGCATTGGCCACATAACATCAGTACGTGATAAAGCCCAGCAGCGGCTTTTGCTGTTGCTCGAATGGGCCGGCTCGAACGGAAAACCGGCGTGAAGTAGAGTCGTCTTGAGTTTCTGCGTTTTGTTCGGTGAGTGCGGTAACCTTAGTTTTTGGGGTTACTAACGAGTTATCAGACCATCATGATGGCTACTGCGGCCCATGACCACCTCGAAGGAACTTCCATCGACGAAGGTTAACGATGCGTTGTCACCCTTGAGGACGATGGGATGCTTCGCAGCTCATATTTGTACAGGTTCTCTTTATCTTCCGAACTGGAACACAGCAGTAATTCCACTGCTGTACAGCGGCAGAAATAGGATGGTAGTAGCTACTCAGAGGACTCCTAGGTAGAGAAGGACACCTAGTGGCACGTGAAGTTATTCCCGAATAAAATCATAATATCTTCAATTAAACTCAAGACATGGTCTCTTAGATAAACGAAACCATATTATAAAAAAAACACGGTATGGTTATGTCGAAAAATGCGACATCATCTAGGTTTCTTTTTATGCAATGAGGATAAGGTCTCAGAACTGAATGGGGAATTATTTTAGAATGGAACGTGCTCTGTCAACCCTTTTCAATTTTTTTTACACAATGTATTTTATTGCTAATATTTATGTGTTGGTACATGAGCTGCATGAACGTTTTGTATTCTATTTTTTATAAATCATTTATTTTAATTTAATTAAATTTCTAATCTTCACAATTGCTGAAATTAATTTAAATTTATTTTATGACGATAATATTCCTGCGACAAAAGGGACCTTCTTTTTTAATTTTCTTAGTTATCTGAAGTAACACATAATTTGTTAATAAGGTATTAATTAATTTTGCGGGATTCAGATCCCGGAGAAACCGGAGAAAACTTCTCGCAAATACGACTCACATCAATAGTATTGCGTGGAACGTCGCCTGAATTATTTATTAGACGGGAGCGTTGATATATTTTGCAAAGTAACTAACAAGACGATTTTGAGTCTTTGAGTTAAAGCCAAGACTATTGATTTTATCAACCGACTTCAAAATAGGAGGAGGTTATCAATTCGTCTGTATTGATTTTTTGAATCTGTATTACAAAAATTTAAAAATAAGTTTGCTGTAATGATTTCGTTTGGTAGGTAGAAAAGCGCTGGGGATCGCTTTTCTATTTGTTTTGTTTTATGTTTAATATTTTCATTATTTATAATGATAAAGCTCTTCGAGGTAGTCCTTTAGTCTACCCATGGTCGACGTCGATACCACACCCACCCACAAGTTCAGGATGGGATGGTCGAATTTTGAACTCCGCCACCTCGAAACTTTAATCACACATTTGCATTGCTTTTCTAAGATAATACCCAAAGAGACAGATATTGAAGTATATTGTTATGTCAAAATGACGTAGACGTATTAAATTTCTGACATAAACAAACCAAAGCCCCCTTAGACTTTTGCTTTTTAGTCAAAGCAAAAAATATATGTTGAATAAATTTAAAAGTACACAAATTGATAAAAGAACGTCAATCCAATAGCATTACCTCACGACAAGTTTCACGCAATTTACGTCATTTCAACGAACCGTTTGAAAAAGCTCATAAGCCGACAAACGCCGACACACTTTGAAGTATGAGACACACAAAGGTCTACACTTTCTTCGTGACGTAGCCACCCCATCTGTTCTGTTGCTAAGCTGTCATCAATTTACCCCGTTTTAACAAAGCGCGTAACTTCTTTGTCTTAAACTTTATCTAAAACCTAATAGTGTTTTGTATGAGATAAAAACTAATGTATTTGATGAAGTTAGTAATTACTTAACAGCCTATAAATACTTCTTTTTAAGAGGGTTTATATTTGGAGGTAATAAAATGTTAATATTTAAAAAAAACCCATGTTTTGGTGTACTGAGTTAAATATAAATATTTCGATCGTCTCGAGATAGATGAGGTCTTCTTATCCGCACTGGAGCAATTAGAGGCGTATAGACGATGACTTTTTTTCACTTTTATTAAAACTTTAACTATGATTTTCTATTAAGAAAATGGTGCAGAGATTTGATTAATTCACAGATTCAAAGTCTACTCCGTTGTGCCTCCATAATTCGCTTTCCATTCCGAATGAAACGTAACAAAGGAGTGAACCCGGTTTTATATTCAGTGAAGTATCATTCCTTTGTTCTACTGTTTGCGTTGTTAAAGAGAATGTTATCTGTTGCAGTATTTGCTGTGGAAGTATCGATATTATAAAAGACTGTTTGGAATGGTACAATCGGTATCGGTTCGATAATGTCCGTTCGTTTGATTAACAGCGAGTTTGAAAACTGTGATAGAACTTGACATAACTTGTGTAGTACGAACTTGACATAACTTGTGTAGTAAGAACTTGACATAACTTTCAGTAGTAAGCGATAGACTTAAGATTTAGTCTTAAAATCAGCTAATATTCATTTCGGTTATTATCTGAAGTGTAACTGGAGTAAAATATAGTGGCTGAATTATCAGCGAGAGACACTCACATCTGATACTTGTAGACTCGTAGGGGAAGATAGAGATTACGGGACGCCACCCGGGAGATTGAAAGTGACAGGTGACGAGCCTCATCGCCCGGAGAATGCCATGAGATTTTCAAGACTTAATCGTTTTGTCGACTTACGACGCCAACGGAATGAAAGGGGTAGCAGATTCGACGAACTGAAAACTGAATCTCCTAAAAGGACATTAGTTTATATATTTTTTTTGGATTAAAACCCAACGCCCGTAGATCAACAGTCAGGCACGCTAACCACAATGCCAAGCGAATAAATTAAAAAACAAAACTGGTGTTTTTAATTACGCTTTCTCTTTCACTTCCCATTAAATTAGCTGCTACTTATTAAAATTAACCTTGTTCAATCAATCAAATCAAACAAAGTGATTCCACTTTGTTTACAACAACGTACAAAGTACTTTCTAAATTTTACCGGCAAAAATTTAGGCAAGTTGATGACAGCGCTGCAGACGAAACAAATGACCATTCCCGCAGTACAAAAGGTCCGGACCTTCATTTCATTGTCAGCATTTATCAGCTTACGGGCTTTCTGTTACGGCTCGTTGATATTCCTTAAATCTGCCGAAATTTGAACCAAGCCTATAGAAAGCCTACGGTGTGTTAACTTAGTCAGCGCCTGGAACTAACAAAAAATGTTTACTCCTAAACACTTTAATGTCAAGAAGCAAGATGCGTTTAAACATTTAGAAATGCTTCTTACCGTTGTATTATTGCAAGTATAGGCCTTGCGTTATTCTTCTTGTAAATTCATAATGGGCTAATGTCACTCGCTGGTTAAACTCTCAAGTAACTGTTCGTATTGATTTCGCCTTCACTAAGAAAATATCGCGGAATTCCGACGGGATGTAGATGCATATTGTGCTTCTACGTTTCGTTCGGTGAATGAAGTAACCGAAGGCCCGCTTCCTCCCCCCTCTCCTCTCCCTATATCACCCCTCACCCTTAAATATTCTTAAAGGCTGGCTTCTATGCTGTTGTAGATGTACGAGGACATCGGTAATCACTTACCATCAGGTGATACGCTTGATAGTTTGCCCCTTTCTAATAAAAAAATAATAAAAAAGACTCTTAAACCCTCTCAGATAATTGAGAAGGAGGCCTTTGCTCAGCCGTGGGCACTAACAGGCTGCTACTTTACTTTTTTTTACTAACCAAGATTTAAGCAGCCAGTAACTCATAACTTTATTTAATGATTGGCACGTTTAGTTGACGCGTTAAATCTGGATTTTGTGCTTATAGTCATTCGTCAAACATATAGCGATAAAATATTATGATGCAAAACAGGTTTTTGTTGTGACTGGCAGCGTCAATGATGATCATATGGTCGATTTTGATCACAGTGACAGCCATTAATCTATGGATTTAGGCGCTCTCCATAGGGAATTTAGCCACTGCTAGCCGTGGTAGCCCAGTGGTCAGGGAGCTCGCTTTAATTTCATAGTACGCGAGTGACGTCGCTTCGGTACCCGATGCCTGCATCACTGAAATTATTGCTAGCAATTTTAAGTGCCATTAAGACTTTCCTGGCGTTTTTATATAAATTAATGTAGAAAAACAAAAGCTTTAATAAATAATAGGCCATCATAAAACGTGTGGCAGACGAAGATTTGACTCTTTAACGCATTTTGTCATTACAGGTCTAGGTCATTACCTAGAGTAATTTTCACACCAAAACCAATAATACAAAAAATATAACGTGTACTTTGTATCCGATTATTAGTTATTTCGCGTTGTTTCGAACTAAGGTCGTTAGGGAAGTTTGTGGCAAAATGTGACTCAATTTCCTTTTCATATAAATTTATATTCCACATATAACAGATGTAACTTTCTTAATTATTACAATACTTTTTAAGCGTGGTAGAGCCAAGCGGCGGCTTTAGCTGCTGCTCGAATGGGCCGGCTCGACCGGATTGGTACCAAGGCCTCGCAGAATACCGGCGTTAAGTAGAGGCATCTTGTGCTTCTGCGTTTCGTTCGGTGAGTGAGGTAACCGGAGGCCCACACCCCCTCCCTATTCCCCTGCTCTTCCATCCCGTCTCCCAAATATCCTTAAAGACCGGCAACGCACCTCCAGCATCTATGGTGTTGCAGATGTATGTGGGCGATGGTAATCACTTACCATCAGGTGGACCGCTTGCTCGTTTGCCGTCACTCCCTAAAAAAAAAAAAAAAACTTTACAATATTACGGCGACTTTGCCCGAATAGAATTTCTCTCAAAAACGGTTGAAAGTTTTTCCATTTTTCGTGCAGTTACCAAAAAATAGTCCAATAGGAAAAAAGGTAATCCAAGTACCGAATAGTCCTAAAATGCTTTCTAGCGTCTCTTGAATCAAAATCACACTCTTTTCAAAGTCGAACAATGAGACAAACAAATAATTTATACTGGTTATTGAGCTTTCGCGTCGTGCAAAGCTTAGGAAAGGGCAATTATTACGCAATCCTACACGACAATTCAATTTTATGTAAACGTAAGATCCTATATCAAAAAAAACGTTTATTTTTACATTCGTCCTTTTTAGTTTTAGCTTTATGAAGCTTTTGCTGCTGTTTGGGGTAGTACCACGACCTCGCAGAATACCAGCGTGAAATAGACGCATCTTGTGCTTCTGCGTTTCGTTCGGTGAGTGAGGTAACCGGAGGCCCACACCCCTCCCTATTCCCTGCTCTTCCATCCCGTCTCCCAAATATCCTTAAAGACCGGCAACGCACCTCCAGCATCTATGGTGTTGCAGATGTATGTGGGCGATGGTAATCACTTACCATCAGGTGGACCGCTTGCTCGTTTGCCGTCACTCCCTAAAAAAAAAAAAAAAACTTTACAATATTACGGCGACTTTGCCCGAATAGAATTTCTCTCAAAAACGGTTGAAAGTTTTTCCATTTTTCGTGCAGTTACCAAAAAATAGTCCAATAGGAAAAAAGGTAATCCAAGTACCGAATAGTCCTAAAATGCTTTCTAGCGTCTCTTGAATCAAAATCACACTCTTTTCAAAGTCGAACAATGAGACAAACAAATAATTTATACTGGTTATTGAGCTTTCGCGTCGTGCAAAGCTTAGGAAAGGGCAATTATTACGCAATCCTACACGACAATTCAATTTTATGTAAACGTAAGATCCTACATCAAAAAAACGTTTATTTTTACATTGGTGCTTTTTAGTTTTAGCTTTATGAAGCTTTTGCTGCTGTTTGGGGTAGTACCACGACCTCGCAGAATACCAGCGTGAAGTAGACGCATCTTGTGCTTCTACTTCACGCTGGTATTCACGGTCTTCACGGACTCTCACCTATCCCCCAAATGTGATAAAAGGCCGGGAAGGCCTAATCAGCATCTGCAGTTCCTCTGGTGTTGTAGGTCTACGTGGATGACGATAATCACTTACCATCCGGTGAACCACTTGCTCGTTTGCCCCCTTTCCAATGAAAAAATTACATTTCTTTTGCGATGTGATGACATTACAGCTTAGTCCGCCATGTTGACTTGTGGATTCACATATAACCTGTAAACAGGTATTATTTGGTTACCGACAATGTTTGATAAATATATTTTTCGATCTTTCTTTATATCCCTTTTTTTCTGTCAATTTATCTCCTATATATCCGTTTTATTGGTTTGAATTTGTTACGCATGAGCGACTTTGCCCTTATAAATATTCCATCACGCATCAATTTGTCTCAGGCTCTATAGCGTCTGACTTTTATATTCAGTCTGCTGCTGCGTAAACAGTAAAATTGTGACGAGCGAATGTGCCACTGCGATATGTTGACAACTATACCAGTGGTTAGTTGTATCGTGTTTCGGCAATTATGGCTCTATACTCATTATATATAGATATGATTTTCTCTAACGACCGTATATCAAATACTTGGGTTGTCAGAGTTCTAGAATTTTTGTTATTTTCAACCCACTTTTACTTTTACCAGAACTTATTTGGGTTATCGTAGCATGTATGAGCCCTTTTTTTGCATAGCACAAGAGTACCTAAATATAGACAGTAGTTAGGAATACTTAGGCGGTTGATCAAAATTTCAATATAACTGAAACGCTTTTGGTGTAGATATAAATCATATTGAAATTTTAAATCATTGTGCTTTTCAAAGTGGGAATAAATACTAATCTCAACTGCACGCGGTGTGCAGCCAGGTAGCCAATAAACGAGGCTCTGGCGTGGGAATGGTGACGAAATATTGTGATCATTAAGATCAGAATCACCTTCTACAAAATATACCGGTTTTTGCGGACCTTTTTTTGAAGAGGCCCATCTTCAGCAGAGGCTGATGTAGTGTATGACATTTTTATAGTTATTTATAGCTATGTAGAGTAGTAGTTTCCTCATCGGTTCTGTGTATTTTTGTCATTTTTAGAGATGGGTATTCCGCCATCGATAGGAAGCCATGAAGTTTTCTTCCCCACTTCTAATGGTCGACTCTACAACATTAGAATAGACGGGCAGACATACAATTTTACTTAAGAAAATTGCTTTCGTTACTGTGGAAATACATGAGTGTGTTTTTAATAACTATAAATTACCGAGACAGTAATATTTTGGTAAATTCGTTTGTTGCTCTGTCCTGATTCACCTCTATTGTCCAGTTCTCTTTACGTTTAAAGTATAATAAATAGAAATTTTAACATCAGGGTCAAATACAATGAGGGATCTATTGTATCCAAGTTTCTCTTCGTAAACATGTTTACAAGAAAAAATAAGTCATCGCTGTTACCGAATATAAATGAGTCTGCAGTCTAGCCTTATTCGTGAGATCCTTTTAAAGTTATATGTTTTTTAACTTATCCCCACTGTAAGATATTCTCCGAAATCGTGAAGACAATTAACAAACATAATTTTCCACAAAAATTAAACATCATTTTGCGATAAAATCATACTGTGTTTTTCATTTTTTAACTTGTTTTCGTATATTCATGACATGGTTACCAAAACATTGTTACCAAGCACAGACGAAACCATGTCTTAGCCAAATAGCTGATGGAGCCGATAAATGTACTTTACCTTTAAACTTCCTTTCTATGATTGCCCCATTGCTGGACAAAGGCCCCTCATTTTAAGTGGATATTGCGTTCGGGAAGAATAAACATATTAGCGAATTTCACATGATTCTAATTCACGCAGTACTTATAGGATTTCATCTTGTTTTCATTCATCGTCCAGCACGCAGTAAATGCAAAACTTAAAATTACTATTATAATGTTTGGCGGCACTGGCATCGGGATTCGAGGCCGGGTAACTCGTACTTTAAAATTAAAGCAAGTTCTGGGCTTCAATATTATGTAATATTTGAACTAAGTAGAATTATTAGTACGCTGAACATATATGCTATTTCGTCATTTGTGTACACTTGACGTACACACACTACACGCACATACAGACATAGACACACATATACAATACTGTTCTGTTATTCACAGGGAGTTCACACAATAAACATGCCAATGTTAAGTACACACACCATGACAGACCTTTGAAATAATTTTATTTCATATTAGTATTTATATATTACGTTACATTATATAACAAAGGAAAAGCATCACCCTAAGACCTTGTAATTTTAAATTAGGATGTTAATATTAAACTACTATTTAAGAAAACTTTTGTTTTAAATAGGCAGCTCTGTTGATTTTCTAAATTATAAAAGAAAATAGAATAATAGCTATGCATGAGTAAGTACGGAAATCAAGAGAGTTTTGTTTGATTTGGATTGGAAAGTGAAAAAATTGCAAGTGAAAAATGAAAAGGTTGAACCCTGGTTAAATACCGGAACAATGTCCTAAAGCGAAGCTCGCCCATAGAAAAGTAATGGTAACTGTTTGGTGGGATCCGATGAATCAATAACAGCAGATGTCTATCTTGAAGAACTTCACACAATGGTGAGACGAAACTCTCCGAGAAACAACCTCGACTCATCAATCGATCTACGCTATTATTGCTCCATGATAACGCAAAACCTCACACTGCTCGACAAACTGTTTTAATATTACAAGTTCTGGAGTTAGAAACCGTACGTCACACTCCGTATTCCTGTGATTATCATTCGGAGAATTTTTACTGCAAGGAAAAAAATTTGTTCTCAGTAAGCGGTACAAAAATCTTCATAATGTCATGTTTCGATTAAGCAAATATATTTTTTCTTACAAAAAAATTGTTGAATTTTTCAATATAAAACGGAAATTTCATACTTTAACCACAAATAACTATAAAACATTATTTACATTTTCTTTCTTCGGAAATGTGCCTTAGTAATTCATTTACCATTCTTTTCAGACGCAAAAAGGAGAATTCGGCTCAATGCCAGACCAATTAGGCGGTCCCTGTATTTTTATCTGTACATACCACGCTTCTCCTGCGTTTAGTGAAATTTCACAATGTTTTCTTTGAGGATAGAAAGTGGTAAATACAAATCTATACTCATATTACAAAAAGAGATTGTCAGTTTGTTCATGAGCATCTCAGCCTGTTTCAAGTCCACTGCAGAACTCAGTCTCCCCCAAAGATTGCCACAAAGCACGGTCCTGAAAGATCTGCATCCGTCGACTTGAGTTTGCTTATATATGTGAGATATTATCGGGAACTACTGAATCGAATTTAAAACCTCTAGCACTATTTGAAAGCTACAATACTCCAAATGGTCATAGGCTGTGTGACGTCCCCAAAATGTGGAATGTGTAAGAAAAAATCAATAAAAGAAAAAACATACAAGATACATTACAAGATATTAAATTAAATACAAAAGAGATTGATTTTGAGTTTAATGTGCGGAAACAAAGAAAACATTATTTCTTGAACATGTAAATTTGCAAACGAACTAAAATTATGATGTAGAGGTACGCTGCAGCCTTCAGCTGTAGAAATAACAGCTCAAAATAGAAGCATCGTGCTGTTGTACTTTGTGTGAGCAGTGATTGAACAGAGACCCGTTAAGTGGTAATAGGCATTCCATCTCCATGCAAGCAATCACTCCTCAGGGGTGACGATGTATCTGCATTTTTATTTTTTCGACGTGGTAGAGTCGAGCAGTTGCTTTTGTTGACGCTGGAATGGGCCGGCTAGACAGGGGTCGCAGAACACCGGCGTGAAGTAGAGGCATCTTATGCTTCTGCACTTTGTTTAGTAAATGAGATAACCGAAGGCTCTCCTCTTCCCATCCCCCACCCTTATCCTCCCTCCCATCTTCGAGATATGATTTAAGGCAGGTAACGCCGCCTCTGGTATTGCAGATATATGTGAGCGACGGTAATCACTTATAATCGGGTGAGCCGCTAGCCTTTCCCATAAAAAAAAAAAAATTACCGAGGATAGAAGGGGAGTTGGGCTTTACGCTCGTATGTTACCCTATTTGTATAAAAAAGGACTTCTAAGAAAGTATCAGTAGAAGTAAAGACTTCATCAATGTAAAAAAAATTAACAAATGCCGCGATATAGCGATATTTTGCATTCTAACTTTATTATGTTCATAATTCAATAGAGATTTGTCTGAAAAGCGTACAGAATACGATATGTCCCTTGTGACTAACATATATCTTAAAACACTTTTAAGAAAACGTAGAAAATAAATCAAGGCAGGGATGAGAGTGATAGTGATATATTATTCCATACAAAGAAAAAGTGACAACAATGCGAGTGGGCATAGATTCTTTTTTTTAATTATTTAATCATGATACTTACGAGTATATAAGCACTCACGGATTTCCATTTGGCACGACTAACGTAACCAAACGGGCTTTCGGGAAATAGTGGTGGCGGGACTTGTTGCCAGGTTCGCTCCCGGGGATTGCCATGAGATTTTCTATATGTTTTGATTTCAAAAGCCATCATGGGTCCACAATAAATGTATAGAGTAATAAGAAAAGGACAAAAAAAAATTTGTCGGTTGATTTACCGAGTCACGCTCTTGTCGTGTATCTCAGTGAACCTACCCAACAGTGCACAGTAAAGCCTGTTTGAAAATAACCACCGCAAGCTATCGGCGCTCCCCCGTAACCTGTGGCACAACCGGGGCCACTCAAACGCATGTTTTTTTTTTATGGGAAAGGCGGCAAACGAGCAAGCGGATCACCTGATGGTAAGCGATTACCGTGGCTCAAGTACATCTGCAGCACCAGAGGTGCTGCAGGTGCGTTACCGGCCTTTATGGGTATTTGGGAGATGGATGGGAGGACGAGGAGGGGAATGGGGAGGGGGAGTGGGCCTCCAGATAACGCACTCACCGTACGAAACGCAGAAGTATAAGATGCATCTACTTCGCGCCGGTATTCTGAGGCGAGGTAGTGGTACCAATCCGGTCGAGCCGGCCCATTCGAGCAGCAGCAAAAGCCGCCGCTTGGCTCTACCACGTTTGTGATTCCAATACAGTCATCAGTACGGGTCTCAGCAAACATGTTAGAAGCACTACAGTGTCAAGGAAGCCCCACAAAGCCCTGAAAATATTATGATATAGTATACGCACGACGTTGTAACCTTTTAGGGAAAGCAGCCTTGCGATTCTCTATGCTGCACAACCTTTAAGTCGACGCTGGGGCAGCGGCGAGTTACACATTCACTAACTATGGCCACGCAGCACTAGCGCCATGAGAATTTACGGCATTTGTTGGAACTACTCAAGGTTGACAATTCTTATATGAAAAAAGGTAATCGCAAACAGCCTGTCCTTCTACGATCGCCTCGCCCATAGTGTCGACTTGTCAAAAGCAATCCTGCTTCGACGTCGAGCTCGCCGTCGAGCTAGGCCACGAATGTTTACGTTAGAGAATAACATTGTAATTTCCACAAGCTGCTAGTTTAACAGAAAGAATCCAAATAAAACAATATCTGCCGCCAGCATTTTACATCTCACAGCCAGCCCCTACGCTCCCTTTCCATATCTCTGTCACACGATACAATATAAATTCAGAAAAAAAAAATCGTATATTTTTTTATAAACCGTGTACGACTGTTATCTGCAATGCGTTATAAGAAAAGAAAAAGGCATATTTTTTCCTAAATTCTATTATCAGTATTCTTCACACTCAAATAAATCTCATACATCATCTTTGAAGAATATAAAAGACAAAAAGCGTAAAGTATAATTTATTGAGTATCTATTTCGATTTTGACAAGATTCTACGTTTTATTTTTTTCGTTGATATTTTTGCTGAAGCCTATGGATGCTTGCTACGAGTCCAAGCTACAAAGCTCCACCCACAGGTTCAAATCTAAGCTGAAACCAAAACTATCGAACTTTGATATAGTTTATTTTCTAGTGAAGGACCACGAAGAAGCCTACAGTCCTACTGATAGTGATTGTTGCAACACTTGCATCTGTCCACAATCTAGAACCAAAATATTAAGTTCTTATTCTATACAAGATACAAATAAGTTGTCACCCTAAGAATTAAGAGGTCGTTAATAGAATCAGGCGTTATTTATACAGGAAATAAATTTTAAGGAAGATGGAAAAAATTACTTCACAAAATTACTCACGAAAAAAAAACAATACATGATTTGACAGTTAAACACGTCGGTTGGACGTCGCAGGAACTTATCGCTTGGCGAAACAGATGTCGCGTATTAAATGTTGGTAGTATATATATATTCCTTAGTTTGACACTAAGTAATATATATGTACTTTGACACTAAGTAATGTAAGCGATTGAGACCTCAAATGCACAGTGCGTTCGCTAGTCGTATCCTCTCCAAACCTAGCATTGATATCGTGAGCAGCGTCTGCTCCGTTAGGAACACGTAACACGTATCGAAAATTACTTTCGAGGTCCCAATGTTTAACTCAAATACCTAATCTAAATACAATTGAAAGTCACACTATAGACCATGTAAACTAGGTGTCGCGTGTTAAATGTTGGTAGCATATATGTTACTTAGTGTCAAGTATTGTGTAGGTGACAGTTGTGACTGGGTATATACGAGTATTTCTAATCAGTGAGTTCTAAATTTTTTTTTTTATTAACTCGTTACCAATAAATGGGTTTCTCACTCACCATACGAAATATAGAAGTATGAGTATTTGCTGTTTTATGCTGCCTATCACTATGAACATTGGAATCTATAGATTTTCACAAAGCAAGTGGATACGGGTCTCCTTAGCGACCCGCATGCATTGACTTCCCACATGCCTTGCAGGTCTTTACTCCATTTAGCGGCAAGGCGTCGTACTTCTAGTGGTTGGAAAATATCAGTGGCGGTTATCGTAACGGGGCAGGCGGTGTAAGAATCTTTGGTTGAGATTCGGCTGATTGACTTTTATCATAGGCAGCTTGCGAGAGTTCACTGGTGGGCGCAGGCCTCTCCCGTGTAGCGCGTTGGATAACGGAGTTATTAGATACACAAAAAATTAAAGTATTTTGGGCAATTTGCATCTTTTTCTTATTAATATTTTCTTTAATTATAGTTTTAGACTTAATTAAGTAGGAAACAGTCCTTTTAATTTTCTTTCCTACGAGTGTACTTTCTAAAGGATGTATTGTACATCGTAATTGGCATGCATAGCACATTTTATACAGTTATATTTTACGCTTTTTGTGTAATGTTTTCAGATAAATAATGTGCACCCGTAGGGAAATACTAAATTTGAATGTCTATCTCTCTTCGACATTGCTATGCCCAGCGTGTATGTATAATGTAGAGCAATGTGTAAATAAATAGATAGGTACTTTAAAATTAAAAAGTTAGTTCTGCTAATCGCTACCCTGTGCAAGGAGATAAGCGATTGCAGTATCAATTACTGCGCATCAAGTTCTCCCGCCATTTATTCGAATGTCACTGGTATTTGTTGCAATTTCCCACTCAATAACTCACTCAGCGTTTTTGGGGCCGCCACAAAAGGCCCGTAACTTACAGTTTCGTTTTTTTTTTTATTTTCATGTTAAACATTTAGCATGCATTACGTATTTGTTAGCATCGTTTTAAGAACGGTACATCCGGCTATGCAAAATATAATAACAGTGTAATAAATTCATTGGATCCGTGGCGCCGGTCGCCCGGTACGCTTCTATTATTCACTTTTCGTTACATTCATAACTCGACAAAAGGTGAAATTAGTAAAGTCTTTGAAACTTCTCTTGAATTGAAAACGATTTTACCATCCTAATAAATCCCGAGAGAATTGTATTAAAAACCGTGCTATCTCTTAAGGCTGAAATATAAGAGCTTTTTTGACAACTCGGAGAAATAAACATTTGATGCGATGGTCAAATTGAAAAATATGAAACTAAAATTGGAAATTTCTTCCTTGACATTATTCACATTTGAATATTTTTTGCTATTAATTTATATTACAGGCGGTATTATATAATAATTTCTTGCATTTACGCGAATACTTCACATTTGAAATGAAACTATTATTAAGGAGTTTATCGAGTTTAAATTACTTTTTTTTTATTTCGTAAAGCACCCATAACGGCTTCATTTCAAATGATTACCCTAATTTCCATTTGGTGGAGGCAATCATCTCATCCGTAAATTTGTGTCGTAAAAACGACCGAGGAAAATGACAAAAGAGTTTATTGGCCCCCGATAGATGGCGCAAAATTCATCTCTAAAACAAAATTTAATTATCCAGAGCGGTGACGGATATTTGAGTTTATGATGCGCGCGGCTGGTACTGCCTAAAGCAAACCCTTTAGCAGGTATTTTCCATTTGGCACGATCCTGCCATTATCTCTCGCTTCTTTCACACCCATAAATCTTAGCGTACACGCTCATCAGTTGTGTGTACTCTTTATTTGGCCCTTCTTCAGTATATCGCAAATTTGATCGATATACGAGTACTTCGGTTTAGGGAGTCCCTAATTTTCCCGTTTTTATCGTTAATTGAATTTTCTTATATGTTAAAAAAATTCTATGTACATCTATATTGTAAGAAGAAATCCATGAGAATTCTTCCCGGGTCTGATAGATGTGGAAAGTTTTGACTCTTTCCTGTGTCCACTGCAAGCTTAAAATCTGTTTCAGTTATTATTCATTATCATATAAGTACATAATGGTTCAGTTGTAATTATACCCGAACTCCTGTTGAATTTATTCCCGCGTGCTACCTACGTACACCTCAGTCCTAGGAGAAGGTAGGTCAAAGCTACACAAAGAAACAAAACGCACAGGCAACAGATTGTTCTTTCGGCTGTCCGTACCTACCTCTTGCTTAGCTATGAATATGATGCGTAGTTAGATAGTTATAGCCTATATATATTTTTATATTTTCTGGAAGATAGAAAATTTGCTTAATCCTGTAATACCAAGGGAACAAAACTCAGTATTACAGAGGTCAGTGTCTTCTCCCAAGTAGAATAACAACAATCATTCCTTATGACAAAAACTAGAATTACTTACATAAATATAAATGATGTCTAAGAAAATCTACTGAAGTAAGGTTGTAAGTGTGAACAGTCGTTCAAACAGCGGTGATTTTGTGTATGATGTGATGGCATTTATGAAAATTGTATAAATTGGTATTCAAAGTCAGGACAGCAAACAGTTAATAATTAATTATTAAAATGTCTTTGCGTGTACTGCATGGAGCGCGGCATAGTTTAGTAGTTGATACATCGTCAAGTGATGATTTAACTACTCTGATCCTGTATTAACTCTGTTGTGTGATAACTTGATGCGTAACATTCACTTCGAAACAGTCCTTCTCATGAAATATAAATAAAATTATTGAAAATAGCGTAACATGCGCTTAGCTATATTGTTTAAATTCCAGTTGATCTAATTTACTATTGCTGGCCCTGACACATCAAACTGCTACGGAGAAAAGGTCTTGATGAAAACCGTTTATTTTCAAAAATTAAAACCTAAATAAAGACAGATTATACGTAGTGAACAACTATGTTGATTAAATTTCGAGAAAGTTTTACACCTTAAAACTATATATCCAATGATGTTTTTCTACGTCTGGTGTACGTTTCAATTTCATTTTCAATACTTGTCGATCACGTAGCATATTAGATTGGATTCCTTCGTACTATGTCAAATGGAAAGACATGAACGTATTTCGACAAATGTCAATTCACCGCAAAATATTCGCGCTCTGTTACTCATACATAACGATATGATCAGATTTATTGCGTGGGAGCTATGGAGCTACAAACATTTTCAAACGAAAATGTCATAAAAACCGGTAGGTGGCAGCTTTGTGAAAGTCGACTAAGGTAAATGCCACAAAAATGTTGTGTAGGATGTCCCCCCAAAAAGATGGAGCAATGACCCCTCTCGGGATACGAACTATGCCGATGGAAGCTGGTGGCTCACGACCGCGCTGTTTTGGGAGAGGGAGGGCTATGTTCAAACTTTTTTTTTATAAAGGGGCTGTCCCTATTTTTTTTTAAGTCATTTTAATATAAAGATTTACTAACTTATGTTCTGGTTCGCTGATTAGTGTTTCTAATACTATTTAAACGAGTTAACATACTTCATGATAGCCTTTTTAATTTCACATCCCTTGGTAAATTGGTAATTACAGTTGGGTATCGAAACATGGTACCCGACTCAACTTGATGATGATGTAGTCTCATGGTGTATATATAATAAGCATAAGTGAGGAGGAGAGTTCTCCATACTAACAATTCTTGACAATGACGTCTGTCTTAATTCAAGAATTACGATATGTAAAGATAGACAGAGCTTATTTGGAACTACGTTTCGGGCGGTGAGCCTGCGGCCATCTTAATGGCCAATCCAACGATGCAAATAGTGCGTAAGTTTAGAAAAATTCATTGACACAAGCCTTCCACGTGGGATCTAACTCGAGTCTTCTGATCCGGAAGTAGATCTCGGCCATCGTGACATTATTCCAAAATACTACATTAATTTGCGTTAGTAGGAAACCACCAGAGAAGCCAATTTTATTACAGTAAATGCTGACATAGTTACTTTTACTTTCCTTTTCCCGATACACACTGACAAATATTGATATTTATTTATAAAACATCTTCATTATAAGTTACCGAGGTCGAACATTCTTTTCTGTTTTCTTTCGGCTTGTCTGTGCGGAAATTCTGGAAAACGAAACAGCTGTATAATAACAAGTATTATATTAATTTCTATTTTATTATTTATTTATAAAACATCTTCATTATAAGTTACCGAGGTCGAACATTCTTTTCTGTTTTCTTTCGGCTTGTCTGTGCGGAAATTCTGGAAAACGAAACAGCTGTATAATAACAAGTATTATATTAATTTCTATTTTATTATTTATTTATAAAACATCTTCATTATAAGTTACCGAGGTCGAACATTCTTTTCTGTTTTCTTTCGGCTTGTCTGTGCGGAAATTCTGGAAAACGAAACAGCTGTATAATAACAAGTATTATATTAATTTCTATTTTATTATTTATTTATAAAACATCTTCATTATAAGTTACCGAGGTCGAACATTCTTTTCTGTTTTCTTTCCTGATACACACTGACAAATATTGATATTTATTTATAAAACATCTTCATTATAAGTTACCGAGGTCGAACATTCTTTTCTGTTTTCTTTCGGCTTGTCTGTGCGGAAATTCTGGAAAACGAAACAGCTGTATAATAACAAGTATTATATTAATTTCTATTTTATTTTCTCTATTGCTAATAAATTGCCGTTTTATCTATAAAACTGGAACTTTGTTATTAATATTACTGCTAGTGCTACTGCTCTACTGAACTAGTATGACGAACGCAAACTTTCAAGCCTGGGTATACTCTGCGAGCATCCTCTCTAATGCAAGGGCATTGACGAAAGAAGAGGCCTAGTGATGGTTCTTTTTATCATGGGTGGTTATGTGATATTAGAGAAACAATTGAGAATAATTTGTTCATTAAGTACTTCAAGGGTGGCCTAATATTTTTTTATTAATACACTATAGTTACACTATACAATGAGGCGTCCTTATATCTTTTATTTTTGTTGTATTAATCTTTTCTCTCCCATCTTGTTATCATTTGAACCACTGTAATGATCTTTGTTTCTCCTAACACAATATAGGCAATAGTATTTTAATTAGTTGGCTCTTTATACCTTAAGTTTAAACACCAGTACCACTAATGCTAAATAATGCTCTTGTTTTTTCCGTGGGGTGGGGACCTGTTGATCTTTAATACAGGCTTTTTATGCCTATCTCAGACACTAGCTCCTCACATATCCTAGACTATGAACACACCGATATCTAAATGTATATTAATTTTTCATTAGATAATAATGTGTGGTCTGTTTTTGTGGGGAGAAAATAAACAAATATTATTATTATTATAGTTTACATTATATGTACGTAGAATGAGAGGATATCATTTAATGTATTATAGTAAATAATATCGATTTTCTTATGCCACCTGGCGTTCAGTTTATTAACCTGATCGCTATATTGTGCATAACTGGGTGGTAGTACTACTCCACTGCCTAAATCTTATTTATAGTATAACTGGTTGTCTTTGACTTTAGCATCAAGAAGACTGATTACATGGAAACCTCTTATTCACTTGATTTCGGAACTGAATGATTGTAATATTATTTTGGCGAAGCCCTTGTCAGACGTAGCTGCATTGTGGTTACTTCTAGGCAGTAAGTAATTAATGTATAAAACTTACGGGGCGAAATAATCGCATATGTGATTAAGCCTCTTAATAAAAAAAAGAAGACTGTTTACGAAGCTTAATAAAAAAAATAGTAACTTCATGTTCTTCCCCTGCCTTTTCTCCGAAGCTTTATCAACCTTACCTGTACACGCTTCTGTGCTGTGCCTGACGAGGCCTAGGCAACCGACCGACTGAAAACTTACTCAGATCACTGTGTGTAACATTGGTGTTGTGGTGGGAAGCAGACTCTTTAGTGCAAGTTTTTTTTTAATAGGAAAGGTGGCAAATGAGCAAGGGGCTCACCTGATGGTAAGTGATTACCTTCATCCACGTACATCTGGAATACCAAAGGTGCTGCAGGTACGTTGCCGGCCTTTAAGGATATTTGAGCTACGGGAGGGATGATGGTGAGTTGGGGGAGAGGGCGGGCCTCCGGCTACCTCACTCACCGAACGAAACGCAGAAGCAAAAGATCCCTCTACTTCACGCCGGTATTTTGCAAAGCCGTGGTAATACACAGATCGAGTCGGCTCATTCGAGCAGCAGCAAAAGCCGCATGGCTCTTCCACGTATAAAGCTCCGTGCCGCTCCACGTTTAAACCGGCACATCGCTCACCAACCCGCGTGCGTACCGAGTGTGGTCTAATCTTTTAGCATGCCATGGCAGCTATTTATGGCGCGTTGATTAAAAGGTCTAAATCCAACAGAGGGCTTGTGCAAGCTGATGACGAATAGATAGTAATTTTACAGATCACTTTACAATCGGTGTCATTGTGTCGCCGTAGATTTTCCAGAAGAGGGTCACGTGATTATTCGACAGCTTTCTCTTCTGTAGAGCACCGCTTAGCGCCCACGAGTCATTCGAAAGTTGCGTAACAATACCTGCACCAATATTGAAAATATAAATATCTTTATGATGCCCTGCCGGCCGATTTAGAGCACGGTGAAAACTTCCGAACACTGTTAGACGTTTCTAACTGCGCAGGAGATTTTATAGTTCCGTATGTGGAAGCCAAAACACTGAGTGTGCAATCCAATAAAAAATGCACTCACTCGTCTTTACTTCTCATATTCGATGTTACGTTAATGCAATAAGATCGAAGAAATGGCCGTGCATCAAAATTGACTACGGCTTTGATTAGTACACAATACCCATGGTTAAGCAGTCAGGTACGCTAACCACTATGACACGCGGTCGTCTTATTTAAATATCTTAATCTATTATTTTCGTGCTGAATTTAGATTATTTACAAAATAGTACAAAATTACAATAGTCCATACCAGAAATCACCGCAACTCGGAGTTTCTCTCTCAATTCGTCTTCCAGCTTATCGTTGGTAGGGTTGACGGGGTAATACATCTAAGTGTAAAGAAAATTTATTTAAGCGTGCGGTAGCTACGTTCGAATCTACCTCACCTCTTCTTCCGAGGGAGAGTAGCGGGCTAATGGACAATCCTTGAAAATCTCATGGAAATCTCTGTCTCGGCTATACCGGTGGCAAGGCTCGTCATCCGTCACGTTCTATCTCCCAGAGAGGTGAAAAGTGGGTTACTGAAGCCTGGCGAAATACGATAAGCATGGCAGTGTCTTTCAAGGAACTGATGCCAGAGAGAAGAGTTAGAAAGATTTTCAACGGACGTTAGATTCAGGATTAGGTTGAAATTTTAAATTTCACATTTTAGATCCACATTGAATCAAAATGTCTCGAGAACTTTTGAATTATAGCATATGTTATCTTCTCAGTTTAATCTAGTGCATGTTATAAATGGACAAGCGATATAAAGCAAGGACACGGGCCGCCGCACGAATTCAATTTGTATCCATCTTCAATATCTCGATATGTAACGACATGATATACGTTCATTTGCTGTGCTATACGTCTATGCACGAGTTATATCGTAATGAAATAATCCGTATGATATCTATACACTACATATCTATATATAGCACCTATACATATAATAACAAAGAACCGGGTCCATCACGGTACTCCAGGATAAGAAGTTCTCCTTTGTAAATAACCTTTGTAAATCCAGATTTAAAATTGCAATTAAAAGTTTTAGCGGCGCTGCACCGGTGCCAAGAATTAAATGCAGGAACATCTCAAGGGCTATTCAATAGAGAGAGGGCTCGGTAGATGCGCGAATTTCTACTAAGATTTATATTTTTATTCGCACTTAAAGCCGTGGTAAGTAGACTTTGATAAGTCAAAGTCAAACTAGATTATACTATTGTATTCTGTACGATTCTTATCGAGCCGAATCGAGTAAAATCGGCAAAAATCGCTTGGGGCCCAAAAGTAATTCGACGCATAACACGCTACATAGACTTGATTTAGCTTTAGTGGAACTAATTTCGTTGACATTACATACTGTATTGGATAGGTAGGGAAATGTAGAGTCATTCCTTAGTAGCGAAATGGATTAATTGAGGAATTGTAAAAATAATTGAAAGGGAAATATAGCTAAAAACAAGTTAGTATTGTACGCTATTTCAAAAACATTATCTTTTAAGTCTGTTCAACGGTATATCAATACTAGGCACTGTACCACACGGTACTGTACTCTATCTCCTATTTATTAAGTACACTGTAAAGTCTACCGCTAAACCCTGGCTTCTAGGACATCCTGCAACACCAGACACCTCACACCACAGACACTGATGCCGGTCAGTGGTCAGAAAAATTTTATATTTCACATGATTATTCCGCCATTCTGTAGGAAACCACAAGGTTCTCTTAAGCCGTCACCACACCGTTATTAATACGCTGAAAACTTACCTTCAAATGGTTCAAAATAGAAGTTGTCGTTACACATTGTCTCCACATGCTGAGTTTTTTCAAAGCTTCGCATATCATCTCCGGCGATACCTTTTAAACATTTTAATGTATTTTAGTCCGTATTTTAAAATATATAAATTGCAAGTCCCATTACTTACGAACGGATGTGAATCGGGAACTTAAAAGCTATTGACGGGAGCTTAACCCAGGAGGAAGACCTAGGCGAACATTTCATGATCAAATCGAAGACGTTCTGCAAAAAAGGCCAGGTTAAGAGTACTCTAAACCAACGAGTATGCATGCGAAGATTGATGAAAGTGGAAGAAGCGAAAGACGTATGTCAGGACTGTAGCAAATGGAAGAAAATTCCCCTTGCTCTGCCTACCCCGTTGGGAACAAGGCGTGAATATATACATTAACCCAGGTTACGAGTATATATAATAACTTTAAGACCGACTTAGACTACGTTTCATTGTGTACGTTTCATAGCTTACCAAGTTATGAACATTTTTTCGATAACATTACACACATAGTCATTGCCATATATGGTACATTAGCAGCACCCTTGACCATGGAATGCTTTGTCATAATATATGATCATAATTCATTAAGATTTTTTTTTAACAACCTATCCTAACAAATACGAAACTCTTCGTGATCGAAGTACAGTCACAGTACAGCTAGTTATTAAGTTAGCTATATTTTAGTCTAAAGATTTCTTGTAGAAATAGGCGTTCGTAGGGCCATGAAAGCGCTAGCCAATACTTCCACTTAGAAGATTGGCCAACTCACCACGCTGGGCTGGCATGTGATGAGTGCAGTGTTGGTACCCATTGGCGTTGTTGCTGGTCCGTCATAAGTCTGTGAGATTTGGTTTTGGTAGATTCGGTTAGATTTTCCACCAACATTCGGTCGCCAGAGCTTCCACAGTTAGTCATCAGGGTGCGTTACGTGCAGAAAAGATTGGCATTTTGAGAAAAAGATGGCATATTCCTCCTCACAATATAATATACTCTCTTACACACTTTTGTTATTCTCTACAAGCTCAATCTGCTAACTGCGTAATTATAATGTTGGAATCTTGGGATGATTTTGAACACAAAAAAGTTTAACGGTTAATTCATTCATATGTTATCTACGCAGGATAAATTATAGTCGGAAGTATTAGCGCATTCATCGAAAAATAATACTCGTACTGATATGGAATACTATAAATGTGCACTATGGACACGAAAACCAATAATTTATGAGTGGATACTAAATGACGCAGTCTTAATAATAATTAAGAAATCACATTTGAGAAATCTAGCTGACCTGAGATAAGAATACGCTTTTTTGCAGCTGTCCCTCTTTCATTGCCGCTTTTAGTATTTCTAATTCTTCTTTCCCTGCGCTTCCGGTTTTGCAAACGCCTCTGTTGATCCTTGAATCTATTTACCGCAATTATTGTATAACATTAAATGAAACAAAATTACTAATTTGTATGATTTTAATTCTTTTACAATTTACAAGACTTCAAAAAAAATCATTGATAAGAGACACAAACTACCTTCTAAAGCAACACCGATGACCGCAATATTGGCAAGTAAGTTCTTTCGTTCTTGATGACCCTCGAAAGATTCCCGACATGGAAAAATCACGATTCCTTCTATATTTTCGAACTCTTGGTGCACGCTTTGGGACCCTTCTAGTGGCTTGACGCTTATTTCTTACGCGTTTCCGTTTTTGCACTCTGTCAGTGCGACGTATCAGTTTTTTCTTTCCATGTGACATCTTTATCCTCGGAAGCATAGAAATACCCTGATCCATATCAGCCATATCTAATCCACTTCTCTCTGAATACATACTTGAGTCAGAATCGTAAGAAACATTAGAGGCAACATCCTGCTCCTCGTCCTCTACGTTTTGCTTGGAGTGATTGCTCTGTTCTTCGATTTTACTTGTAGACGCTCGGCTTGCTTCTTTGTTATCATCATTCATTTCTAATATATTCCAAAGATAACTGAAAATTTTTGCAGTGCTTAAGTAATAAATAAATGAAAAATATAGCTGTCAAAAAAGTGTATTCTGATTTAATATTATTTTTTAGATAAGAACTTCATTTCGTTTTTATAAACAAGCGACACTGACAGACACTCACAGAAAAGAGTTTTGAATGTGGTATTTAAATACTCCTGAAATACTTTGTACTATATTTTATTATTACACTTTTTTTTACAATTATATTTAGGAAAAATGTCTAGTAGTAAATATAGCCTTTTGATTTTCATCATATTAATTCCGAAATATCGTAAGAGCGTTCCATTATTATTTCAACAAAGCTGTATTTTCGTTTTTATAAACAAGCGACACTGACAGACACTCACAGAAAAGAGTTTTGAATGTGGTATTTAAATACTCCTGAAATACTTTGTACTATATTTTATTATTACACTTTTTTACAATTATATTTAGGAAAAATGTCTAGTAGTAAATATAGCCTTTTGATTTTCATCATATTAATTCCGAAATATCGTAAGAGCGTTCCATTATTATTTCAACAAAGCTGTATTTTCGTTTTTATAAACAAGCGACACTGACAGACACTCACAGAAAAGAGTTTTGAATGTGGTATTTAAATACTCCTGAAATACTTTGTACTATATTTTATTATTACACTTTTTTACAATTATATTTAGGAAAAATGTCTAGTAGTAAATATAGCCTTTTGATTTTCATCATATTAATTCCGAAATATCGTAAGAGCGTTCCATTATTATTTCAACAAAGCTGTATTTTCGTTTTTATAAACAAGCGACACTGACAGACACTCACAGAAAAGAGTTTTGAATGTGGTATTTAAATACTCCTGAAATACTTTGTACTATATTTTATTATTACACTTTTTTACAATTATATTTAGGAAAAATGTCTAGTAGTAAATATAGCCTTTTGATTTTCATCATATTAATTCCGAAATATCGTAAGAGCGTTCCATTATTATTTCAACAAAGCTGTATTTTTTTTGCCTTAATTTTTATTTTTATTAAAAAAAACCTTTTTCTTTTTATTGATTTATACAAAATGTTGATTTAAAGTTATATACATTACCTCGCAATGTTGGCAAGTAAGTTCTTTCGTTCTTGATGACCCTCGAAAGATTCCCGACATGGAAAAATCACGATTCCTTCTATATTTTCGAACTCTTGGTGCACGCTTTGGGACCCTTCTAGTGGCTTGACGCTTATTTCTTACGCGTTTCCGTTTTTGCACTCTGTCAGTGCGACGTATCAGTTTTTTCTTTCCATGTGACATCTTTATCCTCGGAAGCATAGAAATACCCTGATCCATATCAGCCATATCTAATCCACTTCTCTCTGAATACATACTTGAGTCAGAATCGTAAGAAACATTAGAGGCAACATCCTGCTCCTCGTCCTCTACGTTTTGCTTGGAGTGATTGCTCTGTTCTTCGATTTTACTTGTAGACGCTCGGCTTGCTTCTTTGTTATCATCATTCATTTCTAATATATTCCAAAGATAACTGAAAATTTTTGCAGTGCTTAAGTAATAAATAAATGAAAAATATAGCTGTCAAAAAAGTGTATTCTGATTTAATATTATTTTTTAGATAAGAACTTCATTTCGTTTTTATAAACAAGCGACACTGACAGACACTCACAGAAAAGAGTTTTGAATGTGGTATTTAAATACTCCTGAAATACTTTGTACTATATTTTATTATTACACTTTTTTTTACAATTATATTTAGGAAAAATGTCTAGTAGTAAATATAGCCTTTTGATTTTCATCATATTAATTCCGAAATATCGTAAGAGCGTTCCATTATTATTTCAACAAAGCTGTATTTTTCGTTTTTATATTACAGTGAAACAGGCCGTGGAATTAACAATTTCGTAACCGCTAACTGCGTTAACTGCGTTCCATGAGAGTTTAAAAAAATAAAATGGGAAATTAAATAATATAATAAATCTTTTCATTTAACAAGTGGTGGCGGTGGTTTAAGTGCTGTATTTACCACGTGCTCGGCGGTGAAGGAAAACATCGTGAGGAAACCTGTATATCTGAGAAATAATAAAAATATAATTTCGAGGATATGTTCTAAACCAACCTCGCCAACCCGAGCTAGAGCAGCGTGGCGGGCTCTTCCCGGCTCCTAAACCCTTTCTGTTACTAGTATTTGAGAAGGAGGCCTTTGCCCAGCAGTGGGCACTTACAGGCTGTTAATTTACTTTTTCTTTTTCATTTAACAATAAGAGAATAATGAAATACTCTTTCCGCAAGTGGTGACAAACTTATAAGAAAATAAACAAAATATCAGCTAGCGCATATTTACATTTCTTACACCGAGCGATTTCTATTCATTTCAATAATTTCAAAACTTTTTTTGTTTTTAGATGTTGGTGCGGACTGAGCAAGACGGCCCATGGTTCAACCACCACCGCCGCGGCGCCGGGCGAGGCGTGGGTGCCGGCGAGGCACACGCAGTCGGCACCGACCGACGCATATGGCACCGTCGAGTTTCAAGGTGGTCCCCATCCCACGAAAGCTCAAGTAGGCGCCTCTGCTTTACATATAATAAACAAATAAGCTCTCACCATCGTAAACCCATTTGAGGTGATCAGAGAGTATTTACGTAATTTCAATCCACTTTTCCCGTAGCTGGAACTACGTGACAGGTGGTGAGCGTGCCTCAAAGTTTCCACCAACAATGCATTAAACAAGTTTCTAATAATTAATTAGATTCGGGACTCCCGAATCCCCTTGCTACTCGGCTGTCTTTGATTAGCACAAGCAACAAACTGATAAAAAATAAGTGTAAAATTAAATTAAGTAGCAATATTTTAATTTGAGACAATATTTCAAAAAAATCTAATATTTGAGAAATCTTTGAAGCCGAGAAGGGTACGACAGGACCTTAATTGGGCCGGCACCGGTGATACTACCCAGGTCACTCGCATACTATGAAATAAAAGCGAGCACGCCGACCACTGGGCTACCACGGCTCTAAGTACACTATACCTAACTGCTAGCTAACCTAGCTGCACACCTTCTGAGCTAAAATTCCAGCCGATGTCCATACTTCTACTACACACAAATTATTGATGTATTGCTATTGCTACGACAGCCGATAGTCGAGTGGTTAAAGGATTTGTCTATATCTATCTATTTGTCTAAGTCTATATCTATCCGAATCCGGAGACTCGAGTTCGCTTCCCTATGTGGATAGCTCCCTATTTGGAGTTTTTTTTAAATTACGTACAATTTGTATGGATGATGGCAACAGACAATCCACCTGCCACTTTATACCAAATATGCTGGGATGAAAAGTGGGTTGAAGAATGTGTTAAACCTCTGATCACCCCAGTATTGGGAATACGGTCTGAGAGCTTTTTTTCTTATTGTAATTGTCTCGCATCACTGTCTTAGTTTTGTATTACATCGGACAGGAAGAGGCGAAACGTCTAAATGCTTCTGTGTATAAGCCAATAGCTTTCGGCAGCTTTATATATCCTGTATGGCTGCAATTTTGGTTGCGAACCGGGGGATTGAAATTGATCACAAGTACGAATGTAGTACATGATCACATTGAATCATTACTCATAGCGGTCTCATTGAAAGAGAACAACAATGTGTCTGTTACGAATGGGAAAAGTGAATTCATCTTATATGATATGGCTTTGTATACTAATTACCTCACTAGAGGTAGTAATATAGACGACGAGAAACATTATATTCATTTCTTAAGCACATATTAGGCATAACAACTTACTAATCATCAATATGTAGTACAAAAAGCCTGAAGACTGCTGGCGAAAGAAAAAAAAATTTTTAGCCTTAGCATTGCTACAGCATTATGCTGAGTCGGGCACCGTTTTGTTGCTGAAACCCAATAAAATATTATTATTATTATAATTTTTTGTTACGTTAATTAAGTTTACTTGAGTTGTGGCAATGAATAAAGTACTTTCTTTCTTTCAATATCGTAATTTTAGCCTACAAAAGGTCTACTGCTCTGCTCGAGTTTACAAAGCAGACGCTTAATACCTATATGTGGATTATCATCGTAGAGTTTTAGTTTCTTAAGTGACGATACTGTTACATCTACCGTACTGCATATTTCTCTTACAGTATGTCCGTTTATCCCACGACACCCGTCCCGACCTGATCGTGCAATTGTTGACGAGAGAATGGGCTTTGGATAGACCAAAACTGCTCATCACCATCCAAGGTGGCAAAGCCAATTTCGATTTGCAACCCAAATTGAAGAAAGTACTTAGGAAAGGCTTGCTGAAGGCCGCAAAGACGACCGGCGCTTGGATATTTACCGGAGGGACAAACACTGGTAAGGAAGCTAAGAAGTTCGATGTTAAAAATTATTTAGTAATAAAAAAAATTTATGACTCTACGAATATAGAATAGGTACTAGCGGTTGCCCGTGGTTTAGTCTGAGTGGTCAAAACTTTTGTCCCAAGAGAACTCATATTTTTTTTGTTGTTATCAAAATCCATGAAATAGCTTTTAAGTTAAATCCGATATATCATATACATCGTTTCGTTCAAGTACAAGATTCGCGTGAAACCTGAATTCTATCCTCGCAATTTTAAATTATAATTTACCTCTCTACACACACTACACGGATGGTGAGGAAGTTTGTGTTAATGAGAAATAAAAATTATTTGAAGAGACTTAAAGTCCGCGAAAAAAGATTTGGATACTAGAACATACACGCTGTAACCGGTAATTTGCTTTCTTAGGTGTAACTCGTCAAGTCGGTGACGCCTTACAACTGGAGCGATCACAGCGCGCTGGCAGAGTGGTCAGCATCGGCATTGCACCCTGGGGTATCGTGGAAGGTGCTCACGAGCTTATAGGAAGGGGCCGTGATGTGCCCTACCACGCCATTGCATCTCCCAGGTAAACAATAGTTCTTCTTGTTTAAAGTAATGGTGAGAAGAAAATGACAGGTACGCCATCTGCAAGACTTATTTTAAGAAAAACTTTAATATTTAATACTCTCTCAAGGTGTCAGGGGCTCGCTTTAGTTTCATTAGAGCGCAAGTTACTTGTGTTCGATCCCCGTTGCCGGAACAACGAAAATTGTGCATCGGGCGGCGATGAAGGAAAACATCGCGAGGCAACTTGCATCCAGGAAAAATAATAAAAAGAATATTATTACGAGGACATGTGAAGTACGCCAACCCGCACTGGAGTAGCGTGGCGGGCCCTTCCCGGCTCCTAAACCCTCTCTGATACTCGTATTTGAGAAGGAGGCCTTTGCTCAGCAGTGGACACTAACACGCTGGCTCTTTTTCTTTATGCTTTACGCACTATTGTGTCGTTGGCTTGGATACTAAGGCGGCGACAAAGTCACCAGCTGTCGCTTTGTCTCAAATAAGCTCTGGTGAAGAGTAGGGTGGAAGGATTAAAATTGTCTAGAACTCTGTCTGCCACACTACTGGGGTGCCAGTATTGGAGTTGTGAATGATATTTTTTTTTATTTTGACGAGGACGACGGATATAGCTGAAATATTTCATAATTCAATTTTGAAAGCTTTTAACCCATTTTTATGCTTTCCTATTTAACGCGTAAAGTAATCTCCAGTTCAAGGAAATGGTTGTGAGGTCCTTCGAGAATAATATTTACATTTAATAAAGGGCTATTAAAAAAGGAAACGGGTATTAATGTCCTCATTGAAAATTCATATATACGCTCAATAACATACGTGGTAGAGCCAAGCGGCGGCTTCTGCTGCTGCTCTAATGGGCCGCCACTACCGGGTTGGAACCACGGCCTCCCAGAATGCCAAGGTTATGTAGGGGCATCTTGTACTTCTGCAGATGCAGATGTACGTGGGCGACGGCAATCACTTACCATCAGGTGAACCGATTGCTCTTTTACCGCCTTTCCAATAAAAAAAAACGCTAGCCCGTCTTTCGGCTGAAACGTGCGCATGAAACGTAAATGTTCTCTTTACTTTTTTATATATTTTTACTACTTACACTACTACTACTTATGAACACTCACGCCTGTCACCTGTAGATCGTGGTGGGTAGTGGGCCTTGGCGCCGGACTTGCTCCCGAACGTTGCCATGAGGTTTTCAAGGCGAAAATCTTAAGTCACCAGTTATATCTAGGTGGCCGATTTTTACCTAGAGGAGTAAAAACCACACGGAACGGATAAATAATTCTACAGCAACAAAAAGTGGAACCTTTCTGACTTTTGATTTAGACATTCCTATTAAAAGGCAATAACTTTACAAGTCTACACACTAATCTCCTGCTATTACTTTCTGATGACACTACGAGCTTAAAGATATTTTTTTATAAAAAATACATTTTAAAATATACTTTAACTTTTTATACATTCAGTAATTAAGGCAGTAGTAGTATAAATACCAAGTTTCAAAATAATCGCATCATTATTCATTGACCTATCGTTGATTAAACATGTAAAGAGAAAAAATCTGGAAGACAACCTGTAACACAACATCTTTAAGCAAAGCTTAGACACGTTTGAAGACGTTGTGGAAATTGTAGAAAAACTTTAAAAAAAATTGTTTGTAGATGGCGTGTTTAATGATCGTTTAAAAATACAACCATTTTTAATATTTTATAAGAGGGCTGCCGAGATGGCCTATACCACACAAAAAGCAGCGATGCATAATTTGTTGCCGCGAGCATTTGGACCTTTGTAGCGGGAACAAAGATAAAGTTTTCGTATTATTACTGGAGATGAAACTTGGGTTCATCATTATGAACTTGGATATAAGCAAGACTCAACTGCAATAGAACAAAAAAATACATACGACGTCTCAAGAAGTTCAAGATGTTCCAATCGGCCGGAAAACGAATGACCACGGTTTTTTGGAATTCAAGGGCAATCTTTTTGATTGTTTACAAAGTTAAAGGTGATTCCAGAACAAGAGAATAATACGCTGGAATAATTGAAATTTTGGAAAGTGCTGTGAGGAATAAAAGACAAAGGATATTGAGCAATGACGTGCTTTTTGCATGAAACGGCGCCCGCACACATGGCCCATGTTGCAATGGCTGCTGTACAAAGAATGTGCTTTGAAATTTCAGAACACCCACTCTAAAGCACAGATATATTGCCCCTAGCGAGGTTAATTTATTTCAAAAAATAATAAAAAAGAGCTTCGGACATACTATGCGAGTGACGGAAAGGTAAGAGCACAATTTTTGCCTATTTTAAGGAGACAGGCAAATTGTATTTTTTCGTCGACGCAAGCATTTTATTTAGCCGATCTTAAATTTATGAAGAGTCTTAGGAGACTGTTACTCGTATGTACATGTATATAGGATTGTGTATTATTACAACACGAAAAGAAATCAGTCGACCTAAATAATAATACTCTATTTCTGTACAAATAATTCCTTTTGAAATAATGAAGTAAGTGAAACGAAAAATCTGAGTCGATTTAAATGTGTAAAAAAATGTATTTGTACAAATGTTTTCAATTAAAACGACCTAGTTCAAGTCTTTGATTTTTCATTATTTTACTTCAGGCCACAAGCGTTTTATTCAATAATGAACACAGTTTTTTCATATTCAGCAATAAATTTAAAGATATGAATAAAGTGAAAAGGGTAATTTCATTGGATTTAACTTTAAAGTTTTTGCCGTGTGGTTGGGCCCCTAGTGCTTTGTTTTAACTGGTGGTATACTCTTACTCTGCCTAAGTCTTAGTCATCTGGGTAGGTACACTCTCTTACTCTTACCCATTTCTACTGCCAAACAGCAGCGCTAAAAAAACGACTGTTGTGTTTCGGATTGAAAGGTACAGTGATCGCATGTGTGACCTTCTTCGATTGAGGTCCTATGTCGAAGAATAAAGGTTTTTATTTAGATTTCTTTGAATTGAATACGAAAGAAAGCGCAGGGTTTGGCAGAGGTTGGTTCAAATATATTTAGTTTTTTACGAAGGACCAACTGGAATGTCGTCCTTCACCGCAACAGCTGCGCAGCTGTCATCTACTGCTTCCCGGCGATATTGTCAGGAATTTATGACGATTAACGTGCACGTACGGTGTCCAAAAGTTCGCGGACACACTGGTCTATATCAAGATACGTTACACACAATTCCCGCTGCGATGTTGAATTGTTTGACAAAATATACAGACTGCCATTTTGGCGAGTCCAAGTATTATTTAAAGATATTTGGAAAAAACCTATTGCGATAAGAAATACGCTTAACTCCGAAGTAAAGAAATATATTTTTGAATTTTTGTCTGTTTCTTCAGGCATCACGCAAAAAATACTGAACCGATATTGATGCGTTTTTACCTTTTGAAGGTTTATAGATCACCTTATAAACTGCAACACTTTTCATTGACCATTAATGGATTCTCACTCAAAAACTTCTGGAACAATTTGGAAAAAGGTTTACACTGTTCCTACGACTGTTTACATGCTTAACATGTTTATAAAACAACAAAACAACATTTTAAATAACTGACGCCGTACTGAATGATTATATGCCAGTTAATAAATTAAAATAATCCATTCAACGTACATTACACTGTAAATTAAGCCTGAAACCGGAACTAGGTTCAAGAATGATACATATACATAGATAGACTGGTATTAAAAAAACTTTAGCCTTTAGTGTCTGATAAACTAAGTTTTTTTTTCTTTTTTCCACTGCTTCATGGACATGTTGGACACAAAAGGCGGTATGTCATGCATGAAAGATTTGCCTTTACTCGCTATGCTGGCCAAGCGTGTTGTTGAGCGCAGTGCCGGCGTCCTCCAACATTAATTAAATAGCCAAGAATATAAAAGAGTAATGACCAAATTACATTTTCACTCAGAAAAGTATGTTGTCAACTGTTAGTTAACGAGATTACCCCGACTCCCACGTAACTGTTTAAAAAATCGAATTTTTTTTATTAACCCTTTTATTGTAGAGAGACTTTAATTATTTTAGAAGGTATTATTTTTAACTTAAATCTGGTATAAAAAAATGGTGCTCAAGTAAATGAACGCGAGGAGTCTGGATGACCAATGCTGAGTAATGGTCTTGTGATGGAATGATTTGGAGAATTATTCTATTTGTGATGATAAAGCAAAGAGCAATAACATGTATATCTTAATCGTTATCATAGACATTATTATCATAATTAGTCCGCAAAAGACACAAGAATATAAGATTTGCACATACCACCATCGTCACTACGCTGGGTAGGTGGGCTGGTGAGCGCAGTTCTCCTCATAGAGAATCAGTGAGATTTCTGTTGACCATTATTGAGATGGACTTTGGAAAAAGTTGCTATATTCCCCCTACACTACACCCCTTTTGCCTTATTAGTCAAATAGTGGGAAATATGTAACAATAGTTGTAAACTCCTTATTTTTTTTTATTATAAATGTTTAAAACTACAAGTGATCATAGTCGTATCTGATCATGACGTAATAAACAAACGATAAACAATTTAAACATAAAATAAATGTTACGAATAATCAAAAACATGAACAAACATAAAAAACGGACAATTTCTTAACACAATGAAAATATCTACAAAGAACCTTCCAATCCGTTATTTTATTACTCCGCGCGAAGTGTTCATAAAAGGAAACATCTTGGAAGTGAAAAGTAGACATAAAGAAGCAACAAGTTGTAAAAAAAGGTCGTAAGATTGGCACGCCGTCCAAGGGTCTTGAAGGGTCGGCCAATTTATCAATGATGAAAAAATATTAAAATATTGTTGCAAAACTTAGGTGCAATTTATTTTCAAAGTTGAGATCATTATGGTAATTTATATCTCTGTATTGCAATCTGCTACCTTCTTTTTCCCAAGGCGAAAAGCAAAATGTTGACTAAGTAAAGCCTGAGACATGTGGCAGCGAAATCTAAATTGTTGAGACAGGTCATTGTCTAGTACTGAGATAGGGAAGCGCCAGTCAAACGTTTACGGCACATCTTCCTGTAGCCAGAGTTGTTCTAAATGTTCCACAATCGTCACAAAAGAAAGAGGGACTGTGTCATAGCAATAGAAGTGGGGCCAACCTGATGGTAAGTGATCACCGACGCCCACGAACATCCACAACACCAGAGGAGCTACAGATGCGCTGCCGACCTTTAAGGAAGGAATAAGCTCTTTTCTTGAAGGTCCCTAAGTCGTAACTATTCGGAAATACTGCTGGCGACAGCTGATTCCACAAAGTCGAAGTGCGTGGCAGAAAACCTCGATTAAAACGCACTGTGGTGGAATGCCAACCATCTAGGTGGTATCGATGGAACTTCGAATTCAGTCGCGATGTACGATGGTGAAACTCAGCAGCTGGGATCAATCCGAACAGTTCCTCAGAACATTCCCCGTGGAAAATTTTGTAAAAAATGCAAAGAGAAGCAACATCTCTTCGCAAGGCCAAAGGATCAAGCGTTGAACAACAAGCGTAAAATTACATAAAATTATTATGAAATAATCTGATGTTGCCAGTTTATGCGTATATCTTATTATATTTAAGCATATGTAGCAATATATTAGTCCATGATGGTAAATCACAAAGAGGTTACATAGTTTCTTTCGTCTGTTTCTTCTCCGCCAGCGAAACCTCATAACGAAATGGTGGCAGATTGTAAAAAAATAATAAGAATTGACATTTTACAAACGGAATTATCTTTTTTAAGTCGAAAGAATTTTCAGTCATCCGAATTTTTATTGTTTCTGCTAAGTTTAAACCAAAAGACAAAGGTGTGCTAGACGAAGAAGTCAGAATTTTAGATCTAATCTAACTAGATCTCTGACTCTCAAATGACATTACTTCGCGCAGTCACCATACAACGTCTACAATGATGATGATGCCCTCCTTACTGATTTTCACTACGGCAACAACTTCCTAATACCTTCGGTAGCAATCAACTGCCCAGGAGATAATTATTTATTCAAACTTTATTTAAATATCTTTAAATAAAAGTATTACAAAGGGGGGACTTAATGCCTTTTGGCATTCTCTGCCAGTCTACCCGGGGATACATGCAAACGGAATAAATACATATAAACAAATATGAATACATATAAATAAAATTATTAATATACATATATACATACATTCATCATACACAATATTATTATAATTGCAATGACCGATGATATCAATTCCACTAAGTGGGAACGAATGTCTTGAAGAGGTGTTCACGTACCAGTCTCTTGAACGATAACTTGCTGGACACTTTCCTAATGTCTTCAGGCAAGGAATTCTAGAGTAGTGCAGCCTGAACAGTAAAGGAGTTGCCAACAAGGAGATATTATAGCCGCAAGTGAACGCGCAAACACAGCCACTGTTCTTTACCATCCCGCATCCGATGTAAAACGTATACCCGAAAACCAATGACTTTCTTGAAAGATTATCTTCAGCTGGGATTCGAGCCCGTGGCCCATATCTTAGCGGTATTATGTAACAAGTCATATAGATTTAGCAAGTTAATAGCATATGTTTTATTCCCTAGATCGAAGTTGGCTGTCCTGAACAATCGCCATGCGTACTTCTTGCTCGTAGACAACGGCTCGGTGGGACGCTACGGCGCCGAAATCGTGCTGCGGAGAAAGTTGGAGAAGTACATCGCTGCACAGAAACTACACCCCTGTAAGTATTTATTGTGCTACTAGCGGATGCCCGCGGCTTCGCTGGCGCTGTCACACATTTTAAGACAAAAGGTGTATCCTATTGCATGACAATGGTATTCGTTCAGTCCTTTAAGGGTGATTAACATACAAACTTTAACATTTGCAATAATATGTAGCATAAAAAAGAGTCTATAGCATTTCTGGAAACATAAGAAACTTAAAAAAAACCTTTCATAATTCGTGACATTACTTATGAATTAGATCCGTTCAAACGTACATACATAGGATAAAGTACATATGGAAAAGTAAAGAAGTATAGATATCGAGAGCGATACTAATATTAGAGACGAGTAATATTTTTTTTAACCGATTGACGATAATGAACATTGAAACGAAAGCTTCTTAATAGTAGAACAATTTTCAGAGTTACAACAACAAAAACCCCTGTAGTTTCGAGATTACTCTCACATACAAACTAATTTTATTTTAGACACCTACCTAAGTAATAGTGAAATACCAGTGACTAATCACGAAATCACAGTAACTATAAGCCCTACAAACTTGAAATTTAATAGGTAGCACAACAACCTAACAGGGATGCAGGCATGCGCTACAAAAGGATGTTAAAACCTCCCTCCGTAAAGTGGTCCAGTGGGATTTGAAGTATGAAAGTCCAATGTATTTAAAGACAGTCATTAACATGGCTTTTATTTTAATATTTTTAAACAATAAAGTACATGTATGAGCGCTTTTTGAAAAACAACCCTTACCTGATCTCTTATATATATAATAATACCAATAAATATTTTTTTTTATTTATTGGTATTATTATCTTGAGATTTGTTTTCGAATATAAAATAAATTAGCATATTACGAACTCCACATGTAAAAAGATGCATATAGCAAGTGAATTTGTCGTTATTAATTTGTGCAAATAATCCGTGGATAACTTACATATTACATACATTTAAAATATGAAAATGTAAATAAATAAATTACAACAAGTACAATGTAACTCTACTTATCTTTACAACATACCGAAAAAAACCTTTGCCATTAACCTGAGTCACGGGCAGAGAATGCCACAAGGCATTAAGTCCATTCATTGTAATCAATAGGTTAAGGTATAGAAAAATCAGATTAAATACATAAATAAATTTAATACTCTTTAAATATTTTTGTATAATTACATATAACGCAGTTATAGCACTATATAAACGTGAAGTTTAGTATTCAAATAAAATATGCCAATATAAATCACTTTTAATTTTGCAAAGTGCACTACCGAGCGGACAACTTGAACAGAATTAAAAAGAGAAAGATATTTTTCATAAGTGGAGTTCCGGTAAAGCACTACCGGTGAGATTGCTTCAGTAGAACATAAAACTTTACTTCAACGAATTGTATTCAATGACAGGGAATTCCTATTATTCATTTCCTTAATCGCCATCATCTTTAGGATTTTTATCAGCAACTGAGAGACAAACTATCTGACTATCCAGAAGCCCATATACACCTGCAAACAACTTCAATTCACTGTGTCATCTCTCACAGTCTGTAATTATACTTGCAATTAAACAGTGTTTGCACTGCTGATTAGTGGTGGAATTAGGTGAGAATGTGGTAGCTATACAGATTAAAAGAAAATAAGAAACCCTTCCACCTAGTGAACTGCTGAACATTTGGTTCTCTGAGGAACCGATGTAGCGGGTGATTATCTAAAGAGTTTTTACTCACAATTGTCAGTTATCAAACTGTGTCAGACACTTCGCACGTGTGACGCCTGTGGTGACAGTCCAGTGGGTTTGAAAATTATCTGCCAATTTTAAGATGGGTATTCGCCATCTTTTCGGCTAAGCTCTTTAATACCGGGAAACATACATTTAAAATGTAATTTAGGTTATTTTATAAAGTTTTAGAGACATCTAGAACGCAGCAGGCAATTTTAGTTGAATACAAATGTATGTGCTGTTGCTTAAAAGAGACTCCGATTTTATTAAATGTTTAAGACTGGAGTATAAACTTCTTAAAATAATTTCAAATATCTCTTATAATTTTATTTAATAAATGCTCATACTTATCATAAATTATTTTCACGTCTAATGAAGACCGGCCAATTTAATTAAATTCAGAATTTTCTCCACGTTTACTAGCGCTAATTAAAACTTATTCGTTAAAATATTTGAAGCTTTTAACAATTTTCTTAACGAAAATGTTAAATACGTAAGAACATGAAACTAAATTTAAACTAGAAGAATCTATTAAGTCTTCAAGTCTTCAAGTTAATTTTTATTTTCTCTTTATTTATTATCTTTCTCGTGAACTTGAATATTTCTATTGATAATGTTTCCGCTGATTCTGCAAGAAGTGTTGGTAAGTACACGACGTCGGTGTCCTTGTATTAGGCTATGCTTGGAAAATATGTATATTGGCTTAATTAGCTTTTGAAACAAGATTTATAGCACACTGATAGTGGCGGAAAGGGATGTTAGGAGGAATATCTCTCCTGGAAATGTCCTGCTCACCTGCATTTGGTGCACGCTGCTAGCCAACAAACGAGGTTTCGCCGAAAAAAAAATAATGAATATATTATATTTAATGGGGAAAGGAGGTCAACGAGCAAGCGGCTCACCTGATGCCACGTACATCTGTAATAACAGAGAAGTTGCAGGTGAGCTGAAGTGTGAAGAAGAATGAAGTGGGGAATAGGCAGAGAGTGGGCCTCCGGTTACCTCACTCACCGAACGAAACGCATACGCAAATGATGCCTCTACTTCACGCCGGTATTCTGCGAGATCGTTGTACTACCCGGTCTTGCCAGCCAGGCGTGGTGAGTACCTTCCCACTTCGAAAAGCCTATGTGCAGCAGTGGGCTTAAATAGGCTGCAATAGTAGCAGCAATGACGAAAAGCGTCTAACGTGCGCACAGTCAGTTACGACAACCTACTTACAATACTCCCATGTCCAGCAATAGATCGTTATCTAGCCCAGTGATTTTGATCGTGATGTAAATTAGCAGCCTGTAAGTGCCTACTGCTGGTCAAAGGCCTCCTTCTCAAATATCTGAGAGTTGGGAATGTGGTGGAGCTGGGAAAGCCCAGCCACGCTGCTCCAGTGTGGATTGGCTGGCTTCACATAAACTAGAAATACTTTTTTCTATTATTTCTCATACAGCACTTATGATGTACGTGTACGTGATGTACAACACGAAACTTCTCTAGATCAGCATATTAATAACCCCTAAGTCCAAGGCCTCTGCCAACGGAAGGATTTTCCATTATCGCTACGATTGGCAAGCGAATTGTCGACCACAATACCAGACTGGCACTATTGGGATGGTTAATTCACCGATTCTTTTGGCTGTTTATTTAGTCGAGTCTTACAACAACTATAGGAAAAAGAAGTGGTATGTTATCTTTTCCCGCCACATCACAGCATTCGCTACTATAGGTAAACAGTGTACATTTCTTTAATTTACAAGAATTTATACACTTTTTACTTCTTAAGAGCCGTTGTAGCCTAGTGGTCAGGGCGCTTTGTCCGGCTATGACCATTTACAGGCTGCAGTCTACCACCTCCCTTTAATATCGTTGAAGTGTGCGATGGCTACCTTCTCCGTCAGAGGAACCACATTCCGAAACGGTGGTAGATTTGAAAATTAATATGAATTGACATTTTTATCAAACGAAATTAGTGCTTCTACTCTTTCGTACCGTGTCTGGTGTCTACTGTGTGCTGGACGAAGTCCTCGTTCTCAAATATCTGAGAAGGGTTTTGGAGTCAGAAAGGGTGCGCCACGCTGCTCCAGTGCGGTTGGCACCCTTCAACACCGAGCATTCAAATTCAGCTCTTGCAACTGCTATGAACGATTTTAGTGGTGCCGGCACCGGGGATCGAACATAGGCCAATCGCGCTCTATGAAACCAAGGCTGGCGCGGCTCACATATATTTAGAAATATATTTTTTTTTTAGTTTTACAATTTTACACACTCAATTTAACGCAGCGGAATACTGCATGATACATCCTCGTATTATGAGACTACGTTTTACAAATGAAACACCCAAATCATGCAGCAATAGTCCGTTTCTTTGATTTATTACGTAGCCTGACATAAATACTGTTTCGTCTTCCACAGACACGCATTCGTCGACGCCGGTTGTGTGCCTGGTGATAGAAGGCGGTACGAACACAGTGCGCGCCGTATTGGAATACGTTACCGACACACCGCCTGTGCCGGTCGTGGTGTGCGATGGCAGCGGCAGAGCGGCAGACCTCATCGCCTTCGTCCACAAGTAACTGTTAAACAAAAAAACAAAACAGTACTTAATACGAGTATATAAGCTCTCAAAACCATATATTCAATAGTAGGGTAGTTTAGATATTTATTTTTAGACGTTTTAATCTACTTTTCATCATCATCATGATTTCCGCCTATCACAAGTCCACTGCTGAACATAGGCCTCTCCCAAAGATTGCTACACAGCTCAGTCCTGAGCCACCTGCATCCATCGACTTCCCGCAACACTGCGCAGGTCGTCACTCCGTCTTGTAGGGGGGTCGTCCCATACTGCGTTTGCCTGTACGTGGCTGCCACTCGAGAAGCTTTTTTCCCCAACGGTTGTTGGTTCTGCGAGCTATGTGGACAGCCCATTGCCTTTTCACCGGAGCTTATTTGCAACAACATGATGGTTGTCTTAGTATTAAGATTAACGATAAAAATCACAGAGGCCGAACTTGAGTATTATTCGGAGGCTATCGCTTCTAACAAAGTTTACAATTTCTATAATATTTCGTATTTTATTCTTAGATATGCATCCGAGACCGGGGAGCAGACGGTCCTGGAGTCAATGAAAGATTACCTCATCGGCACGATCCAGAAGACCTTTGAAGTCGGGTTACAGCAAGCGGAATGCCTCTATAGCGAACTGCTGCAATGTACAAGAAAAAAGAACTTAGTAAGTACACCAATATGATACGTATCTGCCTATCTGACGACCGCGTGGCCTGATCTATGTGTCCTTTGTTCAAATCGCAGCCGAATTCAATATTTGATTAAAAAGATTGTGTTATTTTCGTCTCGTATCTGACGCTGCATCAAACCCTTCCTCCGTTCGTATCGCATAAGCAGACCCGGTTTCCACGCTTAACATTATTAATAGCTTACTGATATGCCTAGTCATTTCCCCGCGGTAAACATATGAATCATAAAACGGATATTATCTTTCATCCTTGAAAAGCAGGGAAGTAATCAGAGAAAGATTTCCTGGTATGTTCCGGTAAAGGCTCTTTGCTGCTCGACGCACGTTCTATTTTTAAGTTCCCTATGTATGTTTGCTTAACTTTCTTCTTTTTAAGTAATTCCCCACTTTGGGATTTTACCTAAATGCCCAGATCTGAAAGTGTTATCTGTAAGGGAACTCGTAAAAGATGATTTAGAAAAAGCCTTAAAAATCTGATGGCAATCTTCAGCAACAAGATCCCTTGACGGATGCTCACTCTCTCTCCGTTCTGCCTCCTGGAGTTATGCCAAAAGTTTTTCTGTAGAGTTACTACTAAAAATGCCGTATGAATCTATTTTCGTGAGCCAAAATTGGTAAGACGTACGTACGAGCTCCGTTCATTCTTTTAGAAACACATTACACTCTCGTCCAAAGAACAATAATTTTGCTGTAACATATATCTAGATATGACACTGCTAAAGCTACTAACACAACTTTTTCTGTCTGGTCTCTTTGGTATTTTATTTAAAAAAAAACGCCTCGTCTATAAATAGTGAAGTTTTTTTATGTAGTGGCGGCGTAAAAAAATCTTCTATCTCATCCAATCCCGTGGTTATCGTGCTAAATCGAGTAAGGTAAATGACACGTGACGTAATTAAAAAAGCCTTCCAGGTTTTGTGTCCAGGTAAATCAAAATATTTAAAGATCCAAAAGTCATAATACCAATATACAATTGTTAAGTTAGAAGCACTCTTGAATATAATAGCGTTATTTGGTCACCGGGATATGCTGTGCATTGTAATAGATTAGAACATATTCTATAGAGATTCTTATATCAATTAGCCTATACGAACAACGAATGCAAAACATTGGACTCTTATAAAAGTAGATTAACATGTTATAATCTTAAACCCTTAAGTGTTCGACGCAAGATTTCGGACATCTTGTTTCTGTTCAAAAGTATACATGGTTTGGTGTTCTGTCATGACTTTTTAAAAATGATAGATTTGGTAATTCCACGTTCTGGTAGTCGTCTAAGTAATAGAAAAACTTTTAATTTGCCACTTTGTCGAACTAAAGTAAGACAGCTTTCTCCTTTCTATCGAATGTTATCATTGTATAATAGTAAGTTCATCTTTTGATATATTTAATGGTTCCTTGGCTTCGGCCAAAGTACTTAGTACTAAATTATTAAAATAGGAATCTAAGTTTATCTAAAATAATATTGTAAACGTTTCTTATTAGGCAAGCTGTGTTCACTGTATTAAGAATGAGCACTGTATGTATTTTAGTAAGTAATTTGTTATTAGACTGTAATTTATAAGTGTTACATTTCAGTGTGTGAACCGTATAAATAAAAAAAATCCTTCTTAATATTCAGCTGTAGACTATTTTCGAGCTATTACAGTAGAAAATAGATTAAGATGTCTGTTACAATTCAGTCTGCTCGCTTCCAAACAGTGCAAAGCGTTTCCGGAGTGTGATTGGCTTGAAGTTCTCTTCCAATATGCAAAGTGAAGTGAATTTTCTTTCATCTCAATTGACTCCAATGACAGACAGTAATTTCCTCAAAAGTTTCAACAAAAGCTGGCATGTCATTCTTGAAAGATTTGCCCATACTCAACACGATGGGCACGCAGTTTGCGTTTGAACGCGGTGGCGGTAACCTCGCACTCAACACGGTGCTCACAGGCCTGGAGAATTTTGTTCGACAAATTCTCGTCATAATCTATTTTGTGAGCCAACAGGGTGCAGATGAGGTTGACGTTTCGAGAAAAATTAGGCGTTTTAGCTTACAATCACCCTCCTTCCCTTTGTGCTTTTTTCCTAATTTAATTTAGCCCAATGACTCGCTGAAGGGATCACGTCATTTCACGGGCAGAGAAGTTCAATTCAATTCAGGGTTTAGCGAAACGCACCTAAGGCGAAAACAGGTCGGTTCTTTGAATAAATAAATGATTAGAAATGAAACTATTATTTACGCATTTTATCCCGTTTATTTTTGTTTTTATATTCCCGACGTTTCGATTGCTTTACAGCAGCCGTGGTCACGGGGGGACTGAGGCGTTAGACGTCCAGATGTCATGGTCAACTTGGGCTACCTTCAGCTTTTATTCATTGATTTTAGGTCCGATCTACTCAGAATGTGCTAGTTCTGCGTAAATACAAGAAATCATTAAATAAATGATATTTATTGTGAAACTAGTGCAAAAGTATATAACAATTTCGATTATCATCAAGTTTCACCAAGTGACAACAATCGCAAGTATGAATTATTGTTTTTATACATTGGAGTAAGAAACGAGCTAACAGTTCGCCTGTTAGTAATTGGCTACTGCAGCCCAGGGGCATCTGCGAACAACGTTACGTATCCGTTGTCACCACTGAGGACTAAGATGGAATGCGTCACATTATGCCTGTAATTATACTGGCTTTCTTTACCCTTAAAATTAGAACATAACCGTGGCTGCACTGCTGATTAACGGTAGAATGGGGATGTTGGCTACTCAGACGGCTTCTAGGCAGAAAATGAGTCCTACCACCTAATGTACGGTGTTATTTAACGGCCATCTCTTTGGTCATTTAAGGTACTAAACGTAAATCAGAAGTACTTAAGTTTAGTGCCATTTGTTCAAATCCCAGTGTTCTTAGACACGACACAAAATTAGACTACGTTTAATTCAAAAGCAATTAATATTTCGAATGTCACTTTACTCTGTGAAACGTGTCAACAGAAGGACAGCTTGCGAAATGACAGAACAGCTTGCGAAATGCGTAATGTTCCTATACTAAAAGAGTAATTCAGAGTCTCCAAGAATTCTCATTTCTATTTTGAAAAAGTACTAATAAAAACAATAGTTAATTTTTAAGTATATGTGTGTTTCAATATGTTACATGTGGTCAATGAATACCAACTACGGTTTACTTTGTCTACAGATCACTGTCTTCAGGATCCAGGAACGCGCTGAAGGCGGCGAAGTTCAAGAACTGGATCAGGTCATACTGACTGCTTTATTCCGGGCCCAACATCTTTCGCCCAGCGAACAGCTGTCTCTGGCCTTGACCTGGAATCGCGTGGACATCGCTAGGTCAGAGATCTTTGTGTACGGCCAGGAATGGCCAGCAGGTAAGCCGAAATTTTTATGGTTACTTATTTATTAAGCTACTTCAACCTGGTAAAAAGTTCGAACTTACATGACGAAATACTAATACTGTTTTCAATTGTTTTACTGTATAAAAATATAAAATAATCCATAAGTCTGGTTTTCAATATTTTTTAATTAACAATTCTATTATTCATTTTAACCATATTTCATTGTGGGTTAAATTTAAAATCTATAACGTCTGTAACATCAAAAGGCTTTTTATTGTTTATTTTAAAACGTGATCAAATACCGGTGGTTTTATGGGAACGCTTCCAGGTTTCATTGTTCCTTAAACTATTTTTATACGAATCCTTTGGGTATCATTATAGTTTTACCATTTGTTTACTAAGTAACATAATTTTGGACTTGGATTGGATTTTGGAATTTTTACGAGTAAACCGGTTTAAAAAATTTTGTTAATGGTAAAAGAGAGCCTAGATATGTCCAATAACATGGTAGAAGCCTCTCGTTTAGTTGGGTTAAGTAAAATAGGAGAATACCATTTTACTTCTACAGCTTAACCTCAGTTGCACAGTTAAGGCTCTGTGCACCAAATGATGGTGAAACATTTACGACGATTCGTTGAACACGCATATATAATAAAGTTTTAAAATGTATGAGTATATTGATTCTTTCTGAAACAAAAATTTTAAATAATATAGAAAAATGTAATGAATAATGACTATTTTAGTGATCAAACATTTTAATATAAACTATCTTGTGACTTGGCTAGCTAAGCTATAATTATTTGTTTTATTTGGTACATACAGTTGTATCGACAGTTTCTTTCGCCTGTTTCTTCTCCCTCAGAGGAGTTTCATCATGAAACGGTGGCAGATTTAAAAATAAAATAATAATAAGAATTGACACATCGAAAAACTAATCTATCTAATAATAAAAAATATCTCTCACGACTGTATAAAGGGATGGTCAGAGTTCTAGATATTATTTTAGTCCCTTCGGCCCACTTTTCTCCAGAGTTCTGTCTCTAGCTATAATAATTATATTTTGTTCTATAAATATTTTCTTCATAGGAGCACTGGATGAAGCCATGATGCAAGCTTTAGAGCACGATCGAATAGACTTCGTGAAGCTTCTTCTTGAGAACGGAGTATCCATGAGGAAGTTCTTGACGATACCACGCTTAGAAGAGCTGTACAATACAAAGAGCGGACCAAGTAATACACTAAGATACATACTGAGGGACGTCCGACCGCACTTGCCTAGAGGCTATGTGTACACTCTGCACGATATCGGGCTTGTTATAAACAAACTTATGGGAGGCGCATACAGGTACGTAATCCCACAGTGGTGGTTATTTGTCCTCGTTTTATTTTTTCATTGACTTTAGGGAAATGTACATACCAGCTTTTATCCAAATTTCATCCTTACCTGTTATCTATTATACATGGCTCTGGCGAAACCTTATCCAACCCATATCCAACAGACATGAGGAGTAGCATCAGCAACCCATACTGCATAACGTCGAGATTATAAGTTATAGATTATGAATTACGAACCTGTATATGATTAGTTTCTAGTTTATGTTTTTCATTACATATTATATAATAATACTTTTATGAAAGACAAACATTGTTAATGTTTTGTTTAAAATAACACATATTACCCGGCCACCCTAGAAGGAGTATAATGTTTGGAGGAGTATTATGTATGAATGTGCCTGCCTATTTCTTTGGTACCGCCAGTAGCCTTAACGCCTCGATGGACTTCAACATTTGAGATGTCGTAAGGATTGTCTTCATTGTGGAAGTAAAATGGGTTATAACATTTAAATATGGCGTCTGCAAGTCAAAAAAGAAAGAAGTAATGAAACATTTTACGCAATCGGGTTTTTTTTTAATAATTGATTTGCTACTTGTTTATATATTATTAATAAATAAAAGATAACGTAGTATTAACGTAATTAACGTATTTACTGAGACAATTTGTTTTATGGTAATAAACGCGTTTAAGCGGTACGTTTCCTTGTAAAAGTAATGTAAGAATTCAAGTGTTAGAGCACGGAGAAGGTACGTGTTTAAGCCAAATTTAATGTTAAAATCCACCAACAGTGATTAAACTGAGTACTCTCTTCCATGCATTTATAAAGGTGCTACTACACTCGGCGCAAGTTCCGTCCGATCTACGCGAAGGTGATGAACAAGAGCGTGAATGTCCATCGCAACAGTGCTTCGTTCACGAGGCACAACGCCGGCGGCCTCTCGCTCATCACCGGCTTCATGCCCGTTACCTCCGAGATGGCGCTCTTCAATTATCCATTCAATGAGTTACTCGTGAGTAATCTTGTTTTTTTAATCGAGTAAACGAGTTTTACAAATTTTATAATAAGTCCTGATTTTTATTACAGCGACATCTGACAACAAATAAAGACAATAGTTGATGACAATTTACACTGAATTTTTATGTATAATAATCATACTCACAATCTGGTTATGAGATAGTTTGATACTTTGAGTATAAAACTATCTCCCGGTTCCATCGCGAGACCAGTTTTTTTTTCAAATCTTGGAGAATTAAAAGTGGGTGAAAATGGCCTTCCAAGATTTCGTTACTAACTTTTAGGCAGTTGAATTAGCTTCCATTACAACATAAACAAAATAATTATAGTAGCATTTCAGATGCTCTTTGTTAAAGTTATTTGTACATTCAGATGTGGGCAGTATTAACGAAGCGGCACCAAATGGCGCTTCTAATGTGGACACATGGCGAAGAGGCCTTGGCCAAGTCTTTGGTCGCGTGCAAACTGTATAAGGCAATGGCACATGAAGCAGCTGAGGATGATATGGAGACTGAAGTCTATGAGGAGTTAAGGCACTATGGAAAGGAGTTTGAAACTAAAGGTGAACTTTAATTAGTCATTGATGGATTTAATCTGAGATTTTTTTAGATTCTATTCATTTGGATTAGTTCAGAACAGTCTTTATATTCTCGCATTTGATATGAATGCATAAATCATAAGATCATAAAATATCAAAGAAATATCCTAAAAGTATTATAAATAAATTCAACATTAAAATCCAACATTGCTAATGAACCAATTTTTACATATAAAAAAATTGTGTTATGGGACGCCTTGCAGAACAAAATTATTTTGTGAATTTTGGTAATTACAAATATTTATATTATTGTAACTTCATGCAGAAATTTCATCAGAAATCAGAAAATAAGTTAGGTAAAAAAATTGCCTGCTTCGGAATGTAAAAGTAGAAGTTTGAATTGCGTTTTTCACAACTTATTATCTAATTATTACCTTATAATACCTTAGTCTTAGAAACTCATATAGTATTGTCAAGGAACTATTTTAATTTTAATAAATATAGTATACTTAAATATAATAAATATATACAGGCTCAATTATTACAGTTTTAAAATATACATAACTGGAATGATTATGACGTACGTAGATACCACGTGCAGGTTAAAGCTGGAAAATTATAAAATAATTGTTGAAATGTCAATTTTTTTCACTATATTGTACACCTTATAATGTAGATATAGGTTTAGGTAACATTTCAAGAAACTTAAATAAAATTTTAAGTCCTCCAATTGAAAAGAACAAATAATCCGAAACGGTGATGAGCACCAGCCCCTACAATGATTTGTAAATCGTATTTAGTAATTTTAATAAAAAAACTTAAGCTTATCTCTGGCATTTCCTCATAGCGCTGGAATTGCTGGACTATTGTTACCGCCAAGACGACGACCAAGCGCAGCAGCTGCTGACGTGCGAACTTCAAAACTGGTCCGGACAGACTTGTCTAAGTCTCGCAGTCGCCGCTAACCATCGCGCCCTACTCGCACACCCTTGCTCCCAAATCATCCTCGCTGATCTCTGGATGGGAGGGTTGAGGACAAGAAAAAACACCAACCTAAAGGTGATTTTTTAAAGTATCATTTTCAAGTTCTATTATTCTTTTTTTTTTGTTCACCTTATTAATGCACAGACCTGTCGTCATAGGCACGTCGTTGTAGAGGTAATGTTAGAGATTAACTTTTAACGTTATCGAACGCAATAAGCGGTTACGAGATATAGATGTCTATGTGTCAATGAGCTTTAACGACAGAGACGCATGCGTTGCATTTCAAGGCGACGACTATTCAATCTAAACTTTTATCCTTTACGTGGGCTCGGAGACCAATTCTCGGTGGAAGAGTTTTTCAAATTGCTTGAAAGCTTATTGTAATATCACAGACATAGTTAGTCAACTTTTACTGTCGATTTGTTAGACTAATGGAACCAAAACGAAAACTGGCGGTCTCCTATATTGAATGTAACTTTCCAATCACTGTACATATTCACGAGCTCTTGCTACATAATGCACTATCAATATTAGACATCACAACTTAAATATATAGAATTAAAAAAAATATTTCAAAGACACAAGTCCTTTGCTTTTCGAGATTGCGCCAAAAAAACCTAACCTAAACTTATTGTGACGGTATGAAAATTATGAAACTTGTAAATCGAATAGTCGACGTCATTGATCCTTTCGATTAGCTAAACGTAGCATGTAACGCTTTAAGTCAAAGTGAATTAGCATCGATCGAGCAGCGTTTCCTTTGCCACATCGCCTTGTCGTCATGTCTGAAGGTAATTCTGAGCCTGGTGTGTCCGCTGTACATACTTCAACTGGAGTTCAAGTCGAAGGAGGAACTTCAACTGATGCCGCAAACGGAAGAGGAGCATATGGAGAACGAGAGTATGGAAGACGATAGAAGCACCAAGGACCCGAACGATGCCGAGGTAAAGTTTTGTGTTTAGTTGCTTCCCATTTGGCTTTAACACACAAATCAACTCCGGGAGACGTTTACTAACACTTCACTTTTTTTCTCTTTACATTCATTATATTATGCTTCATTGTCAAGTCAATGCATAACATCTCTTACTAGTTCAAATTGTAAATCATTTTTACAGATTAACCTTATTTTTAAACCTGGTACTATGATCTCAATCATTCCCATTGCATTGATTTATTCGATATTAGTTAGGAGTAAAATTTTATAGTTTTAGTAGTACTTTGTTAATACTGTTCATGTACACTTAAGACAATGGAGTTTATGTATTTACTATGTATGCCATACGAGGAAGTTGTTATAATTAATTTTGTACAAAAAATTGTGTTTAATAAGATGAGCTTATTGTATGTCAGAGGTCAGAGTAAAAATACGTTGTTACATATATAGGTTGGCGTTGCGAAACGGCGCACGCTTTCTATCAAGACGATTATCCCTCCGGGGCAACAGACTAAACCCACGAAGGTAGACGACCGCTGAATTACTTCAGCCCTTAACAGTCTCGTTTTCGATGTGATACGAACACAAAACTGCACCATTGAAACAGCTTTTACTGTTGGTTTCCATTGAACGTCAATTAAACTGCGTCGTGTCTGTCAAAACATTATCGTTATGCCCACAGTTTTTATAATTTACGTAATTTTCTCAACATCTTTATTTTAATATCTATTTATATAAATGTCCACAGTTGGATAAATTTAAATATTTATGATAATTTTAATAAATTAAAGTAAAATCATACTGATAAAAGCAAGCCTTGTCTCCAGTTCTGCAATAATTTCCCTGCATCATGTCACTCGAGCTCGCTTTTGTTCAGCAGTCAATGCAACTTCCTAACTTGCAAGTGATCGACGATGAAACTTTAAGAGACGATTTGTAAAATTTTTTTACATCTTAGATGTTATCGTCCTTTATTAAAATCACCAGAACACTTCCGCCAACATCTTTCAAGTAAAAAAAAAATCTGGTTTAATTTTAGAAAACAATCTTATAATTGTTGCACAAAAAGGTACACGGCCCGTCTGCTGACTAATGTATTCTTAGAATCAATTTCTTTAAACCTTCTTTAAAATCATTTAACGTCCCTCCACGAAAGTGTTCACGTTCGAAACTCTCTTTTGCAAGAACTTCAACTTTTCCTAGTAGTTCCCTTGTCATTCAATTATCAAAAAATTGTACTTAATGTTATTTTTGATTTTGACTACATTTTTGATTTACGCTTCTATGTTAACTACTTATTGATATTTCTAAAAATCAGTCACCGACTCCCACAGAAAAGTTGTGTTCGTATGCACACAACGCAACATAATGTGTGTAACTGCAATGCGATTCGCATATGACATATTCTATCAATTAGTCTTAGGTAAAATTTTTATAAATTCTTTTTAGTTACATTTACGTCAACTATCAGTTTGTGTCTCACGATCATTTTTACATATAAAAAAACCTTTGTATTGATGGATATTTTTAATTGATGGAAATTAATTTGCTTTTCTTTAATACAAAAAGGTGATGCATAAACGGATTTAACATGTTGCTCAAAAGTAATTTCGTATTTATTATATTGTTGGTCATGGGCTTAGCTTGCTTCATGTTTAGTGTTCAGTGCTGCTTAAATTTAATATCTAAAATTATAAAAGCGTTAAGAAGTAGTAATACTATTGGCTTGTGTGATACTAAAGACTTCACATTTACTGTTTTTAATTTTAATTTACTTATTCACCGAACAATTAACATAATTGTATACTACACTACGAATATCTGGCTTTCTTATAATAACTTATCTAACTTTGAGCTTTGAGGCTTGTTTAATCTCATAGCACTTGCCTTTTTTATTGTTTCAATTATATGTCTATTCTCTCTTCTTTTTCCCACCATATGAACATTTTGTGGTAACGTGTTTGCGATTTTGTCTGGACTCAAGCAGGCGTTGATTGGCTCAGGAGCCGAATGCGAAACCCGTGTCGATCAGAATGGAAAAGTTGGTAAAATAGGATGGGAGCCATCGTATAGGGAGTTGCCGGAGTACCATGCGCCCGAAGATAAAAGAATGAGGCCACTGCGTCTGAGAAAGAAGATATATGAATTCTTCACAGCGCCTATAACGAAATTTTGGGCCGATTCAGTAAGTATATTTTAATAAACGCCAATTTTATCTGTAATTTCCCACAATGAGTCTTTAATGTAGGAACTCTACTTTTAAAGATGAAAAGTGTGGTGAAACTTGATCGGAACTATCTGTTGACCATAAGTAAAAGTAAAGCAGCAGCCTGTAATTGCCCACTGCTGAGCAAAGGCCTCCTTCTCAAATACGAGTATCAGAGAGGGTTTGGGAGCCGGGAAGGGCCCGCCACGCTGCTCCAGCGCGAGTTGGCGGGCTTCTCATATCCTCGAAATAATGTTTTTATTATTTCTCAGACATGCAGGTTTCCTCGCGAAGTTTTCCTTCATCGCTGAGCACGTGGTAAATACAGCACTTAAAATTGCTATTTACAACTTCAGTGGTGCCGGCACCAGGTATCGAACCCAGGTCGCTCGCGCTGTATGAAACTAAACTGAGCGCCCTTACCACTCGGCTACCACGGCTGTAACCGTGTAAACCATACATAAAGTAAAAAAGTATATAAATATATATATCTTCTCTATTTGAAAAATATAGATATTTTAAGTTTTTCTGTTCAAGGTAATTTCTTCGCAATTAATATATTGACATACTTAATTTTTTGAAACCTGGCTGACGGGTTCAGACCTGGGTTTCTTAATATAAAAATAAACCAGAGCGGCCACGTTATGTCGTTTATTGATGAGGGTATGCCATTATTTCAAAGTAAAGTTCGTGTCATTAACAAGGAATATAAAAACAAAGTTTCCGAACACAAAGTTTATGCCGTTAGTGAAACGACTGCGCTAACGAGCTATTATTTCTTCCATACGTCATTCCTTTACAACACAATTTGTACTGTTTGCTTCTGTTACTATGTTATTAGTACTTTTATTTTGGTATCATAAACTATTTTACATGCTGATTATTGGTGACGCGTGTTCAGTACAGTCATGATTACAAGTTATTAGGAAAAAAATAATACTTATTATTATAACAGTCTTTTTTTTTTACTAAACATGATGTGTGTAGGCGTGTTTATGAAGGAATATTGATATACTGACAAATATTGATGTTTATATCATGTGTATATACACGAGTAACACATAGTAACCTCCAATTTTATTGTTTGAATCACTGTGAACTTCACACGGTAGTATTATAATGATTTCATAATACAGAAAGATGTAGATACGCTGCTAGCGCATCGAAAATGAAGCGCAATAAAGACTACAATTGTTCCCTCTTGCCACAGTCGCTTTCGGATAAGTAGGCGATATACACGTGCTTCCCAGTTCCGGCTAACCATGTTTAGATTTCGTTTCATAGCTTCCAATGCCCTCATGGGTTATACGTAAATGAACTTATTCTACGTAATGTGATTAAACATTTTCTTACGATTTATTTTCTTTTTTTTTTAATTTTGTGTCTTGTGATATGTACGTTATATAGATATGGATCTGAGTAACATCAGTCATCTGCTAGTTCATACAGGAAAGGTTTTTTTTTATTATACGTAGATACGTACTCCTATCCTATAAAAATTTTATTTGTTACAGATTGCCTATATTCTGTTCCTTCTGATGTTCACGTATACAGTATTAGTGAAGATGAACTTGACGCCGTCTTGGCCGGAGATTTACTCTATATGTTATATATTAACGTTCTTATGTGAGAAGATAAGAGAAATTATTACGTCCGAACCAGTTGCTATTAGGTAAGTCCACCGCAGCCAGTATCTTTCTCAAACATGTATTAAAGATCGATGTGCGCTTAGATCGTTAACATTCTAGACTCTAAGTATTTTTCATTCCAGTCTTACTTATAATCAGGGTTCGGCAGAGATTCCAGGAATTCAGGCAATCCAGAATTAAATTCTTTCTCAGATGGAGCACCTAATTTAAGAATATTAGATTATATAAATATAGATGTAGGAGTGTGTATAATATATTTATATACAGTGTCAAAACGTGACTGAAATCTTAATCTATTCGTCGTCTTCCGTGGTACTCATTGATTTCATAAGGGTATTGCAATTCAGAGGGTAGCACTGGGCAGTCAGAAAAGGATGCTATAATTCCTCTTTTAATCTATGGTCTTTGCTTGGAACTGATTGAAACCATTAACCACTGCTTCTTACCAGTTTCATTTGTTAAAACTCGTTTAGTCCTCGCCGAAACCTGTCCTGGAAAATTATAATAAAACTATTTCATCTGATAAAATTGGATGTTTATTTCACATTACATACATTCTTTATTCCTTAGACATAAGTTCAGTGTGTGGGCCTGGAATATGTGGAACATTTACGACGCGGGTTTCATTATATTTTTCCTCGTCGGCTTGACTCTACGACTGAGGGCTAGCTCTATGGACGTCGGCAGGGTTATATACTGCGTCGACATCATTTATTGGTACTTAAGGATACTCAATATTTTGGGTGTCAATAAATATTTGGGTAAGTGTTCTTTTGGATGTGCTTTTAAGAATTTTAAACATGTTACAAACTTCTCGGTTATTGTTCCGTTCAGTGGAACAATGTGGCATACTCTTAAGGAAGCTCATGTTATCTGTTAATGCTTGTTTTAAAATATTACTCAAAACTAATTGCTACGTTTTAAGTTCCAAAAATAGTAGCAGACTCTCAAATAATTCCTTATACAGACCTTGGTTATCGCAAATTTCTCCTTCCATACCCATGGTCAGATATGAGTGTTTGCGATACCTCGTTTTCGACCTTTAATAATAAAACATAACGCCACCTGCTATCTTACAGTATAAGCACCACAGGCCAAAAGGCGTAGTGTCAATGGCAAATCGATTTTTACGGTCTGATTATGGTTCTGATGTTTTAAATTTTTAGGTCCATTGGTCACTATGATGGGTAAAATGGTGAAGAATATGATATACTTCGTGGTGCTATTGTTAGTTGTACTTATGTCTTTCGGTGTGGCGCGGCAGGCGATACTTTACCCGGATAAGGAAGCCAGTTTATATTTGATAAGAGAAGTAAGTACATTTACGAAATTATAGAAAATTCCAGAATAAGCTTAGAACTCGTCATTAGGTTTTAACTTTAAATTCAGTTCATGAGTCAATTATTTTAAATCCCTGTTATATGATATTGTTTAACTTCTATGCTACGCACAAGACCATTTTGATACCAGTTAAAAATATTGCCATATTTTATAACTTGTCAATCTGAATTGTATGTTACAGTGCTATAATTTGTAACACTTGTAACACTTTACTTACTTTCCCTTACCTTCGACTATCCAACGTATGTCAGAAAATCACGGTCTCATACAATATCAGAGACATATAAGATGTGTAAAGTGAGTTTTTTTAGTATTGCGATACGGTTTGCATCGGATGGGACTCGAAACCAGGATCCACAACTAGCAAGGAGGCACTTATACTACTTGTAGTAGTATAAGTGCATGCTGAAAATCAAGTTTCAGTTATTTCATGCGTATCTTATGCGTACGTTGTATATTTTATGAAACCGGGTCAAATATCTATAATGTTCCTTTCGTACTCTATACTAGCGAGTATATATTTAAAATCATTGTTAGAAATGTCGAACATTTGCGAGAAAATTATAAACTCAATAGTCAATTTCACTTTTTCTATTGTTTACTTGGTAAAGTGTAACTATGTATATCTATGTTTAGCTCTACAAATAAATGAAATTTACTTAATAAACGTACATATTTTAAACCAAAAAATAAAACAGGAATCGTATCGTGTCTATTCATATGTCGTGTCGTCACGCATCCTTTAAACTAACCACATCATACGGTTCAAAATTATGTAACTTTCCATACTAACCAAATACTTGCAGGTATTCTTCCAACCCTACTTCATGCTTTACGGTGAAGTATTCGCCGAACAAATGGCGCCTCCGTGTGGTCTTCCTGGCCTTGAGAAATGCCGGGTTGGACACTGGGTGCCTCCGGTCGTAATGAGCGTGTACCTCCTCATCGCCAACATTTTACTTGTCAACCTGCTCATAGCCGTTTTCAATAACATCTTCATTGAAGTCAACGGAGTGTCGCATCAGGTTTGCGACTAGAAATGAACGATTATGTAGTCTCGATGTTGCTTTTTATTGAAGCACCAGTTTCATAGCTTGCGTTGTGTACGTGAAAAGGAACACTAACTTTTATTTATTCACATTTTCCTATTGTTTATCGTCGCCCTGCTACGTCGTGTAATAAAATGATCGTCACTGGCCTGTTGCGAGATTTGATTACGATTAAGTAGTTTCGTTTTATTTAGTATTATGGTAACTTATTTGTAGATTGTATTTGTCCTGTATACCATTATAGTCGTCAATTAGAACTTTATCATTAGGTCACTTTCTATTTATAAAAATTTATCTGTTAGCAGTACTTAAAGGTTGTGGAGTTCGGTAGTATTAGTAACTTATTTTTATTCGGTTTATTTTCATTTTTACTTGTGTTTTTAAAATGTAATTGTCCATTTTAAGTGACAATTTGTAGTTGAATTTTATTTTTACCAACATAATTCTTTGTAGATTTTCTTCCAACCTTACTTCATGTTGTATGGCGAAGTTTTTGCTACGGACATCGACCCGGTATGCGGTCTGGATATTTCGGATAAGAAATGTGTCACCGGACGTTGGATCACGCCGATCGCGATGACCATCTACCTGCTCGTGGCCAACATTTTGCTCATAAACCTCCTCATTGCCGTGTTTAATAATATATTTAACGAAGTCAATGAAGTCTCGCATCAGGTTTTCTTTTTGTTTTATTTTATTTGCTCTTTCTTTTCCGAAATTGTTTACATAACGTCTATATGTTTTAAATTATTTAATTTACCGTTACCTACTTTCGTTTAAATCTCATTATATTTAAAAATGTATATAATACAATTATTAAAAATCAACTACGGAATTGGCATTTCCGAAACGAAAGTAGTAATAGGAATAATTATTTATCACTAGTTTTTTACTATAACGCGAATAACGTTAGAATCGACAATGGGGCTACAGAAATTTTAAATACTATGTTTATCACAACTACATACTATACGTAGTATGACTTCATTTTTTCTATTATTATTTTTTTATTATTATTATTATTATTTGCTATTTAAGGACTAAAACGTTGCCTGGCGCTGGCACTGGACCTGTTAATTTTGTAATAATCGACTAATGAAATCTTCTTGGATAATCGATAACAATAAATCCGCTTTCGCAATTAATACTCCTTTTTACCCTTTCTTTTGCAAAAAGTTTCTTAAGTTAACACTTATAGCTAGCTAGCTTCCGTCGGCATGTTTTTTTGAAACTGAATATATTGATGAACGATGGGAGCTTTTTGTGCTTTTAAATCTATAATGGCTTTTTGATTCAAGAAATTAATGTTTATTAATTGTCTAGCTTAAAATAGTAAATAGTAACCCACCGCTTTCGCAAGTAACAATTAATGTTAAATGTTTAGAGTTAAAATTTATTTTACAATTTGTTTAAGTTATAGATTAGTGAAAAACATAATTTTTATATATCTCAAGTCAAATGCAATTTTTTAAATCCAAATGAATACCTTTATTGCTATAGTAAATTTTATAAAGCTTTCCAAGTAATAATTTAGATTTCAAAAGTAATGATCGATTTTAAACTTTCAGTTTACTTACGGCGTACTGTTTTATAATAAACACGTTGTAATAACAATTTTCAGGTGTGGATGTTCCAAAGATTCACGGTGGTTATGGAATACGAACAGAAGCCTGTACTGCCACCCCCTCTTATTATATTCTGCCACATTTATGCAACGTGCAAATGGGTGACGAGAAATGTTTCACACAAACGCTTCCAATATGACAACGGTCTGAAATTATTCTTAGAGAAAGAGGATATGGAGAGGCTTTACGACTTTGAGGAAGAATGTGTCGAAGGGTATTTTAGGGAACAAGTAAGTGGATTTGTATTTAAACTTTAAGGCTTTTAAGTTTGAATAATTATGTATTGTAAAAAAAACTAAGGAAATATTTGTGTGAAACGAATATAAATAACATTAGGTAACTTAGCGCTCCCAAAACTTGAAAGCGACTGATGGCCTAAAATGGATAGTTAGCAGAAGTTTTGTAATACATTATTTAAAAAAATACGAATTTCAACGAAGCTATATCAGCTTTTTCTTTAAATATCAACCTCAATACCGTATGCTACATTTAGCTAGCTCACATAATGCTATTGTGCTGTATGACAATTCTTGGAAAATCCATTCGAAAACTCCGAACCCTGGTCCCACTGATTAATGGCGGGGAACAGCATTACTCAGATCAGGGTGCCGGCATTATTGTCTAATTTCGTATTACATATTTACATATTATCGAATTTGTATTTTCTTATAAATAATTCTTAATTATAATTGACTAATACAATTTATATATTTTTTTGAAGGAAGTTAAATTGTCAAATTCAATAGAAGAAAGAGTAAGAAATACAACAGACAGGGTAGAGAATATTACAACGAAAATGGAAGACTTGAACCAGAAAGCCAATTGTCAAATTCAGTCCGTACAGGTGAGATTGGATCGTTTAAATTGAAATTTTCTTTTCTCATTTTTACTTTTATCTAAATAATAACATGAACTATTTAATGTTCAAAACTCAATATTTGTTCTTCAACGAATGCTATATAAAATAAAGATGTAACATAACACAATAATATTACAACAGAAAAAGCAATGTTTTTAGCATACTTGTTGAACTTAGTATATGTTATACCTTTTTTAGAGTGTGGAATTCAGGCTTAGGAAGCTTGAAGACGTTGCGGAACAAACAATGAATCATCTAGCAGTTATACATCGATTTATGGCAACTCATCCGTCATTGGTGAATCGAGGGTCGACAGACACGTTGGGCCCACCACCGCCAAGTTTTCAAGCCGGCACCTCCAGGCTTCGAACCGCCAGCGATAGATCAGAGGTCAGAATGATATGCTCAGTAGCGTGATTTGTTTTTATTATTATTATAATATTATCCCTTGTTAACACTAGAGAGAATCAGAAGAATATTTTATACACGAAATAATTTTACTGTTGCCAATCTTCATGCCAAGTGTAGCTATGGAGATTTAATGTTTGAGACTGGATATATGCGTGAAAGAAAATAAAGTCGTAAACCGTCATGAGAAGTTCAATGTATACCTTTCCTATTTTTTAATAATTTTATATATGAAAGTATGTCACAATAATGTTAATATAATACTCACATTCGGAATGTATAAGTTTTCATAAATTAGATCCATATTTGTCTTCCATTTTTGTTAAATCACCTCGCTGTAGTTGTCAACCCTACCGAGCTTGTTGATTTTATCCGCGCATACAATTTATTTGTATTGCTTCCAGCTGTAGGTGTTGTTATGCAACTCCTTGTTATTGTGGTGTCCATTGATCATGTGAGAATACATATAAACAAAATAAAAGTGGAGAAAATGTTCACAATTATTTTTTTACTGTTCAGAATTTTTAAGAGAAACATCAATGATTAGTGTATTTTTATCAGTAAATCGCGATTAATTTAGCATTCATCTCGACGAGCACATCTGTTTTGAGGTATTTAAAGTCCAAACGGCTACACAGAAAGGACTATTCTTTAACAAACTTTATTCAAATTATACTATTCAAATACCTTAAAGACGTTCTTAATCAAGTCACTTAATATCTCCATCGCTATTTTGTACTAACCCCAACCGCACACACCCATATTCACGCCTGTATTGTACTGACGTCACTGCTAATGGTGACGCAGGTGCTGTCGGACAGCGACACAGGCGCGGCTCGTTTCACCGTCCGCCCCGTGCAGGAGGAGGACGAGCAAGACTCACAACCCTCGGACGTAAGCTCTCCTATAACATTATATTACCGTTTCACCGCCCAAACCTGCCCACGGTTTCTTGTTTGACCTGATATAGATAGCTAAACACATAACGAAGTACAGTATTTACATTGAAATTTACAAATTATAAAGTAAACAATAAAAAATCATTAATAATGGGAAAAGTCTAAGCATTTACTGCAATTCTTCTTTGAAATTATTATACCTCGCTGTCAATTATTTTAACTGCTACTATAATATCAAAACTAAATTATTCGAAATTTAATACAGGATTACGTTATGATTATAACAATATTTATGATCTAGTCATGTACTATTACCATCCAGGTGTTACAACAATAGAATTTATATTGTTTTAACACCTTAAGAATGATAAAAATCCTCTACTGGGCATTACCAGAATCTCTAATTTGTCATCAGATTCTACGTTATTAACACTTGTGATAAAAACGGAATTGCTAAAATTTAGTAATCTAAACGTTTAGTGAGTAGACAAGAGACCAGGTATAATAAATCATTAAGTTATTTGAGTGTGAAAAAATATTTGCACGTCTGGGTGGTGAAACTTAACTGACATATGGGCCGATGTCAATTGGATAATAGGCATATTACTATAATATTAATAAGTAAATGTGAATGATAATACAAACAGTAGCGATAACAAAATTACTGAGCTTAGTGTCGCGTGAGGCAGCACCACAATCCTGACGAGAGCTGAATATTTTAAGAAATTCCCATCTCAAATTGTCCATATCGAAATCATCTAATATTAGAACATACAATAATGATGCTTTTTTTATTTACTTAATTTTGCATATTCTTGATCATTTGTGATAGTTACACATAAATATGCATCATGATAATTAATACACGGAAAACGAACATATGACATTGGCGTCTAAGACCATGGAATCCATTGTTCAGCTTTCGATGTGAATGTGTAATTGTTTTTTTCTTTTATCAAGTGTTACCAGTTCTAAAGCTAATCCATAATTTTTACGTGCTTCTTGTATCATCAGCGTAACATCATTGTACATAATGAGACCCGTTGTAATGTCTGTATGTGTCCCTGCTTTACAAATAGATCTCATTTTTGTTGAGTAAACACTTTTTAACAAAATCTTCAAATCTTAAAAGGTATTAAAGATTTACACGAACAAAATTAATCGTTAGCTTAACGTGAATTATTCCTTATTTTCATCAAAATTAATTCAGATCTTATTGTAAATCAATTATCAATCAGTATGAATAGCCAATTAAACAAATATATCATTACCAGGATGAGCTACCCCAATCAGGACCAGAAGCAGTGGTAGAAAAGGAACCAGAGGCGGACTCTGAATCAACATCATCTGGTGGTAGTGTAGCTGGCCCAGATGTCACAGTTATTAGACAAACAGTTCCCGCCACACCCGCCCGCCAGAGATCGTCCGATAGCAATAGAACGGAGCCCAGCGAAGAAAAGAAAGGTAGGGTAGCGATGAAAACTCCTAAGACCGTAAATCACGTTAATTGTCAGTGTATTAGAAAATTATATGTAAAACGCGCTAAAAACTAAGTAAAACAAACTTAATAAATTTTATGATTCATTACTGTTACAAACAAAGACAGAATATCCATTTACATTCAATGTAAAATTAAGATAAAATTATTTTTACTTCCTGTGGGCTGTTAAGCGATTTTATGACTAACAGAATTAAAGAATTGCGCTAGTCTGGCCACAGGTGTCATAGAGAACTACTAATGGCAGATATGTTTGACACCTTTACATACCGACGACGATGTCATCAATGTAGCCAATATCGATGATGTGCCGACAACCTGTTGTATTGTGATACTTTAAAAACATTGTCGAAGCAATTCTTGATTTGAAATGAATGGAGGCAGGGATCACAATTTTCCATTAGCCGAATGGCCTATAACAAACCAACGTCTTGACTCTTAGTGAGATGTGACGGGAGGGATTTAGGTCCCGGAGATTGTCAATAGATTACAATAGTTACGACATCCTCGGATAAAGTAATGTCAATGAATTTGAAGTATTGGCACCACTGCCTCCCTCTCTTTTATTGGACTCAAGACGAAATTCAGTTGCTTTCTCGTTGTTTTATAAGAGAGCAACATAGTCATATGGCTTATGTTTTACCGTACCAGGTGCATCCACAACCGACGACGCCTTCTTACCGGAAGTACGGGAGATTCCATCAAATGCTCACTGTCTTCGTCCACGAACCACTTCGGCCGGAACCCGTCGCACAGCAAACACGAGACGGTAAGCTGTACAATTTTTGTTTATTCACTTTAATAAAGTAAACGACAGAATTTGCACAAATTCATAGAACAGTTGTTTTTTTTTTCAAATAGTTATTGGTTGCTCATATTAATCATTTTTTTTTTACTTGGCGATTATCAGATAGTGATACAGTAGGAATATACTGTACAGATACACACTGACTTTGCTAAATATTTATTCAGTTTACTCCCGTATCGTATAAAACACTATACAATAAAATAAGCGTTAAAGTATGAAGTTGCCGTTTTAATGGAGTGGCCACTTTCAATTATAATTAAACCCGCATGGTCCAACAATCTTTTTTTACACAATAACTAACTTTCCAAATTCAAAAATGTAACCTCAAAAGTGTATTTTCGAATAAGAGTTCGAACTCTCAAAAACCAGGCACTAAGGAAAAAAATGAATTGAAAGTAATGGTGAAACCCGATCCCTTTCAAACAAGGAATTAGCGTCATGGTTAAACGTTAACCTACCCACAATATTGTCTCATTTGCACCAAATTAGTAAAAAGAAAACCTCAAGAAATGGGTGCCTCTGACTTAACTGATGTGCATAGAGGAGCACGCGTTGAAGCTCGCCTTGCTTTGATGAGGAGGTACAGAAATGGAGGGATTTTGTACAGAATTGTGACGTGTGTAGAAAAGGGGATTCTCTGTCATAATCTCAAGCGGGAAACGCAATGGCTGAACCCAGGTCATATACCGGAAGAATGCCCTAAAGCGAAGCACTGAACACTTGGTCACTTCAAGGTGTAATTCTCTATAGCTTTTGAGATTCGGTGTATCAATAACAGCACATGTATTATTTTATATTCGAACAATGATCTGGAAACCGTCAGAGAAACAACACCGATTCGACAATCGATCTACGTCATTATTGTTCCATGATAACGCAAGAACACACACGGCTGAAACTTTGTGATGAGTTATCATACAAGGAAAATATTATATCAACTAATCAAAATCTTATTAGGGAACAATTGTAAAAAATATTAGTGTAAAATGTAATTTGAGTAACCACAAAATAATGGCTAAGAAATCACGAATAAAGGCTAACCTACAGTCGGAAACCATAAGTCATCCCCCGTGCTCGCCAGACCTAGCCCCGACCGATTATCATTTTTCCGCAATTTGGACAATTTTATGTTTTTAGGTAGAGGTACAAAATGCCTTCATGTGCATAGACATAGAGTCTAGATCCCTAGAGCTCTATCGCAAAGGCATAAATGATCTTCTCTTGAGATGGAAGAAGAGTACAGATAAGGGTAAATACGTGGAATAAAAAAATATATTTTTTTGTTAGCATAAAAGGTATTTGAATTCTCCAATATAAAACCGCAATTTCATACGTTAACCCTACATATTATATTATTATAACAAATAACATAGGGACGAAAATATGCGACAAAAATTTGGATATTACGTTTCATATTATATTCGTTTAAGCATGACGTCACTCATAATATATATATTCTATTTTTCATTGATTATGAATTGGCAAAAGTATTATAATAACATCAAAAATTTTCATTACCATAATTGTTTTTAATTTAATTTTTTGTTACTTTCTGGCATCGGTTAGGAGACGGTTGTGGAAACAGTAAGTTAAATAGAGTCAATTGGAGATCCGCTTAGCTTGTATATTTGGCAATGTACGAGTAGCTAGATGTAGCATTATGTATCAATGTTATCACGTTTTGTAATTTACAGCTCCTATACACGCTTCAATGAAAAAATAATCTCTAACATACCGCAACACTTTTAATTTCTCACAAATGCATTTATTATATGTTTATTAATTCTGTATTACTTTGGTTTCTGGCAGTTATTTGCGTTAAGTTATTTGGCGCATTTCTGTCATATTTGTTGTCATGTTCTAAGTATATTAAATTATAATTACATTATTAACGACTGATATTTAGAATTTGCATTTAATAACTAAGTATAAACAAAATAAAAATGATAAACGTTTCATAATTGTTTTTGGATTGGTTAGTCTTCTTGTTTACACTTTATCCATTCAACTTCTTTTACTGACTGCAACGGCACTTCTACTTACCACAGTGTTCGTTATTCACACATCTTTATATTTAGAAACTAAACGCACAACCATTTTTTTCATAACAAATTGTTCTTCATAAATATTTCAGAATTCTCAAATAAAACATACACGGAGATATTTTGACATGAATGAACTACATGTTTCAAACTGTTTAATTTTTTGTAAAACAAAACTTTGTCTGCAATAATATTATATAAAAACGTATAAAAATATAAATGATCCAAAGTTGATAGAACCTTGTACCATCAAAATTGTCGTTCGATTTATTGAAACTGCGAGAATAAAGTGTTTTGCCTCTTTTATCCAGTCACAGCGAACTTTGGTTTATTTAAACCAATAATAAAAATCATATTATAATTTAGAAAACATAGTCAAAATTCTAACACTGAACTGTGACCCCAGACGGTCGGAAGGTGGCAACGACTGCGGAATGGCTGGTCACCATTCAGTCCAACACTTGGCTCCTCGAAGGCAACACAGCCAGACGCACTCGGAGCCCGACAACTCCGCGGTCGATGCTTGTTCACTGCATAATTCAGTAACAGGTATGCACTTTTTTATATTGATCACATAATTAAAACGGTGTTTACGATGACTGTTTATAAAAACTTTCAGTTTCTTATCCGTAAGGGATCGGCTATTAAAAAAAATATCTCTCTATATCGTTGTTTGTTAGTTCACATTACGTGGAAACGGCAGGCCGATTTCAATGAAGTTACTTTTGATTACGTTGATTATATTCACACCAAAAAACATAGTTATGTATTATTACGGGTGGGTTGATGAGGTTGGGTTTTGTAAATCCAAATTTACAGCTCGAGCTCTGCGCACTATGTTGTACCATATAAAGCGCGGATCTTGATGTTTGATTACCAAACCCACTATATATATACATATACTAGATCGATTGCGAAGAATTGCGTAGGAGTTATGAGGCGTCTGGTATAACAATCGATAAAATCTAATCGTGATGATTACAGTTACTATAGGCCCAAGCACAGCACAAGACTGCTTAAAAGCCGATGGAAAAGTACTTAGATTTGTTTTACTTAGATTATGCTCAGTTTCGTCTAGAAACTGAACCAGGAAGTAGAATATAGTAGGTCATCGCACATTTTATGTGATTGCCATAGTAAAATCTGTTTCAATGATATTTTTAATTCATCTTCTGTTTCTTTCATTCAATTTCAAATCTAAACAATTTCTTATTCATAGGACGTCAGTCGGGCTGGGAGGCTACTGGTGGTGCTGGGGGCGTTTCTTCAGGCCGCACGAGGGTCGGGGGGGCTCCGCGCTCACTGCTGTTGGCCATGCATGAATACACCAGCATTACCGATGAGCTGGAAACCGTGTACGGATTGTTCTCGCCGCCGCATACTCCAAGGTATAGTTAATTTCGTTTTCGTTATGATTTTTCACACAGTCGAAATGTAGTATTATTCCTTTATTTAGGAGACATGTTTTTTTATGTAAGAAAACGATCACATTATATTTACATATAGTTTATGTATTCTTATTTTCTTTTAATTTCTTTCCATCTTCGAGCCGTTACTTGTTTTCGGTTTGAGTATTTTGCTTACATTTACGGTATTATTTCATATTTCTGTGGAGATTTGTGAAAGTCTTGGAAATCATCCAAATCTGTGTAGATTGTAAACATTTTGTTTAAAAGATTAGTCTAATTCTTCAATAACCGATTTACTGGTAGCACCAGTATTTTTATGCATAATTACTAATAATTTTTTTATTTTAGTGTTGTGGAAATTATAAAAATGGTTTCTGTTATGTTTTATTAAAAAACATACTTTTCCGGACCCTTACTTTTAATTAAAGGCTAGAACGCGCACATGCCTATCTTATAAGAACATTAGTTTTTTGCATTGCCTTCTGACAACACGTCTTTAATTTAGACATTTAGGTGAAATTTATAATATATTTAACAAGAGCGTGTACCGGCGACAATTCCATCCCTGTAATTTTTTTAAACTGACTTCATATTGAAAATGATAGAAAGAAGTGACATTGATATTCGACATTTTTGAACCCATTTTGATGTTTTTTTTTTAATTCAAAAAGTTTTACATGCATTGTAGAAACGTATAGATTTTGTGAAGATCTGAACATGCACTTTGATACTTAAAATTAATTTGCCGGTGAGGTGGGATTAAATTTAATACGATTCAGATTCATATACAATATTGACTCAACAATCGAATGCTGTTATTTCATGTATTAATGTCATTTTCGTATGTGATCAGTTGATCACTCACAGTTGTGAGACGCTAAACGTTGTTATTAAGATGTTAATAACAGATCAGGCCAAAATGACTCTTTTGCCAGGAGCGTCTGGTATCGAATGCCACAAGGCACTACTACCAGCTTCATCATCAGTTAACCAATTCGTAAGGCTTAGTCGACAGCAAACTGAATTAAAGTTTGCTGTCAACAAAATCTTAAATCAATTTGTTATCGACGAATGTAACGTTAAATTGGCAGAATATTAAATCCCACACAATTAGGTTTGCTGACATAAACCTTTCCTTCAAGGACACCTATAGCATCACGTCTCCTGTCTCCCGCTAGAGCGGCGTCTCCATCACATCGTAGACGTCACGCCAGCGAGATGTCCAACCCAGAGTTTGCACTTTTCATGGAGAAGGAGCATCTCAGAGGGGCTGAGGAAGATGATTACATTATCATGGAGAATCTAATACAACGCCGGTGAGTAAAGTTGCTGACTTTCCTTTAGCACATTTTGTCAAAATATTAAGGACCAGGAAAAAGGTTCAAATGTTGAAGCTACTATTAAAAACTAAATATTTCGTTAGTTAGGATTATTATAGTCAAATAACTTCCTTTTTTATTTGAACGTGTTTATAATGTTACTTGAATAAATTATAAAATGTATACATAAATGTTTCACTTTTAATTTTTCAATTTATTTGCACAAACTATCTGTTATTCACAAAGTAATACATACATACATAGAGAGTTACATTCCAACACGCCTCAGAAGCTAGATAAGCGTAGTCCAAGAGATTGAAGCGGTTGCATGGTATACAAACAACTAAGGCGTACGGAATAAACGCCAGAAATCGCTTAAAAAATATTATCGCGAGAAATGAAAGATTCCCGCATTTCGAATTAAAGTTTTGTTATCAACTAAGCCGAAAGACTTTAATAAATATATAGTTCCTTCACAGAAACAATTATGTTTTACAATTTCTAACAGAACTTATGGCTAAACTAGGTTTATACACAGTAAGACAGACAGATGGACAAGATTTTGTCATATATGCGTGCGAGTGAACAGATCCCAGAGGTCTTGTACTTCGCGCTACTGCAGTTAAATGTAAACAATAGTGTCATTCAACTATAGCATAGCAATGGAGTCTGTCCTGGGCAGATTCGAGGAGGAGGAGGGCGGCGAGGGCGAGGGGGGCGGGGTGAGCATCAGCGTATGCGTGAACGCGAGCGACCAGCCGCAGGTGGCGAAGAACTCGCAGATGCTCACTGTCGCCGACCGACGCCTGACGCTACAGAGGTACGATTGAAACATAGACCGTGCGCTAAAGAATTAACACATCGCTCCGACAACGCTTGTCAAAGCCATGTGTTTGACATTTGACTGGCTACTGAAGGCCCCATAATATTGGCGGCGGACACTCTTTTTTTTTTATGGGAAAGCCGGCAAACGAGCAATCGGTTCACTTGATGGTAAGTGATTACCGTCACCCATGTATATTACAACACCAGGGGCGCTCCAGTTGCGTTGCCGGCCTTTAAGGGTATTTGGGAGATAAGATAGAGGATAAGTAGGGGGATGGGGAGGGGTAGTGGGCCTCCGGTTACCTCACTCACCGAACGAAACGCAGAAGCACAAGATGCCTCTACTTCACGCCAGTATTCTGGGAGGCCGTGGCATTAACCCGGTCGAGCCAGCCATTCGAGCAGCAGCTAAAGCTGCCGCTTGGCTCTACCACGTTAAACTCTCAAACAATAAAGTTTATTTTACAGATACGTTGTTACACCTGCAGACTAAGATGGAACGCCTCACAACCTGTCATTACACTGGCTCTCTGTACCTGTGAAACCGGAACACAGTAGTAGTTGCAGTGCCTATTGGCAGAAATGGGGAGTGGCACCGAGTGGTCAGGGCGCTCACTTTAATTATCATAGAGTGCGAGAGCCCTAGGTTCGATCCCCGGCGCCGCCACCACTAAAATTTTTAATAGCTATTTTAAGTGCTGTATTTACCATGTGCTCGGTGGTGAAGTAAAGCATCGTGAGGAAACCTGCATGTCTGTGAAGTAATAAAAATATTATTTCGAGGACATGTGAAGCCCGGCAACTCGCATTGGAGCAGCGTGGCAGGCCAGGCTGCTAAACCCTCTCAGATATTTGAGAAGGAAATCTTTGGCCAGCTGTGAGCACCTACAGGCTGCTACTTTGCTTTTTACTTACCTAGCTCCTGTCCATTCGGTTCTTAAGCAGATAAATGTCAAAAATTTGTTGTCGATCTCTCTCAAAGTAGCACTCTCTTTTTCTGCCATGCACAACTCTTAGACTAAAGACCACAGCATTAAAAGTGCAGCAGTGAGCATTACGCGATTACATTAACTTATAATTAAATTGGAATTATTCTTACTTCGAAGAAATTACGCTAGAAGTAGATTTGTTTTTTGATCAACTAAATTATAACGATGTCTTTTTTTTGTTTTTTATTTATTGAAATTAAAGTCACACAGCACTTAGATAAAAATTATATAGATTAGGTAAAATACAACTTAATGCCAATAATGGACTTCATTATTTATAATTAAAAGAACTTGATAACATGTACAGTTACAGGTGATTATTACTAAGTAACGAACAAAGCAAGCGACATTATACATTTTAGAATAAATATAAATAATATTAAAACAAAAAAGACACATTTTTAGAAAGACTTAAAAAAAAAGAAAAGAAATTGGAAAAAAAGGATATAACAAATCAGTAGGTTCTTATGTTATTTTGGCGATGAGGTTATTTGTTAATCATCATCATCATCATTTCAGCCGATCACAAGTCCACTGCTGAACATAGGCCTCCCCCAAATATTGCCACGGTGCTGAGCCACCTGCATCCATAGACTTCCCGCAACACTGCGCAGGTCGTCACTCCATCTTGTGGGGGGTCGTCCTACACTGCGTTTGCCTGTACGTGGCTGCCACTCGAGAACCTTTATTCCCCAACGGTTGTCAGTTCTGCGAGCTATGTGACCGGCCCATTGCCACTTCAGCTTGCTGATCTTAACGGCTATGTCGGTTGCCTTAGTTCTGCTGCGGATATCATCGTTGCAGACTCTATCACGCAGAGAAACACCGAGCATAGTCCTTTCCATAGCGCGCTGAGCAACTTTCAGCTTTCTCATACGGCTCATATTTGTTAATACCGACTCCATGATAGGCATTCTTTGCGGCGCGCGTCGGCGATCGACAGCCGGGAAGTGCCCTCGCCGCTACAGCCGCTCCTGGGCGAGGAGGCGTGCGGCGACGTGCTGCTGCCCGTGCCGAGGCAACCCTCAGGTACTGTCTATGAACTTTCCAATGTATTTGTTTGGTCTTACCAGTGATGCAGGGCGCTAGCTTTAGTTTAATTTTACGCGAGTGACCCGTCTTCGATCCCCGGTGACGGCACCACTAAAATTGTTAATATCAATTTTAAGTCATAAGTCGAAGTGAGTCGAAGGAAAATCGCCGTGAGGTAAGCGGCATGTCTGAGTTACTGAGAATAATACAATATTTCGTGGATTCGTGAAGTTCGCCAACGCGCACTGGAGCGCCCTCCCCGGCTCCATAGCACTCTGAAATATTTTAAAGAAGGCCTTTATACTTTACTTTACTATTGGAGCTGTTTAGTTGTGACTCGTCCGTATGATGTGTTGACGCGTCCGTCCGTCGCGGTGCGTGCTGGCCGCATCCGGTGTCACCCGCAACAACCGTCACGTCTCTTTTAACCCATTTATATAAAATATTTGTAAACTTTCGCGTGACATGCATTTATAATGGCTACGAAATTGTGTGATATTTCTGCTATTTACAAAATCATCCATTTAAACTTGCGAATGATGCCACCCAGACCCAATATTTAGTTAAATACAGTGTCCCCAGTTCCCAAAATCCCAGTGAAATATAATATTTTAGCAATATTGACATATGATTGTAAGGAATCTTACCTTACCTTCTAGAAATCAGGTAGGAATTAGGAATAGTTAAGGTGATCTGTTCAACCCTGCGTCGTTAATAAGGGTATTACAACCATGCATGTACAAAGGCACAATTAATCAGGGCCGATTATTATTTTTTTCTTATTAGGCGAGACAAACGCATCAAGCGACATTTCCCTCTCGCACATGATGAGCGAGAACCTCCCCCCACGGCCGTCGATAGTGCTGGACTCGTCCCAGCTGCCGCGGCAGCGCTCCGCCGAAAACCCACAGCCCCAGCCGCAGCCGCCGGGCCCCGCGCGACCAGAGACCATGTGCTAAGGTGAGATTTATCTCGTATCTGGTACGCATTCAGACATGAATCGCATATACAAACAGACTGGAACAATTATCTGCTACTAGTGGGACACAGGCCTCGCCAAGAAAACACCAGCACAAGCCAGCCCGACTTATATTTCTCGGAAGGGTTGGCCATACTCACCGCGCTGGGCGAGCGGGTGGGTGAGCGCAGTGCGGGTACCGAAGCACTAGGAATGCTGCTCACCCTGATCTGTTGGTTCGGTAAATTCGCCTGGGGAACCTCGCTCGTTGGCTAGAAGGGTAAATCGCGTGGGAGTGAGGATGGCAACTGCAAACAATTTTAATCAAAGGACCTCATGGCATCGTCTTGGCATTCAAGGCAAAACCGGTCGGTTAGTTATAAAAATAAATAAAACTTTTTTTTTTTGTGAAACTAGTATAAATAATAATTTTCAATATCCTGAACTTTCACTAAGTGACAATAATCGCAAGTATAAATTAAGTTATCAATCAAAGGAGATTACAGATGCGATAATACCTCTGAGAAATTATATGGAATGCCTTAGAGCCTGTAAGAAGAATGCCTCTTGATTTTTTCTTCACCTTCGGGAATGAGACAGGTGGGCAATAAAAATTAACAAATTTTAGTTATGCCGGCACCGGGATTTGAACCCAACCAGGGTAATATGAAACTCATGTCATATTAAATTTGTAGGGACCGCACGATCCCTGAACATTAAAAGGTTTATCTGAATGGTTATCGAATTTTAAATATTTATAGGCCACAGACCGCAGGCTGACCTTTGCTAATACAGCGGTAAGGCGTAATATAACATATGTGTTTGCCCTCATTTTTTGGGTTCGCGGGGAAACTCAAGTTACTGTAATTAATATTTTTGGTGCAGGTTGCCATCGGAGATACCGGAGAAGTTAAAACAAGATAATAGAGGCAGCCATCAACCAAATAATACATCAAGAGACTGCTCTACGGTTGCGTAGTAGGAATAAATATAGTGAAATAAAGATTAAGTAAAAACACCAAATAATTACTGCTAAATATTCGCTGTGTTTTAACAAACAAATAATATACATTATAGGGTATATGCATTTTAACGATGAATTTTTTCCTAAATTAAATTAAAAAAACACTTCTCTGTTACGCTAATGAGATGCACTCGATACGCTGTATGACTTTAATTGTGACACCTTTTTAAATTGATTAATATTTTTAAAGTGACGTCACTTATTTAAGCGTATCGTCTGCTGTATGTTTGTACGCCATATTTTATTTATTTTAATGCGGTTTTGGATTACTTTCTATTTCTCCGAATTACAAAAAATACGAAATTAAATAAGAAACTTGTAATGCGGAAGCTTCTTTGAAACGTCTATCTGTCCACTTCTATTTATTCAAAAATGGTTGGTCACAACTACACGGCCTGCCGCTAATATTGTAGAGAAATAGATAAACACATACAAATTTCCTACGAATCACGCTGTTCTATGTAACAATTAGTAAAAAAAAAACTATTTTAAACGCCTCTATTAAAAAAAAGGAACACCTCAATGTTACCTAATAAGGTTTTCTTTAATGTTTGTCCCCAACCGCTGTAGTTTCAAACCTAATCTGTAATAACAATTCGATCATCTTTTTCTCAGTACATACTTAAAATATTGTGTAGAAACGTAAAAATTCCACGACAATACATACAATATTACCACGACGTTAGTGCTCATATTGTATATTCATGTATATATGTGTGTTAGGTACATAGTTGTTTAAATAAAATCTAAATGAAGTTAGGATGTTCTGCCCGATTTTGACTACAGCGACAACTTCCGCCTACTATCAACGGGCAGTTGTCAACTGCGCAGGAGATATTAAAATGCCTTAACACAGAGGCACTCACTCGTCATTACCTTCCCATATCCGATGTCCGGGACACGGGACGAACACAACACAACCATATCCGAAAAACAATTTGTGATTTAGCACAAATATTGACTTCGGCTGGTATTCGAACCCAGGAAACCTGGGGCAGCAATCGGGTACGCTAACTACTAGGTCACGCAGTCGTAAAATGAAGTAGAACGTCTTCGTAACTTATGATACATATTTTAGGTTAGGATTATAGATTAATCAAATGTCATGTAATAACAATTCATCGTTTCAAAATAAAATAATAAAATAAAGTTTATCTGTTCACGTATAAGGTATTTATAGAATGGGAATCGTTTTAACATACATATCAAATCAGAGAAACGTTTACGAAATGAATCATAATAGCGCTACCATATAAAAGTTAAGTCTATAATCTGGACATATCACTTTTGTCAAAGTTGCATAGATCATCTTGAGCATAATAAAGTGCATTTCTTTTGAGGCCCAATCACAAACAGACCAAAAATATTCAAAAAAAAATTGTTTTGTACAAAATATTATGGGAATAGTTGTTGCAATTGAGTGTTCAATTGAATTTTCTCTTTTGTTTGTCGGAATGGCAGTCTCAACAACCATGCATTAAAATACGCTACACATTTTTCTCAATTTTAATAAGCTACATTGTAATTACATATTAAAAAAAAAGAAGACATTAAAGAGCGCATCCAGAGAAATTTTCGTCCACCTACATTCTTAGCTTAATCTAGGCGTCTTTTTAAACAATAGTACGGAATCATTTTGGCTCAATCAATAAACGACGTCATCACAATGTGTTCAATTATACCAAATATTTTGTGCAAGTTTCACAGTTTACTTCTACAGCGTCGTGTGACTATCATTTTTGTATATAATTGTACCAACATAGGACATCGAAGATGTGTATATCAAATAGATTATATTCATAAATAAATCTTCAACTGCTACTTAATAATTTTTACACGGTAAGTTACTATAAATGTGGATTATGTAATTAATCTATTTATGTTTAAACATCTACGATTCTACGGAAGATATTACAGAAAAGCAATATTTATTATTGAAAAATGTTAACATTACGTACCATATCAATTATGTTCAGTTAAATAATAATAAGCAATTGTTTCATTTGTAAAAAAGCGAATACGAAGCAAGTATTATAAAGAAGTTAATAAAATTTGAAATTAGTTAATTCTACTCCATCACAAGTAACGTCAAGTGTTGGTCAATAGAAGTTATTTACTTGCCCTTTTTATTACGCTAATCTTTTTATCTTATTGATTCTCTCCAATATACAACATATGGAATTAATCAGAAAACAATGAAATCTATCATTTTGTTTATACGATATATTATTTCGCGATTGACTGTGTTTCTGTCATCAGCACTAATATAATTTTTTAATTTTATTTTCGGATTATTTAATAAAGAAGACAAGCGCAATATTACTGAAAATGTCTAATCACGATTGTTAATAATGAAGCCATGATTATAATTTTCACAGGCAAAAGACTTTTCAATAAATGATTCGAACATTTATGAATTTCTATTATCTAGTTCAACTTTTTCGGCTTTATATTTATTAAAAATCATTTTAAGATTTACACGTGTCGATACGTTTTTCAATGTAATCATATTATATTTTAGATAGACGATAATGAAATGTAATTGTAAATAACATTAATAAATAATAGCGAAGTGTTGTTTTGTACCAAAAGTATTGATAAGATCGGATACTAAGATTTGCTTCTGTCCAATCATACCTTGTTGAAGCTGGGACTGCATTATTGTCATGACAAAGTTGAAAAAAATCGTTGCTGACTAATTATGTTCCTGTAAAAAAACTCTCACGAAGATGTACTATTACTAATTTTGTTTTGTTTTTTTTTTAATTTCACGGTTAAAGAGTTTCTAGTAACTACGACAAACTGTGTATTATAACTACAACTAATAATTCCGTAATCCAAAAGAAAAAGGATATAGCCGCTATAAAGGATATAGTTGTTTCTCTTTTCCTTTATCAAACACATAACATGTTTAAGAATTTTATTATAAACTACCTTTTGCGGCGCACGCGTTGGATTTGGTTTGACAATATTTTAGTAGCCCCTGCAAAATTGGTGCGGCCTAGGATAATCTACCAGTCCGTCGTCCCATGAGCGTTGTCACCTGCGTTCGGAAATTACCAGGACCTATTACTGACTACTAAAATACTGCTAAAATATAAAGAAGATATTTTAAGAATGTGAACTATATCAAAAGTATAATTACTTTTGATATAAAAATGGAAAGCAATAATTGTATAGGTATTCAACATTATTACGCTGCAGAAATATTATAATTTGAATAATATAAATTAAAATTTTATACATCAAACCGATTACAATTTATATTTAGCAGATATCTATGGTCAGCAGTGGAATATTTATAGACCGTTAAAGAAACGTATATAAATAGTGATAGACGTAATAATGCCAGACAGAGGTTATTGGCCGTAGCTCTCGGGATTATCTGAATAGTATGGAAAATGTTTTCAATTTTGTTTGCAACGAGGCATTCCATGATAGTCACCGAGGTGTTGTTACACGCATCTACATCTTTTTTTTTTAATCTTTCGGATGGTGTCTATGAGTTATTTACATTCAAGATACACTTGAGAACTTTGCGGGAACTTTATTCATGCTAACATGAAATGAAACACAAATGACAGTATTATAGAGCGTACACTTACCAGCAATAAAGAGTTATGATAAAATAATGCACTCCTTTTATAAAACTAATAATTTTACTTAAATTTTTAATCGATCTTGCTACTATATCTTTGAGTATTAAATTGTATGACTTATCCTTATTGGGATATTTTACAGCTTTTACCAATCTTTTCGAGTGATAGTTCCACTTCATCTGTGTTATGTAAACATATGTACAATAATACAATAAATATATTTGTGATATTACTAGTGTAGTTTCATTTCAGATATTTAATATGCGTTTACATCTCGCCAGAATCAACTTGAGGCCGTATGGCTCAGTGATAAGTGCATCTGTTGTGGATCCTAAGTTCAAAGCAAAGCTGTATCGTCTTTTGTAAATCTCGCAGATGTGTTTTAGTACCGCAAGTGTACGCGCAACCACACAATCACAAGCTCGCCTCCATCTATTCTTCACCGATGTAATGCTTATGCGATAAGCTCGGAGGGTCAAATGGCAGAACCGGTACATAAATTGACCAAATATTAGCACCGGCTAAGATTCGATCCCAAGACTCACAGCTCAACGATATAAATAAAGTGATTTTTCATAACGTAAATACTAGGAAACTATAAATATTTGAATATGTCAAAAACAAATAAATTACCCAAAACTTTTTAATTTTAATGTGCACGGGAAGTATTATTTTCTACTTACGTTCATCTTTAGCCGCTGCCAGTAGAATACGGTCATTATAAAAATATTTTAAAAACTATTGGTACTATAGCCGAGCCAGCGACGTTGGAATCTGCCACCGCCCTTTCTATTTCTGAGTGTCGTAAGAGGCGTCTAAGAAAGAGAAAATCCTTGAAAAGCACACTACGTTACTCTGACTCATGCCAAATGTCACTCATAACTAACCATATGTCATAGGCGATCAATTGCAACAATGCTTAAGACCTTTGCACTTTTTGAGTACCTGTAGTTATGGTACGGTATGGTATGGTATACGATACGAGTATTCGTTCGTGTCATAACAATAGAGTTTGTATTGTTACAACACAGAATTATTGCAGTCTTAAAGCGGTGGTAGCTACTACTGTAAGTTTTCGTAGGTAACATGGGTTCGATTTTCCTGGTGCTGTCACTAAAATTTTTCGATTGTAGTTTTAGATGCTAAATTTATCACGTTCTTGGCAGCGAATAATAACACTGTGACATTTCTTAGGAATAAAGTCATGTGAAGGTTGTCGGCCCGCACTGGAACAGCTTGCCGGAATCTTCTCGGGTCCAAAATCCTTTAAGGGTGTTAAATGTCCTGGTGCTGGACAGGGAACCTTCGATGGGTGAATGTGCTATAATGATCGAACTTGGCGCGCGTATTGGAGTTCGCATTACCAGTCGCGCATTACCACACCTGAGACATGCACTTATTGATGTTCCATACATTTTGTCAAGAAGCGGAACATACCATTTCCTACAGACTGATGATGAGGTGGTAAACACCATCAGCGTGTGTGTTTGCGTGCAACTCTTACATGAAAATTATGCCTTGTTTGTTAGCGCTTCATCTAATATCTTGTTAAGGTTATACTTATTTGCAAATAATTTATAATCCTTAGAAATCGAACTATATGCGTCACCTTTTTTTAACGATTTTCGAATCTTTCGGCATTTACTCGTACCTACGTGTATTTTTCCAGGAATAGCGAATATGTGATGTACGAACGAATTGTGGTTACCTTACCTTAACAGTCTGCAAATACCTTACCTTAAGGCCTGACCCATAAGCAGGCGATCATAGTACCAAACACCTCGTCTGTCATCGGTCCGGTTAATTATGGACAAGAAATATTCGAGATGGTTATCTCACCATCTGTCGGAAGCTTTAGGTATTTTAAAACTTTTCCCTCAGTTTTACGACACCCACGAGAAGAAAGGGTGTGGCAGATGCTTACGCCGATTTCTAACTTGCCATCTAAAAGGACTATGAGTTTAATGTAATTATTATGCGTTTTTGATCTTGTATTTTATGTTTTCTTGAAAGGGAGACGATTTGAAAACAATGTTTCGATAAATTTCCAATGTGATTAATTCTTCTACTAGTGTCTGCCATTCGAATATACTGATGAAAATTTCTGCCAAAATTTAATCTAAATGTAGCATTTTCACAAAATTGATTAGCTTATTTTATTCCCCATTTATTTTTTTATTCAGTAGTAGAGTACTTTATATCGCTGTCTAAAGAGATGGTATAAAACCTTCAAATATCCAATTCTAATATTTCTTTAAACTTTACTGTGAGGAACATTGTAATCAATAGTCCAACAATGGGTAGCTCAACCATTTATTAATATTTAATTAACCAAACACTGATCCATACCCCGATGTTTACATGATATAAATTTTCTTTTGTAATCTGAATACTTGCGTCATATTGATTTGGCTATTGTTGTCGAGTATTCTTTAGAAAGCTAAACAATACTCGTCCAATGGGAGTTTTAAGAGACGACTAAGGAAATATGCCAAGAAAGGGATGAGTAGCAGCTCCTTTTTATGTAAACCAAACGAAGCATGGCATTTGTCGTAATAACATTTCACCAATCTTTGGGGTGCAACCTGTATCAGCCTTCAGCTTCTTTTGGCTCTTATTAACGATAGGGAAAAACGCAATTTTATATAAATTGTAAAAAAAATAAATGACGTGGCTGTGTGGCATCGGTGTGAAAATTGGCCACCTCCTTCCTTCCCGTGAGTGTCTGTAAGTGGCGACTAAAAAAAAAGCAAAAGCTACCGACAGGGGATAGCCATCTCGATAATTAACCGACTATAATTAACCAAACCGATGACCGGCAGCAGATACTAAGGTGGGAGGTTTCCGGTACTGCAATCGCCAATCCCCTGGGCGAGCGTGGCAATTATGGCAGTCAGCAGTGGACTATTATCAGACTGTTAAGAATGAGGTATGGGATTTACAAATAAAAGACTTATTAGTATACCTACAATTTGTTTTTGCACGTGTACAAATAAAAAAAGGAAAGTAAATGCTAGAGAACTAACTTTTAGACGTCTTGTGGTCTCTTTAGTAATTAATATCATTATTAAGAACTCTCATCACATGTTTAGAAACAGTCTCACATACAAATCACATATTACACCGTCAAATGGAGTTGCTGAGAAAGTTATGTGATAACTTGTTTGAAAGGATCCGTGGTGAAGATAACCGAAGAGGAGTTCAGGGCATTCATTTGAGCTTGATATAACACGTCATTTACCAGTTTCTCTGCCAATATCCTCATGTTTGATGGTAGACTCCTCAGTTTCGCAGCTACGTTTATACCTAAAAATAACAAAAAAAAAAACGAGTGCTATTTGTATGCGTAATTTTAGCATATGTGTGCAATATAATTTTCATCTATTGGCAACGTACTAATTATCAGCCTGTAAGAACGACATTCAAATGAATCCTCGTCCTATCGTATTAATAAGTTATTCGTTAATATTAAAAGGTTTTAAAAACATTACTATTGGGAGTAATTTTTATTAATTAATTTATATAATATTTCGCCGTATGGTATCGGCGTAATAGTCTGCTATCCCCTTTCTTCCCGTGGGTGTCGTATGAGGCGACTAAGGGAAAAGCCTTGAAAATATTAATGGCCACCGATAGATGGCGCGAAAACCATTTTGAAAAATAGCAGACTAAAATAAAGCAGACCAATGACGGACGCGTCTAAGGTGCGAGGGGATAAAATGTTTTTTTTTTTCAATTAATTAATTTCCTTTTCTTCTTCAGTCTATTTAAGTCCACTACTGAACATAGGCTTCTTCCAAAAAAGTGCCAGCAAAAGCCACTATGCATTTCTTGTAACGTTTGTCTACACATTGGGCTAGTAGGTTAGAATAGTAGGTGCAAGTGGCATCCTACTAGTGTTACGGCTCCCCATGGCTAGTCTGAAAGTTTTGGGACTTTACACCGGACTCTTGTTTTTTTAGCTAATAGAGCGGATGGCATTTAGAGAAAATACATGACTAAAAACAATACTATTAAGTTAATTTACAAAGGTATTTTTACAAATTAATGTATGCAGTTCACAAAGACGTGAACGTCTGGGACCTCAATAGTAATCAAGTTGAGTAGGGCAAGTGGCACTACGTAGTACGATATGTAATAATTAATGCCGGAGCCAGTTCCTTTTACGCATATATATTATGAAATGAAAAAAAAATATCTTTACGATTATTTCAGAATTGTCGCTATCATAACGAAGCTACAAACAGTTGCGAAGAGCAATAATTTCTGCCTTAGTTCTAATATCAAGACAGACCATTCCGGTCATAAACAGAACAGGGAAGGAGAGATATAGAGTTAATATCGGTACATTTTTTTGTAAACATGTCTTGCAATTTTTTTGTTGATATCTTTATATTGTACGAACCAACTGCGCCGGTTTCGCACGGACAGGTATACTCATTGTATACTAAAAGTAAATGAAATGTGAATGTATTAAACACATTAACCTTCCTCATAAAATGGTCTAAGTGATAGTGAAAACTGCATTGAATTCCACCTAGAATATTAGAAGCTATTAACCAATACAATGAGCCGAATTTTATCTCACTGTACAATGGCGAGTGCAGTAATTATTTTAAGTAGCGTTCGATATTTATCAGTGTTATCGTAATATAATTAGTTAAGAAACATCAAAATTACCAATCGCGTCGTATTCATCTTCTATTTCCGTGCAATGCCGTTTCACGGATTTGTTTTGATCTTCGTCAAAAGTATATCTCTTGGGCATCGGGGAGCTCTGCGGCATATCTATGATGTTAGTAGGAACATTATATTCCACGGCGTAATTTTCCATTGACTGCTCGAATGCAGGCTCGTCTTCATCATTGTCGTTGACGCCGTCTTCAGAATCCTGTTAAGTGAAGTTTAGTAATAGCCTATGAATGTCTCAGTGCTTGGCAAAAACTATGGCTATCGTATGTGGTAGGTGGTAGAGTCAGGCGGCGGCTTTTGCTGCTGCTTGGATGGGCCTCGCAGAATAGCGGCGTAAAGTATAGGCATCGTGTGCTTCGGCGTTACATTCTGTGAGTGGGAAAACCGGAAGCCTACTCCCCTCCCCCCTCCCACCATCCTTCATCCCCCGTCCGTATCGTCCCTCCCTCCCACAAAAATGCACCTGCAGCACTGGTGTTGATGTACGTGGACGATGGTAATCACATACCATTAGGTGAGCGCATTGCTCGTTTGCCGCCTTTCCAATAAAAAAATCGGTTGTTAAACAAACTTTTAATAGTAACATGTGTCTTTGAACGTACGCTTAAGACTCTAAAGAAATATAGCTACAGTAAACAACAACCTATATTGTTCGGAAGTGGTCGCAATCATAGAGATCGGTCAGGAGGGCATTATCTATTAAGATACAAGACCCGTAATGATACTGGAGCTTGGCTAAATTTTCGAAAAGTGGACGGACTTAGGTGACTAGCGACTGTGGTTTATTATATAATCTATAATCATGCTTGATAAAATCTTAAACGATTATAAATAACAACCAAATCCGCCCCATACGATACACACGAGCCCAAAAGCTAACAGCAGAAGCATTTTTGCATCGTAACTTATAACTTTGATCGTACAACGTTTATTTCCATCTATTTCTCAGCAAAGTTGAAAGCTCTAGGAAAGCTCTGAAGTTAAACTTTTGAAGACGAGAGATACATTTATAACCACTGGTTGTATCATTTAGCATCTTAGGGTATGTTTAATTGCGCACCTGCTCGACTTCGCGCAGCCACTACTTACAAGATTAATTACACAATTAGTTTCTCACTTATAGTTCTTGCTACAGTTGAGCAGAAAGTACACGTAGAAGTTGCGAAATATTGCTTTCTTATTAAAGTTTTGTTTCACTAAGTTACTTTTAGTTACGCCGGTTTCCTCATTAAACTTTTCTGCTAAGGAGTGTGCTATATTTGAAAGCAAAGTTTAGGCCAAAGCTCATTGTATCTCCCTTCTTCGACTACTTGTTTCCATGCGAGTTATCCTATATGTGCCGCAGTTGGATTAGCTTGGAGTACAGCCAACAAATAAAGCAACGTCTTTGTAATGTTATGGTAGAGCTTAGTTATTTATTTACGAAATGTCGTGTGGTAAATTCATTTTAATATTAATTAAATAAAATTTATAAATTGTATAATGCAATATTTAGTGATGGCCTTCATTTCCCGCCGATAAATGAAGCGTGAACAAAAATTTGTCTCAAAAATTGATCCTGTTAATTTTAATTAAAAAATATTTATAAGTATTAAGAAGAGATTTTTACGAACGCGTAGACGGCGGTGGTAAAGGGATTAAGCGTGAGAAATACTTTATACTAAAAATAAATCGAAGACTTTTACAAAATTGTATCTACGTCAGAGAGTCAAGATACTACAAACACAATACAAAATACATTATTAGTTGCAAATTGATCAACCCCATAAACTAGGTACGATCTTACAGAAAAGTGATTGAAATACACTAAAGTTATAAGATCATCGAGCTTTTTAATAGTGTTATGTAGTAGAAGCTCGATCGTGCGCAAAAAACTAACTTCTCGTGACATAACTATAGTATTTGTATTGTTTCTACACGTCACCAATTAAGTAGGTACATTTTCTTAAATGTAAAGCTAAATAAAAGCCCATATTGATGATGTCCTCCTGGCCAATTTCAAACTCGACGAGAACTTCCTAATAATGTCAATCGCAAAGGATATATTTCAGTGTCTTTACTTTACCCTCCCGTATCAGACGGCTGGGTCAGCAGTGTCAGAGACAACACCGCCGGACCATGGATACCAATAATTTGTGTGTTGCATAAATATTGGACCCCTCTAGGATTCGAACCCATTAGTCCGGTGCGCTAGATGACTAAACCGCTGCTCCAGTGCGGGTGGAGGAATTTCACATGTCTATGAAATATGTTTTTTATATTATTTCTACCACGGCCCTTCTCTGGGTACTAATAATACTAAACAATATTATTTTTTTACATGGAATTCGATATAATTTATACATCTAATATGTAAAATATGAAATTTACCATTCAATGCATTCAGCTACAATTATGAGGATTAATTTACCTCGTTTTGTACAGACACAGGCGTACCCACCCTCTTCTTATAATTGGCCCCGTCGTCGCCGAACACAAAGGAAAACAAGTCATAATACCAAAGGTGCGGTGTGTACATCTCGTCCGAATTGCTCGCCTTGCGTCGGCTATCCTGCACTCGCTTGTACTCTCTGCGAACGCATGCTCTTAAGCTCTCTATTTTACGTAGAACATGTACTCTTGTCGCGCTCGGATCATACTCTTGCACTAATTCGGTCAATTTGGATATCGCTTCGTGCCTCTTTTGTTTATGTTTATATGCAACGCAAGTGCGATCCCATAAGCAAGGAAGCTCTTTGTATAATGTAATGAATCTCCTAAGTAGTTTGCGCGGAAATACGAAAAAATTGTCGGCCATCTTGTTGATGCGTTCGCCAAGCGGCGCGGCGCGCAGGTCACTGAACGTGTTGGATTGGACCGGCTCACCGCTCGCTGCTCAAGGGCGAGCTCCTTCCTCCCGTTGCGTCTCCGTCCCCCGACTAACCACAGCTAACGTTAAAACCGCTACCCAGGCAAATTATTTTACCAACATAAAGTCTCGTTGCACTACTACTTACGCTCCATTTGAAAGTCATATTCTTTATAATGTAATTGAAATGAGTCGTATTACAAACAACACTTTCAGATTATCAGAAATCGTTAATACTAATTTCACACAGCGGAAGTGATAAGATGTTTCAGGTTATGACAAAAGTTCACTTATGTCAAGAAAAGATTCTATTTAACAATTTTATTCAACAACATTCGAACATTTTATCAGTTAATTAGGTTATGTAAGGGTTATGTCAACCGGTCAGCCGCTACGTCTCTGAAGGACATTTAATTGGAAATCCACATTCAATAAAAAGAAATAAAAAAAATGTACAAACAAATTTTTTCTCAAAAAAAATTTATAAAAATAAATTCAAATTTTAGATTCAAAATTGTACTATAATAGTGATAAAATGATCAAAAAATAATATTAATTATTTTATATGATTGTAGTTCTAATATTATTTAATCGTGATAAAGATTTCATGATATCAAGAAAATGAACATTTTATGAATACTTGGATCAAACCTGGAGAATATGTAGAACATAATGTCTGTGATTAACGCATGTCCAATATGTCTGTGCTTCATTATTTCATATCTCTTTCCCGAATTTCACTCTGCGTCACGGTACTTCCATGTCGTTAACGACGAAACGAAAGGGACAACTCATATCGACTGACTTAGTGATATTTATATTAACGTTAAAGTAATTATAAATATCGTCGCTCTTACAGATTCTCAACCGGATTTCCTACAATATCAAAATTGTTCTGCCGGCAGAATTAAACTGTGCACTCCTGGCCATGTTAATCAAATCAACTGGCAACTTTTTCGTCGGACCAGATTTGTTATTATCGTCGTAACGTCATGTACATGTCATCAGTACTTAAAAGTATTCCTAGACGTGCGAGGCTACAGCTCGCGAAGCTTTATCGATCATCATCATCATCATTTCAGCCTAACAGAAGTCCACTTCTGAACATAGGCCTCCCCAATTTATCGATCACCATTTAAAATTTTTAATTTATTAATTTTACTCTTAACACTGGAAACAGTTGACAAAAATGATTTACCTTTGCACATATATCCATTTCCATATAGACATACCGGGGCCTAAATCATTTACGTCCCAACATAAAAATTCAATCATTTCAAAATTTAGATTATCTATTTGATACATGCATAGGGCAAACTCATGCGATTTTTATTTAAAAACAAATGTTGCTTTCTTGTATTTACGCGAACACTACACATTTGAAATTAAACTATTAATTACGATTTTTTTTTATCCCGACGTTTCGAGTACTTTACTGCCGCAGCTATAGCCGTGGTCACGTTGTGTTATGGATGGTGATTTAAAAAAGGGCCAATTATTTTATTCTCAGATGATATCCTGGAACCTAGGCATTGGCCTAAATCCTTTAAAATCGTAATCTTGTTAAATGGAAATCCGTAGACCCTTAATTTTTTAGTTTTTTTGTATGTGCCCCTAATTTTTACTCCTAACCGACGTGAGTGCGTTAGGAAGTCAATGTTTTGTTACACTATTATTGCACCCCAAAAATTACTATAAATGTATAATAAATATATACTGTAATGTATAATTACAATTCTATAACATTTGTAATTTTTGTACTCGTCGGATATCTATTTTGGTAATTTGGTCTTCTAATATTGTCTTTAACAAGTTATTTAATATAATTAAACAAAAAGAACAGTAATATTATGTATGGAAATAAAAACTACAACTTGCTCCGCGCCACATAGTCTGAAAATGATGGCCAATTTCATCACTTAAAAGTGCTATTTGTTCAATTCCTGGGTGAAAAAGAACCAGCTTACCTATTGTAATCAAAGTCAAAGCTTAAGCCGTCTATCTATCTGACCATCCGGCCGGCCATCTACTGGGCTATAGCTGGGCAATAGCCGTTCTACCTTTAAAGGAGATTTAAAGGAGACCTGCATATTTTGAACCGTAATAGATAGCCGGTTGAACTTTCTACAGAATATGTGTTATGGGGTTATTCAAATTAAGAGGGGTATTCTCATAGAAGAACGATACGTGTTTTTTTTGTTTTTGCTCAATCGTAAAAACGGTAACACACATACACGCGTCAAACTTGGTGTGTAATAACGAATAATGAAAACCGGCCAATCGCCCTCGCGCTTATGATCCCGAACTGAATGAAAGAAAACACAAATTTTTTGGTAGACACATACCTAACACAAATATATTGTATGTTTATACTGAACCCACGTGGCGCGAATCCTACTCGCACTTGGTCGGTTTTATTTTAACTTTGAACTTTGCCGCAGAGACAAAGGCAATGGTAGCTTAATTACGTTATTACGTTCGCAAAGTACAATTTTTTTTTTTTTAATATAGGTCGTATCTCGTAACAGATAATGTAGGTCGTAAAAGTCCGTCGGTAAATTAGCGAAGGGATTTGGCTCCGGGCGACATTATTGCTTTAATAACTATAAAAATAGATTTAACTTAGGCCCTTTCTATTGTGTGACGAAATTGATAAAAATACCAGCGTCCCAAACTGCCACATATAAAAGTGCGCGGTCGCCATATAATATTCTTATTTTGTATCTAATAACATACACTTACGTTATGTTACAAAAATATCTTTTTACACGTTTGAAATGAAACTATTATGTACGAATTTGAAAAAAAAAATCAAGATTTAAAAAAGTGTAAATATAAGTATATAGTATAGTAATAAAACGCGATGAAATTGTAATTGAAATGAATCACAGAGTACAAAAGGCTCCTAAACCGTATCGCGGCATGTGGAATCCTGCCACCCTCTTTCTTCCAGTGGTTATCGTAAGAGTCGACCAAGGGAAAGGTCAGAAAATCTGATAGCGTTAGCAACAAGATGGCCACTTACACGAATGCTGGATACTGGATAAGGAGGGATGACGGTGATAGGAGAAGCAGCCAAAGAAAGTTGATGGATGGATCCTTCGTGGTAACCCGTACCGTGAGACTGTGAACCTATCCTCGAGAGGGTTCAAAAAGTCGGGCTGATAAAGAAGAAGATGCAGCCATTAGTTAACTTGATTTAATAAATTTTAATAGCCAGTTATCTATTCCCTGACAAACTGTTAAATTTCAACTTTATACATTGAACGGAGTAATAAAATTTTCAGCGGTATTTCTTACACCTGTCTTAACATTTACGTCGCCTCTTCGCTATAACTTTGTCATAAAATTACGTGTTCACTTTTATAACCACTTTTACGACATTGAGTCGAATCGTAACTTAAAAGATTTCCAATGTTTGGTTTTCAGATATAAGCTCCTCACCACCGATTGATAATTGTTTATGGATTATATCAAAATACCTACTACATTAAACACTCCACAGTGGTTTATTTTGGCACGACTCACTTTTCACTTCTCAGGGATATTGAACGGGGGTGGGCAACCTCGTCACCGGGTTTGCTCCCGCAGATTGCCATAAAATTTTCAAGGTTTCTCCCTGTGTGGCAAAATTAAAATTATTTTCTTCTTCCACTCTAATTGGTCTGGGCTTCGTAAGCATTTGCATAAGTAAAAAAAAGTAAAGTAACAGCCTGTAAGTGCCCACTGCTGGGCAAAGGCCTCCTTCTCAAATACTAGTATCAGAGAGGGTTTAGGAGCCGGGAAGGGCCCGCCACGCTGCTCCAGTGCGGGTTGGCGAGCTTCACATATCGTCGAAATAATATTTTTATTATTTCTCAGACATGCAGGTTTCCTCACGATGTTTTCCTTTACCGTTGAGCACGTGGTAAATACAGCACTTAAAATTGTTATTAACAATTTTAGTGGTGCCGGCACTGGGGATCGAACCTAGGTCACTCGCGCTCTATGACACGAAAGTGTGCGCCCTGACCGCTAGGCTACCACGGCTCTGCATAAGTAATAATTTATATTTGTGACTGTTTCCTTCTTTTATTCTTATAGAAAATTATTTCTTAGATATTCAGGTTTTAATAAATTAATAATTGTCAGAGCTCCTCGACGGAGTCTGGACGTTAACTTTACGAGTAAGGTACCGTAGACGCTTACATTCCTTGTTGGTTGTTATTTCCATTACTCCCAATCCTAGTCATTAAAATAGAACAATGAAATCGCGTTTTACTCCATTACATTGCGAAGTTATTATACCTAAGTATAGATGGCCAAGTCGGTAGTGACCCTGCCTTAGAAGCTGAGGATTATGGGTTTGCATCTCGCTATAAGCAAATATTTGTATGATGAATATGAATGTTTGTAACCGAGTTATGGATGTTCGTATATGTATATATGATTATTCATCTAAGTAGTTATATGTATGTAGTTATATGTAGTATATATCTATCTAATCACCATCCAGTTACCATGGCACAGGGAATCATAGCTTGGGACTAGATGACTTATGTAATTGTTTAAATATTATTATTTCCTAAGTGTATTTTAGCTTTCCGTTATGTTTTTAGTCTCTACTTCGAGTCTAGTCTAGTCTCGAATTTTTGACTGAGCATAAATATATCACAATAAGCCTTGATGGCTTAGTGCTCAGAGTGCTTGTATTTATTTCATTGTATGCGAGTGACCTGGATTGGAATCCTGGTGGTGGCATGAAAAATTATATTTTACAATTTTAAGCGCTGAATTTACCAAGTGCTCGACCATTGCAATTTACCAATGTCTAAAAAATAATAAAAAATGTTATTTAAAACCCTCTCAAATATTGTGTGTAGGTCATTGCGTAGCAATTGGATATTTATACTGGCACCTACTTTACTTTACTTAGAATGGTTTAATAAGAAGTGAGTCAAGGGGTCTACACAACAGTGTTACACACAAAATATTATTATTAAAAAAAAATTATTCATCATCATCACAGCCTGTTTCACAAGTCCTTTGATGAATATAGGCCTCCCTCAAAGATTACATACCTACCATACCCCCACGCCCCACATGTCATAGTTGCCGCGCCTGGCCAGCAGATTGCCAACTGCAGTTTTTACATTTTGATCGTCTCACATGGGAAGATGCTGCGGATTGCAGTAGGGATAGATTTTTACCATTAAATCGCCTTCTACTACATATTTATTTTACTTTGTTTCAGTTGTGTTAAAATCAATATTTACCAATTACTTAGTTAATTGATTCACTTGCAACTGTGATCTCACCACCCCATGGCTTGACCGGGAGAGAATGACAACAGGCATTAAGTCCGTCCTTTGTTACCTTACACTTGAAGGTGTAAATAATAAAGTTTTTAAATAAAAAAATAAAAACCATTATAACATTTCACATTCCACACTAATACTTCTACTAATTTTTTTTCTATGCTTGTTTATGTAAATGTAAAAGGAATAAACGAACTATAGCTGTTGACCCACTTAGCGTGACACAGTGTAAATAAATGGAAACTACCCTTGCGGCATTCATAAACGTACGCGATGGTTTCATGGGTAACTGTGTTATAACATTATTACAACTTGTTTAATACAACTTTTATCGCGTTTTAATGTAGAGGAAGAATTAATATTACGTTTTTAACAAAGTTCTGTGTGATATTCTCTATTCTATGTTATACACAAACACAGTGAATGCAACCAGTAGTAAATGTTTGTACCCAAAGTGGTATAAGCGTTTAATATACGGTTGCAGTAAATATTTATACTATATTGTTTTGTTCTAACATGAATAAGCTTGAATGAAAATGTTAATAACCTAATGGGGTGTTCAGAAGTGGACATTTTAGTCCTTCAACCCATTTTCACCAGACCTTACTTGGGTCAACGTGCCTAGTGATGAGCCTATCGCCGTATTTGTGTCTAAGCCAATATACTGATCGGACATAAGTTTCTAAAACCTCATTTGTACTAGACCTATACATAAGTAATCAAACTCGGATCTCCTGATTCGGATGCACATACCCTAAACTACTCGACTATCGTGGCCTTATCATATCATACTCTATAATAGGGAAGTGACGTAATCGCCACGTTCCGCAAGTGGGTAGATGAACGGTTCTTCGTATTGATCAGCACGTGTAATTCAACTGTTGGACATTGGCCTTTCAATTATCATTTTTTCATCATCATTTCAGCCTACTGCAAGTCTGCTGAACATAGGCCTCCCCCAAAGATTGCCATAAAGCTCGGTCCTGTGCCACCTGCATCCATCGACTTCCCGCAACATTGCGCAGGTCATCAATCCTTCTTGTGGGGAGTCGTCCCACACTGCGTTTGCTTGTACGTGGCTGCCACTTGAGAACCTTTTTTCCCCAACGGTTGTCGGTTCTGCGAGCTATGTGGACAGCCCATTGCCATTTCACCTTGCTGATCCTTGCGACTATGTCGGTTACCCTAGTTCTGCTGCGGATATCATCATTGCAGACTCTATCACGCAGAGAAACTCCGATCATAGCCCTTCCCATAGCGCGCTCAGCAACTTTGAGCTTCCTCATCCGGCCTGCAGTGAAGGACCATGTCTCAATCTTTCAATGATAGCGCCGTCAAAAGCTGGCATAGCGTACTGGGCAAAGGAATGTCTGATCTTTAAGGCTCCCCGTAAGCAAGTGCAGTACGAACTCAGAATCACACTCAATGGGACTTTACTCCAAAGAGTATCCCAGTTCAAATATTGAGGTCACTATGTTAAGGAGGACCTTCAGGATCCGGTGGACATACAGTCCACTTAAAGCGCACTGTCAAACATTCTACACGGCAGGACTGTGAGTTAACTACACTCAGATGACTATTAATATCCTGAGAGTCTAATATAGTTACGAGTTCTGGATACTGTTGGGCTTCCAAAGGTTTTGTTCAGCGTCAGGTATGTTTGTTCAAGAACGAACAGAGGACTTCTATACCGTCATAAGAAACAAGACATCATCCCTGATGGCACGACTGCGTTTGAGCACTGAAAATATCCTGATGATGTTAGCGGGGAAGTTTGACTCGCCGATCCTGCAGCATTCTAATAACTTGCTTGTTCGGTAATACTTAAGTGAAGTTTGAAAATTTAAATTATTCAAATAAATGAAATTACTAACATAGATTACAAGCATAAAATTGTTCTTACTAACAAACGGGCCTTTGTTGAACCGATAAAGAAATTATTTATTTATTGTCTTATTATGTCCACTTATGAACATAGGTCAAGAAAGCCTGAAGGCATTTCTTGAAAGGTTCGCTGGGTGAGTGGGTTGGTGAGCGCAGTTCTGGTAAGCACGCAGTAGAGACGCTGCTCCTCATCATCTCTCTGTAGGATTTAGCCCCGGCAAATTTTGATGGATTTTCCGCCACCATTAGGTCGCCAGAGCCTCGTCTGTCAGCACCACGTGCGAGTGAGGTTGCCATTTGGAGAAAAAGATTGTCAATTTATACTAGAAAGGTATCGTCAATTCGTAAAAATAATTTCAAAAACTATACCTTGTATTAGAAACATCATGAAACTATTTCATTACTCCCTATATCAAAGGTATATTTCATACATATACGTAATAAGTTCCCACTAAACCCTCGGCAAATATGATTTTCTTCTGAAAATAATCAATCAATTTATTTAGTTTGCGTATTGAATGAAAACGTAATTTAACGAGAATATTTATTTCTTTGGTACGGTAGTCCCAAGCATGTTAATTGAAATATCAATTACTGTTTACTTTGACAATATTGTTAATAAGCAACTAGGAACTTATTTTAAATTTAATTCTAATTTTATGTATTTAGTTTCTTTTAATAAGAATGGCGGCAAACGAGCAAGCGGTTCACCTTATGGTAAGTTATTACCGTTACCCACGAACATCCGCAACACCAGAGGTGCTGCAGGTCCGTTGCCGGCCTTTAAGGATTTTAGGGAGATGGGAGGGAGGATGAGGAAGGGAGATGGGAAGGGGATGTGGGCCTCCGGTTACCTCACTCACCGAACGAAACCCAGAAGCACAAGATGCCTCTACTTCACGCCGGTATTCTGCGAGGCCGTGGAACCAATCCGGTCGAGCCGGCCCATTCGAGTAGCAGCAAAAGCCGCCGCTTGGCTCTACCAAGTTTAAAAACGAATGTTGCAATTACTTAATATAAAATTACTTTATCCTTTTATATCTACGTGCAGTGTTCTGTTAACAAGCTATTCCATATGGGCTAGTAGTATATAGGCAATTACGCTGAATACGCTCACTCATGGGACCTACCTAAGATTACGGATTTCTATTTGGCACGACTTTTTATTTTATTTTTAAAATAACTTTTTACTTCTTTTCAATGACACACGTTTACAGTTTTCTCTTTCTTCTTCTCCTTTTTCATCCGGCCTATTAAAGTCCACAGCTGGACATAGGAGTCTCCAAGTAAACGCTATCATACGCCGGCATACATTTCCTGAAAGGTTTACCTGTAGGATCCTAGCTCAGCGTGAGAAATAAAGCACGTGGACTGTATGATATAATGTTTTATTTGTTGTGTCAGGTCAAATAGTCGTGCGCGCCTCGCCGATCGATCGTAGCCATCGAAGAAATCGGTGGTGGGGGTGGTAACCGCCAATAGCCGAATGGGTTAGGGTGCGGACTACGAAACATGACGTCGTAAGTTCGAGCACGCCAAACGCCTATTGTTGTGAACCACTCCAGATACAAGCTGTAATGCTTAGGAGGAGGGTTAAAAAAAACCATATCCATACATATCACGCTGAGAAAAAGCAGGATGATGAGCGAAGTGCACTCTCTAGGTATTCGGATGAATTCTCCGATCGCTTGAGTTTATCAGTTAGCGGATTGCACGACGCTCAAATGAGGGTGCGATATCTTCTTTTTCAAATACAAAAGCGAGAGGTCAGAACTTCTTTTTCAAATACAAAAGCGTTTTCGCCGTTAGTTTTTAATGAACACCAACACAGGTAACCTGTTTCATTTTTGAAACATATCAAAAAAAGGAACGTGGAGAACGAAAAGCTCAAAGTAATGAAAATGGTTAATTATTTATGTGAAGCCGGGCGATAGTTTCGAGCTATGCTCTCGGTATTGTATAGTTCCGCTTCCTTTGACTGCAAATTATAAACGTCTTTTTTTCTCACATTACTCTGTTTGTTGTTTATCTGTTGCTTTGTATTCTTATTCTATATCAAATAGTATCTACGTAGCCAGCTAGCGAGCTACCCGAAAGCGACCACAAAAGTTCGTGTAGAGCTTGCATTTTGTCAATGTGACGGAATGAAGCGCTGGAGCGATGTTCACATGCTCGGAACACATAGGTCACTCACAATTTTTACTCATACACAGAAAAATCAAAAGATCTAGGAATGTCTTACATATTTTTTTTAAAGTATACTAGCAATGCTATTAATTAAATCACATTACTAATATTCCTGTTAACCCTCCAGCTAAGCATTACAGCTTGTATCTGGAGTGGTTTACGACAATAGTCGAATGGCGGGCTCGAACTTCCGACGTCATGTTTCGTAGTCCGCACCCTAACCCTTTGGCTATTGGCGCTTATGACTATGCTATGACTCGTAAATACCTTTATTGAATTTGACAAGTGAAGTATCATTTTATTTTTGATTGAATTATGATGGTCCTGGCCGATCGTGTCACGATCCGATTAATAACTTCCAGTATAGTAAAGGTATAGGTATAAAGAAGATATATATTTGAAATGATTAAAAATATATATTTCTTTTTATTACATATTTCTCAGATATGCTGGTTTCCCCACGATGTGTTCCTACACCACCGAGCACCTGGTAAATTCATCACTTAGAATTACTATTAAGGAGAGACGACAACGGGAATCGAACTCAGGTCACTCACGTACTATGAAAGTAAAGCAATGCCCTGACCACAAGCTCAGCTTACCACGGCTCCTTATGTCCACGTCGCAGCGTTTGCACCGTGTGATTACTATAACATGTTTCAGGATTTTCTCGCTTCTGACGACATCCATGAGAAGAACGGAGGTGGTAGGATGATGCTGCTACCATACAACATAATATAGGTAGACGGTGTCGGCGTAAGAATCTGCGACTTTCCCTGTCTTTCCGTGGTTGTCATAAAAGGCGATCAAGAGCTAGCGATAGATGGCGGGATAAACACCTTGAAAAATACCAGACCAAAATTAAGGTTCCGAGCTGATTCGCTAACCTAGCGTGACAAGTGGATAGATGATCATCCTTTTGGGAGGGGCCTATGTCCTCCAGGGGACTATTAACAGGCTGTTAAGAACGTGAAATTTTTCGTGAAGTTTTTCCTTTTTCGCCATTTATAAGCATTAGAAAAGAAACTTATATACATTTTAGCCGAACAATACGTCACAAAGGTAGAAAGCAAGCCTGAAGATAGATTATTGTACACGTGTTCTAGTAAAAGCCGAATAAAATTCTTAGACACGGACAGCTCTTCATAAATTGGTTAACAGCATTCGAATGAAAGTATCGGATAACGCGCTACTCCGACCACAAACGTTCGCGTAGAGCTTCCAATTTATCAACGTGATAGGGTGAAGCGATGGGCCGATGTTTACATACTCGTAATTTATTAGTAACTGAAAACATTTACTTTGTCCTTTCTATAATATATTATTCATACATTGCCGACCGCGTGGCTTAATTGAGTACTGGGCAAATTGAATTCAGCCGAAGCCAATATTCGTTTAAAAAAACCTATTGTTGGTTGTCGGGTCTGGTTGTGTTTGAACGGATGCCTCTATGATTGTGCGTACACTTTCGGCACTATAATATCTCCTGCGCAGTTGACAGTCTTCCCTTAAACTCATCGTGTCAATAGGCAAATATTACAGATTTCCATTTGGCACGAAAGGACGTTGCTAAACAGTGTTCCGCAATACAATTATAACCGCTCCGGGAAATATAACGTGATAAATGGCAAGTCTCGAAAACGTGCAAGCTCTTGGAGAGTACCTTGAGATTTTCAAGGTACGCACATGACTACCTACAATGCTATGCATTCTGAAACTCTATTTCACTGATAAGTACAATTGTTCAAAGAGATCACGTAATAAGACTTCGCGTATTCCGAGTATTCGCGTAAACTGTCGCGTTTTCCAAAAAATACGGATTACGCGTTTCCCCGGCAACATAGTTACGATACTCACTTTAAAACTTACTGTGACTATTTCAAGAACGGAAAACTGATAGGCAGCTGGATGCAAAGCGGAAACGTTATAGAACGGCCATTGTTCGAAATTCAAATACAGGGCAAATTGGTTCAATAAAAATTCCGCCAATTGCAATGCTCAGTAGTAACAAGAGCAAACAGAACTTGGATTCATCTTTCATTCATCTGTTGGATTCACAATTCTCAGGAACTTTCCGATGGAAGTTTTCGTTTGGATTGGTTATTATTATTATTACCTTGAATTTAATCTCACTTCTTGCTCACAAAAACAAACAGTTTGCGTAGCTTTTAGGTTAGCTTCATAGTAGCTTTATCTTAACAACATTTTTAATCAGAATAATTAATAAAAATTTGTAGTTTTTCACAAACCGTGACGTTCACGCAGATAACATACGGTTTCTGATACGAAGATGACTTATGTAACTGTATTGATTAAAATAATTAATTAAAATTGTTACTCACTTGATTGACACAGTGCATTAACTATAAAAGGGTGGAAAGTCAATAGAATCCATGAATATGTCCAATGATAACAAAAACAACCCACCGAGGAATATCAGTGAGTTAAGACGTAGGTTGCTTTATTGTGAACATGGTTTCTATTTCAAGACAAAGCAAAGCGGCAATAGTGAAATTCGAGTTAAAGAACACAACATAAGTGACGAGAGAAACATCGATACACAAAGAAATATCTATCCATCATGTTCTAGATCACTCATTACATTAGATTTTATAGATTACAAATCTCTGCCACCGTTTAGCGCCAAAACCAAGGCTGGTAGAATTAAAACATTCTACCTTTAATATACAAGATGGCTTTGTTGCTTGGATCCTAATGATAAATAAATTTCAATTTAATTTCAAAACAAATTCAGTAATACCACTACATTAAAATACTGTAAGCTTTTCGGCGTAGATCGGACTAATATTATTAAAAAACTGACGATAACTCGAGCTTCGTCCAATTAAGCTGGCTGCAGCAAAACACTCGACACATCGGGAATTAAAAAAGTTATAAATGATCACGATAAATCTGTAAAAATTTAATTTAAAAAGTAATATTGTGTGATAACTGCATGCGTACAGGATAATAATAAAAAAGACGTGTTTAATGTATTGAAACTTTAATGTGTTCTAAACATTGCATAACTTTAGTATGAAGTTAACTTATATTTATTCCAGCTGCTACATTCAGTGCGTTCCTGTGTGATATCCCGCAGAAGCATTCATTCAATTACAGAATTAACTAACCATGCTCAATAACTCAAACGCTTCATTTTAATTAGCCCACAGCGATGTTGAAAATGAACGGAGTTTAAAATTAATCGCGCTTTAATTTTACGTTAAAAGAATTATGTACAAAATGAGTACTCACTGTATTTCATACTTTAAAATATGTCTCCTCTCACTACCTTCTTTCTCTCTATCTCTCTCTCTCTTTCTCCAACAGGGATATGCATACATTATGGATATCCGTTTGGCACTGTTACTGTTACAGGGCTTCGCAACAACTCTCCGAGAGATAGACGGGTGGCGATCCTCGTTGCCTTCCCGATTTTCAAGGCTTTACCCATAGTCGTCCGTCGAAACTAACGGATAAACAATTTCTTTCAATGGGAAGAGTCTTTTACCGCTGCCACATGACAATTTCAAAGGATTAAATAATAATCCCAAAATGCATAATGTCTCAATGACTTAGAATCGACAAAGATTATTAAAAAAAAATATTTCAATACGTTTCAGATTACATGCATGTTCTATTGTCATAAAAAAGTTTTAGTTGGAGGCGCCGGGTATCGATCCCGGTACCTCTCGCATGCTAAGCGAGCGCTCTACCATCTGAGCTACGCCCCCGGTGAAAGAGTTGACGCAAATTTCGTACTCAAACCTTATACTCCTTGTATTACAATACAAGAAATATGGTTTGCATAAACCCGTTTACATTCAACGCAACTATACTTACGAAAATGCTTATTGACATGCAAGCCGTAACGAAACGTTTACTAGGTTGGTAAGATTTCAAGTTTTTTGAAATAGTTTACGCTGATGTCTAGTACTAAGTCCGCTAGTTCAACTATATTCGACTAAAGTGAGTGATTTAAGCTTTTCAGTTGAGGAAGCTTTAAAATTTTGTTTCGTTTCCTGGTGATGGCATCGCTATAATAATTAAACCTTCACGTGACATAAAACTTAGAAACAGTTGAAATTCTAATTAAAGATTTACTGCCATTTCAAATATTGGCTTACCGCGTGCTTTGCTGTAATGCTGCATGACATGTAAGGGATTGTCCCCTGCAAAAGCGTTGCGGACTCTTTCTTGGTATGTTTATTGGATTGCTTATACTTTATATACCATGATAAAAAATAGAAAATACGACTCTGTTCGAAAGAAGTTAACTTAAAAATTTCTCAACAGATTTCGAAAATTCTTTTAGTTTTATGAAATTAATAATTATTTGGATGGATATAGGCTAAGTTTAATTAAAAATGATACATACTCAATATTAGAAAAGTACGAAAAATTACTCTTAATTGGTGAGCGACTCTCACAAACGTATAAAATCGTTACACCTCTTGCATTTTTTTTTTTATTTTTTGTTAGTAAGGAATGCGAATCGAGTGGTATTTGTAGTATTACAATAAGGTTACACCCTCCTAACATTAGGTGGGGACCTCATTTTGTTTGGATAGCATTCGTTGTGTGTGTGTGGCGTTAGCGATTCAAATGCTTTATAATAATGTCACGAATGCCCGATAACGTCGTGTCAACTCTTACGTCTTCCAATGACAAGTCAAAAGACATAATGTTTTATAAATTGTAAGACGTTGCTAACGAAACATTTTGGTAGGTAAATAAGGATGGCTGTACAGTGGTTGAATTATTAGCCTATTTTAATCAATAAAAATAAAACATCGTTACGGGAATATTCTCGAATAATCCAACTCTCTCTTGACTCTATAAGGAGCGCAGGAGCGCGCTGAGATACGACACGAGGATTTTGAAAGAGGATATTGTATAGGAGCATGTACAGGAGATAAGTAAAAGACAGAGGATTGGTACTGGTAGAAAGTCCCGTGAAAGATATATGGAATGGTGTATGGGATAGCACATCGAGTAAGAATCTCTGTACCATTTGTAAGTGGTCAAATAAAAAGAAGTTTATGATACCGACCTTTTACTTCAATCTCTAAGCTCTTAACAATAATATAATTATTTGGGAGAATATATTTTAAGATAATTTATAGCGTTCGTATGGATAATATCATTTTATTATCTCGGGTTCCACGTATCTGGAATTTGAAATAAATTATAATTAGCTATTTGCACACTGCACGTGAATCGCCCTGTTGTTGAACGCATTAAGCGTCAATTTTTTTTTTTTTGAAAAATAAGCTTACGTTTGACCTCAATCTTGCCCGATGGAAGGCGAAGATGAGGCCTAGGATGGTACACGCTTTCACAATCTTGCGCTTCTGCGTTCCATTCGGAGAGACGTAACCGTCTCAATCTTCCACCCCATACCCAAATATCCCCAAAGGTCGGCAACGCATCTGCATCTCCTCTGGAGTTGCTGAGGTACGTGAGCGTCGGTAATCACTTATCATCGAGTGAGTCACTTGCACGTTTGCCCCCATTCCCATAAGAAAATATACATTTATGTTGGCGATAAAAGCCTAAGTCCAGCAGTAGGCTAATACAGGCTGAAGATGATGTAGCTATTTATACTTTAAAACAAAAAAAAACAATTTTTGTAATTTATTATAAACTACTATTTTCGCAAGAAATAAAAATATCGTCTTAATAAATTGGGCTCCAAATTGTGAAAATTCGAAACGAATCTCGTCCAACGAAATCCTATCCGGTTATCAAAAATGTACCGGCTTTGTTTGGTAAACTAGTTAACGTTAAACAGAGCAACACTTTGCGTGACTACTGCAGGGCGCCACGCAATGCTATACTATTAGAAGTGTCTTGTTAATTCGTTTCATAATTTTCATATCGTTCCAAGTTTACATTTACCTTTTAAAAGATACCTTTTATCCAAACTAATTTATAGCTTTACAGAGTAACTTTTGCGAAACATGATTTCACTTGAATACAAAATGCACTAATAGTATTTAATTTAAGTGTGTGTGCGTGTGATGCCGCCCTAAAATTCAGCCAGTTTCCTATCGCAGCTTTGTTAAGAACCGACCGAGGCGAAATGTTATACATCTGTGACATCCGACCATCTGGATCTGAACGAGATTGTCAGACCAATAATTATCAGACCGGTGACGGGCAGCAGCGTCATAGGTGCCAGGTGTCTAATACAGTGATTGCAAGGGACAAAATTTCTTTAGAATACCGCTAGCAAAGACACTTCTTAGGAGAGGCATATGGACAGCTGTGAATGGCAGATGTAATAAGGTAACAGCCTGTAAAGGTCCTGCTGGGCAAAGGCCTCCTTCTCGAATATCTGTGGGTTTTTAAAGCCGGGAAGGGTTCGCAACGCTTCTCCAATGCGGGTTGCCGGACTACATATGTCCTCGAAATAATGTTCTTTACTATTTCTCAGATATGCAAGTTTTTTTACAATGTTTTCCTTCCCCGCCGAGCACGTGGTAAATTCGGCACTAAAAATTGCTATGAACAATTCCAGTGGTGCCGACCCAGGGATCGAACACATGTCCCTCACGCTCTATGGAAACTAAAGCGAGCGCCCTGACCACTAGGTTACCACGGTAGATGGCAGACGTAGTGATGACTAGTAAATATGAAATATTAGGAACCAATCAGGTCTCTTAACGAACGATGAACGGTATTATAGTACATCTAAACCATAGCTTTTAAAGTTATAGAAACCAGTGAATACATTGTTACCCAGAAATTGTTGGAAGTCCAATAACGGCTAAGCGGGTGTACAATTAAAACTTTTGCAATAACGTCCGAAATTAAACTGTTCTTCTCAATATTTAACTGTTCAAATTAGTTTTTTCTTATGTCGTTGAGACAGAACGTAATGTTAATAGTCATAAAGATGGAAGAGCACGGTTTGCATGATATGTAGTGGTAACTGAAACCCATAGCAGCCGCTACATGTATGGCTTAACATAATTAACATAAATAAAATTTAAGTGCCTGTCTGTGATTTCCAAATAGCTGTTTTTTTACTAAACTTCCTATGCAACATGTAAGATTATATTATTTGCACGTCACTAAAAGTTTTTTTTTGTTTCTGCCGGGTTTTTTATGCGGGCCTATATTCGAAACCGTTGATGGAATTTTAACGGGACTTTACGCAAAAATTAATAACCTTTGTAATTGTACATAAATTTCACGTGAACAGACGCGAGGAAAGCTGCTAATAATAAAATTAAACATAGCTGTGTAATGTTGCTATATTTCATATTATTGGCTAATAATACAGTGTGCTACGCTATGGGTCACTGGTTCAATTCCTGCACGATGATGATTCTATGTTCTAATAATAATCGTTCTGGGTCTGTGTTTAGGTTAAATATGTGACCTTTAAATTAATAATATAATAAATAGGTGAAATTTGAGTTTCATAAGGCAACGACTAATTTTTTTTGATTTGAATTGATTTAAATAACCGTAAAGCTTTTGTTTGTTATTGTAAGATAAATATTAGCCACTGTTTAATTTTTTTTTTAATATAGATAACTAGCGTACCGCCTTCCTTGCGCACGGCCAGATCAGTAAAATATAAAGTAAATGGGAATTTTACACACACTTAGTCGAGTATATTCGTACATATTATAAACCATCCTTATGAAATATACTAAAAGATGGTGAAAATCCTGTTGAAATCCACTTTGAACAATTTCTTCTTCTATCTTCTCAGTAGAAGTTATATACGAATACACAGACAGACGCGAAGACAGACAGTGACTTCGTTATATAACATTTAAAGATATATCTATTTTACATATAAAGAAGCAAAGCTCACAGATTACTTTTTAAGAAAAACACATTAACATAATAAAGCCATTCGTTGTTTTATCCGTGGTTCAGGTTTAAAATTCATGATCCGGGTTGACACTCGTTTAAATTGATAATGAGGCACGGCACTGTTCAAAATTTGTTAAATTATCTATTAAAAAGAGACTAAGTTATGAACAGCAAAAATATATTATGGAACAAAACAAAATAAAAGATATTTTAGTCATAACAACGATTTTGTTGGATTTTATTGGTCACCAATGGATTTTGATTTTTCTATCTTTTAAATGCCTGGTAATGAGCATTGTTATCACCAATGCTTTTTAAACACGCACAGTTACAATGCGGCACTAAATACTTAATACTGTGTTTATATATTATGCAATCACTCTGGCATCTTCTAAACAGTCCATCGCTGCATTTGCATCACTGCGCTTGGCTCCTCCAAGGTTGATGATACCTAAAATTGCATAAGTCGTACTTTCTGTGCTACGGTATATACGCAAAGACGACTAAAGAGACTAAATAAGCTGAAAATACAGCTCTGATTTATCAGTAATTCTTTCGTATGCTCGTCGAACAAGTACCCAGCAAGAAGTACACAATTTATCACGTGCAATCGCAAAAATGAAAAAATATCACGAGCAAATGTAGGTTTCCTCTGGTTTAATTAGTGAAAATAAAAAAATCCGGGACATGAAAAGATCGTCAATATATCTGAACGTAGCGTGGCGAACCTTTATCGGATCCAAAACCCTCTCAATTATTGAGATCAGTTCTTTGCGCAGCACTTGACAAGTACAAGACAGCCAGTTAAGTTTTCGATTTGTAAGAATGTTTCCGATATTTTGTTAATATATACTGCGACTGTGATTTGAAACAAGGGTGCTCGTTTTAAAATGCTCGTACGCTAATCTCTTTGCTATGTGGAATTCGTAACCTAAATATTTTTTTTTAAATAAAATGCTTCAGAACATCCATAATTTAAAATTTTTTTTTATCTCTCGCTCAACAGCAAGTTGTTTAAATTGAGCGAAAATGATATTTAAAATGTGCAGAAAATATACAAAATTTTTCATAAAACTAATGGTGGTAAGCAGCGAGCGTCAATTCACCAAACGTTTGAGTAGGAAACTATTTTAAAAGCATGATTTAAAATTGGTTTAGCGTCGGGATTCTGAAGCACATTTTACCTATGCTTAAAATGTAGCGTTTTGTTCCTTCGGGTTTATGGTATAACATTATTTCGCTAGTACGTTTATCATATAGTGATTAGTGAACCTGACTTTGGGGGAGGCCTATGTTCAGCAGTGGACTTCTAATAGGCTGAAATGATGATGATGATGATGATGAACCTGACTGCTGCGCCATGTTCCCTAGGTTCATAGTACGCTGGCCATACGCGTTATCAATCGCATTACCAGATATTTCGCTCGTTCGATTCCGCTGCTCGTCAGCGTTCTGTTTATTTTCGGTCTGGGAGTTTGTCATATGTGGGTAATGTGTCAGGGTTCTCTAGTCCGATAAAAAAACCATAGATTATGCAGTTCGTCCACGGGCCTTTTACAATTATGACCAAAATTTAATTGTAAGAATATTTACACAGAAACTTCGTTACAGTTATATCAAATATTTTTATATATGTATTATATATATATTATTATATTAATATACAATTATATTCAAACTTGTATACTAAATCGTTTTTCATAAGATCCTGATGAGGAAAGTTGTGAGCACGGTCTATATACGTAGAAATGTGACGCGAAAGCTCGGGTTGTTTCTCTCTGACGTCTGGAGCACCCTCCATGTTGTGAAGAGGCACTTATCAAACGAACTAACGAGGCTCACAGATCAGAGCAATTGATTTATCGTTCGCTGCTATGTATTTCGACGTTCCAATGTAATTTAATCATATTTAGTCATGCAAGTCATAAAACATTCTTTCCATTCCAAGAAATACGCTTAAAATAGAAAAATATTCAAATACTTCATAGTAGCTATTAAAAATTTGAAAATGTGCTATCTGATGCTCTGCCATCTTCTTTATTCCCGTCGCCTAAGAGTCTACAAATAAAGATTCCTTGAAACTTTCATAGTGTCCAACAATTGCTTTTTTTTGGTCATATCGCAGCATTAAGTGTCGCACTGACTAAAAACCGCAGCACAAGAGATAGGCTGTTACTCTGGAGGCCTTAATAGATGCGGCGGAAGGCACGCGCTGCCAGGTTGCTGATTTTCAATTTTATTACAAGCGTTTATATTACAAGCGCTTCGCACTTTGAGGTTTCCTGTCAAAAACCAACAGATGTCTCTGGTATTTCCTTGAGTCGACAGTCACGGCACCCATTGGACTACATAGTTATCACGTGCCAAAACAAATTTTGACAATTATGATGAAACATTACAAAGATGATTAGCAACAGCCATAACGGTCATTAAGTAATTGTATGGTGCGGTAAGTCTCTACGTAACTACTACTAAATTACATAGAGCATGAGTTCTTTTTTTCTAAAGCCAAAGACGCTACGCTTGACCGACGGGTTGGCGATCACTATACCAGAAACATCGCACCACAGAAGCTCATGCCCGACATCAGTCTGAATAATTAATTTTTCTTCTAAGTTGGGCGCTCTTGTCAAAGTGGTCGTGGCATACACATATAGTAAACACGGTAGATCTTAAACGTCAACTCTCTACCTAGCTTCGATCATCACTTTCGAAATGCTTGTCCACTTTTGGCGGAGGACACTGTGCCATGGTGAAATGAGCTGCATTTTTTATGAGATCCGTCCAACGAGTCGGTGATGGGCCGCGTGGTCTTCTGCCTTCAACTTAGCCTTGGATAACAAGTCTCTCCATCGCCTGTTCATTTCTGGATATGTTACCAAAGAATTCCAGAATTCGTCGAAAACAAACAAACAGTGCCTATTTATTTTACTAATTTCAAACGAAATTTAATTAAAAAAAATTCTTAATGAGAGAACAATGCCTACGAAAAATCTCCAAACATCAATTTACGAAGAAGTACATCAAGTAAATATTTAAAAAGCTTTGCGAAATTGAATTTCGTAACAAGGTTTTTAATTAATCGTATTTTACGACGGGATCCGTTAGTACGTCACGTCATAATGGTAAATTAATAAAAGGTACGAAAATATGAAAATAAACGGCAAACCCATGCGTCCATGATTCCATCTTCCTGTGTCACGCCGTGGACTGTTTAGAGCAGTTATGTTTAATTTATAGTTATATTTTAGTTTATAGTTATTCCGTGTGACTTTAGGTATTGAAGAATCACACTGTCGCGAGATGCCTGTTAGTCTGTGGTGTATCTTGTTTTTTTTTTTTTATAGAAGAAGGGGGCAAACGAGCGTGCGGCTCACCTGATGGTAAGTGATCACCGACGCCCACGAACATCCACAACACCAGAGGAGCTACAGATGCGCTGCCGGCCTTTAAGGAAGGAATAAGCTCTTTTCTTGAAGGTCCCTAAGTCGTAACTATTCGGAAATACTGCTGGCGACAGCTGATTCCACAAAGTCGAAGTGCGTGGCAGAAAACTTCGATTAAAACGCACTGTGGTGGAATGCCAACCATCTAGGTGGTATCGATGGAACTTCGAATTCAGTCGCGATGTATCTTGTTAAGTGGAAATTCGTAGTTCACGTTTGTGCAGGCCAGGTTACCTTCTACTTATTGTGAGCAGTGCCCGTAGAGTAGAGATTGGTTGACAGACAATCCCGTATAATGCTGACAAAGAAAAATAGGAATCATTCCATTGGCACTTGGAAATATTAGCAGTCCTGCAATAAAAAGGTACATTTATTACTCCTGAATACCAGAAAACTTATGTATATAGTAATAAATAAATGATTTTGTATAACATTAAACGGTGTTAGTTATGATCAAAGCGTTTGTCTAGATAAATAAAATCAAAGTTATAACTTGACATAATCACTCATTAAATTGAGGCAAATGTATATAGTTCTTAATTAAGCAAATTAACTTTGCCATTGCCCATTACCACATCAAAGCAAGTAACGAGAAGAATGACAGAAGATAGCAAATTTAACAGAGAGATAAACATCTATGGGAATCATGAGGTCTTTATAATTACATCGAAACTCTCTCGGACACTCGAATTTAAATGAACTTTCATGAAATTTGAAAGGAATTCATTTAAATTTAAGAAATTAAACTCTTTACATTTTGTAAAGTTGTCGCTTTGGTGTTTTAATATCAGTAAATTAATCAATGTTAGGTAAATGTCTCATCCCGCAATCCACCAAGTTCAATATCAGAAGTTGCCCTGATCTTATACTTTCATTGGATTGTGTGTGGATTCAGTGGATTAATGAATTCTTGTAGCATGCTTTCGGTTGCCTATGGAAGTATGTCTTTTATTTTTATGCCATTGTATTTGCGATTGGGAAAAATATGTCAAAAAGAGAATATCCACGGATTGTCTTTCGTGTGTTTCTTCTCCGTCACAGTAAATTCATTATGAAATGATAGAGGATTGTAAAAATAAGAACTAAGAAGTTAGACAAACTTTAATTTTCCTTTATACACATATAGTATACTTGGACCATTAATATTTAAAGTCAAAGATCATAAAATCGCTTTGTTTTTTGCATCATCAATTAATTATAAAAAATATTGGACATTAATTTCTATTGTTATGTTTGCTTGCTGTTGAAGATAGCTAAGCATATATTTATTGCTTTCTTTTGATCATAACTTATTCAAAACTAGACCAATTTTCTTACAAATTGATAAACATTGAAGATTGTGTAGTCTTTCAGGCATCATAAATATATTTAAATTGATTCAATATAAATTTTAGTAGTTTAACGTATCTACCTAAATGCCTCTTTGAGAGTAATTTATAAGATAATAAGCTCATAAATTTTAGCATTAGAAAGTTAAGGGGTAAAATACACTAATATTAAAAAAAACAATAGTTCATAATTGCACATAAGACTTTTCCTTATCCAACTACGCTTTTTTAATCCCTACACAAAAATAAATAAACATAAACGATTGAAATACATATGTCTAAAAGTGGAACCGTTTAGGATTTTCTAGGAGGCGTCTGGGCGGGTTTCACCTTCTTACTTATTCCTGTCAACAATCAGCAGTACAACCATTGTTTAAATGTATAGAGAGTCAGCATAATATCTGACTGTTAGGTAAGTGATTACCGTCGCCCACATACATCTGCAACACCATAGATGCTGCAGGTGCGTTGCCGGTCTTTAAGGATATTTGGGAGATGGGAGGGAAGAGGAGGGGAATAGGGTGGGGGTGTGGACCTCCGGTTACCTCACTCACCGTACGAAACGCAGAAGCACAAAGCAGATGCGTCTACTTCACGCCGGTATTCTGCGAGGCCGTGATACCAATCCGGTCGAGCCGGCCCATTCTAGCAGCAGCAAAAGCTGCCGCTAGGCTTTACCACGAATGAAAAACCTTCCTGAAGTTAGAAATAATCGATCTGTTATATTTAAATTTCATCCAAGCGTCCTAACCTTAATAGGCTGTAAATATTCCTTAAGGAGGGTGATTTGTCATAATCGCCACGTACGGCAAGCAGGATCGCAGTATCAGACACCTCGCACGTTAGTGCAAATTGCACTATTTGAAAATATTATGGTTTCTTCTTATTTAGTTTTTAAATTAAATCAACAACAACGTAAATTTTTACATCACTGGTAACACTGAGAGAAATTTATTTCTTATTAGACGATCTGAATATGAAAACCTGACTAAAACTTACAGAGAAAATGAGCTTAAAATGCATGAATTATGTAAATTACTGAAAACGAGGCACCAGCAGACGTTTTTATTACTTAGTTCTTAGCGAAAACTCGCAGAACCTTAACGCAGTATCAGTCAGAAATACAATGGAAAATTGTAAGTATTAACATTATAAGTGATTATTTAAATCCAAATGCTTTCAGTATAACCTAAATAGCATTTCTTGAACAGATGACTATTTCTCGTTGTAAAAAATCATATTTCGTTATGATCCAAGTTGTAATACACGAAAAATAATATTTTTAAGTGTGGGCAATGATCAAATAGTCCAACTGGGGATTTATTATAAGCCGAAACATATGTTCAGTAATAAAGATTTAAGAACTAATTGCGTTGCTACCCCCAAGGACTATGATAGAATACTTCGTCGCCTAGAAGCCTAGAAGCCAACTCGACAAAAGTGTAACGTAATAAATAAAACGTTAACTGATTATTATTAGCGGCGACGTAAGGATTTTTCCTAAACCACTTCATCCAAAATTTAAAAAAGGCACAGAAAATATAATTGAGTGTCGAAAGTTATTGGAAAAGGGAAGAATATCCTGGTTCGTATCGATTTATACATTTTTTTTTCTATCATTCTATCTTTGCATCATAATCTTTTGAAATGTATTCGATAATCGATTCGATCGATCGATCGATCGAAGCGGTATCAAATTAAAAATAAATCAACGCGCGATACGAATAGGCAAGTGATAATTTTTTTACTAAAAAGTTATACATTGGTCACATACGAGCTCGGCTGGCAAACACGGTTACCTGATGGAACAAGTTTCTAGTATATATATATATAGTATATATCTATTAATCAAGTGAGCCGCAAGCTCGTTTTCTAAGCTTTCCCATAAAAAAAAAGAAAAAGATGGTGAAAGATCAATTACGATGTCACTAGACCTTAGACATAATCATTTTTTTCCATTATGCATAGGTTTTTCCTCAATCGTATCAGTAACTTAAAACTCGGTATTGGGTGGACTTAAACTTTGTTTCAGTGTCGTCAATTAATGATCGAAGTTCACTGTGTTCTGTCGGAATGTTGTCGCTGCGGAAACTCTTTTAGTTGTACAACTTCTTTCATTAATTAAGATCAAGACATAAGATGAGCCAGAAATAGTCTTTTCACAATTTTCTTGGAAACACTACAAAGAAACATTACAAAGTAACTCAACTCAAATGAAAATAAATTTCTAAACGGCTAATGAAAAGGTTTTAATAAAGAATCATGGAGAGAAACATTAAAAGATTATGTGCTGTGATGCATTTAATTTGACGATCAAAGTTGCTCAGCAGGCTATGCTCGGTGTTGATAGAGTCTGCAACGACGATATCCGCAGCAGAACTAGGGTAACAGAGATAGTCATTAGTACCGTCAACTGTTGAGGAAGAAAGGTTCTCGAGCGGCAACTACGTACAGGTAAACGCAGTGTAGGATGACCTCCCACAAGATGCAGTGACTACCTGTACAATATGGTTGGAACTCGATGGATGCAGGTGGCTCAGGAACGTGCTCTATGGCAATCTTTGAGGGAGGCCTATGTTCAGCAGTGGACTTATGACGGGGTGAAGTGATGATGATGATGATGTAACTTATCACTGGGAGGGAAAAACAAGTATGTCTACGAATGTTCACAACCGCTGCACAAGGTGACTAACCAATATAGCTCTGGTGACCGAAACACACGCGAAGGTTCTAGTACTGCGCTTTCTAATCCGTCTGCCAGTATATATAATTCCGAGTCTCTTAAAGTCAAAGTCAAAATCAATACTTTTTTTATTCGATTTAGGCTTCTTTGAAGATCTTATGGATGTCAAAATCTACACCGGTTCGCAAAACAAGACCTTCACAGAGAAGAAGTGCCAAGAAATTCTGAGGTTTGTTTTTTTCTTTTAGCCGCTATATTGTCATTTATCTACAATAAAATGAATACAATGTCAATCATAATAAATTCTAAACATTTTTTTTAAATGTCTTAGGAGTTATTTTTAAATGTTTACAATATATAAATAGCCAGGGGATCCGCTTGAACAGTCTAAGAGCTATTTTTACACGTCTTTGCCCTGGATGTATTGATCTATTTTATAGTAGGTATTTTTTTTATAAAATTTCATATTTCAATTTAATAAGATTGGAGTACATTGGATCATTATTTATTTATCTTTTCTGCTTGAGCGTACCATTATAAGGTTATATCAAAGTAGATTTTTTACGTTCTTCGCTCAATAAATAAGAACCACTTAAATTGCTTTCATGACTTTTAACGTAAAAAAACATTGCCTCGCCTTTACTTAATAGTTAGTATTTTTGTCACAGACGGACATTGTTTCAATAGACAGATACGTTTTTGTAACAATTATCTCAGACATAATTATTGCGACGTGGAAACGGTTTAAGAATCTATCAACATCGTTAGAGGCGACTTAGGAAAAAGCCTTGAAATCTCAAAGTAATCTCCGAGTGTGTACCTCCAGACGAGAATTACTAATGGGCACGTTCTTACTCCCGGAGAGACGAAAAGTAGACTGCAGTAGCTTTAATCTTTGCCTAGCCCTATGAGTAGAAGCGGAGTGACGAATTTTGTTAAGCCTCTACCACACGACTAATCTTATGTTTCCTAGATGATTGCGTAGTGCAGTGATAATCTTACTCGCAGGTTATATCATGGGTCCTGTTTAAATCTCACTATTTGTACAACACAGAGATTATCGATGTTTCTGTTCGTAGTATCATGATTGGGCGTTTAACAATGCATCTGAACATTTGTTCGATCTTATCGTACATTGCACAAAATACTTATTATAATAATTGTTATGTTACTAGCCCACACGCAGTTCACATTCAAAATCACAAAAGTATCATCTTTCAACGTGGTAGAGCCAAGCGGCGGTTTTTGCTCATGTTTGAATAGGCCGGCACGACCGGGTTGATACCACGGCCTCGCAGAATACCGGCGTAAAGTAAAGGCATCTTTTGCTTCTGCGTTTCGTTCGGTGAGGGAGGTAGCCAGAGGCCACTCTCTCTCTCCCCATCCCTCCCCATCCCCTCCCCCTACCCCTCCCCATCCCCCTCCTCGTCCTCCTTTCCGAATCTCCCAAATACCTATAATATCTCCTGCATAATTGACAACTGCCGATAGTATTCAGAGGTTCTCGCCTTAGTCGAAACAGGCCATAACAACATACAGATGAAATCGCGGTAAAAAGCTAATATTATATAGTTTTAACGTAACAAAATGTCTGATTCCTGGGCAAGATAATCCCATTATTTTTTATTGGATTGTGGTGACAAACGAGCCTAACACCTGGTGAACCGGTTTTTTACAGGGGTAACTTAAATTATGTTACCAATTTGTATTAAACTCGTGCGAAGCCGTGGGTAAAGGCTAGTTATATGTAAAACTTTTATTCTGCTCATCCTTTCTTTAGCGCAACTTTAAAAATTATACATTCTTACATGTATTTCATGTTTGCGTTCTAGGTCAGGCCAATCGTTTCCCTCTCTCGTAAAGTGCTTCAAGTTACTCGAAGAACAAATCAATTATTGGAAGAATTCCAAATGCCTTTGCTGTTCAAATAAAAATTTTTAGATTTCAATAATTAAAGGAAATGTAGTTATTATGTATTTATCATTACCTTTGTAAGTTCTCTTTTCTCTACTATGATTTACTCTTTTATATACTTTACTCTACATTTGTTAGAATATTGCACTTGTTTATTTATTGCTGTTGAGAAATTCCATGAGATTAAGGTAATTTATAACGGCCTGAATCCAAGTCACGTTTAAGAATTTACGTCTGTTCGTATGTTTGTTTATTCAGGGGTTTAATGATAAAGAGTTTATAAATTAGCTTAAAAAGTGAACTATCGTGTTTATTGAGTGATTGATTGAAATCAATTAGTAAGGTAACATAACCAAACTAAGACTGGGCAGTTTTATTATGTTAGTAGAACAAAGCCAAGCTCTACCGGGGTTGTACCACGGCCTCGCGGAATACAGGCGTGAGGTAGAGGCATCTTGTGCTCTGCGTTTCTTTCGGTGAGTGAGGTGACCTAAACTGATTAAATGTATTTACATTTTTATACATATATTGTGAGGCCAACGTTATTTCTTTAAAATTATCTCTGAGAGAAGCTCTCCAATTTAGGTCATGAATTGCTCTTGTGGGCCTCTTTTGCAAGACAAAAATTGTTTATATATCAGCTGCATGTCTCCACAGCAAAATACCATGTGACATTCTACTGTGGAAATTACTAAAATTAACTATTCTAGCTGTTTCGATATCAGTTAGACTTCTTATTTTCCTTACAGCATATGCTGCAGAGCTAAATCTACCAGGAAGTTTGGATATTGGGGTCCCATTAAAGCTATGCATCATAAGTTATTCCAATAAAAACAGTTTTATTGACTTATAAAAGCCAATTATTAGCGTAAAAACAATTTAAGTAATTTTTGATATAGTATTATTGACCTCGTCATTGTCAATCGAAGGCCTTGGAGAGATCAAAAGAAAGAAGAAAGAGAATTGGAAGAACACCAAAGCAACCTAAGAACTCGCCCAGGCTTGGAGCCATATATGCTTTGTCAGCTCTACACCAGCATCAGTTGTAAAGCGATCTTTTGTAAAACCTTATTGTTTGTGGTTCATCATTCATCATCATTTCAGCCTATCTGCTGAACATAGGCCTCCCCCAAAGATTGCCACGAAGCTCGGTCCTGAGCCACCTGCATCCATCGACTTGTTTGTGGTTGCCTAATTGTATATTTAGTAATTATAGTGTCTTAACAATTGATTATTATTTTTATTGCTTAAATGTTATTACTTGGATGTAAAAACTAACTAACTAAAAATTTAAACATATTCTTTAAATGTCTATGGTTATATGACCTTTTCTTGCTTCTATAAACACGATAATTTTTTTGTATATTGAATACCATGTGTTTCAGAATTTTGAAATAAAGTCATGGATAAAATTGGGGATGATAATTAGTGAAATTAAAAAAAAATTGTATTTTGTAGTAAAATAAAATATATATGAAAAGAAAAGAATGATGAAATTTAACATCAAAAAGTTATAAGTTTTCCGCAATTAATGAGTTACAGTTAAATGCCTTCGATGAACAAGTTGTCGAATATACATTTTTAATTCTGTTATTGAAATTCATGACTTCGTCCTTGTAGAATTTCTAAATAGTTTGAACCTTACCCGTCTTTCACCGTATACAGTTATATTTGAAAGTGGAGCACTTGTAATGTTGTTAAGAAATCTTAGTCCGACTCAATTGTACAACGGAACAAGGCTACATGTAAAAACACTGAATATTTACGGTAATCACCAGAGTGATACCGTGGATTATATTTATTTTTGGATTACCGGGTGCACGTGAAGGAATTATTTCAAGGATATCCTTGACCACATCCATCTGTGTTCAAAATTTCCCTTTGTAGTTGTGCCTTTACACGTGCCTCTATAAATCCTAAAAGCAGTCGGGAAAATAGTCGGCATTGACTTAACAGAGGACTTGCTACTCTTATGGTCAGTTTTAGGTGACATGTTCTCAGGTGAGCTCCGCAAGTAGTCTGGTTATCGTAGCCCAAAAGCCAGTACTCAAAAACAAACATTAACTAAATTAATTATGAAATTAAATCTTATTTAAACTTTGCTTTGACTATGTAACTAACATGAATTATATTAGTTACAAAGCCATAGCATTTGCATTACCGGTTAACAATCTCTAAAGGTGATTAAGCGAACATTTTTAATAATTTTTTTAAAGTTTCAGCGTCATTGAAGAAGCTTCATTAAAGAAACTTGTTAAAAACTAACTACGAGTTACTAGAGTTACAACAGTATCAATGACACGAAAGTGTGGAGATGGTGCGACGACCTGCACAGTGTTTTCTAAATACATTTCTTTTGCAGATATGCATGATTCTTTATTTCTGATATGAAATCTATTATTGTTCTAAATATGCCCATAACAACTGTTTATGTATGTATGTATGTACGCCTAGTTCCTAACGGATAGGCAGAGACAATCTTCTTCCACTTGCTATGATACTGACATACGTCTTTCGCTTCTTCCACTTTCATCAATCTTCGCATGCATGCTCGTTGGTTTAGAGCACTCGTTAGAACGTCTCCGATTTGATCGTGAAACGTTCGCCTAGGTCTTCCTCTCCCGACTGTAGCATTATTTATTACTACTATTAACTAACTAACTTAGTATTAGGGCAGTCTTTGAGAGATAAATTTGAGGAAAACTTCAACCTGCCAATGCATATACACGAAAATGTTATGAAAGTATTTAAACAGGAAAGGAAAGGAAGGAAACTTAAAAAAAATTGTAAGAAAAGTGACGAAAAAAAAGGGACATAATGTCTGTGCAAGCAGCTAACACAATATTGCCAGTTACTCGCCTCCTTAGAGGTCGTGTGTTTTCAGTGCATGGGTGCTATATTATCGTATGAAATGGAAAACCACGCGAACAATGTCGCGGGCCACAACTAGTTGTTTATAATTCACAAATCATCGTCGGCTCGGTGGTGTTGTCTAAGCGTTTGACCATGGGACTGCAAAACGCGGATTTATTTTAATTCACATTCGGCACAAGTATTGGTATGGGCCATAAATAATGGCTCCAGATCTGAGTGTTTGTTCATGTGCAATTTATGTATGTAAACTGCCTGCACGAGACAGAAGAAATTCCCATAGTGAGTTGTCCCGTTTTTTTGGGAAAAAGAAGAAAAGAATAGGAAGGTCTTGTATCAACAGCGATGATTACGTCGAAGAGAATGAAGACGAAGTGTGTAAAGGTGGACGTGGATTCCCTAAGTTTCGTTAATACCTCGCGCAACTCGACGCAAGCTTGAAATTACTCTAAAGACACAATTCTGTTCTCTAATGTAAATAAAGTTACTGTAGCGAAAGCAAAAGTCATTAAAATGTTATGTCAACTGTCAAGTATACACAACTCCGTCTAGACGAAGTTTAACGTACTGAAGGTAAAGGTTAAATTAAAGCAAAAGTTTTAATAGGCATAATTTTTGCATACTTTTTCTGGGCATGGAACGAAACTATGGGGTCACGTTCGCATCAGTGACGTCGAATCAGAATAATTAATAATGTCCATCAAATACTATCAATGTAATTATTATTATATTTATTTTAGAATTACAAAATCGTAAAGTTTTCACTTCCATCGTGGAGAAGTGTATTAATAATGCCACACAATTTTTAGTTTGTGTATACTTTTTAATGTCACGAATAATATTAAAAAGCTTAGTTAATTTTGTTTAGTAAAATAGAACATTATACATGTAAAATAACGAAAGAGAGCATTTTAGTGTTCCATGTATAAAAACAAATATTTGAATAAGGAATACATGGATATAGTCGTATATACATAATGCCCATAGGAATGAGTTGATTTTTCCTAAGATGTTTCTGAAAGTTGTTTTGTAATATTATATGATAAAAAACGGAGTTTCTTTTGCATTTACGAAACAGCGGTAGAATTAAAAAAAGATTGACTTTTGACCAGTGAAACTTATGTCGAAAATAAAGATTTTGATTGTGAATTTGAGTAAGCATTTATAGGCTGTAAAGTTGCTAGTTTGCTTTGCTATATAAAAATTACTAGAATAGTATAGTAATTTTTATATAGCCCTAAGCCCATACTATTGTTATTGTACATACATGTTGCTACGAATCAGGAGATTTTCAATTAAAAGTGATTAGAAATGGTTCCAGCACAATAAATTCAAGTTGCTCCGCTTTTAATTACACATTACACAGATAACACAATATACAACTGGATTTAATTAGGAGCTCCTAATAAGTAAAATATGAGATAGAGTAACGCTGCGGCTGTATTCTAGCTGCAGCACGAATGGATAGGATCGACCGTCGAAGAAGCACACTCGCACAGAGTACCAGCTTGATACTTCTATGGTGAGTGATTGAACTGGAAATCCATTTATTGGTACCGAAACTTTCCGTTTTAGTTCGCAGGCGTGAGAACACATCTCCATCTTGATTAATAATCGAGAATAGGGTCTGTGTCGCAGCGGTCACTTTCAATCACTTTATGGTCGCTTGTTACCTTTATCATATATTAACTCATCATATACATATAAACATGAAAACAAATAACACAATTGTGCAAATCACGAAAATGTATGCGAGAAATTCAAAATTATTCACAGATTTTACGATGTCATAAAACAGTAAAGTTAACATTTGTAAGCCATAAAATTTTAGGAGTAAACGACTAGCTGAAAGTAAGCTTATAAATTATGAATTTAAAACTATCTCAAAACACTACTAGTAAAGTATGAAATGTGTTTTTTTTTTATTTCGCGTCTAATAATAACACCTATATATATACTATGTCGAGAACACTTATGTTGAAAATTAAATGTTTTTGCCTTAAAGTGTAAGACAGCTTAAGGGGCATCTATCAGCCCTTCACAACTACAGGATGTCGTAAAATTCAATTAAGGCTTACCTTAGGCTTGGGGAATGACCATTTCAAACAGACCTAAATTATCCAAACCGGTGACAAGCGGCATCGTCAAAAGGCCAAGACGTTCGCAGCTGCGATTTCCAGCCTGCGGGACATGCGTGACGATTACAAAAAATATTTCTAATTAAAGAGGTTTTTGTTCAGCTGTGGACTTTTAAGGCTGTTAAAAAGAAAGAAAGAAAACTTTTGATGCTACGATTCTTTTCTTAAAAATTATATGTTTTTCTTTTCTTGAAAATGATTTGTTTAATCATCCTCCTAAAATATTTTGAATTTGACCAAGATTTCACGGTGGGAGGGAGTTGTGTTATACAGTGCGATTGCCCTGTACGTTGCTATTCAAAAACTTTACGTCCGGAACGTTTCTGCATAGTGTAAGGCTAATGATTCACTTCTGAGCATAGTTGAGTGGCTTCAGGAACGTGAAATAACGAAGTGTGTCTAATACGCTTAGACGGCACTTGAAATGGTAGTGATGTTAGATTTGCTATTCCTAGCATAGTTATGTGCTGGGTGAAGTAATATACTACAAAGTTACATATAATGCATAAAGATGATCTGATTTTTCTCTGAGAATGCTTTGTAGGTGTCGATGGTTTTCTTTCACCACTTAGATATCATCCACGAGAAATGTTTTGCTTTATCTTTGTCACCGGTACATCAAGCATCACCTGTCACATAAAGAGTTTTAACATAACACTATTAAATAATACGAAACTTTTTGTAATAATTTATAGGTGTAACAATAGAAATTCTGTTGATATGAAGGCTAAGTGAAAATTAGTGCATTCAACAACAGTTTAATTTAAATATTTTTATGACTAGTTCTGGTGATAGTATGCAGCTGGAAAACACAGACAACTGTGTTAAACATTTTTCGTTGTGACAGTTAAGTAAAAAATAAGGCTATTTCTGTAAAAGTTAAAATAAATTAAAATGTCAACAGAAATGGAACTCGAAATGTATATTTAAGCTACCGTCTGCTGCCGCCGCTTGCATTAAAAATGTATTTATTTAAACCGAATTTAAAAAAAAAAGTTAAGTATTGAAATATTTCCTTTTCGTTTTTCCAAGAGACTAATTTTTTAATTCATATGCATTTTTATATATCTTGTATATAAAGTATGAATAGTAGCTAAGTATTATATATAAGACATATATACTTTATATTCGTATAAACTTAATAAAAATTTCTTCTCAAAATCATAATGTTTTTTTCAAATTAAAGAAATCTGACGATTTTGTGCTAAGTGATTGGCCCAAGTCGCACTGCGGGTCGCGGGTTCGATTCCCGCACGAAACATGCATAGCATGGAATATAAATATTTAATCTCAGTCTGGCCCGTGTTTCAGTACGTGGTAAAGCCAAGTGGCGGGTTACGCTGCTGCTCAAATGGGCCGGCTTGACTGGAGTTGTACGGACTCGCTGAATACCGGCGTGAAGTTATCATTTTATGCTTCTGCGTTTCGTTCGGTGATTGAGGTAACCGGAGGCCCACTCCCCTCTGCCCCTCCCCCCATTTCCCATCATCTAGCCCAAATATCGTTGAAGGCCGGAAACGCACCTGCAGCTCCTCTGGTGTTGCAGATGTACCTGGGCATTAGTAATCACTTACGATGGTAAGTTCCAAGTAAGATCCAGTGATTACGAGCCAACAGGTCGTATGACCCCTATCCCATAAAAAAAATTAGAAAACAATTACAATTTATGACTGAAACGCCTTTATAACACTGGAGATACACAATCCTACTGTAAGGGCAACGGTATTTTATACAAACATAGCTATTTTCCACTACTAGGTTATTAGCAAGTTTTTCCTTGCTTCCTTCAGTAGCTGCAACCCAATTTTTTTTACCCCTGGTAGCGCTAAAAGCTTTATATTTCTAAGCTAAATCTCGTAAGTCCCGGACAACAATGTATCAAAACGTATAAAGAAATCCATTACTTATCGTAGTAAGTAAGCAAGCAATGTTATACTGAAATATTCAAAGAATAAATAACTTTTATCGCAAAATAATTGAACGTCAATTTTCCATCCCAGCGATATTAAATTTCTTGCTCGGAAGAGATAAATACCGAGAAACTTATTATAGAGAAATAAATATTTTTGTTATTGTAACAGAAGCAGAATTTTCTACATTGTAGGTTTTGAGAATTCTGTTTACCTTACATTAACATCCTGTAAATTGTCCACAGGACATAGGCTTTTCCCGTAAGGAGGATTAATCTTTCCCATAACCTCTCCCTCCTGCTCCACCATAATCGCCATGCTCGTCACGCGGATTGGCGATCGCAGTACCAGTAAGTGCCTGTGTGCCTAAGCTAAATCTTACGGCACTAAAATATATTCCCTATATCTGTACACAAGTTTTTGCCAAAATTTAGTGCTCTGACAGGTAAAGAATAATAAGAGAGTTGAGAGTTGGAGGCGTAGGCACCTCTGCCTACTACGTAATAGATTACATAAATTTAGATGTCATGTTTAGTTAATAATAAGAATTATATCAATAAAGATATTTTTTAGCAAGCCTATTTTCCTCTGGCCCGTGGGATTCAGATGACTTTTTAAAATAGCCCACGCTCCTTCCACGGGAATTGAAACGGAGATTGACGGCTTGTCTAGTACATGCCGTTGTTCATCTATCATACAAAAATAAGCCGCTCTAAAATATGTAAATTTCTATTTTGCCTCCTTTATTTTGTTCTTATTCTATTATTATATCATCATCATTACAACCCTTTTAATACACGGGGCATGCCTGACGCATACCCGCTCTCGAAACGTAAGCCTTCCCACAGATTTCCTTGAAGGATATTATATAAAACTCATGTTCAACATCTCTTAATACATCTAGTTCACATCTGAACATAGGCAGCAGCCTCAGTGTCAATATTATTAAAGGCGCCAATAGCAATAAACTAATTTCAAAAATATTTAAACATGACGATTATTACTCCCTTGTTTTTGGAATAAGATATACGGGTAGAGTAGAGCTGTTTCAAGTCGATTAACCATCCTTTTAAAATGAACTTGAATATCATCTATCATATGATTTTAAAAGACATCGTATAATAAAATCTAATTTTAGAATCTACGTCAATTCAAAAATTCTCTGTTCATACTCAAAATTTTTAAATTTAAAACGCATTATACTTTAAAACCAGTGTAATTAAGCTATCGCAGTTACAGAAGCAGATAGCGAACTCATTTCCAGACTGTAAATTTTAACTACCATTTTTTATGAAACTTTCCATTTTTCGCTAAATTTATTGTGGTTTTACAAATTTAATTTTACTAATGTAATTATGAATATATGATTTACACGCTTTTATTTGTTTGTTGAATCAATGGACATTCTACAGTTATGAATTGTGAAGTGATATATACTCTGAACCTGCAACTTAGTTATATAGTATAGTATAAGATTCAGAAATGCTGACACCGAAATATTTAGTTTGATCGATAATGATTTGGTCAGGAAAGGGTGGTAAGAATATAAATAGTCACTGAATCCTTGTAGCCTGTTGATTTGAAGTAAGATAAATTGAAAATCATGTTCAATGCCCACACAGAAATTATTTTTCATGTAGTTATGGCTCTAACGTGTCTCTTTAAAAGCGCTGTAGCTGAATATAAATTGAGCGTACAATACTTTCATAGGCAATTCAATAGCAACAGCATCTGCTGACTACGTAATATTAAAAATTTGTAAATTTATTAACGTATTTTGCATTTGCAATAACCTTATGTTTTTTTTATGGTAACTTGGGCACGAGCTAGTGGCTCACCTGATGGTAAATGATTACCGTCGCTCACGTACATCTGCAACTCTCAAAGACCTGCATCTGCGTTGCCGGCGTTTAAGGATATTTGGGGGATGGGAAAGAGGATGAGGAAGGGGAGAGGAGTCGGGGGCCGTCCCTAAAATTAATATTTTTTTCATGTACACAAAGAAGATTGACGTCTTTAAAAACTTATTATGTTAATAATTTAAAATTGTTATTTTTGCGATAGATTGGATATAACAGAATTTTGTACCCTTTGTTCAGCTAATTAGATTCTGTCTAGACTTAATTCAGTTGAAGGTATCGTCAACATTCTTATCTTATAAGTAGCGTAACAGGTATGTACTTACTCATTTTAAATATAGCAGTATTACCTAATATTTGACAATTCATTTTTAAAATGTTTTTTTACGGTTTAGGCTTTTGTTGGCGCTTCGTGGTTTCGCAATGTTCAATAGTGGATTGAAATAGGCTGATGAAAAATGGTGTCAATATGTAGACCGATTTCGGCACAGAAGTCATGGCTAGTAATTGGCTGGTATTGAAACTCAAAACTCAAAACCCTGTGCGCCAATTTGAGTTATTTGAAAGTAAATAAATAAACGTATCCTACGGGCCAATTACGAAAGGGGCAAAACGTCCAAAAATGGTCTTTGCAGCAAGACTGCTCCTGTTCAAAAGGCACGAACAAATTAAAGGCCTGTATCAAAGACATAGGCGGACGCTTTGAAAATATTTTTTTTAATTAATCGATATATAGACGATATAGTTCATAATAATATTAATAGCATAATAATGAAATTAAATTACATTTTTTTTTTTTGTAATTTTATGTAGTATAAATAAAAACTCAACAGAACCCGCAGTCAAACAGTTTTCTAGGACTTTATAGTAGTGTAACTCAATATTGTAATATTATAATGATGAAATATATAAACATGTACATTATGTTGTTCTTGAGTTGCTCAATAATCTTAACGAGCTACCACATAATGCTTTTTCTCTTTGTAAAGAACTAACCACCTGTTGCCTACTGTAGTTGAACATAAAATTTTAATATTTTAGCCAATGTTCTGTTATGCATAAAATACCAATATCGTTACTATTTACTCTCTCAGAACTTTCTTAACGATGCAATTATCTGACCAAAATAAGATTTAGGACAGTGATATATCACAACAGCAACTGCGCCCGTTCGCCCGATGTTCGCAATTTGTCAACATAATTGGCCATAAGCGCGGGTCTTTTGAACACCGCCAAGTGCTATTGCAGAACGTGTACACTGAGCCGTAGAAAATGACTGGCTGTTTTTCACTGATAGACATAGGCCTTTCGACTAAAGCCTCAAAAGCTAAAATGCCATGTATGTAAGTTTAACTGATAGACATAGGCCTTTCGACTAAAGCCTCAAAAGCTAATATGCCATGTATGTAAGTTTAACTGATACTCGCCGCGCAGGTCAGGTAGATTGATTTCTGTGGGGTTACAGTTCGGCATATTTAGATAAATTTTTCTACATCTGTCAGTCTCTAGAACCTCTTGCGTTAGTCAAGGCGCAGCGCGTATAAATGTTTACTATGTATTGTTTATTAATTGATCAATATTTCTTTAACTTTACAATGGCACAACATTTTTACCCGACTGCCCGAGAAGGAGAGAAATGCTTTTTTCGAATGTATGTCTATTTCTTAGGCGCGCTCTGTAGCCTAAATGACTTGATGGATTTCAATAGAGGAGGTGGCGTTAAATTCGTCTTCATTATGGCTGTGACTAAAGGTATAATATTGATATATGTCGTCTGAGAATCAAAGAATATAGCCGAAATAAAAAATTACTCCAGAAGTAGGGTAATGTTATTGGAATGTAGGTCTGTTTATTGGGCACGATCTGTAGCCAAAATGGCTTGATGGGTTTCTATATACTCGCAAGATTCGTTTCGTTAAATTCGTCTTTATGTTGGGAGTGACAATTTAAATATATCGTCGGCGAATCAAAAAAGAGGGGTAGAATAAAAAAATTATGTGGTCAGGTTTTTTAAGTGAAAACTGCACTTTTTTGTACTGTATATTATATTTTATATATTTTTTTTTAATTAGAAAATCTTACAAGTTTTCACTTTCATCGTGAATTGTTTAATAATGGAATTGCTACTTGTTTCATTATTCATGCGCATACAAACAGAGCATTTTGATACATTTTCAATATAAGATTATCCTGGCGACATATTAATAAACAAATTCAATTTATCAGTAATCCAAAGTTAAGTGCACAACGATTATTAAAAATGAAAAATCTAATAATTTTTTGTTCTTGCTAGATTTTTTTAATTTTCTTTTTATTGTCATATTGCCAGTAACGTGAGTCAAGTCTTTCACCTAATGCTAAGTGTAACGCTTGTCCTTATTGGGCTTCCTCTTACAGTCGTGAGTGCCTAGATATTTTTTTTAGACTACAAAGTTAAAGTGCGCAATAAAACATACAAAGGCTGATAAAACAAGGACGTCACGGACGTCCTCATAGTTCTAAATACTTGCACTAATCAAGTTCTCCACACCTGCATATCGAACCGGACAGAACAAATCATTCTCTTCCTCTCACTATTTAACTAATTATTGAAATAACCTATCAACATAATTCTAAAAGGAAATTTTTAGTACGCCGATCAAATACAATATTGTCATTTGCAATCATGCGTACAGACGCACACACAAACGCACACGCTATGTTGTTCACGTAATCAATATAAACAATAAACAAGCCTATGTAAGACAACACACACACTGACAGTACCTTTGAAACAATTTTATATGTATGTATATATTCACTCCTTGTTCCCAACGGGGTAAGCAGAGACAATCTTCTTCCACTTGCTACGGTCCTGACATACGTCTTTCGCTTCTTCCACTTTCATCAATCTTGGCATACGTGCTCGTTGGTTTAGAGTACTCTTGACCTGTTTCCTTGCCTTTTTCCAGAACGTCTCCGATTTGATCGTGAAATGTTCGCCTAGGTCTTCCTCTCCCAACTCTACCATTATTTATTACAACTATTTATAAACTTGCATTTTACACTCGCCTCATATATTTTTTTCGTCAACCTACTTTCATTCATCCTCCTCCTCCTCCTTCCTCCTTTCTTAATTCGTGTCACTATATCACATTATTTAGGACCCTGTCAGTTATCTTCACATCAATCATACTTCTTAACGCTCTCATTTTTACTGCATTTATCCTGCTTTCATCCCTCTTCTGCCATACCCAGCTTTCGTTTCCATTTGTTAGTGTTGGTACCAATACCCCTCTATACACAGCCAAACGAGCTTTGTGAGATATCGTCTGGCTGTTCATAAATGTATGCAATGGCCCATTCACTATATTACCTGCCATCGCTCTCCTTTGAATGTCACATTCCTACCTACCATGTCTCGTAAAAATTGTTCCCAAGTAAACAAACTCATTCATCATAATCATCATCATCATTTCAGCCTATCAGAAGTCCACTACTGAACATAGGCCTCCCCAAAGATTGCCACGAAGCTCGGTCCTGAGCCACCTGCATCCATCGACTTCCCGCAACACTGCGCAGGTCGTCACTCCATCTTGTGGGGGGTCGTTCTACACTGCGTTTGCCTGTACGTGGCTGCCACTCGAGAACCTTTTTTCCACAGCGGTTGTCAGTTCTGCGAGCTATGTGGCCGGCCCATTGCCACTTCAGCTTGCTGATCTTTACGGCTATGTCAGTTACCTTAGTTCTGCTGCGGATATCATCGTTGCAGACTCTATCACGCAGAGAAACACCGAGCATAGCCCTTTCCATAGCGCGCTGAGCTTCTTTGAGCTTCCTCATGCGGGCTGCAGTGAAGGACCAAGTCTCGGATCCGTATGTCATCACTGGCAACACGCACTGGTTGTATACTTTCGTCTTGAGGTTCTGCGGTATACTCGACGAGAAGATATGACGTAGTTTCCCGAACGAACGCAGCCCAGCCGAGTTGGATTCGTCGATTGACCTCTGAGTCGAAGTTGGACTTACCTAATCGGACAATTTGTCCCAGGTATACAAATCGAAGGTGAGTGATGTATTCGCCATTGATGTTGATACCGTATCCTTTCCAGTTCAGCTGCTTGAAAACATCTTCCAATGCAGCGGTGAAGAGTTTCGGGGATATGACATCACCCTGTCTTACACCTTTCTGCAGTTGGATTGGTTTCGTACTCTGATTCTGTACTCGGATAGACATCGTAGCCTCATTGTACAAACACCTCAGCACTTCGATATACCGAGAGCCTTTCTGGCACCGCTGGAGAGACTGTAGCACCGCCCAAATTTCGACTGAATCGAAGGCTTTCTCATAGTCCACATACGCCAGACATAATGGCAAATTGTACTCCTCGGCCTTTTGTAAAATCTGGCGAAGAGTATGGAGCCGCTCTATCGCTTACGCATCCGTTGTAGACTGCAGCTTTATCTCACGCCTGGCTTTCATGAGTTTAAGAGTGTGATCGGAGAGCTTTTGGGGCTTGTTCGTGCGGCGGGTCCTGCAAAACTTAGCTCCTACCGCATGGACAGTTTCCACTAGCCTGCTATTCGTATCGTCCACTGTAACGCAATCGTCTAGGCACTGAAAGCGATTATGCAATTCGAGCTGAAAGCTCTCGAATTCTGGATAAGGGCACGTGGTGGGAGGAGCGTAGACTTCACCAGACGAAACCGCTCGAGCCTAATGTTAAGGTTCAGTTTGCCTCTTACCATTCGGTGATCACTGCCGGTTTTTACCCTAGTGATCACAGAGACAACACTGAACAGCTTACGCTTGGTCGTCATGATGAAGTCGATCTCATTTTTTGTGGTACCGTCCGGGCTCATCCAGGTCCACTTCCTGTGGGGCCAGAAGTCAGCCAGCTGTTGCCCTCTTGGGTTCCGTTGCCCTACTCCAAAGTTCCCCACTATCAGCTCATCGCCTTTTTTCGTACCTAGTTTTGCGTTAAAGTCTCCCATCAACACCGTGTAGAGCGTCTTAGAGCAATGCATGGCTCTTGAAATTTCCTCATACATTGCCTCCACTTCATCATCAGGGTGTGTTGAGGTTGATGCGTATACCTGTATGACCTTCAGCGAATATCTTTCGGTTATTCTGAGTATAAGGTACGCGACCCTACTCGACACACTTCCGATCTCGATCACGTTGTTGATGAGAGACCTGTGGACGATAAACCCGACACCTCCTTGGGACAGATAATCAACCTGCCGGTAATAGAACAAATTACCGGATTTTAGGATTATATAGTCCTCTCCCTGTCTTCGGACTTCAGACAACCCTATAATACTCCAGTGTAACTTGCTTACTTCTTCTTCCAGTTCTAGTATCTTCTCGTCGGTCCTCAATGTGCGCGCGTTATATGTTGCCAGGTCCAGTCGTTTGGGTTGGCAGCTAGAAATCAGCCGGTGATTCTTCGCACCCCCTGCCGTTACCATATCTGCCACCATAGCCAGGACTAGCGAGGCCGCCGGGGACGGGGGGCCATTGCTTTCTTCTACCTCTCATGGGTGGGGGTATGCCTTAGTTGCCACACCTGGCGAGCGGGTTGGCAACCGCAGTTTTTTTTTGTTCTAGTGCAGGAAGATGCTGCTGCCCATCTCCTAATATAATTTTTTACCATTAGTCGCCTTTTACGACACCCATGGTCAGACAGGGTTGGCGCTATTCTTTACTTCCGACAGCCACACGGAAACAAACTCATTCACTTGACACCCAGGGGTGTCTAACACCTTTATGGATATCAAACCAGTCCGTGTGCGCCCGTTTATTCTGATACAAGCTCTAGAAACCTCATATAGGGATTTCAGTGCTTGTATCAGATCACTGCTCACTCCATGCAAAGATAATGCCGACCACAATTCATCCCTCACCACTTTGTCATAGGCCTTCTCCAAATCTATGAAAGCGCAATAGACGTTTTGGTTCTTAGCCAGATACTTTTCAACTATGCACCTTAAGGAGAATACCTAATCCGTGCATCCCATCTCCTTTCGAAATCCTGTTTACACATCTCTCTCTATCAAAACTCTAGCATACAATTTGCCGACAACACTTATTGCGACCCTTTTCCTTTATACAGTGGCACATTTACACCTTTGCACCAGTCTCCCAATTTTGGTATTTACATAATACGAAGCATTATGTTATGTATGTATTATATATAACAAAGAAAGCTGCATCCTAAAACCATAAACCACGTATTATTAAATGAGCAAATTCTTTAATAGGCTAATGTAGATTAAACGAGATTCTAAAAAACATTGGAACAACTATATTAACAGTTTTATATATTTTTTTGCAGATGTTTTTCTTCATTTCTAACATATTCACAGCGACATCACGCGAAAGATAGTCGGGAACAGACTTGAGCGAAATTAACTTTATTAACTCAAAAATGAGGCACTCAATCAACGTAATTTTAGGTTTAAAGCCTGGCCCCGCCACTTTGCGATCAAATACGCTGTCTTCTGAGCTACAGGGTCTCGATACAGCCATTAAAGGACAGTTACAACATAAAGCAGTTGAGGTTGAAGGGCACTGAAGTTTTACGATAAAGCGCTTTACGACCAACAGCTTCAGAAGTTGTTTGAAGTAGATTAGGTTAGTTGAACAAAGCGTCCTAAATGGCACTTTACGGAAATTGTATGCAAGATTCTCTTACGACGACAGCGAGTTATGTTTAAAGTTTTTTTAAGCAATGGGACATGTTAATAGACAAAAATAAAGAAAAACTCTAAAGATTTATAAGGTGTACTATAAACGAGCTGTCAGTCTTATGAATCTAAGTGTACAGACTTGTCGACACCCCAGAGGACTAACATGGAATGCCTAAGAGCGTGTAATTATATTGGATATCTGGATGCACTGCTGACTATAAGATATGCAGATTGATTATTTCCGGGCATGGGTTTCCGGTGTTTGTTTATTAGAGTCTATGTAATTTACCCAAGATCAAAAAGTATACAGACGTTACGTTAGCTCAAGATTTAAAACGTGACCTGCCCTTAAAATAAAGATTATGAAGGTAATGTCATTATTATATGGATGCGCCATTTAGTACATACATTTGTAGTCGGGCTTCATCTAATGTGAAATAATTCTAAATGAACGACGATGCTTATCATCATTGATATCGGCTCGGTGGTGCAGCGACTAAGCGCTTGGTCAAGGCGTTGCGAGTCGCGGGCTCAATTCCCGCAAAGGATTACAGTTCGTTTTGACAGTGCGATAATTGCCTCCGGTCGTGGGTTCGGATCTTGCAAAGGGCAAACATTTGTAAGATGAATATAAATGCTTGTACTTAAGATACATAATATGTTCATTTATCTATGGAGGTATATCCCTCTTCTCACCACTCAGTTACGAAGACATAGGTAATCCCAATTTGGGACATTAACGGAGAAGACTGGTACTTCTTGTACAAAATAACTTAACTTAACTTTATTTAAATGACTTATAATTTAGAAAATCACTAGTCAACGTTATTTTGGGTCTTAATACTTATCAAAGATACAAGTACCATCGGTCGACTTGTAAGATCTAGCCTATCTAGCTAGTGATTCAAAATTTGAAATAAATATTTCAAGTGAGATAGGTTTCTTCGGCACTAGGATAGCGGAGGCGGTGGCGGGTGACAAAACCATAAAGAGTCCGAGAATAGTGTAAGCTCCGTCAATATATTAAAATTTTAGCTTACACACCGAACAATTAACACAAGACAGGTATTTGACTAATGCGAATGTTTTGTCGCAGGCAAAAGGTCGAATAACTCAGCAATAACATAACTTTCAGCGTTACTACTGAGAGCGCGTGCGACGGAAACTAAAACCACGCCTTCCATTGGTTGCCACGACCTTATAAAGCCTGCAAGAGAAAATAATGCGTGTCCAAGGTACATGCAGGTTCAGTTGAGGATGCAATTACTTAAGTTAATTGCCAAAACTACAAGAATTTAATTGCTTCAATATTTTACTTACATTGGAGTCCAATTGTCACTAATCACACAAAAAGCCATGGTAGCCTTGTGGTCAGGGCCTTCGCTTTAGTTTCAAAGAGCGCGAGTGACCTGGGTTCGATCCCTAGTGCCGGCACCACTAAAATTGTTAATAGCAATTTTAAGTACTGTATTTACCACCTGCTCAGCGGTGAAGGAAAACATCGTGAGGAAACCTGCATGTACTGCATTATTTCGACAACATGTGAAGCCCGCCAACCCGCACTGGAGCAGCGTATGGGTCTTATCGGCTCCAAAACCCTCTCAAACATTTGAGAAGGAGGCTTTTGCCCGCCGGTGGGCGCTTACAGGCTGCTACACAAAAATAGTGGATTGAAGTTTAAATAATAATTTATTCCATAAACAACATTATCAAAATACATTGTAGTTTAAAATCATAATATCAATCTCAGTGTTCTTCAAATCATTTGAACATCAATCTCTAAATAGATTGCAGCAAGACTGCCCGCATCGTGAACACCTATACAAACAGCTATTGTGATTCTTTCGTATAGCGCTCTCCGATTTACTGCACTGCTTTCTACGGGCAGGAAAACCTCGGTGGGACCTTTTATTCCTCTTCCCTTTTGGCAACACCTTAGTTGTAAAGCCAATAGCAATGGGTACTATACCTTTTGCTAGATTCCTTGAGAACTCCTGCGCCTTAGATTTACATTCGCGAAGCAAAACTGGACGGAGACGTTTATGATTCGCATGTTCTTTAACGTGTTTATTATTTACCTTACTTGTACTGGCATATACACCACTGCTTACACCTTTGATCACCACCCCGGCATCTGTATTGATATTCGATAGAGTAGTGGATATCAAACCTTTTTGGATAACGGGTACAGATGCTGCCACTATAGCATGACTTTCTACGTCCTGCATTCTATCGTCTCCACCAAAAATATTTCCCATAGCCGTCTGATCCATTTTTCTTCTTTGTTAATATATATTTAAAAAATTGGAAAATAGGTTAAGAAATTGTCAAACTGACAGTTTCTGTTGGTCACTTAGGCTAAAAAATGTTCTGTATTCAAATTAACTTCATTTTATATTTTAAGGTGTTTAAAGGCGTCTATCAAAACCATAGAATACATAACAGAACAATTGAAAAACGGCGCGGACTTTAGGCACTAGTATATATTACTTTGACCAATAAATCCAAATGAACTTACTCGAACGTGTACTCAATACAGGAGTGATTTATTTGTATCAAGTAGGGGGAAGGTGCTCGCACCTACGAATCACCGAAGGCGGTTGTGTATGGTTATGTAGGGATCAGCATTGATGATGTCGAAGACCGAGTAAAACCACCACGGTTTATACCACCAGATAAACACGGTGTTGGCCCGGTGGCCTTTACAGCTTCGGCGGTAAGGCTCTCGAGCAGGAGGCTCGTAAGTGAAAGGAAATTTGAAGAGCAACGACGCTGCATTGTGTTGCTCTGCTGTGCTCCGACCCCTGTTAACGGAAAAACTTCTGGCAACTAGAGGAGGGCTCGCGGCAACCTAAGGGTGGAGTGGGTCGATTTTTAAAAAAGACCTTGTGCACGAGTAAGCCTCGTGTAGGCCGCGACTGAAATGATCAGACAGGTTCTGGACAATTATTTAACCAGAGCTTATTTAATCGTGACGAGCGGTGAGCCTACCGCCGGCTTAGTGTTCAGACGAAGGATCGGAGACCGTGTAGAAAGGCGCGTCTATGTTCCGGTACGTTCCGTATCCATCTCCAAATCACTACTTGTGCAATATTTATAGGCGATGTTAATTTGATAAATGAATGAAAAGTTTGATGGAAATGTATTCACAGGCAATCAGTGTGTTTTTTTTTTCATCACAAATACAGCAGTAAACCAGTGGCCGAATATTATTTCCACTCGAATCAGCCTCAATATTTCATAGCGGACGGAGGAAATTGAAAATACATAGCTTCCCGTTATTCGTAACATTGAACAATAAAACTTCGCTACGCACAGAAAGAGCTTCAATAAAACTATTTCAATGGTTAAAAAAGTATTTATTATTTATTACACTTAATTAAAGATCACTTCGAAACTTGAAATATCTATTGCGCGTATGTTGGAGCGTATGATAGGCATAGTAATAAACAAATACACATTTAGATAAATAAAATCAAGTTCGAGATAAACAGTGTTACGGAAAAGATTAAACTCTCAAATAACTAGTGTCTGTATATCCTTGATATTATATAAATATCTGAATTTAGTTATTACTAGGATAACAAAATGTTTTTGTACTAAGATCGCCGTAACTGCGATTTTTATTCCAATCTCCCGATTATTGTTTACTTATTTAGTTACAATATACAATATTATTCAAGTCAATTAGTTCTACATTCTACGTGAACCATGCTTCTTTTTAAGCGTAAATAAAGTTGTGGTCGACTTCCAGTTTCCTCAAAAGCCGCGTCGGTAGCTCCGACACTATGTTTGATGGGATTTTATCTAGAAAAACAATTTTAAAGATGAATGAAATCGTCAATTACGACTGGTTCATAAGTATTAAGTGATTAAGAACGAGTAGTAACAAAGTTTTTAGTTAATTTTACAGCGGTACAAGCAATTTAGTAAAACTCTTTAGTTAAATTTGAGCTTCACTACAATGTGCCTGTCCACGGGCTGTGCTGGGGGTGCGGGATGCGCGTACTATTTCGTGGGAGCCGTAGAAGTCGACGTAGGGATTATGTCAAGAGAATGTCATCCTGACGATATAACCATCACGAATGTAACGCACTTAAATCATCCCGCCCGGTGACGGGTAGCGGCGTGGAAGGTACTGGACCGTGCTCGCCCCTCGGTCCACCCGCCAAGCCTGGTTGAAAATTAACTCGGCCCGCGTGGGCTTGCCTTACACAAATAAAAATAACAAATCAAATGGACTTAGTAAGTAATTAAACTGCCAACTGTCTGCCTATTTTTTTTATTCAAAATTTTTCACGTGTGTAATTACTTGTTTATTAGCTGATATTGTGTATTCTGTGTGAAATCTGTGCACACTCACTTACCGTTGCAGCGGTACACGAGGTTGGACCAAATGATCATCTCCTGGGAGAAGCAGAAGACGCCCAGCCGGCCGCCCTTGAGTGTGAAATCGTAGACGTTGCCCGAGTCGGCGACGAGCCGGTTGTTCTCGTACACCTTGAGGCGGATCAGGCCGATCTTTGGCCGATGGAGCAAGCGCCAACGGTACGCAGTCTTCTCGCGCCAGCCTACATTGCGTGGATCCTTCCACAGAAGGGTCACCTGCAGAAAATAGCATACCTGCATAAAAGTATTTAGAGGATTCCCCCTTATAACGTCTTTGCCGCAAAATACCAACCTGACCAGCACGCGGTACAGACAGTGCTACATTACGTTTTTACACAATATTTAACTGTTGGTAGACTCCTTCTAGCCTAGTAGAGCCGTGGTAGCCTAGTGATCAAGGCGCTGACTTTAGTTTCATAGTGCGCGAGAGACATGGGATCGATCCCCGGTGCCGGCACCACGAAAATTGTTAATAGCAATTTTAAGTATTTACCAAGTGCTCGACGGTCAAGGAAAATATCGTGAGGAAACCTGCATGATGCATGATGCTGAGAAATAATAAAAAAGTATTTCGCAGATATGTGAAGCCCGCTAACCCGCACTGGAGCAGCGTGACCCTTCTCGGCTCAAAAATCCTCTCAAGTATTTGAGAGGTCTTCGCCCAGCTGTGGACACTGCTGCTACTTTACTTTATTTATTTTACTTTTAGACTCCTTCTCTGCCTAGGAGTCGTCTGTGTAGATACTACACTCTTACCCATTCCAGGCACCAAGCACCAGTCCAACTACTGTTATGTTTGATTGAGGCTGTCGGCAGGTTTCCATGGGCTGCAGCAGCCGCTCAGCCAGGCTCATTTTTACTCAATTAACAAACGAGGCTCTGGGGGAACACTGTTGGGGAAAAATCCATTCGAATTTATCGAACACGGGCGAGCGGTTAGGTGGCGTACTGCAACCTAACCGCCCGCCCTGCGTGAGTATGGATTAACCCTCCAAGAAATGCATACCGGCTCTCTGGCGCTATGCTATAGAGGCCTGTGTTTAATAACAACAAACTCGAGTTGATAAAGAATGAAATTCACGACCTCCCTAGCTTCGTTAATTTTATAAATATGTTTTGTTGAACAGTTACATCATAACGTAGAAATAATCCGAAAGAAGTATCAGAAGCAGTGACATAGGTACATCTAGATATGTAAAAGTTTGTGCTGTACAGAAGTACCGACAATGGTTTTTGTTTGAATTAATGGTATTATAATTATAATATATTTGTTTTATATATATAAGACCAAACCCTATATGACGTCGCTCACGTATCTTTCTTTTTTTTGAAAAATAGGCTTACGTTTGACCTCAATCTTGCCCGATGGAAGGCGAAGATGAGCCCTGGATTGGTACACGCTTGCCTAGATGTCTGTTCACTTTGCCCTTAAAGATATCCAGATAATAAAAAACTAAAAAACTTCCACGAACCTGTCAGAATGTAGAGGCCATAATGGATAAAATAAAAGAGGAGGAAACAAAATGAACTCGTGTCTTCAGTCTTACCTGATCGGACGTAGACTCGGTGTTCCACAGGGCATTCCTTAGAGTCTTCCCCGGTCCAGTCTTAGAATTGACCAATTTGAGTTGTATCCCGGGCTCGGCGACAGCGCGGAACGGAGTCGTCTGCCAATATGTCTGCGTGTTCTTTTTCCACATCACAACGTAAAAACGCTTGTTGTTCTGGTAACTGTAAATAACATAACACCACGATATCGTCTAAATGATTAAACATTGCGAACGAGATAAAATATTAGAGAAAGAATAAAATAATTCACTTGAAATTAAATTAAATAAAAGAAAACATTACAAAGCTAATTAACTTAATAAACAGAAAAAAATTACAAAAAGTAGGCAAATTGACTCACCCAAATATGAAACCAACATAATCATCATCTATCTGAGTATCAACGAACAGCGTCCCTTCAAAGTCGACTCCTCCAAACTTGTCAAAGCCCACAGCGAGTCCGGGATCTGAGTTGAGGGTCTGGATTATCTCGGCGCCGTCATTAGCTATGACCCAGTTGGGATCCTGTTGAGATTCACCTTCAGGGTCCAAACGAACTGTCATGTATTCTCTAAAATTTCAAAAAATACTGTATTAAAAGGATGATAGAAATTAATTGCAAAACTAACCACCACTTAAGTACTACAAATGATGGCTTCCACTGCGTTACGAACTCATAACCCAGCAGTCAAATACCCTCACTGAGTCACGCGGATCTATAAAGAAAGATCAAACAGTTTCTGATTTAACAGAAACATGGTGTTAAAATGAAGCCAGATTTATATCAAACCTACGTCTCAATAACCGTTCAATGAGATATACTCGTACGGATTTTATCGCTGTTGACTATGACATCTGGACGTCTAACGCCTCAGTCCCCACCACCACCACGGCTGGTGTAATGCAGCAATGTCGGGAATATAAAAACAAAATCAAACGCGACAACAAAATCCCTAACTAATAATAGTAATAAAATCTTTATTTGATCCAAAAAGAAAAGGTACAATTTTTCTTAAAATTGCCCTTGAAAATTAAACCGTGACTTGGGGAATAATAGTCTCATTTCAAATATCAAAATTTCCTTTCAAAATTGTGCCATGTAATTTATTTGCAGTTTCCTTAAAATGATGGATTTTCGCATAGTAACGCCTGATTCTATTTACTATCATATACACGTGATGCAGTGTGGGACGACCCCCCATAAGATGGAGTGACGACCTGCGCAGTGTTGCGGAAAGTCGATGGATGCAGGTGGCTCAGGACCGAGCTTTATGTCAATCTTTGTGGGAGACCTATGTTCAGCAGTGGACTTATGTTAGGCTGAAATGATGCAACAAATGAATTTCAATAATTATAATTATTAATTATATGATCAACACGTGGATATATTTTTAAATTTAATACAGTCTAAAGTCTCACCTAAAGTCTGTACGGAATATTCTGGAATTGTTGGGGCAATTGTCCAGAGCGTTGGTGACGTTGTCACCATCGAAGTCGTTATCGCACAAGTCACCGACACTGTCACCTGAAATTGTTGAGTTTACTTCTCCATCTGCACTATTTTCATCAGCAGATAAAAAGTTTCTGCTCTACATACGTTGAAAAATGATCACAAAACTGTCACTACGTCGGGTCGTTATAGTTATTTATAATTCACTGCTAAGTAAAAGAGGAATACCCGCAATCGCCACGTCGGCAGGCACGATGATGATGGTGTTTGCAGTATTTGACAAGGAGATGGGTCCTTAGCCCAGGAACCGTGCGGGTTAGTGTCCACCATCCACCATCTTATCTTATTTCTGCCACCGATCAGTAGTACATCCACAATTTCTCTCCGGTTTGATTGGTATAGAGTGGAGAGGTATAGTTACATGCTGTGAAGATTCCACCTACAATTACTTGCGGGCGTTCTGCACGCGAGACTCTTCTGCTGAAGCTGTTTCTGCCCCCGGGCGAATAGCGTACCCGTGAGATTTTAGTAGGTCCGACACTTAGTGACAGGCAGGAGATCACACCTTTCCCCACAGGTACCAAAACACCACCCACATTCTACCCACTGAGGACTACCTCCGTAGAGACGCAACGAATGAAATGAAAGTTTTTCCTTTGTCGACGTAAGAAAGATAATTTCGTTTGTCAAATGTTAAGTGTTGTTATAATTATTTTTACAATCTACCACCGTTTCGTAATGAGGCTCCTCTGACGGATGAAGAAATAGACTAAAGATCCTCCTTAGTTTGTATCCTCCTTTTTTGATATTTTTTTTTCAATAATTACAATGTACATCTTGAAATCAAAGGTGTGGACCCATAGGCAACTGAAAGCATGCCACAAGAATACAGTGATCCACCAAACCAAAGCTCAAGCGCACCGCGCACTCGAGCACACCTGCCTCCACGACTAGCACCTCCTCTCGCAGCTCTATACAGGTCATCGCTCCATCTAGCCGACTTTTTCGCAGCTGCTCGAATGGGCCGGCTCGACCGAGTTGGTACCACGTCCTCGAAAAATACCGGCGTGCAGTAGAGGCGTCTTGTGCTTCAGCGTTTCGTTCGGTGAGTGAGTTAACCGGAGGCCCACTCCTCCTCCCCATACTAATACCCTTAAAGGCCGTCAACGCACCTGCATCTTCTCTGCTGTTGCAGATGTACGTGGGTGACGGTAATCACTTACCGCCGGGTGAGCCGCACTCAAGATCTTTCTTATCCTGTACTTTATATGGCTTAATGCTTTTCTTACCATTACTGTCAAGCTGTTCAGGGTTGGGCACAAGGGGGCAGTTGTCTTCCAAATTGGGAATTCCATCGCCGTCTATATCTTCGTCGCATGCGTCGCCTTTACCATCGCTATCTACGTCCAGCTGATCACTATTCGCCAAGTTCGGACAGTTATCCAGGCCGTCTTGAATGCCATCTCTGTAATGAAGACAAAAACGTGAATCTTCTTTATATGAGGATATAAAATGCCTGGAGCGGTTTCATTCCTTATAGCGACAACAAAATGCGATAGAGACTTGAAAGATATGTGTTCTTTTGAGCTCTGACTGTGGTTTCATCGTTAGATCATCTTCGGAAAAAATACAAAGGCACGTTATATTACTTTCAATATTTATGAAACGGTTCTTTTATATCAAAAACCTATTAAACGTCATAAAAACTTTCCACGACTGAGAAATTGAAATTAATCTAATTTGATATGGATATTTCTGAACCTATGGCAGTTAATGACAAAAATGCGAAAAACTTTTTGATTGTTTTATCAATAATCTTTTCTATGGTTTACATGATGTATTGCGGACGCCGTGCGGAGACAGGCTGATATGCTAGTGTCGTGTATCGTTTCATCACTTTATCATTTCAGCCTATCACAAGTCCACAGCTAAACATAGGCCTTCCCCAAAGATATATTTTAAACGTGGTAGAGCCAAGCGGCGGCTTTTGCTGCAGCTCGAATGGGCCGGCTCGACCGGTTATTTCAGGATGCAAAAAATATCTTATCGTTCTTTGACAGCCCGTATGGATGTCTCTGTAAGACTTGAGCTTAGAACTGCCTATAATATCCGGCGCTCGGTCGACCGCCGCCGACAACGTTCGGGAGGGCTCGGCGTCGCGCGGCGACTCACTGGTCGCGGTCGACGTCGCTGTCGCAGGCGTCCCCGACGTTGTCGCGGTCCGCGTCGTCCTGCGCCGCGTTGCGCACGCGCGGGCAGTTGTCGCACGCGTCGCCGACGTAGTCGCCGTCCGTGTCCTCCTGCCCGGGGTTGTGTACGCGTGGGCAGTTGTCGTTCTCGTTGACGATTCCTGACAGTTAACATCTTCCAATGATTACAAATTATCTGGTACCTTTACAAATTTGTGTCGTCAAGGCTATGCGGCTTCTGTTACGGTTTGAAATGTACAGAAAGCCTGCATAATTACAGGCTGTGAGGAATTCCATCTCAGACCTCAAGGGAGACAACGTATCTGTGACCATCTTCGATTGAGATTGTTTGCAGGTGTCCATGGTCTGCAGTAGGCACTTACCATGAGTTGGAACTGTTAGCTCGTTTTTCATTCCAATTAAAACAAAAAAAAAATCATGATTTGGATCATTAATCTTATGTATATGTATGGTTTATATAATAACCATATTTCTCTCCAAACTTCAACGATGACGACGAGGCTTTAGCGTTTAACTGACGACGAAAAATCCATATACATTGCAATCAATTCAATTATTATGTCGGATTATTCAATTCATTTAGCATTTCTGTGAGTATTTCCATTCGATTTTTATATGCGTCAGTATATCGCTAGCCATGATTTACTTTGCGGATATACGGTGACGTGTCTCACCGTCGTCGTCCATATCCGGGTCGCAGAGGTCGCCCAGCCCGTCGCGGTCCGCGTCCTCCTGCCCGGGGTTGTACCGGCGCGGGCAGTTGTCGCACGCGTCGCCCCGCTTGTCGCTGCGGTCCTCGTCGCGATCTTGCTGGTCGGGGTTGGACACCAGCGGGCAGTTGTCCTGTACGGGGAATTCGCTCAATGATAATTAGCATCCTAAAGGTTATCTGTCAATAATTAAATATAATATTGTAATTGTTGTAGGGGTTTGAGAAAGCCACTTACAAATTAAATTAATCTACACTAAAGCTAAAACTTTAAATTTTTTTGTCTAATAATATCTACATGAATAAATCTTGACTAACATTGTAAAGGTAGAATGAGAGTTTGTATATAAGTCTAGGGCAATCTTAGGAACTACTGCACCGATTTTAAAACGTTTGAAAGCTATATTGTTTCAGATAATCATAGGCTTTGTTTTATTCTCAAAAAGTATAGGTCCATAAGAAAATTCAATATATGTAATCTGTTCGCGTGAAATATATTTATATTTATGTACTTTGTTAATTATTATTTTTATTCTTTTCGACAATAACTATCGTTGAATTGTTTTGAAATAAGTTATGGTTATTACTTATATAAATTTTCTATTCTTAACACAAACTTTATTGATACTTCTATTTACGTTAACACCACAAATATGAAATATAAAAATGGCGGATTTTATCAAGTTTAATTTTAGTTTTTTTGTTCCCGACGTTTCGAGAGCTTTACATCACCCGCGGTCACGGGGACACAGAGGTGATAGGTGCCCTTTTTAATTATATCCGATCTACGCTGAAAAAGCTCACAGTATTTTGAGAACAGCAGCAGTATGCTTGGTCTTAGACGATTTTTTTCACGGGATAATTTGCTGTGATTACAGATAGAGGAATCATAAAATTTCACTCACCGGAATATTAGGAATACCGTCTCCATCGGCATCGGAATCGCAAGAGTCACCGATGCCGTCGTGATCTGCATCTTCTTGGCCGGAATTCGAAACGTCCGGACAATTGTCGGCTCTGCAGTGTAACTCGTTGCACGGCAGCTTGTGGTCCGGATATCCATCTATATCCCTGTCCGGGCCACAGACGGTGCCGTTGCCTGCCCAACCGGTCTGATAAAAGAAAAATTACATTCAAATAATCTCGACTTCTTTAAAAAAAAAAAAAAAGAATACTAGCAATTCTATTTAAGTTACATTACTAATTTTCCTGGTTACCCCCCAGCTAAGCTTACAGCTTGTATCTGGAGTGGTTCACGACAGTAATGGAATGGCGGGCTCGAACATACGCCATCATGTTTCGCACTCCGCACCCTAACCCAATAGACTATTGCCAAACTAAGAAATTGAAATTTCATCATTATCGTCATTATCAGCTAATACAAACGCCCTCATGTAATCAAATATTTCTAATTGCAACAACATATAGTGGGGGCTGGCCTTTTGTAAAATATAGTATACACCTTAAAATATATGATAGACCAGATGATCTACCACTAGGTGGACCTAGATAGGAGCTAAATGGATTACAGATACAGTTAAGGCTCATTGTCAAGCTTGCTACAGACATAATACATTTATATATTATAGCTGTAACAAAGCATGCATCGAGCCGACTCGACCGGTGAAAGACCACATTCTCACAAAGTACCATCAACACAATACAGCTGTGTTTTGTATAATGAGTGATTTAACCGGGATCATACTTACTGGAAACGAGGTTTTCCATCTCACTTCTGAGAGTGAAGCATCTACACTTTGATTCATAATCGCGGATAAACACACGACCGCAGATACCGTTTACCATCAGGTGGACTGTCTGTCTATTTTTATGTATGTATGTATGTATATATTCACACCTTGTTCCCAACGGGGTAGGCAGAGACAATCTTCTTTCACTTGCTACGATCCTGGCATACGTCACATGCATGCTCATCGTTTTAGTGAACTCTTGACCTGCTTTCCTTACCTTTTTCCAGAACGTCTCCGATTTGATCGTGAAATGTTCGCCTAGGTCTTCCTCTCCCGACTCTAGCATTTACACTCGCCTCATATATTTGTTTCGTCCTACTTTCATTCATCCTCTCCACATGTCCAAACCAGCTCAGCATCCCTTTCTCAATTCCTGTCACTACATCGTCTTTCACATCATTTCGAACCCTGTCAGTCATCTTCACATCGATCATACTTCTTAACGCTCTCATCTCTGCTCTCGTGCCTCTTCTGCCACACCCAGCTTTCGCTTCCATGTGTTATATATGTTTTTTATGTATTTGTCATATTGGTATAAAAAAAAAAGAAAGAAAAGGAAACTGACCGCGCAGACGCACTCGTGGCCGTAGCCGCAGACCGCGTTGAAGCGGCGGCAGCGCGCCGGCTCGCAGCGCTGCAGCAGCGAGCCGGGCTCGAGGCACGGCCGCGACGTGTTCACGTAGTAGCTGCCGCCGCAGGGCACGCACGTGTACGAGCCCTGCCGTACATTCCAACCGTCGGCATGAGCGCGCTCGCACCGACTTACACGACCGCATGTCGGAGCGGTGTAGCAACTACCGTCGCCGTGGCCGCCTCACTCTCACTCTCTCTCTCTCTTACGTTAATACCGACCCACATCATCCACTGGTGTTGTAAATTCAATTAAAGAATATTGCAGAAAAAAAGAGAAGAAAGTGAAAATGGCAAACTCGTCTGCGTGGTGCATCCGGCTAGCTAGCAAACAGGGGTCGAGCGAATGGAAAATCCATACGAATTTTCCGGAGCCAAATCTCGCAGACAGAGTGATAAGAAGCAGCATCACTGGGCTCTCCAACCCTCTCGCTTCATGCTCGTGGTGATTACACAACCTTAATCTTAACTGCCTGTAAATAGTCCACTTCAGGACATAGTCCTCTCCCATAATAGATTGCCAAAATTGCCACGCTCGCCTAGTGACGTCACGCACCTTAGACGCAACTCCGATAGACTATCATCGGTCTGCTTGTCTGTGGTCGGATAATTTTACGAGATATTTATCGCGCTATCTATTCGTAGCTATTTCAAAGCACTTCCCTGAGTCGCCTCTTACGACAACGTCGGAGCATTGTCTTGCCTTGCGATATCGAAGTCACAATCTGCCATCTTTCAGAATCTTTCGGCGGGCGTCATAAGAACGTACACACCTTCCAAAAATTCCATGTCGGCTTTTGCACACGCTGCTTTCTTGGAAAGTAACATACTTCAGCAGTGGATTTAAATAGATCGATAAAGAAATAATACAGGGTGGATGTTGAATGGAAACGGGCGTATTGACACAGAGACGGTCGAGGCAGCGCAGAGAGTAAACAAATCTTTCAAGAAATGAAAAATGAAACAAAACGGGATCAGTGAGGATAGTAGACCGATGAGGAAGAGGAAGTTAATGGAGACGCAGTGAATACTGACGGGCGTGTTGACGCAGAGGCGGCCGGTCGGGCAGCTGGCGCGGCCGTCCGCGCACTCGTCGAGGTCGATGCAGCGCTCGCGGCGGGCCTCGGCGCCCGCGCCCGCGCCGCGCCAGCCCGCGCTGCCCGCGTAGCCCGCCGGGCACGGCCCGCAGCTGAACCCGCCCGCCTCGTTGCGGCACGACACCAGCTCATCGCACGGACGGATCAGGTCGCACTCGTCTATATCCACGCACGCGTAGCCTGCGTTTGAAAATCGAACGCGATTTGAAAACTTTTGTTTATTAGGTAAGAAATTTTTAATTTATAAATTGTATTTACTATAAGAAGGATTTGCCATAATCGCAACGCATAAGTTAAATCTGAACTTAAAAACTCAATTAATTCGCTTAACGTTCTGTATTATTGTATCTGCTTACTAAGTAGTTTCATTAAATTCCTGTTACTGCAAATTTATGTGCACACACAGACACTAATAAAAGTTACAATGGACAGCCAAAATGCAGTGGTATTTACGCTGTTATTCTAGTGGGTCTAATACATAATAAATAAATTCAACTAAAAACTATACTTTTACAGAGACTTGACGTGTAGCGACAATAGAAATTCAATTTAATTTACACTGCTTCATCGTCTCGATTCTCCATCTGAGTGCTTTGTTAAAAAAATCACATTTTTCTTAACAAACCTTAATTGGGATCATCCATTTTATTACATTAAGTCTTGCTAACCATAATTAACCAACTAAAGTCTGTCACCAAGTATTCCCAGGTGCATGTAAGATTTACTGCATTATAACCAGATTTCCCAAACAAATGCATGGTCCTTAAAATACATTGACCAATGGCTGGCAGCAACGTCTGCTATCGCCAAGCTTGCCGATTACAGAAAACCATCCTATTGGAAAGGTTTATGTCCAGCTGTGGACTATTACAAGGTTTTCAAGGAAAGAAGGAAGACAGGTTTTAATTAATAAGAGTAGAATTATCTCACCATTCCACTGGTATCCTTTATCACATTCTTGACACTGATAGAATGGGCTAGAGGAGCTAAGTGAACATCTTCTTTCTCCGCATGGTTTTCTCGTATCACATATATGTTGGCACCTCTGGCCATCTCCCTCGTATCCCCCAGGACACGATCCGCAACGTGGTCCCGACGACGTTTCTTGGCATTCCACACCTGCGTTAGGAAATCATTCAAGCCTACGTTAATAGACTAACATTAGAGAAATAACTGTATTACGTGTAAACGTTGGAATTGAAACACAGTTGGAATACAGTTATTTACAATGTAAATTGGAATACTTTTTGTTGTCAATTCTTCCTCAATTGCAATAATGTAAGCAATAGACAGACAGATATTACAGATTAGGCCCGACACTGCGTAGCCAAACATAAATAACATATTTTTCGCCTTTCCGGGAGAAAGTATGTCATAGCAGATTCTTATCTCGCTACCACTCGGTTAAAAGTTGTTTACATGAATAATAAAAGCAAAGTATTAATAAAAATACAGGCTTGTGGAGTGAAGGTCGAAGTAAACCTCCTTTATTTTTAAAAACATGCAATTTCACGCGATATTTTACAGTGGCAGTGGTACCGACACCTGTCATATGTAATACTAACTACATCGGAAACATCAATAATTAAACCCAACACTCACGTATCAAATATTCGTCTATTTCTCTTTACTCAGATACTTGTTACAAAGATAATTCGAATTGCTCTTTTGCGTCTATTGCGTCTCTTTCTTTTACCACTACCAAAGTAGTAATGCCCATCGGTCTCTAACCTGTATCCACTAGGACAATGTTGCCAACACTAAACACCCGGTAACTCAAAATGCTGCCAACATTACGAATTTATTAGATGAATTATATTACTCGATGTAATAATCAATTTATAAAGAATAATACGAATAAGTATTCACATAAATATTTTAAATAATTCGTTAAATGATAATTTTACATTTGCTTACAGATAGAACTAGGGATACATGCATACTATGTAATTTATACCTCTTTTCGCTCTCTCATTCACTCACTCCTCGAGTGTTTCAGAATAATTAAACAAAAATAAAAAATTGTTAGTACGTTTTTTGTGTTCTTATTACTTTAAGTTTAGTTCTTACCCTGGTAACAAGAGATTTGACGACACGTAATCCTTTGACAATCCTCACCGTTGCCATGGAAACCAGCTGGGCAAGAGCCACATCGGTAGCCACCGCCTGGTAAGTCTTGGCACGGTACACCTTAAGGACAACCAAGTTCTAAATTACGAGACAAACAAGAACAAAAAAAAATTTGGCTAATGTCAAGTGTCCGATTCGTATCAACGATTTGTTTTCTTACAGGGCAAAGTTTTCATCAAGCAACATTCTTCTGTCTAAATTAGGATTCATCTTTCAGTGCATTGAACATATTCAGTTGATATTTTCAAAAAGTCATCATTAATTTAGTAGTTTAGTATTTTAAATAACTTACGTCCTCCAAAGCACGGATTAGAAATGCAAGCAGAATGGCAGGTCTGCCCATCGCTGCTCTGCCCGTCCGGGCATCTCTCGCATCGGTGTCCTTGTTCAGTATCCACGCAATATTCAGCTACACACAGTAAGACCATATTCTTATTAAGGAGCAAGATAAGAGGACTATAAATTCAACAGGAGCCAAATTGAACAACTAAGTTTGAACCCTGCATTATATAGGTTTTCCTTCGAATAGTATGTATGTATATATTACGCTTTGTTTCCATCGGGGTATGCAGAGACAATCTTCTTCAACTTGCTACGGTCCTGACTCCTAAAATACTTGTTTGGGATTGTAATGAGCTTTGACCGAAACTCTCGTACTTAGCAAGGTAGGAGGATGAAAATATCTTCTGTTTAACAACCAGAACTTGTTATTCATATGACATTATAGAAAACACAAGCGCCGTAAGCATTAGAACAAAAAAAGCCCTACTGGTTTTACCTAACGTAATAGATATAACGTTTATAAGCTCGAATCGAAAAAAGGGACAGATGCAGTGACAGAGACGGGACAATGGCAATAACTAAAATATATTGAAAAACGTTCTCAGAAATTCAACATTGTCATTAAATTAAAGTAAAAGTTCAGCCAGACGAATCTTCTTTGAAACTAACAATGTCTTAAAAATACATGATGGTCGCGCCAATTCAAATCAACACAAAACTCCTTCAGCTATCTTTTAATTACGCTATTATTTATTGTATACTTTCATTCATGTCATTAGATTTAGGGTTATAATTGTAATGGTAGTCATTATCTTTCGTTTTTGGTCAATCAATAACAGTTGTCTATGGTATTTTGATTGCAACAAAGCTTTCACCTACCTGGAGAGCAAGGTCTTCTGTTACAGAGTATCGGCCTACAGCGTCTTCCGTCTCCTTCCATAGTGCGCGGGCACGCGCCGCATTGGAAACCCGTCGCTGTGTTCCGACATTCCACACCTGCGACATATTGCTTTTTGGTTTTAATACTCACATTACCAGGATAAAAAACTGCTATGTTTCGTATTTAGATTGCAAATTGAGACACCACCACTGATAAAAGGCATTAAAACATAGACCTCTGTTGTAGACACAGATGTATTTTCAATGTAGTATCTGAACAAATTGGCTGGAGAATGGACCGCACTTCATTGAATATCAGCCTCAAGTAGCATAATGCTACTGTTCGTACGGTCAGTGATAGTACCGAAGACCAATCTACTTGTAGCGAGATATTCCATCTCATTAATAGAATCTGGCGTTACTTTGTGGAAATCCGACACTCGGCCGTTGTCCTTCCAAATTTGAATTCGCCGAGACCTCGAGTGTAGCGCTAGTGGCTGATTGTTGTGGTGAAGGTCCATGGCGTGGAAGAAATAGTGTATGTATTTGTGGGAGGGTGGGCGATGCTCCCGTTCTCTACGACCTGGGTAGTATATACCATTGTACTATCTTTTGTGAATGGAATAATGCAAAATAACCTTTTTTCTAACATCCTTTAAATATTCCATCTTATTCCTAAGGGGTGACAACGCAACTGCATTTGGATTCCAAATCAAAGATAGATGTAGGTGTCTATAGTAACAGCAACAATTTAACATCAGATGGGCATTCTGGTTTTACACAAACACCATCAGGTTAACTTACATAAAAGGATTAGAACTGATAGTTCTATCATAACTCGTAGAGGCCTATGTCCAGCTGTGGACTATTTACAGGCTGTTAAGGGTAAGTACTCCATTCCTAGATTTTAAAGTCAGCATACATAATAATTAAAGAATATATGATACATTTTCATTAACGTTCTTGAACTTCCTATGATTAATTGTGCTTTATTGAATGATTTACATTCAGTAATCTTTGTTAATCATGGGTGCTGTTAGAAGCTAAAGTATCCAACAAAATAAAAACAGTAGTTCCTGGTGGCCTCAATGCAGTCTTAATTCATAATAAACTATTTTGTAAAGATAATTCAAGCAACTTGAAATTCAAATATTATGCGTAGGTGCAACTCGGAACTCTGTACAGAGTTAGGTAGCACACTATGCCAATGAAGGAATGTGGTTTGTGAAATAAAACGCCTTCAATTTTTAGGAAGTATTTAATTAAAGCCCACACATTCGACATACAAATGTTGCTTGATTTACCTTCACACAAAACGACATACAATCGAACGATTTAGTACTAAAAATATAAAAGAAAGCATTATTGAAATACAAAACTATAGCTACAACTATTAGACTGATTAAGAATTTTACAATTAGTTAATACAGATTGAAAGCGAAGTTATTGAAAGTGCATTTAATAACCAGGATAACACGAAGAGCCAGAGCAACGCTCGGCGGGGGGAGGAGCAGATACTCTATTGCAGCAAGCACGAAGTTGATTCTTTAAACTGTCAATATTCCCCTTCTGATCGGCCATCTCTCGACGTAGAATATCTATTGTTTGACGCAACAGTTTTAGCTGACGAATCACTTCATCTGAGGAATAAAAACAAAAGGTATCTTGAAGAAATGTTTTCCAATTCGAATAATTTAATTTAAAAGCGATTGATGTCAAATAATCGAAAATTTCAGTATGAATTTTAATTATAGTCTGGCCACGTTAGTGTGCTGCGCCGCATGTTCTGCAAGGCAGTCACCAAAAATCATTATCGACTGATAGATTTAATCCAGAAAAGACAGAAACGTCCCTAGATGCATCTTGCACCTTGTTGTCACTAGTTTAATACCATACTTATTTAATGTTATAAAAAGAGTGTCGGTTACTTGTAAACAGAAACTTTCAGTAATTCTTGCGCTCTTTAAAAGCCGATCATAACAGATCAGACAGCTGAAGATGGACATAGGCTATTTTAATTAAAATAAAATAGCACAAAATAAAAATATAATATTTTATTTTACAATAGCCTCTGTCCAACCCTACGTAGGTGAGAATTTCTCGCTGTAAAAGTATGTCACCGTAGTCAATAATGGCTAGAAGAAATTACTAAAGACTAAAGACTTATTTAATTTAATCCTATTTAAATTAAGTACTGGATTAATTAATGCTTTCACAATGAGGATATTTACAGCGCTAATTTAGTGATAAGAAATTTCATGAAACACTGTAATTTTTATCAAACTCCATTCTAATAAAATCTATTCATACCATCACAAGATTCGATGTCAGTCGATGGTATATCTCCCCTTTGTGTGGTAGGTTGTGAAGGTTGTGGAAGAACTCCATTAGGGTCGATAAAATTTGTTCTGTAATCATCTCCTTGCATTTCTTCTTCTTCTCTTTTCCACCTAGCATCCTTCGCAATAAAATCTTTCACTTCTTCTACATCACTTTCATCAACTGAAACTTGCGTTGGCGGGTTCATTGATTCATCGTGAATATCGCAACCTAGAGAGTCCAGTGCTGCACGCTCATTGCCATATACTTCTACAGGTGTATGTTCTTCATGATACTGAAATTAGGTAATTTTAAGAAATTATTTGTACTTGGGATTGTTGTCACTTGGTAAAACTTCATCAATATGGAAAATTTTTAAAATCCACTTGTAATAGGTTCACAAATAATTTATTTACTAATCATATATATTTTATTAATAAATCAACTGGTTTTGGCTTACGTCATCTTAAGATTTTATAATTTAATTTTAACAATAAAATACATAAATTGGAATTATAATTGCTTTGAGAATGGCCAAACCTTAAACATTATTACATTAAAATACCAATATCATATATCGATTATTGTTATAATCACAAAAGAACACCCATGAATCTTTTTATACCAATTGAAAGCTATCATGGAGTGGGGACTTACCAACTTCAACTTTTGTTTTAAAAACAACTCCAGCACGTCGTGCTTTCCGGGCATGTCATGCCAATGAAGCGTTTTGCAGCCAACAAAGAGTTTAACCCTATTGAAGGATACTACAAAAACAAGAACACCGCGAGGATGACTGCCGAGACCCCATGACACTGACTTCAAATTGTTGCCGTTTAAACTTTCCAAGGACACTGAAAAAAAGGATTTCATGTTTAACCTTATAATTTAAAACAAACAAGATCACACAACTTACGCCTGTAATTATCACTCTTGATACAGATCATTTTTCGTTGACAGATGTACTCTCAACGTTACAGATTGTCAGCTCATATTTGTCAGTAGTCACCTTCGTCAGCACTCATCTTTTTTTTTAAATGGGAAAGGGGGTAAACGAATCAGCAGCTCGTCTGATGGTAAGTGATTACCAACGCCCTCTTACATCTGTAACACCAGAGGAGCTGCGGGTACGTTGCCGGCCTTAAAGGATATTAGGGGAAGGACGGGTGAAAAGGGGGCTCCGGTTACTTACTTACCCTTGTTAGTCTTGCGATTATAATAGAGTGAGATGGCTTCATCGTTTGAAATCATGGCACGTAACAACTCCTCACGTCTGGTGGACTTCCCATGAGGTCCTTTAATCAAAATAGCGATTTCGCCTCCCTCTCGAGCTGACCCAGCAGCTGCTATTAGATCGCTTGTAGCTTCTGAAACGAAAAATAAAAAAAACTTTATGAAAAATCATATACAAATAATCTGTCATAAAGATAAGTTTCAATGTGAACTGATTAACGACTTTTCTAAATTATACCAGAAAATTTCTTGTAGTATTCCTTATGGGATGACGTGGAGTGAGAGAGAGCAAAGTAATCAAATTCAAAGGACGTTAACAACCCCTTCATTTCTTTACACGCTTTATCATGCGCAGTAAGAAAACTAGACTACATTCGTTTTAAATACCGGAACTGGATTACATGTATCTTTGACCTTTCCTCAGGAAACGTAAGTATATAAAAACCGATTTTCTTTAATAATGAAATTTCTCGTAAGAATTTACAACCATACTTATAAAATTGTAACTATTAATTGATTACTAACTTTTATAGAAAACCTATGTTAAATATTTGTAATCTTCCTGTGGGATAAAAATTCCTGTGGGTGTCAATAGGGCGGATTAGTAGAAAAGCCTTGAAAATAGCAATAGCTAGCGACAGATGGCGGGATAAGCATCTCGATATAAATACCAGACCAAAAGTAAGCAGACCGCAGGCGGGCAGCAGCGTCTAAGGTGCGAGGTGACTGCTACTGCGATTGCCAATCCGCTTACCAAGCGTGGTGATTATGGCAAATACTCCTTGTGAGAGAGGCCTGTATCCTACAGTAGACTGTTTACAGGCTGCCAGGTAGGTAGTACTTATATATAGTTGATTTTAGAATGTAAGGGCGTAAATAAATTTTTCTCCCAATGTGAACCTAATTTGCACGCGGTGCACCGTGTTAAGTGAATGAGACTCTAACGACCGACTGGTGACGGAAAATTCCAATCAAAAATAAAAGAGAAGTTGCCGACACTGCGTTCACCAATCCGCCTGCCTAACATGCTGACTATGTGCAAATTTTCGATGGAATTCCATGGAAAGGACCATATCGTCCAGTAGACTTGCACAGGCCGATAAAGAAGAAAGTAAACGTTACTTGAATGTATGTTTTCTTTTTATTGTCAAAGTGTTAAAGTGGTTAAGGGACCTAACTTCGATTCTGGAGACCGGAGTTCGATCCCCTATTCCCCACATAGGGGATCGAACTCCGCTCGCACAAAAGCGTTGTTTTTTACGCCTTACGTTTTACGCCTTGTTCCAAATAAGTTCTGATGAAAATTGGGTTAAATTACTGACGAAGGAGTTAGTTAAAGTCCAATACAGAACAGAACGATAGAATTATACTTATAAACCGTATTCGTCGACAATTAAATGATAATAATATTATACGCTCAATGAAAACAGATATACATCAAAAAATATAATGCAAAGTGAGAAGAAATTATTATTAATGTCAATAGGTCACTACGATATGAAGCACTCAATAGAATTCGTGAATTGGCCGTCTGATAAGAGTTCTTCAACCTACTGAACCGTCGAACTATTTCGATATATTTATTATATAGACATGTATTGCAAAAGTGTATTTCGTAACTAGTCTAAACGAGTTGAAAACTCAGATTTCGGCATTGCCTAAAAATGTAAAGGATTTTGGTATTTATTAAGTTTAAAAACAATTTTCTTTTTAACATTTTATACGTTCACATTTCGTACGTTAATGGTCAGTCTACTAGTAAACGTGGGCTTTTCTGAAGCACTTTGATTTGGCGTTATTGCCACGGTTGCAGGCGAATTGGCGATCGTTTCTGGAACCTTCGATCCGATAGATCGTCCGGTATCCGACCAGTGGTAGATTAATCATTTTAAGAAACGCCAAACCGATAACGGGTAACAGTGTATGGGGTGTAGGCGTCTAGTACTGAGCGTGGTGATTATGGCAAATCCTTCCATCGTGAGATACCAGGATGTCCAGCTGTGGACTATTAACAGGCTAATAAAGAAGAATAACATAAAGCACAAAATGTGTACAGAATGCGTTCAACGGCACTACAAATATCGACCATATAACCAGATTATCGCTCTTATTCTTTATACACGATCCATTGTTCTGTCTAGAAGTTACATAAAATATAAAAATACCCCGCAAACCTGTTCAAAGTAAAGTACAGCAACAAGAGTCCTCAGTAGCCTACTTATGTATATGAAATAGTCTGCTCCAGCCAGTTTCCCCTTAACTCCACAAATGGTTTACTGTATAAACACATAATATGAAAGGTATATCAGACATTTGTTCGCCGTTAAGTAAATTTGTTTTATTGTATCTCAAAAGCTTGAGAGACAGGTTACATTTCACACGGGCTAAGCGTATCATTATAGAATTTCCTACAGTATAATATATTATTTGATAAAATGTTTTCTAAATCTAAAAATTCTAATGAATGTACTCTATGTAACTTAAAAAAAATTGTTTTAAAGCCTATCATTAAAGGAAAAGCTATTTTTTTATTGTACTGAGAGCACACGAGCAAGCGGCTCCGGTTATCTCACTCACCGAAAGAAACGCAGAAGCACTAGATGTCTGTTCTTTACGTCGGTATTCTGCAGAGCCATGATCCTACCCCGGTCGAGCCAGCCCGGTTGAGCAGCAGTAAAAGCCACTGCTGGCCACTACCACGTAGCTGAGTAGATATTGTTGAAAATTTAGAAACTCATCAAACAATTAAAAACAATCAGGATTAGAAATCGTCTATGCAAATTCGAATGGCAATGTAAACACATTCGCTACATTTGTTGCAACCCTGTCATCCTATTACAATTAAGAATCTAAAATTAAACACAGTTGTCTTTTATGTTCAACAACATGTGTTTGTTACATAGACTTATACTATCTACACAAACGTTGTAGATAAACGATGAAAACTTTACAAAAATTTATATAAATCACATATTTTCATATCTTCCTATCATATTACGTTTGTTAAATTTCGAATACTCTCGGATGAATATGACAATTTTTTTTTTTCAATAAAATGTTACTTTCCACTGTAGGAATATGTCCGGTGACACAGCGTCAGTTTACATTCACAAATTGCAGATGGACAAACACCCAGACCCATATCTCATTATTTGTAATCCATACAAATACTAGTCCCATGCTGGAATCCATCCCGCGACCCATAGCGCCGCAGCTAAACGCTTAGCCACTGCGCCACCGAGCCGTCAAGTATATTTTAGTGCCGCAAGTGTACGCGCAAATACTTGTCTTTACCATCCTGAATCTGATGTTGTAGTATAAGATCGGAGTATCAGGTATAATTTGTGATTAGCATGGTTGCTGATTCGGAATCAAAACCAAAACCAACCAAAAGTGTCAACTGTTCAGCCATCATAATATTTCACAAAAATGACGTGTAAAATCATTCCTTGATTAAATCATACTGTTATATTTTACACCTCCAAGAAATGATTTCGTTTGTACCATGTCCTGAGTAGTGTTAACCATGTTTTGGATGTTAAAAAAACCTATAATTATTTAAGTATAACCAAATAAAACTAAATTATTAAAAACATTCTTTTCACATAGAACGATGGTCGATAACATGGAAATTAACAGAGATTATGCATTTTCATTTAGCACGACTCAGCGTAGGCAAACGAGCTTTTCGCCTCTCCGGTAGAAAGAATGCGACCAGTGGCGAGCCTTGGCGGTGGGTTGGCTTCCATAGATTGCCATGAGCTTTTCAAAGCTTTTCCTTTAGTACTAAGTATGTTTCCGTTAGGATATTTCTTTAGCATTCAACATGCTAAAGAAAGAAGGAAGCAAATAAAGTAAGAAAAATTCATATTTAATTTAACTTTATAACTCGATGTACCATGACGTAATAAGGACACTGACTTGGAGAGCAGGCCCATATGTGGTTATTCTCGACTCCAATGACACAAACATAAGTTTGAGTCACATCGCACGTTTTTGTTTTATTACAGGACGTTCAATCCGAGCACATTAAACCTCGGACAAATAAGACTTTATCTTAGAAGCGTGCTTGTGGCGCTTCTGTATTTAAAACTAAAACGTTACGTTATATTTTGGAACCCTTAATTTTTCTAATTTGATTTTATTAGAAATACTTTCTCTGCAAATAAATAACTTATTACGATGTGCTTACTTTTAAACTATTAGCAATAATATAGTTTGTAGAAGGCGCTGTATCATAGTTTTTATTGTATACATACATAACTGTGAAAAAATTGGGTAAGGAATTCAATAGCAGTAAGAGTTAACGAGGAAATGTCGATGACATACAGACAGACACTAAAGTCCCGCAACAAAGGTTACCTTGAACTTGTAGGTGTCGAAAATTAAAGTGTCAGGTTATGCATCTTGAGCTCTCACGTACCAGTGTATAAAATAGGCTAGGTTGCTCGCTTTAAGTTTCATAGAAAGCGAGTGGGTTACGTTCGAAGTCCAAGCCATTGTGCCGTCACCACTATAGTTTTTAATTGAAATGCCAACTTTACCATTTTCTCGGCGTTGAAGAACAGAAGAAAGGTTTTTGCCTAGCTGTCGGAGATTCACAGGCTGCTGCTTCACTTTTTATGTAACTAGAACTAACCTTCCCAAATATATTGTATTAGTCTTAGGAAGATTTTACTTTAAAAAAAAACATTAATCTTATAAAATCATGTGATTGTGACTATATTCATAAGTCTCTTAGGCATCCGTACAGCGGTAAAATAAGTGCTCAATTGAAATAGTGATGTCACCAATGAACCGATGGCGTAACGGTGAAGGGATAAAAACTCGAACAGACCATTTACGGCCTTCCTGGATCTGACGGGATCCTGACCTCAATACTCATCTCGTCTGATACCGTAGATAACGAGAAATACAGCTAGCGTATCTCAGCTAGCGAAACAAGCAAGTGCCATGGCACTTGCTTGTTTCTAATCTTATTACTTAACTAGCTGTTACCCGCGACTTCGTCCTTGTTGACTTCAGAATTCACTAATGGGTCTTATTTTGAGAAATATTAAAAAATTGTTTATGCTACAATCGAGGGACATTGAAATCGACATTTAGGTTGTTTAGCCTATGTATCTTACTTCCAAAACAGAGTACTTTCGTACGTTTTATTATTATTTATTTAAAAAAACAACGTTACTTCGCAGAAATTTCTCCTGTCCCCGACAGTATACATACATAAATTGCTCTGTCTAAATTGCAATTTTCAGTTATCGAACCCACGACCCACAGCGCCGCATGTACTACGCCACCAATCCGTCTAACAGCCTTTCTACCCCCAGGAAAGGATTTTGTACGTCATGCACCCACGACACATGCAGATATGCTTACCACCGAAACATGCGCTAATATAAAAGACACAAATAAATAAGTGATAACATACTGGTGGACATGATAACTGCTAAAATAAGTATTAATTTATTTCAAATCGTTAAAGTATTCAAATTATCACAATCAGATTATCAGATAAATCAGATTATCACAATCAAAACGAACAGTTAACAAAAAGCTACTCGCGTCCTACGCACCACACCTTGGCCAGTGAGAGCTGACTTCAATAACACAGTGCGACTCACTTTACCTAATACAGTAACATGCTTCGGCAACAACTCCGCGTATAATCATAATAGGTACAATAAGTCACATAAATCTGGTCCCTTAAGATTATATTAAGCAATCGAAGGATCTTTGTACATAAAAAATATTAGTAATTGAACATGAACCAACAGTACAAAATTTGTGTTAAAGATTATCTTTCAAATTTTCTATTTTCAATAATCTGATTAGGAAGCTTGAAGACAATTACTTACAACATAAAGATATAAACAGTTTTTGTACTGGTATTGGAACCTAACTGCTCAATAAGCGGGTACATCGTAATAACCATACGGGCTGGAGTGCAGTGTTAGACACGGAGAATTGAGCTCTCTGACCCTATGTAAATTATATACAATAGCGCTCAGTAGCCAATACTCAGAGTGTCATGATCATATAGACGGATATGGCATCAATAACATCGATTACGCTGATGAGATGGTGCCACTGAGTGTGTCGGTTTGTTGCCTTTGAAAGCTGTTACAGATTTGTGTGTCTTATGCTCTAAGTAATTGCCTCAAACATAATGTAACTAAAAGTCTCTGCATGGTCTTTGAGAACGATTCTTAATGAATCTCGTACCAACGGAATTCCATAAAGCTAAATGGATTTGGGCGGACGAATTTAAGTACCGAGGTCATTCAATAGTTCAAACAATAAAATACCTATTACAGCCCTTTTTCTTGACATGAGTTAGGCGTTAGATTTTGTAAAACAGTGTAATTTATTGGACAAACTTGATAAATACGGTGTACGAAAGCCACTTAATTAATAGGATGATAAGTAGTATGTACTGAAATCACAAAGATAATTAATAATATTACAACAAAGCACACTTCGGAGTACATAGAGGGTAGTGTACTGGGACCTCTTTTATTTTATGATATGCTTGCACAAATAATCATATTGCAAATATAAGCCCAGACTTAGCAAAAACTCGACTGCGAATGAACACATTTTAAGTAAACCTTCATGTCTGAGAAATAGAAATATTACGGAAGGAACATAGATGATAATAAGTCTGTAACCTTGTATTTACTTTATTATTTATTTATATAAGGCGCATTTATATAATTACGCATACAGTTTTAGGTACGCATACATGTAAATGATTTAGATTTGACCATCTGTTGTCCATGCTCAAATAAGTCAATGTACTAGTACAACAACGTATATACTTACCGGTATCTCCTTTCCGCGTGGTATTATTACAAAATAAATTCCATACCCAAGAAAAGCTTAAAGTTATTTAAACGTAGAGCGCTTTATTCTTTTATGCTCCGAAGCAAAGTTTTTAATTAAGAGATTATTTTTATCTGTATCCCATTAGACTTTATTATATTAGTTATTAACAAAACTAACTTTGGGTTCCGAAGTTTTAAAAGGTTATTTTCTTACAAATTAATTACAGTTACGAATTTGAATTTTACTGCAGGCACTAATGAAAGTCTGGAGTTATCATAATGCAATCATTATTATCCCTTTGACACTGCATCTAAACCTTCCTCCGATCTTATCGCATAAGCGTTACATCGGAAATGGTAAGCTAAAGAAGTGTGGGTGGCTCTGTTTGCACGTACATTACGGCACTATAATATCTTCTGCGCAGTTGACAACCGCTGATGGGATTTGGAAGTTACCGCCGTAGTGGAAATCGGCTAGGTGGATATCATGCAGAGACTTTAAGCGCAATTGCTACTAATCTACTTCATGATGGTTTGACGCCCATGAAGTTAACCCTTGATGCTAATTTTTAATTCACCAGCAACACTGTGAGGATTTATGGGACAATACAAGTTTACTTAATAATCTAACTATATTGAGAGATATAAACCGGTGATATATTTTATCATAATCATATTAGATTTTTTACGACTTAGAAGAATTTCCATCTTCTTTAGGATTTTTTAACTACTAAACATGAATCTTTATTGCTTTGCAGGTTAGCAATCACATTACATGGCACGTTGCACCTTAAACAGTGATACCCATCCCCAGTCTAGAATGTATTTATCTGACATGTTGTAAGAGGTGGTCATTTCGATGACCACTCATAAGACGACCGACTGGCACATTTTCTTATACCGAACTTTTTTTTTCCCTCAACTCAGTTTTATTACAGGGGCCACTAATTTTATTGCTAATCCGAATGAAACTTAAGCGAATAAGCGCGGAAAAGTACATAATAGTTATAAAGTTTAAGAAGTAGGCAGCCTTTATACCTCTATAAGTAAAATCAATGCTTATTTAGTGCTGAAAGAAACACTTCGTTGTTTCGACGTGATAATTGTGGCATAACCTACACCAAGTGACGTCATAACTTGTTCATTGACTAGTGCGCCGGCCGCATAAGTCTTACCCACGCTAATTCCATTAAGCTTCTTATTATGGCGATTGTTATATAATGTTACGGATAGAATCCTTTAAACTAACCGCCAAGATATTAGTATTGCTCGAAACTAGAAAGCCTTCACAATATTTCTATTAAGACATCAGAAAGTACCAAGAAGATAGTGATCGAATGTTAAAGTAAACAATTTTTTAGTAATTTCAAGATTCTGATGTATACATCACGGTACATGTTGTCTTATTTGTTGTAGATTATGGTACTGTTAAGAGGTAAAACCGCATAGTCAAGAGGGCCTTCGTAAGTTCGCCTTTCTGTCGGTGTTCTATTAGTTTTTCTTTAGGTTGTTTATAATTTGATGTTAAATTATAAGACAAATTAACGTTAAAAAAACAGGGCTAAATTATAAAAAAAAAACCCCTGAAATTTCGCAATTATACAAACATACATCACTTTGTACGAGCCGGATAGAACTCGAGTCTCCTGATTCGAAGGACGATCCCTCAACCACTCGGCAATCGTGGCCAACTAAGCGTAGACTCGCAAAATCTCATGAGACCAGTGACCGAAAACGGAACCCGAAAAGGCCTTTATTTGCATGTTTATTATTTAAGTTATATATCCATGACCTAAACCCAGTTCTTACGGGTGTTGTCAAATGGCAATAGTTACGGTTTATTGAAACTTTCCGATGTCAATTCCCGAGCTGAAAGCGTAGGTGTTAACCGCAATGAGTGGAAACATGATGTCACTACAATAGACGTTAGATATTTGCGTAAAGATGGCAGGTACATTAAATACCTACATCTATTATATTACAAATAATACATAACTTGGTACATAAAAAAATATTTAAAAAAAGAAACCAGTAATAGATAGTTTTTTTATATTTATATATATATATATATATATATATATATAATAGGCTTACGTTTGACCTCAATCTCGCTTGATGGAAGGCGAAGATGAGGGCTAGGATGGAACACGTTTGCCTAGAAGGTTTCTGTTCACTCTTTACTCATAGTATTGACTGAAGAAACTATGTATTACTATTACATTTTGACACACTCTCTGTTACAAAACATGGTTTCATATATTAGTCGTCACCATGGCTTGCATAAACGAAACCATGTTAAAAAAAATGTTTCATCGGGAAATGGACACACGGAATGTGATTTTTTATGGCATAGCGGATAAGGTACCTGTACAGTTTTGTGAAAAATCAATCGATACAGCTCAGGACCGTGCTTAGTTGGATGTGTAGTACGGGAAGCCTATATTGGATGCAACATTTTTGATAGGTTGAGTTATTACCAATACTGATGATTTCATTAGTTCTCTTATAATTAAAGTCTTAACCACATAATACGAAAAATATGGAACCTAAACCTAAATGTACATATGACGATGATGATATATCTCAAACCGTTGATATTTAATAACATCTAAAAAAAAACATGCACACATGGCAGACCTGGATTATCCAGACCCGTCATGTGAGGTATGGTACTGCCGATAAGAAACCGTGGCGATTAAGGCGAAAACCCGCCGAATGAAAAGAGTATTCCATTCTCAACTCGGACTTCAAATAAAGAATATTTCAAAGAAGAAGAAGCGTCTGTCCAAAAATCGTAACTGTAGCTTATTTTCACTGTCTCAAATCCAATGAGATTAGATATCTACAATAAATACGATATAACAATATTGTCGATGAAAAGTTTTCTTCTTCGACTTTTAAAAAGTTAAGAAGCATTCATCGTGGACATTCCCTAATGCAAAACCAGGCATTGACGTTGACTTTGGATTATTAAAATTTTGCCAGATAGTTTTTATGGAAAACTATTGATTCTGTTTTATTACTCTGAAGTTATTGAAAAAAGGTTGACAATTAAGCTGACTATAGACTACACATCGTTTTGAATCTTTATAAGACGACTAGGCTTTAGAAAGCAAATAAAATATCATATAATATTAATTAATTGCTTTTTTATTAATAATAATATATACTGGTAACAAAAAAGGAAACATTCATCTCATACGCCTATCATTATCTATATATCCATAACAGACACGAAAAAATAGTGATTAAGGACAACTGCGAATGAAATCATTGAAGCCCCTGCGTTATAATTCAGTGTTCCTAGTCATATGGTGCCTTAATCAAATGAGTTAACATCATAGACTAAACATAAATAAAAGCGTATTAGGAGCAGATGTTACTCTCGTTAATATTATATATTACATAATAGATGTGTAAGTTAACACAGAAGCAATGATTCGTTTTTACTCTTCTGTATCCGAAGAGAGGATAATGTTATGTTAAAGATCGCAGAGATGTAAATCCAATGTCATGGACACAGTTTTTTTTTTGGTATCCTAGTCTCTAAGCTTGTGTTTTGTTATGTGTGTAGACAATTCTACTGCTGAACATATATTTTCTTCTCCATCCCTTGGGCGATTTGCCATAATCGCTCAGCTTTATAGACAGGTTGAATATCGCGATACCAGACTCTTTTAACTTTTACATTACTTCCACCTTTAACGTTGCTGCCTGTCATAAGTCTGTGTATTTTTGGTCTATGATTAGTCTTCAGATGTTAAGTCCCTATGGTTGACATCATGAGATTTTTAAGATGTAAACTTGAAATTTAAGACTTTTTAAGACAAAATTTTCTTCTGGGCCGATTTTGATCGAATTTTTTTAATTGTTTCATATGATTATTCATATTTTCTTTTTTATTTTAAACCCGAGCAACAAAACATACTACACCTAGTAATGCTTTCACATTTATTACATTACCTGCTGTTGGGATGTATGTCTGCCAATCGGCCCGCATATACGGCCAAACCTAATCTGATGAAATTTTGAGTGGAGATACCTTAAAGTCTGGAGGAAAAGACGGAGAAAAGGAAAGGACACATGAGAAGGTATATCCCAAGAAAGCCGCGGGAAGTTTATCCATGCGGGTGAAGTCGCAGGCGGTACCCAGTAATGAAAGTTCTTACTGTGCACATACAAGAAAGCTTATTCTGAATAAGTGAACATTTATTTACAACCGGAACATAGTTTTACATTAATTCATACAATCAGTTGGGGTTAGGTCTTAGGATCTACGTCACAGCAGTCAGATACGATGATCATTGACCACTGCGACATGCAAACTAATTATATGTATTATGTGTAAACGTGGCTTGATTGTTAGCGCACTAGCCAAATTCAATATTTGTGCCACATACAAATTATTGGTTTTCGGGTCTGGTTGTATTATATTGTGTCCCGTGTCTATGCTCTCTGACACTACATCTGACCTATCCTCCGATATTATCGCATACCGGAATGTAAAGATTTTTGAGTGCCTTTGTGTTTGAGCATACACTTGCAGAACTATAATCTTGTGTAGTTGACACCTTCCAACAGTATTCGAAAGTTCCTTCCGTGGTCGAAATGGCCGCGTACGTCAAACTGTCAATATATATAAGTAAACAAAAGCACGCATATAAGAATAACTATATAAAACAACGGGCAGCTTTCGATGCAAATTTAATCTCAAACTAAGTAAAAAAAATTTGGTCAGAGGTTCAATGCCTTGTACCTTGAAATTCGACGCATTGTAAAGAAGCGCTTGCGCAAAGAATTTTTACGTCCCAGTATGGTCACCTCCATATGTTCCCTGACCCACTGACTTTTCCTCCAATGCCTAATCATACATTACGCGTTATAAATAACTTACGTACCGGATTTTATTTATAGTTGTAAAAATACCTAATAATAAAACAAGCTATTAAAGACTTATTGAATAAAAAATATAAGAAAACCTAAATAGGAACTGGTAGCTTATATCTGTATTTCTGTACCCTCCGGCCTAACTCCTGGATTATTTACATAGTTAATAATTTATTTCAGCCCTTTGATTTCATAGTTCGCGATTAACCTAGGTTCAAAGCCCGAAGCCAGCACCACTTAAATTATTAATTACAATTTTGAATAAATGAAATTTTCGGTACCGCGTGTTCTGCAGTAAAGAAAAACATCGTGAGGAAACTTGCGTGTCTGAGGAATGTCTCATGATATATATATATATAATTATAATGATAATAAAATATTTCGAGGACATCAAAGGCCAAAAACCTTTTTAAAAATGAGAGAAGTCCTTTGCCCAGCGGAGGGACAATTTCTTTTGCTTGCTCTTATCTATAAGGATAAAGGATGAAGAAATTTAAAGAAGTGCTGAACTGAACTTTACTATACTGTGTATGAAATTAGGATACTAATAGATGGGGTCTAGATGAAGAATAGACTAGAAACCTCAATTACATCTTAGTTCTAGGGGACGACAATAAAGTTATAGCTTGAATTTTTAAAAATTAAACTAAAAAGTTAGTTTGCACAATTCAGCGTGCAAAAAATTATAAAATTGTATGCATATACCTAATTCGAAGAGAAGAAGTCCACCCTTCGTTTCGACACTATGCACCTTCACCACAACTCCTTTCAAGAATTATCCATCTTTCAAGACTCAACAATCATCCTTCAAGAATTATTTTCCACTTTTTTTCATACAAAATTATGATCCAAAACAGCTAAATATATTTCTCGTTAGTGAAGCGTCCTGTATGTAGTCTATATAGTAAACCCTTGCTACTCGTATGGCCTAACAAAGCGAAACAAACGGATTACGCTTCGGCTGTTGAGGGCAAGGTTAATTTGGTCAGATTATACATAGCCAGATATAAGCGGTGAAGCATGTTCATCTGTCACTATAATTTGAAAACGAGAAATAAATAAAAATGAATTTTTCAACCAGTTTTTATTATTTGTCATCAAAATAAGTTCTGTGTTATGTTTAAAATTTCAAGTTTTCGGTAAGTTAGATTGCAACATTTGTACCGAACAGACTTACAGACAAGAAAGCCAATTGATAAATCCGTGGTAAAAATTAAAAAATGTATGACATGTAAAGACTACCTAATATAAAATGCAGTTAAGATCTAACAATGTTAGAGGAACTTCTTTGTGTTCGCATCTATTTCCGGTGAAACAATTACAAAATATTTTCATTAAAATTAACTGGGGAGCAAACCGTTGAAATCACGAAACTTGCAGTTTTTTTTTGCACTGTCTGAAATATCACTGAAAGAACTTGCATAGATTTTTTTTAATTTAACATAACATAATTTTATTCTCATTTTAAAAAAGGACTAGAGACAGACAAGGCCGAGCACTTGCTAAATTAACACTTCAAATTGCAGGACATCCTCGAAAATAAATAATTTATTAGTTTGGTTTCTGAGGGTCGAAATCAGAACCCAATTCTCAACGGTTAAACACGCTAACCGCGCAGTCGTTAGTTTAAAGATTGCAATGTGCATTTATGCGTCTAGCGTACTGTCAAACTTTCAGGATTACTCTAACTCTAGTAATCAAGGCGTAAATCACCAGTAAGATGTAGTATTTTTGCTCTCGCAGACATTCTATTTCTAACATTTGACTACGCCGCCCTAATGAGCACGCAAATAGTACTTTATTTAAGGGAACATTTAGCAGACTGTTTCGACACCCTTTTGTTTTATGGAATAGTAACGTCTCCTTATAGTCTTTTCTTATTTGTCTTCTCATTATTGTCGTCATTAGAAAATGACTTGGGACAAACGAGCAAGCGGCTCACCTGATGGTTAGTGATTATCAACACTCCCGAGACCCAGGAGCGTTTCCGGTCTTTAAGGCTATTACTTACACTTCAGGCCGGTATAGTGCGAGGCCGTGGCACTACCACGGTCGAGCCGGGCCATTTGATCGGCTCTACCACGTTCGCAAGTTACAATCATTTATATTCATTATACAAATGGTTGCCGCTAGCGGGAATCGAACCGTGCCTCTAAGCCATGCGACACTGCCTACTAAACTATCGGGCCGTAAAATACACAATCATTGTGAATTACCAGTAATAAGCGTCTATCTTCTTTAACATACTCGTACACTGCCGTTGATGCCGTAATATGATGAAGTAATATTAAGGTAAAGGCAAAATAAAGTTAAACGTATAGGTTTTTTTGCTTATTAAAAATGGGCGAAGGCCTTAAAGCCATTTCCTATTCGCTATTATTTTTAGTAGTTTATGCCTGATTTTTTGTTATGCCTTGTTTATGAGGTCATTAATGATTTATAAGTCAATATAATAATAAATAGTTTTTAAGGTTTAACTCGTTTTGATATTAACTCTGTAATGTATAATTATTCTAAATAGTATATTATTCATTGAATACTTACCTTCATCGAAAGTGAGGGTTTGCGAAGCCACCACCAGAGCGAGAAGCACGACAAAGCAGCCACATATGGCCGGTGAAGCCATATTGCCTGGGAACGGAAATCACGAATGTAATACAAGCTACTTCCTAAACAAATGTAAATGTTAAAAGTAATATTTAAAATTGAAACTTTATTCTATTATATAATCTATTAAAGATTGATTTCTTGTGGAAGACTATTTAATGTCTCTATTACCTGACCTTACTTAAACAATCTGTAATTGGCCCATTGCAGGACACAGGCCTCTCTCATAAGGAGGATTTTCACATGGTAGTGTAATTCCCCTATAGTGTTTGGGATACGGCGTATCAATAACAGCAGAATTTTTGTGAAGTATTGCGTAGAACTTCGAACAATGATGGCGAAACTGATCCCGACTCGTCAATTGATCTTCGCCCCTTTTGCTCCATGAAAACGCAATACATAGACCCCATAACTCAAGACACTGCTCGACAAACAGTTTTAACGTTTAAGACTCGCAGTTAGAAACCAACGTCATACTCCGTACTCACCAGACCTTGCCCTAACCGATTTCCAATTTTTCTGCAATTTGGACTATTTGTGAAAAAAAAATGTTCTCAGGAAGCCGTACAAAATGCCTTTATAGACTTAGTAGCGACCAAAGTGGTACAAATATTGACATCGCCTTTCGAATCCACTATCTAATTATTTGTGACCAGGATAATCGTCGAATCGAACAATCATCGTTATATTTCTTGTCTTATATTTACTATAATATACAGTAAATATTAATGTCCCACGAATTGATTTAATTATCATTTATAGCTCATAGATATATTAGTTATTATTTATAGTCGTAAATGACTAATAAGTTATGCCTAATTCAACACGCTTCGTAACCGAATTAGTGGTAAAGATGACATCACATACTGAATCGAACAACTTAATTAGAATTGTTAGAAGGTTCCATTATCTCTGGTAGAATAGAACGAGGAGGAGTGAGATACACAGTGGCTCAAAAAAATACGTAAAAAATGCTATAAGTTTAAATTTTTTTCTCATTTATCTTATGTATTATTTTTGTATCCATGTTTTGGTAAAATTCATTATGCGACTTCTTTATTGCATGCCATCGTCAGGTATACGTATAGAAACACCAAGTTTTTATAAAAATGGCTTTTCGTGATAGTATAAGTGTTAACTATGTTGATGATCATAAGATAAATAAATACATAGGTATCAGATATTCTTAAGTTGTAAAGATGGTTACAAAGTTACGCTCTAAACTTATCTTAGTCTATAGTCTATAGGATCGTAATGAATCGCTGAACTCGACAGTCTATTTAAATTCAGAATGAGTAAATTAGCAAATTTAACATGTGTTCTTCAAATGATAATTTGAAGGGAATATTTATGGCAGAATTACTTCTTAGTAGAGAATATTCAGCTCACCTATACATCTAATACTGTTCTAAATACATCTACTTCTGCAATTATTATCTCCAATGAAATAGCGATAACCTTTTAAAATCTCCAACTTTAAAAGATAAAACAGTTTTATTATTCAGAATTAAATTTAAGTTTTCAATTTATCTTGAATTTATATTTCTTTATGTAAACTCCGAAGCTTTAATTTGTAACATTATACTTATTAAAAAAAATCAGAAACTTTTAGTCGGAATAGACTAGTCACTAACCAATAGCTGAAATAAATATTAATTTATTATTGTAATGAGATTGATCTACAGTATGTTTTTTTAAAAAAAAAGGTATAAAAAGTTCCGACATGTAACTTTGATAACTTTTTGAAAATCAGTGTAATTACCGCGTATGTATATATTCTTTCAACAGTTTCGTTCCCGCGTAAATCACTAACACATTAGATATCAACGGCGCGTGCGCGATCTGCGCGCTTTCGCAACAGACTGGATGGATGTGGTCCGGTCCGGACCAGTACAGTGTGCACTACTTATCGGATTTGAACTTATTTGACGTAACTTTTTTTTATTTTAATTTACTTGAAGTTATTATAAAAAAACTTTGCCCCTACTAGGATTTTCTGCCGTCGTGAGCGCTTACAGACATAAACTGTACATACAAAAACCTACACCAGCAACAATGACCAATGAGTAGGTCATAAAAATATAAGACGACTCGGTCGCTGTGGGTCACGGATTCGATTCTCGCATGTGACAGATATTTGTATGGATTTCAAATAATTATTCCAGGTCGGTGTTTGACAATGTGCCATTTATGTGAGTAAACTGTTCCACGACGTAGGGGCGTTTTAAATAGAATAACATAAAAAAGAAGTAAAATATTGGGTACATGTAGGAAATAAATCCGAGACCAGATCCAATTGCTTAGCCTTATTAAGTTATGAATCGATATAAAATAAACAAATGTTTATGCAAAGGCTTGGTTTTAAATTATTAGGCGTTAGTCATTATCGTGCGCTCTAATAATGAATTTTTATCGGTGATAAATGGTTAGTGCAACTTATGTAAAGTAAAGTAAAGTAGCATATTGTAAGTGCCCCAGCTGGCCAAATGTCTCCTTCTCAAATATTTAAGAGGGTTTTGGAGCCGCGATGAGGCCGCCACACTATTCCAGTGCAATAAGGCGGGCTTGAACGAATATTTATTGTTTTATTATTTCTCAGACATGCAGGTTTCCACACGATGGTTTCCTTCACCGCCGAGCAAGTGGTAAATACAGGACTAGAAATTGCTATTAACAATCTTAGTGGTGCCGACACCGGGGATCGAACCTGACCTGGGTTCGATCCCAGGTCGCCTCTACTCCCGCTCTATGATACTAAAGTGAACACCCTGAGCACTAGGCCACTACAGCCAATGTATATTAGCGTAATAGACATTGAAGAAATACCTATGTAGGTATTTCATGTCAAAGCCGGTCCAGCCGTATTAAATATTTAATAATATGTGTTATTATTGAATGATAAACAGCCAAACACACTTTCATTTAAATAATATTATTACAGTAATACTAGCAGCCGCTTTTCCACAAATTTAATGCTAAAAGAACTCAACAGCGAGTATTAGTCCAATGCTAAACATAGGCCTCTCCGAGAAAGTGCCAACTGAAGCGGGGTTACGTTTGTTGGAACTTTTATACTTCGTTCCTCACTCTCCACGCTTATCATGCGGGTTGGTGAGCGCAGTGCCGGTGCCCTTGCACTAGTGGTGCTGCTTCCCATCACTAGTCTGTGGCATTTGGGTACCAAATTCGAAGAACAAAACCACGTTTGTTTCATAGCAGGGTGCACCACGTTCAGTAAGGTTGATATTTGGAGAACGAGACGCTATATTCCCCTTTACACCTTTTAATTGTGATAACAGACACAACACACATCTGATATTCCGCTCCATGGCATAGTCCGTAACATCTATGCAAAATTTTGTTCGTATTGGTTCTATCCTTTAAGCCTGATTGAACGACGAACATAACAAAGACATTTTCACATTTCAATACCTATTAACTAAGATACAACTTGTGGCGGTAGTTGGATTAAAAAAATAGGCGTTGACATTTGACGAATGTACTTATCTTTCTTAAGTCGAAGAATGAAGAATTTTCATTTTATTTTAGAATTGAAAAAAAATCATCAAAATCCTTGTAATTTCGTTAAGATACAATCGTATATATTCGTGCTTACAAAGATTTTTATATATTAGTAAAGAAGGATTATCTATTATTTTATGTATTATCTAGCCGTGTGCCTAGACTAACAAGTCTTGAAAATATCATGACCACCTGCCGACGAGGGTTGCCTCCCGATACGTTCTATCTCCCGGAGAAGATAAAAGTGGATTGCGGGCACCCCTTTGATGTCAAATGGAAATCCGTTATCTCCGATGTTATAGTGGCGTTTAAGTCGAGCATATTTAAACCGTTGATTTAAACTAAATAATGAATAGACAAACGTCGATCGATCTGTCAGAACAATTTCTTCAATTATTTTTTTTATGTTTTCGGTATGCTATTGCTATGATAAGAGGGAGCATTGTCTCCCAAAGTAGAAAGCAATTATTTTTGTACACACACATTTTGTAGAAACATTTTTAGAGCAGAAATATTTAATAACCGCACGAACATCGTTTTTTTATATTTTAGGCAATGGCTTCTAATAAATTTAAGACCTCAACAAAATAGAATGCCTTCTTATAACTTAATAACGTAAAGTATCAGATTCAAAAAACTTAATGATCAACTTAGAATAACGTTTTTTAAATGTTTTAGAAGAATTGCAAGTTGAATTTAATACACAACTTAATTAAAGGATATATAGTACAAGCTGCGTTGACACGATCAGAGTTTGCATGGACAAAGTGAACTTTAACGACATGACATCTAGTTGGACACTACTACGATGGTGGCAACAATGATCAAAATGCACTGCGTCCAATCAAAGTCAACTTGGACGGTGCTCAACTTTTCTTGTGGACTTTGATCAACGCAGCAAGGATTACAAAAAAGCGAATAGGTCTAGGAGGTAAACTGACACGAGCATAGTGTATATATGTTAAATTCCTCATAGATCACATGTCAAACTCGGAGGTTTTCCACGCTCTGAAAGTTAGTACCTACACCTACCCTACACCTTCATCTATGAATTGAGCCGCTCTATATTCACATACTTATTAGCATGTTTATTGGAAATACTCATAAAACAAATAATCCAATATCCCTTAATCATAAATTGGTACGTGGTAGAGCGAAGCGGCAGCTTTAGCTGGTGCTCGAATGGACCAGGGTAATACCACGACCGCGCAGAATACCCGCGTGAAGTAGAGGCATCTTGTACTTCTCCATTTCGTTCGGTGAGCAAGATAACCTGAGGCCCACTACTCTCCCTCCCATCCCCCACATATCCTTTAGTCCCGGCATCGCACTTGCAGATCCTTTGGTGTTACCGTAGCCACATACTATCAGGTGAGACGCTTGCACGTTTGGCCCCGTTTCCATAAAAAAAACCATTAACGAGGTGTTATTAATCGATTGAGAAATAATTTGCAGAGCTTTGTTCTCAACATAATTGAATAATATAATTAAAATGGCCAAAAAGCATGTAATCACTGTTTTATTAATATTGTTAAGTGGCAACAAATTTAGATTTTGTCACATCTGTGTCTATGGCTAATGTTTGAGTGTGATTTGTCTGTAAATGTAAATGTCATACTTAGTAGAATAGTAGTATTTTTGATTTAAAACATCGGGATGGCTGAAAATAGAGAGGAAATTCTAGCAAATTTTCAGGTATTTATTAGGATTTTATAGTCCCACTAAAACTTACTTTAAAATGTTCAAGAAATATCTAGTTTTCATACAATGAAGGTTATGTGGTGATCAACAACAGTGACTGTTAAAACTCATTTTATCTCTTTGTACTAATGAAACGTAATATTTCACTTGTATTATTATTGTACTTACTTAATTTCGTTGCTTTAACAATCATTAACTCCGCGCAACAAAGGTTAATAATATTATTTCGCAATTTCTTTGTGTTCATTATAATTCCTTTTTGGTTTTTAATTACGATACAATATTACTAAGTGATTTATATTAGATCCAACTGAGTCGTCTGTTTGAAAATGTCAATGTAATATTCTTTTAGTATAATAATGCCATTTTTTAAATAAAAGTTTGAAAGCAATTCTTGCAATCAATAAAATATTTTTTTCTTCCAGGGAATAACAAACATAGACGATGTTGCTGAAGCAATATTTCACTTAGAGGAATCTAATTGGGACTTACTTGTAAGTAGTTAATTAGTAATTTTGTAAATAACATAACATACTAAAGACTTTAATTATATTATCTTATTGCTTGAGTTTATGACATAGTGAAGGAAGTAAAACTTTATATTTTACTTCTTCCATTATGATAATAATAGAAGGGTAACAATGATAATGAATAAAGAAAATAAATACTACCATAAATATTTGACTTTGAATCTTGATTAATAATATAATATCAATATTGTTTATATTACAACTGTAAATTTGTTAGTAATATTATGAAATTTGATTCCTTTGTTTGATATTTTTTAATTGTGTATGTTGTTTTCACTAATAATATAAGAGAAAATGCATTCTCTTCTATGTCTGTAATTTACTTGATTGTTATATTTTTAAGAGCCTAATTTGTCAATGGACTGATCAGTTCATGACCATTTGTTAATGAACTGTTTGTCCACAGAGAATACTTTGAATTGTTGCATCGCTTTTAGTAGAATACTAAAAACTTTTTCCTTTCTTATGGAGCTATTTATAAGTATAAGATAGACTGAGCAATTCGACATAATGGTTATACTCCATGGTATTATATCAAAGTCAATAAAAAAAAAATTCTGTTAACAGTGCAACGCATAGCTAGTTTTTGGTATAAGGGGTAAATAAAACAAAGTAATATTTTCATCAAAATGGAAGTTAGAGCTAGGACTTTTTGTCTCTTAATCAGACCTATGGTACTGAATTTAAATGAAATTTAATAGAGAGATGTCATGGAAATAGAGTTTAATTTTGGTTAAGTACTCCATTTGGACAAAATTAAGATTATGTATGGTAAAATAAGAGGAATTGCAAGTGATAATTGATAAAATCAAGAATAATATTTTACTTGATATATACAATGTGTTTTTTTACATTAGGTAATTGTTACAATATGGTGTTATATTTTTTTTGCATATAGTCTGCTATAAACCGGGTAATGCCTCAAGATGGAAACAATTCTCACAACCCCATGTCTCAGAATAGCGACACACACGATGTTGAGATGATAGATGAAGATATATCTGTGATAACACCAAAAACTCACCCACCAGGTATGGAGAAAAATAGTAACATATTAATGTTATAAATTATTACATTTTATTTTTCAAAATGCATTTTATAAAATCAAAACTTATATATTAATTCAAGCTTTTTCAATCTCCAAAAAAACTACCAGATCATAAAATTAGGATCCTTTATTTTCATACATTGTTATTGTTCATAGTACACATTTTTAACAATACTTCACAATGAAACTTTCTTAAATGGATGGCAGTTTCTGTTTATAGTTGTATACTATTAGAAATTCTATCATACATTTTTGCTCATGGTTTCTAGTTTAGGCCAATCTGATGTTCATAATCATGATGCATTCTGCAAAATATTGTAAAATACTTTTTTTACTAAGTAATTTTGAAATAAAAAGCTCATACCTTTTCACTATACCTACTTTTTTTTATCGGATGGGTGGCAAACGAGCAAGTGACTCACCTGATGGAAGTGATTACCATCGCCCACGTACATCTACAACACCAGTGGTGCTGCAGATGCGTTGCCAGCCTTTAAGGGTATTTGTGAGATGGGAGGGAGAGATGATGAGGAGAGGGATGGGGAGAGGGAGTGGGCACTGGTTACCTCACTCACCGAAGGAAACACAGAAGTACAAGATGCGTCTACTTCACACTGGTATTCTGCGAGGTTGTAGTACCAAACCGGTCGAGCTGGCCCAGTCGAACAGCAGCAAAAATCACCGCTTCGCAGGAGATTTTCTTTTATTTGTCACAGGTTCATAAGCCTTATGCAACCTTCCTCTCTATTGAAATTTGGATCTTTATTAATTTCAATAGCCACTTGAATCAGCCTTGGCAGGATTCGGTGTTATTTTATGATAATTTGTGGTTTGTCAAAAAAGAGCAAACAAGCAAGCAGCTCATCTGATGGTAAGTGATTACCTATGCCCCTGTACACCTGCAATACCATAGGAGCAGCAGGTGCATAATATGGGGAGGGAAGAGTGAGTTTATATTATGTAACCTAACTTACCAAATGAAATGCACCAGCACAAGATGTCTCTGCTTCGCGCCGGTATTCTGCGAGGCTGTAGTACTACTCAGTCGAAGAGGCCCATTGTAGCAGCAGAAAAGCCGATGCTTGACTTTACCACATATGTATAATAATTAATTTTACTATTTCTTTCAGATCGGGAAGAAAATAATCAAGCATCAACCTCATCACCTAGAAACAGTTCCTCTGATTTAGTTGAGCTTCAAATTCACTGTAACAATAAGATGCAGGATATCAAAATGTCTGGCTCAGCTACAGTTAGTAAGTAAGACAAATTTTTAATTCAATGGAATGTTTCCATTGGACCCTTTATAGACATTTTGTTGTCTGTTGACCATATTACTCATTTATATTGTTCATCTGCTCAAGCCTTTCTTTTTCTTAATCACGCATGTGGAAAATTATTATTGTGATAAGTGCAATAGTGAGCACTAATCTGGTCTTGTTGGTATGAAGAGTTTATAGAATACTGCAATCTAAAGAAAACAGAGCAATATACCATAATTTTGTCAAAATAACAATCTCACCTGTATCCAGAGACCCTGCTGACTAACTAACGAGACTCTGATGATAATCCGATGGCGCAAAATCCTTTCGTCTTTGCTAAAACCAAACACTACAGACTAGTACTAGGTTGCTGCATCTAGTCAGAGGGTAATTGCACTCAATGGTCTGTCTGTTCAGTATAGAGAGTATAGGAGCCTTACTTTCATGGATTTTTGTGGTTTCCACCCACCCTTCATTAGAACTTATTTGGAATGGTAGTGACATGTGGTGTAGCCTCCACATGGAGCATCGAACTCGGATCTTCAGATTTGGAGGCAAATCTCCAAACCACTTGGCTATAGCGGGTATTTTTTTAACTATGCTGCTGCCCATCGTCTGGTTTATTTAATCTCTTAATTCCTTGTAAATAGATTGAAAGATATAGCTTCAAATGAAGTTAGAGCTAGGACTTTTTGTCTCTTAATCAGACCTATGGTACTGAATTTAAATGAAATTTAATAGAGAGATGTCATGGAAATAGACTTTAATTTTGGTTAAGTACTCCATTTGGACAAAATTAAGATTATGTATGGTAAAATAAGAGGAATTGCAAGTGATAATTGATAAAATCAAGAATAATATTTTACTTGATATATACAATGTGTTTTTTTACATTAGGTAATTGTTAGTTTACAATATGATGTAATATTTTTTTTGCATATAGTCTGCTATAAACCGGGTAATGCCTCAAGACGCAAACAATTCTCACAACTCCATGTCTCAGAATAGCGACACACACGATGTTGAGATGATAGATGAAGATATATCTGTGATAACACCAAAAACTCACCCACCAGGTATGGAGAAAAATAGTAACATATTAATGTTATAAATTATTACATTTTATTTTTCAAAATGCATTTTATAAAATCAAAACTTATATATTAATTCAAGCTTTTTCAATCTCCAAAAAAACTACCAGATCATAAAATTAGGATCCTTTATTTTCATACATTGTTATTGTTCATAGTACACATTTATATTGTTCATCTGCTCAAGCCTTTCTTTTTCTTAATCACGCATGTGGAAAATTATTATTGTGATAAGTGCAATAGTGAGCACTAATCTGGTCTTGTTGGTATGAAGAGTTTATAGAATACTGCAATCTAAAGAAAACAGAGCAATATACCATAATTTTGTCAAAATAACAATCTCACCTGTATCCAGAGACCCTGCTGACTAACTAACGAGACTCTGATGATAATCCGATGGCGCAAAATCCTTTCGTCTTTGCTAAAACCAAACACTACAGACTAGTACTAGGTTGCTGCATCTAGTCAGAGGGTAATTGCACTCAATGGTCTGTCTGTTCAGTATAGAGAGTATAGGAGCCTTACTTTCATGGATTTTTGTGGTTTCCACCCACCCTTCATTAGAACTTATTTGGAATGGTAGTGACATGTGGTGTAGCCTCCACATGGAGCATCGAACTCGGATCTTCAGATTTGGAGGCAAATCTCCAAACCACTTGGCTATAGTGGGTATTTTTTTAACTATGCTGCTGCCCATCGTCTGGTTTATTTAATCTCTTAATTCCTTGTAAATAGATTGAAAGATATAGCTTCAAATGAAGTTATGGAAACTCTTACGATATTGTTTAACGGTTTTATGTTATGTAAAGTAACTTTTATTACTCTCATCAAAAAAAAAATACAGCAAACAAGAACCTTTTAAATATTACAAATTATATTAATTAAATCAGCATTATTGAGTCTAAGTAAATAATGTTATATCACTAGATGAAAAGCTAGATGAGAAGCTATTTCATATATTGTACTAAATTTGTTTCAGAAACAAATATTTCTATTTTGTACCATATGATATTATTATAATTCACATTCTGTCACCAATAGGGATAAGTAGTAAGTCAAATGAGCTTCTACAATCCACTTTTCGCTTCTCCGAGAGAATGCGTGTAGCAAGCCTCATCGCCTGATTTATTCCCAGGGATTGTCATTAGTTTCTCATGACTTTTCCCTTTTACGAACCAGGGAACACAACGGTGTGAAAGATTCTTCCGCCGACACTATGCAGCAACCATTTTTTAATATTTTTTTAATAATAATTACATTATAATGCATATAACTTTTTTATTTTGAAAGCTTTATAATACTAGTGGTTTTTTTTTAATTTAGTACAGTTTTTGAGCTTATCTTCTACAAACATGGCAAACAATTTTTCCTTATATATTCACCAAAGCATGCTTTAAGACCGATCGTCCATTATTACAGTAATGTATTTGCAGGTGATTTAAAGAAACGGTTGGAAATGGTATGCGGAGTTCCAGTGTGCCGGCAACAGATATCTGGACTCGGCGGATCGCGGGCTACGTCGTCCGCGTCCCTATCCAGCCTCGGTCTGCCAAAAAACGCAGTGTTACGGTTAAAACCTGCCGAACAACTTATGGCCGATGATGAGTAAGTCATTCAAATATTGGTTCATTAGTTCACCATCACTGTCCTGTCAACAATCCATTCCGCGTTGTCTTCTAAATTGGGTATCCCGTAATTGTCTCCCTAGGTTCGTGGGTGGATTGGCGATTGCAGTAGTAGACCACTCGCTACTGATTCAGCTGCCCATCATTTAGGATATTTTAAGTGCAGGATATCAAAATGTCTGGCTCAGCTACAGTTAGTAAGTAAGACAAATTTTTAATTCAATGGAATGTTTCCATTGGACCCTTTATAGACATTTTGTTGTCTGTTGACCATATTACTCATTTATATTGTTCATCTGCTCAAGCCTTTCTTTTTCTTAATCACGCATGTGGAAAATTATTATTGTGATAAGTGCAATAGTGAGCACTAATCTGGTCTTGTTGGTATGAAGAGTTAATAGAATACTGCAATCTAAAGAAAACAGAGCAATATACCATAATTTTGTCAAAATAACAATCTCACCTGTATCCAGAGACCCTGCTGACTAACTAACGAGACTCTGATGATAATCCGATGGCGCAAAATCCTTTCGTCTTTGCTAAAACCAAACACTACAGACTAGTACTAGGTTGCTGCATCTAGTCAGAGGGTAATTGCACTCAATGGTCTGTCTGTTCAGTATAGAGAGTATAGGAGCCTTACTTTCATGGATTTTTGTGGTTTCCACCCACCCTTCATTAGAACTTATTTGGAATGGTAGTGACATGTGGTGTAGCCTCCACATGGAGCATCGAACTCGGATCTTCAGATTTGGAGGCAAATCTCCAAACCACTTGGCTATAGTGGGTATTTTTTTAACTATGCTGCTGCCCATCGTCTGGTTTATTTAATCTCTTAATTCCTTGTAAATAGATTGAAAGATATAGCTTCAAATGAAGTTATGGAAACTCTTACGATATTGTTTAACGGTTTTATGTTATGTAAAGTAACTTTTATTACTCTCATCAAAAAAAAAATACAGCAAACAAGAACCTTTTAAATATTACAAATTATATTAATTAAATCAGCATTATTGAGTCTAAGTAAATAATGTTATATCACTAGATGAAAAGCTAGATGAGAAGCTATTTCATATATTGTACTAAATTTGTTTCAGAAACAAATATTTCTATTTTGTACCATATGATATTATTATAATTCACATTCTGTCACCAATAGGGATAAGTAGTAAGTCAAATGAGCTTCTACAATCCACTTTTCGCTTCTCCGAGAGAATGCGTGTAGCAAGCCTCATTGCCTGATTTATTCCCAGGGATTGTCATTAGTTTCTCATGACTTTTCCCTTTTACGAACCAGGGAACACAACGGTGTGAAAGATTCTTCCGCCGACACTATGCAGCAACCATTTTTTAATATTTTTTTTAATAATAATTACATTATAATGCATATAACTTTTTTATTTTGAAAGCTTTATAATACTAGTGGTTTTTTTTTAATTTAGTACAGTTTTTGAGCTTATCTTCTACAAACATGGCAAACAATTTTTCCTTAAATATTCACCAAAGCATCCTTTAAGACCGATCGTCCATTATTACAGTAATGTATTTGCAGGTGATTTAAAGAAACGGTTGGAAATGGTATGCGGAGTTCCAGTGTGCCGGCAACAGATATCTGGACTCGGCGGATCGCGGGCTACGTCGTCCGCGTCCCTATCCAGCCTCGGTCTGCCAAAAAACGCAGTGTTACGGTTAAAACCTGCCGAACAACTTATGGCCGATGATGAGTAAGTCATTCAAATATTGGTTCATTAGTTCACCATCACTGTCCTGTCAACAATCCATTCCGCGTTGTCTTCTAAATTGGGTATCCCGTAATTGTCTCCCTAGGTTCGTGGGTGGATTGGCGATTGCAGTAGTAGACCACTCGCTACTGATTCAGCTGCCCATCATTTAGGATATTTTAAGTACTGAGATAGGGATGGTTGTTTCTCCCTATATCTGGCTTTTCGAGACTTTCACGATATTTCTCAACACTCACGGGCCAGATGTGTGCACCGGTATATTGTGCACAAGTTAACCCACCCATAAATCACAATCAATCAATAACCTGGAAATGATTGATTTCCATTTGACACGAATCCGCATCACCAGATTACTGAGATTTTCAAGGCTTTTCCTTTAGCCAACTCTTACTTCGACACCCACAGGAACAAAGGGAGTGATTCGAGATTCTTATGTAGTTATCACACTACCCAAAATTATATATGAAGCATATTTCTATCCTGAAATATAATTGAAACGTTTCCCAGGGTAGCAGAAAGGCTAACAATGACGTACACTCTTCGAGTTAAACACGACGAAAGGGAGTACACATTGAAATATCCCGGCACAAAGACTGTTCAAGAGGTGAAGAACGACGTTTACTCTCTCACTGACATATCTGTGCGGCATCAGGTAAAGTTACGCCTAACCTTTCTTTTTGGTTTTGTTTTCAGTCATTCTATTTTGTACCTAGAATATGTTTTTTCTATCTTAGCTCTACTGACAACATAAGTTTATTTAAATTTTCCTATAACTCAATTACATATTCATTATAATAAATATATTTACAATACCTAGAATATAATAATAAAATTTATCAAAAACACTGTTCCTTGTGGCATGATTCCATAAATGCTGGCAGTATTTCCTTGCTGAGTGGTTAAACTTAACCTCTATGATCCTTATGTATATGTAAGAATTGCCTTCGACGTAATATTATATGATCTTTATTATATTATTTATATGTAATTCATAACATAATACAGGTAGATGCGAGCTTCTTGCAATTCAATGGAATATGTTAATATGTAAATAGTAAGAATAAATTCAAAAGATAAAAAAAAAAAACTATTATCAAAAAACTTTAATACCCTACCTGCCTTTTCGTCATGAATATTGTTGATATACTGCAAGAGCAGCGACAGCGACTTCTAACACGGGCAACGCACCCCGCCGCGGACGATCGATACGGTCATTGCCCTGGGTCTCGTGGACCTAGTTAACTATTAGCGCAAATATATCTTGAGTCAACGTAACAAAAACTGACAAGTATCCTGTAACTAAACTATTGTTCTTACTTAATTGATATTTAGTGTTTTACTTAGAAATGTCAAGTAAAATATGAAGTGCAATTTAATGTCGTAACATCGCATCCACTCTTTCTTTTTTTAATATTTAAGATTCTTTTTTTTTGTACTTTTTTCGTTATAGACAAAGAGTAAATAGTAACACAAGCATTTATTATATTCTGTCATTCTAATATTATCCTAATTTTCAAACAGGTATGGACTGGCTGGCCCTCAGTGACGGGTTTAGACGACACCGTATTAGCAATGGTGGGGTTAGATGTACCACAGCACGAGCTCACAGTCAAACGGGCCCCGACAAACAGACAGAAAGAATATAAACGGGTAAGTTATAATCATAACACACTTTCTTGCACTTTCTAATCTTTGATGACCGCGTATCTAAATCGCGTCTTTTATCCCCTTTTTTACTTTCTCGCCAACCACATAACGGTCCTGGGGGGATTGAACAGCGCATACTGTCACTCTCTCCGCGGCTCTATTGCCTCGCCAGAGTCGCGGAGAATAGAGATATTCTTTTCTCTATTGCAATACCAAACCTCCTCTTCCAGGCAGGAATCGCTGCAAAGCAGTGTGTGCTGTGCACTCTCAGAGTCCACCAACTTCCATCCGAATTGGGCTTGACAAAACCACTCGTAGCGGGCCCGCCTCAGGCCAGCCCGCTCCGCCAAGTCAGCTGCACTAAGCTTAGATTTTAATCTTAGCTAGGAAACACTCCGAAGGTCTGACGTACTGTTTCGTCCTGTGTCTCAGACTGGCTGACCCTTCTTCCGACCTTGCACACTTGTGGAGACTCATTGGACAATAGTTATGCTGCTACCTATCAAAAGTCGGTGCGATTTGGGTTGGGTATGGTCGAATGGATTTTTCATGTTTCGATCGCCAGAGCCTCGTCCGCTAGTCAAAAGGGTACAGATGAGATTGATATTTGGTACATTCCACCTCACACGCTTACATTGTCAATGTAATGCAAACACTTAATAACAAAGTAATTAATGTAATCTTTTTCCTGATTTAATATACGGCTGCTATATATTATTTATATCTCAATATTCCTCACTGCTGTGTTGACAGGCAGAGAATTCCAAAAGGTATGTAATGTAAGTCCGCCCTATGTAATCCTTTCGTTGAACACAATAAAGTCAATATTTATTAATAAATAAATATTTAGTGTATGACCTAGAAATGGCCTGTAGAATATGAGATAAAATTTTATGTCATATCCGTATATAGGAATTAGTGTGAGGTTTATTATGAATCTCTTGTTCACAGATAATAGTTGAGAGTTCGGACAGTGAAAACAGTTCGGTGGAGGAAATAGAAGATGGCGGCGACGGGTTTACGGCTGAAGACGATATGTTCGTAGATCTGGTGCAGTCGGAGAGGTTGCAGCCATTAAGTACGTAATATGTGAAATAAATCTCATAAATCACTAATTAATTTGGTATATTACATTTGAAAGACTTTGTCAAGCTGCCTTAGTCGGTACTCCGACATCCATCCATGGGATAAGTTGGAGTATAATGCATCCTCAACGACCTCTGCTGGCTGATTTTGACAATTGTGACAATTTATAATTACTGTCGAGATTTGTTAACTACGAAGGGTGAAACGCCGCACATGGTGTATCCGCGTATACGTTGTAACGCTTATCGAATAGTGAGGAGGAGCCGGATTCAGTGTCAAATACACGTGAGAACACAACAAGGTCGAAAACCAATATTTTTATTTATATATTATTTATATCTCAATATTCCTCACTGCTGTGTTGACAGGCAGAGAATTCCAAAAGGTATGTAATGTAAGTCCGCCCTATGTAATCCTTTCGTTGAACACAATAAAGTCAATATTTATTAATAAATAAATATTTAGTGTATGACCTAGAAATGGCCTGTAGAATATGAGATAAAATTTTATGTCATATCCGTATATAGGAATTAGTGTGAGGTTTATTATGAATCTCTTGTTCACAGATAATAGTTGAGAGTTCGGACAGTGAAAACAGTTCGGTGGAGGAAATAGAAGATGGCGGCGACGGGTTTACGGCTGAAGACGATATGTTCGTAGATCTGGTGCAGTCGGAAAGGTTGCAGCCATTAAGTACGTAATATGTGAAATAAATCTAATTAATCACTAATTAATTTGGTATATTACATTTGAAAGACTTTGTCAAGCTGCCTTAGTCGGTACTCCGACATCCATCCATGGGATAAGTTGGAGTATAATGCATCCTCAACGACCTCTGCTGGCTGATTTTGACAATTGTGACAATTTATAATTACTGTCGAGATTTGTTAACTACGAAGGGTGAAACGCCGCACATGGTGTATCCGCGTATACGTTGTAACGCTTATCGAATAGTGAGGAGGAGCCGGATTCAGTGTCAAATACACGTGAGAACACAACAAGGTCGAAAACCAATATTTTTATTTATATATTATTTGAATGTAATAGACATAATAAAAGAATAATAATGTTATTAATAAACAAAGGACATGTACAAAATTACAATGGCCATGGTCACTGGTGGTGGTGAACTATATTGCATAGTCTGTATTTCAGAGGCCACTCCCTTCCCAATACATAGTTCCCATCATACATACTCCGAATATATGTTATTACTTTGCAGAAAAGTAAACTAAATGGGTATGAAAATAAGAAATTGTGCTGGCACAGTAATACTAAGAAATGATAATAGTAATATAACTTTTATTACCGCATGTGTAACTCACACTAACTAAAAATCTACTATTGGTATGACGAATGTTTATAGTAGTTTTTTAATCTCGGAGCGGCGACGTCGCACGTTTTTTTTAACGGCATTGGCGACTTCAAGCGCTGACCTATGCAAACAGCTTATAAGGTCTACAACCCAGGTCCCGCAGGCCTCGCTAACTATAGCGCAAAAATATCTTATATCAAAGTAATAAAATTTAAAATGTCCTGTTACTTACTTACTGTATTTTTTTTTTATTTATATATTATTTATATCTCAATATTCCTCACTGCTGTGTTGACAGGCAGAGAATTCCAAAAGGTATGTAATGTAAGTCCGCCCTATGTAATCCTTTCGTTGAACACAATAAAGTCAATATTTATTAATAAATAAATATTTAGTGTATGACCTAGAAATGGCCTGTAGAATATGAGATAAAATTTTATGTCATATCCGTATATAGGAATTAGTGTGAGGTTTATTATGAATCTCTTGTTCACAGATAATAGTTGAGAGTTCGGACAGTGAAAACAGTTCGGTGGAGGAAATAGAAGATGGCGGCGACGGGTTTACGGCTGAAGACGATATGTTCGTAGATCTGGTGCAGTCGGAGAGGTTGCAGCCATTAAGTACGTAATATGTGAAATAAATCTCATAAATCACTAATTAATTTGGTATATTACATTTGAAAGACTTTGTCAAGCTGCCTTAGTCGGTACTCCGACATCCATCCATGGGATAAGTTGGAGTATAATGCATCCTCAACGACCTCTGCTGGCTGATTTTGACAATTGTGACAATTTATAATTACTGTCGAGATTTGTTAACTACGAAGGGTGAAACGCCGCACATGGTGTATCCGCGTATACGTTGTAACGCTTATCGAATAGTGAGGAGGAGCCGGATTCAGTGTCAAATACACGTGAGAACACAACAAGGTCGAAAACCAATATTTTTTATTTAAAAGTCATTGCCCAACTGTAAAATTATGAATTTTTTTCATACAAAACGGCAATTTCATAGGTAAAGACCTATTATTTGTCTTCGGTCCTGATTGAGTACCGTACGGTATTACGAATTAAGTTACGCGCTTCGAAAATTTTCGTGTTTCCGAATTAGTACAAATATGCAATTGATGGTCCGGCCTTCCCGTGCCTCGTCACTCACCAACGAGCTTCAAAGGATATAGAAATATTAACGCAACTAGTTGTCTCATTTTATAGCAGTCTGTGTTTTCTAAAATTCGTCATCACATATTTTGCAAACAAAATGTTGCGATGGAAAAAAATCTTATACTGTATTAATATTGGACAAGAATTTTTAATGTCGGGCATAGAAGCAATTTCTAAAGAATTAATTATCAATTTTTTTCGTATTTTTGGAGATAATAAAAAAAACTTAACTACTTCTCCACAATCCGAAAAACTCTTTTTTAATTAAAAAATAAATACTTAATTTATTGTTGTACAGAGCTCTAGATTAAATATCATTGTCGCGCTTTTGTATTTCCGAAGATGGACGGAAATTGCCGAGGCACATAATTAAGAAAAAGTTTTCATCACATATTTTTTTTTATTATATTGTACAATGTATATTGTATAATAAAGAAGTACCAATAATTCATACTGCTTATGATATAATCATATCCCATTTGCAATTGCTACTCCCATTGGCTGGTATTGTCACGTAACGGAGGTTTCTCACGGAACGCAGTGAAAATAAATTTAATAAAAACATTATAACTATACAATACGCTATATACGACATAAAATGCAATTTAGTAATTAGTAGTAATGTTGTAAAATTAATCTTAATTGATTAAATTCGTTCACAATTGAAAATGTTTCATTTGAATAAAGTAAGTAAACAACAGCGTTAAGTTCATTTCTAACGTACCTACCGTAGTAAAAGTGCTGACATAGCGCGGCTCCTTTCCGTCCACTAAGAACTACACACTAAGTACCTAAATACGTAAATAAAATAATCTAGGTTTTCAGTACCCTGGGAGGCCGCGGGTGCGACAGTACGCGTTATCTCTCTCACACACCATTTTCTGTCTCTATCTCTCTGGTTACGTAACATGACAAACAATAATAAAAAGAATTTTTGACGAAAAAATTTCAATAGAAACTGGAATTTGTAAAACACGGCAAAATCAGCAAACTTTCTTACAATACGTATTAATTCAATGAACACATAACTAAAAAAACCTATGAACCTCTAAAATAACAGACGGATATCAGACTTTTCTCAAATTACGTTAACCTACTTTCGAGGTTCTCCTAAATATGTCCATGTGTGTATAAAAGACGAACAGAATGATAACAATATAAAGAGGGACAGACACAGAACAAGGAAGTAAAAGGTAACGAGATATATACCATTACAGTATAATCGTCGGCACTACTCTTAGATTGCGGTACCCAGAATGAGTATTGGGTGAAATTATTTTTTTTTTGAATTACAGTATCATAATACATTACCGGTAGTATATTAATAGATATTAACCGGTCCCTAACCTGTCGGAATCAAATCCGCGCCCTGTGCCAACCGAAACGTCAATTTGCCTCTTGCACATATAACTCAGCGGACGGGCCAGGAATACTGACTATAAAACAATGTTTCTTGCAGTGTCGGAGCACGTGGACGACGAAGTGCTGGGCTGCATAGAGTTCGCGCAACGCTTCCGCGCACGCTACGGGCCCAATACGCCCAACTTCTTCGAAGGAACCCTCCAAGATGCGATCAAGGAATCCTGCCTCAAACCAGCCAAAGATGTGAGCGTTAAGAGCCACAAGTTTTCTCCTACTGATAAATAATCTTTTTCATTCACCTCTTTAAGCCCACTACTGGATATAGATTTTTTTTACGGGACAATGAAGAAATTGGCCATACTCACCACGATGCGCAAGTGGGTTGGTGCGCGCAGTGCTCGCACCTGCGCACTAGCGATGTCGCTCCCCATCATTAGTCTGAGAGACTCGGTTCTAGCAGATTCGAAGCAGGGTGCACCATGTGCAGGTGCGGTTGGCATGTGGAGAAAGAGCTCGTATATTCCGCCGTGCGTGGTGCAATGGACTGTTGAAAGACTGCTACAGAAGAATGAACTAAATCTGCTCTCACGTCGGGTAACCAACACGGGGGTGGTCAGAGGTTTTTGAGAGGAACATTTGTTCTAACCATCTCCTCCCACTTTTCACCAGAGCTTGTTTAAAACAACGTGACAGTTGCTGTCTTAGTGTTTAAGTGTTCGATTGAAGTTGTATGCTGGTGCCCACGGGCTGCAGTAGTCTCTTACAATCGGGTGGACTGTTAACTGGTTTGTCACCCAAATAAAAAAAAAGGGCTGCTACCTTAAAGACTAATGAATTAATGCGCGCATCGCAGAGGAAGCTGCTGGGCGTGTATCTGCACCACGAGCAGTCGGTGCTGTCCAACGTGTTCTGCGCCCAGCTGCTGGGCTGCGACACCGTGCTGCAGACGCTCGCGGCCAACTTCGTGCTCTACGGCTGGGACCTCACGCACCCCGGCAACAACACCATGTGAGTGATGCTATCATTTAAAATTTAACTGTCCATTTAGTTCTGCATTCTATTGTATTTACGAATAATAATGTCATACTACAAGTATTATATAGTGTTTTTCCATTCATATTTATTTACGTAATTACATAATTATATGTTAATTATTTACCCTTGAAATATTCTTTATTTAATTTAAATCGTCATAATTTAAGATTTATTATTTAAAATATTTTTTTTTTTTATTATGCGTTGATATTTCGAAAGTATGGTGCTGTTGTGCCGTTCCCATTAGTGCAAAACGTACTACTATACGGTTATTACCCACTTAGCTGGGCCGACGGCTTCGAACTTTATTCATAGTCTGTAATGTGTTTTATATAATATGCAACTAAAACTACATGTACGTCTAAGTACCGTACATAGCGTATACGTAAGTATTCTATCGCAGTATATTATTTGAGTATATATAAATATAATATTTAGTTTAAAGTCATCTCCTCTGCACTAAGGGTGCAGCCCTTTTACATTTTCTCTGCTCAACCTAATGGTAGACTGGTAGAGAATGCCTCTTGGCACTAAGTCCGTCTTTTGCACATTTAAGTGCAAATAAAATGTAAATAAATAATATATAAACAATTTGTCCGCAGGTTATTGAACTCAATAACGAACGCGCTGGGCACCGTGGCCAGTATAACGATACGCAGCATACCAGTGGACCGGCTGCCGGCGTTAGTCATTATTATGCGCGTGCGCTCTAATACCGAAATTTATTCGGTGATTAATGGTTAGTGCACAACTTAAGTAAAGTAACAGCCTGTATGTGTCCACTACTGGGCAAAAGGCATCATTCTTAAATATATGCGATGGATTTGGAGCCGGATAGCCCGCCACGCTGCTCCAATACGGGTTGGCGGGCTTCACATGTGTGTGAATAATATTTCTTGTTATTTCTCACTCATGCAGGTGTCCTCCCGATGTTTTCCTTCATCGCCGAGCACGTGGTAAATACAGCACTTAAAATTGCTAGTAATTGTAGTGGTGCCGGCACAGGGGATCGAACCCTGGGCACTCGCGCTCCATAAAACTAAAGCGAGCGCTCTGACTACTGGACTATACAACTTGTGTAATTTAATCAATATTCTGACCGATATCGATCATGGTGACATAATCCATTCAATTCATTTTATTTAGGTAATGTAGGCGTTTCGGAACTAGTCGGTGGTTTAGTTGAGGCGATAGAGCGCTTCGCAGCACAGAGGGAAGAGGACGAACGGCTTGAGAGAGAAAGGGACGCACGTCAACTCGTCAAGCTGGAGCAGGATGAAGCCTACGAGCGCAGCTTGGAGGCCGACAGGTTCAAAATTCCTATTACAACAACACTTTATTCATGGAATATTCACTTTAAGCATGGAAGTTCGCCATATTCGGATGGTTAATCTGCCGTTAGTGGGTCACGGCGCCACGTCCGTTAGTCAGCAAAGTGCACTGCGTGCGAGTGAGGTCGACCTGACAAGAAAAAGGTTGTAAATCCCTGAATTTAAATGTTAACATAAGAATGCCTTATTTATTCGTAAACAACGTGCAAAGCAATGATGTATGTAATATATTTTGCCAGTTGTCGGTGCGAGGTGGTTTTAGTGTGCTTTAAATGTGAACCTGTTTAGGTTAATATTTATAGCACTTGATATTCACGATGGACTCGCATAACCATACCCAATGGAATACAGAAAATATTGTATTGAACAGTCATGCCCCCCCGGTTTTCACGGCAAAGATAACGTATTTTATTTGGCACGACTTAGTATAGACAATTTCTCTTCTCCGGAAGATAGAAAGTGACGCGTGACAAGCTGCCTCGACGGGTTTGCTCCAGGTGTTTGTCATTCACAATGCTTTTCCCTTCAGCCATTACGATATCCAAATGAAGAAAATATATATACCCATCATAGAATACTTTCCTTACTTGTGCAGATAACCTTACTGCAGAACATTTGGGAGAACAGCCTAAAATATCATAAATTTACTTCTATAATATTATGACACAGTCCCCATAGATTACCACAATTCACTGTCCTGAGCCAGCGGCATCCATCATAGTTTTAATAAAATCATTCATTGTACGAGTCTTCACTTTAAAAAAAAACACTAAATGCTTAACTTATTCGCCGACAGAGCCAAAGAAGAAATAAAGAAACAACAAGAACTAGAAATAAAACAAGAGCTTGAGCGAGCAGAAACAGAGAGACTAATGGAGGAGGCGAAAAAAGAGGTATGTATCAATTTAATTACTGTGATCCGGAACTATTCCATTAAAGTGGTTATTTTATCACAATTTTAGTTTAAAATGTGACATTTTTGAAGTAAAGTTTTCGTTTCATGGCCCACTGCAATAAAAATTTTAACGCAAAATTATCTGAGCTTTCGTAATGTAACGAATTAAACTCGTAATGATTATTTATAATTGTTACAAAATTTGGAACGTTCTTTTCTATGTGTGGAATAGATGTCAATATGAAGTGTGTGTGCGTTTGTGCGTGCAGGAGCTGCGCGCGGGCGCGGCGCTGCGCGTGCCGGACGAGCCGGGCGCGAACGCGGGCGCGCGGGACGTGGCGCGCATCCGCGTGCGCCTGCCGCCGCCGCACCACGACGCGCTCGAGCGACGCTTCCACGCCACCGACACGCTCGCCGTAAGACATCGCCTTCTCTTCCTCACAGGCCTCGGTTACCCAACCGCTGGGCGGGAGGCCTTTCGACGTTTTATCTATAACAAAAAAATATACCACTACCCAATTATGGGTAGGTCAGAGGGCTGGATATTTATTCTAGTCGTTTCGGCCCCGCAACACGGCTTATTTGAAACAACGTTAGTTAAGGAAAAATCATTGTAACGACTTTCGTAATAGACAACATAGGGGTCCGAAACCGGATCCCCTCGTTTGGAAGCAGATTCTGAAACTAGTCTTGCTTTTTCTAACACTTGAGTGACGAACAAGTGAGAACTACACCCTTTGAACACCTGCAAACAACTTCAAACGAAGAAGGTTGCAGGTGCTTCGCCTACGCCGAGGTCTAAAACGAAATGCCTACAAATTATACCGACCTGCCAGTTTAAGGACGAAGACTGGTGTTGCTCCCCAACATATATCACCACAGCCCCACTTGTGAGAACGGTGCAATGCGTGAAAAATAAACTTGACATTTGACGACATCAGACATTGTAGTCCACAAGTGAAAACTGTATAGTCCGCCATCTGCTGCGGGAGACCGTGCTGACGTCGGTGGCAAGTCGGACACTTTCGCTCAGTGGTTAGCGATAACCCATAATAGCGAGCGACAAATGGTTGCCGATACTTGATCTTCGTTATTACTTTCAGGCATTATTGGATTTCCTCGCGTCCAAGGGATACCCTCAGGAAAATTATAAAGTGATCTCCAGCTGGCCTAGGAGAGACGTAAGTTTTTTCTGTTAGTTATATTGTTAGACGAAAGCGTTTTTTCGATTGTATTGGTTTGTTGCAAATACCGATATATGTGGTAAATAACCGTGGTAGTCTGGTGGTCAGGGTGCTCGCTTTAGTTTCATAGAGCGTGAGTGAAATTGTTAATAGCAATTTTAAGTGCACGTGGGAAATACATTTCCCACGTGCTTGACGGTGAAGTAAAGCATCGTCAGGAAACCTGCATGTCTGAGGAATAATAAAAATATTATTTCGAGGTTATATGAAACCTGCCAAACCGCATTGGAGCAGCGTGGTGGACCCCTCCCGGTTCCAAAACCCTCTCAGATATTTGAGAAGGAGACCTTTGCCCAGCAGTGGGCACTTACAGGCTGCTACTTTACTTTTTTTTTACTACCGTTATATTATTATTTCCTCCGCAGTTGACGACAGAATCTCCCAGCAGCACACTTAAGGCTTTGAAACTGTATCCCCAAGAGACGGTCATGCTCGAGGAGCGGTGAAATGCGACGCGGCTGCAACGACGCGGGCGCGCGGGCTGCACGCGGCTGTCCCGCAACACAATCCGACGCACTAGCCCACTATTCCACTCGATACACACATTACTTCGTAATCTCCATTCCATTACGTTCGGATCCACTACTTTCATTTGCTGTGCGCATAATGAAGTAACACATTTGCGCAGCGCTGTCTCTCGTAACATTTGTAACGGTTTCAATTAAACGCTACTCGGCGCATTCAAAACGAGTAGTAACGATCCTCGTCACTCTGTTTTTTTTATTTAAAAGTCTGGTTTTACATATTGCATGCGACGCACTGTTCGTTCGCTGGTCCGTTTCATACTATTAGCGTTATACTGAAACCCATTTTAGTTTTAATAGTAAACGCCGATTTATTGGAAACTATTCTTTGGCGATATTGGAACTCGCTTATTAATGTCGAAAATGGACTATTTTGTTACGATGGATGTCATAATAAAAAAATATCCTTGTCATATTATTACATTATTTGAGTTCTATGATCATTTCATTATTACGGGGAAAAAATGTCATGTTGAATCGATTAGCTTAAAGTATTAATGTAATATAATCATAATATATAACGTAAAAACGCGAGCAGGAAACGACAGTGAGTTCAGTCCCATTGGTCATTTAAGTATAATCTAACCTTTATTTGTCCTATTGTATAGGACCAGGACATTGAAGCTTAGTACGCCAGGTTGCTGCACTGCGGGTTGGTGGGCGTATAATATAATATCGAAGTTCCGTTGTGTCAGCTCGTGGGATTGGCCGCGGACGTATTCGAAGTATTCCAATGCTGCGTCAATGAACTAATTATTCGTGAACACTTCTCGATGGAGTTGTACTGCCTGGGGAGTATGAGATTCTTGTGATTTCCATTTTATTGTGGCGTTTAATGTTAAATTGATATTTGTATAAATTGCTATAGCTTAATGTAAATTACCCGACGATGAAGGAACGCGACGCGACGGAGGTCGCGTGCACGGCTCATTGTGTTTGAAAGGCTACCCGGTGCTCGCAACTGCCTAACATTTGCACGTTCACACCCACCGACTTTGTTTTTCCTTTATGTAGGATATTTGTATATGATAATCTTATCATTATAATGTTTACTATTTAATTTACATTGTATTTAAAACAATGCAATTTAGTAAGTATAATACATATTAAAAAAAACTTAATCATTTATGTGTAAGAGCGTGAAAATTTAAGACATATATTCAAATTAATTAATACAGAATACAGTATTCGAAAAAAGGAAATTAATGATATTGATTACAATTAGGAAAGCAAACGGGTGATGGATCTATTAGGCAGCTGCAGCATAAAGACACAATTTTTAATCTTTAATGCAATATTTAATGAAAGAAGCGGGACACAATTTTAATGTTTGTAATTTTTCACCATACCTGGATATATTGAAACGACGTACTATGAGAAAGTAACTTACCCGATTATTAAACAGACATGATGAAAATTTGCTGAATTGTTTTATTTTAATTATAACACTATATTCGTCGCAGTTTGAAAAAAAAATCAACAATTTGGGAGTAAACAAAGTGTCAGATTAACATAACAAAATTAATTAGCAGCATTTGTACAAATAATTTTTTTATGGACTTGTTGTGTCTCGGCGTAATAATCTGCCACTACCAAAAAATTTATGTTCGTTATTTCCGCCCACCTCCACGGGTATTTTGTAACACTAAGTATGTATCACGTCTGTGCTCAACACTTTCAATGGCAGCCCGAACCCTGGCATTTGTGCTAAGTCCATAGATAAATGTAGCTACAGAGTAATTCTATTTCGTAACAATTTTCTAGTACAGTACTTAATGCGTTGGCGCTTCATTCGTTTGAAAGTTTTATACATTTCTAAATGCACTTTGCATATCATATTTTCACGATGGGGTTTTCTTTTCATAACTTTTCGCTGCTTAATTTTGCTAGTAAATATTATTTCGAAGAACAAAACAATAAGAGCGACAGTGAAACCACATGCCAGAAACATTAGCGCCATAGAAAATTCTCGAAGGCTGACTGCTATAATATTGCTGTAGCGCATTTTCGTGCACGGTGGCTTCCGACTGTCCCAAACTGTTTGAATTCTACTCATGAGTCCCGACTCCAGCATCTTGCTTACACTAAAAAGGAAAATAAAACAGTAGTCTGTAAAATAATAAAGGACAAAGCCTAAAGAAAACAGAATTTCACCACTATGGTCGTTTTGTTTTTTACATCTAGAACAAGTTTTAATAGTAAGCTATTGTGTATTATTTTCTTAGCAAGACATCAGTATCTAATATATGCGTAAAATACACAATAAATCATAAATTGACCATTAAAATAACATTACACTGATACATAGAGAGCATCGCAAAATTTTTTTTTTTACACAGCGTTCGTTTTCTTCATAATACGAGAGTAACCTTCGTTCGAATCCCGTTGCTGGGATCAATAAAATTATCAATGGCATTTTTAACTGCTGAATTTACCACATACTCTGCAATGAGGGAAAAGATCGCGATGAAACATGTAATCTAAGAAATAATTTAAAAATATAAATTTCCCGGATCCAAAACTCCAATATAAATTCTATTAAAAAAAGTATTCTGTTGCTACTTAACATATGTTTTTTCTTAATATATTTTACTAACTTTGGAACTATTAGGTACGTAGTTTTCGATGTCTTACAATTGGTTTATAGACGTTATAATTTCGCGGTAAACGCAAACCTTGTACCTAGTATCGTCTGTTCACTGAACGGAAAAGGACATAGCTACTTTCATTCGAATCACATCTATTGTTACTCTCGGATAACACGTACCCGACAGCGATATATTCCCTGTACTGCGACCCCACCTTAGCTACAGCACCAACGTACTGCGGCGGGAACAGTGGAACTTCCCCAACTTCACAAATTTCTCGCTCGCTGAATGTGCTCCTCATGATGCGGTAGGCGGCGGAGGTATCCACGTGGAAAGCGAACCCGCCAAGCTTTACCCAACTCATGCCATATTCGGCGTCAAAGAAATTTTTGTATTTATCAGTTGCTATCTTTCGTTTATAAAGCTCTAATGGTATAGGGTCTGTCGTACGCTGAAATGAAATTTTTTTGTAGTTGTATATTTGTGAGTATATATATAATTTCCATTTATGACCGTTCTCAGGTACAGATATTCTGTACATTGGATAAACATAATCGATTAAACGAAGTTCAAGCTGAAGTGTCAGCGAAGCTGCAGGTGAAATTTTGGTGAACGGGGAAGTGGGCTTTAAACTACTTTAGTCTAAACCGGTTACCTCGCTGACAGAACGAAACGCAGAAGCAGAAGATCCCTCTACTTCACGACGAGATTCTGCGAGACCGTGGTAGTCTGCATCTCTGCCGAGCCGGCTCATTCGATCAGTAGCAAAAGCTTTGCTCTATCGCGTATAATATGTCACGAAATTATTCTGATCTGTCACGATTTTGTACAAGAATTGCAGTTTTGACCAGAACTTTAAATAGTCGCATTCGTAGAATGTTGGAGCATTACTCTGGCTGTTACTCACTATGAGATATTAGTAACTAAGTATTTTGAGGCATTAGTAACTTAGTATTATGTGCTATTAGTATCTAAGTATTAATGCCCTGTAGTTTTCCTTTCTTCATTACGGTTAAAACCGTGACGACGCGACCACTCGATCAGGACCCCGCCTGCCTCTTTAACAGGGATAATTTAATAACTGCATTAATAATTTAATAACCTTAAAATAATCCTTGTTGAACAACATATCTTCGACACCGGCTTTTAGATCACTTTCTAGCAAATCTTCAAGGTTCCGTATGTTGTTGTACTGCTCGTTCAAAAGACTCGACAATACGTTTGCGTTGTAAAATTGGTAAACGACCATGGAGAACATAAATGTTACAAATATTATTATTCTGCCTGAAATCGTTTTTCTAGCGACTGGCATACCTATAAAGATTATAAAATGATTACACTTAATAACCAACGTTGATATCACCACTCTAGTTCTAAATTAGTAGGTATTACTCCAAGTATTTTAGTCCACTGCTAAACATAGACCTCTCCGAGATAGCGTAAGCCAAACCTTGGAAAGTAGACTATGCTCAGATACCGGAGTAGCTGAACTGTGTGCTGCTACTCCCCATCACTAGTCTGAGAGATTTAAGTTCATTCATAAGGGCCTGTGCAACTTTCCCCATCCTCCCACCCTGCCTCCAAATATCGTAAAAGTCCGGCAACGCACCTGCAGCACTTCTGGTATTGCAGATGTTCGTGGGCGACGGTAATCACTAAACATCAGGTGGGCCACTTGCTCGTTTGCCCACTGTCTCAAATTAAAAAAAAAGCAGATGAGGTTGCCATTCTCCTAAGAGATTGTTATAGCATAGCATCCCCTTGGAACTAGTTTTATTGTTAAAAAAAGATGTTAAAATTTACCTTGTTGACAAACAGCACTACAAATTAACAACCAAATTAGACTTAACGAAGTATCATTTTCACTCGCAGAAGTATTGATTGTCTTAATTCGAAATATCACATTCAAAATAAAACCTTCAATCATTAGAACAGCCAACAAGCAACACCAGACAGTGCCATCTAACGGCCGCGTGTATACCGAACAATAACTCGCTTTATACTTTGGTTGGCGAAATAGAAAGGTGTGCCTGCGTAGATAAAAAATCTATGATTAGTATATTTACTATACTCTATGGTATCCACGTGATATAATAATTCGGTAATTAAAGTCTACATAAAACTAAATTAAATACATCGCTAAACTACGAGGTTTGAAGTCGGTCTGAATGAAGGCTTTTATTTTATTAACAAGCATCTAAATAAAATGATGATCTGCTGTAACTCAATATCCCAGAAGTTATAGTGCTTTAAGTTTCTAAGAGAACACTTACGCAATTCATACCTTCGCTTAGCGGTTTCTTCGAAATGGAGCATTAACAACGTGGACAATGATATTTGATTAAATATGGTAAAGCAAACATTTGAAATATCATTACGAAAAAAAATATTATTTTTTATATATTGGCATATTTTTCCTTAAATTTTAAGATAGTTTTGCCGAAAAGACTCCGCCATGCTACTCTATTGTTGGTTGGTGGAATCCATATCAGATCGATAGACTTTGGAGACATGCAGGGTTCCTTGATATATTTTTCTTTATCACCGAGCACACTGACCAGGCCAACCCGGGAGACTTCCATTTAAATTAGAAATGTTCCCAACCTTGTATAACCCAAATGTCATTTAATAGCATTAACGTTCATCCTGTAACTTCAATGGAATCTCTTAAAAAAATTAATGAAATTTGTACACCATTAAAATATTCGAACACGCTCCGCGCGGTCAAACACTCACAGGATGAGTCAACTGACCCACCAAATATTGTTATCGAACCCAGAACTTTCCATGTGGCAGCTAGGTTAGCTAGAAACTAAAACACGTGATCATGTAACCTAGTAATCGATTCTAATTTGTCTCATTACAGTACTTTAATACATACGCGAAACTCAAAACCGCATGGTTTCTACTTATGCCCCTTTGTTATTAAATTATTAAGCATTATTATAAATTAATATAATTAAATAGAATAATGTTTCTGAGATTTCTGTTTTACTAACTAACAATATCGATATACCAAAGAACGAAATAAAGTTGTATTACTTATTATTATAGCTAAGTTGTAGAATGACATGCTGATTTTTAACCCTCAATGCGGAGAATACTTTTTACATCGTACTTTGTTTGCCACGTCGGTATTACATAGTTGACGACCTCTGCACGATTTTTTTTAAATAAAACCGGCGAGCAACCGAACTCCGCTTCCTGCCGCTGAAGCGCTCCAACAAGACCGTCAAAACTACCATTACGATAGTAGCCCCAGGAATTCGTTCGTTCAACGTTTAAGCTGAAAATAAAGTCAATAGGCAATCATCAAATAGTATTTAAATTGTGGCTCCTGGTCTGCTTAGGAGCCGTTTGCGTAGGCTACTACCCTTACACCCATTTCCGTAAGTGTAAGAACTGTTGTATTCCGGTTTAAGAGGTATAGAAGGCCGGTCTAATTACGGGCGGTGACACGCCGAGGAATAAAATGGAACGCGTCACTCTCTGATCTACTTCGATGGAAGTTGTTTAAAGGTGTCCATAGGCTGCAGTACCCACTTACCATTAAATGGACTGTTCACCAAATTCCAATAAAAAAAATATCCATACATAAATGATCGCTGCCGGCTCGTTTCGGAACGAATAAACAAAACGAAGGTGGCCAGGTAACTGCCACACGCCCCTCCACTATTGGAGGCGGCTGCTGGAAAGCCGGTGAAAAAAGAGCTAACAGTCCACCGGGTGAACCGATCCAACAAAAAGGCCATATGTCGTCCGTTTGTTTGTATAACTGAAACTTGCATTAATTTTCATTCATTCATTCGAACAGTGACAGGCTTAGAAGAGCACAGATCCCCGCCCTTTATGAGATGTGGATTTCACTACCAGTACGCGGTACATCCCGTTACTTCGCTAATGGTATTGTTTGTGCCCAAACCGGTGCAATTAATCATTTAGATAGAGAACTATTATAGTTTTGCATCTGAATTATTCGCGCTAACTAGTAACACTGGTCAGATTTTTAGCTTTAATTACATGGTACTCGAGTGACCTGGATTCGATCCCCGGTGCCGGCACCGCTCATATCGCTAATAGTAATATTTAAGTGCTGAATTTATCACGCGCTCGACGGTGAAGGAAAATATCGTGAGAAAACCTGGATCTCTCACAAATAATAAAAAAACAATTTTTCGAGGATGTCCGAAGTCCGCACTGACGTGTCCTACCCGGCTCCTAAGACAAAGAAACAAAACATTCCGTTCCATCTAGTAAATCAAATTTTGTGAAAAGTAAAGCTAAATTTCACATGCTTTTAAATAGCAATCTTAAAAAATATCTGCAATATCAGGACATAATTTACCTGAAATTGTACATGTCCTGTAGATATCTAAAAACCGTAAAAAACTTTAACTTGTTCAGAGTATCTGGCTTGTCATGTCTTGATTCCATAAGGAAATGCTTGTAAGTTTCATTCACTAAATTCTCCGTTATAACCGATATGCATTTCAATTCGACTCCTTTTAAATCGGTACGCCATAGCTTGCGCAAGTACAGAGTCGAATTCCAAATTCCTATTTTACGTACTACAAACATACCTTTACTGTTAAAACCTGTATTATACGATTCGTACAAGTTATAATTATTACTTCCGTTGTTATAAATCAAAATGATATCGGAGTTGACTTGGAGTGGGTTACGAGATAGAAATTTCGTCGTCGAGTGCAACTCGGAAGTATTTATCAACCAATGTAATTGATGCCTGCTACTAGAATTCGAGTGCCTTTTGAAAACTTCTGTCCACCCTTGGCATGAAGTATCCAACACAATTCCAAGTTTTGTTGTAAAATGATACTCATGAAAGTCGTCCGCTTTGATAGGTAAGATTTTCACATCGCTATTGTGGAACAGTTTCTGTAATAAAATTACTTGTGAAGCATTAAGACAGTGAACAACTATCCCGTCATTGATATAGTTCGTTTTAAAAACTTGTTTTAGTAAAGGAACATAAGGAAAAACAGATAGCATGACGTTTAAAGTAATTATTTTGGTGTTGTTCATGATGGTGATTGTAGGAAAAGTGGAACGATCAATTCAGTATACGAGTTTTCTAGAAATATTATAGCATATCTAGATAACCCTGGTATAATCAATTATCGACACCCATTACTGTCAACAAGAAATGAAAGCTGAAATACAAATTGTCTGCCGTGAACTTAAATTGACATCGATTACGCCGCGTTGAACGTTTATACTATATACTAATATATTCGTTAGTACTCGTATATGCAGTATAACTATGTAGGTATATATAGGTACCTATTTTTTTGTCACTCATGTCAGCCTGTCCCAAACTGGATATGTTATTAACTGGATGGTGTTAAGATAATTATATACATATATCTACATAGATGAAAGATGAAAAATAAGTTATGATGTTGATATTATTCAAAGCTTTTACAAAGTTAATGATAAAAATATACATACAATTGACTAGTGTCTGTAGAAAGTGGAAGTGTAAGAAAACCTACCATCCCTTTTTATCCCGTGGGTGCTGTAAAGTCGACTAAGTAAAAATGGCTGAAATATAGTTATGTATAATGCTAGTAGTCGGCAGATGACATGATAAATATATTTGCAAAAACATGTCACAAAAAAATGTGTGAAGTGTCTGAATTTTGTGTATCAATACAAGGCTTACAGCTGCTCATAGTTTCCAGGATAAACATAGCACTCCCCAGAAAATAATCCCAAGTCCAAGTATTCTACTAGACCAGGGTAGATTTAGTAACTAGATCATAAGATGCAGTAATTATTGCTCCTGTATAGACTAACATAAGCTTATCAGAGGGGTTTTGTGATCTTTGATTAAAATGCATTTTGTTTGTTTTATTTAAATAAATTTAAGGATTATTATGCTTACGCTGTGCAATTATTGATGTCAACGTATAATTTACGACTGATTTACAGAAACTGTTATCATTAGATTTCAGTCACCGTAAAGATATTATTATAAGCAAATAATGTCGTAGGTTGATCAGTAGCATTTGGCATGTGATTTATATAAATAATAAGAGAGGACGCTACGCTCTTGCGGTAAAATAAATACGTTTTTCGCTTTTGGTTGAATAATAAAAGTTAGGCGCCTCTTCGCAGCATCTTTCTCGCCGCAGCAAAGATAAGCAAAGCTTACGAGTACTTAATCGATAGCGCCTGTAGGTCCGTCCAAGAGAAGGCACATTAACCAGGGATATTGACACAGCAACCAAAAGTCTGAAACGTATCACCGTGCAACGAAGCAAGGTATTGACGCTGAGCACAGCAGCACACCAATTGCTGTCCGGAGAGTAGTAACGGCACGAGAATGTGTGATGAAGCAGTTCACCCAATTATGGGTTTCTGATGTTCGCCGGTCGGAAAGAATATTAAAAAGCCCGGACATAGTCTTAAATTAAACTAATTTTTTATATAATAATATTTTAGTAACAATAACTAGAAAAAACATCCTGAAAGGGAAATTCAGCTTTATCTGGTGCCAAAATATCTGCCAAGAAACATACAGTCCCTGCTGTACCTTCATATAAACTTTCAGGATTATCTGGTAATCTTGCATCACGGATAAAATCTTCACTATTCATAAAACTTGCAAATAGTTTTGCCTTTTGTAAGTATTTCTCATTACCAGTCAATCTGTATAAGAGTAAAAATACATAGCCATTCCCAGCTACACCATGGCAAATCCCAGGACCTTTATGTAGCAGACCTTTTTGCCAAACAACATTGCCAGCTTTTACACAGCATTCAAGAAACTTTGTTTCTTTAAATGTAAGAAAAGCTTTAGCCATTAAGTATATGGTGCCAGGAGCTCCATGACACCAATGTATTAGTTTGTGATCACTTAAAGCAACTTCCTCCATACAACATGGCCAATTACCTTCTTCTGTTTGCAATGATGCCATAAAGTCTATAGTAGTTTTAATGTCTTGAGCTGCAGATTTATTAAACTCCATATAGCCCGGAACAGTCAAAAGGATTTGTAGTATAAAACTTAAACCATGGGCAGCACCCAAGTACTGAGTATTGTAATAATGATACATCAATGGGCAAGGGCTCTTGTGTTTCATAGAATAATCACGGCCAGATGCTACTATCAAATCACATATTTTATACATTTCCTCAGAGGTAAAAACTTGGGTTTGCAATTCTCGGCTAATCCAGAGAGCGCCTGCGAGGTATCCAGCCCGTCCCACAAAAAATTCTTCTCCACCGCATTTTAGAAACTTAGGATTAAGATAATGATCATAAAGTGCTTTGTACATTTTTAAAAATTTTAAAAATCGATCATCTCCGCTGCTTTTGAAAAGAACTGTAGCTAAAGCGTAGGTCCCAGCATCACCAAGTAAGAATGAAGTCCTCTCCCCAGCAGAGCATTCTAATGCGGGTTTTAAATACTCAAGAGCCTTCGCTACATACACATTTTTATTATTAGACAACAGAGGGTTTCTAGACAAATAATAAAACATTAATGATACCCCTGTTATACCGACATACAATCCACCATCCACATTCTTATGAGATGGTTGCAAACGTTTACAAATGTTTTTAACATATTCGTTAATCTGTTTAATAAAGTCGTCTTTATCAGGCACGAGGTCATTAACAATCCTACTTTCATCGTACGGGTTTGGAAAATATCGCACCATTTTTACTGATTGAGTAAATCTAAAACCGGAATTTAGGTACGGCCTGAAATATAAACAGATTTTTAAAAATTTTATGGATTGGTTGAAAAATTTCCGACCGACATCAAACATTAAAAAAACTTGTTTGTTTTTAAATATCGTTTCGACGCTGTCAGCTGTCACATATGAACAAGTATCAGATTCAAATGATGTTTTAGTATAAGGTAAAATCGTTTTATCGATATTTTAGGATGGTATTATTTTTTCTTATTCTTCTTTACAAAATCGAAATGTTATCCAAAACGTATTTTTTCCGTTTAAACAACCGTTACATAATAGCTAAAATTAATAAACTGAATTAAGTTTCATAAGATTAATTTCAAATCACTGATAAAGTACTATAGTTAGAATATACATTTAAATATGTAATTAAAATTTTAGATTTTCCTTATTTATTTAAGTGAATGCTTGGCTACCCGTTGAAACTGCTTATTTTACATGTATTTTTACTCATACATTACATGTATGATGTGATTGATGTGCAGATAACTGACAGGGTTCGAAATAATGTGATCAGAGAGCGTTGTGGCGTGAAAGACGATGTAGTGGCACGAATTGAGAAAGGGATGCTGAGCTGGTTTGGACATGTGGAGAGTATGAATGAAAGTAGGTTGGCGAAACAAATATATGAGGCGAGTGTTAATGGTAGAGTAGAGAGAGGAAGACCTAGGCGAACATTCACGATAAAATCGGAGACGTTCTGAAAAAAGGCCAGGTCAAGTGTACTCTAAACCAACGAGTATGCATGCGAAGATTGATGAAAGTGGAAGAAGCGAAAGACGTATGTCAGGACCGTAGCAAGTGGAAGAATATTGTCTCTGCCTACCCCGTTGGGAACAAGGCGTGAGTATATACATACATACTTATATACATACATTACATCTATGTAAAAACAAAAGTTAGACACGCTGACTATATAATAGTGTCTATGACACGAAAGGGCATCATCAAATCAAAAATCATAAATTTTCCCCGTTAATAGATCTTTTTTCCGATACATTGAATTATGGTTTCGTTACTTTTTTAAATATCGATTCATTTTCACCAGTCTGGCATTCCTATGACATTGTTAAAATTTGGTTCAATTCAAATTATTCATATGTTGTTGACATTCATCCCTAAGGAAAGAATAAAGTATTATAATTCATACATTCTGGTCTCAACAGAATTTTTTTTACTCACAGAGTTATATATTTTAATAGATGATATTTATTATATACAACTCTTGTATTGACATCGGCCGATTTCAAGATTTCCTTATCTTATGATAACTTGGGTGTTTTGACATTGCAAAAGCCGATCCGTATACGTTATTTTAATCTTTATGTCATATTTATTATCGATCTACCACAGTATACCAAAATTTAAAATAAAGCCATTTGGTAATAAGTGGCGTATTTATAGCCTATAGGACAAACAAATGTCTACGTCGACATTTTTATATTTACTTTATGTTTTCTAGTAGATACGTGCTGCGATGTCAAAAACGTTGCTCAGTATTACTAGAGGTCACTGATGTATACTCTTTGTCGACAATAACCTGACACCTCATGGTTGTTATAGTTGCTAGGCAACTATATCTAAATCTGATATGGACCAAAACTGCCTTTTGGACGAATTTATAATAACTAAAAGAATGATTTTTCAAAAGAGGCCAATACAATAATGCATTTTGTGATATAGTTAATTACATCATTTAAAACTAATGCCTGTCACATTCAGTCGTGGAAATGTATGATTAAAATTATGTTTGTACCAAGTATGTAACCTTTTTCGCTTAGTGATTGATTTGATATCAACAAAAATACTTTTCTAGGTAAGAAAGCTAGCTTTTCGTACAAGAGGAAGATCAGTACAATCCCTAGATGTCGGAGGCCCGCGAGTAGAAACACCACAAAGTGGAGATAGTCGTTTATTTTTACAAATAAAGCCAGCTTTGGCGGACCCTAGAGCTGGGCATCATGCAATTCATCGGTCTAATACAATATTAGCTGGGTAAGAAACATTTTCACTATGTGGTCCAGGTTTTTAATAGTTTAATGTATAGCCAATTTTGTTACTACGCTATCATTTGTAGCTTAATCTGTTAGGTATTTGATTTAAACAATTAATTACATAAAATGTAAGACCTATAAAATGTCCTAGGAATTTTTATAATCGCTTCAAAATTTATTATGGTCGTGATGCCGATTTAGTAACTTTATTTATAATATACAATACGAATCGAACTGTTTTCTCTGTAAAACAGATGATTATAAAAAAAAAGATTTATTTTTATTCATTCACCAATCCTGCTAATACAAGTGGAAGAGGATCACTTATGCGGAGAACCACCTACAGGACGAATACCGTCAGTTTGTTTCATCTGGGTTGTATTCCATGCCACTCCAAAAAGCTAGGCTCACAAGAGCATAGCACTTTGTAAACATAGATGTCGTGCAGACACTTCTGCACCTGAAGAGTCGTAATGATGACGAAGTTAAGATTATTCCCTGGTGCCGGAATGAAGCGGATGAGTAGATTGGGATTACTGTTCGACGAAAGTGAAGCAAGCTAGGCCGCCCTAAGACGTTCGCCCGCCTTGTATTTTGCGATTTAAGGAATCTTGACCACCACTAAGAGGTAGTGTCAATTCCTCAATCACACAGCATCGTGGCCAGTAAGTGCCACATCCATTACATATTCTTCGATACTCATCAGACAGGCCATAGAGCTTGTGTATTCATTAATAAATGTTATTTTTTGCAGTAATGATTATGTAAATAAAGAAGATGCCAAGGACGACATACTTAACTTGCAGGCTGTGGGTGAAGGAAAGGTGCAGCTTTCTAGAACTCCACAGGAAAAAGATCGTCTACCTGATAGAATAAGCCTTGACAGGTACTCACAATAACATTTTCATAAAAACCACTCACGTCTATGAACCATAGGTAGGCGGAAATAAAGAATTTTCAGCCATTCAACGTGGCCAAACGGGTTTTTGCAATCCACTTTTGGTCCCTCCGGGTGATAAAATGTAACAGATGACGATCACATCATCGGGTTTAATCCCGGAAGTACTTCGCACCCGATCCCCATTCAATAGGCGCCGTGAACTGGAAGCCATTGTGCTTGGTGTCCACTGTGATGTTCGTTTTGACACACTAAAACATTGTCATTATCTTAAGGGAAGAACTCGGATAACTTAAAACCCGGGGTTTGTTACACTTTTCGCGCCTTAAAAGAGTCAGTTCAGTCAGAGTCAGTTGCAGAGTCTTAGGAATGTTTACTTTTATATTAAAATTGGTGCTTCCGCTTTATGCTGTTGCGTACGAATTTATTTTTCAAAGACACAAGCGTCAATAAGTGAAGCGCAGCTAGTATGGAGTTCTATTACTAAGCCTTCGCCGTCTGTCCGTCAGTCCGCCTGTCCCGCCTTTAAAGGGCTATATAATCCTAATAAGTAGCCAGGTGAAATATGTGTAACATTCCTGATATTGTAGGAAAACTATTAAAAGAATTTAAATAAAGGAAGAGTCATACAAAAAACTTGACTTTTCCATGTTTTTTTTAAAATTAAAATTAAAACGGTATCACATAAGCGTCAAACTTGAAGAGATAATAGTGCAAACTCTAAAGTCAAATAACAAATAATAAAAATTGACCTACTGGGAGTCGGGTTTGCACAAAAGATCCCGAGCTGAATGAAAAAAACACATTGTTTTTTTGGTAAATATTTAGCACATATATTGTATATCAGACTCGCACTTGGCCTGTTTTGTAAGACTTTGTTCCTTTATATGATTTTATAGAAAAGTTAACCAAATTATGTACAGGAATTATAGATAGAATGACTTTCTTGAAGAAAAACGAGAGAAACGCTTTTGCGATGCAGGAGAAAATATGCAGTAGATCAACAATTAACTATACTACTCTTTTTCATTTACAGACGAGGACTCTCCTCTATACCTAACATAGTTGGAGAGCCTACTTTACGACTCTTATCGTTGCAACATAATTTAATTAACAGCTTGTCAGGACTTGCACCTCTCGAGCTAGGTAAACTTGTGTTCCTTGATGTTTATGATAATCAGATCGATAAAATTACATCCCTCGAAAAACTTTTCAGTTTGAGAGTATTGTTGATGGGTAAAAACAGGTACTTTCATTTATTGCTTTCTAAAATGTTTGTATCCATTTTTATTGTTTTCTTTGCAAACTGTAATATTATTTTTATATATATATTTGACAGAATAAAAAGGATAGAAGGTCTAACAAATCTGCATAAGCTAGAGGTATTAGATTTACATGGGAACAGAATATCTAAAGTAAGCGGTTTATCTAATCTTGGTGAGCTTAAAGTGCTCAATCTGGCCGGTAATCAAATAAAATGCATAGGTCAGAACGATCTACATGGACTGGTGTTAATGAGAGAACTGAATTTGAAACGAAATAAATTAAGGAAATTGCTGGGCTTTCAAAAAACAATAAACTTGCAGAAATTATTTCTCAGTAATAACGACCTACAGAGGTAAGGAAAACAAAACAGTGTGATTATATTGCACATGACAATATAAAATTTTCTTTCGTTATTTCAGTGTTGAAGATGTTTCTTCAGTTGCAGAAGCTACTGCACTAATCGAAATTTCTTTAGATGGTAATCCCGTAGCATTGGGGGGTGATTGCACCCCATTTCTTGTATCTTATTTACCAAACTTAGTAACCTTGTCAAGCATGCACGTCACAGAACAGGTAAGACAAATTTTAAATATGTAATGCTTATCTTCGTATATTAAAATACGAAGTTTCGTTGACATAAAAAGTTTACCCTAGGTTCGTACAGCAGCTATGGCTTGGCGGAACAATAAAGAAGCAGCTCATGCAGCATATTGTGCACTGGGCGGATCTGCACAACAAGCTGCGCGCCGTGATCAAATTATTCACAATGCTCGTACCAATTGGGAACTGCTCAGGTAAAGTTAACGATTCGTATGAAATGTTCAAAAATAATATTTAACTATTTATACTGAAAATAATAAGAGATATATTATCTGCAGATCCGAAAATAAATGTTTCACTACTGCCGCAAGTTCGATGAAAAATGACGAATTAAAAGAAGAGTTTGTACTAAATGCATCTACTTTTACTATAATGCAGAGTGGCAGCGCACAAACAACTGATATAGCACCGTTCTCTAACGTTGCGTTGGCTATGCATCAAGGAGAAACTGAAGATTCCGATTATAAAAATAATAATAGCGATGCAAGCACAAAATTAGTTTCCGATGAGGGTTCGAGGAAGTCGCCGATGCGAAAATTGCAAAGGAGCTCTACAGCTCGAAAACTTTCAGAAAAGAGAGTAAATTTTTCAGAACGAAGTGCTTCACAAGACACTGATGCTTCACACTCTACATCTACCAGTAGCGACTTAAGACTGCCGCCTATACTGTTGCCGATAATATCGTCATTAGAGAATGTCAAACTTTCGGATGGTACAGAATCGGTTTTAAAAAGATGGGAGAGTATTTCTAGTGTAGACCCAGTGATTGATTCTTCCTTCAGTTCATTTCCTTCTTCCAGCAGCGATAGCGAAGATGAAACAAAGAAAAGGCATCTGAAGAGAACACCGACGGTCTTAAAAAGTAGGGAAAAATTTAACACGTTTCGTTCAAAATCAGTATGCGACCCTGAAAGTAGGAAATCCAAAGCCAATAAGAACCCGGATCATACTGAAAGCGCTAGTAATATATCGTTCAGCACTAATGTGGGATCGATTACAAACTCTTCTACATCAGGAAGCGACCGCAGCAGTAAAACTTTACGTCGTGATGGTTCTCTCAACAGCAGGATAAATAACAGGAACGTAAGAAGTGCAACAATATCGCGACGGAGTGAAAGGGCGTCGTCCGCACATCGTGCTTCGACTGCCCGAGCAAAGTCAAGTAAAAGTTTAGCTAGTTTGAAATCTTCGGAACCCGTACCAAAATCTTTACCGGTATCCAAAGATAGAGAACAAGGTATCACTAATTGTTGATTTATAATTGTATTTATTTTTTCGCTATCATTAATAATAACTTTTCCTAGGTGTCGATTATCTGGTAGAGGTATGCGATGGTACAGTAAGCGCATGGGGTACGGGTGCAGTACGGCGTCTAGCAAAGGACTGGGATTGGGATCGAGCGCGCACGGTTACCCGCGCCGCTTTTCACTATGTACATTTCAATGCAGTCGCTCAATCACTATCTGAATTAAAAACCAGGTACCAAAATATTCAAAAATATTCTAAACTTCAAAAACATTTTTAAACCTTAATGTCTTAAATCCCGAAAGCTACGCACTAAAGGGTATGTGCAACGTTGGCATTTAAATACATATAACATATGCGTTACAGATCAAGACTGCGTTAGATGAATGATAATCAAAGCGTCTATAAAGCAAAATGTTTAAATAATGATACTGCTGCAAGTTTACGTCAGTTATTTGACGTCTTCCACTGCAATATTAACTATTATTTTATATTCAGGTTTCCAAACATTACACATATATCTGTCCGCGCTACCGGTCTACAGTATCTTGGACAATTGCATGCATTAGCCGAATTGCGCGGGATTACTGGTTTAACAATATTAGCAGAGGGCAATCCGATATGGGCAAAAATTTGGCGCGAGTACACCATTTACAGACTTGCGCATTGGGGCATGAAAGAAATAAACGATGAACAGGTAGAATTAACTTATTTGTTTTGTTTATGATAAGTCTATATAGCTATTTATTTCTGACAATCGTTTTATTCTTTTCATTTAAATTACGCTAGGTGACAGACGAAGAAATTAAATCAGCTAATGAAACATACAATGGATTAAGCGATATAGTTTTACGAGCTCTCCCAGACGAACCGCTTCAGCCCCTTCTTTCACGGCTTGGAAGAAGTGGTAATAGTGGTATTTGTGCTAAAGCCTGGCTAAGAGCAGCGAATCCCGCTTTGAGAGACGTAATAGCAAAAGAAGCACTTCAATTTAAAAAAGGACAAGTATCCCAGGTTGCCAAAATATTTTTATTAAATTAAGTGCACTAGTAGTAAATTGGTAATCATAATCATTTATTTGCTAAAACATGTTAGTAGGTATACAGCCGTTTTATGATAAATAAGTATTGAATGTATAGACTGAACAATATAAACATTATAAATAGAGTTTAAACTCTATGTAATAAGTAAATATGTAAAATAAGTTATTCATTATAAATAAGAAAATTCATGTTAAGTCAAAATTACGAGAATAGAAATATATCTCAAATTCAAGCACAAGTCTGACTTAACATTACAAGCATGGCGAGAGCCATCTCAGTTGAAACACATAGTAATCAAAATTGTATTCAATATTTTTCAATTATCAACACTAAACATAAATCACTCAGTAGATGAAATAACAGTATGAGTATTTATACAAATTAGTACCTATACTTGGCGTGGGTTGGCCGTAATAGTTAACTATGGGAAACGCCAAAAAACTTGCGGCTGATGGCAGAGTAACCATCTCAAATATGCCAGACCTACATTGCGTCAAAGGTTCGAGGCTAGACACCTAGACACCATTAACAACCTAAGTGACAGCTGCTAAATGTGTCGATTTTGGCAAATCTTCTCTATGGAAGAGGTCGATATCCAACAGTGGATTTATTACAGGTTGTTAAATTGTTATACAATGTATACTTGTAAAGGCAGCTTCTTAGATGCAAGGTACTGCGATTACCAACCCGTGATGCGGTAGATTCTCTCATTCTAACATTGTTTCCTACTGCATAAAACAGCCGTTATGGAAGAAGAAATAAGATATGTATATGCAACTATACATACATCTACACCCCGATCTTGTAGCTTATGCTTTGTAACAGCTTTGGAACTTTAAAGACTCTTTTAAGATGCAAGTTACTGCGATTACCAACCCGTGATGCGGTAGATTCTCTCACTCTAACATTGTTTCCCACTGCATAAAACAGCCGTTATGGAAGAAGAAATAAGATATGTATATGCAACTATACATAAACTATATTTACATCTTACACCCCGATCTTGTAGCTTATGCTTTGTATCGGCTTCGGAACTTTAAAGACTGTCTGAGACTGCGAACCGGCATTGTGATATTTCCGCTCTGGTAATCAATAACTATTGCCTGCGGACAAAACGATCCAGGCCAGGCCAGGATGACTTCTCATCTTTTTTATAGTTAAGCCTTTTCTTTTTTTTTTCTTTCTTACTTTTCATATTAAAAGATATGCGAATAACGATGAACGATCGGAATAAATATTATTTTTATGTATTTTGTACTTCTAGGAAGATATGAGCTGGCGTATCCAAGGACGCGGTCAATTATCACATGCAATAGAACTGGCTTGCGGGGCAGCATTACGCCTTCGCACTCTTGAACTCCTGTGGCCAACTATATTTGTAGAAACGATTGAGGATATATTAAAAGATTATGAAGATATGGATAGGCACGTTAAAGAACAGATGCGTATACTTACAGAATCATTGTAAGCTAGAAAATTTCAAATGTTGTTAGATGTCATATAGATATTTTTTGTTACCATAATATTATTGTATAGAAAAATATTTGTTATTACAAACTATAGGATTAGGTATAACCAAGCTTTTGTATCTATGTTATATGTAGATAGGAATTGGTATTTAATTTTTACAAAACCATTTTAGAAAAAAACACTATCGCCTGTTATAGGTACTATGTAGGCCTTTATATTGTATAAAAAATAAATTTGTAAATTAGGAAATCATTTTCTTTAGGTTTAGTCCGTTTTTGGATCACACGATACGTCCAATTATGCGAATAAAAAATCCGTTTTCGAAGTGCGAATACAAATTAACTTAAATGAGACTCAAGGACTGATAAACAGAATTCATATTGTTGCTCAATAAAGTTTAAATCTAACTTAGCTTATAGCTGAAGATATGATGAAATGGTCATTCATTCAATACTGCCTGGTATGGCCATAAATTATGTTACACACAGAAATGCATATAACTTTTGAAGAAGCAGTGAAATAATAACTGATCTAAGTGACCAATAAAAAAAATTTCGAATGTGGCCGTCTTTTCCAAGTTTAGAGGTTTCATTATAGCTGTAAACAATTTTTTTTTAATTCCTATGTGCTAGTTGTAGTGCTCTTGAATCGTATTTTTTTGTTAATCTTTAAAGAGCACATTTCTGTGTCTTCCACCAGGTATCGAGGCAGTAAGTTTTTTGATCCATCCACTTTCTTAAGCTGCAGGGGCTCAATTAGGGCATATCTTGTGTATCGATGGCAAGCACCAAGCTTCACTTCTTGATTAATAATACTCCAGATTAATAAGACTCCAATTTTTGTTCCAATAGGGTTTCGTCGAGTCTGGCTTCGAAAGTTTTCACAGCTTCGTCAGATGCTAACAACATGGGGTCACACCATTCTCTTATATGGTCTTTGTCTGAGGAATTGTTGGTGCACCTGTCGATAGTGCGACACAAAAATATACGGCTAATGCCTAGCTTGTGAATTGTTTTAAATATAACTCACGGTTATATTTGACCATACCCCACGTATATACGTTGTACAAAGCAATCAAATACAAATCAAGTACAAATTTGAATGCCCCACTCCAGAATGTAATTTGACAATCACGGTGATAAATAATATGTGAAATGGCGGCAAATCGATAGTTCTTCCTAACATAATAAATGTATTCCAAATGTGGATTCAGAAGAAAGAAAAAAATTGCTTTAATAAATGTAATATTATTTATGGCCAGACTAGTTATAAGTTAAATAAATTGCGTAGAACTGAAATAGATTATTTCTATGTGTACTCACCAGAATGTATAGAAAATAAAACATTTTATTATATTGAAGTCTCATTTGAATTTATTTCTCTTACAAAACCTTTGAAGTAGAATACATTTTAATATTAATCCGTCCAGCTCGTGCCCTTATCCTAAACCCCGAGAGTTTTCAGCTCGAATTGCATAGTCGTTTTCAGTGCCGAGAAGATACAGAGGACGATACGAATAGCAGGCTAGTGGAAACTGGTCATGCGGTTCAATTACTTAAGAATCTTTCGCAAGAGAAGCAGACACATTAATTTTCTGTTTCGTAACAAAATGTTTTGGAGCTAATATATTATTTACGCTTGCCGTTATTGTGAACAAACGTTTATGGAATATCAACTTAGATAGCAACTTAGAAAGAAAGCAAAAGCATCACAATGAATCATTTTTTATCAAAATATATGCAAAAATTACAGCATTTCTCGGCGTAATGGTCACAGACAACTAATGACACTGATAAAATATGACTAAATGTTATTTTAAGGTACTACAGATCTAGCAGTCATCAAATTGCAGTCTGCCAACACATATTCAAATACCATAATATCTGCCCAAAATTCACAAAATATCATTGGTGACGATCAGTGGACGAACTGACGGATGACACATGATCAAATGACAAATTAAAATTATGCAAATTTAAAATAATATTCGACTACAGAATATAAACATAAAATTATTATAACTTATATTTCTATGATGTCTTATTCTATGATTTCGGCCATAAAAGCCACAGAGTACATTAATACATACTAAAAATTCCTCTGTTTTAAACATAGCTTATTTTGGTCCATGTTTCAACAGCCTGTTATTTACTATATCACGTCATTATTAATAAAGAGATTAAAATTAGGACTTAATCTGTTACTTAAGCTATAAATTAAATAAATAAGTTTATAACTATGCATTGGCCTCAAGGACTCTAATCAAGACATGGACGATACAGAAAGCACAACAACATCAGCAGATGAGAACACTGGCAACTTATGCGATAATCCAACCAGGGACACTCTCGCAGAGGGTTTATTAGGTCTCCTAAAACCAACTGTTGATCAACTTGACGATAGAGTACGGGCTACAAGGTTTGTCTGAGTCAATCAATAATTCTATATGTAATTCATTAATTCTCATGTTCAATTCTTTCCATATAATCCTAATGCTTCTTCTTTTAGTACTGAATAGGGACACTCCCCTGGGGATGTATTCATTTTAAGAAGGCAAAAAATCCGTTAATTTATTTCTTTGTGACTATAAATAGTATATCTTAAGCAAATTCTTTTTTTATATTGGTAAGGTGGCAAATGAGCAAGTGGCTCTCATGGTGGTAAGTTATTACCGACGCTCATGTACATCTGCAATACCAGAGGAGCTGCAAATGCGTTGCTGACCTTAAAGATATTTCGGGGAGGAGAGAAGAGGTGAGGGAAAGGGGAGTGGGCCTCCAATTACCTCACATACCAAACGAAACCGAAGCACTAGATGCCTCTTCACATAAGTATTCTGCAGCCCTTGTATTACCCCAGTTGAGCTGGCCCATTCGAGCAGCAGCAAACCCCCACTAGGCTCTACCATGTACAAAATATTAACTAAAAACTTTTTAACTTAAATTTTATCTTGTTCTGTTCATTATTGTGCATGTAGAGTTTACCCATAATTGGTTGTGCTCTAATGTTAATTTGTTTATTCCAATGTTTCTGAAAATTTGTATCAGTGTAAAACTAAATTAAATAAATATCTGGAAAAAAACTATTATATTTACTGAGATTATCACATACAGAAAGATGATTATTGACTCCTTTTATATGCCTGTACTTAATTGTAACAATTTGATTATAGAATATCCCAATTGGAATTGAAGCAGCAAATAGATTCATTAAATGAAGAATTGCTGAAAGTTCGGGAGGCATTGAACAATCATCCAGATTTGGATCCTTATGTAAAGAAACTAATTGCATGCAAACACAAAGTTACAGTTGTACTTAATGTGTTACAAGCATCACAAGTAAGAAATTTAACCAGTTTTTAAAAAATCTTACTCTTATTTCTTTTGTTAAAGCAATAGAAATTCTATTGTAATGATATATGATTAAAATATGTTATAACAACAGAATTTAAATTGTTGCAATATGTGCTGAGATAAATGCATTTTGATTCAATCTAATATACTGCTATATGTAAATTTTATATGCAACTAGTGAGAACCATGCCAGCATAACTCAGCTAGATCTGTAATAAATGAATTAAATGTGAAAATTCATGCATTGTGTACATTTAAACCTACCTCATAAAATATTCTAAGTGATAGTGAAAACTGCATCGAAGTTTTATCTAAATATTTATATGCTTTTTTAATCTTCCATGTTACAGAACAAGCACCTTTACTATTAACCATAAATAAAATAATGTTATACATAAAAATTCACATACTCTTGTCTAAGTTGCATAACCTACAAATTTATTTAGCAATCCACATTTTAATAGCTTAGTGTGGCCTTTACTCCCAAAAATGGAAAATAGTAATTTTTCCATATTTTTCAGAAATTCATTTACAAAGGTAAAAAAGTAGTACAGTGCTACTTTATCAGTTAGTCCACTGCAAGACGTACAGCTTTTCGGGACGGCATTTGGAGAAATAGATGGTGTATTACTTACATTAACATCCCCTACTATTACTATAATATAGTAATTTTATAGCTGATACCATCATAAACTCACATAGTTATTTATTTTCAGGATAGACTAATTGAAATCAGACGTATGATTAATAAAGACAAACCAGTTCAAACAGCAGTACGGTCTGAAACATCTTTAGAACCAGAGCAAAGCACAAGCAGTGTAATTTCTGATCACGGTAGCATTAATTAACATAATGAACACCCCACACCTAAACCATCTAAACAAGGCTGACTTTGACTTTGTTTATGAACCAGCTGAAGATAGTTTTTTACTAATTGATGCTCTAGAAAAGGATTTACAATACTTAATAAGTAAAAACCCCACATTCTGCTTAGAAGTTGGTTCAGGAAGTGGTGTAGGAATAACAGCATTGGGAATGGCATTTCCAAACACCTTATGTTTTAGCACAGATATTAATTCCAAAGCCTGTGATATGACTAAAAGTACAGCTAATCATAATAAAGTTCTTATTGAACCAATATGTATGGATCTTGCAAACTGTTTTATTGAAAACAAATTTGATATCATTCTGTTTAATCCACCATATGTTGTGACTGATTCTGAAGAATGTGGAGGTTGTGATATAACTGCCAGTTGGGCAGGTGGGGTGAAAGGCCGTGAAATAACAGATAGGCTGCTATATATGATACCAAAGGCCCTAGCTGTTAATGGTACATTTTACCTGTTATTAATCGAAGAAAACTTTCCAAATGAAGTTATTACTATAATGTCTCTATATGGTTATACTTCAGAGATTATTATTAGAAGAAGAATAAGAAATGAAAATCAGATGGTTTTAAAATTTTATAGAAAGAAAATAAACATTTCATAAAATAATATTGCTTGTTAAACTAGGCTAAGATAAAGGTGGCATTAATAAAAATAACTAATTAATAGTTTACTGTTCTTTAATAAAAAAAAAACATTGGTAGAAAAGGGCAGCTTGATGGTCTGGCTCGACCAATTAATACTACAGCCTCACAGAAGACCAAGCCCACCCCCCTCCACAAATAGCCTTAAAGGCCTGCCTGCAGCTCCTCAGGTGTTTCAGATGTACATGGCCATTGGTAATCACTTACCATTATGTGACCCACAAGCTTGTTTGCCACATTTCCCATAATAGGAAAATATTTACAGATAATATTCTGTGTGGTTAACCAGTGGTTGTAAGTGGTAATATCCATATTTTAGTCAATGCCAGCCTCAATTGCATTGCAGAAATGAATCCATCATAAACCACATAGACTAGTGATGGGGAGCAACATCACCTGTGGCGAGGGGTACCGGTACTGTGCTCACCATCCCATCTGCTCAGTATAGTGAGTATGGTCAACCATCCTAGAAATTAATGTTAGCTTGCTGGCACTTTCTTGGAGAGGGATGTTCAGTAGACGACTTTAATAAATAAGTGAAGTACAATTTTGTTAATTAGTAACACTTGTTTTATTAATCTTTTTTTTAATGTACAATTTGTCACGGGTCAACAAAATTTTTGAAATTTCATTTGATAATAAAAAAACCTTTTTTTTTTAAGTAAAAATTATTAAGTTGTTTATTTTTATTCACTGTTTGAGGTTCTTTTTTACAGCTTCTCCAAACAGTTTTGCTCCTTCTTCATTTTCTGTGTAACCAGGAAGGTTTTTACATTTTTTCACCCATATTTGGATATTTGGGAATTGGGATATATCCCATCCTACTGCCTGAAAGTCAAAAAATGTTAATTATGTCAATTATTTTCAAACAAGGAATTATTAATTATACTAACTTTTCTATACCTACAGCTGATCATAGACCTAGCAAGCATTCCATATGGGCATAAAAAGTAGGGCCCTCCCTAGCTAATTTATTTAGTGTAATTATGTTTGTGTGATATAAATATGTTGCTTTTTACCTACTGCCTCTTTAAGGTCAAACCCCTATGCACACCACTGCTAAAAAGCTCTAGAACTTTTGCTCATACTTTGCATGTATCAATCATATTTTCCTTTTGATGGTATAGAACCAAATGATTACAACAAACTTACCAATATTGACGACACCGAGGCGTAAATAGAAGTATCTGCAATTGTCCAGTCATCTCCTGCTACCCATTTGGACTTTTCCAAAAAATTGTCAAGAAATCCAAGTGTGTTATTCAAATCATCTTCTAATGCCTTTGATATTTCTGTTACACCTTTATATAGTATTGGAAACTGAAAAAAATTTTTTTTTAACTGTTCATGACCAATAGTTACATAGAAAAAATATGTGACTTATTTTCAAAATGTAAGAATATTAAATCAAAAGAATATTAATTAAATAGGACTAGGAGTTTATAAAAAATATAATTCATAGATTTAGTTAGGGGGAGTTACATGTTGAATTTTGTAACAAGCAGACATTTATGTATGATGAAACAGTTTGAATTTTTATAACATAGCTTCTAATGTGTGGAGTTGACAAAATAAATGTATGTAATTTATAATCCAATATTGAACACAAGCCTTCTGTACCTTAATTTTAACAACAGGTTATACAGCTACCACAGTTACAGTTTTCTGCATAGTAGGCAATGCCAGTATACTAGTTGACCCAAAATAAAACTGCTCTTCATTCACTAGTTAAAACTTTTACAATTCTCACTAGAAGTGATGACAATAGTGCTTCATAGCCAATTTCAATCATGGCACCAACTAAATAATACTTTTGTCCACAGTACTGCCAAACAGATGCATTTTTTTAGAGTGAAGGAAGAGTGATTTAGTAACTAACTTTGAAAAATACCTAATAGCCTGCCTGGCCAAACTTCAAATTGCAATAGGCCTTGGCTGGAATCTGTACCCAGGACATAGGACTTGACAGATGAAAGGTTTACTGATCTCCAATCTATGTGGCCATCTAGATGAGATAAATATTATGGTTTAATTAAACCTCCACCACTAAGAATATCTGTAATAAATATTTAATTACAAATATTTAAATCACAGAAATACTAATATGTTTAAGACCAGCAAGCAAATGTTAGTAACATCATATCCCTTTAAACCACAATATATTTGGCATAAAACATACACATATCGCCCTTATCTTCACATACAGCGATGAGCTATCGAAGTACAATCTCTGGTTGACTATAGCGCGACGTTTTAAATCTTTTGGATAAATAGAGTCATCATTCCCGTATTTATCGACCAAATAACATGCAATAGCACGACTTTCCCATAGAATAAATCCATCGTCCTCCAGTGTAGGTACACAGTGTTGAGGATTTAACTTTACAAAACTTTCCTGGAGCTGATCCTTCTTAAACAAATTAACTATTTCTATTTCAATCGGTATACCAATCGCTTTAGCAGCCATGTACGCACCTCTTGATGGGCCACTTAATGGAAAGTGATACAACTTCATAGGAGCCATGATAAAACCGATTAGTGTAAGCAGAGTATACTTATTTTCCTATACAGGAGTGTAATGTGATTACTGTAACTGATTAGTGATTATGTACAATTACATTCTCTTTTTCTCTTTGGTGTAAATGACAAATTTACTCTGTGATGACATCCGGGCTAGCTAAGGGCTTTTTTTTTAATTCCGTGGCAATCTCGTTATTACGAATTCTGCCAATGTTAAGTCAGTCATGGGAGAGCTAAGGGGTTAGTTTTTTTTTGGTCTTCTTTAAATGGCAGCCTGGTGTTTACTGCCAACGTCCAGTAATTAAAATATTTAACAAAAAAAACTGTTATTCTGATTATAAACCGAATTCATAACAATGATCTAATGAATTAATATGAAACTAATTGTAGTAAAAATGTAAAATATATTTTAAATAAATAAAGAAAGAAAAAAAAATCTATTTAATAAAATTAAAAACATTGGACAGTACTAGGTAGTAGTAGTAGTAGGTAGGTACTACAGACAATAAACGAAATATCATAACTTAATATTATTTGAATCTAAATATTCTACAAGACAAAAACATTCTTAAAAAGTGAGCATATTTCTGTAAGAAGAGGTATTTTAAGTTTGATTAAAGAGTTACATAGTAAGGTATGATCATTTAAAGGACACGAGAATAAAATATGACTAAGGTTGTCCATGTCTAATCCGGATTCACGAATTGAAGAATCTTCCATATGAAGCCTAGCAAGATGAACCGAATTACAGCAGTGACCCAAGCACATTCTACATATCATATATTTCTTACAAAACGTTGATTTACAAGACCAAGGTTTATTAGGAATATTGGGTTGAATTTTGGCATCGTGATAGTCTTTCGTCATTTTGTTTTGGTTCCAATATTTAGTCCACCTCCCTCTATATAATTTTTAATAATAAAAGTATCCCCACTGACTATAGCTTGTTTAGCAAGTTTATCAGCATATTCATTACCAGATATACCAACATGACTCGGAATCCAAACAAAGGAAATGTTAACATTTTGAAATTTGAATAGGAGTACAGGTTTCTTTATTTCAAATATCAAAGGATTGCGTGAAATACCATAGAAGATTTATTTAGTCCAAAATCTAAGATAACTGTTGGACTGTAAAGGACTACTGTCAAATGGATTGGAGAAAAAAGGTAGGGTTGCGGACGGATAAATAGGAACTAGCAAAGCATTATAATGATCATAACTTTTTACTAAATTGGGAATTGCTTTGTTGTGCCAGTATTTTCCTTGTTATTAATGTTATTAATTTTTATCTCATTTTTTTTAGTATAAATGACATGGGGCATCCGGAAAATTTGTTATCTAGAATTAAACCGAGAAATTTCACTTGCTTAATATTTTCAAGAGAGTAATTAATAAAATGTACCTGAACTTGTGTTACAACTATTTTGTGAGAAAAAAGAATAGTATTGCTTTTGTTCAGAGAAATTTCTAGTTGATGATCATCCAACCACGTGGTCATAGACATAAGAGTCATGTTCTATTGCATTAACACAGTATTCTATACATTTATCATTTACATAAACTAAAAGATCGTCTGTATATTGTAAAATCCTGCACATTAAAATGCGCTGATCGAAATCAGATGTATAAATATTGTATAATAAAGAGCTTAAAATAGAACCTTGGGGAAGGCCTTTGAATACTTTTCGAGTTAATATTATATCGTCATTAATTTTAAGATAAATATTAAACCTTTTTGGATATATTCAATATAAATAAGATATTAAGCTTATACATTTTTTTTAAGAATGTTAAGCCTAACATTATCGTAAGCAGAAGTAATGTCAAAGACCGATTAATTTCTCGATGATATCCGTAGTGAAAATTGATAGACTTATTACTACTACTACTACTATCTAAGTGCTTTTACCTTTTTATATTGAGTATTAGATAATAATCCATGAATTTTCCACATACCATTGAATATCCGTCATTGGGGTTTTTGTCGTTGTTGAGTATTATAGGGTTGTCGGAAGTCCGAAGACAGGGGAGGACACGATAACTATACAGACCCTAATGAGACTATGTAGTAAAAAAAGAGTTCGTCCGTCCCGTGCCCTTTTTCAAAATGCCTAAGGCTATTAGCTTATATTGCAAAATCGCTTTCAGTGCCTAGATGATTGGGTTACAGAGGACGATATACAAATAGCAGGCTAGGTGGAAACTGTCCTTGCCATAAAACCGAAGTTTTGCAGGACTCCAAAAAAGCCCCAAAATCTTTCCGATCTCAATCTAAAACTCATGGAAACCAGACATGAAATGAGACTGCAGTGTTCAACTGATGCGTCAGCATATCAAAATCAAAACTTTATAATTCAACTTAGGCTTGCTCTTGAACTTTAAAATCTATACCGGTTCGCAAGCACCTTCTTAAAGAACCCGTAAGTAACTCTGGTGTCTTTTTATAATGCCATGTTACATATGTATGTATGTTATATGTACATAAATCAATAGTGTGTAATGTATATACGACACTATACTATTACTATTAGACTGCCCGATAAATTCTTTGAGCAGTCATTAATCAATACCCTGCCCTACCAAAAACCATACCAGTGGTAGAAATAAACTGAACAACAGTAGGTTAAGGGTTTTTTTTTAGAATAATGTGAAGGTATCTTTAAAATCATCTATATTTTGGCCTGTATTACAACCGAAATTCTTACTTTACAAAATATTGATATTGTATCGGCAGGAAAACTTGAAACATCGCGTTATTTACGAATATGAGTTCCACCGTAGCATCAGAGCTGCTGACACAGATCGAAGGATTAATGATGTGTATGGGAAAGTTACTGTAAAATAAAGCACGGTACGTTTTTGGTTCCAACGTTTTCGTTCTGGAGATATTGACCTCCAAAACAAACCCCGCTCACCCCCGGAGACGCAAGTTGATAATGAAGAATTAAAGGTGATTGTGGAAGCGGATACGTCGCTAACCACGTCAGAGTTAGTGGCAGCCTTCGGTGTAAGTGACAAAACAATTTAATTCACATGAAACGTTTAATTCACACAGCTCGTGGTACTGAGTTTAATGAATTGAGTGAAGCTCACCAACAAACACGCATTGAGTGCTGCGTTACATTACTCAGCCGTCACGATAATGAGGGAATTTTAAATCGTTTCGTTACTTGTGATGAAAAATTTACACTGTACGACAATCGGAAAAGTTCATCACAGTAGTTGAACCCAGGAGAACCGGTCAAACACTGTCCCAAGCGAAAGTTGACTCAGAAAATTGTTAAACAACCGAGATTAGTCAATTGCTCTAGCCCTCTGCTGCTTCATGACCACGCTAGACCACATACTTCATTAATTCATTATAGACAGTCGCTAAATCAGAGCAGCTGCGATTGGAATGTCTCCGACACCCATCATACTCCCTGGATCTTGCTCCAACATATTACTTTTTTTGAATTCTGACAATGCTGCAGCAATTTTTTCTTGCAGAGAAAAAAATTCAATTGCAATGAGGCAGTCCAAACCGCTTTCAAAGATTTTACTAATTTAAGCCCCACATTTTTTTCTACAACGGAATCAATGAACTACCCATAAAATGAAGAAAGGGTATAGGAAAATAAAAGAGTCACAGAAAATAGAATATTATATAATTAAGCCATGGCTAGGTGATACCAGTCTAGACCCTTGTAGTACACTCACAGTTCCTTAATTAATGAGACAAGGTACCGTACCCTGGATCAGAGATGTGTCGCTCCCAGCGAGGCAAGTGGCCCGTGGATCCACTTGGTGGTGACGTGGGCCCCAAGCCAGGTCTTGCAGGGCGGTGCTGTCAATCTTGGCTCAGTTGAAATGGCGGCCGTACGATTGGTAGCTAAACTTAAGTTGGATAGCGGAGATTGTCCGCTGCACAGACGAGAGCTGGCTGGAGTTTAGCTAATGCTTGAGAGAATAAAAATTACCAGGCATTTTAAATATCTTATATACACACAACCACAGATTATCGCAGTTTGATCATGCATGCTACAGAATACAAATTAAGGACGTTTTGCACTTATTAAAAATAGTATCATAAAGTTTCAGTATTTTAATTATATTTTAGTTTAGAATTCAATTTATTTTTCTAATCCCTCCAGATAAAGTGGCAGAAAGGTTAGATTTCAGGATGTTCTAGATTTGTAAATTTTATTTCAAGAAAAAATTAAAAAATTTATTTGATATTTTTCCATATTTTATTCTATGCCCTTTTCCTTACTGTTACTTTTTATGTTACTATGCAATTGAGCTAACTCTACATTAATTTTATGACAATACGATATATTATAACCAGAAAATCAGAAAATCGAATAATACATTTTTGAACATGGTGATGTGGTATGATTTAAAATTAACCTTCAATCTAAATTTATTTTAGGTTCCTTAAAGATTTATTTATATCATTCATATAAATAATATATTATAATTCAACGACATATTTAAAAACGTACAAATAGTTATAAATATACGAATTAAGTACGGCACGTACATCTAATTAGATACATCGATTATACTTCCAGAATATTTTAGAATTATTCACTTTTCAGATTTTTCTTAACAGCTTCGGCAAATATTTTAGCTCCTTTTTGATTTTCTTCATATCCAGGTAAGCTAGTACAGTTTTTAAGCCACCGCTGAATATTTGGATAAGATGATATATCCCAGTCCAGTGCCTGAAATTACATAAACCTAATTGGAAACGATGTAATCACACGTAGTAGTAGTAGTGTCAGAACTATTATGTGACCAATACTTTTATTAAAATGTTACTTTTAAATAGTCAGATCAAACCGAAAAAAAAATTAGAACTATACAGATAAAACTGTGTGTGTAGCAGAAAAGCTGCGTGGTATCTACAGTTTCGCCGCAACACTATATATTTTGAGATGTGATTGTTATATGTATTTTCGATCACGGCGAATAATCAATGTGACTGGCTGGAAGATTTTATACAAATGTGCTAATCCAAGTCTTCGTTGTGGAATGGCAAATAAAAAGGATTCAATAAATATACAACTTATGATTAAAAATTGTGTTCAAGACCGAAGGCTTCCAATTTTCGTTTTGATTCAAGTAAAACGCATAGGTTATGTACTTTCTGGGTTCAAAAGAATTATCAATTTACTATTGGTATGTGATTATATACACTTTGGTCAATATTTAAACCAGCTTTCAAGTAATTATCACGACAATTTATGTATATATTATTATAGTTTCATTGTTTCCATTTTGGCTGATGGTCTCGTAGCCACTGTCTCAATAATTATTTAAAAAAAATAAGTTTACTAAGTGTGTCAAGCACTGATAAAAACGTGTAATATATATATAAGATAAAAACAAGAAATCTTTGATAAAAACGTGTAGTATAACTTGATTTGATACCTGTTATGACTAAAGTCTTCTATTCTGTGTTGTGTTGCTGATGTTAATATCTAATTTTTCAAAGAGTATATAAACACCTATACCTAAATATGAATTTATACGTATCATAAATGCTCAATATCTAGCCTATTAATTTATTAAACGATGGAACGACACGTTCTAATCAAATGTGACTAGGTACATTGAAATAATAGGAACCATGTGGTATCATTATTTTTAAAATAATGATTTCGACTTTTAATTTTTTAAAGATTCATTGAAATTATTGTAATGTGTAAAAGAGATTGATTTTTACTATCTATTTTCTCCAAATGATTTTGGCTTTTGGAATTAATTATGTGATACCAATAAAAAAAAGTAAAATATAACACAATATTTCAAGTCAAGATATCTACTAACATCGTACTCCACAAAACATAATCCATCTCAAAAATGTATGTAATATTCTGCTTACCAACATCCCTGAAAGAGAAGCAAAGATGGTAGTGTCAGCAATAGTTACATTATCACCAGCCATCCATTTAATACCATCTAAGAATTTATCCAGAAGCGCGAGTGATGCGTTGAATTCTTCTTTTAACTTTTCTTTTATTTCTGTTTCACCATTATATATAATAGGATACTGAAAAATCGTTATGCTTATATTCAGCAATCTCAATTTACATAAAATTTATATAGAAAGTAATATTTTTATTTACATACATAAATAGCTTTCATTTTTACGACTAAGTTAGAACTATCAAAATACAAGCGCTGATTCACAATTGCACGCAGCTTTACATCTTTCGGATAAATCGAGTCATCTTTGCCATACTTTTCCGCTAAATAACACGCTATTGCCCGACTCTCCCAAAGAATGAAACCATTATCATCAAGAGCTGGTATACAATGTTGCGGATTAATCTTTAAAAAGCTTTCACTATATTGTTCTTTCTTGGTCAAATCCACTATTTCCAAGTGCACAGGAACTCCAACCAATCTTGCGGCTAATAGTGCCACTCTGGCTGCACCACTTGCAGGGTAATAATAAAGCTTAATCGAAGACATAGTGATAAAATTTGTTGTATGAAAAGGATAAAGACGAAACAATAAGATTTAACCGATTTAAAATCGCGGTCTTTAACTATTTAGAAAGTTTTATGTACCTACCAACTTACTTACTTATCTATTCTACTACTTTATAACCATCCTAGATTTTTTGTTACATTTATTGTGGCATTGGCTAGAAGGTTCGCAGCCAAAAAAAAAAGTAGCATTATATTTTTTTAATCTGCAATACTTCGTAATTTAAAAGTTTTTGTATTATATTATGTGTAAATATAATATCCCCTATTAGTTCTGAGGTTCGATAGTTGGAATATCGATATCGATTAAACAATCGTTCGACAGTTTGTCAAACTGTTACAACTAAAAGGAACTTTGAATACTAATTACGAATTAAGTCATTGGCAATTACAACAAAACGCCATAAAGGAATAGAAAAAAAATACGAAGAACTTTGTACTATTATTAATGCAATTTGTCCACTATAATGTACGTCTTTTTGACCTTTTTGTTTCGTGTTTGAACGTTCGTACATAGTTAGCTCACTGTCTTGTTTGAAAAACGTCAGTCATTACGTCAAAATCGGCCTCTTTATTTTAAATGTGTATTGTTGTGTACAGTGTAACATAAATTTAATTTTTCTCTGAAACTGGGTAATCGGGATTTATAAATACGTAATAGTGTTTCATTTATATTCTCTTTGTTCAGTAATATGGATGTACAGAAGTGTAGAGTTTGCTTAGATGAAGGAATCTTTGAGAACATTTTTATAGTAAAAGGGTCTTTGATGTTATCCGTAAAGATAATGTCTCTAGCAAATGTAACGGTAAGCGTTTAAAATTATAATTCACTATATCTAACTGCTTTCCCTAAAAGGTACACAAGTACCTGTGCGTCTTTCATTTTATCTCGTTTTGGGGAAACTGAGATTAGCAATACACTAATAACTTTATCATTAGCATTTGTACATTGATTCTGTAATAGAAAATAAAACATATTGGTTGGCTCTGTATGGAATACTATGAGATATATGATGTATATAATTATAATATGTTAAATTAGGTATTATAATACAAATATGTTAAGCAATTTCCTTATAACACTTTTTATAATATGAAAACATTTTAGAGGAAATAATAAAATGATATAAAGTTTCTTTGGTATTTATTTCCATAATTTTTCTTTATCAGCCTGTTAGTAGTCCACTGCTGGACATGATCTTATCCCATAAGGAGGATTATCTATAATTGCTATGGTTGGTAGGCAGTTTGATGATTTCAGTACTAAACTAGACAGACAGTACCATCAACAGTATCATTAGTTATTGGTCTGATTAACAAGTTAAAAATAAGTATTACAACACCCACTGAAGAAAGAAGGAAGGCAGATGTTTTGATGCTGACATCACAGCATTTATTTACAGCAATCATCCTGTGTAATAATTGGTCTTAGGTAACAGACCAATTATTACACAGTGACATCACAGCATTTATGCTGTGATGTCACTGAGACTGGACTGAGAGCTTCAAATGTGTGTTAAACTTTCTCATAATATATTAGTTTTTTCAATGATAATTAAATGTTTTTCTAATGTTAAAATTATTTAGAAAAAACACAATGAAACTTACAAAAAGTACTCATTAACATTTGATGTGGTCATTGGTTTGTGGCTGCCAACTTATAAAGGTGTTTTAAAGTACCAAGTAGTTAGTGCCATAGGTTAAAAGCTCTATTTTTGTATATGGAAGAGCCAAGGTAGTACCACAGCCTTGCAGAATACTGGAGGCCCCTCTTCATTATAGAATATGGAATGCCAATTCTGAATTTTTATACCTTTGTTTGTTGTTCTGGAGGATATTTTGACCTTACTAAATTTCTAGTCTGAACACTGCAACTTAATAGTATTTTACTTTTACCTGCATCTAATCCCAATGTTTTAATGGTAAGTCAGCCGCATAGTGACACAAGTTACAAACACTGCGACATTGCCTAACTTACATGAGTACTTACATCTCTTATACTTGTACTGTAGCTTTGTGATATTGACATATGTAACAATACTATGTTAGTACATGAGCAACAACAAGCTATTGCTCAGTCCAGGTATGTCATGTTATGATGGGCTGGTATCCACAACTCCATGACTGTGTGCATATATTGCTTGTGGGCAGGAATATGAACTGCTCGAGCCAACCGAGCTCATCAAGGAAACTCAGTAAACCCTTAAAGTTATTGGTGACCTCAGGGAGAGACCTTGCCGAGGCGAAGTACTTACCCTTTATTCTGTGACCGTCGGACACTGCAACAGGGTGTGGGCCGTCGATTCTTCGTCCTCCATACGCGCTCGGCACAGAGGACTGTCTGTAACAATATTGTATGACTATAGTAAACAGACAGTCCAGGTTTATTCTGACATTAGTCTGACACTTATTTACTTTTTCTTATGAAAAATTAAAGAGAGACTTAACACCCATGGATTATATTCCTAACTAGAAGCTAATGGGAATTGGGTTATAAATGCCACTGCCTTACAAACTAAATTACCTCACATATAATTCAGGATTATAAGAAATTTGATTTTAGGTGATGGGGATTATGAAAATGCAAAAAATTTATTTGTGATATACTCATAATAAACAGAGGAATTGTATTTTTTTGTTAATAAAATGTAGGAAATAATTTTATGAAACTTTTTAGATTCATCCAAAGGATGGATTACCATCAACAATATGTTCAAAATGTATAGAAAGACTTGAAAATTGTATTGAATTTGTGCAACAGTGTGAAAAATCTGATTGTCTTCTTCGGACAAGGACCAATGATGTTGACATTCTTAATGGATGTGGTATAAAAGATAATAAGGAGAGAGATACAAAAAAGCACAAAAATGAAAACAACAGAATTAAATGTATTACTTCTGAAAATCTGAGTAAATATTCACCAAGTAGTGATTTGGTTCATGATTTATCCATTGATACGAACCTGAACATAGACACAGGATTTATAGACAAGGATATTGAAAGTGAAAAAGAAAAATGCTTTTTAAGTAAGAAGTCACAGAAACAGCAGTGTTTTACATGTGGGAAAGTAATGTCCTCCAGGTGGGTAATAATATTCCAGTTCTATATAATTTTAAAGTTTTTGGAAAACACTGGTATTGTTAATTTTAACATGGGGCATGATAATCAGTCAAACCCATTCTTCCAGTGGGTGTGGTAAAAGGAGACTAAGGAAATGAATATTTATAGCAATATTCAGGAGCACCAGGCTAGCCAATTATTATATATAACACTTATTATTTATATAACCACTTTCACATTATATTTCAAAAGAAGCCACAAGCAGTTTACAAAATCCTGCTTGTCCATACTGTGTTGTGCCAAAAGGAAATCCATAATCTATGGATGGCAGGTGTTGAGAACCATATATGATATTGTTAAAATAAGATGTATGGGGTCTTCCTAATTGGATAAAATATCTTAACTGAATTCAATACCTAATCGACTTCCTGATTTAAAGATGGAAATGTGTCAGAAATTATCTACAAGCTGTGTCAAATTCTATCTATAATCTTGGATAGATTGTTTATTGAAACCTGCTATTAGACAATAAATATTCTGCCATAATTTTACATACTATTACACAATTCTAAGAAAGATTATTATTCTAATTAGTGACTACAAAACTTGAACTACAAAGAATGAAGAAGCACCTATTTTTAAACATTTCATAAAAAAAATTGCAAATAATTATTTATTTATGTACACAGATTGCCAACACAAGCACTTCATTATGTTTGACTTGGATGATTTTACATTATAGAGATTACTGAAGACAAAATTTGGATGTAGGTAGGCTGATACACTGTCAACTAAGCTTCTTTCTTTGTGATGTAAAATTAACTTGACTTGACTTGCCTTAGTCTAACCAGTATCGAAATACACTTAAGTTGTGGATCTAACAGGCATTTTGTTTCAGATTTAGACTTAAAACTCATTTACGCACTCATACAGGAGAGCGGCCATTCCCTTGTCCACATTGTGATAAACATTTTTCACTGGCACAGAATCTCAAAGTTCACCTTAGGATACATACAGTAAGTTTTTTTATGCGTTTCGCATCTTAATTGTATCTTAACTGAACCATTTCGAAAGCAAGTATCTCCTCTACTACTTTACAGTAATGTTTCACAAATGACTGATCGACAAATATTAACTCTGTTGACAGTAGGAAGTTAGACAACTTAGTATACCCAGTCAAGTGCACGATTTTGCCCAGGCGTGACCCATGATCGTGGCGAAATCAGGGAGGTAAACTTTAATTTAATGTATTTATTACAATTTAATATTCTTATTCCACAAGGGTGAAAAACCACTACGTTGTACGATATGCGGGGAGTCGTTCGCACATTCCGCGGGGCTCGCCGTGCACAGACGTAAGCATACGGGACTTACACCGTACCAGTGTATTCTGTGCCCGCGTAGTTTTCGGACTGTTGGGCACTTGCAGTATCACGTTAGGTATTTATATAGTATATCATTGCGTACATAAGTTATTAAGTTCAATATGCTCTCCATATTCCGAATCGCTGTTATTGGTAGTTTTTAAGTTCTGTTTTCTAACAGAAGACTGTCCGTCCGTCTGTCGTACCTTTAAATGGATGTGTCTTTTAAAGCATAATAAATTGTTACTTGCTGGTTAAAATGTTCATTGAATACGGTATGGTATATGTGTTATATATATGTTATAATATGACCTCGAAAAAGATTTAAAATATTACTATAATAGGCTTTAATAATTTAATTGGGGCCGTTTGATGATTTCATTCACTGAGATTTAATATCTTCCGATTTCAGAAGACACACAGGCGCTAAGAACTTTGAATGCGACACCTGTGGGCGAGCCTTTATAACGCGGAGTGATCTCAAACAACATCTCGTGACGCATTCTGGCGAAAAACCACATGTATGTTGTATCTGCGGAATGCGCTTGACTCGTGCCTCCCATCTCAAGAGGCATATAAGTTTTATACACAATAACGAGAAACAATCATCTACGGAACGATGTTTACGCAGACAAGACGAGAAAGCAGACGACATAGTAAAAACGTAGGCTAATAACACAATACAAGTGAAACAAGACTGTGATTTAGATAATTGGTAACCAGAAATTTACCAGTTCCGAATACTTAGTATCCCTCTGGTGGTACCGGAGTGTATGCCAGTTGTAAGAAATTAATAAAATAAACTTTCAGTTAAACTGTTCTTATTTTTATTGGAGAATTTTCTTTTTCCAAGTAATTTTTAATTAATTTGTAATAAATTTTCGCGTTGTAAATGTAAAATATTATACGTTACATTCTTAATGAAACATTATTATTATTACATTTTGTGTTACCATTATGATGAATGATGCCATTGTAAGTTTGCAAAGCTAAAAGGACTGTTTGAACAAAATATACCAATTGTGTCAACATCGCTTGCACGCGTTTTAACCTACTTTGGACAGATGAGGCTCTGGCTAATTAACTGATGATGAAAACCATCCAAATATCCCGAATAAATCAAAGGCTTTCGTCCAGTTGTAGACAATTACAGGCTGATGGGAAGATAATGATAAAACTCGTCAACATATCTTAATAAGAGGAGCTCTAAAATTAAGCTTTGGACATAATATCTAACAGATTATTGTTAAAAAAACTTAGATACTTCGGGTTACACGGTGATTTGCTAAGTCAAATTTACAAAACAGTTCTCAGGCAGTGGCAATTAAGGTTTTCACATCGATCTTTTTTTCCCATTCTCCCTCATCCGATATTCCTCACGGCTATTTAATTTATTTTTAAACGATTGAGCAAGACTGAGAATATGCAGAAAGATATTGTGTAATCTATTTAAATTATTATTGTAATATTAATGAACTCTACATTATCGTCAATAAAGTTTTATTATACCATTATGTAAGAAAAAAAACCTATTCATTATGATTACTTTGAACAAAGTAGCCGAGATAAGAGACCTTGGGGTATTATTGGAGTAGTATTTGCAGGTACTGCAGCTCGTAATTTATTCACGCTCGCCAGGTCGATATTCAGTTAACTGATTTGTGAAGAGACTCCTGGAGGTTCAATGAAAAAAAAACCTTAATCGCCTACCATACTACATTAATATATTGCATGTTTTTTTAAACTAATTTTGGTGTCTATGGTGCGTCTATCATTCGTTTCAATTTATGTTAAAACTGTAGAAAGTTCTTCGTACGTCAGTAAGTAAGTACAAACAATATGATAATAATGCGTAATTACCGGTACACACCGAATTGCCCGGGGAGGAATCTTATGCCACTTAATGCGACAGTTTAGTAATTCTGCTGACAAAATATTATAGGGTTACGATGACATAAAGTTATAGTTAACTCAACAAGTTTTCCTCCCCCATTGCTCATAAGCTTCTTCGTAAGCTAACTTATTATTTTAGCGGTTTAATATTTCAGTTAAATTATCATTGTGTAATGTTAAAATTATTGCTAGTAAGTAAATTTAATGTTTAAATCAGACGCTTTAATCAAAATATTTCTTGTACGAGATAAAATTCGTAAGGCCCGCAACATGTAGACAATAATGCGAAATAACTTATATGAAGAAATTCTCAGTGACAGTCCTCAAGGAATTGCTACTACAGTTGTAGTCGCGAAAGCGGAGAGATTAATAGGTTAAGTTCGGACTGCTGGATACAGCTGATCCTTGCGGATATGTCACTTACCCTAGTTCTGCTGCGGATATCATCGCGCAGAGCAACTTTGAGCTTCCTCATATGGCCTGCAGTGAAGGACCATGTCTCAGATCCGTAAGACATCACTGGAAACACGCATACGCAAGCGCTTCATGTTATTGAGAGCGGCATGTCATTCGCGTCGTAAGATTTTATATTTATTTTTGTGAATTAATGCGTGGAGCTGGTGTCCTTTTTATTCGTCACAATTAACGTCGCATTGTGTTACATTCTTTTTGAGGCGAAGATGTGAATTAAGGAAATTGTCAATTTCCATATATTGGAATATTTAATTCGGTTTAGGATATCGAAATTAAGGGTTTAAATAAAAATGTTTTTAAAAATATATTAGGTTTTTCGTTAATGTTCTTTCCTCAAATTACCCGGCACTGCCACCCAAATAGTGCAGATTCCGCTGCGTGCAGGACCCATCCCATCTCTGAAATAAAATAGGTTTTTTTTATTATTATTTGTATTAACAGAAACGGACGTTGCCTTCGTCGTTGTATATCCACTACTAGCTTTCCTGACCACCAGTGGTGGATCTGATTCAAGGCTCCGCCGCCGACACCGACGAGCATCATAATATCGACGCTAACGCGCATCCAAAGCTTTCTTGGAGTAGCCATCTCAAGCCGCTCATATTATTCATAATTTCAATTTGCTGTTGATTTGTTAGAGTACTTGCACCGAAACGAACTAGTCTTAATGGAATTTCCAAAAAACTAAACGCATTCACATGCACTTATGGCTCTTTTTTAAACTCGAACTATACACAAATAACAAAGTTCATCTCAATCCTTCGAATAGATAATATATTATAATATCTATGTTTGTAGATTAGATGGTATCTATTCTCCAAACAGCTGGGAGATTCTCCTCTAACATATTACTATAATCAAAATTACCACACGACTTATTACCCTGCTAATGATTTTAAGTTTCTTATTTATGGCATATTATTACAAATAATTATTTATTTTTCCCGTCAAAGGGACTGAGACTGGCGATATCATCGCCATGTAGTATGCAGTCGCAGAAAGGAAGATTGTCAAATATATATTTAGGTAATGTTACTAAGAAGTAAATGTTACCATATTTATACGGACAAAATTTAAGTATTCCTTAAGTAAATTTTGCAGTATATAATCACAAATGTTTGTGTCCTAAATATCTCTGTTGTCATTTCTTTGCTCTTTTTAATGGTTATATACTATTTATATTTAATAATATTTAAAACTATTACCAATATTTCTACCACCATTATTTCTCTATTTGAATATATTGTATTGTAAAGAATCGACAAATACCATCATATCATCAATCCCTATATTCTGTGTATTATAATTACCTAATTCTAACAATTTACATCCTTTTATATCATTGGCCACGTATACAATAGGTCTAAAGCCGTAGATAAGCATAGATCCTGTTATTCATATATTTTAGATAAATAACAATTTTGACCTATTATTTTTTGGTATTTGTTAATGATATGCAAAATTAAATGACCCAATAGTTCACAATTATTCCACATCGTTCGAAGCGCTGCTGCTGTCATCTATAGTTGGAGCACAGTCCACGTAAAGACTATTATAGCTTAAGTAACTATTTTACATGCCAACAATTTTATCTCAGAAATCATAGAGTGTCATAGAGTAATACTGATAGACAAACGGAGAATTCGAAATTTCAAATTCGTTAACGTATCTTTAGTTGAAATGTTTGATTTTGTCTTGTGAATTTACTGGAAGAAGATCGCATTGTTTCTTGAAAGTTATTTTGTGGAGATTGAAATAATTTCTGGAACTCTTGTTATAAAAATTACCTGGTATTATATTTAAAGTTGCTCGTTGTTGAGGCTACGATTCATTTTTATTTTCACAGCGATTGCAATAAGCCAAGAAGTGTTTCGTATTTTGTCACCATGTCCGGAAGAGAAATTTACTATTCCGAGAAGTATTATGATGAAGAACATGAATACAGGTTATTGATCCTTCTTAATATACATTTCGTTCATGTATTGATAAACTAAACATTTATGAAATGGTAATCTATAATCGTGAAACAAATTTTGTTACAATATTCATTTGTTTTTTTTATCTAAATAGAATTTGATATTATAATTGAAAACTACATTAGTTTTATAAAATTCTTAGATACAGCTAAATTATCTTTGAAGTTACTTTGTTTGGTTCTTGATCGTCAATCGTATTATTTATAACATGTATATTTTTAATCAATTTAATTTCTTATTTGATTATGTAATTGCCTTCAATAACAGAAAAAATATACTGTTTTCTATCTTTGATTTGCCCCAGAGCTAATAGTTTAATTTTTGCATACGGATCTTGGCACATCTCATTTTTATTTGTAGGCATGTTGTCTTACCTAAAGAAATGGTGAAATTGGTCCCAAAAAATCACCTTATGTCGGAACAGGAATGGCGCAGTATTGGAGTACAGCAAAGTCAGGGGTGGGTGCACTACATGACACATCAACCAGGTAAAAATTATGATAAATGATTTGATATTGTATGTAATGTTTTATTTGAATGTTTCTGGTGGATAAGCTAAACATTTAAAAAGGATTTGCTTGTGAACCATTGACTTTATTTTTCTACATGATTACTCATATAAATTTTTGTTCTGCTGTTAACAATGATAAAACTGCCATATGACTTGTAGATCACATGAGTTGATTAAGGGAGTGCAAAGAAAATCTTGTGGCTTATGAGTGATGGTGTGTAAACCACAAATAAAGTAATAATAAATGCCTAAAAATATGCTGACTTGAAGCTGCTATAATAGTGTGGTAGTGGTATAAGAATCTGCTACCACCTTTCATGGGTGTCATAAGAAGTGGCCAAAGGAAGAGCTTTGAAAATCACATAGTAATTGCCAGAAGCAAACTCTGTGACAAGGCTTGCCACCTGTTATAAAATTTATTGGAGTGGCAATAAATGGGTTATGGCAGCCCATTTGGCTATGAGCCAAGTATGACATACTGCTTGGTAATTTGTGGTAATGGAAAATCCCTCCCTGCTTGGAGGATGCCTATGTCCAGCTAAGAACTATGTGCCAACTGATGATGATGATGATGATAGTAGAAGTTTTAATTGTATACTGTGTTTTTGTTACTCAATAAAATTTTTCGGCTTTTAGAATTTCTCACTTCTTAACTATTGGACTGTCATGCACATACCCTTATTTTACCCCTTTCTTTTCAACCTGTATAAGTCTACTGCTGGTTTTATAGGCCTTTCTATGAAAGTACCAACAAAAGCTAGTATGCTATGTTTCAAATACTTACACACATTCACCAATCTGGCTATAGGCGAGTTTGTGGGATACAAAGGATATAACTTATCATAGATTTTAATTAAGTGCAAGGATCCTGAAAGAGTTGGGTATCTTAAGTGTGAGTTTTTAACTAATACTACAGAGGCTAGTTTACTTTTGTATGATAATGAAAAAGTACTGGCGAAATTGGGAAATAATTTTCTAACTTACACTATGTCCACAAACTTCAAATTGAAACTGGTTGCTTTTATGATAACCAGAGTTATGCAATAGGGGGGGGGCAGATAGACAATTAATAAATGATTCTGCAGCCAGTAACTATTTTAAGAAAGTTTAATGGAATTGATTTTTGAATTTATAAATTGTTTCAGAACCTCATATTTTACTGTTTAGGAGAAAGAAAACTACACCACCAGAGAAGAAGTAAAGCTTTATGAGGTGTTAAAGTGAGATGTGATTGTACATTCCTGTCATGAGATTAGGTGTTAAACTTAATATAAGATAGCTCATAACAAACCTTATTCCTAAGAAGAAAGTTGATATCTAGAACTTGAAATAAATTAATTCAAATAGCAATTGTTAACATACTTCTTATTTCTATGGCCATTATACAGCTCTAAAATCAATGTTATGTATGGACTTAATGATTTTTGTTAAATAATTTAGGTTGGCATAAGTGAGTCATTAATATTTAAGTTGCCACATCATTAAAGTGCCTTTTAAATAGCATAATAGTATCCTTACTATAACAGTAATAACATGGTATTTGACAAGTTTTTAACTCTATTACAGCAGTTTCATCATTACTATTTAAAAAAAAATACTGCATAGCCTTTTGTTTAAAATTTTTTAAAAGTGGAAATTTATACTGATATAATGACACTGCTTTTTATTGAAACATGAATGGGTAAAAATATGAAGTTAAGATAATTGTAATACTTGGCATCTGATGTATATTTGAGGAAATGCTTGAGTAGGTATATAATGACAATGTACATTAACACAGCCTGTAAAATTATTAGTATTTAATTTGATCTCTAATATGTTCATCTCTAATATTTAGGGTTACATATTGTGGAATGATCAATTATAACCTCTCAAATATCATTTTATTTTGTCCATTCTTCTGTGTGTGAGGCTTTTTGGGCGTGGCTAACATGACCTATGTTGAAATTATGAAATACATGGATTTATAACTCTCCTCTACTAAAATACAATGTAAACTAAAAAACAAAAAAATTTGCCCATAGCTTTGTAACAAATATAACAAATTTTGATATTTACTATAATGGAACTAAAGGTCTTGACAATGTTTTTTAAGCAAGGATTTATTTTAATGATCTCCATTATTAATCTATGCAGAAGAATAATAAATTGCCTCATAAGACAGCAAATTTGTTTTCAATAAATTTTGAGGTTGTAAAAATTATTTTTTATGCATAATGTTGGAAGGAGTTATTTCAGTCTGTTTAAATCTTTAGTCTACTGCATCTTATGTGTAAGGATGGATGAACAGCCACAAATGCTCACTCTGTTTTTAAAGATTATGAACATGTTGATCATTTTTTTTGAAGCGCTTGATTTGTTTCATTAAATTTTGCTGTTCTTAATTTTAAATTGTATATAATGTAAATGAAATAGGAACCATTTGGCAGCAAATAATGTGTTGTAAATCTGGTGATTATCAGTTGGATCAAATAAATTATTTGGTGCTATGTTAATGAGCTTGTTTTATTTGTTGCCCTTTCCTTGACAATGCTATAATATATTTCGAAAAAGGTAACACTTCAAAGTTTTCTTTTTCCAAAATGCAGTTTTTATGTAATATTTAAAAATAATGGACACATTTTTTACTTCGCACACAGGGTCTTATTTCACCTGAGTCTAGGTCTCAGGTTATCACGCACGGGTAGTACGGAAGGCTGGGGAGGAAGAGATTCGCTTTACTCTCTGCTGAAATATAGTTGCTCGCACTAGTGATGTCTCGAATGTGTGAGCGAGCATTCTCGTGACTACTGATATCCAGCGATGGTGTAACATCGTCGGGCTTTGCTTGCTGTCCTTGCCCGCGCAGCAGCTATGTTTTTCAGATTGTAACAGGTATAAAAAAGGTAGCATAAAATAACTCCCAACTTATTAGGCTCCTTGACTTTCGATTAAGCGATTTTAGGCCATAATTACTAAGAAAACAATTGGCGATTATTGGCTACTGGACGCCAATATTCTGACTCTGGAGACTTCAACCGGAATAGACTTTGCAACAGAACGGAGTACCGCCCAACTCTGTCTGCTCCATCGTTGAAGTCACACAGCCTGGTCTTATGAATGTAGTGGTTATATTCTCTTTAATTCTTTCCTTATCCTTAACTAAGTCAGACTAAGTGGAATACTACTTGAATTATGTATTTCAAGTTCGAGGTTCGAAAAGGAAAGAAATTAATAATTGAATTAATGTATGATACAATATGGTTGTAGTCCCCACATAAGTATAACTGGAGGCGGAGATATATCAAAAACCAAAATAATTAGTTTAATAAAAACAGAGCTGAAATAATCTGCAACTTTTTAAACTTTCCACTTTAATATGAATTTTTGTAATATATTCGACTTCACATGAGCATGCTTTTTCTATATATACTGTACTTATAGTCCATTGCTGCACTGGACATAGACCTCTAGCCATGAGGTTTCAAAGGCTTGTCCTTTTGTCAACTCTTACAACATCCATTAATTATTTTGATGACACATTCATTACTGACCTGTAGACTTCAAAATACTAATTCAAAGATTCAAGTTAGAAAGCTGCCAATATTATAGCTGTTGACTAAATGTTAGATATTTATAAGGGTTTCATTCTATTTATTCCAGCTTAAAATAAAAAGATAAATAATAAATACAAAATGTAAATACAAATGTATATTTACTACTTTCTTTTTTTTTTAGCACCAGGTGAGAGGGAAGATAATTTTGTTGTATCAGGTTGTGAAAACTCCAATTGTTCAACTTTAATATCATCTGTAGCTATTGTATCTAAAAGTTCAAGTCCTTGTAATTGTTCCTGCTCCAAGCTATGCAACATTTGAAAACCAGGTTCAAGGGAAGGAGTGAAGGCACCATCAAGAGCTGCAGGAAAATGTAATTCTGGAACTTCTTCAAGCTTTAATTGTGGAGTAATGTCTCCTATAGCTAGAGCTTCACACTGACTTCTCAAATCTTCACATTTTTTCTTTATTTTAAAGTGGTATCTTACAACACGATTTTCATAAAAGTTATATAAGTTACCAACATTAAGATCAGCAAAAACTTTGGAAATAACATCAGGGAAACCTGACTTTATACCACTAGCTTCTCTATCAACTACAGTCCTCATCAGGTTACACATATTTGCTAAATAAATGTCTAGGGCATCTGAAACTGCATTAAGTGCTGTATTTGTACAAGTTGCAATGCCTACATGGCCTAAAGCAATCGCAGCACATTGACGTAGGGCACGTTTGTGACTTTCGGGCGTAAAAGGTAATACAACTGGGCCTATGCCAAGGGAAAAATCACAATACTGCTTCTGGAGGAAGTTAATAGGTGGCGTAGTTTCATGTTCAATTTTCAATTGTGGTTCTGGTGGGGCAGTTGGTAAACTCATTACATCTAATCGCGCTCCTTCGAATACTGCATTTTCAGTTTGTTCTAAAATCGCTGTCAACTGTCTTGAGTATGCATGCAATTGAATTGTATGAGTAATTAAATTTGGCTTTGGGAGTTCTATAGGTGATGATTTCACAGTAATAGGTATCTCAGGTATATTTTGCATACCTAATTCTATAATAGGGTTAAAGTTTACAGTCTGATGTATTGTATCATCGCCTTCTTCATCTTCGAACTCTCCCCAAAGTTTTTTTGAGGTCATTTTAGTGTTTAGTTGTCTTTAAACAAAAATCATAATATTCAACATACAAAAAGATCAATTAACTTTCGTAAAACTACTTTAAAGTATATTGTGTGGTATTTATTTGTGTCATGTTTTTTTTTCTATTTTCAATTCCTATCTATCAATGTCATTGTCAGTACAGCACATGCTGTACATAGATAATACAATACGATATAACTCAGATTAAGTTCTCTCAGTGTAGTTACCTTACTTTTAGAAAAGGGGCTAAAATCAGGTTGTAAAAAATGGGTTAGAAAAGACAAAAAACCTTTAAATGCAAAATTATCATAAGTACTACCATTAAGTTAATATGACTAAAATTCAAAAGCATCATCAGTGGAACTAGTGTCATCGATACTTATAACTGCAGCTATGCAATTATACCGTTGAGCTTGATCGTCGATATTAGTTTCTTATTTTGTACAATTATTTAGTTTTGTTTCCATTATTTTTTAGAGTTCCGGATGAAGGCCTATTACTAAGGCTTCACCGTCTATTCTATAAAATAATAAATTAGTAAGTCATAAAAACAATAATACATAGAAGCGTCAATCTTGGTGGGAGACTTCAGTATACAAGGTAAATCAAAAATGCTAAAGCTAAAAAACAAGATAGTTCAAAAATGGTTCACTTTTGCAGTATGCATATGGGGGTTAAAATTATCGCAAATAGTTACCCCTATCACTTCCTAATGAGAATACGTCGAATTACCAATAATCCTGTATAATGTTATTAAATGTATTCAACTAACCAATTCACATTTCTTTCTATACTTTCCTATACTTTCAAGCGTCTGATTCATAAAACAGTTAATACACAGTTATAGTGTTTAACTCTTTCAGTAGCGCAAACTTGTTTGCTAAACAAGGTTAAACCAAAATAATGTGACAAAAAGACCCATCCGCAAATCAGTCTTGCTCATTCCTATACATCTGACTTAACGCTTTCTCACTTTAGACGATTATTATTGTTTTAAGAGCCTTACTTTCCTCTGAGTATGAGTATGTCTAGCATATCTGTCTACTGAGAATAGATACCAGTTAATTAGAGAAAAACATGGTAAGACTTCTGAAAAAACCTCAAAATAAAAGTTTCGATATTTTAACCATAGTTAACTTCTTTGTGTATAGTAAAATTAGTCAAAGTCAACATTTTTATTGCATGATAGGTGTATTACAAAAGTTGTTCCTTTATGTTATTTCAATCCTTTTCGGGTATAACTTCTACAATATGAAAATATTAGAATTACATCTAGGTATAAACGTTTTCTACATTGATTGATTGTGGAGGATCTTTGTTTATAAACAGTGGTTTGCAAATATGGAAATTAAGATGGCGCTGCCCTAACTATAGGGTAAAATTTAACTAACTACGTCAAAAATTTACTATTTACTTTACGGTGTTCTCATTAACTTCTCTATTAATATAATTAATGAGTAAAATTTTGTGCTGTTCCTCTCTTGGCTTACTTTACTTCATCAACTACCGTTAATTTTAGGTCATACTCTCTAGCTATCCAGTGCCATTCTGATCATTTATTGAGCCGATTCAAGCAGCAGTTGCAGGTACTTTAGTAATAATTCAGAGTTAGAAATGCAACAGTGGCAAACTTAGATGCTCTAAGGTAGAAAGTAGGCCGTATAATTCGAATATTTCCGTATCAGCCTTTTATAAGTATCGGGCAGTGACGGATGTACCAGCAGGCTGAGTTGGCCGGAGCCTGGGGCGGTAAATTTTAGGGCGGCAGCAATTTTGGCTCAAAAAGTTTTTTTACATTACACAAATTAAAAAAAACACGGAGAAAAGAAGTCTTTTTTGACAAAATTACAATATTTTAGCACATAAATAGTACATCACTAAGCTTTTCTAAGCTCAGAAATATACCCAAAGACTATTTCTTAAGTAAATTTTACTAAATCCTGAGTTGTAAGAATAATATAGGAACTGACGATCGATCGGTCGATCTATATATATTTTATTAACTAGGGAATTCAATTGCAGTAGGGGCGGCAACAATTGAATAGCCTACTGGCGGCAAATGTGTAAATCTACCCCTGGTATCGGGTGCACAAAAGCTGTCTTTCAAGAATTCCGGACCATGCCTAAAGAGAACCGGAAAAGACGCGTGATAACCGGCGACAACTGTGGGACACACGTCGTCAGCAAAATTATCTAGGGAGAGGAGTGCAAGAGGAGTGGAAATTGGACATCCGGCATTGAACTCTTTCACCACAGGATGGTTGGCGGTCCCCGGTCATCAAGAGTCAAGATGGATGTAAAAAGGGAGAGCATAAAAGGTCGGGTTTCTCTTTTGCAGTGTGGGGTAAGCGAATCGACGTCTTCATACATAAATGGGAGCGATTCCTGACGGAAATTCCTCTGGACAGTCTTAGCGAGAGACCAGAATGCGAGAGTTCCCGAAGGGAGGGGTACTACTCTCTCGCTAATTCTGCCAATGTGCTCTGATTTTGCCTTATAACTTTTCTGAAGAACCTGAAGGCCTGTAGGAAAATATAGTCGTTTTTAAGAGCGTTGGTTTTTGCATCCCTGGGATGCGCCAATGCGTCGGCCTAGGTCTGGTAATACCTTGAGCTTTCGGCGTGACTATTTGATATTATTATTTATATTTATATACATATTAGTTATTTTGCAGAAGCGATCAAACCAAGGCTGTCGTTTTCCTCCAACGGGTACTGCAGAGAATGTAATGAAAAGTTCCATTTCCTGAACGTCAGTGACAAAACCGTTGCGTCAGTGTTGGAATTATCCGGCAAGAAGCAAACTGCCCCACGGAAAGGAAGCAAAGAAAGGATCAGACTGTAGTCCGACAAGCTAAGAGGGGCACCCATAGACACCTGATAGCTCTCCGGATGAGAGATCGGCAAAAAGATCAACAGGGATGAAGTATATCCTGGAATCTGCGTCGGCGAAGTTACCAGCTCTGTCAGAATATACGCCAAGGCAAAGTCGTATACAGATCTCTCCGCAAGATCGGTTATTGGGGAACCGAGTCATTTGGCGTGGGCATTGCAATCACGATCTCAGCGGATATATCTGTTGTAGTACGGAATCTGAAGCCATTTGGACGTCGTCGACAAGTTGGTCAGTTAGTTGTCGCTGTCTATGTTAGGGTGTAGCCGAGGCGTCGAGAACAGATATCCTCTTTATTGAATACTAAAAACCCTTAATTACAGCTAAGATAAGCATCGAACTTGTCTATAATTAAAAAAAAATATTAGAGTAATAGTTATTTGCCAATTCTGCAAGGTATTCGAATAGTCGGAAAATTCATAAAATACGTTGTACGTGGTAGAGCCAAGGGGCGGCTTTTGCTGCTTTTCGAATGGGCTGGCTCTACCAGGTTGGTACCACAGTCTCGCAGAATACCGGCGTGAAGTAGAGGCATCTTGTGCTTCTGCGTTTCGTTCGGTGAGTGAGGTAACCGGATGCCCACTCCCCCTCCCCATCTCTCTTCATCCTACCTCCCATATACTAAATACCCTAAAAGGCCGGCAATGCACTTGCATCACCTGTGGTGTTGCAAATGTACATGGGCGTCGGTAATCACTTATCACCAGGTGAACGCGTTACCCATAAAAAAAATACGATCAACAAATAAATCGATATCGTGTTGATAGATCGGGCATATGATTAGAACGTCTGGAAAAGGATAGGCACACAGGAAGACAAAATACCTGAACCTGGCTCGAGGTCACCGATGGGTGGGATGGTGGTATAGTTGTTTCTGTGAACGGATTAATCCCAGCCAACCTCTCAGAATATATGCACAGTGTTGCGGGAAGTCAATGGATACCGCTGGTTTAGCACCGTGCTATGCTCTTAGCACCCGCTCACCGGAAGGGCGACCACTCCCAGGTGCTCCTGCAGACGTCGGCGTTCGACCAAGAGGAGAGTTGGAAATTAGCGAAAGCCCCGGCCCGCAAGCAGGGACTTGCCTTAGCTGCCGTTGACAGTCACGTACAATTTTCCAAATCCCGCAAATTCGGTACCAAAGACCATGCGTGTCTCCCCGCGCAGTGTCTCCCCACGATGAAGCCCGCGATGAATATTTCATTCCGACATCCACGTTCACCGTTAGAATTGCAGGCAAGAACTCGCCTTTTGAGAGCACGATTAAAACACACCAGGAAGTCATGGTTGGGCCATTAAAGGTCCAGCTTCCTTAGTCGTCTACCCCTAAACTGTTGGCTCCAGAACACTGCACTGCGAGACCATTGTACTGCGCTGACTGAACCCAGCGTAGTACCTCCTTGTTTATTGTCCTAAATAATAGCAGTTGTTCGATATGCTATTTTTTTCATAATAACCTTAAGGCTGTGTACTGTGTAAAAAGTTTAATAAGTTTTTCACTTTACATTACTATTCGTTTATCTTATATCACAAGGTTTTTAAACTTTATAATTTGTGCTATGTGATATTGTGCATTTCTAAATTTATTAATACGATTTATATAGTAAGAAGCATAAATATTTTGTTTGTCTCTATGTACATTCATGTAATGGCAGAAAAAAACAAAATGGAATGAATGTTCCGCAAGTTACCGAGGCGTAAAAAAATAACTGAGACTGAAATTTTCACGAGTACCTATTTAAATTTCTTCCGAGTCACAAACTAAAATAAAATATATAATGCATTGTAACCTAAGTACCAACTAATCTACGCAAGTTACTAGTATTTTAATTGAAACGCACAATGCATTTAGATGGTATCTAAGTAATGTTAACCTCTATTTTTTTAATAAAAATTAAGTACTTTTTAAATTTCGATTTAAAAATAATTAATTTTTAAATCTAAATGCCTTTCGTATACACTGGAAACGGTGCTTTCTGGTTGTGTCATCTAATGATGCCATAAAACTTAATAACTAGTCGTGGAGTTTTGGACAATCATTAAACTTAGGTCCATACTTTAACTTAATTCCTGGAATAAATTCAATAACTGGAAATATTTATAGTATTTAAGTACGTCACAGTTTTACATCTGTTTACCATCAGTAGCTTTCATTTGCGAACGATAAATTATTGTGTAGTAAGTGTTTACCTACAACTGGGGTGAGAACTCATTTTCACTTTCTCGTATCAAATGAAACCTAATGCGGTCAGAGGAAGTTTAAACGTAGCTTGAGGTGTAACGGACAGTCACAATAAATCAAAAACAAAATACAATACATTCTCGCCGAAATATTGTATTCGTAAAATAATCTTTGTTCCGGAAATTTTAATTATCAAAAATAGCGTTTTTTGGTAATTAGATCCGACAGTCAATAGGTGTTAATAACTATGTCGGATGTCGCAATTGTTGCAACCGGCCAACACCGGGAGCGGTTAAGGTCGCGGTAATAATTTGCGTTAATTATTTTTAATCTGTGGACCGAGCGATCCTGTTGCGGAATTCGTTATTGACGCGAGGCTGTTGTATAATATCAGTTGTATTATTCATAAAGTTGTGTTGAAAAAACCTTAAACATTAATTGGTGAAAAATTTGCACTGAACGAGACGAAGTTATTTTAACATGCAACGTACTCAACATATACCATTTAACAATCAAATATTGAAGGCAGAAGACATACGTTATTTTGATTGCAAGTAGAACTACTGTTGTTAGTAGGAGTTACCACTGTGTTGTTATACAGGTTGCATGCGATCTCATTGATATTTAGTGAAAAAATTATTAGTACTAGTGGTTACAATTCTTCAGAAATAGTTAAATAGCCTAATAATGCTGAAACACAACACAAGCACTTTTTGACATGCCGTGATTTAAGGCGACCATGCAGGATTTCATTGTCGGCTTGTTCAAACGCGGGTGAGTGGCAGCAGAGCACAGCAGACGCGGTGCGGACGGCTGATAAGTTCTTTGACCAAGGAGTCATTGGCATTAAACAAAATATCAAAAACTTCAAAATAAATCCTGTGACTAAACAACTGTTACGTAATTAATATTTGTTGTATGAAATAGTTTGTAGAATATGGGGATTAATTCTACAAACGGCTCGGAGGCGTAGTGGCTAAGCATTTAGCTGCGACGCTTTGGATCGCGAGTTCGATTCCCGTACGGGACTAGTATTTGTACGGACTACAAATAATAGTTCCCGGTCTGGGTGTTTGTCCATATGCAATTTATGTATGTAATCTGCGGAAGGTAACGTTTTCACAAAAAAAAGAAAGAAAATTACAGTCGTTCATTCTGTATATGTTTGCCATGTTGTGGCTGTGTTCCATTGGGTGACGTAAAAGGCGAATTAGGGAAAAGCCTTAAAATGTCATGGCAAAATCTAGGAGCAAACCGATCTAGTCTATCTCTCGGAAAAGTGAAAACTAGATTTCGGAAGTCCGTTTGGCCACATAGTACAGATCCGCAGTCTTAAAAAAATACTTCATAAAAACATAATTATAAATATCACCTTAACCACTGTGGACACAAATAAATCGTTTTATTTTTTATAATCTTTATAATGTTTTGACATAATACTCCGGTCAAATATGAGGCTTCAATATAATTAGAATCCAAAAGTAAAAAACTTGTTCTATAGAAATAAACCAGAATCTTTTGGTTTTAGAGGTTTCTTATAATTGTAGCGCGGCTACGAAAGCTACGCCGTCGTAGACTTAAGCAGGTAGCACATCGGTACTAAGGAGAATAAGTAGCGCTACAGAAGAACTAGCTTAATATAATAAATTCTCATAAGATAGATTGCTTAAAATTTAAATCAACAATCTTTTAACGTTTCCGAGGAATTCTTAAGCAAAGAGAAAAATTTGTGTTATATTTCTTTTTTATTTTGCGCACTCACAGAATTTGATTATTCAATATTTGTTTAATTTTCAGCCCTTTATGCTTTCTTTGTGATTAATAACATGTCATAAGTCTACTGTTAAATATAGAACATTTTCATAGATTGGTATAAAACAAAGTCGCAATCCGCGTTTGTATACGCTTATAACTTCAGAATTTCTAAGTGGATTTAAATGCGGTCTTTACCATTATTTAGAACATTTTACGAGGAAGGTTTATATGTATAACACATTCACATTTAGTCTATATATTACAGATGGATCCGTGTGAAGCCGTTATAGTTCGGTATTTTAAAATCTTTATAAAATAATACAAATTATCAAGTATAGTGTATATTATTTTGAATATTAGTTTGCATTTTCTTATGTAGAAATGAAGCGGCAGACAAAAGAAAAAAGTTGAACAAAGTATGTCAAATTGAAGTAGATTAATATCAATTAGAAATTTTTTAACTAAAAATGTTGTGACACAAAAGTGAAAACAAAGACTTGTCATTATTCTCAACGTAATGAGCAATATGTAATAAGCGACGCTTGGGAACCGATCACTCCCTAAGCGTCGCAACTAGGCTACTACGACGTAGGGCGTATGAGTCGAGAGCTCGAGAGGTTCATTCAGGACATGAAACGCCGCCGGAAGCCTCGCGGATCAATCGTCACGTCCCTCCCCACTCCCCGCAGCCCTTCGTAGACCCCCCACAGGATCCTAGGAAGTCCAGACAGAGTGGCTCATCAGTCAGCTCCCGGCGGTCGTGGGAGACGCACGTGCCGTTACTGCAGCGACTCGAATTCACGAACTCTGTGATGCTGTTGTGTTTATCGCCAGAAAACGATTGAGTGCTAATAAGTCCTATTTTACAAAGCTCGGTGAGTGTATTAACAACTAAATGTATGTAAATACTTACACCTCTTATATATAAATATTCCTTATTTTTGTATATGCCACCTGTTGATCCGAGAAAACATTTGTACAACATCAAAACATGTTTTACGAAATGTGTTGGTTATGTGCTGTTTATTGAAGCAGTTATTACCTTATGACGGATTATTATTACGTGTTTGAAGGGTTTTTATATGATCGTGATTGCAAGTGACATAAAGTTAATCTGATTTGGAAGAAAGACTAGTACGGCGCTGCCCTTTGTTTCCCTTTTGATGATTAGAAAATAATACGTTACGTTGCGTCATTGGTTTTTCTACGAATATTAAATATGTACTTATTACGATTAATTCTAAACGTAGGTTAATTTTCATTCAATAGGTAATCAGGTGACTCGAGTTTTACCCTGTATGTGGAGGGCTGGTGGCAATTAATTTTTGGAAACTTATGTACGATTATTATCCTGGAAAATGTGACTGCGACGGGCTCGTCGTCTGTCACTTTATACCAAATAAGCTTTGGTGAAAGGTAGGCGTATAACCTATGAACACCCCAGCATTGAGCCAATACGGTCGTGAGAGTATATTTATATTTTTATATTATTTTTATCTTAATAATATATGTACATACACAATAAATGATGTAGGTACGTAAGTTTATACGTCGTTGTTCATATTTTCTGATATAGAAGTTATTAGATTTGTTTATGGTATTTTAAATCTCACTTTTACATAAGTGATAAATATGTGTTTATTTATATATATCTTGTAATATACAAGAATATTTCAAATGCTAATAAGGCATTTTTCGTAATTTTTTTTTACATTGGAGCTTTCTTGCACTTTAGTAACTAAGAAGATGTAAACATAAAGTATTACAGTCCTTTGTAATTATTATTTATTGTCTTATTTCTAAGTCTTTCCGATGAGTTAACACTAACCTTTTGATTCAATAGTTTGGGAGGTTAATATTTTGAGAACAAAGAATACACCCTTTTACATAAAGTACTCATAATTTGATTTTAGAATGTTGGCGTATCCATATAACACTTTCGTCAACCTCGCCTTGACAGCGGGCGGAAACACTTGTTGGCACAAATTGCATTAGCAATGCTTTGTTGCGATCATTGCTAATAAACTTCTTTGCGTGTTCGGTAAAAGCTCTTATTTCCGCTGCATAATCTTATATTATGAAACATTTCGAACATAACATAAAGATATTAAATAAATTAATAATAACCATGTATAGGACGCCGACGTGAGTCATTCAGTTCCAAATGGAATCTTTATTGTGATAAAATAAATGTGCAATTAAATAATAAAAATATCTTAATAAATTGTAATTATACATAAATTAAAGAGAATATAATATGTAATATGTCATTGGGTACACACACTAATTTGGAGATCAATATTGTAGATACTATATTTATATATATATATACATATACAAATAATATTTACGTTTAACTTTCTGTCGTAATTAAATAAATCAACTTCTTAAACTCACTTCTTTCAGAGCAACACAAGTTGAGTCTGTACCGCAGACTCAAAAACAGTATAGTAGTATAATATAATATCGTACGCGGGTAAAAGTACCGTGGAGACTCAAGGGTCTATTCGCTTTAGTACGCGAGTGACATGAGTTCGAATCCTGGTCCCGGAACTACGAGTATAGTAATTGAAATTTAAAGTGCCGAATTCACCACATGCGTGGCGGCAAAGGTAAAATCATCGCGAGTAACCTCGCATGTCTGAGAAATATAGAAAAAATATATTCGGGGGAGGATTGGAGTCCGCCGACCTACGTTGACCCTTCAAGTGAGGTCTTCGCGCAAAAAAATATATTTGCAGGATGCTGCATGAAGCAAATTATGTGCTAAAGTCAGTCAACTAAACATAGAAGTGTCGTGAAGTATGTTTATCGAAATGTAATGACTGTTGATCACTGTTGTTACTCAACAATTGTGTTTGTCTAAAAAACGCGTTGAAGTCTAACAGCTGAAATGATGAAACAGAATCTGTTTATCTAAAGCATCAGGGTACCAAGTTTTTTGATTGTATTATAGTGACAAATGCCTTTACAGTACCCTGCAGCCAATGGGCTCCTGCAAACTACTTTAATTGAAGAAGGTTAGAGATGTCTCCTCTGAGGACTGAGATGCGAATGCCACAGATCCTGTAGTTATACTGGCTCCGCGTATCTTTTAACAAAAACACAACAGTGGTTACACTAATGATTGGTCACAGTAATGGGTAACACAGTGGCTCATTTTCTGTCTAGGAGTCGTCTGGTACCTACCCAGACGACTCTACCACCTGTTACCACCATGTGGTGTTATCTTAAACATACATAAATTAATATTTTCACGCATATAGGTGAGTATTATTTACTGTCAGGGGTAGGCCGAGATTATGGATTTCCAATAGGCACAATTAAGCAGGCTTCTCGGCAACTCACTTTTCGCCTCCTCAGGAGATAATACGTGATCGTGTAAACGCGACCGTACCTCTTTGCTGGGTATGCTCCCGGTGATTTTCATTGCCAGGACATTTTTAAGGCCCGTCTTTTAGACACTTTGCCGTCTTTTAGACACACCTACAGAAAGAGTGGTGGTGGTAGATTCTTACGCCACTACGAGCGTACATACATTAGCCTGTTTTGGTCCACTACTGAACATATTGCTCTCCAAGAAAGCGCCAGACAAATTTACCATGCTCACCACGCGGCAAGCGGATTGGTGACCGCAGTGTCGGTACTGACGGACTAGTGATGCTGCTTCTCATCACTAGTCTGTGGTATTTGTGTTCGGCAAATTGGGATATTCCGCCATCGTTCGGTCGTCACTGTCACATTTTTTTGCTAACAGAATCACCTGCAGATGAGTTTGTCATTTGGAGAAAGAGATTGTATGTTTCCCCTTACACCCCCATCACGTTAAATCACCAGTAAAAGTATCATCCTACAAATGTACCAATATTGAGTAAAGGTTGAGCAGCTGAGCAGAATACACCATACGGCTCCTTTCTTTTTTTTTTGTTTGGCGGTGCAGGCATCACACATCAAATTCACTTGAAATTGCAATTAATAATTTTAGTAGCGCCGTTATAGTTATTCAAACCCAGGTCACTCGCATTCTATGAAATTAAAGGCCCTGATGTATGAGCTACCACGGCCCTTATCTTCTTATCACCCGTAGTTATTTAAATTAGGATAAGAATTAAAACAAGATGTTTTATATTGACAAATTACTTGATGGTAGGGTGTTTAATAGATGATAACTGTGTTTCAAATATTTATAATAACATACGTACGTACGTGCGTTTTGACTGGGATGCTAAGGTATTTTATGGACGAATTTAGTTTTGCAATTTTCGCTATTAGAGGATTAGAGATATGACAGATGATTAATATCAATAGTTAAATTAGTCTACTTTGCTTACTTTCACAGAAGCATGTCCTGCTCTGGGCCTCGGGACCTTTTAAAAGAGACTAATGTTTAAACACACGTCGTTGTTAATTTTTTAAAACGTTGTGTTCGGAAAAATTTAAATTTATGTTGTAAAAAACGGATCCTCTTCTGTAGAACCGGGTCGAAGTGATACGGTGTTGGTTCCTATATTTAGATATATAGCATTTAATATTAAAATAAAATCAACAATCTGACATAATATTTTAACAAATTGGTAAGAACAATTTGTTAAAAAGGTTACCTATTAAAATAAATCAATATATTGAAGACAATGATGTGTAGAAATAACTTTTACTCTGCACATGCATGTCCCCTGTCTTCTGATATATTATTAATACACATTTGACATTGTAATGATATTATTAATACTATTATTTTTGAAATCATATTGTAACATAGTGTTAAAAAAACCATTAGTGTTTCAAGTCGGTGCTTTTTTGCGAAACAGGGTAGATTTTTACTTTCCAAAGAGCTTCAGACAAGCCTAAATTAAACTTACTTTAACTTTGTTGGAAGGCTTTATCGTCTATAATTGATTTTCTAATTCTCGTCACTAAAACATAAAGTTGAAAACATAAAACGACAAATACAATTCTACAAAGTCCTAATAGAGATTGTTGAGCGAAAAAAGGGCAGTAATAATGTGCTTACGTCAGACTGTTGTTAGTGAGAGTTCTTGTCCTCTCTTCACGCACTTCACCCCGATTTCGACCATTTTATTGAGCTCTTTGTGCTTTAACAAAGATTCAGATATACATTTCGAGAAATTCCAAGAACACGTAGAAAAATAATGTATATAAAATAGAAGTACCTTTTTGTCCGTTGGTCTATACGAACGGATATTTCACGCGAACTATTAAAACTATTTATTTGAATTTTACACAGGTAGATAATTACTCTGGGAACAAACTATGTTTCACTGGTTTGTCACATTTTCCGGTAATATTAAACAAGTTTCATACGTATAATAAGTTTAAAATAATAATAATAAAATAATAATGTCGACTAACGGACACAGATTCTAACCGGGCGGAGTTTTAAATTATTTTTCAATCACACCCAAAAACCCAAGAGAACACTTAAAAATATGAGTAAGTAAAATGAAGCCGTTCACTAAGAGCAAACATTGTATCACTGCCTTCAATTGAGTCTCCATGTATTGAGACGAACTAGTTCATTGTGCTAATCTGTGAAGTGACGAGCGATGGAGTTATTAGCGGTAATCCCCGTGGATCGGATGTAGGTCGACGATATGCAAGCTTCTTGTTCACGAATCAACGGGTGCGAATCGGAACAAGTGGGGATTAGTTCCGAAGTATCTTTTTAGGGTACAGCAAGATAATTATAGGAAATAAAATAATAGGTGAGGTATAAAGAGCGAAGCCCTATCTGCAAATATAATTTTCCAGTGACCACCAGTGGGACCATCCATTCGCCGTAGCTTCAGAACTAAAATGTTTGATTGCAATTTTCATTGTTAATTTATCTTATATCTCACTTTCATTATCCTGTACTCAGTGTTGAAGGAATAGTTTGTGAGGAAGTCAGTATGTTTGAGGAGTAAAAGATATTTAGTCGAAATGTCAAGTCCTCCAACCTGCTCTCAACGGACTGCCGAACTCTTCCCGGCACAAGCTTCGTATATTGTTGAAACATTTTATAAATTTTTTTAGTCCTCTGGACTTACAGGATAGGCTAATAAAAATAATAAAGAATATTTGAAGAAGAACTTCACTATTCGCTATTTAATTTAATTTCTATGAATCATTGTACATGGAGGACAATTTTTTTGCCCTTTATGTTCACTGCTGAACATAGTCCTCTCCAGCAAAAGCCATCATGTATTTCTTGAAAGGTTTGCCCATACTCGCCATGCTAGGCAAACTGGTTTGATATAAATTATAGTACATATAAGTTGTAATTCTTTAAAGTTAAAACTTCGTAAAATTTTTTTTTCCAAAACACACTTCGTGTTTTGGAAAAAAATACAAGAGGATACCCATGGAGTTTCTTTCGCCGGTTTCTTCTGCATTAGAGGAACCTCATTACGAAACGGTGGTAGACTTTAAATAAAAATGACGTTCGACAAGTGAAATGTATGTTTCTTACATTGAATAAATGATATTCTTACGATTTTTTGAAACAGTTGTTAATTAAATATTGTTTTAAATCTATTTTTTTTAGATTATTCTCATTTCCTTATATATGTTGAAGTGGTGGAAGTTTTTTGATTTTTTTATTGCCATGTAGTATGGGCTACAATTTTACGTTTTTATTTTAGATGGATTACCATATATAGGATATAATATAGTACTATACTATAGTAATAATTTTATTTAATAATAAACATTAATAGGCTGTAACGAAAATATATCCAATATTGGGTTAATCGTTTCACCTACTTTTATTAGAGCTTATTTGAAACAACGCCTTTTTAGTGTTCATAATTATATCCGATCTAATAGTGATCATTCTCTCCATATATAGGGAGAATCCAAATCAAAAGAGAATTAAAAATTGTGTTGAGTTTAAATTCTATTTAAATTTACCTGTTATCATAACGTAGTAGTGCTTTGTTTTTAATATAGAAACAAGATTCTATATATAGATTAAAATAGATTAACGTTTATAATGTAGCATTAGGGGAATATCTTATATTTTCCTTCAAAACTCAACTTCACATGCTCGCCCTCTGCTGACTAACAGATGAGGCTCTTGCGAGTAACTGATGGTGGAAACTGCATCCCGTTATGCCGAACCCAAATACCGTCAGTAAAAAGACTATCAGTAATATTGATCTAACAGTTCGTCGCGTTATTAGCGAGTCTCATTTAGAAGTAGAAAAAAAAGGTAATCTGTTTTATGAATACATTACCTAATTTGATTTGTGGACGGTTCCTTTGCTGTTAAGTTTGATATTAAATTTTAATATTATGGTAACAAACGTTCCATACCGCGTTGCTCGATGTACATTTGTCAGGTATCGCGAGTAGTTGCCAGTGGTTAAAGCGTATTGCGGTGCGTGTGAGCGGAGGGGAGTGCGCGGATCTATCGCGATACCACTAACTAAAGATTTCCGCGGGGACATCCGCGCTCGATCCCCCGCTACTGCTCCCACGTGCCACACCGCCGGATTGTTTCACTCCCATACTTGCGAAATTCTCTACAGTAAAATTGTTGAGCAAATGTTGGCCAAACATGGGACTATTTATAAGGAAGTGTAGACTTATCCTATTAAATATACCTAATAGGCTACCACGGCTCTCGTCCGTCTCACGGATTTTTTTTAAACTTACAACTGTTATAACAGGAACTGCCTAAAGCGACTGCCTAAAACGAAAGAACTGACACTGTTCTTTTATACTTAACAACACATAATTCTTAACAACTATAACACATTACTGTCCTACCCTAGTGAATTCACAGACAGAACAATTTATTTAGCCAATGCTTAGAGAGATTGTGACGGTGAAGCGGAAATGATACGTTCTGTACTTATAGTACAGTAGAGTCCAACCGGCAGTGGACTTTTTAAAGGTCGGTGACGATTGTGATGAAGTGGTGAAATATCTGATATTATTCGAAACAAAGACTACGGAGTACCCTTGTGATGGTTTAAATTCATTGATATTTTATCAAATATTAATTATGGGCGAACTAATTAAATGTGAAAATTTAGAATGCTCCAGCCGTTCGCTTCGCCGTTCATGCTTTAGATCGTATTTGATATTATTAATTAGACGGACTCGGACCAGGGCTTTTGAAAAATAACAAATGGATTTTATATAATTTGACATTACAGTACAATTTACTGTTTTTTCCTGGGGGTGTCGTAAGAGTTGACTAAGGGAACAGCCTTGAACAACGCAACGGGTACCGATAGATGATCAACTCAAAAAAAATACCAGAACGAAATTAAGCAGCTCGAAAAGTGTTTGGTACTGTGATCGCCAATCTGCTTGCCGAGTGTGGCGATTGTCTATTACAGGTCGTTGAGATTGATGTAAATTATTGAGATATAAGTATGCCTAGTACGCCCGCCCATAATAGATTCCTCGTTCACGTAATTTCTCAAATATTTCTTCTCTTTATGTTTCAAATGCCCAGTTATTTTACCAGCCCGTCATACCTAAAGACTGTACTGATTTACATACTATTGCACACACTATACAGCCACTGTTATAGATTCAATTGGTATAAACAAAACAATAATTATTACAGTGGTGTAGTGACAACGAAAGTTGTTAAATCACCCACTTAAAATTGAGTGCTGGATTTACCACGTGCACGCCCCCCCGTGAAACGTCAAAAAAGTGGTGAGAAAATCTGCAAGTATAAGAAATATAAAAAAAAAAGGCGGTAATTTCTGTAGTCAACGCGCACTGAAGCAGCGCGACAGGCCATGGCCGGCTCCAGAATCTTCTCAAATATAAAGAGAAGGCGTTTGCGCACCAGTGCCATATTAACAGATCTTTATGTAACAGGATTGTTAGTGGGAAATATACCATTCTTATTTATAAATACTTATTCAATCTTTGTGTGATAAACCTGTTGGTTGACCAACGATCCGATTCCGTGTGCCTTTCGGAAACGAAGACTTGCTCCGCTTCTATTTTGTACCCGACTTGTTGTAAGAGGTGACTAATTGTATTCTTAACATCAAGTGATAGTCCGATATATAATTGACGATCTACGCTATATCCGTTAACAGATAATTACCCTGTCAACTTAAAGTTCGAAGTATTAGCCTAACTTACACTTATGCCTAACTCTCGAGGGTGAAAACATGTAGTTTTAGTTTGTGTGATTGTTACATAATAATCCGTCTTCTTCTATTTTTTTTGAAGGATTTGCTCCTGACGGCGGCGAGTGTCGTTAACCATCACGTCACATTCCCCCAGATAGGAAAAAGTGGGTAGCGGAACCCGTTGGCTATTGACTACGCTGAGTCATGCCAAATGGATATCTATAATCTCTACCTCTGCCATAGACGACTGGATTGACTATTTATTTTATGTAAATATAACTCATCTTAAGATCACTGCAGAGATGTCTCTTTAACAGCCACAATGTAGTCTTAAGTCATAAATTGTACAGTGTATATGTCGAAAAAAAACAATAATCATTACATATTGCCCCCGATAAGTTACAGCCCATTACTTTAGGCCTAAAACTTTGATGAAGCACTAACCTATTAAATAGCAAAGCCCTATTCATTCCTGTCATTAGAATCATTATTTATTTTGAAGAAGAAGTGTACTATCACTTAAAACAACTCCTATAGAAGTAGAAGCCATATCTTTCTTCGCATTAAGGTTAGGTTGCCCCATACAGATAAAGCTGGTATATTCCCTGTTACAAGTTTGTTATAGTTTTGTCTGTTCATTGATCAGTCTTTAGTATCAAAAGTTTTTGTACTTTCATAACGCTTAGGTGTATATACACGTTTTGTCTTTGTTTTGGCATTTAGCAGATGGTAATGTCAACATGTCACGCATCTCGCACGTGGACCGGGAAGTATCGACTACAATAGTACTGCGCCAGTGCCAAGCGTCCAAATACCTTTCGATATTATTGAGAGAGCATGTCTCGCTTGTAGAATACTATGTAATGCTTGATGTGATGTTTAATTCTGAATGCTATGGTGAAGAAACGATTTTTCGGGATTTCACGTGACGGTCTTGCATAGAAATACGGAAATGTATTTCTTACCCTGTCACAAATCATAGGTTCGAATCCTACTTAAATTGGCAATGGTGTGAGAACCCGTCACCGACATCTTTCTCTCCACTGGGTGTGGCAAGAGACGGGTAAAGAAATAGCCTAAAAAATATCACGGCTGTCTCCGGGAGCAAGCGACATAGCTTGCCACTCGTTACTGAAGAATCTTCTGGAGAAGCGAAAAATGGATAGCGGAGGAGCATTTGGCTCCTAAGAGAATAGGATAGAATAGTTCTACTCGGATTGGTGTGACAAATGAACCTGCAGTCCAACTGATGATGAGAGGCTACTGAAATCCATGGGCACCTCCAAAAAACTTTATTAAATTGAGGGTACAGATGGGTTGTAGCCCCCGAGAACTAAAACGAATACCTCACAGCTCGTTCTGTCTCTGGAGGTAATGCGTAAGGTGATCCAAGGCGCTTTCCACTGTATTATTTATATTGTACGTTTCATTATTCGTTCATGTTAATTGGGACTTTAAATGTTGATATCCTTATTACTTTTATTTTTAATTATTGTCATCGTTTAACGTTAGCTTTTTTCAGGCGATTTAAATTAACTACGTGAAACGTTCCTTTAAACAGTTCACTGCTGGACATAGGCCTCGCCCATAACGAGGATTTGCCTTAATCACCACACTTAGCAAACGGATTGGCGATCGGTGCCAGCTACGATCGGTTTGTGTATTTTTTCTATCAGATGACATGAGATTTTCAACGCGTTTCCCTTTGACGCCGACGACTTTCCAAACGAGAAGAAAGGGGGTGACAGATTCTTTCGCTTCGCGGCTGTTTAAACTAATGTTCAGAAAATGCTGTCATATTAATAAAAGAACTGGACTCCCTCTTTCTATCGAAATATATCCTTATAGGCTAGCAATGCACCTGCAGCTCCTCTGGTGTTGTAGATGTATGTGGGCGACGGTAAACACTTACCATCAGGTTCGCCGTTTGCTTGTTCGCCCCCATTACCCTAAACAAAAAAAAGATATGTGTTATTTGCATGAACATACTTATTAATTAACGAATAAATAAGAGTTGTATACAATTTATTTTAAGTAATTTGAAACTAATTATGTATTTTTTTTTCACACTAGATAATACGGAGTACGTGCTATCAAAATGCCACTCCAAATCCGACGGAGCTGTCCTGTGTTTCTGCGAGAAAATCTTCTCACCCTGCTCACCATCATCGGCGTAGTTTCTGGTACACTACTAGGATGGGGACTAAGGGCCTCGGGCCACGAGTGGTCGCGGCGAGAGGTCATGTACTTCCAGTATCCGGGGGAGTTGTTCCTCAGGATGCTTAAGTGTCTGATTGTTCCTCTGCTGGTGTCGTCTATAGTATCAGCCATCGGGTCCTTGGATCTTAGTCTGTCTGGCAAGTAAGTAGAAAGATAATATCTATGATTAAAACAATTGTGTGCTTCTCACAATGTCTTAAGCATCGATGTGCCTAGAACATCGGTAATTTTTGCTGTAATGTATTATTTGAGGCAAAGATTGCTATCTTAATGTATAATGTAACATTTGCTTTGTTTGTATTAAGTAAATAAAGATTTACTGTTATTATTATTTGCATAACCTTGGCCATGGACCGACATTGACATGTATCCATATCCTATAAAATTCAACGCTTATTTGTCAACTTATCAGTATTTGTAGTATACAGTTCTTCCCCAATTTTATTAGGTTTTCTTTTAAATTTAAGGAAATATTGGATTGGGAATACTTTAACCGAATTCGTAGACTTATACAAGTCCCTCCCAGCTGTAAGATAAATCAAGTGCCAAAGCACATCAATGGATATGATGACTCAAGCCGTTTTCATACAAATCGCATAAGCTACTTATTGAAGTAAAAGTCTATACATATCTTCTATTGTACTCGTAAGCTACTGCATACAATGAGATCTAAAGAACTGACTTGTCTGTACCATATGGACGATGTGACACACACCCACACACACATGTCCATGCAAAAGTCTACACGGCGTATGTTTCTGCCGCGAGAAAAATGATCGCTGTAAAAGATGATTGTATGTTCGTTATATTTTGTAAAAACGCATTTGCAAACGCAACGCATTATTACGGCCGTTCGATTAGTATAGGTGGCGTGAAATTTTTAATTACCATGTCTTTATAATATTCGAAGGGTGTTCATGATTGTTGAATTTCATCAGTATTTACCGAGTCTGAATTGTTGTTCAATACTTACACTCTTCTTATTTTTTAACACCACGTAACTATTAGACAAAGCTATCTCCAATATGGCATAACAGTTATATCTTTTGCTAATTGATTCGTGCAAAATAATATAAAAAATTTATCGATTTTCAGAGTTGGTCTCCGTGCTATTATCTATTATATGACAACAACTGTATGCGCTGTGATGTTGGGCATTGCTCTTGTCACTACCATCAAACCTGGTAAAGACCCTGAGGCATACAGCCAGCCAAATGCCACTAAAGTAGTCACCAAGGATACACTTACGGCTGATACGCTATTGGATTTAATAAGGTAAGATATTTTTAGATACCTTCACAAATAACATTTTCGTGCTTTAAAACTAACCGATATCTGGGTACGTCACAAAACTTAAACTTTAAGTATTAATGAAACTGCCATAAAACAATAACAATATTTATTAATAATTATATATGGTGAAGGAGGTGGTGCTCTTCTTCTCTTCGTTTTTTTCATGCGGAATTGTCCAAAGTAATTTATTCAACGTTTTTTTTAATATTAAACAATTCGTTGTCAATTTGTTTTGTGCATGCCTGACAAGTATTTAAAAGCTTTTTATCAGACTGACTTTGTCTGTATATCTATTTCTTATGTATACCTTTGGCATACTCAGGTGAAATCAAACCAAATTTAACCCCCTAGAAAGAAAGTCATCCATAATGGAGTGGCCATTATGGATGTACCTTACCACGAAAGTGGCGGGTGGGACTTTTAACGCGCCCTCTCTTCTATTCTATTAAATTACTTCTTGGCGAGATCGGATGAGTCCTTCAACGCCGACAACGGTATTTTTAGGTTATTTTTGTAAACTACTGTTCATAAATTTCCATTACGTAAGCTTTAAACAGAGAGAGGGCGACTACGACTCGGGCCACATCCGCTACCACGAGAAACTATTACCTTAAAGAGATGCAATAAATTCGTTTAAAGTCGTGACGTGTCTCAGAGATGCATTTAATTAATTTTGAGCCGTGACCGCTGAACGATTACGACAACGAAGTGGATGAAATATCAGGCAACATCATTTGCATCCGCGATCGTTTTGCGTTAATCGGTCGGCTCACTCATTGCCTTGATGCAGTTAATAGGTGCTAACTCGTGGCTTAATTTTCACCATCCGTCCGTATTGGTGCGAATTGTCATTACTACTCGAATTTCTATATAGTTCATACATGGATCTAGGACATGTTTGAAGTGTATAGGAAGTGTGACGTCCAAACTTTCCCCTCTAAATTTTATTCACTGGATTATTGAGTTCTTTATACTGGGATTATGGACTAATACTGAGATATTTGGCGCACTGACATATTGCTGTGACCGTCGTCGTCTCAGACAAGCAGATTTCCTTGCAGAGGTAGATAACCTCGTACGTACGTGGAGTACGTGGTGGATCCTGTAATTAAAATTGCAATTAACAATTTTCGTGGTATTAATGGTGGTGGTGGCACAGTGATTTTGAACTGTCGAGGTCACTCGAACAATGAAATTAAAACGAGCGAACGATATAGTATTGCCAATTATTTGCTCCGCCCAGCACTTTGCCACTAGATATACGATTGATATTTTCGTGAGTCTACTTTAACACGCTACAGACACGTTCATTGCTTAATGAATCACTCAATCGATTCTGTATGCAATTGCCACATCGGAGCATAGCGGTCACAAGTCAACAATTTAATAAGTGTTATTTACTTCTAGAACATATTTTTCTCTCCGAAAAAGTTTACCATTTAAAGAACCAGCCAAATGCCTCAGCCGCACTGCTGACCCAGTCACTGATTTTTCACTACCAACGTATTGTGAATGTCCGCCTGTCTTTGACACTGCATGACCTTTCGCGAGAATTAATAAATACCTCTGTTTTCGAGCGCCGTTGATACATGTGACACGCAGTTCAAACTTCAGTCAGTAACCGGGATCTGAGGCCATAGACAAACTGTCTATACTATACTTCTCGTATTTACGCGAACACTAGACATTTTAAATGAAAATATTATTTACGGATTTCAAAGCGCTTAATTTTATTTTTCTATATTCCCGACGTTTTGATTGCTTTACAGCAGCCGTGGACACGGGGGGTCCTCGTGTAAAAAGAAAATTAAACGCGATAAAATCCGTAAATAATAGTTTCATTTAAAATGTCTATACTGTTTAATTAAACGTCACTCCCATGACATGACATGATACTGGCAGAACTCTTTTAAGCGAAGCCATAAAAGAAAGAAAGAAGATAGAAGTCAAAGTGTCAGTGATGGTCACGTGATTACCATCACCAAAGAGAATTCTGTATTGGGTACAAAAATCAAAAAGGCACATAAGCCTTTTGATTTTTCTTGCACGGCACGCAGTTTTTGCAAGTAAATTTCTATTATCTTGCAAATAAGTTCGTGATATACGTATCATTTCTGATATAATAAATTTTGTCCAACTCAAGTGTTATGCTTGGACGCTTTAAATTAGCGTTTTGGGACATCTCTCCATTAAGGGAACCACTTTTGGGGTTTGCTGAATTCAAAGGCAAAAATCCGCACAAAAGCGGGAGGAAAACGTGCGCTGGTGCGAAAAAAATTGCCAATCACTTACAGATCAGTGAGTTTTGCCATAATTTTGTATCAAAGAAATAAATTTTTCTACTCAATAAAGATGTTGGGAATCGTGTGGATCATTCGAATCAATATATTCGACGGCTTGGTAGCGTAGTGGGTAAGCGTTAACGTGCGGCGCTGAGGGTCGCGAGTTCGATTCCCACACGGGACTAATATTTGTATGGCCTACAAATAATTGTTGCGGATCTGGGAGAGTGTGCACGTGCAATTTATGTCTGAACTTTAACAGTCGTACGCCTCCATAAGCAGATTTACTTTTAGTTTATCTTTAAACAGTTTTTAGTTTCAATTACTTACCGGTATTAAGACATTAAACCATGTATTTATCTTAAATTTACTAATGTGTATTTTTGAGATTTAGTAATTCCACAGCGTAGAAGATGATAGGATTATGGGATAATTGGACCATTTGTGTGAAGTAGGCCATAGGTTAACTTGTCTCGGCTATGGTCATGGCATGTTTAAATTTTGGGCATGTCGGAACTTTGTTACTTTTTATAAATGACCTATGTACTATATATTGATACGACTTCCTATTTGTGGAGGTATATTATAATGCTACCAAAATAAAAATAAAATGGTCAATTAAATTGTAAAATAATACATTACACTTTTATAATAACTTTTTAGAGCCCACTATGTACAATAAGTATTTTACATCGTTGATTATAGTAAAAACTTACTTTCCACTATTTCATCTTTTATCGGAAACTTTAAAAATAGACGAATGATGGACTCGCGAAATTTTAGATTTAACGGCGTAATTGTCAATTAGGTGTCAGTCCCGTAGAGAATCGGTACAGGCGTTGGTTCCCTGGTCGTCACTCTTCATCAGCCAACTAGTTATTTATACAGCGCCCTAGATACTGCGCGTTATTATGGATGTCAACATTGAGCTATGTGTACATTGCACTAACAAAAATACCGTTAAATTATTACTTTGCTCCTAGTTCTGGCAAAGTAGTAATAGATTAAGTTAGATAGACAAAAAACTTGTTATTAACAAATTTTTTTACTTATCTACAGCAGCAATCTCTTATAAACTGTGACAAGAGATGTGAAAGAGTGCGTAAAATCTGATAAGTTGCAAAGTCTAACTAGTCCTTATGTAGTATTAAATATTATGTTCATGCTTTAATACCCCGAGTGTCAGAACGGCACGGAGGTATGGTACAATATTGCGCCATAGTATTTAGTTACATTTTAGTTAATTATTCACATAATTTTGTATCAAAGAAATAAATTTTTCTACTCAATAAAGATGTTGGGAATCGTGTGGATCATTCGAATCAATATATTCGACGGCTTGGTAGCGTAGTGGGTAAGCGTTAAACTGCGGCGCTGAGGGTCGCGAGTTCGATTCCACACGGGACTAATATTTGTATGGCCTACAAATAATTGTTGCGGATCTGGGAGAGTGTGCACGTGCAATTTATGTCTGAACTATAACAGTCGTACGCCTCCATAAACAGATTTACTTTTAGTTTATCTTTAAACAGTTTTTAGTTTCGATTACTTACCGGTATTAAGACATTAAACCATGTATTTATCTTAAATTTACTAATGTGTATTTTTGAGATTTAGTAATTCCACAGCGTAGAAGATGATAAGATTATGGGATAATTAGACCATTTGTGTGAAGTAGGCCATAGGTTAACTTGTCTCGGCTATGGTCATGGCATGTTTAAATTTTGGGCATGTCGGAACTTTGTTACTTTTTATCAATGACCTATGTACTATATATTGATACGACTTCCTATTTGTGGAGGTATATTATAATGCTACCAAAATAAAAATAAAATGGTCAATTAAATTGTAAAATAATACATTACACTTTTATAATAACTTTTTAGAGTCCACTATGTACAATAAGTATTTTACATCGTTGATTATAGTAAAAACTTACTTTCCACTATTTCATCTTTTATCGGAAACTTTAAAAATAGACGAATGATGGACTCGCGAAATTTTAGATTTAACGGCGTAATTGTCAATTAGGTGTCAGTCCCGTAGAGAATCGGTACAGGCGTTGGTTCCCTGGTCGTCACTCTTCATCAGCCAACTAGTTATTTATACAGCGCCCTAGATACTGCGCGTTATTATGGATGTCAACATTGAGCTATGTGTACATTGCACTAACAAAAATACCGTTAAATTATTACTTTGCTCCTAGTTCTGGCAAAGTAGTAATAGATTAAGTTAGATAGACAAAAAACTTGTTATTAACAAATTTTTTTACTTATCTACAGCAGCAATCTCTTATAAACTGTGACAAGAGATGTGAAAGAGTGCGTAAAATCTGATAAGTTGCAAAGTCTAACTAGTCCTTATGTAGTATTAAATATTATGTTCATGCTTTAATACCCCGAGTGTCAGAACGGCACGGAGGTATGGTACAATATTGCGCCATAGTATTTAGTTACATTTTAGTTAATTATTCACATAATTTATTCTATGTCATTAAAGGAGTATATGAGTTGAGTTCTCATAATCTTGCATAGCCCCTTTTTCTGGCCGTATGCTTCCTTAACTAAAAATAATAATAATAGTCTTTATTGTCATAAGAATTTTAAACACAAATCCTGTGTAAAGTATAAAAGCCAAGTTCATAATGCAAGAGGCAACCCTTCCTGCAGTATCAATCTGGATAATGATCGGTGCGTAGCAGACTGCCAGGTGGGTCACTCGAACGTAACTCGATCGAGCTTGATTGACACGTTTGATATTAGTATTGAGATTTGATGATTATTATACGAGTCATTAGAAGAGTCCTAGTTTAATTATAATGCTGCAAAGTGAGACTGAATCAAATGTGTTCCTTGCACAAATCTGGCGTTAATAGTTGTCATAATGACGGCCTAATAAGGTATAATTTACTTACCTTCCTGTACCGACTTAATACAATAAATTATAGAAGTGGTGAGTGGAAAGTTAGTTTCCTTGTAAGTACTAGTAAGTTACATACAAACGTAATGAAGATATATCATTTAGGCGAAATATAAAGTATACGATTACTGTGCTCTATGAATCCGTATAAGGTATTTACTTGTTATAAATATTTTGGCCATAGGTTTGTACCATTTTTTATGGTTTTTAAATTGGTTAACAGATGTAATAACACCGGAAGTTTCCGACCTCTCGTTTCAACTCTAACGTATGCGAATCGCGCCTTTTAATTCGGTTAAAAGATTCGTCCTTCACGTATGATATTTGTAGGGCCATTGAGGATATCAAACAATCTTCATATGTTACAAAACGTCATGGTAATGCAATTTTGTTGTCCGTAAAAATGCACTTCATCTGTAACTGAGACATCGGAGTAGCAATTTGAATCTATCAACTGAATAAGAAAGAGACGTTTACTATGATAGCATAATCTGCAATCAAAAGTATATACGGGTATTTAACAAGATTATTCATTGCAAGGATCAGCGTCATCAGACTTCACCTCCTTTTTATCTTTTCCTATCTTGGGCTTTACAAATTTACATAATTCCTTCACAAACTTGCACAGATTGTAGCTTGGTGGACAATCCACTACGTTTTCTTTCCACTTCTCGTTTTCTCTGTTGGTTCTCAGTCCTAAAACAAATGTTTGTAAAAGCTCATTATGTTCATTTGTGAAAGTTCTAACGTCGAGCAAAGCTTTATCCCTTAGAGTGGTTCATATAAATTTGTTCAGCAATTTTCAACATAGAACCAATTGAACAACGATACGATCATAACATACATATGGCATTGACAAAAAAAAATATAGAATCACTTCTTATATCCTATCAATAGTTTTGATTCTTTATCAAAGTAATTTACAAGTACAAAGCTGTAATTTAAAAGTCTACACAAGGTTACCAAACCTACTTTTGAATGTCGAGGACCGTATATATGTATATATAGTCAGTTCCGTATTAAAAAATTTACTTAAATTTATCGAGGTTTTTTTTCACTTTCGCCGATTCTTCTCCGACAGAGAAACCTCATCACGAAACGGAGGTAAAATTTAATTACAAATGACGTTCGACAAGTGAAATGTATGTTTCTAAAGTTGAAGAAATGATTTGACTTGATTTGATATCGGCATCGGAACGTTCCGAGAAATAATATAAATTACTTTTCTTCTTCTTCTTTTTGAGAGAGATCTCACTTTCTCTCTCTCTCTCTTTATCACACTCACACTTACAATACTCCGATCTGTAATCTCTCATGGGATACGTACGCCTTTTTATTGCAAACAGACAATCTCATTCATTGATCGTTGAAGCAATACAAATACAGAATCAAACCTGACATTTGGCCCATTACTGCTCTTCTGTAGTGTCAATAGAACAAAACGCAATGTTTTATGTCTAGCTTCAATAATACCTGTCTCCAGATATGCTTAGTGGGATTTTTTAAATTAACAGCGACACGAAACCGCCTGAGCTAGAGTGTAAAAAAGCTGTATATTTTCAACTGTGTCCCTTGTCTTCATGGAGCCTTCTCTTTACCCTCTACTGATTGTACCCATCTGTCTTCTATGTCAAATTATTCGAGGATACTTTTGGTTTACTTTTTAGCTGGAAGATATTATGAGCCGATACTTAATGACCCGCGAAAACCACTTACATATAGCTATGTATAACGTATATGTAAAGATGTGATAATCCTGTGGTGTATTTACTATTAAATATATTGCTTTATTAAAAAATACTTAATCGCCTGTACAGTTCTCTTTCTTTATATTTTCAAGCGTCCATTCCGTTATCTGTTATTCATATTATATATATACGTATAAAAGATACGTAGCGTTATCTAAAGTAAGTTTTTTTTTCAATTTCAGGAACGTGTTTCCAGAAAACATCGCCCAGGCTACAATCGCATCTTATAGAACAAGATTGGTTTACGACCCAAATGATAACAAGACTATTAAAGGTATTTAAAGAGATTTTTTTTCTATGAGAAAGGCGGCATACGATCAAGCAGTTCACCTGATGGTAAGTGATTACCGTCGTCCATGTACATCTGCAACACCAGAGATGCTGCAGGCGCGTTGCCGGCCTTTAAGGGTATTTGGGAGATTAGAGGGGGGATGAGGAGGGGGATTCATTCACCGAACGAAACGCAGAGGTACAAGATGCCTCTAGTTCACCCCGGCATTCTGCGAGGACGTGGTATTAATCCGGTAGAGCCGGCCCATTCGAGTAGCAGTAAAAGCCGCCGCTTGGCTCTACCACGTACAGTTACGCCTCACAACACGACGCGTTATAAGTTATTTGATGGAGTAGTACTTTTATATTGGTAAAGTAGGGAGTAGCGTGATCTCTTTAAACTATGTATAGATACCAATGTCTTCAATATCTCAACAGCATTCGAAATATGAGTTTCTGTAAGTAATAAATTTATCATCTATCTCGTCTCATCTCCTCATGGTCTATTATAGTACCGTAAATGTACGCTGACACACTCACTCGTCTTTACCTCCCCATATCCGATGCAAAGCGATATGCGATAAGATCCGAAGTAGGGTCAGATGCAGTGTAAGGGACACAGGGCGAACACAACACAACCAGACCCGAAAATTAATCATTAGTGTTTTTGATAATTAACTTCGGCAGGTATTCGAACATTAAGCCAAGCGGTCTTCGTGATGAGTAAGCATTACATGAATAACGATAAATAACGTAGCTCATTTTATTATAAAATTACTAAGACCTTTAAAATGTAATCGAGCAACTGTTCCTTCAGCAGCCTATACAAATCCACTGCTGGAGGTAGGACTTTACGAAAGAGCCAGCATAACCTGGCATGTCATGCCCATACTCACCACCCTGGGCAAGCGGATTGGTTAGGACAGTGGCGCTTCCCTCGCACTAGATATGGCACTCCTGATGGCATCAGTCACTTCTCCTGAACCTCGTTCGTTAGTCAGTAGGGTGCACCGCGTGGCTAAGGATTGGAATGTGAGATTAGGCTTATAACGTACAACTGTTCTTAATTTTAGGGCAGTTAGACACTTACAAAATCGAAGGGGATTACCAGAGCGGTAGCAATGTGCTGGGGCTTGTGTGCTTCAGCATCGTACTCGGTATCACACTCGGTAAAATGGGTGACAAAAGTCGCCCGCTGCAGGATTTCTTCCATACTTTATCTGAAGCTATGATGATCATCACTGGATGGGTGATTTGGTAAGACTGTTTGAACATCTGCTTATTTTTCTTTTTGTAATTATTTCAATTTATCTCTGAGAAAGTCTGTTTTGTATTCATTTACGTAACGAATGCTTTATGTTCTGAATGAATTAATTGATATTTTCTATTGTAGACCGCAAAATCCATATAGTTTTAATTTAATCAAGTATTATTTAAATTTGTTTTGCTTTATTTATTTTTTATACCTCAAATGTAAGAGTTGGAAGAAGGATGTCTGAATATACGTAAATGAGTTTACTTATAATACAACAAGGAATACGTCTGATTTAAAACAATTTGTTTTAAAGCAAATCTTCAATTATTTAAGTTTTTTGTTAAATATATTATTATTGCAACTTGTTATGCTATTCTATAATTCGTCTTCTGTGGTAGCCGTGTATAAATTTGCCCAAAAGAGAGAAGAGCCTTGAAAAGCTTATAGCCATCGCTGTGACCAAATCTGGTGATGGGGCATTCCACCAGTGACGCTCTATCTCTCGGTGAGGCGAAAAGTGGGTTGCGGAAACCCGTTTGGCTACCCTTTCACTGTTTCATAAACATGATAAAGCATACCGCGAAGGTTTATGGTTATTTCTCCTATCCTATGGGCCGTAGCGTGATGTTATATAGCCTATTACCTTCCTCAATAAAAAGGCATACTAACGCAAACGGAATTTTTCCAAATCGGACGGAGACTAGACTTCAGAGACTACGATCCACGATCAAACATACAAACTCTTCAGCTTTATAAAATTAGTATAGATTAGCATATCAAGTAACATCTCTAACATTACATTTAAAGTTTACTAACGTTGTTGGATGTTGCATTGACAGTTTTGTATAGATAACTTTAATAAAACCTTCAGGTTGTCTCCACTTGGTGTGTTCTTCCTGGTAACTGCCAAAATCATGGAAATCGATTCATTTGCTGACTTAGTGGGTCGGTTGGGTTTGTACTTTATGACTGTGCTCCTGGGCCTATTCCTGCACGGGTTTGGTACCCTCAGCGTCTTGTTCATATTGGCCACGAAGAAGTTGCCATGTCGCTACATCGCTAAAATGGGACAAGTCATGGCCACTGCATTTGGAACTGCTTCCAGGTAAGAGGAACCATGCTATTTATCCGAGTATTTTAGCCCTGAAAACAAAGGTGTCACTTTTCACTATCTCATTATTATCTCAAATTATAAAGGATTTGCCTAAATCGTTGGCGATTGTACTGATTGCCGCTTAGAATCTTAGGCGGCCAGTCATCGGTCTGTGTACTCTAGTCTGGCTTTTCTGGATGGTGTACGCCATTTATCGAAAGCCACTAGTTTTCCGTAGGTCGTTTTTTACCACGCTCATGGGATGAAATTGGGATAGCAGATCTTCTGTGCCTCTACCAAATGGAAAACTATTGTATTGAAAATTCTCACAATAATTCTTGACTTGTTGCAACTATAAAAATTCTAGTGTTATAACACTTGAAGAACTAAGCATTCTTTTAAAATAATGTCGGATCAATTAAATTTTAGTTCAGCAACAATGCCGATAACAATTGGATGCTGTGACGATATGGGCCTGGATCCCCGCATCACCCGCTTCGTAATTCCCATCGGCGCGACAATCAACATGGATGGCACTGCGCTTTACGAAGCCGTGGCCGCCATTTTCATCGCTCAGCTGAGGAAGGTTGAAATGTCCTTTGGCAAGATTATTGCAGTGAGGTAAGTGTTGAAGAAAAGTGTTGGAGAACCAGACTGAAAAGAATTTATACGAAATTTATCCTGCTCTCAGAAGTAGCGTGCCTAAACAAAGTTTTCTCAGTCCTCCCGCTCGATACTTCTTTCCATATCCTCATTATCTTTATATGTCCCAATTTTTTTTACATAGGTGGGCTATACTTCTGCAGGATGTGATGCACACACTTCCGGAGAACGTCCAGCAATGTTTTTGTAAAAATGTGGCCATTCTTATTCTTTATCAGCCTGTGGATTACGCTACTGGCATGGGCCTTTCCATGAAAACGCCCACAAAAGCTGGGTACATAGAATGTTTGGTTATGCGCAACGCGCCGGTCAGTTGGGTTGGTGACCGCAGTGTCGGCGTCTTCACACCAGAGATTCTGTTACCCGTCAATAGTATTTGGGATTTAGGTTCGGCATAGTCGAATGGAATTTTCACCACCGGACGGTAGTCCGTTAGTCAGCAAGGTACATGAGTTGCACCTTGAGGTACACCTGAGTACCTCACCAGGTGAGGTTGACGTTTGGAGAAAAAGTTGGTTTATTTCCCATCATCTCCTTTCCCACACATTTTGTTTACTGTTTTGTGTAATGCTTTTGTTTACTGTAGAAACGGTGACAAATGTTAACTCGTCCACCGAATGATCAATAAAGGTCTTCCTCAACTAGGATGCGTTCTCATCTCTGAAAATTATCATGAACAACAAGGCGCTTACTAATAATTAAGTATTCGCGTCATTTAAAATACAAAACGCAGAAGAATTAAGTTGCTGCTTGGAGCTCGTTTAAATTCATGAAATATTCCTATGATAATACAAAATACAATCCCTTTTTTCTGCCAATACGGATTACAAAGGAGCTCTCAGTCCACTTGAATGAAAGTGATCGCTGCGGCCCTCTACGGGCAAGTGCTTTTAGTCTTTATTATGAATCATGAAGATGGAATGGCTTGTTACGGGTAAATGGGTCTTTTGTTCGATTATTCTTTTGCTGCTACTCGAATAAGCTGGCTCGACATAGTTGGTACCACGGCCTCGCAGAATACCAGCGTGAAGTAGAGGCATCTTGTGCTTCTGCGTTTTGTTCGGTGAGTGAGATAACCGGAACCCACTCCCCCTCCTCATCTTCCCTCCCATCTCCCAATCACCCTTAAAGGCCGGCAACGCACCTTCAGCACCTCTGGTGTTGTGGATGAACGTGAGCGACGGTAATCACTTACCATCAGGTGAACCCCTTGCTCGTTTGCCGCCTTTCCCATAAAACAAAAAAAAAATACGATCCAGGTGCGGCGTGGTTCTACTACATATAAATTATTATGTTTGTATACAGATGTAATTAAGAAACGAATGTTTTATAATTCCGTATATTTGTATATCATGCTAAAATTGTATTAAATTGTAACACGACAGTGTGACTGCGACGGCGGCTAGCATAGGTGCGGCTGGTATCCCACAAGCAGGTCTGGTTACCATGGTGATGGTACTGGACACCGTCAACCTTCCCGCCGAAGACGTCTCTATCATCCTCGCGGTCGACTGGCTACTGTGAGTTTAGAATAAGGAACTTTAGTGTAGTTGTCGGTATGTATGTAGTGGCTCTGAGCCTTCGGGTGATTAATCTCCAACGGCCCAAAAATTATTGAACCAATCGCGAAGCTTTGCGGACCCCGCACCTGCATCTCCTTATATCATCAAGCAGACCACTACTCAAGGGTAGGTGACCGCTCAAAAGTCATGTTCATATCTACAAATCACACAGCAATATTAAATTTTCGTATTATTCTAGTAATATTAAACTACTAACATTTACTATCATCGTCATTATCATCATTACAGCATGTCATAAGTTCACTGCTGAATATATATATGCCTTCCCCAAAGCCACAAAGCACGGTCCGGAGCCACCAGCATCCATCGACATCCCGCAACACTGTGCAGGTCGTCACTCCCTCTTGTCGGGAGGGCCTTCACTGCCTTTGCGTGTACGAGGATGCCATTCGTGAACCTTTCTTCCCCAACTTTTATGATAGCGACTAGTAAAAGTTTAGCGATCTATTATAATATAGTAGATTTTTACTTTTTTAATTCATTTTTGTAGTCTATTTAATATAGTAATCGTTATCATTGCAGTGATCGATTCCGCACAACAATCAACGTTGTCTGCGATGCATTGGGAGCCATCATAGTAACTTCGTTATCACAGGGCGACATCGAGAAGTCACGCGTAGTTCAACAAAACGACCGAGAACTGGCCGCTGCGCAGGAACTCACCGAGTTAGAGAAGGGCGACCATTGAAAACATGTAATTATAACGTCCTACAAAATAACGCTATTGGGAATACCGTTATTTATAACAGGACAATAACGTATTAAGGGTAATTTTCTTTACACCGTGAAAAAAATACATAAAGCATAATTTAGAATAACAAATTTGAGTATTACTCAATATTAATTACTCTATTAGGATCTATTAGTAAAACTATTTCTGAAGACATGTAAAGCAAGAAGTCGTTAACATTTTTGGTTACCAATATTAATAGTTAACTTTAATTTAATAAACTCAAGACGCAAAGTATGTAGGTTATTTGATTGTTCATGGATGGTTTATGTCATAGCGTTTAGTTGATGAAAGGTTAAATTGAAATGTATCAATGTGTTCTTAAATGACTCACGCTTATTCGTATATTCATTACGTGTTTTAAGTACTTAAAAGCTACTTCATGACTTCTCAAAACGTTTTCTTACTTGTAACTTTCATTTAAGAAGATTTAAGACACTTTGAGATATCGTGAAACGGATTTTGAGGCAAACTGACCACGTCATTAATCTATGTGAAATTATTTAGATATCATACAATGTAAAAGATACACCGTTCATATTGAAGAATCATATTCGACATTAATAAATATCAAAGTGACGTAATATATAACTGATTGTAATTAACCATGTTTGTTAGCCATGTTTGTAATACTCGTAAGTTATGAATTCATATTTGAGGCGTCTGTTTAATGACTTTTAATTTTTTTAGGAACCTGATCTGTGCCAAAAAATGTCCCACTTCCAAATTTATACTTACGTTATTTTATTAACAAGTTTGGCATTTTGTACTATTTTTACGGCCATATAAGGCACATTTAGTAAACTTGATAGATGAAAACTCCTTCTATTTTTGTATGAACGTATCTACCCATAGGCGTATATGATTATATTATATGATATATATATATTATATAGTGAATGTGCCATATCGTAAGTAAGTTTAATTTAATAAGTTGTGTATGAGTACAGTGAATAATCTCCAATCAATACATCTATTTGCATTCCAATTGAAATAATTTGACATCGAATGAACAATTGAGATAACAGTTATATTTTTGTTTATTACAAGATAGTTTCCAATTGTAGATGTTACACGCGCTTTCGCCTATGCGTAAGTTTTGTGGTCGAAATGAAAAACTGTCCTAAGTCGTATACATACATAATTGATTTCTCTCCCCTATTTTCACAAAAAAAGACAATCACATTAACATTATTAATTGGTTGGTAGAATTGCTGTTAGTAAAACTTTGTACGTTTCTTCTAAATTCAAAAGCTTTTTTCACAAATTGAATTTTAATTGTATTTTGTGTTCGGCAATCACTTCTTGAATGATTTTTTTTATGTAATATAACGATATGTGGCCGTGCTTTGGGAAATCTTCATATTAATAAAACCACATAAAAGGTATGATATGTTAGGTCTTTACCATTATTTTTAAGCAGAATTAAATTATATTACACAAGAAGGAGGTATTTTTGAGTAATAAATTTAATAAATTCTAAGTGTTGACGAATTTCTTTTTATACAGAATATGTCAATTTATCGTAAGCATATACGTATTTCATAAAATTATAGTTTCACGTTTACGATTACAAATTAATAGTAAATATTTTGTTTTGTGCAACCAAAAAATGTAATAATTTCTATTTATCTATATAGTAGAATTGACTTGATAGACTTGTTGTTGATAGCTGTAGTTATAAGGACGTTAACTGTCTAGTTTTTCTTATTCTTAAATTTATAGTTAACATGTTTCACTCTACTCCTTTTTTGTTATTATGCTATAAAGTATTTGAAATCGTGTAACTAAATATGCTAATAAATTTTCATTTAATTTAATTGATTTATTCCATTGTTATAACTATATTTCACAAAAATTTCACGTGTTATTGAATACAAAGTACAAACTATGAATTGGTTAATATGAAACAGCTGTTTTTCCAAAGGGTTAATTTTAATTCTATGTGACCATAGGGAAATGTTAATTATTTTAATAAATAATATTATTATACTTCGACGGAGTTCATTTTTCTTTATTAGGCATGAAAATCATACACAAAACAACTCAAGTTTATGCTTTTAATCCCTGAAACGTAAGCAGAGATGCCAAATTTTCCGTATCTTATCAGAAAGGCTTAATACAGTTATGAGCAAAGTCTCTTCTGCACTTTTATTATACTCGTAAAACTATGCAAAAATGTTAAGAATAATTACCATAAGTCGTTTTCTACAAAACCCAAAAGAATGTAGCAATTATTTATTCCGACAGCCAGGTAGAATCTACAGTGGCTCTGTGAAAGCCACGTGCAGATGATGTTGAGATTTAAAGAAAGTAGAAGCTTTTTCCCCATTTTTGAAAATAATACAAAATTGTAAATAAATACTTTATTTATGAAATTCAACTTCGTTAAGTAATTACGAAATAATATTATTCACATACCTGAGCCACATCACAGCCAAGATTTAGTTTCTATAAATTGAACACAAACTGATTCAAAACTAAAATATATATTAAGTTGAAACCATTAATTAGCTTAAAAATATAGCTCGTGACTTTAAACATAACATTTGATTTTATATTAATTTACAAGGGAGAATGTTTGTCTATCCGTCTCATTATAAATATATAACTCATAACTTAAATACTAGAACTTTGGAATGTTGATATCAAAATTACAACAAAAGAGTATCACTAATTATTAACAATAAGTACTTAAATTACGGATATGGCAAATAGTAAAACTTTAACAAATTAAAAACCAAGGAATGTTACTAGTAATTGAAATAAATGTAATTAAAACAATACACAAACTCTTGGCTCTCATCTCTTAATAACCGAAGGTATAATAAATTCCTCGATGATTCGATAAGTTTCGTTCAGTCCACTAAGGTACCCACCTCCCTTATTATATGTCAAGATTATAATAAAGTCAATATTCGTCGGGCATGGACTTACGTTCGTCGCTGTTCTGTGCTTAGAGTACTGAGGAACTTTCTTAAATAAATATATTATAAATATTTACGTTAGGAAGCTCAGTTTGAATTGAACAAACTTCTAATCATCTAGACACTAGATATGTCTCAAGACTTACTTTTAAAGCTTTTTTTGTTTTACAGTGTTTCCTTCGTAATTGATCAAATATACATATAGCATGAAATATATACATTACTGTGAGTTCATCAATAATAATTAGCTTAATTTACAATAAGGTACTTAGTTCGTAGAATATTTTTTCCTTATTTATATCTGCTATTTTCACTTTTCTCGCATACCCAACACGCTAGTTGTTTTCCAACACTTGCGTGGGTTGTTTAAACGATACCGTTGCTTACGAGGTTGTTGTTGTGATTGAGGTGTTTTTGAGTTTCGTTTTTAGAGTTAAAAGATGAATCTCTTCGACCGTTTCTTTCGCTGTGTACAGAGTTCCGTGCACGAAACAGAGTCGCCGCAGAAATTTCCATAGAGTCACCGTAAGGAAAGCGCGATCCCCTACTCATACTTCCATTACGATATCTTGCATTCTGAAAGAATTAGGATTAATAAAATGCTGTTTATAATTTAATCTAAAGTAGTATACATTTGAAGTAGCGAAATGCTTCTTCTTATTATATTACTTTATCATTTTATAAAAAATAGAGGTGTACCTCACTAATGTGTCGTAGGGACAAGATTCGAGTACAAAATTTTAATAAGTAACAAAGTCATCTTCACTATATCAGTCTTCGGTGACACTCAAAAACTTATTCTTTTGTGTCTGGATGTAATGATCAAAATGTATAATATGATATAATAACTTTATAATAAACCTTTAGATTATAATAACCCTCTTTATAAATTGTTGATATTCTCCTGGCCGATTTCGAACATGGTGACAACTTTCGAATATTATCGACAGCTGTCAACTGCCCAGGATACATTATAGACCCACGTGAGAGCATATAACACACACACTTATCATCTCATCTCATTTCATTGTCCCGTATCCAATCTGTGTGTTGTGTTTATGTACTTTGACAGTCCTCGCGATTTAGGCTTTTCCGAATTTAATATATAAGCTATTATATAATCTGTGATATAAGCGTCACATACTGAAAATTCAAGAAGGGCTAGTGCCTAACTGTTTACTACTTCTGAAGTGGAAATCATAACCATTTTTGTTCTCGGCGAAGATCGCAGTTCATAATAAATAGTTTTTTTTTAGGTCATAGTATAATGAAAGCTTACGGGTCCCGTATGCCAACGGTTCCTGTTGAACACGCCATATACAATAGGGTTTGCACAAGAGTTCGTGCACGAGAACAGCCACATTGCTTTCTGGAAGGCCGGATCCAAACTCCGGACGGACTCTTTATCTATCCAATACCTGAAATTAAAATAATAATTTAAACAATTGATAACCTGCTGTCAGATTTCGACCACAACTTTCCAATACCATCGGCAGTTCTTAGCTGCATAGAAAATTTGCAGCAAACGTATGCGCAATCCATCTGAACGGGGGTTCTGTTCCATGATTCGGTGGATCTAATCCGAGAATAAATGAGCCTACGTCTGCAGATGTGCGCGAAGGTGAGGGGTATAATATAAAATACTACTTACCATAGACAGTAACAGTAATATGGAGACCAGCACGTGAAAAAGACTAGGACTATAGTAACGGTCATCTTTAGTGTCCTGGCGCGTGCACGGCCGAGTATACCAACACCGCTGCGACGCATTTTATCTGTAATTAAAATACATACGAATGAAGATGATCATCATCACCAAAACATTATTTTCTGACTTTCATTATTATCGTTTTTTTTGGTTTTTTTGGCATGAGCTTTTTATCAGTCTTTTTGTCTATTAGTCTATGATATTTGGGTTCGTCAAATTCGGATTGATATTCCGCCATCATTCGATGTTCGTCATCAACATCCGCATCAAAGGAACGTATTTATTTTTAGTTTCCTTGCATGAATATTTAGTTTTTGGTTCTCAGGTACCTAAACACAGTTTAATTATTATGACTCGACGTGTTGAAACCAATGAAATTCTATTGTTATGACATAAGAAGGGTTATATTATATTAGTTGCTTTTAATTTTTCTTGATCTTTCTTTATGCAGTTTTTTTTATAGTGATTCATTTTGTCAGTTCATTTAATCAAAATATAAAATACGCTAATACCGTTCTTTAAACTTTATATTAACAAAAGACATTGGATATAGAATTTGACAGTATAAACAGCTGCAAAAAAATACTGCTAATATTTGCTTGGAAATGATATCTGTTTACGAGATATATAAGTAGTATAGGATAGTCGTAGGAGGGTTATACAACGACTGCCGACAAAAATGTTGAAGTCTTGGGTTCGAACTTCGTCATTGGGATTAGTTGTGAAACGTGTGATTTATTGACATGTAACGTCAAAATGTAACTAACAATTCAACTATATGTTCTTATATTTAGAGCTCTACTCGTAAATTACGCGACTGTATCGGACCGGAATCCCACAGACTAGTAATTAAGAGCAGCATCTCTAGTAAGAGGGTGCCGGCACCGTACCGCCTGCCCCGCCTGCTGAGTATCGACAAATCTTCCATGCAAGTCATGTCAGCAGTTTTTTTTAATTAGCGTCATTGCTTTGTACCATTTGCATTTGTACCATTGCAATGCGTCACTCTCCCTGGCCCCTGCGACTGTGGCTGGACCGCATCACTGATGCGTCCATAGTGATGCCGCTGTCGCTACTGTGTGCTGCATCCTGTGGTTGCTGCTTCCGAGTGCTCGCTATTTCTGACACAGTGGACTTCGAGACCATGAAGTTAGCAGATAAGTGGCGAAGGTGGATCAACGGGGTCTTTAAGTGGTGCAAGCTTTACAGTAATTTATCATTGCCAAAAAAATATATTGACCTTTGATAGATGACGGAGTTACCATTTTTTAATCTCAAATTTAATATAAATTGTCACTTATAGCCATTAGCATTTAGGTTTGAAAAGAATTTTCATTGGTCTCTGTTACTCCTCTTTATATTACACTTCACGTCTCTGCTGTATTACAGTTTTATTAAGTGTTTTGATAAACTGAACCTGTTTTTAGTGTTTTCTTTACAGCACACTTCCTGCGTGAGTTCAGAGTAAGTATTGCGGATGTAGGTTCATGGTTGCAATTATCTGCTGGATAGTTTTTGTCTGATTAACGAACAAATTGACAGACAGACAAAGAAACAAAAATTGAAAATAATTGAAATGATCTCCTGTCCTAAACGCTAAAAATACAAATATCACGCGTGCGTAGACGGGAGCTTTCGCTAGTTTATAATAATATCCCGAATGTGTAATAATATCTAACAATTTACTTTGTTCGATGACGTAAATAATTATTGGATTACTTCAATGTTTGTTTATAGACTGACAAACAAATATAGTTTCATCTATTTTAATACAAGTTCTCTGCAAATACGCGCTTGGTAAGCTAACACGTGGTTAGTTCAGACGGGGTCTATATGTATCCTGGGCTAATAATTTGCGTGTTCGAACAGACTCGACGGTGCTCGATGTCGTCGATAGAAATCTATTTTCGTCTCATATTGCTATTTTACTTCCATGCTTGTGCCAGGGTATTTAAAACCAAGTTTGGTCTGATGTATCGGCCGCTGTCATCGAAAACGACTTTCGGACTTTCATTTTATCTCTATACATTAAAAAAAAATGTTATTTGTCATTCATTCGTGTGTTTCTGGGCATTCCTGGTTTCCACGGTATCGATGCCCTTAACCTAAATTGTTTACTACAGGACATAGCCTCTCCCATAAGGAGGATTTACCAAAATCGACATGCTCGGGAATCGGATTGACGATCGCAGTTGACATATATCTCGCATCGCGTTATCGGTCCGCTTAATTTTGATCTGTAGCCTTTCCGATTTTTAAGGTTTTTCCCTTAGCCGCCTCTTACGACACGGGAAGGAAGGGGGTTGGTAGATTCTTAAGCCGATACCGACGTCCAAGCCGATGTATATATGCCGATGATCGTGTGGCTTAGTGGCTGCGTACCTCAATATAGAGCCATACAAACAATATTAATTACAATACACAAATTTTTGGTTTTCGGGTTGGTTGTACTGTTGTTTCTGATTGACAGTGCGTCCAGAGTTTTCTTTAATATTTTCGTATAAGCGTTATATCAGAGAGATGAAGCCGACTTAGTGTCTTTGCATTTGCTCGTCCACTTGTCAATATCTTGAGCAGTGGACACGGCAGATGGCGCAGTTGTCGAAACCGGGGGTACTCCGAAACATATTTTGTAAAGATATTTAATCCTTTTAAAAACGTCTATAGCAATGGTTTTCTTATTCGTATACATTTTCTCATTAATTTAAACTCATACTCATGCATTAGCTCACTGGAGTCCAGTCCAAACGAACCTGTACCATATGGTATCATATGATGTCGATAAATCGTCCTAGTTGGAAAGCCCAGCAGTTGGTTGACTGTCGGCTATGAAACTATTTTAAACGTGGTAGAGTCAAGCAGCGGCCTTTTCTGCGGAGGACAACTCCTCCTCCCCATCCCCCTCCTCATCCTCCCTTTCAATTCCCAAATATCCTTAAAGGCCGGCAACGCACCTGCAGCACTTCACTTGGTGTTGCAGATGTATGTGGGCGACGGTAATCAATTACCATCAGGTGAACCGCTTGGTCGTTTGCCTCCTTTCCCATAAAAATAAAAAAATTAAAGAGAAGACGTTGACGCAAAATAGTTTAAATTCTCGTGATGGTTGACTTGTTTAAGAGTTCGCTTTTAAAAAATACTGTCCTGTATTTTAACTAACTGTCCCCAGTCACTGCCGTAGAATATATATCTTTTTATCTTTTTTAGATAAAAAGATAAATAGTCCATGTTATATACATAAAGTTTAGATAGGTAGCTAAACTAGATAGATATGTAATTTTTTATATATCTATCTAGTTTGGCAAATGACTTCTTTGATAGTGCTCATGTTATAAGGTACGAGCTTAGTTCCCTTACCATTAGATGTGTTGGCTCTACGAATGATCTCGGCCAAGGCGGCGGAGGAGCAATACAGCGTGGACACGAGCGGCGCCACGTACATGAGCGTCATGTTGACGAGAAAGTACGCGAATTCATGACGTTCCGTTGGCAATGAACCGTACGAAACGCATTGGTAGTACCTGAAATAAATAGTAATTTCAATGGACTGGTTTCTGAATAAGTGTCATGGCTGTGTAATTTGTTTATTTAAATGGCAAACGAAGTGGTGCATCGGAAAGATTTGCGAAACTCGTTAGATGTGTGTGATTTAGGACGTGCTGTGTGTGTTTGTGATCTATGCCCTACGTTCAGCTGTGGACTTGAGATGAAGTGGCGATAGCTTCCATTTGTCACGTTGTTTCAAATAACCTCTGGTGAAAAAAGAGTTGAAACGATTGTTATAAAGGTTTACACATCATCAGTATCATACTATACGAACAAAAAATGCCTGTACGGATTATGTTACATACATTACAAGCAATATTGTAAATATTTAGCGGGGCAACGTTACATAACCTCTCGATAAAAGAAATTGTGCCAGATGTGCCGAGGCCATTCCGGGATATAGGTACCATTTCACATTATGCGTGTGGAGAACGTGAACACGTTTCATTTACTTAACACGTGTCCACTTCCTTGATGTTTATTTCATATAAATATCACGTTTAAGAGTTTATTTAATTTCGAAACTCATTTGCCTTTTTCATTTAAATTATAATTGAAAATTGAGAAAAATTTATTCAGTGACACATTTTAGAACGATTCCATTTAATGTTTCTCACAGCTTTGTTACTTTCAAAAAATCCAGCATATTCTCTATATTTTTAAGTTTAAACTAAGAATTGTTTGATCCCAAAAGTCTAAAAGCTATTCCAAATCAGCTCGGGTTTCTCTTCATTGATTAAATGTTAGTGATGATGAAATGCATCATTATGTATTGTAATGAAATAGTCGAAAATAAAACTTGAGGAAATATCGCTCGGCTTCCGAAGCAAGCGTTTCGATTATGACGAATATGGCTTTTTGAAACAATGAGTACTAAGAAAAGACATACGTACATCCGTAAATTACAAAACTATGGTTATGTCATATTTACAAACAAAAAGTCAAACAACGAAACCAAATGTACTTTAGACGAAGATGTCTACAAAACCAACGTTAAATCATAGGAGTTAATTAATTAATTGAATGAACAGAGCCTTTAATAGAGGCTTCCTCCACAAATTAACGGAACTCGGACCGACTCTCGCTCAGTGGCCCCTATTGAGTTAGAAAGACACTTCTGTAATCTATATTCGAAATCTGTCGCCAATTCGTGCTTTGCCTGATACAATAATTGACGAGGGTTAAAACATTACATAGAGTCAAGAAATGATGAAGTTAAATAAAAGTTCTTTATTCATCGACGTAAGAGTCAAATCTTTCAAAGAGATTCTACCGTTACGTACTGTGGTAAGAAACAGGCAAAAGAAATTCCGAAATTTTTAATAATAACATCATAAAATAAAAGGTATAGTTTCTTAAGTAACTAATAACATGCTACAAAAATACAGTTATCCACAAATTTAAAGCACAAGTGCACTGTAAACTTGACCAGACCAGTCTCCACATGCAGCACCTGTTCACAAGTAAGACGCATGTGCCAGCTATCGCCCTCCTCAACCATCGTAATCGAAATGGACGATCGGCCACACGGCGCCGCCACAAGCAGAGGCCTCAAAGCGACCATGACATACTCAAGTCACATAGATGACAATTATATATATATGACAATTACAGTAAACATTATCACATTCCCAAAGAACACACCTACAATTTTCTACGAGACCATTTGACAATATCGTGTAAGTACTTAAATAAAAGTAATTAATTATATATTAGTCATTTACAAAATAGCGCCGTGAAGTTACAAGATAATTCATATTAAACTGTACGGTCATTATTCTATGATTCCTTATTACTAAGGTTATAGTTAACTTTTTAAGATTAAATTAAGACAATAATAAATTAATTTCTTTAATTAGTGTCAAAGATTTCTGATGTTTAACATAATCTTTAACATATAGTGTAGATTTTTGTAGATGAATTTATTTTAAATTTGGAAAATAATTTGTGTGCGCCTAGAACGGCACACGGTCGAAAATGAGTTTTTCTATATTCGATGACCCATGTCTTCGTCACGGGTCCTGAGTTTGAATCCCAGCCAGTGAACCATCCCCAAATTGTGGGTTAAACGGGTCTGATTGCGAAGTGTCCTGTGTTTTTGACACTGCATCTGAACCTTACTTCGACTTTATCGGTGAGTACCACACATGGTAATCTAAGCAAAATCTACATCTGTGAAAGGCTGCCGGATTTTGGTCTCAAAACAAATTTTTATAAAAAAATAAATACCTACCCTTTAACATCTGGGTGTTCTTCGAGATGAAATATGAAACTCTGAGGCAAGCTTGCGAGGCCGGCGCATACCCATGCTATCACTAAAGCTTTTCTTACACCAGCCTCCCAAGTCATGTTCAAAGGTTTTAAAACTGCGTAGTATCTGAAACAGATATGAGCATTGATTACGTGTTGCTGTTGTAACTAACGGATAAGAGCTTTAGAATCTTATGGACAAGGCAAGACACCTACACTAACAAGGAGAAGAAACGATTAAAAGCAAAGAAACGGGCAAATATACCTGTTTTGCAATAGCCCGGTGCCAAAATGTGGCACAAAAGCAATTAGAAAAGACGCTTAAACTTTTATAACTGTATTAAAAAACCCGATTTTTGCATTTGTTTTGCATTTACGTCACTGTGTCTCATTTTTACTTTCCATGTTTAACGTCTGTATATATTAGCACATAATTAATTCAATTTGAGGGCCATAGAATAGTGGAAAGCCAATCGTCTTAAGATTTAATTAAACGTGAGCGGAAATGTATCTTAAGAGGAATCCGACCTCTGAAATCAAAATAGGTCGAACTTTAAAAGTGCCATGTTTGCCAAAAAAAAAGTAGCAGCCTGTAACTGCCTACTGCTGGGCAAAGGCCTCCTTCTCAAATACGAGTATCAGGTAGGGTTTAGGAATTGGGAAGGGCCCGCCACGCTGCTCCAGTGCGGGTTGGTGGCAATTTTAGTGGTGCTGGCACCGGGGATCGAACCCAGGTCACTCGCGCTCTATGAAACTAAAGTGAACGCCCTGACCACTAGGCTACCACGGCTTCACGGTTTGCCAAAGTAATCACATAAATTAATAAGCGCAGTGCTGGCACTCTCGTGTCAGTCATGTTCACTTTAGCCAAAGACTAAGTGTTAAAGATAAGCGTTTCGCAAATATAAGTCTATTTATTGCAATCAATTGGTTGCTCAAGCCACGTCAAATTTTCTTTGTCGACTTTTACGTCTCCTAAAGAATGAGATGGGATGGTAGATTCTCTATCGTCTTTACACAATGATCGCTAAGAAGACGAATGAGTTAATAAAATTTATTTATGTAATGGTTTGAAGTTTTGAAAGTTATGATAGTCTAGTTACAAAACTACTTCTGTATTTGAAAAACACTCACCTATCAATCGCGATACATATAAGGACGAAGCTGGACAGATACAGCCCGAAGGTCCTCGTGAACATCATGAGGCGGCACATGAAGTCGCCGGCCAGCCATTGCACCGTCCCCGCCCACGCGATCTCCAACGGCATCATCAGGAATGTTACCTGCGCGAGCACACTGCTTGCAGTTTAGTTATTATATTGCGTCGATTGTTAGCTCTAATGGTATCTCTGTTCTATAACTATGGAGGCACAGTCACAGGGTAGAAACCAGTAGCTACTGAGTAGCATGCAGCTCCCCCAGGCCATTTTATTACATGTTTTTAATTTAATTTTTTTTTTTAAATTAGGCTTACGTTTGACCTCAATCTTGCTTGATGAAAGGCAAAGATGAGGCCTAGGATGGTACACGTTTGCCTAGAAGGTGTCTGTTCACTTTGGCCTTAAAGATGTCCAGATTATAGTGTTCCGGATGTGATGTCAAACATGTATAGTCAAGCACTATTTACTCCATTTAAGTCCACTACTAAAATGTATGCTCATACTCACCACGTTGAGTAGTCGACTTGGTAGTCAACTGATAATTTCGTAAAATATAATTTTTTTACAATTATAAATAAAAATATAATCTCTTACGAGCGTATACCCAACACTGGGGTGGCCAGAGGTAATTTTTAGTCCTTTTAACCAAATGTTCAAACTGGAACAACGTGACAGGTGATGAGCCTGTCGCCGTCATACCCGTAACGTTCAAGTCCAACGAAACTAATCGTATATAAGTCTCGAAAAACTCATTGGCACGATGATCGAACTCTAGCCTCTCCTCCCAGCTATGCTTTGCAGGTGTGGTGTGTCAGTGTTTTCCGTGACATACCATACCTCGGTTCAAATCCCGTAGCCGCTACCACTAAAATTGTTAATTGCAATTTTGAGTGCTAAATTTATAATATATTTCGATGACATGCGAAGTCTAATGGCACCTGGCCAACCTGAGCAGTATATTCCATATTCAATATATTCCATATTCTCAAAACCTTACCATAAGATCGGCCACAGCCAAATGCATGAGTAGAACATCTAATCGGCTCGCGCGGGCCGCTCTTCTCCTCTTCAATAGCTGAGACAACACGGTCAAGTTCCCTGTCGCCGAAATGATCATGAGAACAGTGTACACCGTTATCGACACCATGTGTCCATGGTTGAAGCGCATTTCCAACGGCAACTCATTGCTAGTGTTCAAATGCGTCCAGTTCTTCTGCGAAGCTCCTCCCGGCCCTGATACCTTCTCGTCAATGTCCATTGTCAATCTCTTACGTATTTAGTTTCTCGTTCTATACGCAAACATTTTGCTCACGTAGTGCGCAATTCTCGATGTCATTTTGTCGCAAATTGTCAGTAAAGGCGGATTCATTCAATCGTACCTGAAACAAAGGAGATTGCTCGCTTAAGATACGAAGGAAATTGGCTCTTATTTCTATAGATTTATGATAAAATTCAGTAAGCGTTCAATTATTTCCAAATAGAGGATAAATATTGAAAAAGACGATTCAGGAACGCCGCTAAATTTGCCGACTTATACTTTTTTATTCTATCATAAATTATTTACAATTTTTTTGTTCCTCTCAACTATTACATTGTTTTATATATAACTAGCGAACTTCTCACGGACAGGATTACGTCCTTTAGGTTTCGTGATACGCTCTAAATGATGGTGAAAACCGCATTGAAATCCACTTAGAAGTTTAGTGGTTGTATATATTATAGATATTTTATATAAGATTATAGGTTTTTATACTATTTTGAGATGTAATACTGATCTGTAAAATAATGGAAACAGTTTGCCAAAAACTATAATTTTTTTTAAATTTATATTTTAAGCTACTATCAGAATGTATACAGAATAATTAAATGAAAGATATTAAACCACAGAACTAATGTTAGCTTAGCTTAGAAATAGTGGTTAGTAATATTTCATTTCCATTCCACTCTATTTCTTTATCAGCCTGTGTACTGTGTTCCCTGGGTTTCCATGAAGGTTCCATAGCTACGCTCCATTGTTACCATAAATAGCGTACCGCGGCGGATTGGCGGGTTAGAGCGCAGTGCCGGCATCCCAGCACTACTCTGTGCTAGGGTCTATCAATTACTAGTCTGTGGGTTTTGGGTGAATTTTTCGCTTTCAGAGTTTCGTCCGTTATTCAGCACGGTTGCAGATGAGATATTTTAAATAAAAAGTGGGTATACTACTAAAACAAAATCTGCACATATCTATTACAGAAGGTAGGGACCGGTTATATCGGAAGCTGTATTAAATGTAAACCGACTAAAACCCCACGGTGCAGAGATACGCTATTGGCGGCCTTTTCAGCTTCGGTGGAAGAGACTCAAATAATAAAAGAGCAACGACGCTGCTGCGGTGCTGTGCTCAGTCCTGTGGTGTGGTGTCTTAACGAAAGAAGGACTCTCGAAGGACTAGAAGGGGGCTAACGGCAACCCGAGGGCGCCTCTTATCTTTTTTTTTTTATTGGAAAGTCGGCAAACGTGCAAGCGGTTCACCTGATGGTAAGTGATAACCGTCGCCCACATCGATATTTTGGAAATGGGTCGAATTTTAAAAACGACTATGAATTTAAGACCTCATATTCGCTCACCACCTGTCACGAGGTGACACCGTGCAAATAAGCAATGGCGAAAAGTGCATTGACAGAACTAAAATGTCTAGAACTCAAACAGTATGTCTAGAATTACAGTGTACTCAATACGCCGGACCTGAGCCTTTTTTTAGGTACTTTGCTCTTTTTCTCTAAATGTCAACCTCACCTGCACATGATGCCCCTGCTGTTTAACGAACGAGCCTCTTGCGACCGACTGTCGCGACTCGTGAAGGCGGTGCAAAATCTATCCTAATATACCAAAACCCTACATAGCATTCGTTTTGATGGAACTTCTTTATTACTAACATCTTTATTACATACGAGTTAATCATGCTAGCCCGTGCAAGCTCTCTTCTAAATCCTTTTATGTCAATTTATTTTTACATGTATCGCATGTCAGTTGTAAAAGACAACATGGCGTCCTAATTGAGAAATGTACGCATTAAATGTCACAACAAATACAAAGTTGTGCGACTAATTACCACAACAAGCCAACAACAAACTGTGTCACCATGCTTTTCCATTAATCTCGCTATTCTTCCAGCGAAATCGACTTAAAACTTTCCGTCTTTCTGGAGTTGATTCTTATTGACAGTTCAGAAATGACAAAGCTGAAAGCTTTAAATTAAGTTTTATCATAAAATTATGTGTGTTGATAAAATAGCTGGTTCACGTTCCACAATTACCAGTTGTTTAAATATGCAATTTGTATGTTTTGACTATGTATAATCTTCGGTTGGATATGGTCCTCTTGAGCAATGACTTTATTAATATAACAGTATTTTTATGTGTTAAGCTCTGACAAACAATTGTTGTATTTGTTTGTCCGAGGGTTTAAGATTAGTTTTGATTAAATTAACGAAAATATAATGCATGTGCGTAAACAATGAATGCCAAAGAATAGGCATAATTTTCAATTGAGAAATAAATGTAAACTAGAAAATCCAAAGATTAGGGTATGTAAAGTATGGGTACACGTATCTCTTATAAAAACCCGACACTATAAAAGATCTTACGGAATCCAAATTAAAAAAATTTCATAAAAAAGCGTTTGTACTCCAAAGCCGACGTAGCCAGCCTATAAGTAGGCTAGCCAGCCTATAAGGTTAAAAAAAGGTTTAAACATTACAAGACAACAAATAAAATTTGAATTTCTTTCTTCTTGTTAAAAATTTTCGTTCATCCATGTTCAGTGGTCAATTATTAAGTTGATTACAATGGTTTCTCTTAGTGGTGGATTATGATGATGGTTTGCAACTAATCTAGGTTTTTTATGTCAATTATCTTCCCTGCTATCTCACTACGTTAATCGTCTTTTATTTGTCAACTAATACGTATATTATATAAATCACCTGGCAAAATAAAAAGTAGCCGTGTATCATGATACTCAATTAAGGGAATCCCAGCATCTGAAAAATGTGTGCTCGATGATCATCTCAAAATATTATACATCAAAATGATCCAAAGCTATAATGGGTCTAAGATGCCAGATGTCTGGTAATGTGATTGCCAACACGTCAGCCGGGCGAAACCATGACGGCAATCCATGGACGCACAAAAAACCAGTGGACTTCTTTAGTAGCCGTTTTAAGGCTAGGAAAAATAAAGTAACGTTATATTTATATGTAGATTATCGAAGAAGTAGTGAAGTAAAACAACGAACAAAAATTGGAATTGTAGATTACGGGCCTGTACGAAATGTATAATTTATATTTACATATATTAGAGATGCAAAGTATAGCAAAAATCTGTTGTCTTCCCACATTCACGAGTTTGATATAGGAGAGCAATTTTAGACTAATAGTAATATCAATTATTATTATTTAATTAAACACTTGTAGATATTGCTGCGACTGACCAATGGCGGATAATATCCACACGACTATACCGAACCCAAATCCTACAGACTTGTGTTGGGGAACAGCATTTTGAGTGCGAGAGCCCTCACCCTCGCAGCTACCTGGTACTGGCTGGTACTTCCATGGAGACCTATACTCAGTAGTGGTTAGTCCACAGGCTGATATAAAAAGAAACACTTTTTACGCTACAGTCTTGTTTGGTAGCTACCAAATTGGATCAAGAGCATGTGACGTTGGCATTGGAGAAAAAGAAATATACTTAATATTCTTACTGACACCCCTATGTCTATATTGTAATATAATTGGGATCAGAATGTTACTAATTGTGTGAGAGATCACTAGTGCCGTGGTACCTGCATTGCGCTCACCAACCCGCTTGCCCAGCGTGGTGAGTATGGGCACAACTTCCAATAAATATAAGCCGGCTTTAGCTGACCTTTGATGGAGAGGCCTATATTGATTAACTACTATAGACTAGGAGACTAATAAAGGCCGATGAGGATGTGTACAGGTAGCACAATGTTTCCAGTTTTCCAATGTTACCAACACAAAAACATAACATTCTCGTACGTGGCTGGCGTATTTGATTTTACATTAAATATTAATAATTCATATTTCATTATATACTTTTGAAATAGCCCAGATAGCTTAGTTGTTAGGGGATCTGCTTCCGAATAAGGAGACTCGATTTCGATCCTCTATGTGGAGGGCTCGTACCAATGAGTTTTTCGAAAATTGCGAGAGATTTGAATCGTTCGCTTGGACACAAAAACTTGTCATGGTGTCCCTGATAAGCTCTGATGAGTCGAGGAGGTCGTGAGGGCTTATTTGTTGTATTTATTTTTAATCTTTTGCACTCGGGAGGATGACAAACATTATCTAATATACAATTCAAAGAAGCTATGCCAGTTTCTTTTAGTAAATGAAATTCTATATTTTGATAGAGGTAGTATCAAAAGTTAATCAATCAGAAACTTGTGTATTTACGTTGCCGCTTCAATGGAATTAAAATATAATGAGTTATTTATTTTTGCGATTTGTATAACTTGTTGAAACTCTAGCAATTGTTTATAATACTTTTAGCAAACTTCTGGATTCCTCAAATATCAAACATCTTTTCGGATAAACTTAGCAAGTCGGTCAACTGATAATGTGACTTATTAAACGATCGACGATATTAAAGGAAGTTTTTGGTAATTATTTTCTAATTAGATGATATAACCTGTGCGGTGTGAATGGGTAGTATATGCGAATCTGTATCCCCATCTCCCCGGTGGGGGTTAAAGACGGAACTGTCAGACTAATTACCTGGTCTGAGATATATAAGCTCACACGACCGTATACTAAATACTGGGATGGTCAGATGTTTAAGCATTTTAGCTCTTTAACATAGACAAAGTCGAATCGGTAATTAAGTTTTTGCCAGCTAAGGAGAAATCAATAAATTAAACGAATCCTCCATCAAAATTACAGTTTCCGACAGATGCCAGACGCAAATTATTTAGACTGATCACGGGCACCAGAGTCTTCGTTGCGATGTACATGGCACTTCGGTCGCCGACCAGGCCGCAGTAAATTGTCCACAAAATTCACATTCCAAATAAAAACAAAAAAAATATAAACAATACCACAAATCACATGCGTCAATTAGATCGATAAAATAATGCTTTTAATTATTAAAATATACCACCCTCACTTGCAATCATGTACTGATCATCTTTGAATTAGTTCGGAACTATTAATAATAATTTTAATAAAATGTTTACCTAATCATGATAACGATGGTTATGGCAATGATGATGATGTCGTCCATCAGGATGACGTCATCGTCTATCAAGATTCCCACCAAAGCGAAATCTTGCTTCTGTTGAACAACCCGAAGATTTCATCAGAATATTAATTACTCCTAGGATTTAGATAGTTTTTAAATTACGCGTAAATTAGAAGCGAAAAAACTTTCCTTAATATCAAATACGACTCTGCATTAAGACGTAAGTCTGTGCCAAGAGCGGTTTCCCATTACAATTAATTCCATTATGAGACTACTTGGTACTCCTTCGCCCTCTTTAAACTTTAGCCTCTTAATAATTTTCGGTAAATGAATTACATTGTGTATAAAGTCTGTTTATTATATCAAGTGTATTCTAATCAATTTCTAATATTTGGACATATAGATAATAGTATTCTCTTCTTAGGACTGCATTAGGTTCTCCTATAAAGTGTTAACAAAGGCTAAACATTTTTTTTATATGAGAAGGCAGCAAACTAGCAAGCGGTTCACCTGATGGTAAGTGATTACCGTCAGACCAACGTACATCTGCAACATCAGAGGTGCTGCAGGTGCGTTGCCGGCCTTTAAGGGTATTTGGGAGATGGAAGGGAGGATGAGGAGGGGAATGGGGAGGGGTCGAGCCGGAACATTCAAGCAGCAGCAAAAGCCGCCACTTGGATCTACCAACTTTAAAAGTTACGTTAACGTGCCCTGACCCTTCACTTTGGACAGGCGAATGGTGAACGTGGGTCTAGTTTTTTCGCACTATAGATACTGTTCACCAACTGTAGCCCAAGAAATTAAGGCCACTTAGTATTTGGAGAAAAACAAAAGCCTTAAAATATATTATTTTTATTTACATACACCCTAACTTGATGAGTTCGCGCAGAGTATTTAACTTTAATTTACATGCAAAGATATTAAAAGCTTTGTTGTGCAAACTACATTGTCTCTGTAAATACTTTCATTTGCATATTTCTTGATGCTAACAGCGTTTTACATAATTAGATCGAATCGTACCGGCAGTTATAGTTGCGAGCATCTTGGTAATAAGCGAATTAGATGAAGGTATTGTAAGATCATAAAAGTTAGGTCAATTGACTTCGAATGAGTCGAAGCTTAGGTTAAACATATTGTGAATGTCCCAGTGTTTTGAGTTGATCAGATATGTAATGGTTTGGATAAATAAAAAGTGTTCACGTAGACATTAACTGTGTGGTAATATGACAACCATGATCACCACCACACATTTGAAATCTATTACTGGAAAAAGTGGTCACAAAATCGGACATTTATACTTGGAAGATTTGATAATATCATTAGCGAAGTGGAGCTATCACAGCTCCAATGATCTGAATATAAGTACTATACGATAGCGTGCTTAGTCCTTTGCATTTGTAAATGAAGCATTTGAATCAAATTGTTAAGTTTGTCAGCCCACTTTATTTTGAACCGATAATATTAATTTTGCAAAATAAATCCAGAATTTCATCAATGACGAAATCCATCCAAAAATGCGGAACTACAGACTAGCAGACTACGGAGCAGCATCTCTAGAGTGATGGTATCCTCCCCCCCTCACCAACGCAGCCCAGCGTTGTGGGTAAACAATGTTAAAGCCACAAATTAAAATCGAACGTTCGCATCCAGATATTCTATGGTCTAAGTGTTACATCCAATGCATTCTTGTATTCAAAGAAACGCTTATGCGATAAGTTCAGAAAAATATTCCGACGCAGTGATAGACACTGGACTAAGTACAACTTAACCAGATTCGAAAACTAATAGTTTAAGTGTCGCACAATTAATTACTCAAACTGTAAAAAAATCAAATATTTCTACGGAACGACACTTTTGCTTTACGATAATAATAGTTTATTAACAAGTTTATCCATATTATTATATCATTATTGTATCATTATAATACTTGTGAACGTAACACTAATAAAACAGATGATGAAATAGACAAACAAGTATGTATCAAATTACTTCTGAAAGGAACAAACGATTGAGGTATTTTGTATACCTATAAAATGATGGGATTTCGAAATGTAAATAAAAGGTGAGCTTCATGTAACTCATATACTCTAGTTTAACCATAATATGAAATTGGTTATATTTCTGTAGTTATATTGTACGCAGAATGAAGTATTGTTGAATGTATGTAATAATGAAAAAAAGTCAATCGTCTAATTTATATAGCTAGCGTTATTAAGAGCCATTTAGGGTGTCTTTAAATAAGGTAAGACATATCTAGTACTACTTTATTGGATTACAATAAAGGTTTATTCAGTAAATGTATGCACAGCGTTATCCTGGCTCTTAAAGGTCAGACATCATCAACAAAGGGCAGGTGCCGATGACAGGCGTCGTTAGCGCCGCCCACTGACGTCTCTTATCACTAAGCATTTATACTTGAAGATTTGATAATATCATTAGCGAAGTGGAGCTATCACAGCTCCAATGATCTGAATATAAGTACTATACGATAGCGGGCTTAGTCCATTGCATTTGTAAATGAAGCATTTGAATCAAATTGTTAAGTTTGTCAGCCCACTTTATTTTGAACCGATAATATTAATTTTGCAAAATAAATCCAGAATTTCATCAATGACGAAATCCATCCAAAAATGCGGAACTACAGACTAGCAGACTACGGAGCAGCATCTCTAGAGTGATGGTATCCTCCCCCCCTCACCAACGCAGCCCAGCGTTGTGGGTAAACAATGTTAAAGCCACAAATTAAAATCGAACGTTCGCATCCAGATATTCTATGGTCTAAGTGTTACATCCAATGCATTCTTGTATTCAAAGAAACGCTTATGCGATAAGTTCAGAAAAATATTCCGACGCAGTGATAGAGACACTGGACTAAGTACAACTTAACCAGATTCGAAAACTAATAGTTTAAGTGTCGCACAATTAATTACTCAAACTGTAAAAAAATCAAATATTTCTACGGAACGACACTTTTGCTTTACGATAATAATAGTTTATTAACAAGTTTATCCATATTATTATATCATTATTGTATCATTATAATACTTGTGAACGTAACACTAATAAAACAGATGATGAAATAGACAAACAAGTATGTATCAAATTACTTCTGAAAGGAACAAACGATTGAGGTATTTTGTATACCTATAAAATGATGGGATTTCGAAATGTAAATAAAAGGTGAGCTTCATGTAACTCATATACTCTAGTTTAACCATAATATGAAATTGGTTATATTTCTGTAGTTATATTGTACGCAGAATGAAGTATTGTTGAATGTATGTAATAATGAAAAAAAGTCAATCGTCTAATTTATATAGCTAGCGTTATTAAGAGCCATTTAGGGTGTCTTTAAATAAGGTAAGACATATCTAGTACTACTTTATTGGATTACAATAAAGGTTTATTCAGTAAATGTATGCACAGCGTTATCCTGGCTCTTAAAGGTCAGACATCATCAACAAAGGGCAGGTGCCGATGACAGGCGTCGTTAGCGCCGCCCACTGACGTCTCTTATCACTAAGCATTTATACTTCAGCAAAACATGTTGACATTTTTCATGAACATAGACACACTGGTTTATTTAATTGTATTGTAAATTCCGTCGCTAGGTTTATATTTTTGAAACAGCATAAAAAAGGGCCACTGGTAAGATGTAATGTGATCGCAGCACCTGAAGGGCTACTGCCCGACACAAGTCTAGATAATTAATGTCTCGTGTAAGTATTTATTCCATCATGTCTCAAGGGCACGTTTCGCTAGCATTTCCTTTAGTTGAAATTACAACACCTAGGCCCTATACAGATTTAAATTTCAACATTTTATTATTATTTATAGGAGACATTTACATTCAATTCTTTTCTGGCTGGTTTATATACAAAATAGGTTTATAGCAAATGTAAATACAATTAAATAAGTAGTACACATTAAAATATAAATACTTAAACTAATACCTAAAGTATAATGTAAGCAGCCGGAAGCCCTCGGCTGAGTGTTACGCTGAAAGGAAAAAATCTGCGAACGGGCCCAAGTAGTACAGCATTTGAGCTCAGAGCGGTCCATCACGGAGTCCCAGTCGCCGCAGATATTCCGAGAGGCTGGCTGGCATCAGATTCGAGCCCACACGTACGCTTGCTTAAAGCGTAAAGCCGTGGTCGATTTTCGTTTCGAGAAGTTCTGAGCGTATCAAAAATCGCTTCCTCTAATATGATCCACATTTGCTCTTGAGCGTTTCTTCATCGCCTGTCGTCCACTTCAGCCGAGACGTTTATGTCGGCATTCACATCCACATGTTATATTGTATATTTATCTTCATTTATAATTATACTACACAGATTTAATTATTGTCTAATATATTTTCTTTTAAATATTAAACACATCAAACAGAATTGCAGAAAAAATAACAATTTACCTGCCAATGAAGGCCGGAAAATTAATATTGGTTAAATTACAGCGCTCGACAATAAGCTGGTGCTATTTTTTTATTTTTTTAATCGCTTAACCTAAAATTAATCGTGTTGCGTTCAGCCGATATTTCGTATAGAAGCAAAATATTTGATATAGAAGCTTTGTACCTTTCCATCCCCTGAGGGATAAAGGGATCAAAAGAATAGAATGACATGCCACGTGTACAGTTATTTACCTGTGACGTGTTCTTTGAATGTATGTGTGTGTGTAATGCTTAGAAGCCTTTGGTTTCTCTTAGGTATCGTATTTAAAATATTGCTAGTACCTAAAATAATCATAAAATAATTTTGACAATTTTCCAATATGAAAGCATTATTGACATTAAGCGTCAATTGTGTACTAAATGTTTAATTAAAATTATTCCTTGCGCTGTAAGTTAACTTAAATCTATAATATTTTGTCTAATCTTTAATGTTTGAATTAATGTAATGGAATCTTCCAGACGTCGGAATAATATAAATAATTATTAATACTATTTTTAGTAAAATCTAAGTTAAATAAAACACATCTATCGAGATCTAAATAAAAATAAAGCGATTTATTTTTGTATAATGTTTATTATTTACATAAGACTTACGTACATACATAAACTGTGTACATACACAATATGTACACATTATTATTTAATGATACTCTGTTTTAAAATCATGACCGGGAAGGATCTGCAAATAATACAGCGTGTTGTATTCTTATGACTAATATTATAGCCCAATGCAAAGTTTGTTGTTGTAGTTCGGCTATTAAATCTTTGATAGAGATGTAAATAATTACTTTACTTACAACAGTTAACGATTTTAAATCCTTTATTTGTAAAGCGTGTGCTGAAGCACTGGAGTGAACTTAAAGAACACTCATTAAGATGAGTTTTCTTTAAGAATATAGTCTCAATATGGAGGCTGTAGAGTATGTACTTTATAATCTCTATTGTGTGAATCTTTTCTTTCATAAACCCTTCATACATCCTTGTCAATATAATATCGGCTCACGGTGTTTTCAAAACGAATGATCTTATTCAAATTTCGTATACAAACCCTTTTCCACATTGTGTTATATGTAAATGGGAGGATATTTGCGCCTCATGACGTATTCTCCACAATGTATTGAAAAAGGTGCTGGGGTCTTTTGTGGCAGTTTGGCCCTTGGCTGTATAATACAAATACGCCGAAACGTATAGGCAGATATAGTGTACGGTCAAGTTCCTTTCAAGTAGTTTAAATAAAGCAATTGGTCGTGAAATAGGATAAGAATTTTAGGGATTTTCATTTTAATTGGAGAAAATTAGAAAGTAATCAATGTATGTCTTATACATAATTTACACCTATCATTTGTCATGTTTAATGCAAAACATAAAAATGTAATCTTAAAGGATTGGCGTAGTGGGAATCAGACTCATCCGCTCAGTCTTCTGAAGTATTTTATAGATAAAATATCTATGTAAATGTCTAAAAGTTCGTTCTACAGTTTTTTTGTAATATTCCTACTAAGTAGGAATTATTTAGTTAGGAAAGGAAAGAAGGGAGGGGGAGAGGTAGTTAGTATGGGAAAAAACCTATGTATAACAAAAATATTCATGAAATTCTTTCCCGCAAACAGATGCGTTGTAAAAAATTCCTTCTGGACTAAAAAGAAGGTTGATAAAAAAACCAAATCTATCGATGTGTTTATTATAAAAGCGAAATCTGATGTCTATGTCGTCAGGTTTATGGATTTCAGCCTGCGTCAACCGACAGACCTTACCTACCCGTGCAAAGAAGTCAACTAGCATAAAGTAAACAGTTTTGCTCTTATTATTTCGATGTGCTATATTTATCTTTAATGCGGGTTACGGCGTAGTGCAATTGGCTTCCCCGCGGGTGTGTGACTGTGGCGTGCTCCAATCGCCTTATCATGGGTCAGACCCCGACCTTCCGAATACCTGATAAGCGAGCGTGTTATGAATGTTTTCATCTTAAATTATACATAAGTACATAATACGTATAAAATCTTGTTTTGCTTCAGATAAATTTGTGGCGACAAAGCGGATGGTTTTGGGACACTGACCGCTACATGTTTTTAGTAATAGTTCAGCATAATACATACGTCTCTGTATATTCTACTTACTCGGCAGGGATTTACGTAGGAATTTTACTAGCTGTTACATCATTATTTTACTATATTTATTTTACCGAATATTTTTCTCAAAACTTAACAAAATTTTCGATATTCTACAACTGTATACGTTTCTTACTATAAAATTCAATAAAAATAATTTCAAAACTTTTCAAGATCACTGATATTTTTTTTACGGCTGTGTGACGTACGTATGTAACGAAAAGGCTGTGGACGCCTATTCTCAGTTGTGGACTTCTAGTAGACTGTAGTTATGAAATGATGATGATCAACCAATTACGAAACAAGAATAAAGAGTTTCTAATTTATTTTATTATATTCAATAATTAAGTGTGTTAAAAGATGTAGTCGTTTTTGGTATTTAGTTTTTAATCTTTAGCAACTAACAGTCTCTACATATAATTTTCTTCGGTTTTTACATACAAGTTTTGATAAAAATTATTAAAACAATCGTTATGCAATTATTTTAATTTTGTGTTCAATGAAGTAATTTTAAGAGCCAGTAGTTTTTTAGCTTACTTAAACTAAAATAAGCATCAGTATAGATATACGAATATATAGACGTGAAAGAAGAATAAAAAGGAAACACAACGATAAAATTGCTTCAACGTACACTTAGAAAAACTAACAGTACATTACAACAAGTTTGAATTCACGGCGCTTTTTCTCTGTAAATGTCAGAATGGGTACGATACAAGTCCTTTGTCAGTGCAAATATTTAATATCGCAACAACATGTTACAATTGAAACGCGCGGTTGCGAACTTATATTGCGTACAGCTTAACGGAAATGTTCAAGGTTTTAGATAGTTTGTCATTTGTTTATAGGAAGCTAAACAAAAACATTTTGATAAATAATTCGCAATGTTCTCCTACCCGATTTTGTCCACGGCGAAAACTTTCCTAATACCAATTATTGTGGGCATTTATCAACTGCGTAGAGCCGTAAATGGTCGCGTAGACACAACCACTCGTTTTTACCCTCCCTTGCCCGATATAACGCTTATCCGGTAAAATTTGTGAAAGTCTTAGATGCGGCGCTGGAAACACGGACAGAAAACAACACAACTTGCCTCGAAATCCAGTGATTTGTGTATTTTTGTACAATTGTTGGTTTCAGCTGGGATTCGAATCCAGGATCCACGGCTCAGCAATCGGGTACCTAACCATAGCCACGCGGCTGTCAATTAGTATGCTGTCTAGTAAGTCAAATAGATCTGCTTTTTATGTACATGTCCCAGCGTCCACGTATGCCAACACCAGCTACAACGAAATCATAATCGTCATAGAGCAACGACGTAGAGGACAGAAAAAGATTGACTAAAAGTTGTGTACGTTATACGTACATTTTATTGTTAATTGTTCATCATTACTTGTTAACAACCTATTATTTATTAATTTCTAACTAATGAAAATGTGTCGTACAAATACACCTCCACCATGAAATGTCCTAAATGTTGAAGATAATCGCCAAAAAGTTTATAAGTTATATACACAGACAAACGCGAATTGCGATTTTGTTTTATACTACTTAATGTCTGTCTGATTATTAATGTCTGTCCCATTGCCGGGCAAAGGTCTCTCTCTTACTCTCACAATAAAATATAATTATTTCAAATCTCGTAGATGATGTAAAAGCGTTGAAAACTTTGCGACGTTGACAGGTAACCTTAACTTCGGAACCTATAATACGTAGGCCAACCTACCATACTAGATTAACTGTTTATGTAGAAGTTAAGTCAATGAGTTAATCTAGTACTATTTAGTGTTTATTTTTAGTCCCCAAAGTTATTATATTTCTGCATGAAAAAGGCCTCACTAAAATGATAGCTATCAGTACTGGCAGTGTGGCAGTATCAAAGATTACGCTCCTGATTTTAAAGGTTTTTTAATTGTAGCGCAGGAACCTTAAATATTTTCCGGGTAAAAAGTAAACTAAGTTACTGCCTATAAAATCGGTTCAGCATTTTCCAAGATAAGGCCAGACAAATCGAAAGGAAAACATTTTTTAACGAAATTTTTAGCTTAGGTATCGTGCATATAATCATATCAGCTAAGGCAAAAACACTACTTTCGAAATCATAGACTCGTCGCTCCTACGTTATTTACATGTAAAAGAGCATAGATATTGATCAACCAAGGAGTTAAATATAGATATATTTATACACTGTAAGGATCCTCTGTATTATAATTCAGCGAGTGTGAGTGAACAGCAATTTGCATCAAAGTCTTGGTTTCATAAAAATTTCTAGTCGTTATGCGTAGATAGGTGCCGAGATATCGAATACAGTATCGGTATTAAAAATGTGACTTTGAGACGTATTTGTGAAATCTTAAAATTTTTTTTTTCTTCGGAACGTTCACAACATCTATACTATACAATTTATTGATCTGTTGATACGGAAAGTGACATTGAATAAATATTCTTCGCCGATCATGACAGGAAACCGTAAAAGCCCTGTCTTTATATCGTTCTTAAAAAGCCTATTTAAATCCACTGCTGAACTCTGTTTCTTTTTATTAAGAAAGCGCCAGTAAGCCGGCATACATTTCATAGAAGGCTTGCCCATACTCACCACGCTGGACATGTCAGTTGCCGTTACTCTAACCTTGTACTAGTGAAGTTACTCCCCTTCGCTAGTCTGTCAGATTTAGTTCACCTCTGATCCTCGTTTGACAGCTAGCAGGGTGTACCACGCGCAGGTTAGGTTAACATTTAGAGAAAACAATGTTGTATTCCTTTTACACTCCTTTGTTTTTAGCCTATAGTTAAGGAAAAATAATGTTTATTATATTCTATTTCGATTATATACGAAGTAGACTCAGCAGCCTACGAAGCAGCAATTTCATACCTACCAAAAGTTGGCATAAGTGTTTTCTGATGGAAATACGCCTGGAGGGAAATATTTTTTTTTTTTATGGAAGAGACGGCAAACGTGCAAGCGGTTCACCGGATGGTAAGTGAATACCGTCGCCCACATACATCTGCAACACCATAGATGCTGCCGGTGCGTTGCCGGTCTTTAAGGATATTTGGGAGATGGGAGGGAAGAGGAGGGGAATAGGGAGAGGGTGTGGGTCTCCGGTTACCTCACTCACCGAACGAAACGCAGAAGCACAATATGCCTCTACTTCACGCCGGTATTCTGCGAGGCCGTGGTACCAATCTGGTCGAGCCGGCCCATTCGAACAGCAGCTAAAGCCGCCGCTTGGCTCTACCACGCTTAAAATTAAGATAACCTATTGAAGCTATATATACATACTGAATAGATACTTTTGTTAAAAATCACAGATAAGTTTTGGACTCATTATAGACACTAAATGTTGGCGCAAATACAGAGACTCTTACTCAACTTCACCTTTCTGAACGATTCGTTTTGCTTTTATAAATGAAGCATAGGTAAGTATAACCCGGGACAAGCACGATCCACAATATATTGAAGGGTTTTTAGGAGGTAAGAAATACATGTACGTTACAAATAATTGGATACGTAAAATAATACTGCCTGTGTTTAAAATATTAATATTGAAATTTGAGTGTTTGGGAACTTAAAGGAGAGTCTGTTCTTAAGAAATTCTAAAATCTATTTCTCCGATATATCAGCTGTAAGTTTCTTATGCTATGTGGTATTCGAAGGTTTTAGTGCTCATAGATAAACTTACACCCAGTAATTTATGTGATAAATTTGAATAATTTCTTTACATAAGTGCGGAGTGTTGTCATTTCAGATTTGACACGGGCAGAATCTTATAAGGAGGAAAATAAAATAAAATAATAATATAAATTCTCAGAATTTAGATATGTTTGTTCTAATGCTAGAATCGAGGTAGCTTTCGTCGTTTAATAAGCTCTGCCGCCACGGCTCTAACGCGCGTACAATAATACACAACCAAAGCTCACGGGGTACGCAGATACGCTAATAATTTTTAAGAAGGTATTAACAAACGGAAATAGGTATTAACCACGTCTCAGCGGTGAATGAAAACATCGTGAGGAAATCTGCATGTCTAGAAATAATAAAAATATTATTTAGAGAATATTCGAAGCCCGCACTGGAGCAGCGTGGCGGGCCCTTCCCGGGCCCAAAACCCTCTCTGATACTCGTCATTGAGAAGGAGACCTTTGCCCAGCAGTGGGCACTTATAGGCTGCATCTTTACTTTTTATTAACAAACAGAGTTTTTATTCGACGACAGTTAGAGCATCGACTATAAAACAGAGGCCGCAACTGTAGTGAATATCAATATATATTAAGCATATTTGATATTAATCACCAATGGACAGACAAGAGTCCATTAATAATTTTGACTACCAAACAGAATTTGAACTATTAAATGAAAAGAAAAGTTTAGAAGATATGTATAAAATATACATTAAAAACTGATGAAATTCGGGATATAAAAATTTACAAAATTCATAAATAGTATCACGGGATTCTGTTAACTCCGTTCGAGTCAGACCGGAGTAACCCGGGGACTCAGACATAAGTGGATAAGCCTTAACAAAAAAAAAGCGCGTTGCTATACTTTTATTTGAAAAATGTTAATAATTAATAACGGTGAGATCACTACGTAGATTTGTTGAAACATTGAATTCTGCCTACTCCATTGTATCTTGTAAACTATGCAAACACATGTAATTTGACAACAAAATTAATTGTACACTGATACGAGTACAGTGTAGAAATTAAATCGGATTTAACTGCCATGCTTCACTATTCGCAAACATATAACATAACTCGTGCTTAATTAAATCAAATTAACCAGCTGAAATAGTTTCGAATGTTAATCAAATTTAGGACGCAATACAAGGAATTCGACCTTAACTAATTTCTCTGCCAAATAAAAATGAAACCCTTATTTAGATTACTTCGGATTTATCTGTCGAATTTATGTCGGATCCAATTAAGCTAAAGCGGTCCAAGTATTGATTATAAACATTATCAAATAATGAAAATTCATTGATTTCTTAATGTAAACAGGCAAACCATCAAAATTTTATTTCAATTCGCGGTATAAGAATCAGATTTAGGAGTACGAGAGTTAATACAGAAAAATAAACCACGTTAATATTTATATATCGTGTTAAGAACAACTCGCACATTATAGTGGAATTGAAAAACCTAAATGTTTTTTTATATAATCTTGTATACTATCATAACCACCGGCATCCATCCACTTTCGGCAACACTGTAAATACGTTAAATTTATAATTTACATTACTACAACAGACAAATACGAGAATTCAGTCTAAAAAACAATATTTTGGATAGCCACTGATTTGCCTTTTCCGTATATTAATCGTCAATAAATTTACATTAAATAGACAATTTTGTTATTAATCTGTGCTTCTAATGGATTTCATGTAAAATTTTGTCTTACCATAAAAAAGGAATAATAAAACGTTTTCATTATTCATAAGAAATAAATTAGTTGTGTAACTTATTCGGTTAAAATAATTTCCATAACGCTGAAGTTTCTGAAAGTGAAAACAATGACAAGTATATGTAAATTATATTTAAAGATTTAGTTTTCTTAAACATGTTGAATAGTTCAATAACAAAAAGTATATCTGCTTACAAGAATAAAGAGTCAAGTAAGCACAATCATTAAATCTAGGCTATTCTATGAAGATTAATAGGTGAAATAGTAATAATAATCTTACGTAACATAAATAACAAAATCAAAAGTAAGACGTTCCAATTTATTTTGTAAGACGTCTTGTTCCGCCCGTGTAGAAGAAGATTAGGTTTAGGGAAATTTCAACAGAAATTGAAACACATGTGTTGAATACGTAATGAAATTTGAATATTAGAAATGAGATAAAATGACAATTAAAAATTAATTGAAGTAGTGTAAATGCCTTTTAATTAAAGAATAGTTTAATTAGAATTTAGGCTTATTTGCAACTAATTAAGAATAGAAATTCTTCTACTGCAACACTTTGTACTTAAAAATATTCAATAAAGTTTCTTTGGATATTTTTTCAATTTGTAATTTTGTTACATTAAACATTCTATCCCAAGTTCTCTTTATTCTTAATGACGTCGATCATTATCATTTATTTTTTTAATTAGTGTTATCATTTGATAAATTTGTGACAAATGTTCTTCAAATGTACGCTACGGAAATGGCTTTCCAACATTATAACAGACGCAAAAGAAGGTAATCAAGTGGGATGATAAAATATAAATTGATATGTCACTTTTCGTCATGAAAACTTGACGGAAAAAGTCGAAGATATTGAATTCATCCGAGGACTACTTACGTAAAGCTCAGTGTATTTTTCAAGAATAAACCTAATACCTGGGTTCAAGTGTGAAGGAAATGTACATATTATGTTTTTATGCTTTAATGCGTTACACATACTAGTAATTTTCTGAAAGATCATCGATAGGAGTAATCTAAACTTAAAAATTAACAAAACGTGGACGAAGGTGGTATTTTCATAACATGTTTTAAGATTTAAATGACTGTGTAAATGAATACAAAATTACTGATGCAATCAATGGTGACGTAAAATAAACGAGTACCTAAAAAAAATATAAGATATTGAATTTGGTGTATAATTAAAAGACTCGACTTCTGCGGGAAGATACAATGACTTTCTTCAAGTGCCCACACACCTGTATGTAGCTACCAGTTTGTGGTCAAATGCCCCTGTTAGCAAACAGAGGAGGCTCTGGCGACCGAATGATGGTAGAATAACCATCGAAATTTGCCGCCCTCAATCTCACAGACTATGGGGAGGATCATTAGCAGGATCATCATTAGTGCGAGATTAACGGCACTACGCTCACGGACACGCTTGTCCCGTTTGTCCTTACTTTAATGGTTGATTTCGAATGTAACAACTACATAATCTTAACAAGTCTCTTCGTGCGAATTTCATAATAAAAAAAATTCGTCTTGAATAAAGAAAATGTTTGTGTTTGTATTGTATATTTTATCAATAGGTATTTGGTTAAACTTCTTTGGGCAAGGTAGTGTAAAAAATTGTTACGCGTTATGTTTTCTATGCATGAATGTACTATGTATGAACATATTAATGGTTCTGATTACGAGAATGCCATCCAGTTTGAATACATGATAACGGACATGCCTTTTCTTGTAAATGATCAATATGGGTGATTTTGTAGATCAAGATGGTGCTATAATAGATTTTACCGTGAATTTATTATTGAAAAATAAGTGAACAAATGAGGCGTCTTGCGTGTACGGAATCCGTAAGTAAGCCGTAAGTAATTTATTGACCCCATGAAACTTGAAAAGGGAGCACGGACTTACTAGCTTAATTTTAGTTGAAAACTGTAGTTACTTATTGAATACCGTAATGGCCTAGTGGTTAGGGCGCTCGCTTTAACTTCATAGTACGCCAATGACTTCGATTCCCGGTGCCGGTATTACTAAAATTGGTTGTTGGAACTTTAAGTTCTTTATTTTCCCCATGCTCGGCGAAGAAAACATTGTGAGGAAAATCGTATGTCTGAGGAATAATAAAAAAATATTTCGAGGACTCTTCCCGGTTCCAAAAACTCTCTCAAATATTTGAAATGATGCATGTGTCCAGCCGTGGGCATTTACAGGCTGCTTCATTACTTTACAGTAGATGACACGTCGGGCGCAAAATACGGGTTACATAAATAAATAAACTTTAATTTACATTTAAATAGTGTAGACCTAGATTTCTAGATATCTATAATCTAGGACAGATTTGAATCTGAGCCGAGGTCAACATTTGTGTAACATCCATGTAAATTATTGAATATCAGAATGAATTTCCGAACAAATTGAATATCGGAATGAACAAATTCATCCGAATTCGCTGAATCAAAATCTCTCAGTCTAGTAATAGATAGCAGCATGTTCAACAGTAGACTTAAATTGGCAGATGGGAAATGAAGATGCTGATTTTAAATGTTGTTGATTCCTTTCTTATTATTCATTACCTGTGTGTGTGTTTTTTTTTTGCATTTTATGTGATTATACGATTGACCTTCAATTAATAAATTACTTTCTGTTGAGTTTCTCGCTGTTTTTCATAACAATTGTGGTCATTTCTAATACCCGAGGCGTCCAATACTGCGGGTACATAATGAGTAACTTCTATTGTAATAAATTTAAAACTAAAGATGATGTTTCTGAAATTATTTCGTTAAATATTTAAAAAATTACTAAATATGAGAAAAATTTACTCTCCTACCTGCCTCCTTAAATCATAAAGGAAAGCCAAAACTTATTATACGGGTATACGGATCCACGGATCTGTCAGACATTTGTCTGTTCTTTTTATTTTTATCTTTAATTAATAGATTAACTATTGCGATGATTTTAGCTAAAAATAAATACGAACGGTCTAAAATCTAAATACTAAATAACCTTGTACAATACATTGTCTATTAAATATCAAATAAAGTTTTAGAAAAACAAACACTTACTATGATTTTAACGTCCTTGTATGATTTCCAATAAAGTTGTTTACCTGGAATAAAAATAACATGTTATAAATGGTTACAAAATTTAAATATTAATTAAGTTTCGGAACTCAGTAGCTTTTTTATTCCAGCTTGCTTATAAAAAAAAGCCGGGTTTGGAAATATAGGCAATACAGATTACTACGGCATCCTCTGTATGTAATAAGGCGGAACGTACGTACGAATACGAACACAGTAAGCAACGAAGCTTTTCAGTGAATAAGAAAATTAGAATCTCGTAATAAGTTTTTACTGCGTTCGTTTTGTGAGTTTCTTCTTCATAGATGAAACGCACGAAATATAATACGATGCGATACATGCTAATTAATTTTTCGTATCGTCCGTCAACTTGCACAATGGAGAAGAAGTAGATTATTTAGGAAGCCTTTCACATCTTTTAGTCTTGATACTTTAAATCAAATCAAATAATAACAATAAAACCATATCGTGATAAAATTATAATCGGAAAGAAAATCAAAATTCTGTTGCATAATATATATAAGTATTTAAAGTCCGTAGAAATTAAGATAGAAATACCAATTAATTAAATTACATGACAAATTACAGACGTTAAATGTGCGACGCGTTGTGCAGTTTTGTTTTCTTATTGATAAGATAAAAGCTCATTATAGCCAGCGACACGAATAAAAACAAAGCGGCGGGCTTCTGTACTCTGCATCAAAATCAGAGCAATCAATTATTTTCCCCGCATTGTTTTTGTGTCACTAATTGTGGTCGTGTCCTCCTTCCTTTACTCAAGTTAAAAAAATCATAATACAATGCACACATCATACGCCGCGTGACTTAGTGAAGTGCGCACCTGATTGTTGAGTCTGAGTTCGAAATCCAGCTGATGTCAATGTTTGATGAGATGTCCAACTAACAAATTATTAGTTTTCGAGGCCACGCTCGGCAAGCGAATTGGCGACCGCAGTACCAGATACCTAGTACCAGCTGCCCGTCATGCTTAATATTGGTCTGGAATTTTTTGATGACTACGATGGTTATTCCACCTTCTGTCTGTAGCTATTGCGATTTTCATGGCTTTTCCATTATTCGCCACTTACGATACCCATGGGAACAAAGAGGGATGGCAGAATCTTACGCCGATACCACACGGCCCAATACGATATATAATAATTACTACGTACGTAACATCTTAATTAGAGTTTTAAAGTTCATGCGCATTCGCTGACACTTAAAATATATATGAAATCTAAAATAAAGTAATATTTCGGAATTTTATCTCTTACAAAATCATACATTAACATTTCTTTCTTAAGTGTTTTAAATCACGACTCAAAGGTAATTTTGCTTACTTAGGATAATTGAAAAAATCTAAGAACATGTCTTTGAAATTACGTATTGTATATTCGTATAAGAGAATCTTAGCTGTTACAAGAGATAGAAGGAAGACAGGTAAGGAAATTATAAATAAAACGTGTAATACAAAGAAATACAACTTTTTTCCATTTTTAAAGACATACGCTGCATATACCCACGGTGACAATAAATAGAACCATAATGTGAATAATATACACAGGACATCAAGTTAGTTGATGTTGATTAGAATTACTTTTGGTATCAAGATGCATTTGTGAACTCCACAAACTTATGAAGCCCTCACTGTCCAGCGGGGACTGGGTGGGCTGTATGCAGGGGTTAGGCAGGGGGCAATGAATGAAATTTAACCCGCTCCAGCATAAGTCCACCGCTGAACATAGACATACCATACATGGCTAACTGGTGAGCGCAGAGCCGCTACCATCGCACTAGGGATGCTGCTTTCCATTACTGGCTGGTGATTTGGATTTGCTATGTTCGGATGAATTTTCCGCCATCAGCACATCTCCAAAGCCTTGGATATAAACCAGCAGAGCTGTGGAGTCAGCACCACATGCGCTATTGGCATTTACAGAAAGGTGTAGTATATTCCCTCTTTCCTATTTCACATTAATTTATCCGAAAACCAGCAAGAATTTTCTGAACTCTGGCGAAAATGTAGATCAGTGTTACACGTCGCGCAATATTTTAATGTCGGCATTTGGTGGCATTTTCTGTGGCAAAATCTAGTTCAGCTGTGGACTGAAACCGCCTGATGTAGACGATGAAGAAGTTATGAAACTAATACGCAATTGATAAATAATATTACCTTTTATCAATTTATTTATTTAATCTCTATTGCCATTTCTTTATTCAGAAGAACACAAAAGGCGGACTTAATGCTTATAGACTTTCTCTAATTCTCTACCAGTCAAACTACGGTGTGGTGCAATTTTAGGGCTGGCGCAACAAAATACTAAGGAAAAACTAAAGAAGTCCTGTGTCGAAAATAATATTTTTACTATTTGTTATTACTAGATAAATTACTAATAAATACCCCTAAACATTATTACATAAATACAAAACTATTGAAAAGCATAAAATCGCTTTCATACCTACATAAATATCTCTTATGTTTTATTATGCGTTTAAAAACTAATTAGCGAAATATTATTATCTTTATAGCTAGTTATAATAAACATTACGTTCACAACTCAAAATATCATTATTCGTTTTTGTTTACATTAGAATTTTGTCGACTTTTATCTCAACTACGGAATATTTTGAAAGGTGAGTTGGTGAATCTATTTATACATATATAACACCAGATGTCTCTGGCGTCATTATATCCTCGCAAGCAATTTTAGCGGCTAATTCTAATTCTGATAAACACAACGTATTCTGTAGTTTCATGATATTGCCGGTGTACACGCAAATACAAATACAAACCCCAAAACTAAGGTGTTATTCTCAGACCGTTAATCTATGCTTAGTATATAAATAAATCTATATAAGATAAATGAAAACCAGGTCAAGTGAAACAAGGAGCAGCCTGTAAGTGCCCATTGCTGGGTAAAGGCCTCCTTCTCAAATACCTAAGAGGGTTTTTGAGCTGGGATGGGCCGGCCAAGCTGTTCCAGTGCGGGTTGACGGGCTTAATATGTTTTTTTTATTTCTCAGACATGGAGGTTTTCTCACGATGTTTTCATTCACCGCCGAACACGTGGTAAATACAGCACTTAAAATTTGCTATTAACAATTTTAGTTGTTGCCGGCATCACTCAGGAATCGAACCCAGGTCACCCGCGCTCTATGAAACTAAAGTGAGCGCCCCGACCACAAAGATACCACGGCATAATTGTTATAAACATAGATAGGACGATAATATTTTAAGAAATCTGTATGATCTCGAACTTAAAGGCTCCTATAATTTATAACCATTTACCTAAAAATAATCAAAACAACGAAATAGATTTTTTAATTAAATTAATATTGGTTGAAAAATCTTATTATACAATACAGGAATTCATTTGCGATAAAATTTGACTAATTACATAGATACGTAGATGCACATGAACATATATTTTTTTTAATTATAATGAAAATATAGTTTTGTCTGTCACTGATTTTTTTTTAATTTGATAGGTGTTAGTAAGTCATAAAATGACATTTGAGATTTTTTTTTACAGTAAAGAAATTAGAATTTTGACTGCTACTAGGTAAATTGTTTCTAATATTTGTAAAGTTGTTATTAGAGCATTTGGCATCTAATCAATAAAGTTATTCTTAAAAGTTATTACATTTAATATAACTAAAAGTAAAATTTGTACACCAATAAATGGTAGATCATATAGGAATTCATACATAAATCTATATATGTATCACATATGATCAACAAATAAAACCATTATTATAAAATTGAAACTTAGAACCTATAATCATTTATGCAATTATTCATCTTCCATAGTTAAAAAGAAACCTATCTCCATTGGGAGGATCGCGGTACCAGACTATAGTCGCTGCCGCTCAACAATGGTTTGGATAATCTAGGACTAGCATATAGATAGATGGTTAATTTTGTTCAGAATCTGCAACCCTATCGCGTACCGTCGGTTTCGCAAATGTTGACGAATGACAGCGAAAACAACAAAACACATTTATTTCACATCTATCCAAGCTTCTATTTACAGAGGATTATTGTTTGAGATTCAGCTCTGCCCTGTATGGAGGATATTGGAGGAGAAAAAAGAAAAGTAGAAGGTGCAATTTAGATATTAAAACGTTCCACGGCTAGGCATGCGCCCCTCATTCAGTTTTGTGTAGAGGCCTCTTAAAGTATATTGCTAACACGAATTCAGCGAAGCCATGGCGATAAGATTGCATTTTTATGTAATATTCTAAGTAATAAAAATAAACACGCTTAAATCCGTAAAAAATTGTCACATTCAATGTGTAGTATTCACTTGAAATATAAGAAATATTATGTTAGAAATAAATTTCTCGTAAGGCTTCAAAGTCGTTGAAATAAGGGAGAATTTCGTCGCCCGATTGGGAGTATTCATAGGTGACGTAATCGTAACAAAGGAAATCATTATGAAGTTTCCCGGTGTGATTAAGCGCTTTTCGAAAAAAAATATTTCAATTATTTAATTTTAGAGAAAGGGAATGCGATTCCAGAACGGTAATTTTTGTAATTTTGTCAGATCTATAAACTCTGTAATCAATAATAGTTAATAGCAATTATTGAATTTAATATTATAATATAAATAAGCATCAATTTGAAAGGAACCAAAAAAATAACAAAATACTGTGACTGAATTTTCAAAAAGAGGTCGTAATATTATAATTGAGCAAATCGCTAATGGCGGGATTAATTTGGCTACGTCTCAATTCATAAACGTTCAATTAAAATAATTTATGTTCACTTCCACGAAAGAAAATTACTGAGTGGTCATAAATAACCTGAGTTTGACAGTTGATTAACAAAAATAGCGATGGAAGAGATACGTTAACAACTATAATTAAAAATACCTCCCATAATCAACAAAAATTGTAATTATTATAGTTATAGCTTCATTCATTTGTAGTATATGTCAGCAGTTTTCATAGAGTTCAAGTTCAAGTTTTAGATTACAATATTAAATAGACTTATTATATATTTTAGTTCATTACCTATATAATATCGACATTAACCGTGTGCTTCATTTGAAAGTCAAAGTCAAAGCTTTTTATTAAATTTAAACTCAATTAATCTCACAGGACCGCGCTTTGAGCAATCTTTGGGGGAGGCCAATATTCAGCAATAGGCTGAAATGATGTTGATGATGTTGTTGACGCTCTCATGAACGTCCAATTCTACACCGATTGAAAAAAAGAAGAAACTGGAAAAAAGGTTAAAACTAGCAGGTATAATGTACCCCGTGCTTCACTTAAATTCTACACTATTTACTGGACAAGAACGAGCAAGACTTTATCAAATTTCGACTTCCTGAGCTAAGTTGTTATTCGGATCGTACAGTGATCAGTGTGTGGTGTTGGCTTTTTTATATGTATGTAAAAATAAAATGTTTCTTGTCTTTGCCACTGAAACAAACCAGATCGTGTACAGTAGACCAAACAACTTTTCTAAAGTTCCTATTTATTTTGGATGGTCGATACCTTCGGCATACATTTCCTAGAAGGTCGAGTGGATATTAACACTAGTGGCCTCTCCAGACGTCGGCAAATATTGACAAACACTTTCCCATTATCTGGAAACTTATGTTAAGTGATCTAAGATGATATTGACTATTGATAAGCCTTTAAAAACAAATATGGGACATAGGGTTTAATAAAAAAAATCGGTTTTAGCGACGCTTTCTTGGTAAGAGTGACAACATGAATAATTAACACTGGTACCAAAGAGTATTCAAAACTTATGTACGATTTCTATCGTTGACTAGAACATTATGATTCCGACAGGATCACCACTTGCCACGTTATTCCAAATAAGCTCTGGTGAAAAGTGTGTTGAAACTACTAAAAATGTCCAGACCAGACCTCCAGACTATAAAAGGAAAACACGCTGTTCTGACAATCCAGAATAGCGGTGCAATGGCACATGTCCTTCAAATGTATTTTTATTATTTCCTAGACCTGCAGGCTTCTTCGCGATCTTTCCACTTGTTGTTTAAGCAGTTGATAAATTCGACAATTTAATTTGCAATTTGTAGTGTTACTGGCACAGGTATACGACCCAGGTCATTCGCCTACTATAAAACTAAAGCGATCCCTGATCCCTGAACCACTACAACTATTCTGTATTACATTGTATATTTAAAAAATAATAGGTGAAACATAGAATTTGATGACCTATATAGAAAGGGCAATACGTATTTAATTAGAGCTTTGTTGATGTGGCGACCGTGTGATAGCAGAATAACCATCAGAATTTGACGAACCCAAATCCCATAGACAAACGCCGTGCCGGTAACTGCGCTCACCGACCTGCTTGCCCAGCCTGGTGAGTATGGGCAAACCTTCCAAAATAAATGTCTCGGTTTTAGTTTTTAGCAGTAGTATGTACTATTTGTTGATCAAGATTTTTGCGCGTTTTCTTTGTGCGTCGAAAAGAACAAACTACCATTATTAAAGGCGACCTTTGTATGTTTCATGTTATTAGCACTAGTCATTAAGCGAACCCGCCTTCTTGACCCGAGGTCCCAGCCCCTGGTTCACTTATCGGCGACGCGATGTAGCGAGAAATTAATTAAGTAGCCAATTACCAATCCCCTTCGACTTTGTACCTAGGCGTAGGACTTGATAGTGAAATTGACAGATGTTTCGTATTAAATTTTAATAATCATAAGGTATTTTTAGTACAGATAATGATGACCAGTGTAGGATTTAATCATCGAGGCTCGGGCAGTAAATATGAAAGACTGAAAATTACCTCTGAGTGAGTGAAAGGGGTGTGCTTAATTAAATACTTACAATAATAAAAAAAATGAAGGCTTATAAATCTTGCTCATATTTCTCTAGTTTTTAATATTATTTATCTGTTTGAAGTTGAACCGTATCAATGGGATAATGTAAATTGATTCTGATAACTGATACAAAATAAGGTTTCTCCTCAATCAAAATTAATTGGATACGCGATCTACTAAAATGTTCTAGTCTGTTTTAAACGACGTACGTAAGTTAATAAAATTTGCGTTATCTAACGAAATCTAGAGCGTAGCTGGTTCATAATAAACACACAGCATTTAGTCCATTATTTTTGATCTAGCTTTTGTTTAGCATACCTATATGTTAAGCCATGGGTCCAGAATTCGAATGAAAGCTGAAGTTATTATTTGTGCAACGTGTTGTGTTTCGGGTCTTGTTGTATTGTGACCTTCCGTCGATAGGCTCATCTGTCACGTGGTCCCAAATTGCACCTGTGGGTAGAAAATTGGCGAAAGTGACAACTAACATGTCTAGACCTCTGACCACCCAGTATTGGGTATACAGCCGTGAGAACTTATTTATGTACATACAAAATATAAATAGAAACGAGTATTTATTTGATAAATATACAAATAGTCTAATGAAAACGAAAAAACTAACTTACATATCTCTGTGGAGTACGAGATAATTTTATGGTACTTTTAATTTTTAAATGTGAAACATAAGCACTCGCGCCTGTCATCTAATAAATTCTTTTGCGGATTTCAATTTCGTATGACTCAGCGTTGCCGAACAGTCTTCCGTTATCCACCATTCGGCACTCCGGGAAAGAGAGCATGACGTGGATGGAGAGCCTCGTCGCTGGATGTACTTCCGAAGTTTGCAACGACATCTGTTTCGCTTTTCCCTTAATCACCTCTTACTACGGGAAAAATGGATAACAGATTCTTACGCCGCTATCATACAGCATAATCATACATCTTTTTCATATCATTATCATCATCAGCATTTCAGACTCACAAGTCTACTGCAGAACGTAAGCCTCTCCCAAATATTGCCACAAAGCACATTCCTTAGTCGTCTGCATCCATCGACTTCCCGCAACACTGTGCAGCTAGTCTCTCCATTTCGGTCAAGTGATCCCACATGGCGTATACAAAGAAAAATACTATTGACACTTATTTATTATTTATTATTCATTAGAATTCGTGAATGTTATATGTTGATTTTCGAATAGGGCTTTAAAAGATTATTAACAGTATACCGCTCGTGTTTTAAAATTAATAATACGAGATAAAGGTAAAGACGACCACTTTTCCATCATCATAAGATTCTAGGACACTGATGGAACTATGTGCTTTTGTGTTCGTACTTAAGTTTTTATAGCGATGTTAATTTATGAAATAGAGTGGAATTCATTTACGACACGATCTATAGTCACGCTACCCTAATGGCTCGATTAGTTAAATCGAATAGAACGGTGTGATTGGCTTTTACCCTTTTCACGGTTGACCCTCAAAGGTTTTCATACACCAGTAACATCGGGAAACTCAATTGAGATGATATTCTTTCACCCGTAAAAGCTATGTGTTGTAAATTTATGACCATAATATTCACAGAATTAAGATGCATTTAACCAATACAGTTAATTCACGGTTTTGTCCGTGTTAGTTGTGTTACCAATTAGCAAAATTTTACTTCAAAGAATAATTTAATTACTACCGAAAAGTTAATTACAGTACGAATTGCTAATAATATATTACATATTTGAAACGATACTATTTTATCACGTTTAATTATATTTTTTTTAGTTAATTTTACGCTGACGGTAGCCGGGTTAGCTATGACAGCAGGACGTTTAACACCGAAGTTAATCCGTGACCACGGGTGCTGTAAAGCACCCGAAAAACGGGGATTTAAAAATGTAATTGAACGCGAAAAAATCCGTATAATAAAGTTTCTTTTGAGAATATGTAGTATTCGCGTACATACCTCAGATCATTATAATATTACATAGTCTAAAAATATACAACAATTAAAAAATATGATAATTTTTAATAGCAATCAGCCTTTGTATTTTATTTGCTTATATGAAGACTATGTAATCAATTCATCAAAGGAGAATTTCTTCAAAAGAACATGATGTCTGTTTTCCATTGAAACAGAAATCATGTACTTTTTTAATAATTAGCAGTATACTTTACAATCTAGGGAACTGCGTCGGCTTCGCACGGTCAGTTCTTTAATATATAAACGAAATGTAAATGCATTATACATCCAAACCACCGTCATGAAGTCTAGGTGGTGGGCTCCTCCTCTGCCTACGAACCGTCTGAGTAGGTACCACCCACTTACCCATTTCTGTCAACAATCAGCAGTGTGATCACTACTGTGTTCCCGTTTGAAAGCTGTAGAGAGCCAGTACAATAACAGCCTGTGAGGATGTGAGAGGAATTCCATTTTAGACCTGAAGTGTGACTTGGTATTTTTTTTTCGATTGACGTTATTTGTTGGTGTCCGTGGGCTGCAGTAGCCACTTACCGTTAAGTGGACTGAAAGCTCGTTCATTACTCCAATCCAATAAAAAAATGTTCTGTTATAAATTCACATCTCGGAAAATTGTCCTACTGTAATTACATAAACCAGCAAAGAAGAACAGCGTAAGTAAGGCGATTACAGCAAAACCACTCAATAGGAAAACCCCATCCAGACATCAATGGAATATTTAAAAGCTTTTAAAGTTTTTATTTTATTTATTGCACACATCGAACGCTAAGCGGGGAAGTAGTGCGCTATTAACGCCAGAAAAAAGTCACAATTTTCTCAGCTTTAATTATTTCCACCGACTTTATATTGCACTTATGTAATAAAAAAAGAGTACAATAATTAAAAGATGACCTTCCAATTAACAGTTCTGACATTGTTATAAGTTAATATATTTACACTAAAAAGAAACATAAAATTAAATTTGAAAAATTGTGTGCAAACTAATTCGGTAAGTTAAAAAGTATAGCGGGTTTCGTAACATAAATTTTTTTTTAGCATCTTCAAAAGAAATACGGGATATGATAATTATTATTGATTGATGATTAAATGTAAACTGATCATTCAAAATATGACGTGAAAGTTTGAGGGGTGCACTTTTGGATTTGTCAAATTATTTTATTTACACTTAATTGTTTATGCCATAATCAAAGGGCTATAATGGACGAAATTAATGCGTTATGGCATCCCACCCATGGCGGGTGTGCCAGTCAACCCTGGGAAATACAGAACAATATTGGCAAAATCCTATTGCAAAGAAAAAATTATAACAATCTTAGAAATGTAAACATTAACACACTTACATGCTAATTAAAATAAATAAATGTGCATTATAACATATACATACGTTCATAAATTATATAAATTAATATAAACAAAAAATTGTAATATAATTAAACGTCAAAATCAAATATTACTTGATAATATACAAAGTTTTTCATTACGATATTTCTTTTTTCAAAGTTGATTTATTTTATAAAGAAAATAAATGCAAATAAACAAATACACAAATGAAGAATGATTGCCTGTTCGTACCAAGAAGCTTACATTATCAGTAATATAAATACTTGATTCGTATGCAAAACTTTTCTATTTGTTGAATGTTCGCTTTGAAACTTTTCGAATGTATGTTCAAACCATAGATATGTTATACGGAACTCATTAGTTACAGTAGTAGTTAGTTATTCTTTTGTTTCAGATTCAAAGTACCCAAACCCGGCGTCGAAACTGGAAGGTGCAATGCTAATCTTTCTTCCACACATGGCGATTATTATTTGGGAAATACCTAGATCCTGCGAATAGGACATTACAAATGAAATCAACTCAACATCGTGTCGCCGATAAGCGGCTAGAGGGTACGGCATCTTTTGGGCAAATATGGCGGCCTGGTACTTAAATATTTAGTAAGTAATATTTTTTGAGCAAATAATTAGAAATATAATTAATTTCTTTTTCGGAATATTATTTATTGATGACCTAATACCAAACTTATTATTCCGAAGAACATATCTGAAGAAGTTACATTTGTACAGTCGGTTGGGATATTCCCTATGTCGAGCAAAATTGTAATTGTTAAAGGTTTACCCCCATCTTCTACGCGTTCTGTCGCGACGCCGCCTTGCTATATCCTGGAGCCTTATGGATGTTATCGAGGCCCACTGCTCCGGCATGCGGCGGACATGAAAAGACCATGGACTTTATAGTTTCGTGGCCTTTTCCGCTACATTAGCAATTCCCGTCGTACAACGTTTTTCGGTGTTTTGAATATGATATGTTCATTCGACACCTGTTGGTGCTGCTTTGCACACAAAGGTTACATTATTGGCTCTTCGCCAAAACCATATATGGGTAAAAACCCATATAAGGTTCGTACCTACTAGTTCGAATATTGACATCCATTACGTCTTTAATTTATTTTTAAATGTAACTGACGTGTAATTTTCACTAGATGTATTACTTCAAGAATTTAATAGACGAGCACTAAAAACTTGGCAATTAGTCCAACACAGGGTTGGATCTGGTAACTTTAATATTTAAAGCAAAATTATCAGTATGCACAGACAAATTCAATACGTGGTATCAGGTATCAGTCACCCACCTACCAATATACATTTTGAAGTTTAATTACAAAAAAACGAAAAAAACTATATTTTTAGACTAGACTAGACTTTATACGCGTTAAAGCCAAGCGGCGGCTTAGGCTGCTGCTCGAATGGGCCGGGTCATCCAGGTTGGTACCATGGCCACGCAGAATACCGACCTGAAGTAGAAGGATCTTGTGCTTCTGCGTTTCATTCGGTGAGTGAGGTAACCGGAGGCCCGCTTCTCTTCCTCATCCCGCTTATTATCCTCCCTCCCATCTCCAAAATACCCTTAAAGGCCGGCAACCCATGTATAGCAACTCTGCAGATGTACGTGGGCGACGGTAACTTACCATCAGGTGAATCGATTGCTCGTTTGCCGCCTTTCCCATAATAAAAAAATAAAAAATAATCCCAGTGCGATATGACATTACAAAGTTATTCTGTTTCACACTCCATTGGATTTGAAGGTTCGATTGGTTTCTGACGACGTTCCATTATAGCTTTTCATGTATAAAGAAATATTAAACTTGTCTCAAGCAAGATTGTAATGATATTAACTTGTTAATCAATTTTTTACTAAACTTTCGAATCGATTCATCGATCTTTTAACGGTCTACAGCTGCACCTAAGCGTGTTTCCAGTGTCAGGATTTGCCATAATCACTACGTTTGGGTTGGCGATCCCAGTGTACGTGCAGTACGTTCGTCAGCGTCAAGGCTCACACAGCGAACGCTACACTTCGAAAACGATTATAAAAACATTCATTCATTTCCATTTCACCCTTAGCCGAGGTGTACGCGAACATTTAACATAACATTTATTTGAAATGAAACTTTTATTTATGGATTTTAAGTCGTTTTATTTTTTGTTTTTATGCTCCCAACGCTTAGAAAGCTTTACAGCACCCGTGGCGACGGTGGTCCGTAAGTGAAACTAAGTCAAAATAGTTTCATGTCAAATGTATAGTGTTCGCGTAAATACAAGAAATTATAACATTTATTTTCTTGTATGAATTAACATCCGGTAAATATTCTACTGCTCCACTGTAATGCTGGCTTCCATAGAGGACGATTTTATGGACGCTCGCACCGGCAGACCGAGGGAAGGGTATGTGTAGTATATCTCGGTAGATCCAACTCACCTGTACGGACGCGTGCGTTGTTTGTGATAGTTCGCAAATTCACGCACCGTGGGAATCCACCTTAATCACCACCTTTGGACTCAGCTGTCCGTCACGTGTCTGTGTTATTTCGCTCTGGTGTTTTTCGAGATATGTTTCAGATGGATATAATATGTGCCATATGAGGTTTTGAAAGCTTTTCCCTTAGTCGTGATTTCCTTTAATGTCGCCCACAGAAAGAATTATTTTCTTACGCCTCCGTCACGCGGCCAAGAAATGGGTTCGAAGAAAATGCGCAATACATTTCTAAATCACACAGAGATCTGCAATTAAATTCTCATACAAGAGTACGAGTACATCGATCTATTTCAGTCCACTGTCTCACCAAGAAAGCACCAGCAAAGTATTCACGCATTTCTTGAAAGATTTGCCCATACTTACTTACTTACACGCAGTCAGACCGGGTTAGTGAGCGCAGTATTTAGCGCAGATGTCTGCTCGATTTCTACGACCACAATAACTTCCGACTGTTGATATCTCCGCAGTATGTGTCATACGGCACGTGAACGACTTTCCCGTACCGTATCGGTTATAACAATCAAAGTGTAAAAATCGGAGGATGGTTCGAATACAACACGGTCAGACCTGAAAAACAATAATATGTGTTTCACATATATTGGCTTCGACTCGTATTCGAACCCATCTCTCATAAATCAGGTACCCCAACCACTGTGCCGTGCGGTCGGCTCGCCGAGAAATATAAATGTCTATAATTCACTTCCACTTTTTACTTTACATTAAATCGGATTGAATAAAACAAAGGTCAAGGCTCTCCGAGCGATGAAAAGAGGGAGAAAAGAAAGATGAAATATTTATACATGTCAAAACATTCACCTGGAATCTTGAACATGCTCGTTTGTGAGGAGGATAACTAAGGTAATAAGATAAAATTATTTTATATAAAAACGAAACAAAATTTTCTGTTCTACGTTTATACTTTGCTTATACCAATTTTTCATGTCTTGTTTTTTTCTAAACAGCTAGATAGTCAGAAATCTACGTTATAGATATTCTCGTCGTTTCAACTCTTTCACTCAAGCCTATATGGATCAACGTGACTTCGTCCACGCTTACTTTAGAATTTGCTAATAGGTCTTATATTGTAATGTTAAAAAAAAAATTGAGTAAGTAATCTAACACGAAATAAAATGTACTCTATATGAGTAACTGGTCGGTTACTTATATAAATAAATAAAATGTGTCATGAAACGAGTACAAGAGTAGTAATAATAATTGTCTATTTAATTAATTTGTTTTATTTTATTGTAAAATATATCAAAAGCAAGAAGGCAAGAAGACGAGTATTGTATGTCGTTCGACAGTGACATTCCAAATCAAACCTTATAATACCTAGGCCGTCGCGCTACTCTTTACGGTTTGCGGCTGAGGTGTAGAGCCAAGGATCGCCGGGGGCCAGCAGGGCTAGTGCTTCAAGTACATGCTCTGACCCATACGGTTTCAAGGTTGGTTCATTGCTCACGTATAATTGGAGTAATGCCCGGTTGCACTAAAAGACTTCGACCGAAACTCGTTTGCCCAGGTACTAAGATACGAGTATAATGTATAGACGAATAGGCAGAGTTTGGATGTACCGACCCAAGCATAATAGAGAGTTTTGTCCTAGGCGTCTAAAATATTAGCTATCAGTAGTGGCAGTAGCAAAGACGCCCTAATTTCAAAGGTTTTCCGAATTCCCCGATTTTTCAAAAGGTAAGCAACTTTTAAAATAAATTAGGGGTTCCTTTTACACAGTACAATGTCCTCTACCTGCTAGTGAAAGTTCCGTCAAAATTGGTTCTGTCGTTTCCAAGTTAAATCCGAGTTATTGGGTTTTCGTATCGTGCAATGCATTGCCATCGCCCGCGATATTTCGACTCGGATCGTTTTGAAAGGAGGCCATTTTTGTCTTAAATGCCGACAACCCATCTGTAACACCTCCGGTGTCGTGGATGTGGTGTTAGGGAGTCGGTAAACACTTGCCAACAGGTGAGCCGCACACTTGTGTATAGAAAGTAATAGCTCATGTACATCTTACATAATCTTCATTAACACCCTTTCACTCTTATTTTAGGTATAAATCGTTAATTATATCCAACTTCCTGTATCTAAGTAGAAGTCGCATTCTTCCCACTTATTGTCGACTCAATGTTTTGACAAACAAATTGATTAATTAATGACCCTGTTATCTTTGAACCTAGCGCCCACTTTTGCCTTCTCGGATCACGAATTTAATTACAAGCTTACTTTCATCTTTCAAAATAACATCCTTGTTATAATAAAATAAAATAAATGAACATACTTGGTTGATCAATGTATTTTTGGAATCGTAGACTAGTTATTTGTGGGGTTATTTAGATATATACACGTCTGTTGAGGGTGATATATATCAATACATATATAAAATACAATAAAATAAATAAGTTATCTTTAATATATATTATAATTCAAATACTTAAAACAAATAAATAAATTATAACCCAACAAGACGGAAGCCCTCGGCAGGGGAGACCAGAGGGTAGGCTAGTCATATTATTATAGTAAACTATTATTCTTACTATTACATTAGTAATATTTGCTGCGGCCGAGATTGATGAATATTTTTTGATTTCATTACTGGCTTAACCTCATTAGTAGTCAAAGTCAAAAAAAATATCAATTTAACTTAGGAGGAATTAAATTTTCGTCAAAGTAGAGGAAAACGACATTTGTGTCGTAATAAACATTTATCTGAATTTTTTTTTCTAAGACCTTTCAGAGATGTTTCAAAGAAATACAGTTTATTCTGGTGGCAATTATGCCGATCGTCGTCATTAGACGATCGAAATGTTTCAGCATGGCGGAATGAGCTGCAGGGGAATCGAGTTCGATCCCAATCTGGAGGGTTCGTTACGCCTCTACGGCTCGAGAATCCTACAGCGGGAGTTAAGAGGGAAGACGAGGGAAAGGAGAGGCTTCCGGTTACCTCACTCACCGCATAAAACTCAGAAGCACAAGATACCTCTACTTCATGCCGGTATTCTACGAGGCTGTGGTACTGCCCCGAGCGAGCCGGCCCATTCGTAGCAAAAGCCGCCGCTTGGCTCTACCACGTAGAAAACGCATATAATCAAATTTCCAAGCCCTTTTGAAACTCGCTACATACATATATCATTAAATCCTTCTTATATAAAAAGGCATCGACAAAAAATAAACGTGCACGTTCTTGGGACGAACCGTTCTGTCGGTTAGGAATTTACTCACAATTCGAATCTGTGAAAAATGGGCACATAATATGTACGTAACTAGACTTATTTTCTTTTCAATAAAAATAAGTGAATCGTATTGTTCGGTAGATTTAAGATTATGTAACAATGATTTGAATAAAATATTTCATTCGGGAACCGAGATTTTCACATACACACAAATTTTTATGTTAATTTTATTCTCCATCTCACTTCTGACAACAACTTGGACACACCTAATAAAAGGCCTTTTAGAAGCCTCATTTAAAAATTTGATCGAAATGTGATGAGTATATTGTCGTATATTGTCAAATCAATCAAATTATTGTCACCGAATTGGACACTAAAACGTAAATAAAGTATTTCGGACCGCAACATGTCAACGAACTCAGTCACCAAGGAGCAACCCAATTCAGATAAACGTAATAAATTTAAATAAAGATATATTTTTTTTAAACGTTACCTTCTACTAAAGAAATTTCTCCTGTATCGCACAAGCAGTTTACATACATAAATTGCACATGGACAAACACCCAGAACTTGAATTATAACAGAAAATACTAGTCCCGTGCGGGAATCAAACCCCCGACCCACAGCGCCGCAATACTTTTATTAATCAAAATATATTTTTAAACTGCACCGTGGTATCTTAGGGACCGGGACACTAAGTTTCATAATATGCGAATGCTACCTGGGTTCCACTCCCGGTGTCGGCACCACTAATATTTTATGCTATTTAAATTACTGAATTCACCACGCACTGGACGTGAAAGAAAGCATAGTGAGGATATCTGCATATTTGATATTATAGAGAAATAATTCACACTACAGCAGCGAGGCTATCCTTTACCGGTGTCAAAACCCACTCTATTTTTTAACATTTAAACCATTACTTAATATTGACGAACAGCAGAATTATCTAAAGTACAATAATATTTAATAAATAATATGATAGAGACACGATAGACACGTTTAACAAATTGTTTATTTCATAAACTGGGTGATTTCAGTAATCGAAATCATCATCATAATCCGTGGAACATGCAACAGCTTCATTCTTTTAAGTCTGTATTTTTTCCGCATTTTGTTTATGTCTACTGCTGGACTTACCTTGTCAAATAGCTTCGGTACATGTAAATAAATTTTATGCCCTCAGTCGGTCCCTATAGCCTCTTATATCGATCAGCGGGGTTATGTGCAAATTATCTATTTAGCAAAAAATATGTTTTTTGTTACCGACTCTATTAACATTAAGAAAATTCCTTACATTCATAATTGAACCGCCAATATAATCAATCAAACTGACAGGTTTAACAAGAAACCTGTTGAATTATAACATAAAATTATACATGTAGTATAGCTACAAAGTGCTGTCTAAATTATTAGTCGTAGAAAATTAAATAATGATTTATTTAATTTACTTTGCAAACAACTATACACAGTTAAAATTAAAAAGTGTGGCCTCGAGTTCCCGGCATTCTGTGAGTTTTGTGGCGGGAGGGGTCTTAAATATGAACAATATTGGACTCATACTTAATCACATTACTAAATTCCTTAAACGAATGCCTGAACAAAAACCTACTGAAACTGTTATGATGCAGTTTCACTTAGCGAGAGCTTATGACGCAAATTTGGAATACATTTAATTAAGGAAAAATATCGGTATTGACTAGAATCGCATTCACACAGAAAAACAACAGAACGATTTTAATGTTACAGTAACAGTTCGAAAGCCTATGAAGTAACGTAGATATTTAGAGGTATAGTAATTATTTGTAATAATTATTTTTTTACTAATTTATTTATGTACACAGAAAAAGCCATAAAAACATAATACTTAGTATTTGTACAAGGGCACTACTTATTCCATACATTGAAATTTCTTTCAGCAGACCCTGGCCGGAAATTTTATTGAAATGGCAAACTTATTGCGTACATTTCTAATACATATTATGTACAAATAAAAAAATATGATTACATATAATTAAATAACAGACAGATACATTTAAACATATACATACATATACATTCGTAAATACACAACATATTTGATTAACAGGATGCTAAGTAGTGGTATTTTACACGTTTCTTAAATAAAAGTATAGTTCCGAAATCTCTTATTGTAGGCGGTAGTGTGTTCCACATTTTACTTTTCAAATAAAATTCTATTTCTACTAAACAATAGAAAGTATGTTCGTAATAAAACTATTGATTTGTGTGAAAGGACAATTTTCTTAAGCAACTCAAATGTCACAGCAGTTGATTAAGTATATAAATTTGAAACACTTAAACCGATATTAGGTACTAAGAGGCGTAAATTCAAGTCATTACCTCAGCCTCTAGGAATCTTAAGGCCGTGGGAATATCGGAGATATTGTAACAATATAACGATATGATAAAATTCAATATCGAGATACAATTTAGAGTTCTACAATATAAAGATAATTTCTTAGTCTTATTCGTCTGCCTATTTAATCCCACAATTGAACATTGATCTCTGCAAGAAAGCACCAGTAAGCCAGCCAATCTTCCTTGGCAGGATTGCCCATACTTACACACAACGCTGGGCAAATTTCCCCCCATTACTTGTCGGTAAGCATTTGAATTACTGGGGTGAATTTTCTCCCACTAGTTGGTTCACCTAGCCTCGTTTGTAAACTAGCAGGGTGCTTCAGGTGCAAGTGAGGTTGGCATTGGTGAAAAATATGGTATATTCCCTTTACGGAGTGTATGTATGTATGTAATTGATAGAATAAAACGTATTAAAGAAAAAAAATAATGTTATGGTAAAGGAAAGGTATAGGAAAAAGATTGGCTGTCATCTCTCCGAAGTTGATAGGACTAACCGTAATGATGACCTAGCGATTAGATTGGCGATCGTAGTAATGGCTCGATCTCATGGGATTCTTCCATAATCGACACACGGAACAGGCCTGGTAGTAAAGTAGCAGCCCGTAAGTGCCCACTGCTGGGCAAAGGCCTCCTTCTCAAATATCTGAGAGGGTGTAGGAGCCGAAAATGGCCCGCCACGCTGCTCCATTGCGTGTTGACGGGCTGGTAGGGGCAGGATGATAATTATTTTGATATTGTTGAAGTGAGTAAATAGTCAATGCTGAAAGAACTAATAAAAACATACCTTAAGTAAACTACATACTCGTACAAGCTTAAGCAGAATGTAATACGATATATCTGTCCCCACCTGTTCCATCATAAGAGATTTACGATAAATATTGCGTAGAAGATTTGATTTAGGTCAAAAAAAATCTTAGAGGTTAAACGTCAATCAAAACCAAAAATGTAGAATATCTATGTTGATTTTGTTTAGTCTGAGATCACATAGCCCGTGATTATTATTTCTTATCCAGTTTTGGTCACATTAGCAGCCAAAGGACGTAATATCATTGCTTATAAATAGTATTAATTTCCCGACTTCTTCATTCATTTCATCTTCATGTGTATAAACATACTGGCTAGCCGCGTCGGCTTCGCACGGTCAGATCTGTAATATATATGATATTATACATACAAACTTTCCTAATGAAATGTTCTAAATTATGGTTAAAACCCATCGATATTACATAAAGAGGAACATGAAGGTGATACGTTTTAATGCGTCCAAGTTGAAGACATTACTTACCAAATGATCACATCTCGCAATCAGTTGGCGCTAAACAACTCGACTAATGTAACTTCGGTGACAGTTTGAACTAAAATAAGTAAAATGCCGTCATGTGAAAGAAAAAGAAAAAGGTTAAGTGATCTCATATCACATGTAAGTATACAAAAATATTTATGACGGTTACAGTTTATAAACGCAATTTACTAGGAACATAACATATATACCACAGTATTAAAATATATGTCCTCCCAGTTGTTCGATTCCTTTGTTCTAGAATGCACCATGTTAAGGTCAGCACAGGTACTCACTTCAGAGACAGGATTGTCACAAAAATTTTAAAAGTAATTAAGTTTTGTAATTATAATTTATGTACAGAGTGAAATTATGTACTAGGTAACTTCAGTACTGGGCTCCATTTTATAACAATCAAAATAGCGTATGTATGAAAGTTGATAATTTGTACATATGTGAAACGTGATCTGATGACCCTGATAACCTATGTGAAACGATTGCTGACATCAATATAAATAGGACATGCCAAGAAACAAATTCTTCCAAATCTTCTTCGTTTTAGAGGTATCCATGAGCTACAGTAGACACTTATCAACACTAAAATTACAAATATGCACCGTTTCTGGTATACTTTAAATGATAGTTTTATTGTACCAGCAAATTCCGAAGATCATGTTTCCGCTGTGATTGCGCTCAAAAGAAAGAATTTATTTGCTTCTTAGGTACAGAAATGCATTAAATAACAAGTCACTGTATAACATTACCTTTATACGGCGTGTTAGTAAATGCCTCTAACATTCCAGCAAGCAGGGCTTGGGGCAGATGTGTATATACTCGAAAAAATATAATGTGTTTCTATGATAGATATGAAGACTTAAATAATTTATTTAAAACTCCTCGGTGTCGAGGGGCCGACATCGTCAATAACCATATTTAATTTGATGTGATTGGTGAACCGCTATCGCACCAAAAAGTGTATGGACTTCAAACATATGTAAATAAGACGTAATATGGCTCTGTATAAATCTGCCTATACATCAAAGAATTTGCATGTTAGCCACTAATATGAACCTACCTGAACACACAAATTTTTATCCCATTTATCGCACCCGAACCTTCCACTGTCGGGACCGTAAGAGGGACATGCGCTTCATCGTTCTTTAGGGTGGATATTTTTTATATTTTCTCTTGTGTTTTACTCACATGTTGGATGTTAAGCGAAAATATCTGGGAGCCCACCGCATAATTATTCAAAGAAAACCCCTTTACTCTGTGATTAATGAAAAGGGGTCACAAGTACAACTCTCAGCAATGAGGAATACCGCATAAACAAGTTCTCGGGCACATCCGGTCCGGATGTGCCGAAAAATATAGGTGGAAATAAAAGGGATTAGTGAAATTTAGTTTTACCTAAAGCTGTGTTCAACACTCATCAATTTTTTATTAATGTAGACACGGCTTTAAGTTAAGTTTAGTTACCTACAATGCTTTAGGCATTCGCCACCGCTACAGCCATGGCTGTACTACTAAAGCCATGATATATCGATGTTCACTTAAATCGTTATTATTCATTATTTTGAAATTGAAAATTTAAAGAATGGATCTGCAGAGACGATTCGAAAATTATTTTAAATATTTTTAAAATCTTGATTTTTTTCTGTAAATGGCCTCCTTGCTCCACTCTACCTACCTGCCCCTCCCTCTGCGGCTGGTTATTCCCTGTTATAAAGCCGCGTACCTTCGAGTTAAAAATAAATCAAAGGTTTTCAATTTTCGCGAAGGAACTTACTAAAAACTATAAACTTTTCTGGTTAATAAGTAGCCAAAGTTATTCCATACAATTTCCTTTAACTTTCATTGAAAGTCTAGTCAAAATTAGTTATGCAGTTTCTAAGATTAACCCGTACAAACAGAAAATAAAACATACATTTTAAAACGGGTTTTTGAGTATTGGTATCGTGCATATAATCTTATGAACAAAAAAAGCAATTATTTCAAATTATTTCAATTTTATTAAAAAAATCACAGACAGACACTTCAGTTATATTTATACGATGCATTAAACAGTAGATAGTTTTTAAAAATTATAATCTGTTGTGGTTCTGAAAGCACTTGAAACCACTACGTGAAGTGTTCACAGATCAAAGACATACGTAGCTCAGTAGATCGCTCAGACCATTATAAGTTCTTAATCTATGGCTCAGGCACTCATCGTCACGCAATTACAGATTTTCTCTAAATTTTTGTTGGTAATAAAGTTATTTTAATCTATACACGTGTTACAAAATGTTCTATACATATTATCTTAATCAGGGACAAACACAAATTGTTTTTATATATCTGTAACTGTTTTTTTCATAGCTCATTATAATTATTTGCACTAAACCAAAACTTAAACATATTTTTAAAATTTTTGTCTGTCAGTATGTCTGGGCTAATATTGGAAACGGCTGAACCTATATTTGCAGGACATTGTTTAGACTACACTTTTTTTAATACATCACTAGATAAGACCTAGTAGCCAAATCTAAAGGCAACGCGGACGATGACGCGGGTACTGCTAGTTTAAGTAACTTAACCCATATCGTGTCATAGCAATAGAATTTCAAAGGTTTCAACACGTCAAGACTTAATAAACATCCGCATATAATTCTACAATGCTCCGAATTTTAAAAACGTGAAATGAAAATCAATTTTTATTTCGACACAGACAGTGAATTTGGAATTTAAAAGTTTGTTGACAAGCTCTTAACACTTTAAAATGTTATTTATATCGAGGTTTCGGTATTGTACCTATACAAATTGTTTGTTGTTAATATACTAATAAATACATTAAGGTCTGAATCTGATCCTTTCTTCCCGAGGGTATCGTTGGAGCCGACTGTTAAAAATTAAAAATTTAATTATGGCAAATCCTCCCTATGGTGGAAGCCTATGTCCTGCATAAGACTATTTACAGGCAGTTAAGAAGTAAGAAGAACAGAAATGTATAATGTTTTGCTAGCCGTGCCGACTTTTTGAATAACGACTCCCTACCATTCATGTTTTTATTAACGTTTTTAACTATTAATATATAAAAAATTTGCAAATTTAATCTTTATGGTATAATGGATAAAGTATATGCAACGACGGCCTTATCATTTTACAAATTAAACATATTATGGAATGTGAACCTTTTCAGAGAAATTCGATTGAAGATCTAACGATATTTTTCTTTTCAAATTTTATTAGTAACTTTTAAAGAATGATTTTATTCAAAAATATTTTGGTGAAAATTTATGTTGTATTCTTCAAGTGATTGACAGATCTTACTTTACTTATAAAAATGTCATACAACTAAGCGTGAAAGGGATCCTGGTAGCCTAGTGGTCAGCGCGATCGCTTTAATTTCATAGTACCCTGGTTAAGTGGGTTGAAATGCCAGTGCCGGCACTTCCAATTTTAAGTGCTGAATTTACTATGTGAAGAAAAACATTGTGTGTTGTCGAAATTATCAAAGAAATATTTCGAGAACATGTGCAGTCCGCCAACCCGCGCCGGAGTAGTATGGCGGTCCAAACCTCTCACAAATATTGAGTGATTGCAGTACGGATTCGGATGGTAGTTGGTGGACTGTGAGTGGGAATTGTGTCCGTCCTAGTGGCATACTTGTGTTTATCCGTTGCCTACGTAGGATAAGAGGCCGTAAAGGAAGGTGCATCCAAGTTCCAACGCGCCTTGCCTGGGGGATAAGAGAAGAGAAGAGTCTTTTGCCGACTCACCTAGGGCCTCCGACGTTGTTTAAGCCGCTGATGTGTACGAGAGCGTTACCTGCGACATCGCCGATATGCGGCAAAAATGGAACACCGTAGTGGTTTTAGTCGCTGCAAGCACAACGTAATCCGTCCTTGTCAAAATAACGGTAAAATTATAAAAAAATCATAAGAAACATTATTATTTGAAATGCAAAATTATAATAAGTAACAAAAACATGACAAGAGCTTATTTAAAAACCTGACAGTTCATTATTAAAAAACAATTAAGCTCTGTCATTTTTTGTTTGTTAAGGGCCTTTTTTTTAATGTATTAAGTTTCCTAATTAAAGGAATACAATTAGCCATTAAATTATTGCTTTAAGGGTCAAACAAATGGAAAACTAAACCAAGAACATTTTAATGTTTTATAGTTATTAAAAAGCTATTATTTCACTTTTCTGGAAACAGACGTTAAACGTTAATTAAATATCGGTCCCGAGGTTTTCCTCATTAATTCCTTTTTTAAGAAGATTCACAATCATTGAGAAAACATGTTCTTTACTAAGTTGATCGTAAAACCCAAAATGTTCATTTATCTCTTATAACGTAATTACGCCCTTAGAATGAAAAACTTGTGTACAAGGACATTTTATTTTCCTTACTTTATTAAAGCCTTAAAACCTTCTTACATCGCAAAATATAATTTCTCGGTAAAAATTGTGTAAAACGAATGTACTTATCATTCCAAAAAAAACCCAGTGAAAGATCTGAAGAATTACCCCTTATATATAGGGTTCTTTTTGCACAAAGCAATACGTTATTCAAATTATTTCCAAAGAATCTTGCCCCAATTAACCGGAAATAAAGGCAATAATAAAAATAATAATCTACCACATTCACATCCACATTTCTTTCAGTTGATGTCGTAAGAGTCGACAAAGGGCGGGATAACCATCTCAAAAAATACCAGACCAAAATTAAGCAGACCGATGACGGGCAGCAGCGTCTAAAGTGCGAGGTGTCTGGTACTGCAATCGCCAAACCGATTGCCGTGCGTGGCGATTTTTTTATTTATAGAACAAATGGTCAAACAAGCATGCGGCACACCTGATGTTAAGTGATCACCGACGCCCACGAACATCCGCAACACTAGAGGAGCTACAGATGCGCTGCCGGTTTTTAAATTATGGCAAATGCTCCTTATGGGATCGGTCTATGTCCTGCAGTGGACTATTTACAGGCTATTAAGATACAGGCAATAAATGTCATACCAATACGCCACCACCATACCTAATCAATCCAACCTTAACACCGTTCATCACCGTCTGGTAAAGGCGAAGTCGACCTCGCTTATTCTTACCGAGACGTAGATATCATCTGCTGCTGATACGTCTTGTCTCCTCTACCGGGGGTATCAATTAGGTCACTATTTTTTTTTTCATTTGTGCTCGAGTCGGAGTTTGTGTATCCGTCAAAGAGGATATCTGTTATCGACACCTCGGTAGTCTTTAGGTTACGGACCTATCATTTAGCTGCGCATATACAGTGAGGGCTATCAACGGTTTTATGCGTTTGCCTTGGTATATGGTCTGAGACAACTGGTTACTTCGCCCACGCGGATCTCAGGCGAGGAAGGCCTTTCCTGTTAGTAGTTTTGCTGACCGATCGAGCATGCAGGTGTCTGTCGACTCCCCTCTTGACTCGTGAGACCACTCTCTGATCCAGAGTAGGGTGTGCCAATAACGTACCAATTGCGAACGCGTTCTATGGGCTTCCCACGTGTATGGCTCTACAGTTCAATAAATTGAGATGGAATTCAGCCTTTCTTTACTTCCTACCCATGGGAGGAGGTTGCCTTCTTGCCGGATAATCCCATCATCGTCGCCGATTCTGTTACCGAGGGAATGGATAATGGCCTCCTGTTACCTGACTCACTAAACGAAACGCACAAGACGCGTTTACTTTACGCCGGTATTCTGCCAGGAGGTCTTATCCCGGCCGAGCTGGCCCATTCGAGCTGCAGCAAAAGCCACCGTACAAATTTTCTTTGCATCTACACTTACAGCTCTAAAATATTCCGATTCTTACACAGTTGACAACTGATAGTATAGGGAAGTTGACGCTGTGGTCGAAATGGGCCAGAAGGTCATCATCATCATCAATGAAAATAAATGTAAATATGCCTATGAGGATGTTATGTGATATGCATGAACATTGATTTCAATCATTCAATCATAAGGTACTTGATCTACAATTGACTTTTATTATAAGACATCGAAATTGTTTACGCGCATGTAAAATCATATTAACAATGTCATCTATTCATATACAAAGAAGGGCAAGAATTGATAAACACAGCATATACATTAAATGGTCGCATTGATAGAAAAAGAAAGTATATCGTACAGAAAGACTATATAAAATTGTTAACTCGTAAAGCGTAACAATTAAATTCTATTGGTACGAGTATAACATGCTATACGATAAACTTTAAAAACACTTTAACATGATGTGCGAGGGAATAACCCATAAAAGGAATGAATGATAAATATTTTTTTTTATAAAAAAATTACTGGAAAATTACTATTACGAGTTTCCAATGTTTATAAGCGGGTGTCGGACCGTTGTCAGCCATAAGGTGGGACAATTTCCCTTAGACGACACTTGGTAGACGGTGACATCTTATATCTGATAAGATGCTTCTGCCCGTTACGATGTAGTTATTTTAGAAACAGTTTAAACGGTTATTCCGGCAAATGATTTTTTTTATTCCAACATAGAAGGATCCCTGTTATGTCTTATCGGTTATTTCCCTTAGATATTTTTCGACAAACACGGAACGAAATTGAGCGATAGATTACCTGAGACCACACATTTGTCACGCATAAATTACTGAAAGTACATCAATAAACAATTTGTAATTTGATATATTGAAAATATTAGACGCATAGGTCTGACATCTAAAATTCAAAAGTTACTAATGTTTTATAGTATCGCTCGTTTTCTTTCAAGATAGCAGTTGACAATAACTTCCATCGTCACATATATGATAGCAATTGATAAAAAAAGTAAAACGAAAAAAAATATTTCCTTTCTCCTTCATATCCATTCGCGGTTTGCTCATTATAGAGATGGGCCTTGCGATATACGTATCAGCTCAATAACATATCGCGGATTAGCTTATACACAAAATTACAGAAATCTTCACACACCCCGAACGGTAATTGTTATTCTGTCGTATGATAGTGGATCACTATGTAACGGAATAATATTTTCGTAGATATATAGATCGCACGATAACCTATGGATGGAGCGAAATTATTGAAGCGACACAACACAACGACATGCTTTACTAAACACAAATCAACACTAACTAAACACCACTAACGCAAATGTAGTCATGGTTTTTAATGTTACACATAACAGCTATGTAGATTCTGTGCCAGTGGTATGAATATAGTTTTAAAGTATGGATAGTACGAGTAAATAGCCAAAAGTAAAGTGCATTTCGCGCGACTTACGAGTGCAACGTGGGAGAGCCAAGCGGCGGCTTTTGCTGCTGCTGGAATGGACCGGGTCGGTACAACGGCCTCGCAGAATACCGGCGTGATGTAGAGGCATATTATGCTTCTGCGTTTCGTTCGGTGAGTGAGGTATTCTGAGGCCCACTCCCCCTCCCCCTTGTTACCCCTTACCCATCCCCTCCTCGTCCTCCCTTCCATCTCCCAAACACCTTTAAAGGCCAGCAACGCACCTACAGCACCTATGGCGTTGTAGTTGTATGTACGTGGGCGAAGGTAATCACTTACCATCAGGTTAACCGCTTGTGCGTTTGCCGCCTTTTCCATAAAAAAAAAACAGAAAATTCTTAGTTCCGACGTGCTTACAGTTTTAAGAACCCGGACTGTGTCGATCTAATGGTTTATCAATTGTCTCTATTGGGCGAAGGCTACACGATATTATTAAATGATGACAACACACGCAGTCATATAACTTATTAGGTTAATAAGCGTTCGAAAGGTTTTATAATATTGTTTACGCTCGTGTTAGCATATTTTAAAAATTTAATTTGATGAATTACATTTTACCCCAAACTTATCAGATTTATTTTGACATTGTTTGTTATGCATGCGAAGATTGATGAAAGTGGAAGTAGCGAAAAACGTATGTCAGGACCGTAGCAAGTGGAAGAATATTGTCTCTGCGTACCCCGTTGGGAACAAGGCGTGACTATATACATACATACTACACGGGTGATTTACAGCACCCGTGGTCACGGGGAAACCGAAGTATTTGACGTGCTGATGTCATAGTTAACCCGGCTACTTTCAGCTTCATAATTATTAATTTTTGGTTCGATCTACGCAGAATGAGCTCACGGTATCTTAAGGTCATGCAGTGGTTCGGGAGGGTATTGAAATTAAAAAAAACATCGTAATAATTAAAGAATAGATGGCTGGGTGCTGCTAATTAATAAAATTAAAATCAAACCCACGTAAAAAAATATGTTTTTATTTTCAACATAATTGTAAATAGTCTCATAAAAGTATGGTCGGTAGGGTTGTAAGAATGTTCCACGAACACGGCTGAACGATCGTAACGGGTGGTAGAATGTGTTTGTCATGCTCGCTTCAAAACCTTAGGCCGCGGCGGCGTGGTGTGGCTTGTGGGAGCTGGTCATCTCGGGTTTGCAAATCCTTCACTGTTTTTCCGTGAGCACGTGCGGTCTGTGTTGTTTCGAGTATTTATTTGGATTATTGAGGTTGAGATGGTCGTAGTAGTGTGTGCGGCTGAGTTCCTCGAACTAGCGCGAAGTTGAGCGCATGACAAATTAATGCGGTACATATTTTAATGAATTGCTCAATAATTTTTTCTATTTTTTATTTATTTATGGACTTTTCTCCGAAGTTGATGTTATTTGCATTAAATGTTATCTCATTTGTCAGAGAATATAATGGAATTTAGTCAAATAAAGTTAATGGAAGTTTAAATCGACTATTGATTACTACGTCCGGCGCAGATTTCGCTTTTTGTCTGCCATCGAAAAGTTTAATCGAACCCGTTGGATCCAATTATGTTACCACCCACTTTCGTTCAAGTTCCGCTAAACTATTTTACGCCTTTCTTAGGTTTCTTTTTTCAGTTAAGTTATGTAAAGTTTAATGCATAAAATGCCATATGGTAACGGCGAGAAAAATTGCCATCCCTTTTCTTACTACGGCACCATAAAAAGAGAGAGAAGACTCAGAGATAGAAAATTTCTTTAGAAAGCTTTAAAAAATGTTTACGATCTCCGGGAGCAAATACGGCGATGAGGCTCGCCACGTTTCAAATGTCGAGTCGCCACGTCGAGTCGTGCCAAATGAAATCCGTAATCCTTGCCTGTTCCTATGTTTTGTGTGCTTATACAGAATATATTACACTAACATTAAATGAAGACGCGACTAGTACTGGGAGTCCTTATTATTAACAGTTAAAAAAGTTACTAAGGATATACAAAAAAACCAGTTTCAAAAAGCTTTTATCCTCGTAGCATAATAATCTAAATGAAACGCCATCACCATTCTTAATGAATCCTAGGATTTCTTTAACGGCATTGATGCGTGGCAGCGGAAACCGGGCGGCCGGTGAGATCGGTATGATATTCGAGATGGTATCGTAGTCCTTTTTTATATTTGTTGAAATATCCGCCCTTGCGGAGGTAAGGACTGGTTCCGTCAGGCTTGCACCAACCAAAACCGTACGGTGTTCCGCCTTCGCTGAATGTCGGCACAGATCACGGGAACGCTTCCGTAAACATCCGCCACACACAGCGCCGGCCAGCCCAAGCAGCCCCGTTCGCATCATAATACCTATGTATATGATGGCATAGCTAAATTATTACCACCCACGGCCACCTCGGGACAACCCACCCCGCTAAGTCAGACTGACCAAATAGGTTCCTCTTGGTTCACCGTGGGAGACCAAGCCACGTCTATTAAATGCCCTACCACACCGCAAGACAAGGCGAAAACCCATTCTGAAGGAAGTTCTCGTAGGCCTAGTGTAACTATTAGCGCAAATATACCTTAATTCAAAGTAACAAAAACTTAAAAGTAACCTGTGACTAAACTGTACTGTACTTGATCAATTGTCAAATGGCTAAAAATGGCATATAGAATATGAGGTTTTATTTAAAGTTGTACCGTCGCATCGACCTTGTGGATAAATAGTGCATAAAATGCTGTATGGGGAGAATACGAGTTTTTGTGTTGGTAGCAGCATAAGACCCAGTTGCTCGCAACCAGTATTACAACTCGGTCACCCTTAGTGGTGACGCACCTACACTTTTATTTTTCTTTAAGAATGGAAATTCTGTTATATTACTTACCACTTACTGTCAGATGCATTATGTGCTCGATTGGCATTATCGGATCTTCAACAATTCACACGGGATCTCAATTCATTCTGATTATGAAAATCAATTCCTGAACGAAATTCGGATGAAAAATAAATGGTTCAAATCTTTTCAGAATGCTCGAGTATTATTTCAATTTCAATTTCATGGTATAAAATTTAATATTTAGGAAATAGGTGCAAATATTAAATTAAATATTACGATAAAGTCTACACTTTGATGAGAATGTTAGACATTTCCATAAACTTAAAGCTCATACCAAATTCCAACACTTGTATTAGACCTTTCTCAACAAAGCTTAACAACATCAGTTCATAGAAATACGTTAGACGCAATTTGGAATCGTCATGAACATAAGGGCAACAGGGCGGAAAATATTTACGAACAAATCTTTATCAATTTATCAATACTAATAAATAAAATAGAATTTGGAGTATTCGTTCACCGCTAACAAAGTCTGTAGAGTAATATTAGACTTCTATCTAATTAATATGCGTATAAAATATCAGTAAATTTTAATAATTAACGTAAATAACATGCATTGTAACTGTAATTTAAAGTAACGTAATAGCGTTTTTTATTACATTATCATTGATACATATTTACTCACAGAATAAGAACTTATTTAATATATTATACTGCTAAAATCAATACCGTCTTTTGATTTTGTCGTCGTTGGATAAAGTAGATGTTCAAGCACTTTTTAATAGAACTGCAATAGAAATCACAAAATTCTGTAGCAACCTGTAAGAAAATATTACAACAAATATTTCTTCAATAATACTGTCTCCAACTAAACGGCGCATTGCGAATCACAGATAATAACTATTTTATGTTATCACGATATTAGTTTCGTAAGTGGGTTGGGAACATATAAGCTTTTACGGCGTCTCTATTTTATTACAAACTCTATTGACATGGCCTAGAGCCGACCTTTCGAACTATTGGGACAAGGGCTCATAAAGCGATCATTTTATGCAAATTCTGTTATAAAACGGTGTAGCCTGAAATAGGGTTTCAATTCCTTTTTATGTTATTACTTCTTCGTTAACGAAAATATTTAAACAATGTGAAAAAAACGGTGAGGCAGAGTTTAGTCTTTTTCGTTCTTTTAACGAAAGTACAGCGGTAAAGGGACTTTTAAACTTTTTTTGTTTTTATTGCTGCTATAATTGAATGTTCAAGGGACTCAATGTTATTGGCCTGTTAGCTTTATTTGACTCCCATTCGTCTTTTCCTTCCATGAAAAGAGTAGATAAAATAATAGCACAAGAAAACGATGCTGATAATGATGCTGAATATAATAATATAGCGGCGGTCGGTTTCGGCGGTGGCAAAATTTCCTTTTCATCGACCCTTTTTTTTTGGGCAAACGAGCAAGCGGTTCACCTGATGGTAAGTGATTACCGTCGCCCACGGACATCTACAACACCAGAGGTGCTCCAGGTGCGTTGCAGGCCTTTAAAGTTATTTGGGAAATGGAAGGGAGGATGAGGAGGGGCCGGAGTGGGCCTCTGGTTACATCACTCACTCAACGAAACGCAGAAGCACAAGATGCCTCTACTTCATGACGATGTTCTGCGAGGCCTTGGTATCAACCCGGTCTAGCCGGCCCAGTCGAGCAGCAGCAAAAGCCGCCGCTTGGCTCTACCACGCTTAAAAATGCTTCCATCGACTTCCACTTTCCACCTTCGTTGCACTGCACGTTTTCCTAGTACTGCCACGGATATCATCGTTGTAGATTCTATAGCGCAGAGAAACATCGTGCACAGCCTGCTGAGCACCCCTGAGCTTAGTCATACGACCCGCAGTCATCACTGGCAAAAATGCTATGCTACAACTTACGTTTTACTATACTTTTTTCCAAACTGTAGGTATCTACTACACATAGAGATATAGTACTATTCAAGAAAGCAATCTAGAACAATTAAAAGTAATAAAAATCCGTATTCAGTACCTATCCCTATGGGTGAACGGGTATGAGTGCTTATATAAAAGGTGGCTACTATTTTCAACCCTTTTTACAACAAGAGTTATGTATATTTTATATATTGTCTGCCTCGTTAATGTCACACTTGACATACTTGTCGATTATGACGAAGGTGTCGGATAAAGCTGACGTCAAAAAGAAAATCCTATAGAATAACAAAAATTAATATTACATTCATCATAGTGTATAAAGTAAAGTAAAGTAGTAGCCTGTATGTGCCCACTAGGAGATAAAGGCCTCTTTCTCAAATATCTGAGAGGGTTTTGGAGCTGTGAAGGGTCCGCCACGCTGCTCCATCGCAGATTGACGGACTTTACACGCCCTCGAAATTATATTCTTTATTATTTCTCAGATATGCAGGTTTCCTCAGGATGTTTTCCTTCACCGCCGAGCACGAAGTAAATACAGCTCTTAAAATTGCTATTAACAATTTTAGTGATGCCGGCACCTGGGATTGAACCCAGGTCACCGGCGCTCTATGAAACTAAAGGGAGCACCTTGACCACTGCGTTGAAATGCATGCCTGAGCGTTTTCTAAATAAATAGTAAATTAGAAAGGAAAATTAACATCAACGAAATCGATTCGAATAAAATTCCAAGGACACAAGATAACGCTTGTACAAACGACAAATCCAATCACGCCCATATCATCTTACACAATCGAACGCTTTTCCTTGCCCTTTGTCAACAAAAGCTTATTACATACACATTACGTGCTAGAAATATTACAAAAATGACAAAAAATCTAAAACATTCAAAATTTTACTACGATTTTCAGTCTTGCAAATTACCAATAATCTTATAAGACCGTAGCGATACTTACGAAAGCCTTGTTAAAGACGGGTCTTAATTAGTGTGATCCCGTCGGGTACTTACAATCAACGATATTTTTCATAAAATTTAATAACGAAAATAACCTCCTAACGAAGTAACACTTTAAATTTTGTTAACGCGATTTCGGACCTTGATAACCACGAATAAATCAGACTGAGGCTCCTTTTTATTAGGGAACAAAATATCTAAAAGCTCTGCTAAAATTTACAAAGAAGGGAGGGATATTGCTATCGCAAGCAAATTTAATATATAAATTATTTTCACCAGTATTTTTCGTCTAGAGTTTAGCACTGGTATGTTTTATTGATGACGCACATCGAAAACTGTTTTGACAATTGATATCTATTATGTTTGGTTTCTTGAGTAACGCTTATTTTCATGTGTACACCGTTTGGTTAATAGTGTGGTTGTTAAAGTGTTAACAAAATCCAGACGTCTGCATTTTTATTTCAGATTTGTTTAAGAATTATTTTGTTCAGATCGTTCTACTTTACTATACAGTATAAGTGATAGTGGAACAGGCACTATCAATATCTATTATATGAATCTCTACTCTACTCTCGAGTAGAGTAGAGATTCATATAATACTCTACTTAAGTCCCACCTGAGTTTTCTCCCTCGCCACAAACTGTTTAAACAAAATACCTAAGTCATTCGTTTTTCTCGCATATTGTAAATACACTGGCGTTGTGTTTACCATACTGTAGCCATACCATACGGTAGCCGAGTAAAAGTGAAAAGCGTTTGATGTGCTTGTCGCCAATATTTTGTAAATTCGTGCTGTCCACCCAACCATGAGAAACCATCTCAAAGGTTCCGATACATAATTTTCTTCAAATGACAACCACCCTGGTAGAGCACCCTGCTAGCTAACAAATGTGGCTCTAGCGAACCCAAGTCCCGCAGACTGGTGATAGAGAGCAGCATCACTAGTGTGAGATGTGACAGTCTCTGTGCTGACCAATCAGCTAACCTAGCGCAATGAGTGTAGGCAAACCTTTCAAGAAATACATGCCGGGTTTAGCAGGCGCCTCTTTGAGAAGAATATGTTCGGCAGTGGGCTTAAGTAGGATGATAAAGATGATGAACTGTCTCAAAATGTCAGACCTTAATTATCTAGACCGGTTAGGGGACTGAGCCTCGGGTTACCTCACTCACCGAACGCAACGCAGAAGCACAAGATGCGTCTACTTCTCGCCGGTATTCTACGTGGCTGTGGTACTACCCTGGAGGCGTCGGCTCATTCTAGCAATAGCAAAAGCCGTCGCTTGGCTCTACCACGAACAAAATAAACTTCTGAATATCTGATTTTCCTTCATTTTTAAAAAACCTTACCTTCCACTGTAGGAATTACTCCTGTGCTACGGAGGCAATTTACATATACGAATTGCACAAGGACAAACCTCCAGACCGGGAACTATTATTTGTAGTCTATACAAATACTAGTCCCGTGCCGGAATAGGACCAGCGACCCACAGCGCCGCACCTACACCACCGAGCCGTCAAAAAAAATATGTCACTGTTGTGTTCAGTTCTCCTTCTTTTTGGTTTAGAGCGCTTTTGTATATATTTTACACGCAATCCAATTTATACTATATATTGTGGATTATTAATAAAAAGCAATGAATTTTCAATGCCTTTGTTTTAATTTAAAATTACAATTTTACCCATTTAATGATAAGATTTTATGATCGAACAATAATTATTTGTCATGATCGTAATAAATGGACTATTAGTATCATGGCCATTCAATCCCCTATGTGAAGGCTCACATCGTACCTACTAGTGTTTTGAATCTTTCGTACGATTTTTGTCAATAGCCTGGACATTAAAATTATAGCCTAGTCCTCTCACCGCTCCATTATTTAGTATAAGGTGAAACAAAAAGACAATCTTTAATGGACAAAATTCTGTATATTCAAATGATGTAAAAAAATATGTATCCCTAATTAAATTTACTAAAAAATATTGGTTATCTTCTGTCCTAGCTCAATAATCATAACTGATTTATAAGAAAAATAATTTCGAAAACAAGCTTCCGAGATTATCCTTTGACCCTTAACACGATGGGCCTATCTTATAGTCTAGCTAGTTGTGGCGTTACTATGGCCAGCATCCGGGTCCATCATTAGATCAACTCTATGGTACCATATTATTGCATTATCAACGAAGTACCATAAGTATGCTAAATTTCACTTCAATTGGAAAATTATTTTCAATGCTTAATCTACTATGTAGTGGATTAACCATCTAAATCTAATCAAAAATACGCAGCTCAGAGACTGGTAGCGGCAGCGAAGGTGCGAGGCGTCTGGTTCTACAATCCTAACCTGCTTGCCAAGCATACTTAGGTGGTCACAGTTTCGGATACGTTTAGTCCTTTCAACCCACTTTTCACCAGACCTTATTTGGGACAACGTGATTGTTGGTGAGCTTGTCACAGTCTTAGTGTGCAACCCGACGATACAAATCGTGAGTAAATTTTGAAAAACTAATTGGCATAAACCTTCCATAAAGGGGATCGAGCTCGGGCCTCCTGATCCCCTAACAACTCGACTACCGTGGCTTCATGTGATTGGGAGAGGCATATTTCCACTAGTGGACTATAGAAGTTTGATGCAGAAGAATTAGATATAATACAAGAAGCAGTCGATCGCCAGTGCAATAAGACAAAGTTTCCGCATATTTCTCCGCTTCGTATCTAAGTATTAGTGAGTAGTAAGTAATCCTTCATAAAAAAGTTTATATTGAATTTACATGTTTCTTTTTATATTAGAGAGGATTTGGATTCAAAAGGTCTGTTTTAATTAAATCACTAACGGTTTCCTAATAAAGCGAATATATTATATTACATATAAATTTCATTACTGTTCTATATACTATTGTAGTTTTTATATTTATATTTGTCGCCACCTAAAACTATCGCGTCTCATCACCACCAGTTTAGATAGTCCACGCTCACATAGTTCATGGTATTTAAAGATAATCGATTTTGGTTCCTCGCTATCGCCGCGCTTGACAGGAGAATTGAAGGTCGCCCAGCCTCACAACACTTTTAAGATCCACACTATGTTTCTGGCATTTATCTTCGTCGACTTCTACTGGACACTGGCACACAACACTACAAAGTAATGATGTCATACTTTTATCAAAACGGCAATGATGACAATCTCCTGCTCGATTTCAACCTCGGCGACATGTTGATTAATTATTAAAAAGTGTTAGCTGTACAGAATAATGATGCCAAATCAATGAATAGTATAAAACAAAGTTTAAATTGGCGTTTGTCTATATTCGCTTATAACTTTTTAACCTCTAAGTGGATTTCAATGCAGTTTTCATCATCATTTAGAACATTTCACGTGGAGAAATATTTTGTTTCCAAGCCGTTTACGATGTATCGAAATCAAACCGCTAAAAACCCCGTGGTAGGGCGCATACATGCTTTACGCTGATCTTACCGTCAAAGACACATCAAAATAATTCTCGACATGATGAAATAATAGAAATTATATTGTTAAGGCAAGTAAAGGTAAATTAGGTATTACAGAATTGTAGTTCTAAAAAGATCAGTGTAAAAGTCCGCGACAGTTTATAGTTATTTTTAAGAATCACCTCAATTATAATTTTTGTATTTCATAATTTGATTAAAAATAATGATTTACTTTCGAAGCCATTTTGACTATAAAGCTATGTTGTTGATGAAAAAGATCTGTTTTAATTAAATCACTAACGGTTTCCTAATAAAGCGAATATATTATATTACATATAAATTTCATTACTGTTCTATATACTATTGTAGTTTTTATATTTATATTTGTCGCCACCTAAAACTATCGCGTCTCATCACCACCAGTTTAGATAGTCCACGCTCACATAGTTCATGGTATTTAAAGATAATCGATTTTGGTTCCTCGCTATCGCCGCGCTTGACAGGAGAATTGAAGGTCGCCCAGCCTCACAACACTTTTAAGATCCACACTATGCTTCTGGCATTTATCTTCGTCGACTTCTACTGGACACTGGCACACAACACTACAAAGTAATGATGTCATACTTTTATCAAAACGGCAATGATGACAATCTCCTGCTCGATTTCAACCTCGGCGACATGTTGATTAATTATTAAAAAGTGTTAGCTGTACAGAATAATGATGCCAAATCAATGAATAGTATAAAACAAAGTTTAAATTGGCGTTTGTCTATATTCGCTTATAACTTTTTAACCTCTAAGTGGATTTCAATGCAGTTTTCATCATCATTTAGAACATTTCACGTGGAGAAATATTTTGTTTCCAAGCCGTTTACGATGTATCGAAATCAAACCGCTAAAAACCCCGTGGTAGGGCGCATACATGCTTTACGCTGATCTTACCGTCAAAGACACATCAAAATAATTCTCGACATGATGAAATAATAGAAATTATATTGTTAAGGCAAGTAAAAGGTAAATTAGGTATTACAGAATTGTAGTTCTTAAAAGATCAGTGTAAAAGTCCGCGACAGTTTATAGTTATTTTTAAGAATCACCTCCAATTATAATTTTTGTATTTCATAATTTGATTAAAAATAATGATTTACTTTCGAAGCCATTTTGACTATAAAGCTATGTTGTTGATGAAAAAAGATCGATCCAGTGCGAAGCCGGCCAGTAGTATATACGAGTATAAACCTAATATTTAGAAATATGACACACTACCAATATGCCGCTGACTAATGTGAAGGGATGGTTAATCTTAATTGTTAAACAAAATGTGCGCCACAGTAAGTGATATCGATTACGGTTGAAATGTAAAAAAGTATAAAAATACTTTTCTAAAAGAAAGTATGAGAAAATAATCTACAAAAAACATATTTAGAACGTTTAAATGACCTACATCATTCTCATAAAATAATTTCTGTGATATTTACACGATTATTATATAGCATTTATATATTATATAAATATCACACAGCGATTATTTTATATTCCTATATACAACTTTTTTTTTAGTGCATATTTTGTAAATATAATCAATATATAAATAGTACAGAATACCAATGATTTAAAAAGAATTAAACAAGATTATAAGTAGTAAATAATACAAATGTATGTTAAATAATATATGCATTGTATAATAAAAGAAAATATAAAGCAGAAATATATATTACCAATCAATTCTTAAAAATAAATTATAGTACTGTATGTAAAGTATTTAATAATAATATTACGCAGTACTATGTTCACAAAATTGTATTTAAATCGACCAAGAAAATTATAATTAGTTTATAAATTTTAAAAGTAAAACACAAGTAAACAAAAATATAAAAGTTTGAGTGTAAAAGAAAGTAAAAGCTTAAAACTGCCTAAGAAAATTTGTAAAGCTCAACTTACCGAAAAGTTCTGACATCCAAGCTTTTTCCCACAACACAGGCAGGACTTTCACAGCACTATTGTTTGCACTTTAATAAGTCACAGTTAGAAAGCAGCTATCGGTGAGGAGTCAGCCGTCGGTGAGGAGTGAACCTAAGGCGTTTGTATATACAGCCCGCGCGATTGCTACTGGTTGTTCGTAGCGGCTGGCACGGGCGGCCCGCCCAGATGTTATCTCTCACTTACGGGTTGAATGGGGTGCAAATGTTAGGTGTAAGCGTTGATAACATAGTGGAAATATAAAGCATTTTAGTAAATATTTATAGATGTTATATAATTCATAGGTAATACGTTAAGTTAAATTAAAAATAATAATACAAAATATGGATAGGTAAGTCAAATCCTTAAAACAAACAAGTAGAAATTTTAAGATAAACATTGGATATGTTAAAATATAGAAAAAGATATATAGAAAATTCTTAAATTTAAATACTTTGTATTCGTATTATTAACCTACTAACCTGTTACAAGGACACCATAAAAGAATTAGCAAATAAATGTCACACAGATAACATATAATTCATAATTATACTATGTACTACTGCTACATCATCCGATTTTAGTATACTGCTGATAATACAAGCCGCTCCTAGAAAGCGCTGGGCAGATTGACCACGCTGGGTAAGCGGTTTGGTGATCGAAGTACCGATACACTCGCACTAGTGATGCTGTTCCCCATCGCCGGTCTGCAGAATTTGAGTTTGATGATTTTCCGCCATCATTCGGTCGCCACCACGTGCAGATAATGTTGGTATTTGAAGAAAGCGATGGTATGTTCCCCCTTACACAGATTATACTGTGTAGTTATCTTATATTACCTTACCAGCCTGAAATTGACCACTGCAGGACATAGGCCTCTTTCTCGAGGAGGATATTCCATAATCGCCACGCACGGCAAGCAGATTGGCGATCTCAGTACCACACACTCGGACCTTAGACGCTGCTGCCCGTCATCGATCTGCTTAATTTTAGTCTGATAATTTTCGAGACGGTTATCCCGCCATCTGTCCGTTGCCAATACGATTTTCATGGCTTTTCCCTCAGTCGCCTCTTACGACACTGATGGAAAGAAAGGGGTGGCAGATATTATTATGCCCATACCACACAGCCATGCTGTATAATTAAATGTGATCAATGAAAGTTTCCAAGAAACATGCAAACTTTCGCAAGCGCTTTCTTTTCATCAGTTAAACAACAGTCTAAAGTGGCATCAGATAATAATTCTAGGAATTCAATTGAACTGTTACAAATTTTAAAATAATAACATACGCATGTCACGCTGCACAGATAAAGGAAGAAAGTGGTACCGGTTGCACCTTTCATTGTAGTCATATGACTTCATAAATACACTCTGGAATCAAGATATCTTAAACTTTTTTTCTGAATTAACTCAATACGAGACATGTATATCTCATTTGAGCAGCAAAGGATTTCTATTAATTTTAAGGCTATTAAAAAAGACAGCGGATGATGAAACCCATGGTTTTATATGCTCTGGATATAATGTAAGATATATGCTTATCCTAGATAAGTTTTGAATCATGAACCACTCCAAGATCGCGATCTTCATATACTCTGACAATGGACGTACTGACCATTAAACTCTTTCTATCCATCATTCATATCCGTACACAGTCGTGTTATAGAATGAATATAATTATGTTTCTCGGTTACATACATGTAAATTCAGACGTTAGCGTAAGATTAGCATTGACAAAGAAAATTGACTTTGGCTTAAAAATCAAAGCTCACAAAGCTAACTTATATGGGGCAAAAAAAATAATTGTGCTTCTTTAACTTCGCCCTTGCCATTTCCACTTCACTTTGCAAACTGGTTCGTTTGTGTGTATCTAAAATAAAAATAACCATGTGATATATTTCGTAAATGTTACTAAATCTATATTAAAAAAAAATTGCAAGCATTCCAACTTTATTTTTTAAAACATAAGTCTAATAGGTTTATAAATATTAAGTTTCATAAATGAGTCCCATTCCTTAGTTATTCGAAAATCGCTCCGCTTATTACTTGATCAGACGGAGGCCTCGTGTCCCTTAAGGCTCCCCGTTGTCATCAATTGTCTCACTTGGCTAGCGGCTCGTAAACACGGCTTAATGATGGCAGCCGACAAGGTGGTAGCGTGAGTGGTCAATGTGAGAAAAACATTGAACTTTCACATTTAAAAAACATTCTTTGTGTTTTGTTTCGATCCAGAAATGGCTTGACGTGTTTGATAAAATCTTCTAACACATCTATCACAACGTTCTCATCATGGAATTTAATGATAATATATCTAGATTTTTTTTATAACAGCTACTACTCACTCGCTGATCGCATCTCAATAACAACATCCCTCTGTGTCATGTTGAAATTTGACACATTGATTCATCTTGTTATCCAGAGGTGAAATAACAAAAAAATAACCTTTGAGTGGCCTTAACCAAACAATCAAAGCTTCTGTAACAAAACACGAGGACAGTACATCTGCTAGATATATTAATTAGTAAATAATTGTTTAGAATAAACAACTATACACAACACATATCATAAATTTAAATCTAGTACAAGAATGCGTCCCAGCCGAGTCAGGTAAGTAACAGTGTGTAGCCTAGCCTGGATAGAAGATGTTAGCTTCGGTTTATTTCTAATAAAATCAGAAGCAATAATTTACCGAATTAGTTCAGGGGTTGGGCATTCACCACAAATTTTCATCATAATCTTAGTTCAATATTTCACAGCGGCACCAAGAAAATTGTTAATTTCTATGTATTTTAGGTACTGTAGCTCTATTGCGTATGGTAATGGCACTAGGGATGTGTTTAAATTTGATGTTAAGACGAATTTGACAGCTCGTGAGATTGCGACATAGAGACTTGTCTAATTTAATATTGTTTTAATTAATCGAATATGGTTAAGAAATAAACGACGCGATTTGTCAAACTGTCGAGTCTGGCTATATTTCAAATTGAACCTCATCGCTGTTATGGTGAGAATGGAAAAGGTTTCCGAGAAATATATGCCGGCTTTTGCTAGCGCTTTATTGGAGAGGCCTACGTTCAGCAGTGGACTAAAATGCGAATTTTACGATGCGCGTGCACACCGACGTCTAAAAATAACAGGATCGTATTGGTTTCTTAATGTATCTTAAATTATCTTGGTAACTATTATGAAGACTATTATGGAATGTATAGTCTCCGTAGTAACTAGATTCAAAGTTCAAATATTTATGAATCACACGTGTTTTACATCAGTGGGGATAAAAAAATATATTCGTACATAAATATACATGTGCATTTGTGTGTGATTTTAAATTATATATGTTTTGTATATTAATTATTCATTATCTTCAATAAATATTTAATTGTTTACTACATTAAATTATAATTTCAGCTTCAAAATTGTTAATCCCATCTAACGTTAATAAACTTTATGAATGCGCTTGCACGAACTTTATTAATGCAGGGGCATGAATGGCATCTAATTATAATTTTCTTTTATATTAATAATAATATTTATATTCAAAACTCAAACAGAAGACTTTTACCATAAATTAAATATTCAATAACCCAAAACTTTCCATGCATTGACACCATGAACCTACTAGGCTCTGGCGACCGAATGATAGCGGAATATCCATCCGAATTTTCCGAACTTAAAACCCACAACCTATGATGTAGATGTTAGTATTTCTGCTATGAGGGTACCAGCACTGCGGCACTCACCAATGCGCTTTCAAGAAATTCCTTTAATACGTGGTAGAGCCAAGCACTGGCTTTTGCTGCTGCTCGAATGGGACCGCTCGACCACGACCTGGCAGAATACCAGCGAGAAGTAGAGGCATGATTGTACAACGCATCCTCTCAGAGATAACTTCCCTATTTTCCTTCGTTTACCCTCCGAATGTGCCATGCAGATCGCACGTCAAGACTCTTCTTAATTTTCCTATCTATAAGTCCATTTTTATTCCTGTTCCTTTGTAGTCCATGCATTTAAGTTGTGAAACTCCTCAACGCTCGCGGGTATGGCTTTAATGTAAACAGCTTATAATATTATATTATTGTTGGAATAGATCATACGGACCAGTACATCATGAATCGCAAAGGTTGTTTTAGGATATGAAATATAAGCAATTAATACAAATGTTTACGAAATACTTGCAAGTAAGTACTATGAGATATAAGAAGATTTATTATGTTGATGCTCATCATTATTATGATGACCTTGTTGAGATAACCTTAAAGTATTTATTTGTTTGAGATGTCTTTATCGCTTGATTCTCTCGATTTCCTCGCGGCTTTAGACTTTACAATATTTATGCCATTACAAGTGATATTTCCTATTCTGATGAAAAAAAAACAATACAACTTTTTGTTTCAGTAACATAGTACAATTTTAGCCGGGGTGGTATTATCCTTGTAAGTAGAAAGATATCTGTATCTTGAGACTCCTCACTCACAAGTGAAGTCGGCATTAGAATAAAAAAAAACTATTTTTCCACTCGCACTTCAACTCCATAATTTTCTTTAATCACAGCATTTGGGAAAGATAAAAGTGTAAGGAACTGGTTTTTTTTTCCGTTATTTTTTCATTCCGTTCGGTTTTAAATTAAATACGTTAAAAATCTACATTTTATATCTAAGCATAGATGGTTGATTTATGGGGGAAAGAGCGGTTTGCATAGGACTCGACTCCCTAGACGTGTCCTCTGAGTAGCGGAGGCCAATGCTCACCTTGGGTCGATGATCCAATGAAGATAGTCTCAAATTCAATCAATTTAGTAGTGTAAAATGATACTCTTACTTATTTTATTAATTTGATTGCTACTTTGAAATTCGACCGTAAATATCTCTAATAAATTCAGAATTCAGCGTGTTATATTACATTGCTATACTCAAGTGAACTTTGTTCAACTAAAAATTCATTATTGATACGCGATAAGAACATATCGTCTCTGTTAATAAGCTTATATGATTGTCAACTTTATTCACACATAATTTCGTTCGTAAATTGTATTATCTAAAAAGTATGAAGAATTTTACGGGCGGCTTGGCAAATTTATTTAATCTGTATATAATGAAATCACCGGGAATGTATCTAGCGTCGCATATATCAGCAGATAGTTCAGAATTGTGTCGTTTACGTGTGTGAGATAACCCGCTCATTTGTCCGAGGTCGACAGGGTTGATAATCGTGACACGGATGTCACTGCGACATTCGGATTTATACTATAAGAGTTCTAAAATATTTTACTTCTACCAATACCTTTTCATCGTTTTTTCTTTAAAGCCGACAGCGCACCTGCAGCTACTCTGGTGTTGCGGATGTTCGTATACGTCTGTGATCACTTACCATCAAGTGAGCCGATTGCACGATTTTACCTTAAAACAATAACAAATAGGTAAATAGAAAACCGGGGATGTGGCGATTCAGACCATAGAATAAAAAACTATTTTTCCACTCGCACTTCAACTCCATAATTTTCTTTTATATTAATAATAATATATATATTCAAAACTCAAACAGAAGACTTTTACCATAAATTAAATATTCAATAACCCAAAACTTTCCATGCATTGACACCATGAACCTACTAGGCTCTGGCGACCGAATGATAGCGGAATATCCATCCGAATTTTCCGAACTTAAAACCCACAACCTATGATGTAGATGTTAGTATTTCTGCTATGAGGGTACCAGCACTGCGGCACTCACCAATGCGCTTTCAAGAAATTCCTTTAATACGTGGTAGAGCCAAGCTCTGGCTTTTGCTGCTGCTCGAATGGGACCGCTCGACCACGACCTGGCAGAATACCAGCGTGAAGTAGAGGCATGATTGTACAACGCATCCTCTCAGAGATAACTTCCCTATTTTCCTTCGTTTACCCTCCGAATGTGCCTTGCAGATCGCACGTCAAGACTCTTCTTAATTTTCCTATCCATAAGTCCAGTTTTTATTCCTGTTCCTTTGTAGTCCATGCATTTAGGTTGTGAAACTCCTCAACGCTCGCGGGTATGGCTTTAATGTAAACAGCTTATAATATTATATTATTGTTGGAATAGATCATACGGACCAGTACATCATGAATCGCAAAGGTTGTTTTAGGATTTCAAATATAAGCAATTAATACAAATGTTTACGAAATACTTGCAAGTAAGTACTATGAGATATAAGAAGATTTATTATGTTGATGCTCATCATTATTATGATGACCTTGTTGAGATAACCTTAAAGTATTTATTTGTTTGAGATGTCTTTATCGCTTGATTCTCTCGATTTCCTCGCGGCTTTAGACTTTACAATATTTATGCCATTACAAGTGATATTTCCTATTCTGATGAAAAAAAAACAATAAAACTTTTTGTTTCCGTAACATAGTACAATTTTAGCCGGGGTGGTATTATCCTTGTAAGTAGAAAGATATCTGTATCTTGAGACTCCTCACTCACAAGTGAAGTCGGCATTAGAATAAAAAAAAACTATTTTTCCACTCGCACTTCAACTCCATAATTTTCTTTAATCACAGCATTTGGGAAAGATAAAAGTGTAAGGAACTGGTTTTTTTTTCCGTTTTTTTTCATTCCGTTCGGTTTTAAATTAAATACGTTAAAAATCTACATTTTATATCTAAGCATAGATGGTTGATTTATGGGGGAAAGAGCGGTTTGCATAGGACTCGACTCCCTAGACGTGTCCTCTGACTAGCGGAGGCCAATGCTCACCTTGGGTCGATGATCCAATGGAGATAGTCTCAAATTCAATCAATTTAGTAGTGTAAAATGATACTCTTACTTATTTTATTAATTTGATTGCTACTTTGAAATTCGACCGTAAATATCTCTAATAAATTCAGAATTCAGCGTGTTATATTACATTGCCATACTCAAGTGAACTTTGTTCAACTAAAAATTCATTATTGATACGCGATAAGAACATATCGTCTCTGTTAATAAGCTTATATGATTGTCAACTTTATTCACACATAATTTCGTTCGTAAATTGTATTATCTAAAAAGTATGAAGAATTTTACGGGCGGCTTGGCAAATTTATTTAATCTGTATATAATGAAATCACCGGGAATGTATCTAGCGTCGCATATATCAGCAGATAGTTCAGAATTGTGTCGTTTACGTGTGTGAGATAACCCGCTCATTTGTCCGAGGTCGACATGGTTGATAATCGTGACACGGATGTCACTGCGACATTCGGATTTATACTATAAGAGTTCTAAAATATTTTACTTCTACCAATACCTTTTCATCGTTTTTCTTTAAAGCCGACAGCGCACCTGCAGCTACTCTGGTGTTGCGGATGTTCGTATACGTCTGTGATCACTTACCATCAAGTGAGCCGATTGCACGATTTTACCTTAAAACAATAACAAATAGGTAAATAGAAAACCGGGGGATGTGGCGATTCAGACCATAGAATAAAAGCTACATATACATGTTTATAGATATTTAGATCAAGTATACATACGTCCATACAAAGCTATCTGTTCAAATTTTAAGCTTTTTATGTAATACTAGCAGAACCGGCCGCGCGTTGCTGCGGCTTTATTGTATGTAATATGAAAATAGTTGATTAAGCAATCATTTCATAATTTTTCTATTAGTTAATTGCAAAATCCAGTATTTTACAATTAATTAATGAAAAGTTCGTGATAAAAATTATCCTATCTTAGGCACGCCAGCTAAACACTCATTTTAAAATAAAAGTAAAAATCGGTTAAATAGTTTCGGAGTTCGTCGTGAGCAACAACGTGACACGAGAGTTATATATATGGTTATATATATGTTTATATATAACTCTCTCTCACTATAAGCATGTTTGTTGGGATGTTTATCATTCAATCTCGCATAAACGGCCGAATGATTTTGATGAAATTTGCTATGCTATGGAAATACCTTGATACATAGAAAATGGGAACTTTTCATCACATGAAAGCTACGAGAAGATCCCCAAGCGGGTAAAACCGCGTGCGGAAGCTAGTTCGAAATAATTAATTAAATGAATTCTACTAACCCTTCTAATACTATAAATGTTTGGATGTTTATCTGCCAAACACGCATAAACAACTACACAGATTTAAATTATACTAGTTACTCAGGTAGATAATGATATGGAGAAGGCATAGGTTACTTTTTATCTCGATCAAGAGATCCCTAGGGAATAAAATTATTGTGGCGCCGGATAAATTGTGGGCAGTCGCTGGTATAATAAATGTGAGATTTCGTGTTTGGATGTTTTTCGTTCAATCTCGCTGCAAAGATTAAAGTTATTCAAATGAAATTTGGCACAAAGGTCAACAGTGCAAAAAAGACTTTTATCTCGATCACAGATTCTCTAGCCGCTAGTCATATATGATACAGACAGTATGTATAGAAGAAGTTCTTGGTAAAAATGACCTTTAGCATAACTAGAGCACTTACGTAGGTAGAAATGAAACAAATTTTACGGAATTTATCGCGTTTAATTTTTACTTTTTGATTCCCCCGAAACACATTACCATGAATCTTGTCCTGGCTCGACGCAGTGCCAATACTCCCGCAATAGACATGATGCTCGCCAGCACTAGTCTTTGAGATTTGGCGTTTAATCACAATCTACTCGAGTACAAACTCGGCGACATCTTGCCGGCACTTTGGCCAGTTGTGCAGTTGACCTTTCTGATGTGCTTCTTTACTGTTGAGGTTTTATTGGTGGACGCCTTTGAAGACACTTGTGTACTTATTACAAGCTATGTAATAACCGAAGTCCTGAACACTATGACGGCGACATGAATCATTTTCACTCTAATAATTATTTCGTATCGAATTAGTGCACTGCTGCCTTTTAAGCGTGATAAAAATTAGATTTAACGGGGAGCAATGACAGGCGGAATTGGCCTTTCAGCATATTTTTTGGCAGCATACGTTTTAGCACAAATTTAGTATTTTTTGTATAATTTGGTAGTAAAATCGACACGAATGTACATTGGCCCTTTTTATACATACTAGCATTTTATACGCCGCTGATTTAATTCAATATATTAAATATAGTAATTATCATATTTCGTGCATTTCAAATGTACAGATGTTCAATCTGTTGAATTAATTTATAAATAATGAAATAAATTTATAAATTAAAAGACTTATAACATAATTACTCTTTTATTTTCACATTTTCTAAATTGACATTCATCCCAATATTGTTGTGTTCAAACATTTTACCGAACAGGGAGCTGTACAATTCATTTATACTTTCATCTGTCCAATGTAGAGACTTCTCTGGAGCCATATAATTGACTAGTTGGTTATGCACTACATATTTTATTCTTCTTCCTTTAGTTGCCTTAGTATCCACCTTCCTTTTCATTTTGCTTCTCATTTGTTGCAATGCAATCCATTGACGACTTAGCTGTACTGGATCAGAAATATCAGCCGACTTGCATTCAATTAACTCTCTTAACAACTGGTGATAGAAGTCACTGTCATCAAATATTTCTGGAATATATTCATCATTTTCTTTACGATCCCTCATTGTTGGGTTTTCTGTATTTCCTTCTTTATTTTCTATTATTGACTCTGTTTTATTTCCTATGATCTCATATTCTGATCTTTTTAATTGTGTACGCCTTATAAGTTTGTTTCTGTCTGATAGTATATATGTTATTTGCTGGAGGATTGTATTTGTCGGTGCATTTTTAATATTTGCTGCAGTAGCAACTCTAGTTTTCTCATTCCATTTTTGAATTGTTGTATTTCTAAATGGTTTAAAAGCTTTATGAGTTGTATTCAATTCTTTTTCATAGTCTTCAAGTTTTCGCTTCTTACATTTAATACTTTCCTTTTTGTGAATTTTTTTAACAGGTTCTTCTTCAACATCAGTATCAGAAGGTATTTCTTCATTATCTGTGTCACTTGGTATCTCCTCATCACTTGGTTGTTCCATCTCTTTTTGTTGTTTAGACTTAGACCCACTTCCTTGATTCTTTGTAGAAAGAGATTTGGTTTCAGGAAAATTTTTAAATAGCATATTTTGTAAAGTTAACAGGCTGGGAAAGAAAATGAATATGGTTATTCTTTAAATAATTATTACACAAATACACGCAAATAATAGGTACCTCTAACAAATACCATTACCATTTGAAATAAAACTATTATTTACAGATTACATTTTGTTTTTATACAACGCCCCAACCATTACATCAGATTTGATGTTAGCACTGGTGGTAGCACCCAACCATCTTCTCTATTGAAATTAGGATATGTCTGCAGTCTGGGATCATATCCTGGATCGCCCCAACCATTACATCAGATTTGATAGACCACAAATCCTCGCAAAAGAACACCGATTTCTGATTCACTGATTTTCTAAGGATGATTCACGAGGCTATTGAAATTAAAATACGTCCTAATTTCAATAGAGAAGATGACTGGGTACTACCACCGGCCGGGGATCCAGTAATAAACAAAATTTCATTTAAAACCAAGCATACCACTGCACAACCTCAGGACACTGTGAGCACATTCTGCATACATTGAAACAAAATTATTCAAAAAACGCTGAAGGTGGCTCAAGTTAACTATGACAACTGGACTGGACGTCTAACACCTCAGTCCCCCCATAACCACGGCTGCTGTAAAGCAATTGAAACGTTGGAAATATAAAAACTATATAAAACACTTTAAAATACATAAATAATCGTTTCATTTCAAATTATGTAGGTTTTAGGTAGAGAGTACACGAAAATTTTTGATCAACACCAGATTTGGTTTTTCTTGTTAAAATTTTATTGGGACAAAGAGAAATTTGAGTATAATATGTTCCTCCAGCCCCAGTACCAGAACCCTATCAGAAATAAATAAGTGTCTGTGGCTATCAGTGGAGCAACAGGGTGATACTTTTGCAGATATTTTTATTTTAAATTAAATTGAACTATTAAAAGAAAGAAGAAATATGTCTGCTTACTTTTCCAATACAACTGATACATTATCTACAGTCTTAATACTTTCATCAGCAAACTCGGGATTCCCTCGCAATTCTGTATATGTGCCGAGCATAGGTAATTTATTTGCTGTACTCATGCACCTCTGCAGGTGGATCCGCATCTCTAATAGACTTTCCCAGATCAAAAGTTGATTTCTAACACCAGCACCCTTTTTAGCTTCTTCAGAAACATTTTCCTTTTTTATATGCTCAAAGTTCTCTTTGACAGGTTCATCCATTTGACTTATGTCATAAGTTCCATTGCCATCGTCATCGTCATCAGCATCTTCATCTTCGCCCAGATCGTTACCTGTTCCATCAGATCCATCATCCTGTGAACTACTCAGTTGGTCCTGAAACTTAGCTATGCTGTAGTCATCACTTTCCGCACTGTCAGAATCACTGGCTGTATTAGATTTACTATTTTGGATTGCACCTGAATCGCCAGATACATCATCATCATTGAAATCGAATTCTTCGCTATTCTCTTTAGACTCCTTCCGTGAGACTACTTTTCCTTCGTATTTTTTACTAATTTCACTTAACAAATTAATGTTTCTCTTCCTAAAATCACTAATGGTTGCGTCGTCTTCGCTATCGGAGGAACTAAAGTCGACACGTGAAAGTGTTTTTGGTTTTGAGTTGAATACATTATCATCTTCGATATCGGCTTGAGGTTTTACAGTAAGAGCATCTGCTATTTTCTCTGACAATGTAGTTTGCGACAATCTCTTTTGTTTTAACTTCATTTTACTATAAGAGACAATATAACCAACCAAAAACCAAATGCCAAAATAATGTGCATGTGTTTTTACAACATTGACATTGACATTATGAAAAGAAAATTAGTTTTTTCAGCCATTACAATAGGCAAAGGTTGGAAAACTGTACAGCCATGAAAATAACGAAGACAATGACATTTTAATATTGTAAAAATTTTATATTTATTGTGGCATTGGCTATAAAGCTTTCAGTCAAAAAAGAAAAAAATTCCAGATTTATTACGTGTTTGACATTATTCCTGTGTCGGAACCAAAACAAAAATACTCGAAAAAGAGAAATTACTAATTTTTACAAAATATCTCTTTTCGTCTTTATGCCAAAAATCTATTAAAGAAACAGTTAATCTGAAGTCTAAGGTTAGCTTCTCACGGTCAATATTATTGTCAATAATTCTCTTGCTACCTCTTTTAAAACTCAGTCAAAAGGTAGAGTGTGCATCAATTATATCAATTATGCCATTACACAAAACTAAACTATACTCAAGACCAAACATTTCTTTTTCATTTCGGTTATATCAGTCCTATTAATACGACAAATTTATTCAGATTGTATTGTATATCATCACATATGATATGTCATTTACTTTGATATTAAACAAAGCCTCAAAGCCATGGAAATTATGTCATGGCTGCATGGTCTAAAATCAAGCAGTAATTCAAAAAAAGTACCGAAAACCCGCGAATATTTTGACTTTTGGCAACAACAATATTAAACTAATTTAAAGTTTAACCTAAAAATTACTTGAAATAGTCAAATATTAATCGAAAAATAATGAGAAAACGTTTAATGAAGTCCAAATCTGTAGTTTGGCTGAGTGAAGAAATACCAAATGACAAGTGTTTAACTACTACTTTCAAGCACTATGAGTAAGATCCCACAAGTTTTACATGTCTGCTTTTAAATTTACAGGAATCCATAATTCATTTGAAATATTGATAGTGTTGCTACCTATGTTGTAAAGTTCTGTAACACTTATTACAATCGCTATTTCAATTAATTACACTAATTGAATATTTCCAGAAAGTTTCAATATAGAGAGCTAGTGAGTGAAATTGGCGATTACGTATTAATTTCAAATGCGGACGCCGCAGAACCGGATACAGAAGAGGGATGTGATGCTGCAAGAATCGTTTCCCTATATGAAGATCCTTCAAACAAGTATGACCCATATAGGGCAAAAGTACAGTGGTATTCAAAACCCAATGATTTGCCTAATGGATGCTTTAATAAAATAGAACGAATTAGATTCTTTGATAAAGAGGTATATTATATTATCAGTATTTGTTTTCAAGTATACCTATAGCTATGTATGGATAGTTCACCAGTAACTTATTTACCTAATTGAGATTAACTAGCAGAGAAATAACAATGATAAGCCCTACATCTCTATGTCATTGCAACAAAATAAAACATTAATAATAGAATATCTAGAAAGACATGATTACTATAAATTAAATAATTTCATAATGTTTGTGTTATAAAAGTTACAAGAGTATTGTTTTCAATCATATGTATTAGAGAATTTCTACATCTAATAAATGTAAGTTGATTACATTACTGTATTGATTTTAAAGATTTTTATTATTTAATCTTTGGCTCAAACATGAAATATTTAGTTGTCTTATGTAGTTAAATTTGCTAATCCATATACATATAGCAAATTATTGATCATTGCCTCATAAATCTAAAATCTAAATACCAATATTTAGTAATTTCTCTCTATTTTAAATAAGCACAGAATGGTGCATGTTTTTGTAGCGATTCATTTGAGTTGTGTTGTGATTTTTAAAATATCTGGTTCAAAAATTAACTGAAATTTCTTTATTTATCTTATTTCTCAATTTTATGCTAATTGTATAAAAATATATCTTTAGGTTTTTAGTTTTTCAAACTAATGTCGAGATCATTAATTATTAAGATATACTAACTTATAAGATTTTTTTTTTTTAGGTAGTGGAAGATCATCGTCCATTTGACACTGATGTATCTATTGAAACATTCTTCAAAAAATGCTCCATCACACTTTCACACACAAAGGATACAGACAATATTATCAAGAGACCCTCATTATATCATTACATCTGTAGATATAGACTCATACCCATTGGAAGAAAGAAGGTCAATATAGAACCGATCCTTGAAGAAGAAAGAATTGCATTGCAACTCCTAAGTACCCCTAGAAAGAGAATTTCTGCAACTTTAACACCAAAAACACCAAATAGCTTAGTTAAAAAAATGAGCAGAGTTTCTGTATCAGAATCAAAGACTTGGAACATCAGCAAGAATGATGGCACCAAACTATTACTCAAGAGGGCTATTCTAGCCGATAAAAATGAAAAGGAATCTCCCAAAAAAGTAACTCCTCAGAAAACTCAATGTAGTGCTGTAGAAACGCCAAAAAGCAGTAAAAAATTGAACAAAAATAGTATAGAGGAGTTATTGTCTTTGGAATTAAAAGAAAATTCGGACGATGAATTACCCACGCTAATTATAAGGAAATATGTACCAAGCACTCCAAAAAGGAAATCGCAAATTAAAAGTACTGATGACACACCTAGGAAAGTCTTACTCTTTGAGGAAGAAGAAAAAGAAACTTATGCTACACGCTCAGGAAGAAGAACAAAACATTCTGTTAATTATATTGAAGAAGAAATATCACCTGTTAAAAGAACACCAAGAAAGAGTGTTCACAAAATTAGTCAAAATGATAGTGATGATGAGTTCAAGCCAACTCTGAAAACACCAATAACTCCTAAAACTCCTAAGACACCGAGAACACCAAGAAATTATGTTGCTAAAACCCCTAAGCGTAGTGTTACTAAAAGAATTCTTACAAGTGAGCTTACCCCTACGCTACATTCAAGAGCACATTCTCTTGATAATATACAAGGTAATAATACATCAATGATTATAATACATATGTATATAATTTTTTATCTGATATGCTGATGTACTCCTGGCCGCTCTTGACTACAAGAAGATTACGATTGTTACCAGCAGTTGTCATCAATGCAGGAGATATTATGGTGCCACAAGGGTGCAAACACAGTCACTCGTCTTTACAACCCCATGTCCAACATACTGCAGATGCAATAACATCAGAGTCAGGGTCAGATTCAGTTGTTATCATTAACTGACATAACAAGTATGTTACTTACCCAGAGTGTTATTGAAAGTGACAAATGTCAAATATGATTTTTTTTTATGTGATTTGGGTATTAAACAAGCTAACAGTCCACCTCATGGTAGCTGGCTACTGCATCCAATGAACATCAGCAAACAACTGCTGATTGGAGCATTGCATTGGCACAGACGAGTAAGAGGTTGCTACCTACCCAGATGACTGCCTAAGCAAAGAATGAGTTATATCACCTAGTGAATAATATAGCATGCAGTATAAAAAGAGCAGACATGGAATACCAACCTGTCAAGTTTTGACGTACCCACCCACATAAACAGCCATGGATTGTTTTAGTTTTTAATGTTCATTTCTTGCAGATTTTTTGAAAGAAAATAGATCTTTACCTGGAAGAGAAAGTCAAATGGAGGAAATATTATCTTTTGTTAGAAATAAGTTATTAGATAACATGAGTGGGTAAGTATAAAAATATTTTTTTCGTTGCTCTTCATACAACACAATTTATGTACAATTACTCATTAAGTCATATTGCCAGTAAATGTGCCTCTCGTGTAATTCTATGTATAATATATTGAACCAGCTTCTAACGGTTCCTGAGCTATCTTTCGTATTCTGCAATTACTAACTGCCCCTACCGCATGCTGTCCTATGCGAACACACCACCTACCACCAATGGGATCGCTTACTTCCAAATAATCATTCACTTCACTCATCATCATATCACAATCACATTTATGTGACATTGTTAACTGCACAATAGACAATAGTGCCAGTGTACATGCAAACAGAGGCACTCCCTCGTTTTTATCTTTTCATAACCAATGTAACGCTTATGCAATAAGGTTGCAGGAAGGGTCAGATGTAAGAGACACGGGACGGCCGCACCACAACCAGATCCGATTGGCTTGAGCTGGGTTTCGCACCCAGGACCCATGGGTCAGCAGTCAAGTACACTAGCCGATAAGTCACGCAGCTAAACTTTAAAGTATTACCTTAACAAACTGCATGTGTTGTCAATAGATGTATGTATATATCGGGAGTACCTGGCACAGGCAAGACTGCAACTGTTAATTCCGCATTGAAAATCCTCAAGGAAGAAGCAGATCTACCCGATTTTCAATTAGTTGAAGTTAACGGTATGAGAATAGCGGAACCCAGGCAAGCATATGTTCAGATATACAAACAACTAACAGGTATGTCATTGCGAAGAATAAAAATATCACGGTTCTTTTGATATTTAGCGAATCTCTTAACGAAAACATCTTCATTCTAGGCAAATCAGTAGTTTGGGAGCAAGCGTGCTCGCTGTTAGAAAAGCGTTTCACCAACCCAGGACCACGGAGGATCCCTACAGTTTTAGTTGTTGATGAGGTCAGTAAATATGAAATTTTAAGATTTATTACATAAATATACTCAATTAGGTTTAAGTATTAAGTTTATTTAGTCCTGTTCTTCAAGAAAAGGAATAACTGCCTACTGAATAACTATAAACTGATATCGCTTCTAAGCCTCCCGAACTAGCCACTTTCTGAAAAAGCTATTGTACTATTTATTATTATATTGACTTCGATGCAGTCGAATTATTATTATTGTTTAGTATGTCGAAGTGTTGAGTTGTATGTACACTGAGGCTACGGCGTCTATCCGAATACAGAATCATAGTACCAAACACATCCAATTGCAGAAAGGTCATATGATATTCCTGAAACTCTTCATCGCTGCATTGGAAGATGTTTCCAAGCTCCTGAACTGGGAAAGATCTGCTGTCAACATTACACACCGTCAATTCACCGAAGACCTTATGCAAGGATCGCGTGATATGCTCAATGACCTCAATAGTGCCTCCCAACAGGTTGGTCTTAGATTGAACATGGACAAGACCAAAATCATGTCTAACGTCCATGTCACACCAATACCGGTTGTTGTTGGGGAACACAATGTTCGAAGTTATCGACGAGTATGTTCACGTGCAGTGATTTGTCCGACTATCTAAGTCTAATTTCGTCCCAGAGGTCAATCGACAAATCCAACTCTTACCATTGTCAAATTTCTGTGGCAATACACAGAAATATAGTAATGGCAAGGGCTATGCTCGGAGTCTCTGGTAAAAAAGATTTTGAAAAAAACATAAATATCAGTGTCGAATGCGTTTAATGGTTATTAACCTTCGCATTCGACTATCTATACTATCGCCAATCCGTGTGTCAAGCAGGGCAATAAGTTGGAAAGGTCTAAGTCGCGAAGTTCACAGGTCAGGAAGGTTCACAGATGACAATGAATCATAGCAGAGGTACATAATTGTACCGAAAACCAAACATTAGAAATGAATGTACCTTCAAAAATGTATAACATAAATTGTGTGGTCAGTGGTCAAAAGTCTAGATGTTTTAGTTTTTTTAACCTACTGTCCCAGTCCAGGCCCAGAACTAAAACACAAAGAGGACCGAACTCGAGTATCCTGATTCGGAGGCAGATCCCCTGAGCAGCAACTGAGTAGTTCAGCTGCTGTGGCTCTCAAAAGTAAAATATATATATTTATAACTCAAATATATTTCAATGTTTAATTTTAGTTGGATGCACTTTGCACACGCCGACAAGACGTACTGTATAGTATAATGGAGTGGGCCGCCCACGACTCCGCGTTGCTAACCGTACTCGCTGTGGCCAACACTATGGACTTACCCGAACGGGCCCTCGCCTCCCGCGTGGCCTCTCGCCTAGGGCTTACGAGGCTCACGTTCCCTCCCTACACGCACACGCAGCTGCAACGTATTGTTGCGACCAGGCTGGCCGGGGCGAACGTCACGCCCGATGCTGTGCAGTTGATTGCCAGGTAATGTTGAATCTTAATTAATTGTGTGTCATGGCCATGGTGTAAGAAAATCTGCCATCCATTCTCATTATAAGTGTCTAGAAGTCGACTTGAGGTAGTCCAGAAAAAAATATTACTTCATATAACTGAATAACCATCTCAAGTATGCCAGATACAACATAGGTAACAGGTGTTTGTAACTGCAATCCCCCTGGCCTGTCAAGCGTGATGACGTCAGATCCTCCTACCGGGAAGATAATGACTATAATTATACATTGTGTTTAATTACTCGTCTTGCTAATTTTCTTTTTGTTACTTTTTAAATTTTATATTGAAAAATCTCAAAGCTCTCAGGCCCATAAAAGCTTTTTTATTTTAACCTTTACACGTGTTTATATTTGACCATAATATAGACTGTACCCGTGTGTAAACTATGACGTTACATCAGGAAAGTAGCGGCGGTTTCGGGTGACGCCCGGCGTGCACTAGCGCTATGTTCGCGTGCGCTGGAGCTGGCCAATGCGGATGGCACAGAGGGCGCGGGAGGCGCGGGGCTGCGGGAAGTGCAGCGGGCGCTGGGCGAGGCCGCCTCCAGCGCCTCCGTCCGAGCCATACGCAACTGCTCGCCCGCGGAGAGGCTCATGCTAAGAGCCGTCGCTGCAGAGGTATCGTTCCTCTACTATTACCGTACTCCTCATATGCCTCTCCGAGAAATCCACAGCAATAACGAGGCTCTGGCAACCGGCTGACGTACGTGGTACAACCGTCGTCTTCTGCTGCTGCTCGAATTGGCCAGATCGTCCGTAGTAGTCCACTGCATTTCGTTAAGTGATTGATCACCCTTCGTCTCCCCAAAAGTCCGGCAACGTATCTGCAGCTTCTTAGGTGTTGCAGATGTACGTGGGCGTCGGTAATCACTTATCAGGTGAACCGATTGCTCACATATCGCATAAAAAAAAACCTACTGTATAGGTTATATTGTTTCCGCAGGTTGAAAGGACAGGAACGGACGAGACCACGCTGTCACGTGCGTTGGCCACAGCAGCGGCCATCGTGGCACTCGACGGCCGTCCGTACAAATCGGCCACTAGCATAAGAGCCCCCACACCATCACAGGCGCAGGCTATATGTGCCAGACTCGCCGCTATCAAACTGCTGCTGATGGAACCGAAGCCGGCAGAGCCGAGGCTCCTGTTGAATGTCAGCGCTGACGATGTGCATTACGCCACTAAGCAGATTTCCGTGTAGTCGTGGTAGCGTGCCCTTAACGGCACATGGCCTCTTCTAAGGATGGAAGTCCTCTATGCTGGAGGCTGGAGGACTTCTCATAATCGCCATTCTATGCAGGCGGATTGGCGATAGCACTACCAGACGCTGCTTTCGGTTCGGTCTACGAATTATAGGTCTGGCTTCGAGATCTGGCTGGATCGAGGCTGGTTCTGTCATCTTTTGGAGGTCAAAACATTATTCTATCATGTAACTTTGTCCATTATGCAAAGTTGAGTCTTAAACATGTATAAAAAAAATATTTAACAATAAAGCAGGAAAACATAGTGAATAGGTATTGAAGTACAGTACTTATCATCTTTAATTGGATAACTTTTAAATGTGTGTCAAAATGATGATGATGAAAATGTTTTTATTAAAGGATAAGCTTGTTATATAACATTGGCCTTACTAGATATTTAGAAGAAGCTAAGATAGATAATATAGTTAAAACAGTTTTATTTTTTTAACAAGTACCAACAATACATATGATAATTAAAACTTTTGATATTCTAGTAATTTAGAAGCTATGTTGTTAAAAGAGTTTTAAATTTTTAAAAACTACAAACACCACACACTATAAATAAAACCTTTTTAATATTCTACAGATTTTGAAGAAGCTATGTGAAAAGAGTTTAATTCTTTTTTAAAATAACACACATGGAATGAATTAAACCTTTTAATATTGTGTGAATTTTTCAAATATGTATTTTACTACTGACTCATATTATTAATGTGAATAAATTAATTTCCTTATTATATTATTATTTCCATAAATTAATTTCATTCGATACAATTATTTTATTCAACCATCGCCGGCCTGGAGAATTTTAATCAATGCTTCTGTGTTATTGTCCTGCACAGCCTTTCTGCAAGCAGAAACCAGTGCCTTGCTGTATTTACCAACTGAAAGGAAATAAGTGAGATTATTCATTGACTGATGTGTGATATTGTAGCAGCATGACATATTCTATGTTTTTTCGATTATAGTTTATAAAGTTAATGTTTATGACATTCACACATTCTTAGCCTATTTTGATAACTCTAAATAATATACATGATGATGATGACCTCGTGGCCGATTTCGATCACCGCCGACAACTTCGGAATACTATCGGCAGTCGTCAACTGCGCAGGAGATATTATAGTGCCGTAAATGTACGTAAAACACATAGGAACTCACCCGTCTTTACTTTCCCATATCCGATGTAACACTTATGCGATAACATCTGACATGCAGTATCAGAAACTCGGGACAAACACGACGCGACACGACCCGACCAGAGTAATTTGTCTGCACAAATCATGACCTCGGCTGGGATTCGAACCCAGAGCCATGCCACAGCAGTTAGGTACGCTAAGCCACGCGGTTGAAATATCAAATAACAATGTACATAGCATTGTATTGGTTTTTTTTTTTTATAGAAGAAGGGGGCAAACGAGCGTACGGCTCACCTGATGGTAAGTGATCACCGACGCCCACGAACATCAACAACACCAGAGGAGCTACAGATGCGCTGCCGGCCTTTAAGGAAGGAATAAGCTTTTTTCTTGAAGGTCCCTAAGTCGTAACTGTTCGGAAATACTGCTGGCGACAGCAGTTATACATCTTTTCACCATCACCATCTCCGATGGGGACTATAAACACAACAAATGATTATCTAAAAATAATGTTAAACATGATTTACGTACTGTTTGCCATGTCTTTCGGATGCCTATATCCATAATTACTTAAGTAAAAATGATTTAAAAAAAAGCGTGTAACCTCCATACACGTAACAGAAGTGAAACTTTAACTCACTTAAATATAATTGCTTAATATGTAAACAATTATACTTTGCTGAAAAACATTATTTTAACGACTTTGGAACAATTTTCCATGCAAAATTCCGCATGAAAAAAAACAATAACATGGCATATTAGCTAGTCCGAAGAGAAAATGAGCACCACCTCCTTCACCGCGGTCTGACGGTTGACTCGCTTCATGGACGTTGCAGAGTCTAATCGATTCATAATGCCGTCTTGTAAGGCGAAACAGTCGCGTATTAAATATTGGTGGGTGTATATTACCCAGTGTCGAGTGTAGTGCTTGTGTGGGTGATAGCTGTAGTGAAAGAGGTAGTGCTCTTCTACCTCTAATGTGCCATTTTATTGTTTTATGCATACGGAATTGTGCAAGCTATATTGTTGCACGCATACGTCTTTGAAATTATGGATTGTCGCAAAGTAACTCCTGAATCTGTAACTAAATTATTAATTAACTATAAATATTTTCATAACTACTTTCAATTCAAAATAATAGCTAACCGAAACGTTGCACACAAATTCGACCTTGAAATTTTACTCAACGCGCCCAAAGTAGTTTCACTACAAAAAATAGGGTGGATTTGATACCTCTAAGCCTCGCTGCGTGACGTAGAATCACGTGCAGGTTTTTAAGGGAAGCTACTGCTTGCTCCTGTGTGGCGCGGCGCACGTGACATCCGGTTAACAACTCCTCATTTAGGAGGATGACTTCTTTATAGCGGTTTAACATTTCTTTCCTACACAAGAACAGAAGATATTCACTATATAAGATTTGATATTTATTTGTATTTAATAATATGAAAGTTACCAACGAGCTAACAGTCATGGCGGTACTGCAGTTCGTAGACGTAGCTTCAATCAAAGAATGATATAGATGCGTCGTCACCCCTGAAGAAAAGTTTGAAATGCCCCACAGCCCGTGCCCTCTCAATACCCTTAACACTTGCACTTCTGCTTGGAGCAGAATAGGCAGCGATTATACCGGACCTGACGGCACCATGTTGTTCAACCATGTAGTGAAAATTACTATTTATACTAATAGTAAATTAATATGTTCTTTCACGTCTCATATAGCTCATTCAAAATGAAGCTACGTTGCTACTAATAAAAAATATTTTTCAAAATTACGCCAGCAATACTGTTAAATAACTAAATACGGAAATCGACTTAATACTCTAGGGAAAATTGTGTTCAAAAAGAAAACGTCAAAAGTGGCTTTTCAAATTATAATTAGTTTAAATCTCATGATATAATCATGGACATTAATCATTTTCTTGTACTATTATGAACGATCTGGAATGAGGAATTGCATCCCATTTGCCTGATTCTTTCTTGTTTGTCTCAGTATTAGTTCCCTGAAGCTCAAGTATAGAGATACAGTTGATACGTACTTTTAATCCGCGTGGAAAATGTTCCGCGGCTTTCCCGGTATAAAAATAGCCTATGTGTATCCCGAAAGATGAGGCGAAATTTCACGTGTAACACAGACAGGAACTTTCGCATAAAATTAGTATGTATAAGTAGCACCTGTGTCGGATTTTACTGTAAGTACTGTACTGATTTGACGGCCCTTAATAGCATCTAATTTTTCGAACTTAATAAGTTTTCAACATTAATGCCCTGTCTTCCCGTGAAGTCTATGCCGCGTTAAGATGGGTCTAAGGGAAGGGTCTCTTGAATAATCTGTGCTCACTTATGGATGACAGGCGTAAGTGCTTATTCTTAAAGAACCGAGAATATTTTAGCAATGCTAAGTTAGTGCTAAAGTCTAAACAAATATTATCAGTTTAATACAAACAAATCGTAAGCAGCTGCATCCTGTGCTGCAGGTAACAATGCTGTTATTAATTGCGCTTTTTCGGCAGTTTCGGCTGCTAGTCGTGATCTAGTCTCTCCTACTTGTGACGCGTTAGCCATTTCTTCTCGAAGTTTCTGTTCTGTTTCCGGGAATTGGGCCGTTGACTGAAAGAATTAAAAAGAAATATTTTTATAGTTCAACCTTCCTGTAACAAATTCAGTTCCGAAGATAGCTGTCCTCAATAAGTAGAAATAACCAGATGCCATGTAATTTAGACCTATGTAGGAACCATCAAATAAACGCTGGTTTTAGATCTAAGACCACAAGCTATTCTAGAATTCTTTTTATCAACTTTTACTATATCTCCGGGTTTCGATTTTACTTTCAATATGCCTCGAAAAACTAGAACTAAACTAGAAAGACAAGAATTAGGAACGAGGTTTAAATTTTTTTTTATTTAAGAAACTTAAATATTCGTTTGGCGAGGCGAGGTTTAATTAATGCAATTCAAGTTTGTGAATTGAGAGTTTGAGAATGTTTTTATTCCATAATTATCCTAACATCGTAAGTTCCAGCAACCAGAATAACAGACTAAACATGTTCAGAGTTGCAAACGGGCTACATTTAAATTCTTTTTCGAAAACTTGTCTAAAAAATATTACAATCTTATTTTTTTTAAATCTGCCACTGCTTCGTAATGCGGTTCTTCTAAATGAATTAAAACAGACGAAAGAAACTTCATCCAAGAAACAAGTTTTAATAGCTTGTGGCTCAATAGTAAATTGATAGTCTTCTTTTACTGAAGAAACTGAAACAAAAATAAGTACCCTTCGATGTTCATTTGAATTTTCCAATCACTGTTCACATTCACAACTTAACATGATCTTGGTGTATAACTAAGAAAACCATAGTGTGTATATCGCTCATACTCTGTTGTGCCGGTCGTGAGCAGTTGTTCTATAGGTTCTCATTTATTGTTGTGTATAGCGCTAAATACGCCTTCCCTGATATATGAAAACATTATTAAAGCGATTGGAATCGGAAAAGGTGATTTCGAAATAAACCTAAATATTATTTTTGTTAATATAGTCATGACTTCCACACGTGAAGAATAATGTTTTAATCACAGCAGAATCTATAAAAGGGACAATACTCGCTTTCTTAACGACCTGTAAATAAAGACGATTTGCCACAATAACCACTCGTACCATAGACCGCCGCACCATAGACAGAATTTTCGGATTCCTAAAACTATGATAATATAACAAGTCTGTTGTCTCTGGTTACTGCGGCGTCGCTCATGTCAAATCAAATGTCATTTTTAATTCCTCATCACGCTTGCAAATAAAAAAAATTGGGAAATTGTATTTTGATTGCATTTAATATGGTTGAAAATAATGAAATGGAGCTTTCGGAAGCTGAGGCGGAACAGTATGATCGTCAAATTCGTCTTTGGGGCTTAGAATCACAAAAAAGGTTACGTGCTTCTAAAGTTTTGATCATCGGTCTCTCCGGTCTTGGTGCCGAAACAGCGAAAAATATAATTTTATCTGGAGTAAAGAGTGTTTGTCTATTAGACAATGAAAAACTGAAAGAAATTGATTTATACTCTCAGTTTTTGGCCCCGTCTAACAAAATTGGCGAAAATCGAGCAGAAGCATCCTTGCAAAGATCAAAGGCGTTGAACCCAATGGTCGAGATAACTTCAGAAACCAAGGCAGTTGATAACTTGCCGGACTCTTTCTTCACAAATTTCGACATTGTATGTGCAACGGGATTAAAGCAAGAGCAATTGGAACGCATCAACAATATATGCCGAGACAAAAATAAAAAATTTCTTTGTGGTGATGTTTGGGGTATGTTTGGATATATGTTCGCTGATTTAGTAGATCACGAATATTCAGAAGAAATCGTACAACATAAGGCAGCGAAACGCGGTCCTGATGACTCCGAAAAAACTGCAAGGGAAACTGTAAATATCACAGTGAAACGCCGAGCAATATACGTGCCTTTACAAAATGCGCTATCAGCCGATTGGACGAAGCCTGAGTTGCGGTCTAGATTACGTCGTGGGGATCCATCTTATTTTGTAATGAAGATTTTGCTGCGCTTTAGAGATGAATATAACCGCAATCCAGATCCAGCTAAAAGAAAAGCTGATACTGAAATACTATTGCGTATGCGAGATGAGTTAGTTAAGGAGCTTACATTACCAGCAAGCTTTATCAGTGATGCATTACTGACTGATGTGTTTGGAATTGTATCAGGAGCAGCGGCAGTTGTTGGTGGCGTGATAGGTCAAGAAGTTGTCAAGGCTATGAGTCAGCGTGAACCACCACATAATAACATGTTTTTCTTCAACCCTTTGAAATGTGTTGGTTTTGTAGAACTTTATGGGCAGTGAAATTTGATCTGTTTAAATTTAAGTCAAACAGTTTGTAAGAAATATAATGAGTATTTAAGTATATTGAATTTTATTTAATAGTAGAATATCAACCTGTCTTCACCCAGTACTCGTATAATAATACTAAATACTTATGAAGATTGTAGAATCAAATTATTTTTTATGTAATGTAATAATGTAATGTGTAAAAAGTAAACTAAAGTAGCAGCCTGTAAGTGCTCACTGATGGGCATGGAGCACGAGTATCAGAGAGGGTATAGGAGTCGGAAAATGCCCCCTATGCTGCTCCTTCACCGCCGAACTTGTGGTAAATACAGCACTTTAAATTGCTATTAACAAATTTAGTCATGCCGGCACTGGAATCGAACACAGGTCTCTCATGCTCTTTAAAAGTAAAGTGAGCACTCTGACCCCTAGGCTACCATGGCTACAAAAAATATGTGTATTGTGCATAAATACTAAATTTATGTTCCATAGAGTCAAATGACACAACTCTGTTTTGAAATAAAGAATTGAAAAGTATATTGTAGTAAGTAAAGTTTCTATCTCATAGATTTGCATAGATAAAAGGCAGTGGACTTGACACATGTGATTACACAATGGACACATGAGATTATTTATATAAGAAGTAAAATAATATAATTCTTACTTTTATAAGTTATAGTATGCAAAAAGATTACAAATAAACATTAGTCATATTAAACAGTAGCCCAGTGGATAGGGGATCTACCTCTGTACATACATACAATGTATGTACAGAGGTAGTAACCTTGTACATACAATTTGTTTTATTGGGACAAGACAAGACAGTAACTGGCTCATCAGTTGTCACATGGTCCCAAATAAGCAATGGAGAAAAGTGGGTTTAAAGGACAAAAATATCTAGACCTCTGAACACCCCTGTATTGGGTATACTGTTAGAGTATTATAAGAGCTTAATTTGTTTTAATTAATATAATAATTATATTTAGAATAACTAAAATCTTATAACATGATTATCTTAATTAATATGACCAATGACTATTCTGTATTAACCCTTTTGGTATTTTATTGTTGCAATAAACTTAATAAGTTAAATTTAACCCCCTTTTTATGGGATGCAAAGTACAATATAAGATCATTATTTTTAAACATCATAACTTGTACATTGTAACATGTACATGGTGCACCCTTAGATAGATTGATGGCGGAAAATCCATCATATGTCAAATTCAAATCTCAAAGACTAGTAATGGTGGTAGTAATGGGGAGTAGTACATCAATCAATGTCACCGGCACAGCACTTACCAACCTGCTGCCCAGTACACTGCTTCCTACTGCCAAGGCATGCCAACTGTTGTTGGCACTTTCAGACATTGGAATATCCCCAGTAGTGGACTAAAACAAGGCTGGTGATTGTGATGTACCCCTATTTTATTATGCTAAATTAGAATAATATATTGCAAAAGTTTTATTGGTCTTGATTTCGTGTGTTGATATGGTACTAAAAATGTAGAGTAATGAACCTTAATAATTACAGTTGATTTTTTTTTACAACATACAGCCTTACCTGCAAATCAGTCAAGTTCAAGTAAATTGCCAAACTTTGTATTAGATCACCAGCTAATCCAATATCAGAAGTTGTTAATTTTACTTGTCCATCTGTCGCAAAACTCATATTCAAATGTGATCTATCTCTTAGACACAGGAAACTAATGTTAAGTTCTTTTGTGTCTTCATTTTCTATTTCAACTTCTTGCTCCAGAAGAAAATTCTGATTAATCCAGATACAGATCCTTTGTACCCTTTCTGTGATACGGAAAGTTACATAACTGTCTGTTTTATTCTTTATTAGTGTAGGTGGTGCTTGGGTATACATTGCAAACCTTGGCAGATGTTTTGTAAGCTCAAAAATATGGAATTGTTCACTATCAGCATAACCAACAAGTGCCTGGAAAAAGTTATTATTTGAGAAAAAAATCTAATACGTTTGTGTCAGGCTATGGCTCGATATAACTTTGCAAGTTGACAAATACACATAATTCACGCCATAGTTGTTCCTATCTGAACAATTATCTCCCTTAAAGATTGCTACAAAGCACGATACTGAGCCAGTGACTTCCACCAACACTGTTCAGGTCGACACTCCGTCTTGCGAGGGATCGTTCTACACTGCGTTTGCTACTTGAGAACCTCCGCCGGATATCAATTCTGCGACTCAGGCATAAGGCCGGACCAATGCCACTTCAGTTTTCTGATGATTAAGGATTTGTCGTCTATTACTACATAGTTCACACAGTGGAAGTTTCTTATAAGCTTTAATAAGTAAAGGTAATAAATCCCGATTTTTTGGGACGGCAAAGATATACTAATATCTAAATTAAATTTATAATAAAAAGTTAGTGTACTTGTATACATGAAAATGTTTTGCTCAGAATCTTAAGAGAATAAAGTGAAACTGTGAGGTCAGGAAAGATAAGTAACTATCACATATAATTGTCACGAGAAAATGTATTCGTACCAGAACATACCTTAATGTGTACATCGACGGGAACATCTCTGGGTGGCTTCAAAGGTGCATGCAACATTGACCGGAGCTGATTATTCGGTGGATGTCGAGCCAGAGTTTCGCCTGTGTCAAATATCCCTTCAGCTAGCACTAGCGCTGCACGCACTATCGTTTCGTTGTTAGTTGATATCGCAAGATCCAAACATCCCTATACAAATAACTTATTATATGGTTAAGGTAACCTTGTTACCTGTGTAACCTTAATTATTATATGATTTACCATACGTTGAGCGTTTGGCAACCGCGTGGCATGATTTACATGTCTGTCAGATGACCCATTGCAGCCGGCCGCTTCAAATATTTATTTGAAACAAAAATTATTAGTTTTGGGTCTGATTGTATTTCGTTGTGTCTTTAACTCAGAATGTGACCCTTTCTCCCAATCAAAGCATAAAAGCTTTACATTGGATACAAGAAGGTGAAGATAAGTGGGTGCCTCTGCGTTTGTGCGTTAAATTTGCGGCACTACAATATATTTTGTAAAAGTGACGGCAGCCTATAGCGTAAGTTTTCACTTTGGCCGAAATCGACGTGACCAGCTTGTTGTACTCAAGAGGACATTATTATCAATGTATCTATTTTAAGGATCGTGGGCCGTCATTGTCAGCCCACGTTGAGAGGATTTGCCGATAACTACTTATTACCTACGGCTATCGCAGTATTAGATATCACGAAATCAAAAAAAAAAAACAAAATCTTTATTCTTCGACATAGAAGCATAAATTTCACTAATTAAAAAGTTAAAGTTAAATGAGGATCCTCTGACGGAAAAGCTCATTAACAGGCGAAAGAAACTCCGAAGGTATCGTCCTTTGATCCAAATTATTTTTATTTTACTACAGATTTTTTATTAATACAGAATTATAATATTACAATACAACTTTCAGAAACAGTTTGGGAGCGATCAACATTCCCAGGGGTTACAATCATCTTTGTATTCCCTCTGTTTAATACATTTTTTACTGTCTTTGTGTCATCAGTCACACAAGATTCAGGAGATAGATGTATAAGATAGTTATTCCGATTTCCATTTCCAGCAGTGGATTTAAATATGCTGAGTAAGAAGTCATTATGAAATTTATCGAAGGATTCGAAATTTTGGCATTGCACCATGTCTTCCATTACGAGACTGGATCCTCTCTATAGGCTCGCGATAACTCATTATTCGATACATCGATTAGATTATTGGTACTTATATCATAAATAAAAAATAAAATCATGTATAGATAAAACAAACTTGAGGGCTACTGCTGACAGGACCACACCGGTCGCCAGGCTTTTACTAGCGATTACTGGCTATCATATGCAGCATATGTTCCAGCAGTGGACTTGATATGCTGATGAAGGAAAAAAAGAAGAGAGGAACTGCTGTACGGCCGCAAACGGTAAGAAAAAATTAAATTTATAACAAAGACAAAAACTTTAACATAGTCACCTCATCTTCGTCCGGACAGACTGCCACTTGTAACCGAGTATTCGTTGGCATGGCAGTGGCGGGCCGTTCGTCGGGATCTAAACCTGCGCTGGCAGCGTTTGCCTCGTAATGCTGCAGCTCCACCATCAACGCCTGCTTCTTGTTCAACAGTTCGGTGATCGCTAAGCGGTCCTCTTCCGACGGCAGCTTCTTTGACGTCACGTTAAAACCGACGTTTTCGTGGTACGGAGGATATCCCAATACTTTCATAAAATACATTAGATAAGTTTTAGTGAGTCTGTTCTGTTTCTCTCTTCTTTAAAATTAATCTTAGTAACTACTAGAAAAAGCAAGAAAATGCGGGTTTTTACACTCATATTTTATTTAAAGAGTAGGAGACTAATACATTTATATGACGCTAAAAAGCTAACATTTAACGATGATTTTAAAAATATCGAAATTTCGTATATAGCTGTCCGTAGTACACAGCCATGAGGTGGCAAAATCTACGCCATCCCCTTTATTTCTGTGGGTCTTAAAACTCGACTAAATGTTTTTTTTTATTGTTCCTAAGGTATACTTAGTGTATTATTGTGTGTGTTATTTATTATTGAATAGTTTTCCATATTTTTTTTGAAATTATGATTTTTATTTGTTTAATATTCTTTGTGTGTGTTTTTTGTTTTTTCTTTATATAGCGCCAATCTTTTTTTTACACTATGACATAAATTTTACCTTCGCCTCTGTCCGACACGCAGATGAGGTCGGGCACGCCAACCGAGCGGTAGTCGGCAAGCAGCATAGCGGCGGCCCCGGCGCGCATCTGCACGCGGCGCAGCACGCGGCCCGAGCCGCCATCGCGCCAGTCCAGCCGCCCGTTAGCCCACGCGCACGCCAGCGACTCGCCAGACCATTGCAAAGCAATCGCCTTTTGTTTTGACTATTCGAATAATCATTAAATTTCCGTCCGTAATAAGAGTTAGTGGTGTTTGACTATTATAATAATAACGACATCTATTTCTCCAATTCCCAAACTCACCTGTCCATACCCAACATTCACCGGTGCAACCAGCTAGCTTACATAATTGACCCTGGCGACTGAATGAAGACGGAAAATCCATCCGGATTTGCGGACCCCAAGTCCCACAAACTAGTTGTGGGGTTCCGCTTTAATAGTGCGTGCCGCCACTTGCCTGGCGTGGTGAGTACGGGCAAACCTTTGAATTGTAATGCCAACTTTTGCTGTCACTTTCTTGGAGAGACCGTATCTTCAGCAGTATACTTAAATGGGTTGATTAGAAGAAGCTCACAAAAGCTTTCGAAAATAATGATCATCGTTATTGGGTATACGGGTTAACCAACGTGGGATGTTAGTTTGTGGAATAGATCGCGGTACCAGACGTTTTGCAGCTTAGACACTGGCTGCAACATTTTGTTATAATACATATAAATTTTTCTTACGTTGCCGGTGTTTACATTTAATGTCATGTTTGAGATGAGGTTTATTTACTTAAGCTTGTTGCGATCACCGTTACAAATGAATTACAAAGGGTGGAATTAATACCTTTGACATTCGCTGTCAGTCACCCCGGGGTATGGAGAAATAATGTAACAGGTCATTTAGATAAACATTTAGATTTTTCTAAAATAATCATAACTTTAAACACGTTCATATATACAAATAAATAGATATATGATATATAAAAACAAGGATTGATCCTTACTGGAAAGGTTTGATATAATACGAGCCGTGGTAGCACGAGGTTCACGGCGCTTGCTTTAATTTCACAGTCACGCGAGGGACCTGGGTTCGTATTTGGTGCCGACACGACTATAATTATTGTTAATTGCAATTTTAAGCGCTGAATTGACCACGTACTCGGTAGGTTAAGAAACCATAATGAGGAATACTGAAAGTCTGAAAAAATAATAAAAAAATAAGTAGTTTTACGACTTTTAAGTCCGCCAACCCCATTTGGATCAGCGTGGCGGATAAAAATATTGAAAAAAATCCTTTACCCAGTGGTGGGTAATTTACAGACTGATACAATCATTCTTGACGTGTTGCAAGAATAGAAATTATATAGTCTTTCTTATGACAAGTGAAACGGAAGCTGTCTGTCTTTTCTCCTATGTCTTGCAGAGGACCGATTTAGCTCTATCTTTGAAATAATTTCACGAGAATCTAATAAATATCTTAGAATTTACGTACCTTTACTCTCCATAATCGCAAGCCTTCCTCATATATTCCGATAGTACCATTGGCCAGTCCGTAAGCAAATCTTACTTCTGTGATGAGAGAAAGGCACGTTACGGATCCAGTCTCCGCCAGTTCTACTATAAACTGGTTATTCTTTAATACCCGAATGTAGGAGTCATCACATCCAATCAGTAACTGCAAAATAGTGCAAAATAGGAATACAATAAGAATTACCTAAATGCAGATTTTCACTTAGCACGACTCAGTAGCCAACCGGGCTTCCTCGGCTCAATTGTGCTGCCAGAGAAAAAAGAGAAACAGAACGTGACGTTGTCTGTCCATAGCGGTCCTATTTAATGCATAGGGAACCGCTTGACAAATCAAAGTAAAGTCTTCAGAGTCCAATTGTCGGGTAAAAAATTTAGCTTATATCAAACTAACTACAACTAATTATCTTAATACCATAAAATATACTGTCTATAATAGCATAATGTTATGATACAAACGGACTTTTTCTAATATAATTTAAAACTTATACTTTCTCTTCTCTGAATTCTCGTTAAAGTCGACTAAAATAAATACACTTAGATACGATACGATTTATTCATTTACACAACACAAAAGTTACAAGAAATACAATTCTACAGAAAAAACAATAAGGTGTAAAAACAAAAGGAAATAATTTAAGAGAAGCTGAGGCTTAAGAGGAGTCGACTGAGGTCGACTTTATAATTTATAACCCGTGTCGTGTCAAATGAAACAGTGCTGACTCAGCATAGTGTCTCGGGGTTAACCGCAACGCTGATTTTCAGTCAGCACCGACCCTATTGAACAATAACAAAGAGAATATAGTACTTAACGTTTATCAAACGAGGTTGTATGGGAACTTATAGTAACTTTTGAGTGAGTTGATGTCATGGTCGATCATTAAGAAAACCATTACACAGGGAGCGTAGGTATACTATAGGACAACAAAGATCTTCAAGACGTTTTCCTACTATCGAGCATTCTCTACCTCTTTCTTTTTTCCCTGATATTATGTTTCTCCTGACGTAACATGATTAAAGACGTGTTTACCGTATACTTACAGAATCCATCGTCTTCTAAGCGTCTTGCAGCAGAATTTCAGATTAGAAAAAGTGACTTTACAACCATGAGACATATTGCATACGACACCAACATGTCGAAGGATTCAAAGTTTATTACGCCTCTACAGCGTAATCTAATAAATGTATTTATTTAAGAGATTTGAGCCTTACAAGACATTTTTCTTCTTGCTTTCTGTTCTCGTATTAGTTTAGTATCGTTTACGTATACTAAACGTATATTTAGTTCAGTTTAGTTAGTTGAAACCAAGTTTGAGATTCAGAAGTCATCTAACTTATCTATATATCAACACTAAACGATAAAATATATTTAGATGTTTTTTTTACGGGAAAGGCGGCAAGCGGTTCACCTGATGGTAAGTGATTACCGTCCCCGACGTACATATGGAACACCAGAGGTGCTGCAGGTGCGTTGCTGACCTTTAAGGGTATTTGGGAGATAGGAGGGAGAATGAGGAGGGGAATGGGGAGACGGAGTGGGCCTCCAATTACCTCACTCATCGAACTAAACGCAGGAGCACAAGATGCCGATCTACTTCTCGCCGGTATTCTGGAAGGCCGAGGTACCAACCCGGTCGAACCGGCCCTGGGCTTGGCTCTACCACGTTTAAATATACTACTACTAAAGCTAGCAAGTTTAAATAAGTACCTCATTCTCCCCGTCCTTGTCAAAATCGAAGGTGATCATGGAGCACACTTTTCCACTGACCACGTTCCAGAACATCTCAGTTCCTTCCCAATTGAGACCCTGCACGGAACTATTGCCGCCAACGATAGCAAGCATGTCATTGTATTTGCCAAAGTTCCCCACGATCAATACGTTAACTCCGTCTGGTGCTTCTTTGAAGAAGAGATCTGAGTTGTCGTGGACATCATATGCTGAAATTATTTACACTACATAAAGAAGTAAAAACTACGATATACCGATATACACATATATTACAACAAAAGAGGAAATCTATAGAGTTTTGTATTCGAAAATTAATTCTAGTCCAAGCCACTAGAAAAGCGGATTTCAATCTAGAACACGCAAAAAACATAAAAAATATTTTAACCCTACCAAGTATCTGAGTAGGAGATCCGATTAATAACATATCTCTGGTGGAGTCTGGTCTCAGTGGACCGGCTGCGAGCGCTATCACGGCCTGGCTGACGTTCAGTTCGGATACTTCACCGTGCGCATGGGAGCGCTGCGCCCGCCCGCTTGCTATCCCTCCGTAAGGATGATGGATTATAATCTTAAAACAAAGTTTGTATGTTAAACATGGCTAACGTTTGTTCATCATCTTCATCACCTGTGGCAGTCCACGGCTTGATATGTGACCTTTCTATGAAAGCAACGAAAGCTGGAATGCGATGCATGAAAGATATCTCACAACGCTGGTAAGTCCGAAGAATAATGCCAGCTCTGATACTTTGCAAGACTTGCGATCCGCATATTGGGATGGATTATCTATCATTAGTCGTTCGCTAGTGCCATGTCCGTAAGTTAGCATGGCGCACCAAGAGAATCCGATCTTATTTACTCCTTAAATTCCTTTGTCATCATACGTTTGTCTGCATATGGGTGTATGTTTACCTAAGTGATTTTGGATAGTGTAAATCGCGATGACTGTATGTTCTACTGCCGGATTTTGGTCACGGCGAGAACATCCTGATACTGTCGACGGTTGTAAACTGGGTTGGATATATTACAGTACCGCAAGTGTACTCAAAGGCACACCTTCACCCAGCCGTATTCGCCGATATGCGATGTCATCAGGAGTAATGTCAGGGACAATATTCCAATACTTTATGAGTTGCACTAATATTGACTCCGGCTGGGAAACAAATCCATGCCCTATAAGTTATATAGGCTATAACCCATACAAGCTTATTTAAATACACAGCACTGCTGAAGACAGATCTCTTCAAGAGTGCGCCAGTAAGTAGCCGTCGGAGGTTTTTCCATATTCACCACGTTGGGCCAACGGATAGGTGAACGCAGTAACGGTCTCGCAATAAATATGCTGCTAGTTTGTGATATTAAGATTTGGTAAATTCGGATGCAATTTCCGCCATCAGTGGGTCCCCAAAACGTTGTTGCCTACCTAGCAGGGTGCTACGTGCAGCTGAGAATATTTTGAAATTCATTTAGAGAAAAAGATTGTACATTCCCTTTTACATCCGTAATTATTATACGATGAAATAAATACGATTTTCTTTAACACTTTTTGAGCATGCATTGACGAAATAATATTTTCTTTAGAGACACAACGGTGCCATCAAAGATCAACCACAACTGTTTCATATTGTTTTACGATGTGTGTGTACGTTTTTATAACTATGTTCAGCAATAGACTTGTAAGTTGGCGAAAAAGAAAAAGAAGATTGTTGTGACCCAAAACAGTGATCACAGGCAACAAAACCAATTAAATTTCTGCTTAAATAATGTTTAAACAAACTAATTAAATAATGTTGGTTTTAACCAATTATTTTATAAAAACCATACTTTATCATATCCAGCAGATGCAGTCAAACAAGGGTGTGAGCCATCATATTTGGCTATAATTACAACGCCTGGTGTTACTTTATGATTTAGCTCTAACTTGAACACTGGTTGAACTGTTGATGTTTGCATTATGATATTTTATGCCAATGTTATTCTGTTTTCATGTCAAAAATCTTAGTAGAATTATTATTTACTATTGACAATATATGTTGCCATGGTTACTGACATATGCTAATTGAACCAGAGTATATCCAAAGTCCATAGTATAAAACTAGCTCGGGTATGTTACATAATGTTCCGTTAAATAAACAAATGGGTGTGGGAAATATAGCATTACTTTCTCCAAAGGTTAACCTCACCACAGTGCTGACTGTAGGACGAGAAACGAACGACGAATCCTTGGGGAACGATTAACGAAAAATCCTTCGAAAAATGCCGTAACCGAATCCCTGAGATTAGTAGATGCTGCTCGCATTTCTAGTGTGGCGGCGCTCACCAAACCACCTACCTAGTGCACCACACTGGGATGCATCGGCAAATCTTCATGGAAGTTCAGCTTTTGTTGGCGCTTTCATGGAAAGGCCTTATATCCAGTTGTGGACTTAGACACGATTATAAAGTAAAAAAAGTAAGTAAAATATTACAAACACTGAAGCCGTGCTTGCTGTAAAAGAGTATATAACCAGTAACTACTCTCTTCGGAGACACTATTTTATCAAGGAAGAAGTTTTACTTAAAGTAAAATGCTATGATCTATTTCTTCTTTATCTTTGCTCAGTGGTCTTAGTGTTGGGATTTTTGCAGAGATGCGGAGCTGTTGGAAAAGAAGCTACTAGCCAGATCAAGGCGGTGCCGGTACCTTCGTACGATTTGGGTTCGGCAAATTAGGATGGATATTCTTCCTCATTTGGTCTCGTCTCGTCTATTGGCTAGCAAGGTACGCCAGGTGTAGGTTTTCAACGTGGTAGAGTCAAGCAGTGGTTTTTGATGCTGCTCGAATGGGACGGCTCGACCGGGGCAGTACCACGACCTCGCAGAATACCGGCGATCTTGTGCTTCTGAGTTTCGTTCGGTGAGTGAAGTAACCGAATGTTCTCTCGTACACGTCGATAGATGCGAAAAAGGTGCGATTGGTGGATCTGGTCCATACCACTCCTCTCCCCACGCGATTTGTAATCAAAATCATAAACGAAAACTGATTTTGGCGGTTGGCGAGGTCTAATAATCGACCCCTATTAATTAACATATGTTCTTATTTGAAACTTTCAAGATATTGTATAAGTTTTGTTACGGCTATCAACGTATTATAAGAATGACTAATAGTTTAGTTGGAAGTCTCGTTGTTGTATTTTTAAAAAACTAAACAAGGCGATAAGCATGCACAAGTTTGTAGCTGACAAACTCAGCAAGTCAAAAATTATGTCAAGTTTACTCACTTAACAGTTGGCTAAGTGAGTAAAAAGTAAGGTGGCAAAATTTTTAAATTGGTAAGTATTTTGTAAAAATAGGAAAAAAGCTAATGATAATTTTAAAAGTAATGGCAAGGGGTCTGAGGTATCAGTTCATTTTGGAAAAGGGGTCTCTTTCCCAAAATAGTTTGGGAATCCCTGGTTTAGATTATGTTAAGATTCATGTAGGTTTTAAGTTCTCGATTGTCAATTTAACATTAACATAAACATGAATAAGTATGTACATGTAGAGCTGACAACCGTTGGGGGAAAAAGGTTCTCGAATGGCACCCACGTACTGGCAAACGCAGTGTGCACCGCAGGACCGAGATTTATGGCAATATTTGGGGGAGCCTATGTTCACCAGTGGACGTACTTCATGAATGATGAAATACATGTAGTTTGTATTGCATATTTCCTCGTATGATTTTATTATGTAACTCTATAAAACATAAATTGACCGCAATTCAGTATAAGTATAATACTTAAATATAATATTTAAAGTGCATTGGTTTATACCAATAATAAGTTAATGAACTTATGAGGGATTTGCAAACCCGAGATGACCAGCTCCCACACCACGACAAACACATTCTACCACCCGTTACGATCGTTCAGCCGTGTTCGTGTAACATTCTTACAACCCTACCGACCATACTTTTATGAGACTATTTACAATTATGTTGAAAATAAAAACATATTTTTTACGTGGGTTTGAATTTAATTTTATTAATTAGCAGCACCCAGACATCTATTCTATTGGAATTACGATGTTTTTTTTTAATTTCAATACCCTCCCGAACCACTGCATGACCTTAAGATACCGTGAGCTCATTCTGCGTAGATCGAACCAAAAATTAATAATTATGAAGCTGAAAGTAGCCGGGTTAGCTATGACATCAGCACGCCAAATTCTTCGGTTTCCCCGTGACCACGGGTGCTGTAAATCACCCGTGTAGTATGTATGTATATATTCACGCCTTGTTCCCAACGGTGTAGGCAGACACAATATTCTTCCACTTGCTATGCTCCTGACATACGTCTTTCGCTTCTCCCACTTTCATCAATCTTCGCATGCACTCGTTGGTTTAGATTACTCTTGACCTGGCCTTTTTTCAGAACGTCTCCGATTTGATCGTGAAATGTTCCCCTAGGTCTTCCTCTCCCGACTCTACCATTTACACTCGCCTCATATATTTGTTTCGTCAACCTACTTTCAGTCATCCTCTCCACATGTCCATACCAGCTCAGCATCTCTTTCTCAATTCGTGTCACTACAACGTCTTTCACGCCACAACGCTCTCTGATCACATTATTTCGAACCCTGTCAGTTATCTTCACATCAATCTCACTTCTTAACGCTCACATTTCTACTTCATTTATCCTGCTTTCATGCCTCTTCTGCCATACCCAGCTTTCGCTTCCATATGTTAGTGTTAGTACCAATACCCCTCTATGCACAGCCAAACGAGCTTTGTGAGATATCGTCTGGCTGTTCATAAATGTATGCAATGCCCCATTCACCATATCTCTCCATCATACCTGCCATCGCTCTACTTTCAATGTCACATTCGTACCTTTCATCTCTCGTAAACATTGTTCCCAAGTAAACAAACTCATTCACTTGCTCTAAACTATCTTCCCTAATCTTGATACATACTTATTAATATTAATTAGTTCTTTCTAAAACGCATTAAAGTATTATTATTTACATTAAATTTGTCTAACTGGTTAAACACAAATTTTTCTTAATTTTAAGTAGAAATTAAGAAATTCCTAAAGTAGTAAATTATTTTATCTCTTTCTAATTGCTAGTCGTGCGGGAACATAAAAACAAAATACGCGATAACATCTGTAAATGGTGGTTTCATTTCAAATGTGTAGTGTTCGCTTGTTTACAGCAATCATTAGATAAAAAAGTTGTTAAACCCTTACGTCAGAAATGGCTTCTTTCATTGTTTTGGAGGAACATAACAAATCTGCACACGTTATATTTTATATTTTCATGTTTTTACTAAATTTCTTACTAAAACTAAAGATTTATTATTATTTTACTATTAACATGCATCAAACTATTATGTTTTGACCGACTACTCGGCCATATGCTGACACGAGTTCAAAATCGGTGCGACGTGACTAGCATAAATTAGTTATTTCTTTTACTCGTACTGAGGCTCCGAGGAATATACAGAGACAACAATACCTCAATTGAAAGTTTCGACACATGGATGTATAAGAGCTACAGCTCCGCTCTTAATCAACTTTCTTGTGTCTTACTCTTAATTTTTGGCTTCTCTCTATGTCACATTTTTCACCAATGACAGTGACAGTTGAAATCGACATTTGATTTGATTGACAGAATTGTCAGAAATGCATTTCGGGTTCAATTTGTTGATGATTTCTTTGTTCCATCTTTTTAATATTCTGATTAAGCATCAACTTCAGTTTTTATGCGCAATAGGCAGTTAAAAAAAAATTCTGCAGCAACGTGATATGTTGTTCTGTGATTAGCCAAATGGGTAGTGAATTAAATTTAGAAACGACTACATCCAGGTAAATCAATAACTTATACCGTTTTACGCCATAATTATTCGCCCTGTAACATTGCGCAATCCTGTACGACATAGAATTTCTGAAATTGGCTAATTTATAAAGAATTTTTTTTTTTTTCTTGCTTGTCTTGCATTGTACGGGTTCTGCAAATTCGTAGCACATGTCTTTTTGTTTGCTATGCCAGGACTCATTTGGACTCGCTATTTAATGCCACTCATTTATCATGTCATTATTGGCTTCCTAAGGTAAAAAACAGAAATTTAAGATAAAGGACATTCTAGGATGAGCATGAATATTTTACCAGTTACATAGATTATAGTTAAAACATTTCCAGTTTTATGTACCTTTACTTATATTTTATTTTAAGGATAGTATGCTATAGTTAGCGTACACTACAATTGATTTTTAGAATATAATTTTCAATAGCCTTGTTAGTTATTATTTAGATAAAAAGTTCAGTTTTTAAATTTTATTCCATTATGTTAATATAATATGCTTCTTTATTTCATAATACTCTTTATAGGCACTGCTTTTTACTCTTATTACTATTTTATTTATTGTTGATGATATTTTCAGAAAAAAACCATAACATTAAGGAATGGGATTAGAAAAGCAAGTTGTTTTTAATGCATGCATTGTTTTAGCATGTTTTTAAATGTTTAAAACAATCATACAGTTGTAACAAAATTAAAGATAATTGTTATTTTTAAAGAATTTTTATGATTTTATTTTACAGAGCCTGACACTTATTTTATGCTATGCAGTAATCTTTTTAGTTATACCATTTCATTTTAGATAAGGTTGGAGTATTACAATATCATTTTTTATATTCACCATTAATCATTATACATTAGCTATCACATTTTTCTTGTTGTATATGTCAGTCATAGTTTAATATACATTTGTGTGAATAATTCATGGGCTAATAAGATGTGAATGTTTCTAAATTTCAGCACTGTAAGCAGGACATGGATTGGATTTGTCTTGTCCATTGTGTGGAAGTAAGATTCATTTCCGTTTCTGCTTATTGCCTTCCGGGTCTTTTAATGGTTTATCTTCTTAATATGCTTCCTTTAGATTGTTTTATTTTACAAAATAATGTAGTATAATGACATATTTATATTGATGACTCACTCATAAGATAATTTTGACCAAGCCCACCTTTACAATTACAGAATGTTTGGAGATCCTTGTCTTGGTACCAGTTATGAATGTAATGTAGTCAATACCACATTTTTTAATTCATTTTGTCAAGCTTAAGTCATTTTTAAATGACATTGTAACATGGCATTGAAATAAAGACCCTGGAGTTCTTTATGAAAAAGCTCTTCTTTCTCAAATTTGTATAGGTTACATAAGAGCTTTAAAAAAGCTTAATTTTAATCTTAGACTTTATGTTTAAAGCCTAACTGATGAAAGTGGTTGCCGTGTCTAAAGACATGTACAGCCATAGCATCAAGTTTTAAGCATAATGTCACCTCTGTCAAATAAGATGAATAGCCAAAAATTTGGTCTCTGGTCTTAATTACATGTAACAATGAATTATTCATTAAAATTTTCATACCATGTTCAATTAATGTAGCATATTTTATAAGTATATATTTAAACTACATAAATTAAAAAAACCAGACCTTATATAAGAAATTGAAAATAATTGTTATAATAATATTAATGTAATTCAAACATTTAGGGTTCATTTTAATTTAATTGAATTTTCAATCATGACTGAAGCATTTATTGTTTTCAGTTGGACCGGAGGTTGGTTCAGCTGGACACGTCAGTCAGATGAGATGCTTAGGAATATTGAGAAGGAAATATTGTCATGTGAGTACAATTGTGTTGTTTTTTCATCATAATTATAATAATGTTGATTAATAATATGTGTGTAGTTGTTTTTCCATAACAATATGCAATTGAGTTGTTCCAATAAAAAGGCACAACATTATTACACTACAGTCCAATGCAAAAGTCTCACTCTGAACCAGAATATTATGCATTTTTTTTTTATTGGAATAGGAAATTTTTTAAGGGAACGCCGGTATACGAGGAAGCAGTTCACCTGATGGTAATTGATTACCGTCGCCCACGTACATTTGCAACACCAGAGGTTATGCAAGTGCCTTGCCAGCCTATGAGGGTATTTGTGAGATGGGAGGGGGGATCAGGAGCGAGAATGCACAAGATGCATATACTTCACGCCGGTATTCTGCGAGGCCGTGGTACCAACCCAGTCGAGCCGGCCCATTCGAACAACAGCAAAAGCCAAGCGGCGGCTCTACCACGTATAAAAACAGTCTTACACTAGTAGAAGTAAATGATAAAGATGTGTCAGTTTGTGGTGCAAGTTTTCTTCGTGTGCCAAGAGGTCTTCGGGCATCCACTTCGTTTTTTGTCCATTACACCGTCGTTGTCTTCGGCCCATGTTGGAAAACAACTTAAAAAGAGTTGACTGTGGAAATGTGCTGGTCTGATCAAACACTGTTATTCGATGGTGTATTTGTGGAGGGGTGCATCGGTGTCATCTGCTTCTTGTGACACTAATCGACAATGTTCTTAACAAAGCAGGCCGGCAGTCAGTCATCAGAAATTCTCGTCTCGATGATGTTGCAACCCATTACCTATCTGGGTATTTTATGTCTGCCACATTAGTGATTAGGTGATTTAGCTTAGGCTACATGATTTTAATTTTATCTATAGAACGAGATGGGATATCTCGAGATTTTTTACGCATCTCCATCGCGGCGCTGACAGTGACAAAAAACCTAGACAGTGCTTTGTAACAAACTTTTTAACAGTCATTGAATACAGAGTAAAAGTGCATTGAACTAAAAGTATTACGATTTTGAATAATATATTTGCGTCTTATCACTGAGTGTTTGTGTCGTGTGTGTGTCAGAAGGTGGTAAATTAAAACTAACAGGGAACACAAATGCTGAATGAAGATTAGCTGTTGTATTCTTTTTAATTTCACAGAATGCACGTGATCTAGGTTTGAATCCGTTTCAGCACCACTAAATTGTTAATTACAATTTACTACATAAAATTTCCCACGTGCACGATGGTGAAAGAAAACCTGTATATCAGAGAAATAACAAAAAAAATTAGAAGACACGAGTAAAGTCCGAATCCGAATTGGAGCTTGACTGAGTTTTATCAACTCCAAAACTTTTTCAAAAATGATAAAGAAATTTTTGCCTAGCCTTTATAGATTGCTACTTTACTATTATTCATAAGCATTCAATCGAATTTAAAAAATCACAACATAAAAATCTTGAACAATACTCTTATTTAACTTTCAGTTACTAGATTATTACAAATATCCGTTTTTACTCAATATAAAGCTGTCTGATAATTTGGCCCTATTTTAACTTCAACTGGACACTGTATAACAGTATTTTAGTTAAATTGGAATTACAAAGATAACAACAACATAATTATTCGTAGTATTTACGCGAACACTACACATTAGAAATGAAACTATTAGTTACCGACGAGAGACTTGACTTAGTAGTCCCTCCGTGACCTCGGGTGCTGTAAAACACACGAAACGTCGGGAACATAAAAACAAAATTGTACGCGATAAAATTCGAAAAAAGAATAGTTAACATTTCAAATATAGTAACAACATTTATAATAATAATACATTCTTTATTTAATTCTTTGCAGCAGCGTTGTTCTTCAAAACTGATATGTAAAATTCAATAAAAAAACTTGAAGTAAAGTTTTAATACATTTTAGAATTATAACGCGTCAGTCACGCCACTGAATTGTAGAACTTGCAATTCACGTTGACGCGCCCATCAAATCAATCTTTGTGGAAGCTCTCTGTTCTATTATTATTACCTTAACATCCTGTTAATAGTCCACTGCAGGACATAGGCCTTCCATAAGGAGGATTTACCATAATCGCCACGCACGATAAGCGGATTGCCGATCGCAGTAGAGATCTCCCACCTTAAACGTTGCTGCCCGTCGTCGGTCCACTTAAATTTGTTATGGTATTTTTGTCGGTAGCCATTACGATTTCCAAGGTTTTTCCCTTATAATATAATATAAATTATATATATATATATATATATAGTCGCCTCTTACGCCACACACGGGAAGAAAGGGGGTGGCAGATTCTTAAGCCGATGCCACACGTCTTATATCTATCTTACTATATTAACTAAAGTTTTAAAACGTGTTATTCAACTAGTGTTAGTTAACAGTAGCACATTTTTTTAATAATAACGCCGAAAAAAATTGCAGCATGGTTTATTAAGTATTTTTTCAATAATTTTGAGTATGAGCTCAATATTACTTCCGCAATTGTATCTATAATATGAAATAGATAAGAATATTATCTTATTCTTATCTATTTCATAGTTCGCAAGCAATATTATCAGTCCCATTGCATAAGTTTTATAAATTGTTACTTATGTCCTTTGATTATCTATTTATCATTGATGAGTAATAAATTAGAGTTTAATGAAGACACGTAAATATTAATGATGTATCTTCATTAATCTTATGTGCTCTACAGATGTAGAGAATTATCCAAAATGTTTAATTAATAATGTAGCTTGAAAATGAAATATTTTTAAAGTAATGTTCTAACAGTTTTTTGAAAGAGTTCTTTGCCGGAAACGTGGTGAATCAGGTCTTTGTTTTGAATTGTTAAGTCAATAACAACTTTTAGTGGTTAATTAATTAATTGTTAATTTTAACTCAATCACAATCTGCTATTGCTCGCGGAAGTACTACGCATGTAGCATAGATACTGTGAATTTCATAAGAAGAGTAATAATAATTATTTAAATGTCAGCGAAATATAAATCGTTCCAAGTACGAAGGTGTGGAAAGTACCAAGTACATTTTATATGTTAATTACAGTAAATTCTCTACCTGACATTGATCTGATAAGATTTTAAAGGGTTCAGTGTGCCGGATAGTGGGGTATGTTCTCGACCGCAATAGCCCAAGCTTTTGCTCATTTTTGTTCGGAGACGAAAAAACATCCAGTTCTGTAATTTCTCGCTTGTTAATAGTATAAAAACGTGATGCAATCCTTGAGCTAGAAAGTATGGTTTTTTCTTTTAGATTTTTTAGTTGAACGAACAACATGATAAGATAAAGACTTTATGATTCTGCATTATTTTTATTATGTTTTCACCACAGTAGCTATTGAAACTAGTAAATGGAAAACAAATTCTTGTTGCCTTGGTTAGAAGTAACAAGTACCAAATTGGACTTATATGAATATTATTACATTGCGCCTCGCTAGGGTTCAGAAAGCAACGTATCGTAATTATATTTCGATTACCCAATTTACAGTTTATCTTTGACGCAGTACTAAATTGTAGATGATAAAATACAAAATGTTATTATCGGATTGACCTTTTGCAATTTTCTTGTTATCATTTACCCTTGACAGTAAACGCTGCGCATGAGTTATTTACTTTTAGTTCCGGTTGGTTTCGAATGGTAAAACATAAACTATACTACTATATATACTAAACAAAAGTTGTCGATGGAAAGTGGCAAGGGTGACTTTCAAAGAGCAATATACAGTTGAGTGCTGGACTGTTTACTGTATTTATATTTAGAAATATTACTCGCAATAAAAACTTTTTGATCTTAGGTCTGATCTTAGACCAGTGTCATCGATCTACCACCTGAGCCCTAAGGTAACCTACTGATCAGGGCGTTCGCTTTAGTTTCAGAGAGCGCGAGTGACCAGGGTTCGTTCCCCGGTGCCGGCACCCCTAAAATTATTAATTGCAATTTTAAGCGCTGAATCTACCACGTGCTCGGTGGAGAAGGAAAACGTCGTGAGGAAACTTGCATGTCTGAGAGATAATAATAAAAAATATCTTATTTCGGGGACATGTGTAGTCTGCCAACCAGCACTGGAGCAGCCTGGCGGAGCCTTTCCGGCTTCAAAACTCTCTCAGATATTTGAGAGGAAGGCCTTTACTTTACTGTGCATCTTATTAATAACTGTTATTTTATTCCAGGTGTGAAGACAGCGTACAAACGCTTCTACGTAGACATCGGCTCTGTGGTTGGACAGAGCGACAAGTTATGGACTATCTCTTTAAACGAGGAGTCACCAAAAGTGCCCCTCGTGTTGCTCCATGGTATGGGAGCCGGGCTAGCACTGTGGTGCCCTAACCTCGACGCACTGGCAGCCAAACGACCAGTATACGCCATTGACTTGTTGGGTGAGTAAACTGTCATTTTTAAATATTTACGGGGATCTTTAGTATTATATCTTTTCTTGCGTATAAACCAACTTTTAAATTAACTTTTGCAATGCTTAAAACTTTGTTACAACTGGCCAGTACATACGAACCTTTTTCGTACAATTTTATTTTGTTTTTTCTAATTCTTAGGGGATTTCAACACTTAGTGGCATATTATTTTGCTGGGTTTGTGTAAAATCTCGAGTCCAAACGGCCGTTTAACTTAATTATATATTACCAGTGAGTTAAGTTTATGTTTAAGAGCTTTAGGTTGTAACATCATTCGGCGCAGGTTTCGGTCGCAGCTCACGACCAAAGTTCGCGTCGGACGCTACTAAAGTGGAGGCGCAATGGGTCGAGTCCGTGGAGGAGTGGCGGCGCGAAGTGAACCTCGATCAGGTGGTGCTGTTGGGGCACAGTCTCGGGGGATACATTGCGACTGCCTACGCCCTTAAGTACCCCGATAGGTAAGCGTACTTTTTTTTTTATTCAGAAAGGGGAAACGAGCAGGCGGCTCACCTGATGGTAAGTGATTACCGTCGGCCCCATACTTCTGTAACACCAAAGGAGTTGCAGGTGCGTTGCCAGTCTTTAGGAATATTTAGATGATGGGAGGGAGGATGCGGATGGCCACGGGGGAGAGGTAGAGTGGCCAAAAAGTGGTCCGTAAAGTATGGGCATGCATACAAGGAATGGGGAAATACTACATATAAAATACACAGACAGACTGGTAGCAATCGTTTAAAGTGCGACGTGTACGGCACCGGTATCGCTTATCGAGTTGGTGATGGTGAATAAGAATATTTGTAATCAAGTTATGGGTCTTTATATGTGCATAAATATTTATTCATCTATATAAGTATATGTAAATCTATCTTTTCACCGTCTAGTTACAAAGATACAGGGGATCCTAATTAGGTATAGCGTGTTATAATGTAAATTATAAAAAAAAAGGGAAAACTCGGATGGCCCCTAGGCAGGAAAAGAGTATTAGATGAGGCGTTCAGTACAAGCAGCATGTCACTCCGAGTTGTGGTTCCCGAACCGCAACTCAATAAGTTGCCAATGACAGAGCAACTCGTTGAAACGATTTTCAGATTTGAATTTATTTTACTGTTTTTCTCAAACAAATTTGCCTAAAAGTTTTTTTACATCGATACCCTTTTTAGAAACGTATGGTAAATCATGTTATTCATGAATTATACAATAATAATATTATTACGTAGTATCGGTTTTAATGTAACTTTGAAACGTAGAAATATACGCTTAGTTTGACAAGTGACAGACCAACGTATTCATTCATAGAGAAGTTCTTATGTTCTCCGCTGGGTAGATACTAGATGGCCTTAGTGAGCAGATAACATTTGAACACATTGTTTCTATGAACATTCTCCTCTATCGGTACAATATAATATGTCAATGCCTGCTACCTAGAAACATGTTTAACGTTCTCCAACAGGGTGCGCCACCTGATCCTCGCGGACCCGTGGGGCTTCCCCGAGAAGCCGTCGAACGTGTACGAGAAGTACCAGCTGCCGCTGTGGGTGCGCGCGCTGGCGACGGCACTGCAGCCGCTCAACCCGCTGTGGGCGGTGCGCGCGGCGGGCCCGGCCGGCCGCTGGCTGGTGGGCAAGACGCGTCCCGACATCCCGCGCAAGTACCAGCCCCACCTGCCCGACGCGCACCGCCTCATACCCGACTATATCTACCAGTGCAACGCGCAGACGCCGAGGTACGCCCTCCTTACTTACCTAATTAGCTGGTCTCTACACGTGCTGTACGATACGTATATTTTAACGTCGCATCTCCGCAAGTTAGCAACAAATCGCGTCGCTGTAGTTATTTTTTGATTCGACGCATGCGCATGGTGTAACCGCGCAATGGGAGCTAAGCATCATACGATCTCTCTGTCGCTCGTACAGAATTTATTACGCTTATGTCACATTCGGTCTGTGCTGGTTTTTTTCGTTGTTTACGTTATTGCAATTTTAATTATTTTCTCAATTAGTAACATTCGTTATATTACGTACCCTGCACCTTTTTTATATGCGTTACCGCTCGCAAAGCCTGGTTACAGAGCAGCAAAGTTATAATATTTATACTGTACCAGGTATTTCTTGTTGTACCTATCCGCCAAGTACTAACCAGTGACGACCGCGTGTCTTAGTGGTTAGCGTACCTGACAGCTAAGCTAAAATATTGACTTCAGCTCGAATCCCAGCTGAAGTCAATATTTTTACATTACAATACAATATTTGTGCAAAAATTAATTGTTGTTTCTGGTTGTGTTGCGTTCCTCCCGTGTCTCTGACCCTTCAAGCGATCTTATCGCATAAGTGATACATAGGACACAGGAAGACGAAGACAAGTGAGAGTGTCTCTGTGTTTATAATAATAATAATAATAATAAAGCCATTTATTCCACATTTCATTATAGTTTTGCCTTACAATTTTTGTTAGAAGGTTTTAGCTTAAAAAAAATAATGAATGTTATGCTATTAACTAAATGGTTATAATTATAACTATTACTTATGTGAATGTTAGTATTATTATATGACATATGGATCCCTGTTTGGGTAAAGGCCTCCTCCATCTTCTTCCAAGACTCCCTGTCTTTGCCTGACTTTAACCAGTCGCTTCCTGCGACATGTATTATATCATCAGCCCACCGTCTTATTGGTCGTCCAACATTCCTTTTCCCCTTTGGTCCTTTCCATCGTGTCGCTTCTATGGTCCATCGCAAATTTTGAGGGTTGTTTTTTTATCTTTATCTATTTTTGCGTTTGCTGAAGCGATGCAGTCTAATTCCCCGCGACGACAAATCGGGTTGGGGAATGGTCTCTGTGTTTACGGACTGTAATATAGTAATCGGAGGTTGACGCCGTGGACCAGGACATCATCATCACAAGCGGTGTACCTGAATGCGGATGTCATCTGCATTTCCCAAAGCTTGTAAAGCTCTATTATGCCCAACATCGTTGTGAGGAGGTAACCGATTTACGATCATTAATCCTCCTACAAATCTTCCTTACTCTCGAGAGGCGTATATCGAGACTACTCGTGCCCATGACCATACTAAAATACAATCTTTCCAACCGTAAATTTAGCGGCGAAAGCGCATTTCACACGTTGATGCACGGCTTCGGTTGGGCCAAGAACCCGATGGTGCATCGGGTGGGCCAGCTGGACGCGGCGCTTCCGATCACCGTGCTGTACGGCTCCCGCTCCTGGGTGGACAACAGCACCAGCCAGCTGCTCAGCGAACACAGGCCCAACTCCAAAACCTACGTTCAGGTAATAAAACCTATATAGGTCTTGGGGTTCTCGAAATACTAAAATAACTAATACTAATAGGGGAATACTAAAAAAAAACTAATCTAAAAATTATTTCGGTGTAAGAAGTTATTATGTATTGTAATTCAGTGACATATAAAATAAAAGATAAATATCGTAACATTCCAAATTGGATCGTTGGGACCTTTGTCGCTCTATTTTTTCGTGTGACGTCACTTTCTGAATTTATTTTATTTCTGTTGTATTTCGTTTTCGTTCAATTGGTACTTGTATGTATTGAAAGTGTGTTATGCCGCAAATGATCGTGAATGTGTACACAGAATGGAAATCGCCAATTATAATTCAAGACATGAGATCGCCATTTTTGTTATTAATAACTTAAGAACTTTACAAAGTGCAACATAATTCATTTAAAGAGAACTATCTGTATTTAAGAGTTTATTAGCAATCGGTAATGCTATTCCTACTTAAACCAGGAACTAATATAAAAACAAACATTGTCACTGGCAATAAGTTTTGAAATGTTGCCGTTATGTAATAATATATTATTTACAGGTAATTAATGGAGCCGGGCACCACATATACTTAGACAAACCGGAATTATTTAATAAATACGTTATTGAGGCCTGCGATCTCGCCGATGCATATGATCCACGATCGGAGAAGAAACAGATCGCAGACGAAAGCAACAATAAGGACCAGACAAACCCGGCACCCGTTTCATGATAGCTCTCGAATACTGATTATATCGAGATTAATTAATAAATACTAATTACTAATACGTTGACGCTTTTTACACTATCGAGTGGAATGTGTAACGAGCTTAATAGCGGATTTCTGTATCCCATCTACGGCCTGTCTTGCTTATTAAAGATAGATATTTGACAGAAACTACGTAGAGGTTACGGGAAACAATTATAATTCCTATGCAAAACCGACCGTGGATATCGTCTATTAACTTCAAAATTTCTCATTCTTGCTTAGACACAAATTTTATTAAAGCCACGTTCAAATGTACATTATTCCATAATGTTGCGTCAAAGAACACACGTGTCTTATATACAGGTCATCAAATGTATGTCCATACTATTTTACTTAGTGCCTACATATAACGTTTGTCATATTGTTAAAGAGTTGATCGTGTTTACCATATTACTCTCTTTAAGATATTATGAAATAAAAGACTCGCTTAAGCAAAGCGTGAAAGCATATGACTAATATAAAATAGTTCCGCCATATTATTATTATGTATTATGCAACTCGGTATATATGAAAACCTTAGTTTATTTTGTTCGATTATTCTAAGAAATTTAAGATTTAGTTTTCATTCTATGAAGAGCACATTCAATGGTATCAGTGAAGAAGTGAATCTGGTTGTAGTATCTTTGATAGGCGGCATTCAAAAACAGACGTCATGACCCTAAGGTCGTTAAAAGCAACTAGATACATAATTTTTCAGTACCGCAAAGTTTTGTAAGTACTGTAAAATGCAAAATTTTTAATTTCGTTTTTGTAAATAAAAGTACAAAAATTCTCTTTTCACTTCTTCCTAAGTATCCAAAGTGTAATACACTCTCAATCTTAACCAGAGTTGTATTTTGTTTATGTTATCTATAATCTTTGTCCATTGGTCAAACAGGAGTAAGTATAGACATATATATATATATATATATATATATATTTAAGTTTATCTTATTCCTGGCTTTTCCGCTATCTGTGTGTCAGCACTTTGGGGATCTTCGATCGCCTTAAACAAGTTTCGCCTGTGCCGGCACTGCTGTAATTATTTCAACAAAATTTACCATATTTATTGTATTCTATTATTGTTTTAAAATAATTATCGGTTAATGTGTACCATGTATAATATATACCAGTTAACATAAAAAAAGTGTTTTGTATTGAATTTCGCTAAACGAGTTGTTAACCATAGATAAATTAGCTTTTATTTGTTTCTTTATTGTATTGTATGTATGGGTTCTATGCACAAGAGCGTGACTACACTTTAAGTATCTTATATTAAAGAATAATATATATATTTAATATATTGTTGTTGGGTGGGAGGCTTTTTGATACAAAAGTTTAACGGTAATGTAAATAAAGATTATTTATTTATTGAAGTTTGTTTTGTTATTTTTAATCCAAAATAAATTCATTATATTTATATTAAATGTAACAAATACCTCTTGAAATGTGATAAGGTATGACATCATAGTACTTACTACTACAAGATCTGCCCATTTTAATCCATTGCTGAACACATGTCGCTTCGAGAATTATGCGAAAACCGGCATGCATATTTTTAAAAGATTTGCATTTCTTGGAAGGTTTGTTCATTCTCACCACGCTGAGCAATCAAGCTAGTGAGCGCAGTGGCGGTACCCCCGCACTAGTGATGTTGGTCATCACTCGTCTTAGATTCCTCAAATTGGGATGGATATTCCGTATTTATCCAGTCGCCCGAATCTCGCTTGTCTGTGAGCTGGGTGCGCAACTTGCAGATGGGGGGAACCATATCTTATCGAGTATACAATCAAATCCTCAAGATTAAAGTGTACAACCAGTGCAAGGTGGAGTAACGATGTTCCTGATATCATTTCATATGGACTTGTGACAGGCTGAAATTTATTATTTCGCCTTCTGTCGGAAGTTACTAACTTTTGCAGGTATTTTCCATAAACGTCTTTGACACCCACGGAACGAGATGGAGTGGCATGTTTCCAACCGTCACCAAATCTGGGCTAAAATACCTGTGATAATACATTATGCAGTGTCATAGCGACGTAAGAATCTGCCACCTCCTTCGTCCCCGTCTTTGTTGGAAAGAGGCGATAATAAAAATGGCATAGAAACAGTTTATGTCATAACAATAGAACTTTTATGACAATAATCTTCTACATCAACCTATTCAATAATTAAAAATACGCGTAGTGGCAACGAAAGAAACTTCCGTACGCTGCTTAAAGTTCGGAAATTGAGACAAAGAAAATGGCTACTATAAGTGCGTTTACTCTCTGAACAAACCTCTCACAGGGTACATCTGACTACAGTGGTTCGAAAATTATACTATTTAATAACCTTTTATGAATATAGGTAAATGATATTCTAACAGTATTGAACGTTCTCTTTATTTTTCCGCTTCGCTTATCGCTATTTTGAACTGGTTAGTCAGTAGGTACTACCTACCTACCTCCCCTAACCCACTCGTACTTCATATTTGCTTGACTTTTCTTTTTCTATCCACAACCTCGCTCTGTGGCAAATGTACACATTTGCCGCCAGTAGGCTATTAAATTGTTGCCGCCCCTACTAACCTCCGTAATTCAGTGCCCTAGTTTAGAATCCTATTAATTACATTTTCTTCATCAATAAAATTGCAATCTAAGACTTGTGCTCGATCATCATCATTACATCAGCTTTTTCCCGTTATTAGTATGATTGTGCGCTAATGGATCGTTGTGTCAATTCCAAGATTATTCTCACAACTCACGGTTTAGTAAAATTTACTCAAAAAATGGTCTTTAGGTGTATATCTGAGCTAAGAAGAGCACAATCATGTACTAAAATATTGTAATTTTGCCAAATTTTCGACTTTTCTTCGTTAGATATAATAATGTTTTGTTATTTATGAGACGAAATTTGCCGCCGCCCTAGGTTTTAATACCAGGTGGTAGACTTCTTCTCTGACTAGAAGTCGTCTGGGTAGGTACTGCTGAGGCATTCCAGGTTAGTCCTCAAGGATAACAACGCATCTGTAACCTTCCTTGATAGAAGTCGTTTACATGTGTACATGGGCTGCAGTAGTAATTAAAAAAAAACATTGATTTTTAAAATATTAAACACATTTTTTCTTATTAATACATAGTATTTTAAAGCATAATGACAGGGAATTAAGAAAGTGATTCTTATGGTCTAAAAATCGCAATAAAACATTGAATGGACCCTAATATGTTTTTTCATTTGAAGGTAGCAAATCAAGTTTGTCTAAATGTAATAGCGATCGTATCTTCACACACGACGGTTCATATTTATGTATAATATAAACAACAAGTCTTTCATGTAGCTCTTTAACAAAGTCGTAAATGCGTATGACTGACGATGGTCACTTTCCCTTCATCTTGTAAGTCGCGTAGCGCTTCGTCCAATTGCTCGCGAGACACAGTCTGAAATAAAGGCAATAAACGAGATTAATCGTAAGTTTTATTCGAAATGAAACTGAATCTCGTTAAGTAGATAAACAGACCGATACGCCGTAGAAGAAATCATGCGATGCCGTCGCTCTTGCCGAGGTCAGTAAACTACTATCCATTACGAATCACCATCAAGAAAGAAATAAGAATCCAATACAATTCTTCTGTATTTATTACACAACTATTACAAATTACGCTCTGCGAAGGGGCGTTGACCTCTTGCAACAGCTTGGCGTGAGTGATGGTGTGGGGTTTGCAATAGAGCTTGATGAATTCTTTGAGTGCCGCCCCCCAGCCGGCACGACGTAAGGATGTCTAATATACAACTTACGATCTGCGAAGAGGTGTTGACCTCTTGCAACAGCTTGGCGTGAGTGATGGTGTGGGGTTTGCAATAGAGCTTGATGAGTTCTTTGGTGCCGCCCCAGCCGGCGACGTATGGATGTCTAATATGCAACACGATCTGCGAAGTGGTATTGACCTCTTGCAACAGCTTGGCGTGAGTGATGGTGTGGGGTTTGGAATAGAGCTTGATGAATTCTTTGAGTGCCGCCCCCCAGCCGGCACGACGTATGGATGTCTAATATACAACTTACGATCTGCGAAGTGGTATTGACCTCTTGCAACAGCTTGGCGTGAGTGATGGTGTGGGGTTTGAATAGAGCTTGATGAATTCTTTGAGTGCCGCCCCCCAGCCGGCACGACGTATGAATGTCTAATATGCAACACGATCTGCGAAGTGGTATTGACCTCTTGCAACAGCTTGGCGTGAGTGATGGTGTGGGGTTTGGAATAGAGCTTGATGAGTTCTTTGAGTGCCGCCCCCCAGCCGGCACGACGTATGGATGTCTAATATACAACTTACGATCTGCGAAGTGGTATTGACCTCTTGCAACAGCTTGGCGTGAGTGATGGTGTGGGGTTTGGAATAGAGCTTGATGAGTTCTTTGAGTGCCGCCCCCCAGCCGGCACGACGTATGGATGTCTAATATGCAACTTACGATCTGCGAAGTGGTATTGACCTCTTGCAACAGCTTGGCGAGTGATGGTGTGGGGTTTGGAATAGAGGCTTGATGAATTCTTTGGTGCCGCCCCAGCCGGCACGACGTATGGATATCTAATATACAACTTACGATCTGCGAAGTGGTATTGACCTCTTGCAACAACAGCGTGAGTGATGGTGTGGGGTTTGGAATAGAGGCTTGATGAGTTCTTTGGTGCCGCCCCAGCCGGCACGACGTATGGATGTCTAATATGCAACACGATCTGCGAAGTGGTATTGACCTCTTGCAACAGCTTGGCGTGAGTGATGGTGGGGTTTGGAATGAGGCTTGATGAATTCTTTGAGTGCCGCCCCAGCCGGCACGACGTATGATGTCTAATATACAACTTACGATCTGCGAAGTGGTATTGACCTCTTGCAACAGCTTGGCGTGAGTGATGGTGTGTGGGGTTTGGAATAGAGCTTGATGAGTTCTTTGAGTGCCGCCCCAGCCGGCAACGACGTATGGATGTCTAATATACAACTTACGATCTGCGAAGAGGTGTTGACCTCTTGCAACAGCTTGGCGTGAGTGATGGTGTGGGGTCGGAATAGAGCTGATGAGTTCTTTGAGTGCCGCCTCAGCCGGCACGACGTATGGATGTTCAATATACAACTTACGATCTGCGAAGTGGTATTGACCTCTTGCAGCAACAGCGTGGTGATGGTGTGGGGCTTGGAATAGAGCTTGATGAGTTCTTGAGTGCCGCCCCAGCCGGCGACGTATGGATGTCTAATATACAACACGATCTGCGAAGGTGTTGACCTCTTGCAACAGCTTAGCGTGAGTGATGGTGTGGGGTTTGAATAGAGCTTGATGAGTTCTTTGGTGCCGCCCCAGCCGGCACGACGTATGGATGTCTAATATACAACTTACGATCTGCGAAGTGGTATTGACCTCTTGCAACAGCTTGGCGTGAGTGATGGTGTGGGGTTTGGAATAGAGCTTGATGAGTTCTTTGAGTGCCGCCCCCCAGCCGGCACGACGTATGGATGTCTAATATGCAACTTACGATCTGCGAAGAGGTGTTGACCTCTTGCAACAGCTTGGCGTGAGTGATGGTGTGGGGTTTGGAATAGAGCTTGATGAGTTCTTTGAGTGCCGCCCCAGCCGGCACGACGTAAGGATGTCTAATATACAACACGATCTGCGAAGGTGTTGACCTCTTGCAACAACAGCGTGGTGATGGTGTGGGGTTTGCAATAGAGCTTGATGAGTTCTTTTAGTGCCGCCCCCCAGCCGGCACGACGTATGGATGTCTAATATACAACACGATCTGCGAAGGTGTTGACCTCTTGCAGCAACAGCGTGAGTGATGGTGGGGTTTGGAATAGAGCTGATGAGTTCTTTGGTGCCGCCCCAGCCGGCACGACGTATGGATATCTAATATGCAACACGATCTGCGAAGAGGTGTTGACCTCTTGCAGCAACAGCGTGGTGATGGTGTGGGGTTTGGAATAGAGCTTGATGAATTCTTTGGTGCCGCCCCAGCCGGCAATGACGTATGGATGTCTAATATACAACTTACGATCTGCGAAGAGGTGTTGACCTCTTGCAACAGCTTGGCGTGAGTGATGGTGTGGGGTTTGGAATAGAGCTTGATGAGTTCTTGAGTGCCGCCCCAGCCGGCAATGACGTATGGATGTCTAATATACAACACGATCTGCAGTGGTATTGACCTCTTGCAACAGCTTGGCGTGAGTGATGGTGTGGGGTTTGGAATAGAGCTTGATGAGTTCTTTTAGTGCCGCCCCCCAGCCGGCACGACGTAAGGATGTCTAATATACAACTTACGATCTGCGAAGAGGTGTTGACCTCTTGCAACAGCTTGGCGTGAGTGATGGTGTGGGGTTTGAATAGAGCTTGATGAGTTCTTTTAGTGCCGCCCCCCAGCCGGCACGACGTAAGGATGTCTAATATACAACTTACGATCTGCGAAGAGGTGTTGACCTCTTGCAACAGCTTGGCGTGAGTGATGGTGTGGGGTTTGCAATAGAGCTTGATGAATTCTTTGAGTGCCGCCCCAGCCGGCGACGTATGGATGTCTAATATGCAACACGATCTGCGAAGGTGTTGACCTCTTGCAACAACAGCGTGGTGATGGTGTGGGGTTTGGAATAGAGCTGATGAGTTCTTTTAGTGCCGCCCCAGCCGGCACGACGTATGGATATCTAATATGCAACACGATCTGCGAAGTGGTATTGACCTCTTGCAACAGCTTAGCGTGGTGATGGTGTGGGGTTTGGAATAGAGCTGATGAGTTCTTTGGTGCCGCCCCAGCCGGCAATGACGTATGGATGTCTAATATGCAACTTACGATCTGCGAAGGTGTTGACCTCTTGCAACAACAGCGTGAGTGATGGTGGGGTTTGGAATAGAGCTGATGAGTTCTTTTAGTGCCGCCCCAGCCGGCACGACGTAAGGATGTCTAATATGCAACACGATCTGCGAAGGTGTTGACCTCTTGCAGCAACAGCGTGGTGATGGTGTGGGGTTTGGAATAGAGCTGATGAGTTCTTTTAGTGCCGCCCCAGCCGGCGACGTATGGATGTCTAATATGCAACACGATCTGCGAAGGATTTTTGTAACCGATGATAACTAACGTGCACACAATGTACCTGCTTGAAGGTAGTATATGTAGGTGCCCCATGAGTGACAGGGTGATGTTGTAACCTGTAACGGCTACTATGAAATCCTTCACTACAAGTAGACGTTCAAGTTTGAGTTTTATACGAGGTAGAGCCGAGCGGCGGCTTTTCGACGGGGCTAGTTCACGGTCTTGCAGATTACCGGCGTGAAGTACAGACATCTTGTGCCTCTGCGTTTCGTTCGGTGAGTGAGGTAACCGGAGGCTCACTCCCCTCCCCACCCCACTCCTCTCCCTCTCTCCCATCTCCCAAAAATCCTTAAAGGCCGGCAACGTACCTGCAGCACCTCTGGTGTTGCAGATGTACATGGACTCGTTTGACTTTTCCATAAAAAAAAAATATCACATTACAAGTCAATAAAATATATAAGGGGCACGATAACCTGCTACTTAAATTTGGAAAGAATTTTGGCGTCTTTACTTTATAATGACCAAGCTATCTAAAATTATAACATACTTTGTTTGATAACGTCATTTAAAAAAACCTTATTTTGTTTTGAATATATGATCTTACCTAGCGGCTTCTTCAACATCAATTATTTCCACGATGGGCGAGAGCCGCACTCTTGCGTGGGCTTCTGCTAGTCTAATTAAAGACTCCAGTTGTCGCGGATATGCAGAAATTTGACCACGGCCGCTACCAACACGCCTGAAACGTAATTAACTTAATTTAATTATTTATGTCTTTAACTCCGTGATATATGATATATGATCTGGTGTGTAGCATATTTTAAAGTGATTTCATCAATCTTATATTTAAAGGTATCATCATTTTAAAATGTTTATAATTAAAAATTTCATAAACAAGGTAATTAAATATTTTGAGGCCATTCCTAGATCATACGCCAGAAATCCTACCGCTCCCAGCAATTGTGGTCGCAGACATACAAATCGGTCGACGTTCTAGCCTAGATCCGTTAAACTTTGAGGATTATTAAGATAACATTTCTTCCGTAAAGATTGTTTTCACTATTTTTAAATAATGACGTCCTCTAGTATAAACGTCAATAAGGACGCATTCATTTTGCACATATAATAGCGTATTGTATTGTACTTAATTAAATCTGTCTAGTAACCTCATATCGACGTATGCGTCTATGAGCCTCTGCTGCGCTGCCTCGCTGAGTGTGGGCTGCACGTGTTCCTTAGCGAATACTATGTAATCGCGCATCAAGGCCATGTTCTGAAACGATCATATTACAGAAACTAAATAAATATTAGTTATTATTACATAATACTATATACTCGGGCTCATTATTATTATAATAATTAATATGCACCTCATTGGATTACGGTCCTGCTTCTCGCATACTCACACCGCGGTCAGTAGGATTGCTAACTGTACTAGCGCATGAAAGTAACGTCATCAGCCCCAAGTGCCTAGTTAGCTTGACAGGGCTATACAGATACGATTTCTTATATATATAAGATTTCGATAGCAGCAATCTCCCTCAGTAAAACTGCATGCTGGCTGGTGTGTAGCATATTTTAAAGTGATTTCATCAATCTTGTACTTAAGGGTATAATCATTTTAAAATGTTTGTTAATTAAAAATTTCATAAGCAATATAATTAAATATTTTAATTTTTTATAGCAAACCGAACACTACATATATTTACATAAGGTTGTTAGTTACCAACTAATAAGAGAAACTCAATGTGATTAGGGTCGGATGTAGTCAGGGATGCACATCCAAGCAAGTATTAAACACAGAGTGCATGTTTCTTGCAAATAAACTGTGCAATAGTTTGGCAAAACGTTTTGTTTTAGAATTTAGCTGTAAAATATTTTTGTAATAAATGTTAACATCAAAATTTGTTACACAAATATTGCTTTCGAGTCAAAACGTACTTAGAACTAGACAAGTCAAACTTACAACAATATCTTCATCATCCTCTGTATCAGCGGGGTCCTTGTAGTATAAAGATACGAGATGCGATGCTAGGCGCCGGTCAAATACTTCGTCTTGCGGATCTAGTACTAAGAATATAAGGTCAAACCTGTGTAAAAAGAGATTGTTTTGATGAATTAGCTTTTTTGAAAATGTTCAAATAAGTAATGGAATGTATGCAAAAATCTATTCATTAAATTTTTCTTGCATAATTTTGCCTAAATCAGCAGAAAAAGTACACAGCACTCCTCTTCCTTTACTTTTCCATAACTGATGTTATATACAAAAGAATATATTATGACAGACGGCATCTGACCCTGGCATATCTATATGTATATTCAAACATAGTACCTGGACATAAGTGTGTGTGGCAACTGGACATTTTCAACTATGGTCTTATTTTTGTTCCATTGTGATTCAGCGGGGTTGGCAGCAGCCAATATAGAAGTGCGAGCATTCAGCTGGCAGATGATGCCTGCTTTGGCGATTGATAATGTCTGTTGTTCCATTACCTGAAAAACGAAAGGTAATATATAGATAGTGCATATAGATAGCCTTCTGCACAATTTCAACCATACAGTGAATAATATTGAAGTATTAATGCAAAACACAGTGGAACTAACTAGTTGTTGGTGATATGTTACATCAATGACTGGATTTACTCCAGGAGAATGAATAAAAGAAGGAAAGGCATTTGCGCTGGACTTCGAAAGAGCTTGTGTTCAATTATTCATTTATTCTCCACTAATTTGAATCTTTATGAATTTTAATTTTTAAATTTTAACTAAAAATACTTACTTCGTGAAGCACACTGCGCGTAGAATCGTTCATCTTATCAAACTCATCGATACAGCATATACCATTGTCAGCTAAAACAAGAGCGCCTCTGTAATTTAAAACAGAAATTCATATTTTATTTTATATATAGGATTTATGCCAGAATGTGATGTAAAAGTCAACTCGGTCATCGTATGGCAACGGCTCTGCGAGTCGCGGGTTCGAATCTCGCACGATAGAAGTATTTGTATGGATTGCAAATAATTGTTCCGGGTCTGTGGTTAACAGAATCTAGGTGCATTATGTTTGCTGCAGTTTAGTGAACTATTTCTCTTCGTACACAGCTTCCGCGATACATGATCGAGAGTTCGTATACGGGACACTAATATAATTATTATACTGTAATTATACAGTATATTGTATTATTATATACTGGTGTCATAATAGCTTGGTGCACTAATTTACACATATAAATTAATATCACCAATGCGAAGGTACTGTACATCAAACGTACATGGTGACAGGGTCAATCATCATTTGCATCACTCTCGCACATCACAGTTTATACCACCAAACACAGTTACGCTGTTGGATCGCCTTATAAATAAAATGGTCTACTCGAGATTATAGTACAATCTATCATAGACAGCACTCGAGTACACTAGAACATATTCACAAATATGAAACATGGTAACCATCATCCTGCAAAACCATATAAAAGTAAAGTAGACAGAAATCATCTTAATTACTAGCTATAGTGGTGCCGGATAGAGAAGGCTTGTGCTAAGCATTGGAATATCTGCCGTGCGCTAGCGACATCATAAATCAGAATCCGTTACCCTTTCTTCCCGCAAGTCTCGTAAGAGCTACTAAGAAAGCCCAGCCCTGAAATCACATTACAGTCTACGTGAGCTAGAGACTTGCGAACCGTTTCGTCTTATATTCCGAAAAGGCGAAAATTAGGATTACGGAGACTACCTTGGTTGGAGAAAGTGGTGGTATATTCCTTCTCATACCTATATATTATTAACAAAACATAGATACAAAGTAACAAATACTAAAAAAGTATCTTGTGACAAAACTACTGTAAATATATAATTGATATTTAGTGCATGACCTACATATCGCTTGTAGAATTTAATGTTAAGTTTAATGTTATAAAGTTACATTCACTCTGAATGATATAATATTTCACAAATCAATACTGGGATGTTCAGATTCTAGTAGTTTCTACTTTCTACCTTCTTTTCACCAGAGCTTATTTGGATCATGACAGGTGAGCTTGTCCACATAGCCGTTTGGTCCCCTGATTGGAAGGTAGATCTAACTAAAAGTAGTCCTGGCTATAATTATGAGGAGTATATTAGCGAGTGGCACTGACGTCTGCAGCACGAGCTGGCGCGTGTCAGGGTCCTTGGTGACGTAGGCGGTGAGACCGACAGCGGAGGAGCCGCGGCCCGACGTGTACTGCGCGCGCGGCACCAGCGCGTGCACCCAACGCAGCAACTGCGACTTGCTGGTGCCTGGGTCGCCGCACAGTAGGATGTTGATCTCCGACCTGCGCATACCACATGGATTTCCTTCTTCATTTAACGTTCCAACAACTTCCTCTTTCTTTATCAGTCATGTTGCAATTATCAGTAATGGTGTCATGTCATGTTAGTCAACAGATAAACAAAGGCCTCACCAAGAAAAGGCGCAAAAGCAGGTATTAATTTCTTGGAAGGTTTTCTCATACTCACCAGGCCAGAAACGCGGGTTGGTGAAAGCAGTGCCGGTACCCTCACACTAGTGAGACTACTCCCATCACTAGTCCGAGGGATTTGAGTTCGGCAAATTATTACGATATTCCGCCATCTGTTGGTAGCCGGTGCCTCATTTGTTTGCTAACAGGCTGCACAATATCCACGTGAGGTAGGCATTTGGACAAAGAGATGTTTTTTTTCCTTAACACACTATATCTATGTTCTCTCCTTTACTAATAAAAATACCTCTATTTATTCACTTGATACATAATTAATAATACAATTACCTGAAATGCGTTCGTCCAGCAGCATTGAAATTCTTCTTGGTCCCACCAAGTAACTGCAGCAAAACACCCTTTTTAATGTCAAGGTTCTCGTAGATAGAAGGAGCGATGGCGCGAGCCAGCCGTTCGTAGCTGTCAGCCTGCAGCGATAATGCTTTGAACAGTTCCACACGCTCTGGCGGGAAACGATGCTCCTTTCTGAGAAATTAAACAATAAATTGTTTATGATAAGTTATAATTTTTTTCACTATAAACTAAAAATCGGTCACTAATCCTTGCGGTAGTGCAGTGCATCGAGGTGCGTGCGGTGCAACGTGGCGCGGCACCGAGCGGCAACACGCGCGACTCTCACCCGTCATCGCAGTGCAGTAGGCGGTCGCTATGCACCTTGCGGTAGTGCAGTGCGTCGACGTGCGTGCGGTGCAGCGCGCGCAGAGTGGCGCGGCGCGGGTGCACAGTGGCGGGCGCGGCGCGGAACACTCCCGTCACAGACACTCGCTCTCCTGCGCCCACTGCTTCCACTAGCGCGCCATGCGCCATTATAGCCACTGTTGCAGGCGTGCGTCCAGCCGGCATGTCATCTGAGGTTTAAAATAATAGATTTTTCATTATCAGAGAAGATATAAGGCAAAAATTTAACACCTATTTCCTCCCCCTAACCTTTCCTTACCAGCCTGCAAATATTCCATTGCAGGACATAAGCCTCTCCCATAAGGAGGATTTGCCATAATCGACATGCTCGGCAAGTGGATTGGCGATCACAGTACCAGTCACCTCTCACCTTAGAAGCTGCTGGCCGTCATCGGCCTGCATAATTTAGGTGCGGTAATTTTCGAGCAGATTCTTACAGCGACACCACACGGCGAGGAAACTCCACAACAGTAAGGAAGTCAAAGATATTTGATTACATATACGATTCAACCTAGAACTTATCATTAATATTTTTTTACACATATTAACACAACATAAACGACGCTTGGAATCCCTGATAATATAGGGCAACCAACATAAGAACTTAATACCGAACCGTAGTAAAAAAAGTAATAGGTCTAAGGTACCGAGCGCAGCTAATAAGTGTGCGTGTCAGTACACACGTCTACAGAACGCACACAACGGCAATATCTTAGCCTGGCAGAGAGGCGTTAGTAGGTGCCGCGTCGCAATCGCGCTTAGTCAAGTGTCACGTTATCGAGACGTCGCCGAATAACAAAGTTTATACTTAAGTAGGTATGTCGACAGTATGCAAACGGACATATAAAGTAATGTCTTTGAATGCCCCATCAACAATTCTTCAAATAAAGGATTATCGATAATCGTTTTTTTCAACATACCTACCGAAAAATAAATGAAGTCTTCGATGATGAAAATAAATATGAACTTCATAATATGCTCAATGTATGCAAATTTTAGTTTATGAAGTTGTTTGTAATGTAAAGCTGGAATCTTAAGATATTTGTGATCCTTTCCGAGGAGAGAAATGAGAGAATTCTGAGAGAAAAATTAAATATATTATTAACAATCATGATACATAAGATTTTTTATTAGATATAAAACAAAAAGAGACAAGGAACAGTAGGCATATTAGTCTCGGGCGAAGCAGGAGTAAACTATTGTTTTTACTATGCATGCAATCATACATATGACACCTACAAATGAAGCATTGATTTGAGGCTGTGCCAATTTTGCCTTTTTTGTCAGCAGGGTGTACACTTGAAATGAAGAGACACAAGATCGCTTATTCCGTCTTATACTAAATTATAATCTTACAAATGAACAAAATATGCGATTGATATTGTGCACGGTAACATACACGTATAATCTCACGTAACGCTAATAGTACCTGGTGCCTCCTGCAGTTTGACGAGCTGCTTGTCGCTGAAGTGCGAGCGGTTGTGTATGAGCTGGAAGCAGTGCGCGGTGCTGCAATGCGCGCAGTGCGCCGGCTCGGCCACGCGCCCGCGCTCCAGCTCGGCCGCCGCCGCCGCGCCGCACACCGCGCACCGGAAGAACGCCTCGCGCATCTCCGGCACGATGCCCGACGTGCGGATCACCATGCCCGATATCGTCACCAGTTGGTCGATGTCTGTAAGTGCAAAAGTGCAAAAGGATCCATCAACCGGTTCAAACCCACTGCTGAACATTGATTCAACGTCTGGTTGAGAACACAGGTATATACAATAGACGGTAGGCTCCTACTATGCATAGGAGCCGCCGGCGTAATACCACTACTAATACTATATCAGCCTATTTTTGTCCTCTGCCGAACATAGGCCCCTCTTCAAGGAAACGTTAGCAAAATCCTATATACGTTTCTTGGAAGATTTGCCCGTATTCGCCATGTTGTGCAAACGGGTTGGTGAGCGCAGTGGCCATATACCCTCGCACTAGTGATGCTGCTCCCCATCACTAGTCTGAGGGATTTGGGTTCGATAAATTCGGATGGAAAACCCGCCATCATTCGGTCGCCAGTGCCTCGTTTGTTTGCTACACCAAATGCAGGCAAGGTTGTAATATAGAGAAAGAGATGATATATTAATACCACCCTATTACTTATTTCTATCACTTGTGTTTTGGTTTGAGGATTATAGTGAGTAGGTACAATTACAGGCTGTGAGGCATTCCATCTTAATCCTGCAGTAGCCACCATCAGATGTACTCTTAGCTCATATGTCACCCCAATACAATCATTTAAAAAATCAGACCTCTTCAAAAAAGTGCCAAAATTATACTTTTTTTTTGAAAGTTTTGCTCTTATTCACTGCTCTCCATCACTAGTCGGTAGGATTTGGGCTCGTCAAATTCGGATGGGTTTTCCGCTAGTCTATGTGAGACAGAGAATCCAAGATGCAAGTCATCTGATACTAAGAAGGCCTATGTGCCGAATATTCCTAACATATGAGATACCCATGTCCCACACAACTATTACTTACATTTGACATTGTCAACTATTACTTAATACAAACCTTCAGGGTTAAGATCTCTCATATAACGTTGCGGTGCATTATATGGTCGTACTTGTATCTGATGTTCCAGTAGCGCAGCTGGATACTTTTCAAAGAACAATTCGTTTACGGCTGCGTCGAAAGCGGGCACAACCTATTGTTGAAATATAAGATTAAATTTTATTGACATTGAGTAGCTTTTAGAATATGCCTATATATAATCCTAATACAATAAAATAAATAATTAATGTTCTACACCTACTTCTTGTGGATAACATACAAGTTGGCGATGCAGTTTGGTATCAAATATTTTGACATGTTCACAGTCAACGTCCAAGAATGGCTCTTCCAATGTGTGGATCTGAAATTAAAAAGTTTAATTTTAAGCACTATAAATGTAACAATTAACAACGTAGTAGAGCCAAGCGGCGGATTTAGCTGCTGCGCGAATGAGCCGCCTCGACCGGATTAATACCGCGACCTCGGGAGTAATGTAATAATCGCGTGAAGTACCTCTACTTCTGCATTTCGTTCGTGAGTGAGGTAACCGGAGGCCCACTCCCCCTCCCCATTCCACTCCTTATCCTCCCTCCCCCATATATGCCGGTCTTTAATGGTATTTGTACAAATACCATTAAAGGCCGGCAACGCACCTGTAGCTCCTCTGGTGTTGCAGATGTATGTGGGCGACATAAAAAAAAAGAAAACCGTGGTTCAAACTAAATCTTACTTTTTAACTAGCTGTACATTTACAGAATAAAGTCATTCTAAATAAATCTGTCAAGTTAACAAGTACGATTTAAGGGCAGATAGTTCCATACTGCAGTAAATAAAATAAATTATAGAAAACTATAAGACTAGGAATTTTCGCTATAACGTCCCTTTCCAAAATTAATATTTGGAAAGGTAAAATCTCGTTTTCGTTCTTTTTTTTAAAAACTATAAAAAAACTTTTGTATTCTACACATATTCTCTTAAAAACTGACTGCCTGACATGCCGCCTATTATCAACAAGTTTATAATTTTTTCACATCAAAAGACTTCTTAAGACATCCGCTGGGACGGACAAATATGCATATGATATTTTCGTAAATTAAACTATGAAAACCAAGAGTGTAATGTTTTCTACTTTCATTTATTTACCTCTTCCAACTTAGCCTCATACAGGGGTTCGTTAGTAACGGCAGTGGGTTCTACAAATCGCTGCACGAATTTGATGAACTTCTCGCGGCATTCCGCAATAGCGACATCAGTACCCCAAACCACGAGCTGCGGCTCGCCCGACGTGGCATCTGTGTCGCCCGCATCACCCTGCTAAACAATTTCGTACTGCCAACATTTCAACTACATAACATTGAAACTCTGGTAAAGGAAAGAGAACTCGTGAGAATAGTATTAACTCACAATTCGCTTCACCAAATTAAAAGTCGATTTTAGCAAAAAAAAATCTTAGTTAAACTGGTTTCATTTATTTTTATCTGAACTCTTTGTGAAGAAAATTAGTTGACAATTCCATGATTTTGTTCTGTTACTGTTGAAAGTTTTTAAAGACAGATAGTAAAATAATCTTGCCAACGATAGCAATCTCATAATAGCTCTAGCAAAAACTTTATCTAAAATCAATCCCATATCTGATGTAACACTTATGCGATAAGATTGAAAAAGGGCTGCTCTGCCTTGTCAGGGACATGGAACAAGCAAAGCATGACTAGACCTTAAAACCAATTATTCGTTTTTGCACAAATATTGGTTTCGAACTACTAAGCCGTGTCTTTGTCTAAAGTAATATGAATGTACAACAAAATGATGGGTAAACCTTGATCTTAATCTTTTTAGATCTGTATTATTAATTAAGTGCTCTTACTCTTTTAGATGGTGTTGGAGCTGGTACATTAGGGCCAACTTGATGGCCCCTTAAGTCAGCTCTCTGTCGCGCAGGCGTTGACACGCCGCGCATGAGAGATCGCGGCGTGCTTAGAGAGCTTGGTGTTCCATAGTTTAAGGGTGAGCTCATGTCAATATCAGTTCCTGGATAAATGATGTTTGAAATAAATGTGGTACTTATAAAGTGTAGAATACATGTTACAGTCTAATTACATTGCATATTGCGAAATGTGAGAATGTGACCTACATTGTTACCTAAAGTATTAGTAATAAGTTGTTGAGCTTAGTAGCCAAATTTTACCTTGATACAAATTAGGTTGTAAAGTTGAAAAGTATATTTCTCAAAAAAATAAGGCCTAATTATTAAGCCAAAGCAATAAACAGCAGGGCGTTTGTTCATTTACCACTTCAGACAATACTGCATCTTCACAATGATAAAAAAAACTTGATGTTGTTTCCTTTAATTTTATTTTCTTTGGTTTCCTTATAAATATTCTTACCAAGAGGACTTGATACCAAAGGACGGGCTGGTGATGTACCAGCAATTTGAGCACTTGGAGTACGAGGGGTTCCTCGCGGAGTACCAGGTGTGCCATCTAAAGCAATGATAAAAATAACTCATCATGTGTTGCAGCCACATTAATTCTATTGTTATAACTAGCTAGGAGATATTTAAATAGCATAAATGCAATAATAACTTTAACTTTTATCTATTAAGATTTACATTATAGAAGCATATCTGCTGAGTCAGGAGCCCAGAGTTCATATTCCAGCTATTGGATATATCATATAAAACAATATTATCATTGTTCTCATAATCACTCCCACCAAGCATTGATAACGGTTGGGAGAGATTACAGATTTCTATTTGACACAACTCTGTATAGTCTAGCAGACTTCTGCACCACACTTTTTTCCTCTCCAGAAGAGAGAATGTGACAGGTTGCGGAGCCTCATTACACTAATTATTACTTTATAAACTGATATTTGTTTTCAAATCTGTAGTTAATGATTTTTATTTTTAATCAAGGAATATAAAATGGTTACATTAGTAGTACAAAATAGTAATATACGTTGCGAATTACCAATATAAAAAAAAACATCTTCGGATAAGAGACAGGGCATGAAATAGGTCTAACCTAAAAACTACTGACCTGATTTTCTCTTTTCAAAAGCTTATGATGCTAAAACCTCAATACATGTTGATTTATAAAGAAACAACATTATAAATAAAACTATACCATACTCATTGCATATATTATATTAATTTTTTTCCATGTAAATTGCTAAAGCATGTGGCCACCATTTTAGTGAAGTCAGCCTAGGAAAAACGATTTAAACAATCAGTACCATTAGCAAAATACATTATAGATAAGTTATTAGCTGACCATGGTCATGAAGTAGTAACATTGCCACCAGATAACTGTAACCTAAATCCAATTGAATACGTTTGGAACCTCATTAAGCAGAGTTTCTAACAAGAATGAAGCAATTAGAGAGTAAGATAGTGTATTGGAGGCTTTGCAGTCAACTACTTCTGATGGGTGGAAAAAGAAGGTAAATCTCTAAGAGGGCTTTTAAGAGCTTAAAGAGGAATACTGGCACAAGAATGGATTAGTAGAAAAGTAATTTTTTTTTTTTGGATATTTCTATATATTCTCATCTGGTTGTATTTATAAATATGTGTTGATACAAATAATACTATAAAATAAATAATATTTGATGAATTACAAATATAATAAAATTAAATAGATAATTAAAACCCAACCAGATGGAAGTTAAGAGTTACTTATTTAATTAATTAAAAGTCACTTCTTATTAACGCAGCAAATGATAGTGATACAGAGACAACAGACTTAGAAGATGATTCCGAATCCTAGTTACAAGAATGTGGTTATATGAGCAGAGTTGATGATGATGATAATATTTTTCATTCCTTTATTCCATATACCTATTAAAAGTTGAAAATGATTTGTATAGTTATATAATAAATGTAAAAACATTTTAAGGAATATTTATTTGCTGACTTTATCATTTGGTTTCGGCGGACGATACGCAGACGTAAATGAAATATGGTTCCACAGCTGTAACTATTTGCGGGGATTACCTAACTAACCACCCAAGAAATTTCTCAAATTCACTTTATTAAAATTTCACTATGCCTTTCAATTAAGTAAACATTGATATTAAATATATATATGAGAAAAACAAAAGGATAATACACCATATAGTTCATGGAATAAAACAAAATTTCTATCTTAGTTTGTTCACACTGAACTAATATGTATCTGGTGCCTAGAAATATTTACTCAAAACAAACATAATACTTTAGTATTATAGTCATTAAAGAAACATACCTTTGGAAGGTGTACCAGTTGAACGTTGAGGAGTTTCCGGGACTACTAATTGTTGTGAGGACCTAGTTCGGCGAGATGGAGTTGCTGCTTCTGAAGATGCACGAGATGATGGACGTTTTGACGGAGTTGACATTGTTAAGTGATCAATATAATTATAAAACTGTTTTTAAAATTTTGGTTTTAATATAAACACTTAATATAAACACTTCGCACGATGTATAAAGTAGGTATATGCGGGTTTGGCGCGAATTTTTGACAATGACATTATGACATTGACAATGAGTTGATGTTTTTTCGCAATAGTTAATTACTTTTTGTCAGTGTCAAAGTAAAATACAAATTTCTCATAGAAAAAATACGTTATTGCATAGCACGTTAGCCGTGAACATGGGCATGTCTTTAAGTTAATATTCCGGGTTTTATTCACATATTTCAGCTGAATATCAATTTTTTTGTTGGGATTTGTATTTGTGGTTTAGATATAATTCAGTAAATGTTATAGTTTTATATGTAGTTGTTTTATAAGCACGATGAGACAGAAATGTCGAAGGATAAAAAGAGTAGTTATTGCGGAAATTTGTACCAATTCAATAAAAAATTAAAAAGAAAAACTTAACACCGACTGCCTCAATTCACTATGTATGAAGAATAGGTCTGCATATGCTGCACCAAACTAGATGTACTATATGTACAGATACTATTAACCAAGGTCTTTTATATGCTTATTACATGTGCCATTGAAACAAATCCTAAAACAGTTATAAAACTTAAAAACAATATGTAACAAGAGAATATAATCTATTCTGAAGCGTTAGTCTTTTCTTCGATTATTTGAAAGTCCCTTTCTATGTAGATGTTACCTGCCCTATGTTTTTTTTATAAATGGTGTATAAACCAATGGGTTTATATAATGATATGGGGTGGTATTTTGAAAACCCAAGTACTTAACGTATTGATTTTTTAAATTTCGTCATAATGATAAATACACAACATCAACTATCATCAGACTAAGATTAGGTCATGAGTGCTATGCAGTGTTTGTGGCATAACATCATATCCGATTCACTCCCCCTATCCCCCTTTATTGCTCTTCCGGTAAATGTTAAACGTTTACTAACATTTGTATAAACACCATTTATGCGACCCTATTAAAGTTTATTGGAATGAAGACATATTGTGTCTATAATTAAAAAATCTTTTTTTCTTTTTTGTAATTTTTTTAAGTAATATTTAGTATTCTAACCTAAATTGTAATAAAAGTTCAAATTGACCGTATTAGCTTGTTTTCTGTTAAAGACACAGGGTCTTAAGACAACCTAAGAACCTTAAGAAGTGCATGATTCGGTTTTATCGTCTTGTCCTTTTATTTACAGGTACTCAACCAGTAGAGCTTAGCAGACAATAACTTAGGTATAGAAGCCAGTAAGGTAAATCAATGTCGTATTAGTAGAGCCATATTAAAAAAAAGCAAAGGTCTAGGTATAAGTTGGAATTGCAATTCCTTGAATTATAGTTAACGCTTTTTAAGATATTGATAGTGAAAAGAAAGTTTTTATTTAAAACCTTCTAGTGTCACTAGTCCTGTTATGACTCATAACAATAGGAATTAAATTCCTTAAAAGTTTTGACACGTAAAGAGTTTGTGAAGATTTATTCGACTAATGGAACCGATATGCAAATAACGTCCACAGGTTCTTTTTGCAACAATGTACATGTACTTTTGGACACTATCAACGTTCTTAATATGAACTAGCATTGAACGTGCTTCGAAATACACAGACAGCAATAAGAACTTGCAACTGTCAATCACAATATATCGCCGCTCTTCTAATTTTACACTATATTATGTAGAGATTAAAATGTTTCCAATTATTCACCTTCTAACACCCGTGGTCTGAGAGATATATTCTTTCATTCTACACAGCCAACGCTTGTTTGTTCACCAGCAGAGTGTACCAGTTGAACGTTGAGGAGTTTCCGGGACTACTAATTGTTGTGAGGACCTAGTTCGGCGAGATGGAGTTGCTGCTTCTGAAGATGCACGAGATGATGGACGTTTTGACGGAGTTGACATTGTTAAGTGATCAATATAATTATAAAACTGTTTTAAAATTTTGGTTTTAATATAAACACTTAATATAAACACTTAATATAAACACTTAATATAAACACTTAATATAAACACTTAATATAAACACTTAATATAAACACTTAATATAAACACTTAATATAAACACTTAATATAAACACTTAATATAAACACTTAATATAAACACTTAATATAAACACTTAATATAAACACTTAATATAAACACTTAATATAAACACTTAATATAAACACTTAATATAAACACTTAATATAAACACTTAATATAAACACTTAATATAAACACTTAATATAAACACTTAATATAAACACTTAATATAAACACTTAATATAAACACTTCGCACGATGTATAAAGTAGGTATATGCGGGTTTGGCGCGAATTTTTGACAATGACATTATGACATTGACAATGAGTTGATGTTTTTTCGCAATAGTTAATTACTTTTTGTCAGTGTCAAAGTAAAATACAAATTTCTCATAGAAAAAATACGTTATTGCATAGCACGTTAGCCGTGAACATGGGCATGTCTTTAAGTTAATATTCCGGGTTTTATTCACATATTTCAGCTGAATATCAATTTTTTTGTTGGGATTTGTATTTGTGGTTTAGATATAATTCAGTAAATGTTATAGTTTTATATGTAGTTGTTTTATAAGCACGATGAGACAGAAATGTCGAAGGATAAAAAGAGTAGTTATTGCGGAAATTTGTACCAATTCAATAAAAATTAAAAGAAAAACTTAACAGACAATAACTTAGGTATAGAAGCCAGTAAGGTAAATCAATGTCGTATTAGTAGAGCCATATTAAAAAAAAGCAAAGGTCTAGGTATAAGTTGGAATTGCAATTCCTTGAATTATAGTTAACGCTTTTTAAGATATTGATAGTGAAAAGAAAGTTTTTATTTAAAACCTTCTAGTGTCACTAGTCCTGTTATGACTCATAACAATAGGAATTAAATTCCTTAAAAGTTTTGACACGTAAAGAGTTTGTGAAGATTTATTCGACTAATGGAACCGATATGCAAATAACGTCCACAGGTTCTTTTTGCAACAATGTACATGTACTTTTGGACACTATCAACGTTCTTAATATGAACTAGCATTGAACGTGCTTCGAAATACACAGACAGCAATAAGAACTTGCAACTGTCAATCACAATATATCGCCGCTCTTCTAATTTTACACTATATTATGTAGAGAGATTAAAAATGTTTCCAATTATTCACCTTCTAACACCCGTGGTCTGAGAGATATATTCTTTCATTCTACACAGCCAACGCTTGTTTGTTCACCAGCAGAGTGTACCTTGTGCTGAATTTCAGGAGACCTGGCATTTGAATGAAAAAGTGGTATATTTACTTTTAAATTAAATACATTGTACTTTATCAAGTTGACTTTCATAATAGGGCTTTAAAAGATTTTCACTAAGTCGATTCACTTATGAATACGGACCGGTTGTCACTTGTGCAAAAGATATTATAGTGCCGCGGGTGTACGTAAACAAGATTTTATCACCCAGTATCCGAAGTATCGTATATGCGATAAGCAGTGTCCGTGACACAGCACTTAATAATTTGTGTTTCTGCATTAATATTGGCTTCAGCTGGTCTTCGTATCCAGGACTCATGAGTCAGGTACATATGCCAGCCATATGATCGAAGGTCATAGTACACAACATAAAGTTAATATACGTTTGCGATAGAAGCATAATTTACGGTGAAATGAACATTTTACCTTGGGTAAACAGGTCACGTACATGTAGTTTTAAGATGAATAAATTTGTGATTTTTTTCATACTATTTTATGCAAATCAGGGTATAATATTATATACTGTGGTTTTAAATGCATAATCTTTAGAGTTAACTAAAAATCCATAGACTATGAGTGTTTATTTTTAAATCAATTGATCGTTCATTCACCGCCGTTGTTTTCGTGGTGTTAAAAGATGTTATTAAAATAAATATACAAATATTGCGAAAGATTATCCTAAGTGTCGCGATAATTAGCATTATTTAAAATTAGTGCAATATATGTGTCGTAGTCAATAGTGAACATTACAAATAATAACTATATAAACGCTAACTTAGTGCAATCTACCTGCAACGTCGGGCATATTTTGTGAATAATTATGGTGACGGGACGTATATGATTTATAATTTTCAATGGACTGATGAGTAGCAAATACGTTATTATGTGCATTTTGGACACTCCGATGAATTTGCTGTAATATTAAGACTTACTCTATATTAGGTAAGATATTTTTTGGTATATTTATTACTTAGGAATTAGATTCACCATTTCGCGTTCAACCATTATGTTCGATTACGGAAACTACACCGGATACCATTTTAGGTATTTACTTTCTCTTGACGATTTGTCTCTATGTATGGTGTTATGAATTATATGTCGGCAGCGGGCCCAATTCATTGCAGTTATTTTTTTAATAACAATTTTAGTATATCAAGTTTCTAATTATAGCTCAAAGTAAATTGTAAAATAAACGTTTTCTTAAAGAATAAAATGAACATATATATTATATTATACCCTCTTTTTCTATAGGGCTTCATTGACCTATTTAAATTTTTCTATAGTCGAATTTGTCTACCTTTGTTTCTAAATTGCTTAAAACTAAGATATAAAGTACTTATGAATATGTGGTTCGTTTACTTTAAGATTTTTCATGGGAAACTAAAGCATTTATTTCGGAAATTAATTTACATATCTGTTAAAAGAAATTTAGTATTATTATTATATTAATTCATTTAAGTTATTTAGCACACAACATTTCAAAATTGATTTAATGAAATATCTAATAAGTAAATTTTTAGACGTCTTCGTTTATTTATTTCTTTAATTTAGTAATAAATTAATCAAAATTATTAACATGGAAAAACACTCTAGAATATTGGAAAGGTAACTGGAATCAAATGACATTGTTTCTCAGTTAGCAACCCCTTTTTATATTACTTTGACCCAAACTAATTCTTACTTGAAACTTGATGACACCCATAAAAATAACAGAGTATAGTTTTTATCTTTATATAAGATAGTAGTTTGTAAAAAATGTAAGCCTTAGTTAATCTGTTAAAATTATGTGTACATGAATTATTATTTTAAAGTTACTTTTATAATACTTTTTTATTAAAATGCTGTAGTGTGTGCTTAGAAAAAAAATATATATAAGTTATTTTGTTCATTTAGAAGAGGTGCTTATGTTTTTAATTATCAATGGATTAGGTTAACCTCTATCGTCACATAACAATAGATTAACATTGTATCAACATGAGTCATATCAATGATCAGTTAAAGTTTTTTTTGTAAAAATAGAGCGTAACCTTTTAGCACTAGCCTAACCCCATACATTGAAAGATGTTCTGACCTCATTTAGATATAATGTTATTGTTAAGTAAATAAAAAACTAGTAACAGTTGGGAGCATTGCTCTTGGCAAACATTGACAGACCAAGTTTCTTTTTTTTTAAGAAAACTATCTGAAATTGCTATGTTAATTGCTGAGGCCTGCTTGTCAACTAACAGAGTGTGATTTATTCCTCTTGCACACCTTTATGTCCTAAGAAATATTCAATAAAAAATATGCAAGCATTGAATTGAAACCATAGCTACACTTATAAAACTGATAAACCTGTCTGTACTTTTAAGATATTTCAAAAAACCCTCTTGGGTTTGGATGTCTCCTAAGATAATTTTTCTTGTAAGTTTGTTCAGGACAAACATCTGAACTTATTTTGATGTGGTTTTCACTCCAATTTAATATCTGCAATACTTTCAATAACAGAATATTACAATAGAATTAACCAAAAAGGGGTACTTATGCCAAAAATTTGTACTGGTTAAGAGGTTTACGTTTTATTATTTTTATTATTAGAAAACAGCAGTATTGCCCTGAATAGAATTTATATATGCAAAAAGAAATTAAAAAAATTGTGATGTAGTTTCACTAGTGAAAAGTTAAAAACTGTGATACATTTAATCACAGAAAAGCAATGGGATTAATCAGAATGGGATTCTTACCAATAAACCATAGAACATAGATATCCTGCACAGACAGAAGCCGTTTAGTAATGCATGCTCGAATTTCGGCACACCTAGCCAAGAGGAAGAGGGAAAAGTGGAAGCTTTTCCTCACAGGCGGAGGTTAAAAAGTTTTAGTTGGTACAAAGTCAACTTAAACCATCCTTGCCCTGGCCAAGGTGGGTATATGTTAGGTATTTACCCACAAAAGAAAATGCTGCAATAATGATGATGATAGTTTTACATGCCACTTTGATAGTGATATGTTATTAGAAGAATGTCTAGATTTGTCAATTGACATATAACTATATTTATTATGGAAACTTAATCCATATTACTTACCTTTCCGATATGATACAATACAATTGTTATTTATTAGTTTATCTATATTACTTCATTTATTATTTCATCATCATTGTTATCATCAGCCTTTAGAAGTTCTCTGGTGGACAGAAGCCTTTCCTATGGAGAAGATTTTTCATAATCGCAACACTTGGTGGGTGGATGGGCAATTGCAGTGCAAGACCCTTTGCATCTAAGACTGCTTTTTTTCATCATTGGTTTGTGTATTTTCGGTATAACTGGTGAGATGGTCATTCCGTCATGTACTGGTCACTATTAAATTTTTAAGGCTTTTTAGTCAACTCTTTTGACAGTCACATAATGAAATGGGGTAAATTGTAACATATTATGTGACATTATGTACAGTATACATTAAAAAATATTATATGCAACCAAATTGCGAAAAATAAAATTTAAAATTTTATGTCACAAACAGAGTTGAACTTGGTTATAGTACCTAAATACAGTTTTAATGTCCATAACATCTTCAAGGAATAATGGTTTATGGAACTGGATACATATAATGTCTTACTAAGTGGAAGTGGATAAAGCTGTGGATCAATTAATTGTTCGTTTATTTCATTTGAGAATTGTTCCCATAGCAACCAGCAATCATGCTAAATTGTAGGTGCAGGAATTTCGAGTGTAAGGGATTTTCCTCCGAAGCTTGGAAACTGGACAGTCTCTTTAGTTGTCACATTGTCCTAAATAAGCTCTGGTTATAATAGTGAGTTGAAAGTACCAAAAACCTCAGAGCTCCTTAGATTTTGTTTTTATTTTAGTTTTATACTAAAATAATTGAAACCAAAATTATTATATTTATAATACCAACAATCCAATAATTAAAACAATCATATATACCTATTGCTTGGGGCATGGTATCAAAAACGCTGGCTGAATTTCGATGCTGAATGATCATACTTAGCCTCGGAGCGATAAAAGAACCAGTTCTTTTATCACCGGAGGCTACGACCAGTCGCGGATATTACAATTCCTTTAGAAACTGCTCCACTCGGGGACCCCACGGTGCGTTCGACTTTATGGTAAACAGTATAAATACATAGTTCCTTAGAGCCCTATATTTGCGCCACCTAATTCAACTGCCTCTGTGGGGACCCCGGCTCTGGACGATATACTCCTGATATACAAGGCCGCCAATGTAGCTACGCATGTAGCGTCCCACACAGGAGCTTTGCTCTCGCAACGCAGCAAAGTCTCGTCATCCTCTCTAAATTCCGCAAGGCTGTAAACCGATGGAATATTATTTAGGCAAGAGACCCTACGGATGAAGTCATTTAATGAGCCGTGACAAGACAGCATGCCTGTGCGGCTATGGCAAGCAAACCCGGGGATGCCAACCCTTGGTGAGTGCATTATTAGGTACTGTATTTGTGTTTGGTGTTTGCAGCAAAATCTCACCTGATTACTGTAGAACGTGCGCAACATGCTCTCCTAAAAGTGCTACTCTATTTACTCAACAGACACCATACCACAGATGTCTGTGTAAAATCTAATGTGTTAAGTGTAAGTAAATTATTTATCTATGAGAGTTTTCGACGCTACCATGAAAGAGTGTGCCTTATTTGCCTGAATGATCCATAAGAGTTGACCGTTGTCCTGTGCCCAGAGTTAAAACAAGAATCGCACAGAAATATTTCGATGTTATTGTTCCACGCCTTTATAATATTTTAAATGCAGAAAAAAAAATCAAAAAACAATAATTTTGCAGTTAAATATATATATATCGAACACGGCTTAAACAAATTGATTATGGAGGGTACTGATAACGTATTGAAAATTTTTAATTTGTGAAACAACAAACAAACAGCCACACCACGCGCTCTCTCACAAATATGCATAGACACCTAATATTAATATTTTAATGTTACTTTTTTCTTTCTTTCTTATTAGTGAATTAATTTTACATCAATGTTTATTTAGTGAAAAAATAAATATATAAGTTCTAAATAATTGCCCCCAGAACTGATAACCGTTGGGGAAGAAAGGTTCTAGTGTGGCCACGCAAATACAGTCTAAGACCTCCAACAAGATTAAGTGACACAGAGTTGCGGGATGTCGATGGGTGCAGATTACAGGTACGAAGGGAAGACCGTGTTCTGTGGCACTCGTTGAAAAAGGCCTGTAGGTTCCTGTGACAGGCTGTAATGATGATGATGATGATGAAATTATCTTGCCCCATACAAGATTTCAATGAATTTAGGACTTAGTTTACTTGAAAGCATGAATTTACATACTATTGTAATGTCACGCAAAAGTACTCGGCCTGCGTCACCGGCGGACGTTCTTACAAGATCGTTTAGATGTCGAGGCGTTATTCCGTCTTTGCCCCCAACAGAGCCATTTAAGAAATACCTAATAACCTCTAATGTATTTTTGGGAGAGGCAAAACAAGGATTTTTTTGTAAGGATACTCGGGGTCGAGTAAAAAGAGAGACGATATGTATGTATTGACTTGTTAGGAAAATAAATATAATTATAAACCATAACACATTCGTTATCATTAGTTGGAGCACCAAGGTGAAAGGCACCAAGTTCCGAAAATACTAGTTTGTTAAATTTTAATGTATGTTTAATAAAATCTTGCTTGTCTTAGACTTTCATATTGGCATGACATGATGACTTTTCTTTTAGATCGAAATTAATAAACTTTAATCTCGATTCCCAGACTAGTACACGATCGCGTATCTTTCTAGGACAAATCCATTTTAGGACTAGGTAGTGTCAGGTATTGCGATTTAAACATTACTTGCATCCTAAATAGCTAAATAAGTGACGTTTTTAAACATTTGGATAAGTATTTAAAAAATCAAAGCAGAAGCTGTCGCGTTAGTGTTTGTACTTTGTATAAAGACTGCACACTCTGAAGTGGACGCGCATAAAACAAGATAAAACGAAGGACGCCCTTACAGTTCAGTGACACAGTGCGCTCTGCTCGAATCTAGATTTTATTACAGAGCTAAAACGACACTCTGGACCTGTACTTATAAACCTGTACTGATTTGCATTCACCTCTAATTTTGAACGTTTTTGCTTTCCAAGCTGAACTGTTATTATCGACGTCGATGTTTTGAATAAATATTCGTATTTTTTCACTGTGAATTTTTTTTTAAGTATAATGTTGTAATAATCTTATTTTAAGTATTTAAGTTTGTAAGAACATCCATCTTTATATGGCAGTTAGAAACCAACTGCGTAGTAAGTTAAATTTAGCACAGCGTAAAGTGGTAAGCAACAAAGCAAATGTGCGTTAGTTTGCACTGGACTGTCTGATTGCGTGTCGTGTGTCGTATTAGGTGACTAAGGGAATTATCAAATCAGCGGGATCCTTTTGTGACACCGTTCTACGTGTTCTACAGCAATTTCTTCTGCAGTCCAGCGGTGGTCTGCTCTAAAGTCTTCAGCAGCGAAATGATGGACATCGTGATGAAGATCTATAGTGATATAATAGTGTAAGTTTGTGTTCGTGGAAGTACGAGTCGTGTTTATATTTTATATTAAAATAATCAGCTATCACGAAATCTAGATCCAAAAGACTAAAAGAATAATAAAGTAGATATGAAAAAAGTATTTAATGTTTTGTTTGAAATTAATGATCACTGCAAACAGAAAATAACGCCCGGTCTTTGAGTATCGATTTGCCGCTGTATTCTCAAAGTTTTAACATTACATAAGTATCCCAAGTGATAGGAGATTCTAGGACTTTACCCCAGAGTATAACCAGCGTTTAACGCATGCGCGGCCGGTCTTCTGCTCGGTCCCCTCAAACACCGTCGTAATTATTAACATTTTAACTCTAGCTGACGTAAAAAACGATTGTGGTAGGCAATTATCTTTCGTTGGTATTTTTGGAGCTTTGTTTAGTTTGTATGGTTTTCGAATAATCTGATATTTTATAAATGTATTTGATGCAGTGTTTTGTGGAAGCACTGGGAATTTGACTTATGATTATCTACTGTCATATCTCTTCTTCAGTAACGGACTGTGAATAGTCCACTTCTAGAGATAGACCTCTCTTATCTAATCCTTCCTGATTTGCCGAAATCTATGCTTGGCACCCGGATTGGTCCATAGGCCCTGTTGCCTTTCTGTGTATTCTGGTCCGTCATTTTCGAGATATTTCGCAATCTGCTGCATGTAGTCGAGTTTTAGGATGCCCACAAAATGAGCCGGAGTGCAGTTGCGAAATGCACCGAAGATCTCCATTTCTGCATTAAAAATAACTACTATTTGACCGGGCTAATCTTGGAAACGGCTGAACTGATTCTAACGGGACTCCTTCAGGATGGTAGAGAACTTTGTTAAGAGTGAACAATCACCTACAAAGCCTACAAAGGCTGGAACTATTCTGTATTACTACGTTTATCATGTTTTGTAAAGGCGTTCCTTGTTTATTCGCTTTGTCAAATTACACGCGAGAGCGAGAGATCGCGCAATGTCAGCATATTCTATTTCGTGCCATCGTGTTAGAGAATGATTGTATAACGTTATTCGTTTGGAGGGCAAAGCATGGAAATAAGTTATTTATTTTAAATTATTCCATTATGACATTATCTGTAAAGTAACTAAGCCACGATAAGCGAGTGCTTAGGGAATCCTACCATCGAAACATGAGATTCGAGTTCGAACCCCCATTACAATGAATTTTTCGTACCTGTGTACGATTTTTTTCGTTGGCTTGGACACTGAGACGGCGACAGGCTCACCATTTGTCACGTTGCCCCAAGTAAGTCAGCGAAGGTGGTGACTGGTTATGTCGGGATCAACATTTAAGTTGTTCGACCGACTGAAACCCTCACGGTAGATACGCCGTTGGGTAGGTGGCATTGGCAGCTTCGACGGTAGAGACTCGCAAGCAAAACCGTCTTCGCGCCCCTCGTATCGCTCAAAGGATCGTGCTCATGAGAGCATATTTTTTTTTGTCCAATCGGATTATGAAAAACGATAACTTCAGAGTTTCTTCCCGGTTCTTCTCTGGAAAACTAACTGAAACTTGTGACGAACATTGACGTCCATGGGAGGTTCATAGGAACTATTTTAAAAATTTATTCTCGTCAAATTATAAAAATAAATAATAATGATGACGTGTCCGGTTTCGCCTCCAGCTACAACTTCTCCGAATATTATCGGCAGTTATCAACTGCGCAGGATATGTTTTGTTCCGCAAGTGTACGCGCAAACAGAAGCCTTTCAAATACATAGTGTACTTGTATCGCAGGGCATGTTCACAGGTAGTTCTGTAGCCCATTTACCCATTTAATTGCTTTTGCAGGCCTATCCGTTTCCCTATTTCTATTATTATAGTTTGTGCGACGCTTTACCTGCCTGCGTGTTTTCTTTTGTTTTTAAAACTCCTCTAATTTGTTAAACTCTTTGTTCTTTGGGATTGCAAAATGGTGTTTTAAGATTTATTCAAAATTATTGCCTACTTCCTTGAATTATTATATTCAATGAATATATTCGGTTTAAGAACTTAATTTCTCAGCAAGACATTTGTATAGCTTTTACGTGGCTATTTATTACAGGCATAAAGTTTTCCAGCATTGCACTCTGAAGTGTAATTATAATTTAGCCTCCACTCTTTGTCGACTACAGTATGCAAAGTTTTCTTTGTTTGTGCCATGTTCAAATCGGATATTGCGCATTACTACATTCAGTTTAAATAGTTACAATTCTGGGCTCGAATTGTTTGGGTGTCTTTAAATTTTAATTAATAATGTGTTTCTCAGCTCGTTATCATTATTTTTAACAATTAGGTACAAAGAAACTGATGTATGATGTTTTTAATGTTCAATACAAGCCTAACAAAATTTACTTACAAGCACACTACTGTACGTTATATTTATAAAAGGAAATTCTGTCATTTTACCAACAAAGGAAAACATTTTTTTTTATATAACTAATATAATGCTGAAGACCCGTAGGATTCGAGAAGGGCTGCTAGGTGGGGTGCGGGCCATGTCGATACTTTCCCGACCTGCGCAAACCCCATTGTTTCGAAAGCATTCTTAGAAAAAGGGCTTAGATTTTTTGTCAATGATCTGCACGAAACACTACCTACCTGCTTCGAATGTACGCTTCAATTCACACATTACTTATTCTGTCGTAATTTATATTCTTTTCTTTGTACTCGAGTTTCTTTCTCGATTCTTTGGTTAGGAAACTTTGTGAACATCAAACGAGAAAATGCGATGGTTGCAATAAGAACATCAATAGAATATATGATATTTCTTCTCTATATTAACTTAAAATCTACTTAAGTTCTCTGCTACTGATATAAAATTCGCACCTATAGATAATAACTCTGTGTCATTCGTTTCATCGTAATATATTATCAAAACAGTTCTGAATTTTATGAATGTTTCATTCTACGGCGAACATGATCGCAGGTAAATAATCAGGTCTAATCTTTTCGAGATTAGGTTCGAGTAGTTTTTATTTTTAATGAATGACACAAATTAGTAATGTGTCTGCTTGTATATTTTTTCTTGTCATTTAATGGCCGTGAAGCAATCGGATAGGCGGAGATTTCCAACTACTTGTTACTAACAATAACCTACCTTACTGTATAAAATTAATACTAATATTTTATTTCGAAGCAGATATACCAATAGCCCAAATTGTGGTACTAATACTGGATAAACGAAAGATTTCATTTCCAAAATGTTCGATCGGGCTTTGTCTTGTTTTGAGGAAAGCTTAGCCCGTGGTACATTGCCGTTAGGTATCACATCAATGTTGATCCGTACGCCCTTCGTGGGGTATAAGGGCAGCGAGGGAAAGCATCGATTTTCGGCACCCTAAGTTTGGGGCCGCGGGGGCGCGGCAAGATGGCGGCGAAGGGTCCGGACCTGCCTCACGCGCACTCTCCATCCAAGGTCACGCACGCGGCTTGTACCGCCACAGCGTCACTCCCAAAACAATCTCGTAGGCACTGCTGTATCGCACGCGACGATGCCGGCCTTATCTTTCGTCTCGCTTGCGCATCCGTTTGGGATCTGGCGTTAAGCTAGTCAATAGTGATTTTAACTATGTTTATAGGGTTGTTTCACGTTCTGAAATATTAATTTGATTTTAACGTTAATAAGTTTAATAAGTTAATAATACAAAACAAAGGCCAAAACAATACAAAACTAGCCGTAGATGGATATATAGAAATCATCTATGTCAGATGATTTCTATATAGGCGGATCTCATTATATATAATGAAGAATACTTGAGAATGTTATACAAATTAGGGCCTTGTATGTATAACATATTATGGAGCTAGGAGTCACAACTTGCCTCGCTATCTTCATTTGTATCTCTCTGTCTCTGTCGATATAAATCTCTTTTATATTTAATACTATAATAATATAATTACTATTTAAATAATTTAGTCTGAGTAGTCTATTAGTTTCCTTTATGTGAAAGATATATAAAAACCCGCATCTGAAAATCCGCATCAAGAAGTCTAAGTTTGCTGTGTAAAAGAAGCAAATTTAGACTTCTTGAAAGTTCTTTATTGAAAAATCTACTACCAGTTCAAGAAAGTTTAGAAAGTTCTTTGGCTTGATTTGATAATTATTACAATCTAATACAAATTCCGAAAGAATAATAAAACGTCAAAATTGGCATTTTGTTATTTATGTATTAATTATTTTATTTTAAAGGAGTTATTATTAACATTATGTCTTAAAATAGTATAAATATCTATTTAACAACCGGCAACCCTAATCATAGCAAACCTCCTTATCTAAATTATGGAAAATTTTGGAATGCGACATCATCGTCTATCTCTCTCACGCTTTCGGAGTTGCGATCTCGCCGTCTCGCTCTCAGATCGCTACCTATTTTGAGGGGTAGAGCAGGCAGCATGAAAGTTTTTGGGATAGATTTTTTTCGCAAAGTGCAGCATAGGAGTGTTTTCGGTGCAATAGTTCGCCTCGAAGGGCCGGACGGTCCGCACGCTCGTAACTTAGGTTCCTTATTTTTGTTTGTTATGACTGTACTTAACGTTTTTGTTTAGTGCTCGTTGGCATCCGGCTTGTATCAGTGATAAAGCATGCAGTAGTGCAGTGATATTGTTCGGTGCAGTTCCTGTGACGTAAGTACTGGCTACAGATATCTATACATACCTTACTTCACGCCAGAATTTTTTTAATAGGTGGGTGGGGAACGAAAATGAAAAACGCTTGATGAAAGGTTGTTTAATAAGATGGGTTTAATCAAAAATATTTATAATTTTAATTCTTACATAAAATTCCCGATATGTATTTGATTAGTATTTATTTTCATACTAAGGTTTCAAGTAATACTTATTATTGTTAATATTTTTACATGTAAATATTCGGAGTCGTCTAAAGATAAGGTTACAAAGTTTTAACTGAAGGTTATGCTCCTAACTTCTGAGATACAGCTTGTACAGTTGTGGCGAAAACCGAAAAGCTAAGATGTTTTCATTACACTATTAAATTTATCCCCTATTTCGAAAAATTTATGTTAATGTCTACATAATACGTAACAATAAAAGTATATTTAAATTTTTAGCATTATCATGCGTTAGCAACAAAGCGATAATTTCGAAACTTTCTGACTTCTAGGCATTTTTTTTTAAATTATTATTACAGCGCTTGGCTATTGAATATGATTTGATGAGCATTTTATGCTAAATAGGTTTATTTTACATGCTTTTTATAAGCATGAACTGATGAAATGAATGATGTATGTATGTATGTATCAATGTAATGGATTTTTTCAATAAAATTTTCACCTAATTCTAGACGTTCGAATAACTTGAAATTTTGCACACGTATTAAGAACCGTTGACAATACAACAATATTGAAAATCGAGGTGGTCTGATGATGGAGCGGGAAGGTGGGTAGCTGAACATTTGAACGGCTCGGCAGCAAACTTATCGAGTTCGGGATAATTAGATTTGTCTTAATGAGTCCTATTCATTGCACCTGACGACAATGGCCTAATGTAGGTCGCCCACCTGTTGATTGATCTATTCTACAGTTAATAATATAAATGTGAAAGTTTTAATACTTTTCGCTAAATAGCGCCTAAAGGGATGAACGGATTTAGGTTAAAGTGTGCAGAGAAGTACGTCATGTAATAAATCAAAGGATATTTTTCGATCGAAAGTTCTCTGGGTTCAAAATTTATGAACACGCGGACAGTTGTTACTCTAAGTAGCCTGCGGTTGATTTTAAATTCTTCTTTTTCGCTATGACGTGACTCGGCCATGCGAAGCCGGATTTAGCTCGTCTGTATATACATTTCAATATTTTAACTTAAAACCTATTTAAAAAAAAATAAAAAAAAATATCTTTATTTCCGTAAACACAGAGAATACATGTAACGATTATCTGGAGACTCCTTTTAAGCAGATGTCTATGCACAGGCCTGTGCCAGGAGACGCCGCTCTTCCATATCTTAAATTAACGAGAAATATTTTCTATATTTACCAAAATAACAATTATAAAGTAACATGCGTGCAGAGTTACTTTGCATGGGTATATGTGAGTGTGTGTGTCTCTCTCTCTCTCTCTCTGTGAGTATCTGTGTAGGTTTGTAGGTGTTTGTTTGTGTATGCGTGGGTGTGTATGTGTGCGTCAAGGGAGTAAGTGTATATGTGTTAGTGCTTTCCAAATTACTTCACGTATTCCAAGAGTTTCTCCGTTTCGTCATACGTTAATGTTTTTAGCCATTGTGTTAATACAGCTTTGCAGTCACGATGAGATTTAGAGTGTATATCGATTTTTTTGTTAATTTTATTATATAAAAAAGCAGAACGTTTCTTATACTGCTTACTTGCAAATACCGTTTTTACTGGGGCAGTGTTTGCGACACTATATTTCCTACGTTTAGATTTTGTGTTAATGTCAAGTGGTACTGCTTTATGAGTTTTTAATGCAATGTGTAATATATACAATTTCCGTACGGATAATAAGTCACTATTTTCATATAAACTATAAGTAGGATATATTATTTTTTTAAACTTTAAGTAACGCCCTTTGAGCTCGTTCCACTACAAGGAAATGAGTTTTAGCAGCACCACCCCAAATCGGTAAACAGTATATTAGTATAGACTGCACTAAAGCGATATAAACATTGTTCAATGTGTTATTTGGAGAGCCAGGTCTATTTGACCTATTATTAGGAATAACATATCTTAAAGTTTAAAATAACCAAATAAATTTTCGAGTTCTTGCAGTAATCTGCTCGATTTGGGGATACCATGATAATCGACTGTCAATTTGAATACCTAAATATTTTGTATGATATACCTTATTTATGTTTGGACAGTTACAATTATTGCTAGTTATGTCTTTACAGTTATGGATTTTAATGTTGAAATTTGGATTAGGTTGTGCGTTGTTATATATACTAAAGCAGATATAGTTTGTTTTTGCCGTATTTAGTGTCAGTAAATTATATTTTAGCCATTTAGCAACGTAGACCATACTTTGTTCAGCTTTTACATTAACATCATCCCAGTTTCATCCAGTAAAGATAATAGTTGTATCATCGGCATACGAAAAGATGTTTGCATTTTCGATACTCATATTGCAGAGATCATTAATATAGATTAAAAATAAAGTAGGTCCGAGAATACTACCTTGTGGTACGCCACATGATACACCCATATCTTCGCTGATGTATTGCTCTAATTTTACCTTTTGTTTCCTATTTTTGAGATAATCTCTAAACAAAGAAAGTTCTTGACCCCTGATTCCTATTTTTTCTAATTTTTGTTCGAGGATGGAATGGGAAACGGTGTCAAAGGCTTTTTTTATGTCGATAAATACGCCTAGACATTTTTTTCCTATATCGAGACTATCTGTCACAAGGATGGTTAAAGATGTAACTGCGTCCTCTGTAGATATTCCTTGTCTAAAGCCATACTAAGATGGCGACAGAATGTTGAATTTAGTTAAATAACTAAGCAACCTAGTATTTAACAATTTTTCTAAAACTTTTGAAATGGCTGGTAAAACAGAAATTGGCCTATAATTATTTACGTCGGTTCGATCCCCACCCTTGTATATTGGAGTGATTATAGACTGTTTAAGTGGTGTTGGAAAAACGCCTATTTTAAAGCTAAGATTGGCGAAGTGTGTTATGCCCAACCATACTACTTCCTCTTTTATATATTTTAGGTATCTCGTAGAAATATTGTCCCACCCTGGAGCACTATCTGATTTTAAATTCATTATAATATGGTTCACTTCATCGAGATCCGTCTCTAATAATTTGATAGAACTTTTCTTTTAAGTTTTATTGGAAAGTTCGTATGTTTGGCGTTCAATCACGCTCAAAGTACCGAGGGGGTATGAACGTAATGTAGAGGTGTGAAGTAGAGGTATCTTGTGATTCTGCGTGTCGTTCGGTGAGTGAGGTAATAGGAGGCCCACTCCCCCTTCCCATTCCTCTCTTGATCTTCCTTACCATCTCCCAAATACCCTTAAAAGCCGGCAAAGCACCTGCAGCACCTCTGGTGTTGCAGACGTGGGCGACGGTAATCACTTACCATCAGGTGAACCGCTTGAACATTTTCCGCCTTTCCCTTTGAAAAAAAGTAGCGTCCGATTTTATGACATCTATTTTGTGGCATTATCTACAACTCAGATTATGCCATAAAATCGGATACAGGATATTTATTCATTTCAATGATGAGTTCTCTTGGGACAAAAGTGTGGGCAAGCGAACGAAGCCACGGGGAACTGCTAGTATTATATAAAAGCGAAAACCAAAAACTCGCTGACTGATTTCGTAATCTCCAGATACAGAAATCCTAGACATCACTCATTTGGGGCACAACCTCTAGTTTTGAGGTCTTGAGCCCCGGAAATGCATAAAGAGGATATTAGTCAGCTATAGAATGATTGAATTTTGAAACACAGCACGGGTACTGTATTCAAAATTTCTCTCTTGATCGTGTTATGTTTCAAATGTGTTCATTTCAAATTAAAATCTGTACTATATTTTCAAATACTGAAAATGAGTTAATAAAGATGAAAAGGTTTTAAGTTATTTGTTTATAAAAGCTTTACAATCAATCAATAATAACAATAGTTGCTCTTTGACGCAATTATAGTTGTACAAATAGTAAGCAGTACCTACTCGTATTTTAATAACACTAATTTAAGCAACGTACCGTATTCAAAATTAAATTATATAATATTTTTATTTCAGATCTAATGACTTAAACGTGCGTATCACAATGACGTCGTTCGCCAACATGACCGCGTCGCTGGCGGCCAGCCTGCCGGTTACCTCTTCCGCAGCCTCGGGCAACGCATCCGGTCATCCCGCTGACCAAGAGGACCCGCTTGCCATGACGCATATTATCTGCAACCTACTCGAAAATATGAACAAGCCATCCAATCACCAGCCGACTGCCTCAGCATCAGCTTCCTCTACTATACCCTATGATATTTGGGCGTTACCTTCCTGTAGCTCTCTCCAAAATCCCATAGGCTCCGTTAGCCGTGACTATAGCTCCAATAGTCATAACAATAATCATCAGAACCATTCCAAAGAAGATAACTCCAGTGGCTCTCCCGGAACATCATCGTCGGTATCTATAACATGCTTTCGTTGTGAGGAACGCACACCTACAACTCGTTGCCTCGAATGTAACGATCTGTTCTGCCACGAATGTTGCCATAAAGTCACTTCTGATTGCCAACTTAGAGAGCATACGCTTCTTCCAATACACCAAATATCCCCTATTGGTGCTCGGCCCAATTCCGTTACGAATGACAAAGAAGTAATGTACTGTGAGCTTCACGGGGACCCTGTGAAGTTCTACTGCGAAGCTTGCATTATCTTCATTTGCCATGAGTGTACATTATGGGTTCATAAGGATCACTGTTTTTCTCCAATAAAAGGTGCGCTCGATATGTGTCGCATTGGTGTTTTTCGGGCTATCGAAGACACCAAAACTGGTACTAAAGCTATCAAAACTGCTATAGATCGGGCGGTTGCAATGTCTAAATCATACGAAAAAGAGACCGCTGAAGCAAATTTGAAAATCAGGAAAGCTATGCGTTGTTATGCGCAAGCAATAGAAGATCGCGAGAAATATTTACTAGACAAAGTTGAGAAGATGCGTCAAGCTAAAATGAACGAGTTGACTGATCATATGAACACGCTTCGCGGCATTCTCGCCGGACTGGCGCATACCAATGAAACATTAGTTCGGAGCATGGACTCCGAAGGCATAGATTTATTCATGGCCAAAGAAAAAGGTAGGGCCCAAGTAGACTACTTTTCTTGTATGTTTAAAAACATGTATATCACTGAAGAAAGAATAATGTTCGTACCACCCAATTACGATCTGGTAGATCAAATAAAACGCCAGTGTGACGTCCAACCTGCCCCAGCGGGATCTGTGCATTCTCTGACATCGGCGTCGTCAATACAGTCCCGCCAGTCATTACTATCATTGCAATCCTTACAATCCGCTCAAGCTTTTTCGCCTCTATCATATCATATCTCAGCATCTAGTAGCTTAAGAAATATATCAGACTATCCCAATAGTCACACTAGGTCTACAAACTATTATGACCATAGCATTTCATCTAGCATTACCTTGGATTCTAATCCTGCTCGAGGTATAGGACAGGCGATACCGGGATATTGGATGTCGGTTACAGTCAGACCGACTAGAAGCCCGGTGCCTGGCGTTCCCATGTTTTCTTTTGGCAAAGAAGGCCAAGACGAAGGGCAAGTTTCCAGACCATGGGGCTTGTGCGTTGACAGAGAAGGCAACATTATTGTTGCCGATAGACGAAACAATCGCATTCAGATATTTACCAGCCGTGGTGAATTTAAAACAATGTTTGGTTCAAAAGGCACAGGGCCAGGAGAGTTTGATTTGCCAGCTGGCATCACCACTGATACTTATGGCCGTATAATCGTCATTGACAAGGATAACCATAGAGTTCAGATATTCACATCATCTGGTAATTTCATTCTTAAATTTGGTTCCTTTGGCAAAGAATGTGGCCAATTCCAATATCCCTGGGACGTTGCAGTCAACACACTGGGTAATATTGTTGTTACTGACACACGGAACCATCGCATCCAACTGTTTACCAGCGACGGAACTTACATCACTAAGTTTGTATTTGAAGCCGCTAATCCAGCCAAAATGCTGAAAGGGCCGACAACTCCTCGTGGCGTTTGTTTCACAACATGCGGGAACATTATAGTTTCTGATTTTGAGAACCACCGCCTGCTCATGGTAGATCCTACATTGTCGAAGGTTTTACATTGCATGGGTCGAGAAGGCTCTGGTATTGGAGAATTGAACCGCCCTTCCGGAATAGTAACGGATGACGATGGGCGTATCATAGTTGCCGACTCTAAGAACCACCGAGTGCTAGTTTTCACCTCGGAACTGCGCATATTGTGGGCTGTGGACCTGAAGAGTCCCGGTCTCGACGACAAGGACAGGCCCAGTGACGTGGCCCTCACACCAGAGGGCTACCTAGTCGTATTGTTCGAAACCTTGCCGGATACCGCCCGCGATATTTCTTCTCATGGCAAGCAGTACATCAAAGTTTATTGACGGATATAATGCCTTTTGGCATACTAAAACTGCAAGGGTCGTAGGCTCACATTATTTTATTTTTATTTTGTTTTGTTTTATTTGTGATTAATTTCATAATGTGCCAATTTTATTATTAATGTTTGGAAAAATCTGAATCGAGCATAGCTTGTACGGAGAATTAGTATTTGCTCATAATTTTTTGAAATCATGGACAAATATAATTCTCTAAAAATTCTTTTAAAGGCTTTTTTCGTTACCATGTTAATTCGATTTTCGTTTCCGTTTGACACTAGTCTGTAAGCACCAAACAATATTTGCAGTGAAGCAGTCATTTTGATCACAAGTTTTATAACTTTTAACTTACGGTGAACTTACAATATTAGCTCTAAATCACAATTACATTATACAATATACAGCACTAATTATAATGCATTCTATGTCCGATAACTCTTTCGATTTATGGATTACTATTAGAAAAAATATATAAATCGTAAAGACTATTATATGATTAAGATCACATTGTGATTTAAAAGATGTTTTTATGTGAGATAATTTAAAAAATAACTTGAAAAGTATTTTTCCAAAATGTTACTTTTTGCGTTCTCTAACTTAGTTAATGATAAATGCAGACGTTAATATGTATTATTATTATTAGTTATTTTGCGCATTAATTTAGATATATATATATATATTTTAGCGAAGCGTTATTTGGCACTGCGCTTGCATCGGTTACGTAATAGTCTCTAGCTTTTTGCTTGACTTTATTTTTTGTTTGCGACTTAGAACGAGAGAAAGGAATGATGCAACGGAGATATGAAATTAATGCAATAAAACTTTAAGACTGACTTTAGAAGACTGTCTTAAAGACGTGGAGGACGACGCCGGGACGAGCTTGCGGGCGGGGCGATCGACGCGTTACGTTTAATGCTAGTTCTTATAACCAAAACATAGGTATTATTATATCATTACATTTGGAAACATTTACGGCAATCGAGTACTGGCCGGATCTTTCTTTTTTGACTGGTGATATTTTTTTAATTTATGTTAAGATTTGCCATTTTTTCTGTTTTCTATGAACTATTTCGACTGCTCATAAGTGAATGAAATTTCCACGAATATTCCAGCTAGATTGATGTTGTCAGACGTAGGTAGTGATAGAGTTAAATTAAAATTTTTCGCTAACGTAGGATTGACTGTCCTTGTGTAAAGTAATTTCTTGTTAGGAATATTAAGACACGAATAACACAATTGTTGTTATAGATAATCATAAATATAGATATTCTTCTACATAATAATTTTTAATTAGTTATTACAGTCAAAATTCTCGTATTAGTTCAAATATTGTAGCAAAATTGTTTCATTGATATTCTATGATCTTATAATCTATTTTTAAATTTATCGATTATATTCGATATAAACACTGTGTTCAGTCAGTATGTGTTCACTATATTACTATTTAAATATAAGTTTAGTGTTTGAAATTGGAAGTTTGTACGTCGGGAGGAATGATGTTAGATTGTGTTGATATTTGCGTTGTATTTATTGTTTACTTCACAAGTTTAAACGTAATGCACTAATAGTAACTAAAGATTCAATAGAAAATTAATACGTTATAACTTGAAATAGGAAACATTATAATGATATTAACTTGTAGTGAATAGTGTAACTTAGCACTTTTGTATGAATCAAATACTATCCGACTTAACTGACTATTAGATAATGTTGAAGTATTGCAATAATGTTTCGTGAGCTTGTGGTTATGATATATACTGTATGTAAAGTGTTTGATGTAGAATCTGGCTAGATATTCGATACTGCAAACGTCTTTATATTGTATACAACTTCTGATTCTCTGATCGCTTTGTAAAATAGTGTATGGCCGATAGCTTCTTCTATTCTACCGTTAAGGTTTCAATAATGGACAAATACACTGATTTAAGAAATTACATTTTAGGCTTTCTAACGGTAGTAAAGATATGAGAAATACGCACAAATGAATACGACTACCAAAATTTTGTAGCTGGCTGAAATGAACAATCGGTCAAACACGATCTAGTATAAATTTAGAATAAAATTTTTCACCTTTGTACTTAGCTGTAGGTCTAGACTAAGTTACTGAGAAGTTATGCTAAGTTAATATTAATAAACTAATGTAATTTGCCACTTCAAACAAAAATTTTCAAGTACGCGTAAAACGGAACTGATTTAAATTGCTTGATGAGTCTGAGCTATTTTTAAGATAATTTAGAAATGGAAAATTATTGTTTGAAGTTTAGGATAAATAGTCACGATTGAAGTTAATAGAACGCCATATTACATTAATATAGTCTTGGGATACTTTCGTGTCATTGATTGTCACACGGTCACGTGTAAGATGAACATGTGAAATACGAGAAGAGTTTTAGAGTAAAATCATTAGGTTAGCAACGAATCGTAAATTTGTTTTTGATCTTAAAATAAGGCGAACGTGCTGTGAAAAAACTTGAGAGAAATTCGCAGACAAAAGATTCGCGTGCAGTATTTTGCGTCTAGACGGTCAATTGGCAACTTCTACAACAAGTTATTAACATTTATTTTCATATCAGTAATTAATATAGAGTAACCGTTACTTACTTTTCGTTCAGTGCCATTATTAAAGTATTATGTTATTTTTATAATAATATGTCGCATGAAATGCATTTTTTTATTATAATATTTTCAAAATTTAACGTCTTCAAGGTTTAATGCGACAGGTATTTTTATAGGTGGCGTCGAATCTCAGAGTTCAAATGAAATCCGGGAGATCGTCTCCGTTACATTCAAATTATGGATTTGCAAAGCAAACTCCGACGGTACCTATTGTGTTATGTATTGGCTAGTGCAGTCCTGGAATGCTACCAGGGACCTTATCCGTTTGCCACAGAAATATTTCACAACAATTCCTTGTGACTTTGTTCCTCGATAAAATCATACCGTGCTATTTCTCACATCGAGCACATGGTTTTGTTTATTGGTAACGAAGTCTTAGATAAACGAAGCGATGTTAAAAAATATGATTTAATCCGAGATTGAAGTCGCGTGAAATTTTTATAAAACGTTTTATGGCATAGTGGATAAGGTCTCGATCTAGCAGTTACAGTAGACGTGACGTCTTGCCGCTCGGGATCTCAATTACAATGGCTATATGTGTAATATCTAAACAATGCATGTGATAAATCGAGAGGATGCATAAATCTTTAAAAATTGGTTTAAAGACCAATTTAAGAATTTTACATAAATTCTGATTGCTCTACCGCGGCGGACTTTTTAAATAATTAATCGATTTTAACAAACGATACTTCGTTTTAATATTTTTACTTTGAGTTCCGCGTGTCTAATTTTAACACAGGCAGGTCAAGTAATTTTTTTAACTTGATATTTGTGCGTTTTGTCGATCTATGATATATGAACTAGAATGCCAAACATGCAACTCTAGAGCGGCGGCGTTACTTTGTAAAAGTGACATGGCTCTAAGCTGCTGAAGAATTACTTAATTTTTTACGCTCGCATTTAGTTTAGTTTTATTTTGTTACATATAATCGATTTAGTGGATGTCAAAATTCGCTGTAGGAAGCTCGATAAACACATCACTGGTCTTGAATTTGTAGTCACTTGAATGATGGTATATTTCTTGAACAAAGTCCATTTAATATTAAGTCATCTAACAGTGTTTAGTAAGTAGCTATCATCACACACAGCTGCACTTTATAAAAGTGTAGAAATTGTAATTGCAGAGCATACATTTTCGATTTAATTACAAAGTCCGAGCGGGATTTGCTCGGTGGGACGATGTGGACTCTGTGAGAGCTGCTAGCTGCTAGCAGTAGAATGTGGTTTTGTGATAGAAACAATAAAATTGGACAACTTAATCGATGCGTGATGATAGATTTTGTACGAGTTTTTAACGTTCGGAAATTTCTACTAACTCCATATTTCTAATTAATTAAGTTTCAAATGTCCTATGTTGGATCTGAGCCGGTAAGAGCGGGTCGGACGCAACACGAAATACTGCATAATATTTCTATGTATGAGATTTTTAGCAAAATGTATTGAGCAATTCTCGTGCTATTATTAATAACGTTAAATAGGCGCTTGTGTTGTGTTAGTCTTAGTATAATTAATAGATTCGTTGATCTCCCCTTTGCGACACGATGCCCACTAGGCTTCGTATTAGACGGTTAATTTTTGTAGAACTCGATCGGGTTGCTTCTTGAAAATATATTGTATTAGACCACTCTTTAAGTAGATCGAAACACATTTCCACTGACCCTTATGTACACAATCAAAGGGGAGACGAATGAAGTGATGTAACTGAGATAAGTAGTATTTTTGTACACGGTCCTCGGAAGGAGTTTGAGGACGGTGCAGCCACCTCGCTCCGCGTGGCGGGTTCGTTGTGTTCAAACTTAATATAACCGCATCTACCTCACTCGTAATGCATTAAAGACTGATTGGAATTAATGTGGCGGTGGTTTGATCACCGCTTAAGTCTGTTGTCTACTAGTATAAGCAGAATTCTTTCGTAACGCACCTATTTTTTTTTCTTCCCACTAAACGAGGCGCAAACAACAACTTTGACGAAGATAATGCCTCCGTTTAGCACGAGTCGACAACAGTCTTTTCTTTTTATATCTATATCTTACGTTACACTTCTGTAATATTGTTGAAAGAAGACTGAAATTTTATAAATGTTCCTATATTTTAATTTAGAATAATTTACTGCCTACCATATTTCATTTACATTATTATTTACCCTATCGGTAAAATCATTACTTTGATCCTTGTAATCTTATCAATTGTGCATGACGCTATATATGTCATGGAATTTTTGAAATTTTTATGGAATTTTGTATGAAAATTAATCAAGTGATTGATAGAAAATGGTCTTTTATTTATCAACTTAAACCCTATCCTAAACCTAGATTTATTAATGATATGCGATAATTAAAATACAAAATAAACGTAGATACTGCTTTTTGGGAATGGAAGTACATATATGAGGAGTGATTTTTACAATAATTCCTTATTACCAATTTTACCACAGAAGATACAGTCAAGGCAAAATCTCATCTGGAACCGGCAACAGTGTTGACCAAAACACCTCATTTCCTGTAATAAAAGATACATCAATGTTATTAGAATTTCGTTGAAACCCTACACAATTCCATACAATTTTATTGCTTACGTAAATCGATCAAAATTCGGCACTTTATAAGGAGCCCTGGAATTTACAGCACTTAATGCCGTTCAGTTGAGTGTTAAGCTCCGAGGTAAGAAGAAGAGAAAAGGAACAAAATAAAATCAGGAGTAAAGTAGTAGTGATTAGGTACATTCTCTTTGAGTAGGCCGGGGAAGTTTTGAACGTGGTAGAGTCAAGCGGCTGTTTTTGCTACTGCTCCAATGGGCCGGCTCGACCCGTTTGCTACCACGGCCTCGTAAAATATCGGCGTGAAGTAGAGGATCTTGTGCTTCTGCGTTTCGCTCGGTGAGTGAAGTAACCGGAGGCCCATTCCCCTCTACCCCTTAACATCCTACTACATATCCAAAAAAAAAAAGTAAAACTTTCAGATAAACGTACTTAAATCGATTTTAACAAACGATACTTCGTTTTAATATTTTTACTTTGAGTTCCGCGTGTCTAATTTTAACACAGGCAGGTCAAGTAATTTTTAACTTGATATTTGTGCGTTTTGTCGATCTATGATATATGAACTAGAATGCCAAACATGCAACTCTAGAGCGGCGGCGTTACTTTGTAAAAGTGACATGGCTCTAAGCTGCTGAAGAATTACTTAATTTTTTACGCTCGCATTTAGTTTAGTTTTATTTTGTTACATATAATCGATTTAGTGGATGTCAAAATTCGCTGTAGGAAGCTCGATAAACACATCACTGGTCTTGAATTTGTAGTCACTTGAATGATGGTATATTTCTTGAACAAAGTCCATTTAATATTAAGTCATCTAACAGTGTTTAGTAAGTAGCTATCATCACACACAGCTGCACTTTTATAAGGAGCCCTGGAATTTACAGCACTTAATGCCGTTCAGTTGAGTGTTAAGCTCCGAGGTAAGAAGAAGAGAAAAGGAACAAAATAAAATCAGGAGTAAAGTAGTAGTGATTAGGTACATTCTCTTTGAGTAGGCCGGGGAAGTTTTGAACGTGGTAGAGTCAAGCGGCTGTTTTTGCTACTGCTCCAATGGGCCGGCTCGACCCGTTTGCTACCACGGCCTCGTAAAATATCGGCGTGAAGTAGAGGATCTTGTGCTTCTGGGTTTCGCTCGGTGAGTGAAGTAACCGGAGGCCCATTCCCCTCTACCTCTTAAAATCCTACTACATATCCAATAAAAAAAAAGTAAAACTTTCAGATAAACGTACTTAAATCGGGGATTTCTAGTTTCAATATCTAGGTAGATATGCATTTTCAAACTTCCGATACGCTGTTTAATTTGGACACCCAACTTAAACTGATACAAGTATAAGATCTAAAGTTATGTTATTCATGAATGAATACAGTTTGTCTTATACCACAACAAAAGTACAGAAAACATTCCAAAAAATGGAGTAAATTAAGAGGTACAATTTGGCGGCCTTGTCGCTGCATAGCGATCTCTTCCAGGCAACCAAAAGCGTAGGGAAACAAAACTACTGATACGCGGTAGGTGGTGCAATATAATTATACTATGCAACTAATACATACAACAGTATGTCACAAAAATTGTTCTACTAGGTGTTGTTATTAGGAATGATTAATAGATAATTTACCTGGGAGAAGACACAGATAATAATGTAATATAGGTTTTTAATCTAGCATGGACGTCAGGGACTTCATACTCATTTTATGTTCAAATTCTTATGACAATAAAGATTATTATTTCATAGATTAGTATATGGCCAGAAGCTATCTGTTATAAGGCGAATATTATGTTTGGGCAGTGCTTAGATTGCGTGAGAAAAACGCCAAGGGCTGCTATGCGACATCTTTTAACCGCTGCAAAACAGGTCCGATCGCTTTATTTGAAGCGTCTCTGGATAGAGCAACTTGGCTTGGCAGTCAGGATGCGCCAACAATGTGGCTTCAGGTAGGCTTTCTTTAAAGCGTTCGAGGGCCAGAGGGTACTCGCCAGATAAATGTACTGGGTGGGTGTTTTTCTTTTTGAGCCTATTAATATTAGTATATATTTTATTAATATACAGATGAGCTGTATCTATTGCAGACACTACCGGTTTAATAGTGCTATAAGGCTGCGCTGAAAATCACTGTTGCGGGAATCTGTAACATAAACTGAGCGTAGACCCATTAGTTGCACCACACTGTAGGGGAGAAAAAAAATCTTGGGGTTTTTATTTTTTTTAATTGTTTTATTAATAACTTGTTAACCAATTGTGGTGTAATGAATAAAGTTTCTTTCTTTCTTAATAACGCATTAAGGGGGACTTCTTCAGCCGAACGCGGTAAAAATTCTCCATGTATAGGAAACGCCTTAATGTACGTCACATTGGTAGGTACAATGTTCGGTGCCTGTCTCAGAGATACGGTATCCCAGAAAAGGTACTTCTCGGGTACCATATAAACACCTAGATATATTAACTAATTAATATATCTAGGTGTTTATATGGTACCTATGCCCTAGTCTTATAGCTTTGAAATATTTTAAGTACCTAAATGTTGGTCATTTCGTCGAAAACACTAGTAGACTATAGTTCTTGGGTGTGATCGTGACTTGCTATTCCTGTGCATTGTTAGGGTCTGGACTTGTTTCCGAAGCGTGACTACTTCTATAACATGGTCATTTTAGCTTGGCGCATTGTGGCAGTGACTAGTCAGCGCTACTTGGTGTGCTGGGGGTTCCAGGTACGAGTTTATACTGAGCAAGTGAGAAGAAGCACGGATAATCCTGTCAATTGAAGCAGAATTGCATAAATCGCGGTGTTTAACAAAAGAATGATAGACTCGATTGCTGACAATACGGCACGGCAAACGAGCTGAGAATGCAGTGATAAATAAAACAAAACGGAGTAGAAATGAAATGAATAATGTGTAGTTATAGCAGGTATTTAATTTTAGTTTGAAATATGTAGGGCCTCTACATTTTCTGTGGAGCCGCGATTTGAATTCAAATTCATATAGAACTCATCGAGACAAAGCAAAAATTAAAAGTTACAATTTTCGTCACCTCGCTTAGTTTACAAGATATAGAATTTGAAATATAAAAATATTTAACTATTATATCCTGACGACATATTCTTGTAAAACTCGTGATCGCGGCGCCTCAGAAACTAAACTGCCGAAAATGAGGAAATAATATTTTCATTTTCTCCATTTTTTAAGTTGTCGTCGCCCCCCTAAACCGTCTTAAAGAAAATTATGGTGCGTTAACCATAATTTTCTTAGAGGCTTCTATTGCGCCCCCTGCCTCTAAAGCCTATAGCGCCCTCTTTGAGAAATACTGGCATTACTAGTTACTACCAAAAAGTATATAACCACTACGTTTTAGTTATACTGCGTCAACACCGACATTGTTATCCATGGGTGAATACCAAAGAGAATGTAATCATTTCACGAATACGGTAAGTACTAAAGTGTCTGTCTAAATTGTCATATGTGAGGTAAAATCGAAAGCGTAATAAGTATACGCAGGCATATTTTTAATAATTGGAGAAGAAAGAAGAAAAATGGGTCATCAATTGAGCACAATATTCACAAGTTTGGGTAGGTTCTTTGAATACCCAGTGAAGCGGAAACCAATATGTTTCTACAGGCAAGAAGACTTTACTGCCACAGGTGCGTCATTATTCGTTACAAATAACTATCTAATTACATATGCAGGTCAAAGATGCGGTAAAAAATAACGCCCTAATTCCAACATATTTTAACTGGTTAGATAGAGTTATTGGTAATCTTGCCTTCCAAGCTGAGGCTTACGGCGTCGTACCCATAGCACGCTGGGTGCAAACATTAATTGTCTGATGAATGTAAATGCTCGAACCCGAGCATCAACGAGCTTCTGGCGCCCGATTGAGGGTGGAAAATCCGTCGGAATTTGCCAACAGACTAGTGACGGAGAGCAGCGTCATTCTGTAATGCGAGCAGTACCCGGCATCTCCCAAATACTCTTAAAGGTCGGTAATGCACCTGCGGCACCTCTGGTATTGCACCTGCACGTGGGCGACGGTAATCACTTACCATCCGGTGAACACCTTGATCGTTTGGGGCCTTTCCCATTAAAAAAATATTAACAAGTCTCCCAGCATTAACGACGTGCGAAACTGCGAACATAATGTACGTCATCTGAAATTTTAAATTTGCCCTAATATTTACAGAACTTAAGATGTTTTATAGATCTGTAATTGTTAGCGCAATTTTAAATAAGAGGATGCTTTTTTTACCCTAGCACATATCCGCCCTCGCGTGGACATGGACAGGTTGTTGTACCAACAAAAACTCCACGATGTTCCACCTTCGCCGCATATCGGCAGTAACACGGGAACACTTTTGCAAACGCGCAGGAAAACGGAGGCGCCTTTCTACTCGGCCTCCAATCCCACGAGGGCAACGGATTCCCTCGAGTCCACTGCCCCTGAGGAGTGTTACTCTATACCTCATGGATGACAGGCGTGTAATGAGGCTGCAGTCTTCAACGTTTGCATATCGGCAACGGAATTGACAGATCTCCAAATACGTGAGGCGATACGCACTTAATACAACCTGTATTAAGAATACGATAGAGTAGAACAAATTATTAATTTCAATGTGGTAGTCATAGCTTTTGTATATAAAAAAATACTGCGAGAGCTTTAAGCATTGTCTACGGTCCTTTTTGAACCAGGCGAGCCACAGAGGAAGACATCAGATTCACTAAAGCTGGCCATGACTGATTACGACAAGTTGGTGGATCTATTCTACAAGAGGCTAGCGGAGCAGCGACAGTACAATCATGTAACAATTTATATTCAAATATACCTACTCGTAAAAAGTATAATTGGCCCTATTTAATTTAGTTTGTCGTTTTAAATATGTTGTCTTATTGGCATTTTTAAAATTAACGTTGGATGAATTTACAGTCAAATTGGCTGGTCCACACATCTGAATACTTAAGGAAATGTAAAAGAAAATGGAATAACTACCTACGTTATAAAGTTGGCGCAAAACATAAAACCTAATATAGGTCTCTCATCATTACCAGACATGTCGCACCTTAGACGCTGCTCCTGACAAAAATTGAGTCAGTCTGTCTCCATCTATCACAAGCCACAAGATTTTTCGGCCTTTTTCTTTAGATCGGTTGTTTGCCTTCTGGTAACAACGTAAGAATCTGCCATCCCTTTCTAACCCTGAAAACTAAGGACGTACTGACATTAAAATCACATCCCACTTCTCTGGGAGTAAACTTGGCGCTTTACTATTCTCTATATAAATACCTGATCTCTGCTTACCCCTACGGTTAACATGTTTTTTTTTGTATTGGCATGACAAACGACCTAACAGTTCACCTGACGGTAAGTGACAACTGCAGCCCATGCATATCTGCAAATAACTGGAATCGATGAAGATTAAAGATGCGTTGTCACCACTGAAGACTAAGATGAAATGCCTCATTATACTGGCTAGAGGGACCACAATAAAAGTGGTAGCCTTTATTGTGTTCACCTAAAAGATTACAAAAGGCTTTTTAGCATTCTCTACCAGTCAACGTGGAGTAATTTTGTAATAGGTTATTATTATACTTCAATTTAAGACATTATTTAGGAAATGAAAGAGCAAGACCGGCGTTGGAGCATGCAAAAAGTTGTGGAACGCTTCCCCGGCTGGAACGAGGTCACCATCGCTAATCTGCATAGCCTGTTCCTGCTCTTCGACAACCAGTCCAATGGAATGCTTGGCTTTGATGATTTGTTAGTTTTTTCTAAATATTTAATCTATTTTGAAGTCACGTGAAAATAGGTTGCGTTATTTAGACCAATTTAGTTACTTATTAGTACGAGGTGACGTACGGCATTATTTTATGTGTACCTTAAGGTTGAGGACCATCGCCATCGCGTCCACAGTCACGACAAGAAGCAACTAGAGGAACACCGTGGCATTTTAACCGATAGGGAGATTGGACTGATTTCCCCTCATGAACGGCCAGAATGGCCAAAGAGAGCAACGACGCCAAGAACCTTTAGGCATTGATTGGAAATCTTTGTTTTCGTCTGTTTTTCACTTTAGATTTTCATTAACTTTAGCGTCGTACAATATGTAGTTCGGAGGAGTAATGTGGCTTCCATAGGTAATAGTTGCCAGAAACCTGTCGAAAATCTTTATTTACTTTAGGAATGTCACTATTTTATGTAACGGCATAGAACTTTTATGAATGTGGGTACTATCCCTGAGTGAGACTCAAGATCAAGACTACGATCAATTACTAGTTAATATCTATATTTAAACTATTCTTCGAAAGCGCCGTTGTGGGCCTTTCTCGGTTAAGCCGACCAAATTCTTTCTACGACCAGTATTTACTAGCTATGTGGCTTTACAACATTTATCAATGTTTTGTTGAGACACCCTATCTACTAAGCTAAGTTTATATCACGCTAAAACTTTTTTACGACAGCTTCTTCCTGTGTAAGATTACGAATGTCTATATATGAAGATTGATTTCTTACACTTTTTTCTTTTCACAGCTGTGCAGTGTTAGAAAGTCTAGGCGATGAGACATCGATGGAGATTCGGAAGGAGAAATATAACGCGGCCGACACCGACAATGATGGCTGGATCACCTACGACGAATTCCTTTCCGTACGCTCGTGGAACAATCCTTTACCTTCTTTTGTCTGAAATATATCTGCCACGCATATTAGAATACTTGGCTTAATTAAAAATGGCTCCATTATGTACACTCGTAGAATAATTCTTCACCATATTTTGTCTTGAAGATATCTGCCATATGAATTCGTATACAGACTGGTCAATAGCGAGGCTTTAAAAAAGATTATCTCTCTTAATAGTTAAGTCACTTGCGTATCGTCCTTAGACTAAAACATAAACAACATACACGAAATATCTTTAAATGTGTACCAAAAGAATAGCAAGAATAGTCCGTCGTGTATCATAAATCTATTATAAGATTGAGATCCAAATCACCTTAAACTAAGTAGTTACTTATACTTTTCGTATTTCACCATGCGACTTGTTTGAAATCAGCAACGATTTGTTTAACAAACCTAGACTAGCTAGGCCAGCCCATAATTAAAAATTAAAACATTTTATATATTTACGTACAAGTGGCCCTTACGACATTATCATAGACCAAGAGATATTTCTAATAATTAAAAAAAAAATTCGTAATATCAATGGGGAACTTCTATTGCGTCGAATCCACACGGCTAAACTGTGCTAAAAACAATTTCGACATACCACATATTTTGATGTCAACAGTTAGTATACAACTTCAACGCCCAAGAGAAGGATCAGCTGACGGGGTTGGCGCTGCTGTGCAACGAGGTCGCGGAGAACATTCAATTCGTAAGCAATTTGACTGTTGGCGAACAACTAGAATATGGATTGTTTTAAATAAAAGTTTTCATAATATTTGTTTTTGATTCATTACTGATAATTTCACTCTGGCTGATTTCGAAAGACTTTAGATTAAGATCCAGAAGTTATTTTCTTATGTGATATATTAGGTTTATCAAAAAGATAGATAACCTAAAGCTAATAATAACCTACACCTTGAACGAAGTTTGAAAGTTGGCTGATTTCCCTAAAAGAACGGATAAAACTTGTCTCAAAGAGACCTCTTCGGCGCACATGTCTTCGTCGTCCGGCTGAACTGGCCGTGACGTGTTGTTCAAACTCGAAGATAGTTAAATGTTACTCGGGGCGTAACGTACCTAGCGGTCGGTGCTGCAATAACTAACCCAACTCTGCCGTTTTTTATAGCAGCCCGTAAATGCCCACAGCTGGGCAATGTTTTCGTCTTAAATATTTGAGAGATCTTGGGGCCGGGAACGGGTCCGCCCCGCCACGCACGCTTTGACGGACTATACAACGTCCTCGAAATTGTTTTTTTGTAATTTCTCAGGCCGTGCCTCTCGATATTTTCCTTCACCGCCGAGCACCTGCTAAATTCCGCACTAATTTTTCCTTACTGTTAATTACGAAATACATATTTCTGTATTATATGTTAATAAATGAGGCTCATTTCCCGAAAAATCCGATGAATCACATCGACGTGCGTGCAAAATCCAGGCCTCTCGTTTCTTCCGCTTGATGTATTGCTATTTGTGCATCCTACACGTGTGTGCAAAAGTGCAACAGTGAACCCATCAACAACGGGACGCTGGGGACGCAATACGCAACCCGCTAGGTGAGATCGCCGCATGTAACCTCTATCGTGAGCTACTTTTGGTGTTCCACAATAATTAATTGCCCCCACGGACACCAGATACCGTCCCCGTCCCAGAAAACAAAGACTAGAATCCATTTTGCCAGAGGCGGCAGTAACCTTGAATTTCATAACTGCCATGGACAGTCCGTTCCATACTTTTGACTTTCGTCTTAGGGTCAAAATGGACAGCTCCCGTTTTATCAACGCTCACTAAATGTACCCAGATAGCTTCTAAATCTTGTTAAATTGTTGCCTAATTTTGCTTGGAAATATGAGTTTTTGCTTTCTTTTGCTTTCAGCAGTGGACTGATGAATGTAATATGTTGATGAATTAGTAAACAATAAACTAAATATTATGTATCGTTTAATATTATATTTTATTGCAATACGAGTATGTAATAATGTTTAAGTTGCGATTACATATCTACAAAGTATGCGATATCTGGGGTTGCCAACACTTTTTACAGATTATAGTAGGTTTTGTGTTTACACAGCTAACAATATTTTTGCCTACTGTATCTGTTCGCGCATTTGTTTGTTGACGATGGCGTTGGTAAAATTGTTAATCAGGAGCGAGTCGATTTTAATTTCTGATGCCTTAGAACCCCAGGATCGTACAGTAGCTTTCTTAGTATATGCGTGATTGATAATGATACAGAGAAATTGATTTAATAAGCCGCGGGACGGTCGTCGCTGAGCGAGTCGAGGTCGCTGAGGCGCGTGAGCGCGGGGTCGCAGGCGAGGCAGCGCGCGCCCGCCTCCCGCCAACACTCGCCGCACCACGCGAACCCGCAGGCGGCCGTCGCGCACCGCCGCCACGAGCGCGACGTCGCTGGAGCCCGATCAATTCGTTACTGAAGCGGACACTAGTCACTCAACTTCCCATGTGTTTTGAATAGATTCAGACTTAAAAAGTGCGAATCGAATTTCAACCAGAGAATCAAATAAGCAGCTCAAATATAATATGAGTACTTATTAAAAAATTAGAGAAGAAAAATAATTGATAGTTTTACACGTTCATCCAGTGAACCACTGTAGAAATATGTAATAATAATACCGGAACGGAGTAACAGATCCTAGCCCTAACATCTATTATACGTGGGTTCCTACACGCGTTCTCTCTATCACGGGTACAAGGATGTGTTATGTCCGGCCTGCACCAACTAAATCTCCCACGGTGTTCTTTTTCCGCATAAGAGGAATCTTCAGACACACATCTGTGGCCCATCCTTAAGAGATGGCTCTTTCTCTCCTCCCAGGCAAGGTGAGTTCATCTTCCTACGCACCAGCTACCTGCATGTTGGCAATGGACTCCCCCGAATTCAGACCTCGCTCTACAATGCGGCCTACCATACTTTGTCTCCGGGGGGCACCAAGAACGATGGATCGTATGATCGTCACTTCTTTCTCCTGTTGCATTAGTGATGCGGGCCTCGCCAGAGTAGCCGAGGATGTTAAAGCAGCGTATTGTAATACCAAAATCTCTCCTCCCCTCTACCCCAGCGACTCCACTTAATCTACGGAGGGCAGGGTGTGGTGCAAAACGTTCACGTTGCTCCCACAGTGCACCAATTCGCATCCAGAGTAGAGTTGCCAAATCGATTCGGACCAGGCACCCTTGGCCTACCTGCTGCTTCCCTGTAGGTTCCACTTAGCTTCATCGTGAGTGACCAAGTCACCTCTACTAACCTGCAACGTGGTTGTCGTAGGAGATGAGATCTTTGAACATCTAATGGAAATCTCGGATAGCAGTAACGAGGCCCTTCACGCTACCTTCCACCACGTTTGGATACTCTAAAGTCATGTCGGATAGATATACGTAATGTCTGCCGACCCTTATAGGCGACGGTCGTGAGTGCTTATATACACATGATACTTTATTTACGCAAGAAATAAGGACCATCATATTGCTACTGTATAAATACGCTGAAATGTCCAACTTACAAAGATTTCTAGGTTCAGTCTCCTCACAAATTAGGCATGCCATTCTAGCAGCTGGCAACACTGATAACCAACCGAGCAACCTTGGGAACCTCATTCTTAAACTGCGTAAGCTCTCTCCAGAGAGATAGTGTGCGCGCACAGCCTGCACTGCCTTCCTCCTCAGAGTTTTCTGCATCTTCATACGTTTCTTAAGAATGTCGTTGTATAAATGAAGTATGCGCTGCTTTTCTCGGTGCGGGTAGAAGTAGCTACATATTAATCTAGAATGACAAATAAAAGAATATTAAGTTTTCAGTGCCTGGAGTACGAGCTTGATTTCTACAAACTCGTTGACTTTTATATAGGGTAACCGATATAGCCATTAGGATCAGCAAGCAGAAATGGCTTTGATCCGGCCACATCGCACCTGGAACTAACAAGAGTTGGGGAAGAAATAGGTTCTTGAGTTGCAACATCGTACAGACAAACCCAGTGTAGGTCCTTCACAAGATGGAACGACGTTTTATACAGTGTTGTAGTAACCGGGTATTCGTTAAATACAGGTGGCTCAAGACCGTGTTTTGTAGCAATCTTTGGGCTTATTTTCAGCAATGTTCCTTGAAAGGCTGTATCGAGTATAAAAATATCGAAGCGCCAATAACCTAATGGGTTAGGGTGCGAAATCTGTCGACGCAAGACCGCCATTCGACTATTATCGTGAACCACTCCAGATACTTAGTTGGAGTGAGAAGCTCTAGTGCTTAGTTGGAGTGGTTCACGGGAATATTAGTATAACTAGCTTCGCTAATACTCTTTTTTCGAAAAAAAAAATACCATATCGTTATTGAAGTCTGTGCAACAGGACTAGTTATTTATTAACAAAAGAAGTATCAATTGGAAATTATATACGGAAAAATTACCTTTTCAATCGTAGCGTATAAGGGTTTAAATACAGCAGCAGTAGTATCCAAAGATATCCGCAATAGATCTTAATAAAGAAGTTTCATTTCACTGTAGTGATACAGGTCCATGGAAATGACATATTCAAATAATATCAGTCAAATATTTTATGATTTATTGAAAAATAAAACGTAATTTTTACTTTATAGTCTTTATTTATGTATTAATTACATTTTAAGTATTTTAGGCTATAATATAATATTTATTTTCCCCGTCGTCGCTTCTCGTTTTCTCTTTTTTATGTCTAATCTCTTCCAGTATGTCTTCGCTGGTTCCATGAATGTGAATCAAAATTACGAAATTTTATGAAATATTAGATATAAAGTTTAGCATGTAACATTTTAATAATTAACATTAATAAATTTCATCAAATTAGGTTTTTTTTTTTTATAGCAAAGGCGGCAAACGAGTAAGCGGTTCACATGGTAAATGATTACCGTAGCCCACGTATTTTCTTGCAGTTTCCATGAAAATTAAAATGAAAAAATCGCCTCAATTTCTTACTTTAATAAAGAAGTTTCATTTCACTGTAGTGATACAGGTCCATGGAAATGACATATTCAAATAATATCAGTCAAATATTTTATGATTTATTGAAAAATAAAACGTAATTTTTACTTTATAGTCTTTATTTATGTATTAATTACATTTTTAAGTATTTTAGGCTATAATATAATATTTATTTTCCCCCGTCGTCGCTTCTCGTTTTCTCTTTTTTATGTCTAATCTCTTCCCGGTATGTCTTCGCTGGTTCCATGAATGTGAATCAAAATTACGAAATTTTATGAAATATTAGATATAAAGTTTAGCATGTAACATTTTAATAATTAACATTAATAAATTTCATCAAATTAGGTTTTTTTTTTTTTTATAGAAGAAGGGGGCAAACGAGCGTGCGGGTCACCTGATGGTAAGTGATCACCGACGCCCACGAACATCCACAACACCAGAGGAGCTACAGATGCGCTGCCGGCCTTTAAGGAAGGAATAAGCTCTTTTCTTGAAGGTCCCTAAGTCGTAACTATTCGGAAATACTGCTGGCGACAGCTGATTCCACAAAGTCGAAGTGCGTGGCAGAAAACTTCGATTAAAACGCACTGTGGTAGAATGCCAACCATCTAGGTGGTATCGATGGAACTTCGAATTCAGTCGCGATGTACGATGGTGAAACTCAGCAGCTGGGATCAATCCGAACAGTTCCTCAGAACATTCCCCGTGGAAAATTTTGTAAAAATGCAAAGAGAAGCAACATCTCTTCGCAAGGCCAAAGGATCAAGCCGATCAGAGAGAGCTTGGTCGCCGACAATTCGAGCCGCTCGACGTTGGATGCGGTCAAATGGAAGGAGTTGGTACTGGGGTGCCCCTGCCCAGAGATGAGAACAGTATTCCATGTGGGGCCGAACTTGCGCCTTATAAAGTTGCAAACGGTGGACCGGCATGAAATACTGTCCCGCTCTACAGAGCACACCAAGCTTTTGGAGGCCAATTTGGCCTTTCCTCCAAGTGACCACGGAACTGAACGTCGCTCGATATGTCAACGCCAAGGATTCTGATACTGGCTGAGGCAATAAGGGAATGTTCTCAAAAGAGGAGAAACGACAAGGATTCTTTTAGCGGTGAACGCGCAAACCTGTGTCTTTTGGGGTTGAATAGGACCAAATTACGTCGACCCCAATCCGAGACTTTGAATAACAAGGTCTCGACTTCAGACACAAGTTTGTTCCGGCACTCGTCGACGTGTTCCCGAGAAATATTCGCACGGCCTGTATATAGGGCATCACCCGTGCTGTCGTCTGCATAGCAATGAATGCTACTGATTTGTAGCATGTCGTTGATATGCAGAAGGAACAGAGTGGGAGATAGCACACAGCCTTGTGGAACACCAGCATTCACGGGTTTGGGGTCCGAGCATGCACCGTCGACAACAACCTTGATGCTCCGATCCGTGAGGAAGCTGGTGACCCAGTTGCACAATCTCTCAGGAACCCCGTAAGATGAAAGCTTTGAAAGAAGCGCTTTATGCCAAACCCTATCAAATGCTTTCGCTACGTCCAGACTAACCGCCAAAGCCTCCCCCTTAGACTCAACTGCTTCTGCCCATCGGTGAGTCAGGTAAACTAGAAGATCACCAGCTGATCGTCCGCGACGGAAACCGTACTGTCGGTCACTGATCAGCTGGTGTTCCTCCAGGTACCTCAGGAGCTGGGTGTTGATGAATGACTCTATTATTTTAGATAACAAGGGGGTGATGGCAATAGGCCTGTAGTTGGACGGATCAGAGCGGTCGCCTTTTTTCGGTATTGGATGCACAAATGCTGTCTTCCAAGATTCCGGGACGACGCCTGAAGAGTAGGAGTGCCGGAAAAGACGCGTGAGAACCGGTGCCAACTCAGGGCACACATCCTCAGCACAATTGGAGGATTCCGTCCGGCCCACTCGACTTATGAATGTCCAGGAGCGGAGTGCCTTTCGCACTGAGCTCTGCAGAAACTGAATTTCCGGCATGGAGCACTTACACCACGGGATGGTAGGTGGAGAGTTTCCCCGGTCATCAAGAGTCGAGTTGGATGCAAAAAGAGCCCAAGAGATCGGCTTTCTCTTTTGCAGTATGGGTCAGCGAATCATCCTCCTTGTGTAGAGATGGGAGAGATGGCTGACAGAAATTCCCTGGACAGCCTTGGCGAGAGACCAGAATGCGCGGGATCCCGATGGGAGGCGAACTAATCTCTCGCCAATTCTGCCAATGTGCTTTAACTTTGCCGCAGCGATAACTCTTTTGAAGGACCTGGAGGCAGAGTTGTACTCGTTTTTAAGAGCACTGGTTTTTGCATCCCGAGACGCCGATGCATCGGCCCAGGCCTGGTAGCACTTCCGCTTTCGGCGTGACGCTATTTTGCAGGTGCGACCAAACCAAGGCTGGGATTTACCTCCGACAGGCACTGCAGAGAACGGAATAAAAAGTTCCATTCCCTGAAGTACCAAATTCCCTGAAGTATAAAATTTTGCAAGAATTGTTACTTCCATCCACGTGTCTGAAACCCATTGAGGTAATTTAAACATCTTTTTTTTTATAATCTTTCTTACTAAATATAAAATACTATCCATTTACTACATAACGACAACAATAAATCTTTATTCTACGTTTTTTAATAGAAATTAGATAATTTTTTCTTAAAAAAGTGACCTTACCTTTTAAGTCAGTACTCCGACATTGTAGTTCCAGATAGTATTTGATACTCAGCACATGTGCACTCGCACATTTGTACATATTAATTTCGACTCAGTGTCGCTCATCTCTTCATAATCTTTTGATTATTTACAACACCACAGATTAGCCACACAGCCCGATTTCGGCCACAAAACACATCATTTGTGCTTTGTGTTATTTGAGTCTGTGAGGATGACGCGTAAGATATCCTATACATATACACTCACTAACACTTATCAAGGTGCTTCTGTTCTGTGCGTGTGTGTTGCGTTTGTAAAACGTGCTAGAACACAATATAAAGATTTGTATTGTTTTGTGTAATCTTGATGATGATCCACCATGATGAGTGATTATTTTTATCTTTGATCGATGATATGTTGATGATTCAAATTTTACTACGAATACTTGTTAAATAAATTACCTATCTGTAAATTAATATCATTTAGTCAACAAAGTATTTTGTAATTATATTTTGCCTTGCATGTCCATTCTTGATGTCTATGTGAGTTAAATCCTAAGTTTTATTGGCATTTTTTGTTTCTCTCTCTCTCTCACTCCTGCGATTTATTTGACAGAGGATATACTTACTTACATAAGCACGCGTGCTTCGTATCATGTTATCGCTACTCCCGTGCCCGCTAGAGCCGAGTCGTACTAGCTAAAAGATGTAGTTAGTCTTTGGAGTAGGAGTACGTGTAAATGCGCGTTCCAAAGACTAGCTCCTTGAATATTTAGAAGCACGCGTCTAGTTGTTACCAAAGTAGGGACTTTCTAGTTCCTACACACTAGGGAGTTTTCAAAGTTATGTCAGTGATCTGTCTTTAATTAGAATTTTTAACAAAAATAATTAAAATTTTCTTTGGTACGAAATTAAGATAGAGAAAACAGTATTAGTACTTGGATTATATGGTCGATTGTCGTTCGTTCGGTATTGCCATCCATCTCACTCACACGTCACTCGAACGTGTACTTGCTAGGCCAGAACGATTGTTCGCACAAGTTACTCTACTCACTACGTAGAGTAGAACACCAGTGCGTGTACGAAAACGCTGTGTGTACGTTTAAGAGTTACGTTTTTTGTAGTGTAGTTGTGTCTGTGTGCTCCGTACTTCTAAATACTCGATATTAGTTCATACTCTGATAAGATACTCAGTACTAAGACGACTTGGGTGAAACCAAGACTCAAAACCTATTGCAGTGTATACGCGTCACCTCTAGCACCCGCTACTCATACTCTCTGCACACACACAATACGTTCGTTTTGACCTCTTACCGCAGCCTTGCCTCAATAGTGCAAGGACACCGTGCTACCATACTTTAAAAAGAGTACCTCGAACAATCCTCATTTTAGCAGCGTATGTTACCATGATTAGGCCCTGAAATCGCAAACTGTCTAAAACTTGCAAGACGGCATGATGTTTGTTATGTATGAATGTTCAAAAACTGTGTTTACCTATTTAATAAATAATGGCTGCGTTCCGTAAGTTTATCCATGGACGTGACATTGTTATAATGCACAAATGTTATGAAATATTTAAAAATTATTATTTTACTGCTGTTTAAATCTCGAGTTTTTTTCATTCTTTTGATAATTTCAATAGAAATTGTACAATAATAATAAATAAATAATATGTACAAGGATTTCTATATTTATCCAAAAAAAAAATCACAAAATTGAGAATGGCCCATATAAAACTTAGTTTTTAGTAGAATGTTAAAGACCTACTTCTAATTCCGGTGCCAGCCCTTACTGATATTGTTAATAGTAATTTTAAGTGCGGAAAATATCACGTGCTCGACAGTAAAGACATTAACAAATCTGGACGAAATCATGTATGAGAAATATTAAAAAAATATTATTTCGAGGACATGTGAAGTCCGCCTACCCCGCACAGGAGTAGCGTGGCGGACACTTCTTGACTACAAAATCCTCTCAAATATTGCGACGAGGCCTTTGCCTAGCAGTGAGCATTTACATTATCATAAAAAACTAGAAACAAAAGAAAAAGAATTCATCCAATCTCTGTAAATACTTCAATTTCTAAATCTCTCGTTCCTTGCTGATTTGTTTCCGAACTGGCATGCTGTCGCACAACGTCCAGGGCCTCGTAGAACAGGCGATCCAACATGACGAATGTCGTCGCCGTGACCACTTCCAGCATCACCTTGAGGATCGGCGTCACCAGCTTGCTGCGCAGCGTAGAATTATAGGTAAAGGAGTGTACATCAATGTATTTGTTTCGTTCCATCTGAAATATCGATTTAAATTTTATTTCACACCAATTATGTTTTTAAAATCATAAGTGTTATTCTGTAACATCTGCCAAGCAGTAGTGTGCAAGGATAAGTGTGTTCCTGGCTCGTCGATGTTTCGTAAAAAAAAATAGCTATGATCAAGTTTGCTAAGCAGATCTTTAAGAAAATTCCAAATCTACTGATTGATAATTTACAATATTAAAAGTACTAGTATATTTTTGATGATTTATGTAAAGTATTTATCGAACACAAAATTCGTAAACGATCGGGTTAAATTACTGATTGTATGGAAATACCTTCTTCAATGGAAGCAAAGTATATTTATTATTCAACTTTCGCCTGTGATCGATTTCTTTAAAATGCGAAGTAATGTAGAGGTTGTCGTATGTAATGCTGGTGAGGTACAGATCGTGATAGGTCTGCGCTGCGACGAGAATGCGTAGCATCAGCAGCGCGAGGCAGACGTTGACCACGTTGACCGCGTACTGCATACTTTGGCCTCTCTGTTCGAACTCGTGCGTCACTTGTTTTCCTGTCTCTCTTGCATCCTGTGAACAAGGTAGCGCCTTGGTTACCAGGACTGTGAGGTGGAATATAACATCTTATTTCTGCAATTGTCAAACAGTTGCACACGGTGCTCTCTGGTTTAATAAATGAGGCTAAGACGACAATTGATGTCGGAAAAATATCCAACCGAACGCCGCAACAAAATTCCATAGACTAGTGATGGAGAGCTGCGTCAATGGCGTGAAGGTATTGTGCCCAAAAACCCATTTGTCCTGTGAGGCGAATTTGGGAAATAATTATATTTATAGAAACCTAAAATAGCTGAAAAAAAAAAGATAACTGAAAGACTGTGAACAAGACGTTAATCTCCATAGTACATGAGTGACCAGGGTTCGATGCCGGTGCCGGCGTCACCTCTAAAATTATTAATTGCTGACTTATTGTTAGTAATATCGTGAAGATACCAGCATTTCTGAGTAATAAAAATATTTCAAAAACATGATGCTTACCTTACAACCTGTAAATAGCCTACTGGAGGACATAGACGTCTCCCATAAGGAAATTTTTCCAAAATGGCTACACTCGGCAAAAAGATTGCCGATCGCAACACCAGACACCTCGCACCTTAGTCGCTGCTGCCCGTCATCGGTCTGTTTCATTTTGGATTTTCAAGGCTTTTAGCCGCCTCTTACGCCATCCACGGGAAGAAAGGAGATGCCAGATTCATCCATTCGTACCACACGGCCAATGGCAACTGTAGTATGAATGGATGAATTAAGGGCTTAACGCTCGCAATAATTTGAAAAAGTAAGATTATTTTATCAAAAACAGAGTTCGTCAGCACTTAGTGTAGTCTTATAGTCAACAATTTATGTTGTCAAGTTTATTTATATATTTCAATTGGGTTAAGGTGAACATCTCGACAAACCTGTACATCGTATAGTTCCCTTGCATACGTAACTTTGTATTGCAGTGTAACATATTTTATGTCCCTCGTCAGTTTTGCTACAAATTTCTTTAAGTATAAATAACCTTCTCCTAATCCAGGGTCAATCTAATAACACGAATAAATAGAAGTAAATTTTAGTTTTTTTTTCTTTTGTTGCATTTTTTTCCAGCCAGTCTTAACTGATTCCTCTCTAAAGTGAATTGTCATCTTTATTATACCTATAGCGCAGCCAATGGGAGAATTTTCCATAAACGCCTCACTTTGCAAGTGGGCTGGTGATCGCAGTACTAGACACGGTTCGCATCTTACAACGTTGATCCCCGGTTTGGCATTATTTGTGATAACCGTCGCAGTTAATCAATCCTTTATAAGTTTTTTTTTCCCTTAGTCGAATTCTACCTATGACAGCAACGGAAAGAAAGGAGGCAAATTTCATACGCTGCCACCATACGGCGAAAGAGTATTTTGTTACTTAACCTATTTATTGTAATTATTACTTGGCATAGAACTTGATGTGCTACAGCGCCATCTAGTGGTGAGCTACAGTAACTTTTTGGTGATGGGACAAACGGTTTTATCAATCTCTCATATATCAACATCCATTTTTAAATACATAGAAGAAGATATAAATTACCAATTAGTGTGGGTGTAAGAGATAACAAACTTTTTCTCAAAATGTCAACCTTACATTCACGCCCTGCTGACTAACAGACCGGGCGCCCAAATGTTGGCGGAAAATCCATCAGAATATATATCGAACTCAAAGACTACAGTTTGGTAGTTGGGACCAGCACCACTATTACCAGTGCGAGAGTACCGCGCCCCGCGCTTGAGTATGGGTAAATCTTCTATATTAGGGAAGACAGCTTATTTACACAAACACATTACTGTTACATTAGAATGCATTTAGTTTAGACCCAACTGACAAATTGTCTCCGTTTATTTGGGTTCCTACTCCAATAGAATTTTATATGGATAGAGGTTTTTTTGATGTTCAATTGTTATCCACAGTGGTGAATCTATGCTCGTGGATTTTAAATTACACTTTAATTTACTGAGGCAATATTCTCAATTGTTCGGGTGGAACGAACACGTCGAGTTACTTTATCGTTAACCGATCCCGTTTCTTCAAATTTTCTTATCAATCTTACGATTGTTGTTCGATTTGCACTTTGCCGACCAAACATTGAACGCACTTTACAAGTTGTCTTCGCATATTTTTCGCGTGAGTGAGTGAATTTTAATAACGCATTGTTCCGTTGTATATCGTTCTGTTATACGGGATACTTGAGATTGGTTTTTAAAAAAAAGGATTTATTACACGAACTGGAACTTTAATTAACACACAATATCACAAGAGAAAATAAAGGACAAGTACCCCCGGATGAAGGATTGAGTCGGACTGCGGTGGGCTGTGCCACCGCTGTTATATACCGATAATAAGGTGCTGATGCTGCACCTTGGTCATGCTCATCCCATACGCAGAGGGGATATAACAACCCCCACGTTAAGAAGGAAACTTATGGGAAAAAGAAAAGTTTCCGTTAAGACTAATCGATTCTTAAGCGAGGTCCAATCGATATTACTTCTGGATCGCTGCTAGTTGTTGGTTTTCCGGCTTTTCTGAATAACTTTCCCAGGTACTGGTCTTTTTTACAGAAATACAATAGAATTAAGCTTAGACATAGAATACAGGAAAATACACTTAAAATTGGAAAGCTTACATGACTATTCCAATTACTTGGAGATTGAACAGACTCCAAATTCTTTAAGATCTGATTGGATACAAAGTCAAAATCTTTCAAGTTGTCTAGATTAGCGTTTTGAAGCTTTGAAATGGGTAAGGTTAGTTTTTATGTTATTAATACTACAACATGTGTCGTTGAGGATGTTAAATGTTGGAATTAAAACAGGAATAGAAATAGATGGCGAACTTTTCTTAACAAATCTATAATTCTTATGATAAGCTATACAATTCGTTGGAATGTTCAGTACACCTGTACCGGATATAATGTGTTCTGTGACGTCATTGTTGTCACATTCAATAGAGAGTTTGACGGGTTTTGATTGTACAAATATCCACTTTTCATTATGTAGTTTATGCCAAATATCTACTTCTCCAAAGAAGATTTTATATTCACAACTTACAGGTAAGGTTGTTACGGCTTTCATCATGATGTCTATTTCACAAGAAGGGTTTCTAGATACAGTATATATGTCGGATAGTTCACAAAGGTAAGTTTTAGTTACAATAATATTCTTGCATGAATCTAAACTTTTGATATAAGTAAAAGTGGATTTATCTTTGCTTATAGCTATATAATTTTCCGTTGGTAAAATGGTTATAAAAGAATTAGTAGTATCGTTTACTTGAGGGGTTGGTAAAGGTGTACTTTTATATATGTTGTATTCTAAGGCATCAACTAAAGGTATTTTAATTACAAAAATAAGTTTTCCGTTGATGTAGTAACATATTAAATCAGCTATATTGAGTAAAACATGAATATTGTTTAATTCTAAATTAATTGGAAAATCCTTATACTTAGGGATTACTTTGAGGTTACTAACTATATCTTCGTATAAATGCTTCGGAGTTAATACCGATGGATGTAATATATTAGCCTTAACGAATAAAATAGAGTTTAAGATATCTTCGATTTCAAATGAAAGAGTTAACAAATTAGATTGTAGTACATTTAGGATAGAATTTAAATGTGCTTGAAAATTATTTATTTGTATTACATTAGTAATATTGTTTACTACTGTATATATTCTTTCGAATGCATCATTTAATTTATTTTGGTTCTCATTTAATAGCTGCAAGGATTGGTTCATATTTGAAATCGCGACTCGGGAGATTATAATGTTTTCTCTTATCGAGTTTGTAAGGACCTTTTCGTTATCATATAGTGTTTGTATTGCCTCATTATAATGTTTAGCGTCATCTTCATCCATAGTGCCAAATATGTGTTTGAATACGGTGCCTACTCCGGCAAACCAGGCTGACCGTTTGGAAACGCTATTAGATATTATATGTGATATAGAATTGAAGTCACGCAGAATGTCGTTATGTAAGGAATACAACGGTTGTAGCATATTGTAACATTTGGTATTGCTTATACCTGTATTCTTTTGGCACTGGGATTGAATAGAGTCCAAAGTGATACGAATGTCTTTTATGTATTTGTCGTGAGTTGAGACATCGATAGGAATTACTACATGAAATTGATCATTAGCCGCTTTTAAGGTGCCGACAGGGTCGAAGAGCAAACCAGGACTCTTGGTGATGAATTCTACAAATCGTTTGGCGTCGGTGATAGGTACGGGGCTACAGAGAACAGCGAGGATTCTGTAATATAATTTAAACTTACTTTACTTATGTACTTTTAATCATCGAGGAAAAGATGACGAGAGAAAAGAAAATAATGATAATATAATACAAATTAAATGTATAAAAATGTGTAAAAGGTAATTGTAAATAATAATAAAAAAAATAATAATATAATACAAATTAAATGTATAAAAATGTGTAAAAGGTAATTGTAAATAATAATAAAAAAAATAATAATATAATACAAATTAAATGTATAAAAATGTGTAAAAGGTAATTGTAAATAATAATAAAAAAAAAATAATAATATAATACAAATAGGTTTTTGCTAAAATTATTGGTTTTCATTTGCCGCGTGTTTTACTTCATCAAAGTGATGAGTGACATGGCGTCGATTTATAAGAAGACTAAGAGTGTTGTTGTTGTTGACTCTTACAATTTTATAAGGACCTTTCCAGAGAGGGATAGAGCTTTACGAAGTCTGAGATGATTTTTAAATATACGTAATCTCCTACTCTATACTGTATTGAGCGACTATGTTTGTCGTAGTAGGTTTTGCTCTTTCTTTAGATAGCTGGATGTTTTGTAGCGCCTTTTCCTGGATATTTTAAGGCGGTGATGGAGCATTCTTACATATTCGGGATATGTGATATCGGGCGGAATTCGAAGATAGAGTCAGGTATAAAAGGTTTATGGGCAAAAATAAGTTCGTAAGGTGTGAATCTAGTTGTGGTATGGATAGAACTGTTGTAGGTTAACATGGCAGTATAAACGAATTTATGCCAATCAGTTTGGTTTTCATTTACATATGATTTCAAATATTCCTTAAGGGTCGAATGGCTTCTCTCAAGTGCACCTTGTGTTTGTGGGTGGTAGGGAGAGGACCAGATTTGTCTAATTTTGAGGAACTCACATGTCTTTTGAATAATTCAGCTGTAAAATTTGTTCCCCGGTCAGTAAGTATGGATTTGGGGATACCGAATACGGAGATAAAGTGGACTAAACATTCGCAGGATTCCTCTGCTGTTGCGTTAGATATGGGATAGGCAAGGGAGAATTTCGTTAGGTCGTCTTGAAGAGTGAGGATATATTTCAATTTCTGGATGCCAGCTTCGGGTAGAGGTCCGACAATGTCCAGGCTGACTCTTTCGAATGGACGCGTCGAGGTAGTAGTGATTTGCATCGGAGCCTTGTGAATTTTGCGAAGAGCCTTATTGGACTGACATAATTTGCAATTTTTTACATAATCTTCTATTTCTGTGCGCATATTCTTCCATTGGTAGCGCTCTTTAATCCTGTCGTACATTCTATTTGATCCGAGATGACCGGCGATAGGGATGTCATGATTTTCTTTAAGGATTTTTGTATCTCTGTCAGGACAGGATAGATGATTGTGTTGTGATAGACATTTATAGTTATGTTAGTGTTGTTAAATAAATATACAAGCATGTTGTATATCTTGGTGTATGAATTTTGCTCGAAGGGATTTTGAAATCTGTTGTGGCGATTTCATTGATATTGCCCGTCAGGAGGATGTCGTCCCTGACTGATTTCAGGGATTTGAAGATGTCAGGATAAGGGCACGTGTCGAAATAATAAACTTTCGTGAACATGAAATAAAATGTCTTATCGTTTATGGTGTATTTGTTGAAAGAGTGGAGTTCACGTTCGCCCTCTTGGATGGAATTTTCAGGCGTAAGAAGGATATCCTGGATGTAGGGATTTGCATCGTCGAGGTCAATAGATGTTGGGATCAATATTGTGTTGCATTTACTCCTAAGAATGCTCTCGTTGTGCTCTTTTAAGTATGTGTTGTAAATTTCCCTTTTGTTGAAAGAGTGGAGTTCACGTTCGCCCTCTTGGATGGAATTTTCAGGCGTAAGAAGGATATCCTGGATGTAGGGATTTGCATCGTCGAGGTCAATAGATGTTGGGATCAATATTGTGTTGCATTTACTCCTAAGAATGCTCTCGTTGTGCTCTTTTAAGTATGTGTTGTAAATTTCCCTTTTGTTGAAAGAGTGGAGTTCACGTTCGCCCTCTTGGATGGAATTTTCAGGCGTAAGAAGGATATCCTGGATGTAGGGATTTGCATCGTCGAGGTCAATAGATGTTGGGATCAATATTGTGTTGCATTTACTCCTAAGAATGCTCTCGTTGTGCTCTTTTAAGTATGTGTTGTAAATTTCCCTTTTGTTGAAAGAGTGGAGTTCACGTTCGCCCTCTTGGATGGAATTTTCAGGCGTAAGAAGGATATCCTGGATGTAGGGATTTGCATCGTCGAGGTCAATAGATGTTGGGATCAATATTGTGTTGCATTTACTCCTAAGAATGCTCTCGTTGTGCTCTTTTAAGTATGTGTTGTAAATTTCCCTTTTGTTGAAAGAGTGGAGTTCACGTTCGCCCTCTTGGATGGAATTTTCAGGCGTAAGAAGGATATCCTGGATGTAGGGATTTGCATCGTCGAGGTCAATAGATGTTGGGATCAATATTGTGTTGCATTTACTCCTAAGAATGCTCTCGTTGTGCTCTTTTAAGTATGTGTTGTAAATTTCCCTTTTGTTGAAAGAGTGGAGTTCACGTTCGCCCTCTTGGATGGAATTTTCAGGCGTAAGAAGGATATCCTGGATGTAGGGATTTGCATCGTCGAGGTCAATAGATGTTGGGATCAATATTGTGTTGCATTTACTCCTAAGAATGCTCTCGTTGTGCTCTTTTAAGTATGTGTTGTAAATTTCCCTTTTGTTGAAAGAGTGGAGTTCACGTTCGCCCTCTTGGATGGAATTTTCAGGCGTAAGAAGGATATCCTGGATGTAGGGATTTGCATCGTCGAGGTCAATAGATGTTGGGATCAATATTGTGTTGCATTTACTCCTAAGAATGCTCTCGTTGTGCTCTTTTAAGTATGTGTTGTAAATTTCCCTTTTGTTGAAAGAGTGGAGTTCACGTTCGCCCTCTTGGATGGAATTTTCAGGCGTAAGAAGGATATCCTGGATGTAGGGATTTGCATCGTCGAGGTCAATAGATGTTGGGATCAATATTGTGTTGCATTTACTCCTAAGAATGCTCTCGTTGTGCTCTTTTAAGTATGTGTTGTAAATTTCCCTTTTGTTGAAAGAGTGGAGTTCACGTTCGCCCTCTTGGATGGAATTTTCAGGCGTAAGAAGGATATCCTGGATGTAGGGATTTGCATCGTCGAGGTCAATAGATGTTGGGATCAATATTGTGTTGCATTTACTCCTAAGAATGCTCTCGTTGTGCTCTTTTAAGTATGTGTTGTAAATTTCCCTTTTGTTGAAAGAGTGGAGTTCACGTTCGCCCTCTTGGATGGAATTTTCAGGCGTAAGAAGGATATCCTGGATGTAGGGATTTGCATCGTCGAGGTCAATAGATGTTGGGATCAATATTGTGTTGCATTTACTCCTAAGAATGCTCTCGTTGTGCTCTTTTAAGTATGTGTTGTAAATTTCCCTTTTGTTGAAAGAGTGGAGTTCACGTTCGCCCTCTTGGATGGAATTTTCAGGCGTAAGAAGGATATCCTGGATGTAGGGATTTGCATCGTCGAGGTCAATAGATGTTGGGATCAATATTGTGTTGCATTTACTCCTAAGAATGCTCTCGTTGTGCTCTTTTAAGTATGTGTTGTAAATTTCCCTTTTGTTGAAAGAGTGGAGTTCACGTTCGCCCTCTTGGATGGAATTTTCAGGCGTAAGAATAGATTACAATGTCATCTAAGTAGACGAAACACTGTATACCTTGGAGGCCCGACAGTGCAGAGTTCATTAGCCTCTGAAAGGTAGCGGGGCATTCTTAAGCCCGAAGCTCATACGTGTGAATTCAAAATGTCCTTCAGGTACGGAAAAAGCGGATTTAGGGGCATCTTGTTCTGAAAGTTTGATTTGGTGGAACCCTGACGCTAGGTCTAAGGTACTGAAGTACTTACACTTACCGAGTTGGTCTAGGATTTCGGAGATATTGGGTATTGGATAGGAATCTCCGATAGTGATATCATTTAGTTTGCGGTAGTCTATTACTACCCGCCATTTGCGTTGGCCCGATGCGTCGGTTTTTTTGGAACGATCCAGATTGGGAAGACCATGGAGATGTAGAATGTTTTATGATTCCTCGTTAAGCATTTTATTAATCTGGGATTGTACCTCTTGCTTGTGGACTTCAGGGTATCTATAGGATTTCGTGTTTATGGGGACTGAAGAGGAAGTAGTAATGTCATGTTGGATAGCTTCCGTGCATGTTAATTTGTCATGAGGGAGATGAAAGATGTCAGAGTAAATGGAACAGAGATTATATAAGGCATCGGTCTCTTCAGAGTTTAGATGAGAGACTCTTAATAAGTTTATCACTTCTTCGGTTCGAGATAAAGCATTATTATTGGCAGGAGAGTCATGATAAAATGTGTGTAGAATTTCTCGATGTTCAATTTTCGTTATAGGTGAGATTTTGAATTTTGTTTTGGAATCTATATATATAGGAGACTCGGATGTATTCACTACTGAGATATTTACCCTGCGGTTTGGTTTTACTTTAACCGCACAGTTTGCTATTAAGAGGAGTCGATTGGGTTTTGGTCAAGGATAAGTCCTTCTTTAATGTCTGGATTTAGTACACAACATTCGATTATTTGTTCGGTCCGAGGGGATGGAAAAGGTTGGGTCAGTAAACTCTACGTTGAACTTCAAATTGTCGACAGTCAGTATATTTTCAGAGTAGTCGATTTTACAATTGTACTTCGAAAGAAAGTCGTTACCGATTATACCGTCGTAGGAAAGTCAAGGTTAGGAACGACATGGAAATGATTATTTAATGTTTCGAAAGCTATAGATGTATGTCCCAGTGAGAGCATTGGATTGTTAGTCACTCCACTAAAACTGACAATGTGGTTAACAATTTCAGGCATCTTTTCGATGGAACCCTTTTTTATAAGACTAATGGATGCACCACTGTCAACTAAAAACTTTAAGTTTTTTGAAGAAACTGAAGTTTGTATTGTAATAAAAGGTAAATTTTTTTTGTGGGGTTGGTTGCGATGTTATATGTTTTAATACGTTACTTAGTGATTCAGGTGCCGTGCATGAGGGCAGTTTATAGGAAAAATACTTTTGTGGTTGGAGCCCGTCTTCGATTCATCTGGTTGGTCACCGAGTTTATGGGTGAACTTAGATGCAGTGGGTGGAGAGTCACTTCTAAATTGGGGCTGGTTACCGAGGTTGCAAGTGCTCTTCGAAACAGAGATGTGACCACCTTTATGTTGGGGCTGGTTACCCTGGTTGTAGGTTGGCCTGGATACAGTGGGTGGAGAGTCACTTCTAAATTGGGGCTGGTTACCGAGGTTGCAAGTGCTCTTTGAAACAGAGATACGACCACCTTTAAATTGGGGCTGGTTACCCTGGTTGTAGGTTGGTCTGGATACAGTGGAATTCAGCGTGTACTTAGGTCTAGCAGAGTTCGTGGGGTTTGCAAGGGTTTGATTGTTTAGTGTATCGTTTTTCCTATTTAATCTTCCCGCACGATACCTGACGGGAAGGTTTGGTCGTTTAAATTAGGCGTATTCTCGTATTCTATTGGATTGATGACATTAATTTGTTGGTTACGGCGATTATAATTTGGAACTTGAGGATCGATTCATGTTCTGTGCGTAATTAAATTTCCGGTTATTGTACTCTCGTTTCCTGCAGTACTCTATTGAATGACCTACTGTCTTACAGTACCTACAAAATGGATCATTATTATTATTGTTATTTTTGGCCTAGGGTTTTGGTTACTGAAGTTAGATGTTGGCCTTGAGAATGCTGTATTTTGACGACGCTGTTCGGTATTTGGAAAGTTTAGAGGATTCGATTGACCTGCATACCTGGTACTTATCCCGACGATTTTTTCTTCTGCCGTGGCGAGATTGATAGCCTCGTTTAACGTGCTAGGGTCTCTACACCTAATTATCATAGATAGGTGTGGATGAAAACCTATCGTAAATACGTTAAGAGCGAGATCTTGCATGGCGGCCACACGACCGGCTAATTCATCTTTTTTCCTGGTTGGTATTGAAATGTTTATCTCCGTCAGAAGTTTCGCCAGGCAAGATTCAACTCTAAGGCTATACTGACTCACGGTTTCATTTCGACCCTGTTTGCACTCCTGTAGGTCGGAAAGTAAATATGCGTAATGTTTGGCATCACCGAATTGTGTCTTTAGGAAGTCTTCTAGTTGGTTCCATTTCGAGAACTCTTTTACTGCACACGCGGTTTCGGCTTTGCCTTCGAGGCGGCTTAATATATATTTGAGGAGTATATCCGTCTGGGAAGATGACGCTAAATTTATTGCGTTGCGGCAGTTATTTATAAATGGAGTTAATTTTTCGCGAGACCCGTCAAATGTGCCGATAAATTTAATTAAGATGTTTAGGTCAATGTCTGACATTTTAACTGTTTTTTGTTCTTCGTCTTTGGCTTTGATCATGCGGAAATATTTATTATGTTAAAGAAAGCTTTATTACTATGTGAAGTTACAAGACAAGGTGATAACAAGTAGGGTTTAAACAGTACATAAAATGATGTAAGTCTTCGACTGCGACGGCTCCTTATCTCTTCCTAGTAAAGCGCCAGTGATGCGTGTGTGGGCAGGAGATAACTGACGGCGGCGTTGCGGACAACTGTCTTTAGTCGAATGTGATTCGAATGTTGACTTTATATAAGTAAGTTAACTTACAGGACGAACAGGAACATGCTGCTTTAAGGCTTGCGGGATACGGTATGCTGGAGATGCGTGGTGATGATGATACTGATGCTCAGCAATGAAGGTGTTGTTTTCTACGAGAAGTTTGCAGGTTCGGGCTTGGCGACGATGGATTTCCTTCACGGTTTTCACTTCACTATATTCACTGTGAGATTGTGCTGGTTTGAGTCCAAGGATTTTTTTAAAATCCCTTTGCGCTGCCACCATTTGTTATACGGGATACTTGAGATTGGTTTTTAAAAAAAAGGATTTATTACACGAACTGGAACTTTAATTAACACACAATATCACAAGAGAAAATAAAGGACAAGTACCCCGGATGAAGGATTGAGTCGGACTGCGGTGGGCTGTGCCACCGCTGTTATATACCGATAATAAGGTGCTGATGCTGCACCTTGGTCATGCTCATCCCATACGCAGAGGGGATATAACAGTTCCATAATTAATTATCGCAAAAATCTTTGATATTTGTTATCTGTTATCAGTTTATCAGATATCAAAGATTTAATCCCGCCAAAGAAGAAAAAAATGAGGGCCTTATTAAAATATTTGTTCCCGACGGAACACCCTATATCAATTAGTAGTAACCTAAAACTTTAGTCTTACCTGCTCTTTACCATCGCATATATTAGGTTCATCGATAATACGCCCAATATCGCATGCAAATTCGACTTTTAAAGGCCAGCATAAATCTTTAGCAGCGTTTGGTGGCGCAGCGAGGAAACAATTTTCGTATGCATTCTCGAACAATTCTACACATTTTAAAATCCCTCGCATTAACTGATTCTCACATCGATATTCAAGTTTCTTTAGATATTTGTTTTGGTAAAGATTTTTTTCAATTGTTTTCGTTGCTCTAGAAATTTTATCAGCTTTTGAATGAATTAATGTATGAAATATACTTTATTGTATACGAATAAACAGAAATAGAAATAAAAAGAATCATACTACCAAAAGGTACTTAAATAAAGTAAAATCTAATAATGTTGTGGTATTTGTTAGCCATATAATAGTAGCTGTAGGCTATTACATAAATCTGCTGGAGGGTATGAACTAAGCTCTTGCAGGATATCAGCGTAAAGTATGAAGACGACGATGTTGTCTTGGGCGATTACGCCCACGATAACTTTAGAATACTATCGCCAGTTATTAACAGCGCAGGAAATTTATTCGACTGGGATTCGAACACAGGACCCATGGTTCAGAAGTCAGGTACGCGGTCCACATCCTAAATGTATAAACTATAGCAGCATACAGTTATTGCATTTTCTATGCTTAATGAGAAGACGCTTCCGGACACTTGATAAACGCACACAATAATATAAACCATAAATTTTTGTAACTAAGAATAATTAGGGTTATTATAATAAAAAAAAAACATTTACTTCATACACGAGTTACGTCTATTATCTTGTACCTAATTATGTACCTACATCTGAAGGGGTTTCGTAGTTTTCGAGTACTGGAAGAATATATAGCGATCTACAATGAAAGAAGGATAAGATAATTTTCCAGGCACTAATATTTTGAATCTTATTAAGGTTAAGAATATTTTAAGATTTTAATTACGAACTGATATTTCTTCTCAATATTCTCCGATCGTCGTTTGTTGCCCAAGTAATCGTCCAGCATGTCGTTTTGTTTTATAATCAGTGCAAACTCCTCAGAACTTTCTATTTCGTTTTTGATTGGCGTTAGGATTTCGTCGAAAGATCTTAAAAAAAGTTTTATCTAAGTTACTATGAAGCGTGTAACGACACTTATATAACCACATGAGTAGCTCACAAGGCCAGATATTCAACAGAAGTTTAAATCACGACGAGATAGCCAATTTGGCAAATGACTATATAATATGAATTTGGTGTATAATAAAAGGGTCGCTACCTATATATGTTTGATCTGGGGAGGACGTGTCCTTCTCCAGTACGCTATTTGGGTCCTTCTCAAGTCAGATTCCGATAGATCCGGCAGAATAATCATATGGAATGAGTCAGCCCTAATTTATCCATACCGGTGACAGGCAGCAGTGAGCGTCTTAAGGCGTGCGTGCGCGGCTTTATCCAATTTTTGCGATAAAAATTGCTGAAACATTTTCTCCGGTATTTTGTACAACATCTAATTAGCTGTCACCGAATGAAAACCTGTCAGGTTTTGGCGTCCTATCTGTATTGCTTAATAGTACTTATGAGCTCTATGCTCCAACATTTAACGAATATAGTTCTCTTCTTTTTACTTGGATATATTGAACCAAAAAAAGACCCGATAGCCAAGCAGTTAGACGATCTGCCACCAAATCAGGGGCCTGTCACCTTGTCCCAAATAAGCTCTAGTGAAAAGTGGGTTGAAAGGACTGAAATTATCTACACCTCTGATCACCGCAGTATTGAGTATAGGGCCGTTAGAGCTCATTTCCTCCACCATTCCCTGAGGAAGTTTGTGTTTTATGTATACCTATGCACAGTAAACGTAGTAATGTACCCTTGATAATGATTACAATTATACCTGAATGTATTCTTGAATACATCGATTTCAGACCTCGATCCTATAATAGCCGTCTTAATCGGTTTGACCATCAGTCCGTACCTAATTTCAGACAAGTTATATGACAATTCTGTGCTGCACGCAAATACTCGTACCACTTCCTTTGCGTTGAACCCCATATTTGTAATTGGACCTGAAAACAGTTTTGTTTTCGAAATTTTATGTAGGTAATAAAATATTCATGTTCTAATTCATGAATAAAGGCTTTTTTATTCCCCTTTCTGCATTACATAGAGTCAGTATAATTACCTACTGTGAGGCATTCCATCTTGACTGAGGTCCACTGAGGTGACCTTCTTCGATTGAAATTGTCTACAGGTGTCCATGGGGCGCAGTAGCCACTTACCACCAGGTGGACTGTTAGTTCGGGTCAAAAACCCCATTCCAATTAAAAAAACAATATTAACTTAGGTTAATCTCGGTGTTTAACTAAGTCTTCTTTAGCCTACGTTTACCTATTATTCCTTAGCCTATTTAATTGCCTGCAGAATATTATATATCTAAGAACGAGTGAGCGATCTGGCATTACTTGGACGATTTGCCCATTCTCATCAGGCCAGGCAAACGGGTTGGTATGCGAAGTACAGATACTGATACTGACAATGCTGTCCTTATAGATTGTAAAGCAACCTGTGAGTGCCGAGCAAAGACCTCCTTTTCAAATATCTGGGACCCGGGATCGACCCGCCATGTTACTCCAGTGAGTGTTGGGAGCGTCACATATCCTCGAAATAATATACTTTCATTAGTTCTCAGACATATAGGTTTCCTCACGATGTTTTCCTTCACCGCCGAGCACGTGGTAAATACAGCACTTAAAATTGCTATTAACAAGTGGCGGTGCCGGTACCGGGAATCGAACCCAGGTCACTCGCGCTCTGTTAAACTGAGTCTTGTTCAAAGTGAGCGCCGCGACCACTAGGCTACCACGGCTCTGTTTCAGACACATTTCCGTAGTTCTACGTTAATAAATTAATTACTTTAATTGGAAGATACCTGCGACAACGTAGGTGAGTACAACCGCTTTCAGTACTCCTCGGCCTGCCTTGCCGCAATACATGGGCAGCATTAGGAGAGATATGCATCGCAGTTGTATAGAAATAGCGTTCCCGATGCCTACTAGGAAAACGTATGGGTAAAGACACATTAAAGTTAAAAGTAGGATCTTATTATTTCAATTGACTTATTCTTTTTCGCTCATGATTTTCAACTTCATTGAAATCTATAGTATATCTAATCTCTCACCTTTATCGTAATCAATCAGAACGATTGCGTAAACACGGGCATACAACTAGATTTACGATTTACTTTTATTCTAACCTTGTGAAAACTAGGTCTAACGACTAATAAATAGGAAGGTGAGTGAGTGGTATTGAAATAAGAGTGAGGGGAGGCGTCACAATCACACACAAAAAAGTGCTCCCCTGTAAGTAATCATATACTTATAGCATACAAATGTTAAGCAGTGATTATTACTAACTAGGCACCTGTTTTTGGTTCTTTAATTAAACAATAAGTAATGGTAATGAGCTTTTTAGACCTTTAACATAAACGACTATTACCTTACTATGTTACGATAATCCCACCGATTACAGTGAGATATACATATCACAAAAGATTAATATTAATAATACTAAATAAACACAAATGATGCACTCCTGACCGACATCAATTTGCAACAAAACACAACCAGACCTGAAAAATAAAAATTCCTATGCCTACTGATAGCTCAACTAATAGTTCATAGTGGCTTTTAGTTAGATATCAATCAATCTACATTAGGTTTTCTGTATGTTCTGACCTAATAAAATACTTATAACTAAAAACAAAATGTGTTCTATGTTATAAGGAAATCGAATATCCTTTACGAAGTACATGTAGTATAATTGCCCCAAAGTAAATCCACCGGAAAAACTTAATAGTTTCAGCAGCTTTTGTTTTAGGCAAAGAACCCGTGCCGTACACATTTCAAAACAAATTAGTTAATATTAATTGTGTTGTTCTTAACAATTACTTATTCAATTTCATATTAAAATTTATTTATCAATTATCGTTATGTATTTAGAACAGAGTAATACTAGCATATTATAAGCTATGGTTCTTTGTCATTTCAATTACAGGTAAGACCAAGAAGCTTATATAACATATTATATTATATATAAGCTTCTTGGTTAAGACACTTTTGCCAGAAAAACCAATTGTAACAATAATAACATATTCTATGGTTTTACCCATCTCTTAAAAGGTATATTGCCATCTCGTGTGGCAATTTAGAATGGACCATAGATTTAGTATATACGTATGGACAAAAGAAGTGTATGACGAGCCCCAACAAGATGAAGCCACAGTAATACTAACATACTTATATAATATAACATACAAAATAACATAGACGGAGCGACAATCTGCACTATGTTGCGGGAATTCGATGGATGTTAATAGGTTTCAATTTTATTTAGTACTTTATCGTGCTGCTGAAAACTTTTCACTTGCTCAAGTTTATTACTTTACGTGGAACGCTATCTTATGTTAGTCCTTATTTCTATGCGTCTCTTTAGATGTTCAAGGACAGATAAAATATTGTTTTCCGAGATTTGCTTACATTTAATTACGTAGTGTTTATGTACTCTTTAGATTTAGTGATATTAATAAAACCTATTAATAAAAATGTTAATAGGTTGACTAAGAAAACCGTAAATACGCATTTGACCCATATGAAATAAATTCGTCTTACATTCCTCTTTTCATAAAATATTTATGATAGGTTGGCGAGGACATTTGAATCCCAGCCGAAGTAAATATTTGTGCAAAACAAATTATTGGTTTGTCTGGTATGTTCTTTGCATCCCGTTTTTTCTGTCACACCATATGAATCTTCCTCCTGAATATGGCATTATGAGTTACGTCACTTTCGGTGTCATAATATCTCCCGCACAGTTTACAACTGCTGATAGTCCTCAGAAGTGGTCCCATACCGCATCATATGAATTCAAGGGACATTAACAACAAAAGATTGGAAACACATCGTCTGTCCAGATGTCTGTTGATAAAAAAAGGGACAGAAAAATTGAATCAATTTAAGCCGACCAACCACCCCGCGTGTGTTCGAGGCCAAGAAAATTGTCAACTCTTGGCAAGCTTCTCTACTGAGTATAACGCTGCCAGCGATTGCCCAAATATGACAACAGTATTCTGCACACTACTGGAGCTGAGCTATTTATAGTGTAAGTAATTTATAGTATAATTTCTTTAAAAGTTTTCTAGGCACAAAATTTGTATCTACGCAGGCGAAGGCGCGAGCAGCCGCTAGTGTAAATCTATGAAAAAGCAAACGAAAAAAGGGAGCACAGGTGAATAAAATCGTATATTAATCAATTTGTTTATTTAACGATCATCGTTTTAGTATAATTAGTCTTATGATATTCATTACAACGACAGAGTACAAAGAACTTAGAGGACATTATTGAGAAGTGCTAAATATGAGTGCCACAGCATTTTAAATGCTTAGTTCACAATAAATAAATACTTCTAGTTCCACTTTGTAGTCGCTTCATAGATACTGTAACCTCTCGTAAATCAAAACTAATTGCACAAACTACAAATCGTTAAAATCAAAAAGAAAGTGCTAATATTGTTTTTGGTACGGAATGCTAGAAGGAATTTAGAGTTGTTAATGACCATAATTTACATATTTTTTGTGAATGTATGCATTCTTTGCCTGTCATCAAATCGCAACTAACGCGAGGACGGCACACTTTTTATTGTGGACGTATTTACGACGTATAATCATGCAAATTGTAGATGAGAGTACTTTAGAAGTACTTTTAAAGAAACTGCTTATCTTAATAGAAGACTATTTAAACGGTGAGGTTTCGTGTAGTTTATGCGTTTAGTTTTCAACAATGTATTCATAGTAATTATAACGTCTAGAAAAGTCTAATCTTTAAAGCGATAGTAATTAATGGCAATAGCAATAATAATAAAAAACCGTGAACCGTTGCTATGTGCAAACCCATAAATATACACAATTTTAATTTAATTTGCATTTACACTAAATTAATAATCAGTAAACAATAAAAAAAACTTAAATTAAAATTTTAGTTAAAATCAGTACCAGAGCTATAGCAAGCGTTGATTTCGGTGCGTGTTAATAGATTTTAAAGGTACACGATTAAATAGTACATCAATTCATCTTTATCTATTCCGGAACATTTGACCATACTACTAGGAACATTACGCCCGAATTTTCACACCATCTTATGGGTAATTAAAAGGTGTATAACATAAATGGGTAAAAAAATTTAAAGTCTGCATCTTTGTTATGCGGAGTTACAGTATCCACGCTACATGTTCCTCAAAAACTAATAAAAACCTGTGGATAAATATGAAAGCGGAACCTTGAGGTCTAGAAATGATTTTAACAATTCATGTTAACACCATAGTTTTTTAAACTATGGTTTCATCCTATTTCGTTGGTCTACCACTGATACGCGAGGGTATATAAAGTTTTTCTATATAATCTCCGCAGTTATCAGAACGACTATTTCTAACGAAATATTTTTTTTGAACGAATTTTCTCAAAACAATATATTCTTAGAATATTACATTGATATTTACAAAATAATAAAATTTGCGGTTTTTCTTTTTATGATCTTGCAAATTCATTTTCCATATTATTAGATTCGCGTAAGAAATGTTGTACTATTTCTTTATAGTATGAACCTTCATAATTATAGCTACAATATACAAAATTTTTTACTTCTTTTTTAATTGACAAGGATGTTAAAATGTCATAAAAAAATTTAAAACCATAAACTAGTCCACAGATTATACAAAGTTGCTGCTATCATTTCTAGACCAACTATCGCGTTATTACAATGAGATGAGTGCGGTTCAGCCTTATATTATTAATATTATATTATAGATTGCGGCACATTATGCGAGCGCTGTGGGGGGGTTCCCGGCGGGATCCTCCATAACCTCGGTCACCATTGGCTCCTCTTCTTCAGGCAGCTCTAAGATCCTAGGCCCGTAGAGCAGGAGGTAGGCGCAGTGCCAATCACCTAATGTTTACAGATTTCTCATTTAAGTGCTATTATTGAAAAAATGAAAACGAAGAAGTGACAGGGAATTTTTTTTTTATATGCTATTGCATTTTTACATAAGAAAAGACGCTACGTCGCACAAACTGCATGCGAAGTTGTGAGAAGTGGCTTCTTTGACTACTAATAAAGGATTTCCGCTTACGCTTGATTCTATTAACTATCTAAAGAAATTGTAACAACACGAAGGGAAAAAATCTAAGTAGGTTAGGCACAATCTCTCTCGCTCTTACAAATTTTTGCCTTAACGTCACTTAAACCTAGAGTAAACAATGCATAATTACTATTAGTGTAAATGGATAATTGTAAGCTTTGGTCAGCACTTAGTTGGTTTATTTTTTTTTTATTTATATTGAGTAACTGGTACCAATGAACATAATTTTGTCTTTTTTGTACTTTTCTTTTTTTTTATACTTTCTATTTAGAATAAATACCATTTGTATTTAGCTTATCTAATGCAGTTTAAATATGAGTAGTGAATATGGGGATATGGCACATAAGTGGCGAACGTGGCATCCCGATGATAGAATATCCGTCTACCGTGCCCAATACGCACGGACTAGTGAAATATCACTTAGGAGAGTGCACAGCTGTGTTCACTAACCTAGCTGCCAAGAGTATCGGCAAATCTTCCATGACTGACAGAGCACCTTTGCTCTGATTTTATTGATAGGGGTTCGGGATGAACCCTACGGAGCGAGTTCTTGTCTTGTCGTAGCGTGGACGACTGAGCCGACGACTCCCCCTCGGCTGCGGAGTTCAGGGAGAGCAGTCCAATATAATGACACTAATACTCCCACAGTCCATGAATTCGTATTCCAAATGGGCTCGACAACCCTCGGAGCGGTCAGCTCAATTATGGCAAATTCTCCTTTTGGGAGAGGCCTACGTCTTGCAGTGGACTTTTTACGGGCTGTTAAGGAAGGAAGGTCAAGGACCGAATGTTCCACCGTCGGCTTAGTGGTTTCGGCGTGAGAATCTACCATCCCCTTCTCGTAGGTAAGATCACCGGAGATCCAGGAGCAATCCGGCGACGAGACTTCGTCACGTTACCCGTAAAGGGCAAGCTAATATGGATACTCAGAGTCTCGTTTAACAAAAATCTGCCTACCCCTTACGAGAGATAGGCATGAGTATATATAGGAGGCCACGAAGTATTCTTAAATTGAATTGGTCAGTAATATTTTATGAGACTATAACGGGTGCTAGCGTACGTTACTCTAAAAATGTAGGAAAGAGAGGGTGGAAAGTGAGGAGAGGGGAGTTACCTCCTCCGCTGAGCTTGAGCACCTCCTCCTCACCGACGGGAGTGACGGCGTCGTCGTCGCAGCGCAGCCAGCCGTCGCCGCGCGCCACCCACGCCACGTAATGCCCCGACGAGGACGAGCGGCCGCGGTGCGTCAGCACGGCCTGCAGCCGGTAGTAGCCGCTGTTGTTGCTGCCCACGTCTGCCCGCACAAACCGCGAGCATTTTTTTTTAGGTATAAAAAACATTATAAAAATGTTTGTACATAAGTACTACTTATTTCATATACTGAAATATCTTCCAGTAGAAATGGCAAATGTTTTGGGGCTCGGGTTAGAAATGACCTAACCCACCTGATGGTAAGCGGCTACTGTAGCCAATTCACAACTGCATACACCGCCGGCAAACCCCCACTCGCAGCCTAACCGTGGTGTGCCGCAAATGCGAAACCAGTTTCACTTCACCATCACAACAATTGCCTACGATATGCAAATAAACCATCAAAAGGTATCATCATAATCTTACGCTTATCTAAGAAAGTGCCAACAAAATATGCCATACTTTTCTTGGAAGCTTTGTCCGTATTCATTTTAACTAGGCCAATAATTTTCACAAAATGAATGACATTGCAAGGTCGCATAGACCCTATATAATTGGGTCAACCTATGCCAAACTGATAGTTGAAATGAAAATGAACTGGTGTGCCTATGGCAGTTCTTTGGTCTTCAATAACGAACTAAAATTGTTACCAATTTCAGTAGTCTTGGCATTGCATATAAAAATCCAAATTACACATTATACCACTTACCGTTCTCAAACCAATATGGAAGCACTGCTTTTCTTTTAAAATCCTTTTTAGTATCGCCGTGACTCTTATTTTTGCCGCCTAAAGATGACTCAACTTTGGAATCGTCCAGCTCCTAAAATTTTAATGGGGAATAATGATACATCTGCAACATGTACAAGTACATGTACCTTATTAATTTTACATGGTAGTATAAATTACCTTGAACTTCGCTCTCATTGGCGCCAATCTCTCTTGAAGTTCCGGAGAGCACAACTCAAATACATCTAAATCAAGAGGGAACTTCACGTCCTTCAGGATTTTAGCGTTAATAGATTCCTTCTCTTTATAGTAGAATCGCACGAATTGAACGGTTAAATATGCAGGCAGACGACTGATCTTGCACTGAAAAATCATTAACATACAATATGAATGAATGAAATATACTTTATTGTACACCCAAAGATTTAACTTACAAAGATTATTTAAAGAAACAAAATAAAAAGTACAATAGGCGGCCTTATCGCTAAAAAGGGAAGGAAATATGAACGTAAGTATCGGGATCGGGTGTACACTAAATTGAACATATAATACATACACATAATATGCAAATACAATAAATACAAAAAATATACATAATATTCCAAAGCCGAACAGCTTAAATAGAAAAGGATTTGGAGTAAAAAGAAGATAACTAAAGCTTAACCCCTTTTTTTAAAACTTTAACCATTATTATAGGTTAATAATAAAATAATAGGTGTATAATTAGTCTTAGGCTTATTACAGAATGTTATGATCACAATGAATATAATAATATGAACACACCCTCTAATGGGCTAAATGTTTGATATACTTAATAAGTATTGACATAATTAACATGACATTAGAAAATCAAATAGTTTTTCTAAAACTTATTACATCTTTCTAAACAGAGAAAGAGAGAGACAATTTCCAAAAAGAATGAAATTTCCACATATATAATAGCTTTGAATTAAGATAGTAAAACTTAAAAAAAAATTTCTTAAGTTAGTAAAATGAAATTAATATTATAAAGTGAAATATTATAAACCTAACTTCTCAATACACATTATTTAAGTTTTTTTTATATTATCATATCACCAATGAACAGTGGATTTAGAAACAAAAAAAAATAACAAGAAATTACTTACTGTTTTTGTGTAGATAGCATCCCTTCCCAATGTTTGTGACAGTTTTGTGATTTGCTCAGACATTTTCTGAAAGAATAAAAAAACAGAGTAGTATTACAAGGAGAACTTATGTGCCATATCCCCATATGTATATTATAAAAGTCAATTAAGCATTCTTAACATTATAACATTGGCTCCATCAGATGATGGAATAACTATTGCAAATACATCACAACGGTGGGGCAGATCACCAATCCAATTGCCAAGGCGATTACGATAATCCATACAATTTGGAAGACACTCACATCCAGCATTGAACTGTACCTGGGACCTTACCAGGCATTGAGGTATGAATATAAGGTTGAGGTCTCTATAAAATAAATCTCGTTGTGAGTTGTTGTGAAGTTTGATTGATTTCTGTACCAAATATAATTTGTAGAACAGTTTACTTACAGATCTAAGTCCGGACTGTAAATATTTGACATCTTGCGATATAAAGCAGGATAGTTGCAGGAACGATTCTGTGCTTTTTGAAGGCGGCTCATCGGCTTCCGAGCAAACCAATTCCACATCTAATGTACCACCGAAGTATTGCTCTATCACCGATGCCCTGTTATAATAAACAGATTTAATTTTTTTTTAAACTTTTATTAATATTTTGACATAGTACTTGATAACAAATGTAAGACAAGATTATCATATTATGTATACATTTGATACTAGGGCTTTTCTATATAATCATAATGTAGACAATAAAGAAATAGTTTTTAAAACAGAAAAATTAATGTGGAAAATATGAATCAGGGTACAAAATTAAACTATACAGTAGAAATGGTAAATGAAGCGCACATCTGAAAATATTTTTTCATCTGATGTACCTATTAAAAATAATTAAACTCTCACAACCATATATGTGGTGAACAGAGATCCTAATATTTCTTTTAGATGCATCCACTTTTTACTAGAGCTTATTTGAAAATACGTGACAGGTTGTAAGCCTGCCGTCGGCTTACTCCGAAAGATACAAATTGTACATCATTTTCGAAAACTCATTGGTACGAGCCATCCATATAGAAGATCGAATTCGGGCCTCCCCTGATACGGAGTCAGATCCTAACCACTCAGCTATCGTTCCTAATGTACTAGAACTTCATGAAGAACGTTACCTATCACCGACGGGTACGGTCGGCGCGGCGGGCAATCTGTTTTGCAGTGCGCGCACTATCTCGGACCAGCACTCGGAGGCGTCCTGCTGCGCCAGGCCGCCGCCCGCGCCACGCTCTGCAAAGCGCGGCGCCGAATCGTGCAGTGCGCGCAGCATCCGCGCCGCGGCGCCCGCACACGCCCCTGCCCCGCCCCCTTCCAACGCGCGCATCGTGTCACTGAGCGCGGCCGTCAGCTCCCCCGCCGTACCTCCACCAGACGCTAGTCACAATGACAACGTTGATAATAACAAATTCTAAATATCCTTTTGATCACCATACAGTTTACTACATGCTATGCAGTGAAGGGAATTATTTTAATCACGGTGATACGGAACTATACATGGTAGAGCAAAGCGGTGGCTTTTGCTGTTGCTGGAATGGGCCGGATCGACCCGGGAAGAACCACGGTCTCGCAGAATACCGGCGTAAAGTAGCGGCATCTTGTGTTTCTGCGTTTTGTTCAGAGGGTGATAACGGTACCCAGAGGCCCTCTCCACTCTCATAATATCCTTAAAGGCCGGCAACGCATCTGTAGCTCCTCTGGTGTTGTGGATGTTCGTGGGCGTCGGTGATCACTTACCATCAGGTGAGCAGCACGCTCGTTTGCGCCTGATAAGGAAGTATGGAATAGTGCCTACACAGTTTAATATGAATTATCTAATTAATTGACACTGCTAGTTTACAAATGGCTAGAACATACTTAATTATTTTTATTCATTAATGTAGTAGTCTTTGCGAATGTGATAGTGTTTGCTTACATAAAAAGGCTGACAATTAAGAAGATGCAGGTACTTATTACTTACATTTATCATAGTTAAGAAGAGCATTTTTCAACTCTGGAACAGTCTTGAGGCACTGTACAGTAGCATTCATGTAACAAGTGTTGCCCAAATTAATGAGACCTTCAGGAAGATCCAGCTGCAGAATTTAAAAAATTCATGTTTAATTCTTTGTTCTTTCTCACTTCTATTCTAATCTTCAGCTTAAAATATTTTAGTTTTTGCTGTCAGACAAAAAATCATCCCTCTGTGGGAAACAGGCCTAACAAATTGTGCAGATTTTCCACAATTGCCCTGTTTGAAAGGATAGGCAATCAAAGTACTCAATGCTTAAAAATAAAAGGTGCCTCTCTGCAATAGTCAGAGTGCTTTGTGAATTAACTGATGCATCACATCACATTCAAGAGATATAATGACACAATATTTTCTTGCATGATAGCTGAGTGCTTATCTGCATCCAAATCAGGAGACTCAAGTTCAATCCCTGTGTAGGGGGCATGACACTGACACTGACATGCTATTTGTATTGTTGGCTTGGACACAGGACAAATAAGACGGCGACAGGCTCACCACCAACTATCACATAGTCCTGAATAAGCTCTGGTGAATGTGGGTTGAAAGGGCTAAGCTGTAGACCTCTGACTACCCCATATTAAGTATATGGTTGTGAGCTAATAACATTTTTAATGGTCTTCCAAAAAAAAATATTAGAACTTACAGCAGTTGCCAATTCTGACTCATTCATGTCTTCTACAAAACGGGTTTGTTCAACAGGGGCTGCTGGTACATCTTCCTCTTTGCTACCCATAACCAGGACCAAGGCTTTCTGAAAAAAAATTACATCTATGTCTTGGTTTGTAAGCTTTACTTGTTAAACTTATTTCTTAGTTATTTTGTAATACACTATTTAGGTAGACACTTTCAATGCAAAATACTTACATTAGTCAATTTGAAGCTACCCCATGCATCATCCCTTAATGTGACACCCTTGCAGACCACTTTCTGCCTATCTGGCTGCACACCAGTCAGTGCAAAAATTTGTGCTTTAAATAGCACTGGATCATCATCTGTGTTCACTTCCACATCTGGGTACATCTCCTTGCCCCATTTTACTTTAACTGTGTACAAATAAAATAGTATTATCGTTATAAAAATAAATGCTTTAGAATAGAAAGCCTTCTTTATATTATGTCCTTTACTATAATACTTCTCTGCCTAAGAGTCATCTTATACTGAGTACCTATTTCTGACACCACTGTTGTGTTCTATTACCTTTCAGTATACTATGCCAGTATAATTACAGGTTGTGAGGCATTCCATCAATCATATAGTCTTCAAGGGTGACAATGCATCTGTAACATCCTTTGATAAAAGTTGTTTGAAAGGACTTACTATCAGGAGGACTGTTAGCTAGTTTATCACCTTGATGCAATAAAAAAAATAAGCATACACAAATATAATTGCACAAATAAATAGACAATTTATAGACTAAATTCCTTAAATTTATCTCCAGCAATCAAAGTGATTATCTATTATTATGACGATATCCTCCAGGCCGATTTTATGCCACAGGACAACTTTTGCATACTGTTGGCAGTTATCAATTACTGTGAAGGAGATATGTACAATGTGTCAATGTGTAATTTGTAAAAGATTACTTTTGCAGGAAAGATCATGTTTGCAGGCTAAGTGTTATTGCTGAAATAATGTCATAAAAACTTAGAAATCCATTGAAAACATCACCCAATAACTCTAACGATTGTATCTCCAACAAATAGCAAACACAATTTACAGCTTAATATTTAAACCTTCACATGCCATAACTATAGAACGGATTGGAGTGTCCTACTTTAAATGCATGAAAGCTTACATCTTCAAAATGATTACACCTGGCCAATTGTATCTTATTATTATATTTATTATTTCTTTTAATTTTACATATCTATAAGTATTTATGTATGTAACCCAGGCATTGATAAATAATAATATATAAAATACTCTTCATATTAACAATAACATATCATATCAATATTATGTTATGTGTGTGTATTATCATAGATATGTATGTGACCCATAACACATAGTATAAACAGACTCAAAGTGATGTGATGGAGCTCAGATACTTACACTATAATTGAACAAATGAAATAAAGCGATACTAAAAGTAATAGATATCTATAATAAAGTACTCAGATGATTGCTACAGTTTGGGAGGGTGCATCTCTCAAGCCATGGTACCCACACACCACACCATTCCATTTGGTTCCTATAAATTTGTATTGCACAGTGATGCGCACGAAGTTCAGGGCGGTCAAGTTGAAACGGCAATACTATAATAAGTTACAGATACTTATTACTGTAGATTTGTCTTCGTGAATAACTACAATGTACTAATGTTTATTACTATAAGTCTATTTCATATATTATATTCGTGTTCTGTTGTTATTGGAAGAAACTACACTTTATAGAAAAAATTAGAAGCCGGTAAAGGCGGTTATGTTCTATACTATATTTCTTTTACTGCTGACAAAATATACTTTCTAACATGATTTTTAAAGATAATAACTACAATAAATGATTGGAAAATTTAACTTACTCGACTTAGTAATGAAAAGGTAAGTATATTTCTAAGAAAAACACCAATCTTCTTGAAATTACGTTTCCCTTCTAACCTCAAAAATATACAAGAATAAAATTGATATATTTATTGTGATGAATATTACGAAACTTACCCGACACTTTAGGCATTGTTGATTGTTTATTTTAGAATTTTACTTCTAACCTGTAAATAAACAACACCGGTTCTTAAATATATCAAAACTCAAAATTGAAAGTCACGATCACAAAACACTATATTCGCAGGTCACGATTACTAAATTAACTTCAAGTAAATTATTGACAGTGACAGTGATAGATGTCATCAACAAAGATTTTTTTTTAATTTAACATTTGTCTGTGCCATTAGTTTCACAATGGTCTAAGGTTTAAAATAATGTTAACAGTTTTAAAATAGCATATAAATACAAAGCTTTTAACGGTTCGAAAAGATAAACAAAATAAATGCAAAATACAAGGAAATAAAAAATAATAAATTATTAAGTTGTTAATTATCTTTAATGATTGTTGTTAAGTACAATGTCTCCCTCTTCTGAGTAAAGGACGCTTTTCCATATTAGGGTTCCAGGTTTTGGGCCGAGATGTTCCTTCACGCTGCGCTGGTGCGGATTGTCAGACTTTATATGTCCCCGAAATAGTATTTTGTTACTTCTCATGATGCTTTCTTTCACCGATAAGCACATCCTAAATTCACCATTTGAAATCATTATTACCAATTTTTTGTAGTACTATTTTCGAACGTATGTCAATAAAACGAAAATAAAGAAAATTAAAGCAAGCGCCCTATTCCCCTTTATAAAGAGTAAGTAACTAATATAACAGATAACATTATAACATTATTATTTTTAAATAAAGCAAAAAGTTGATACAGGACACCGTTATTTGTAGGTATTACAAAATCCATGTGGTATCGGCGTAACAATCTGCCACCCCCTTTCTTCCCGTGGGTGAAGCGACTAGGGGAGAGTCTTGAAAATCGCAATGGCTACCGATATCGATGGCGGGATAGCCATCTCAAAAAATACCTGGCCAAAAATAAGCATACCGATGACGGACATATTAGTGATTGCAGTACCAGGTAAGTGGTACTGCGATCACCAATCTGCTTGCCGAGCGTAGGGCTTATGCTAAATCCTCCTATGGGAGAGGCCTATGTCCTGCAGTGGACTATTTACAAGCTGTTCAGGTAAGGTAAGGTAATAGCACTACATAATTACAAAACACACACTAACATGCTATTTCTATGCAAATAAATTGTTTAAGTGGACATGTGTCTGCTTTTATATCCTCCTATAGTTATAGCCCATATCTATCTGCATTATTCATCCCCTCCTTTCTAAGAGTGCTTTCATTATCTCAATGCATGTTGTGATACTTTACAGGCCCTTGGACTACTTTTAATCACTTCAAAACATCGTGGATTTACTTCCTTCCCAACAATTCACCTTGTTTTACTCCAACTTGAGACAAGATCGTACTTGTATCGTAAAAAAGATAACTTGATCCTGAACAGCATTGATGTAGAAAAGAGTATAACGTCGGAATATGTTCCTTGACTTCTTTAAGAAATGTGTCTCTTTTTAGACTATTATGTGCGTTTTCGATATCTAGTTTTATTACCACATCATTACAATTTTTTGTTAAAAACGTTATTAAGGCAGTCGAATGAATGGCCGATTCACAACTTAATGCATTTCTAAAATCCAGTTGATGAGGATGAAGGCTTATACTTAACAGTACGGCTGAAGAGTTTTGGTACAAGGTGACGAAATGTGTTGCCTATTGCTATAATGCTAATGGTCTGGCTGTGATGGTCGTATTCCTTCTTACGTTTTAATAAATCCCCAGAGAACATACGTAAGGTTCGTATAAAAACGGACATACTTCAGCATCCATGGTTTGATTAGCCACAAAATTGGCTAATTATAGTTTGCAGTCTCTGTAACTAGCTGCTGAGACAGAGACACATCTCCATGCACGTGACTAACGTAAACATTAAGATCACGCGAAGCAACAAATAAACGCGAAGAAGTCGGGTAATGTCAGCATGAGATTGGGGTGAGACTTTATTTATACGTAAAGATAAATATATTTTAGTGCACGTACGTGCAGTACTTAATAATATGCAATTGACGGTCTTATCGCTTATAAAATGAAATGGTTCCCTAAATATTTCCCGTGTAGTTAGCCTAATTTACTCGCTGTAATGTTCACATTCTAGTGAAAATACTGTCAAAATTGGATCAGCCTTTTCCAAGATTAGCCTGGACAAACACGACTGTCAGACAAAAATTTTAGAAACATGTTTGAGTTATAGTGCTAATAATAATAAATGAGCTAGAAACAGTTATTTTGAAATCACAGACAGACGGTCCAATTTTATTTAGTTATTTTATAGTTATTTAATAAAATTATAATATATATATACTATATTTCATAAAACATCATAATTATTTATTCAATAGTTTTAAATTTACTGGAAGTAAAACCGCGGCATAAACGCTATATTATTTATAAAATGATGTTCGCGATAGGTGGTAGCGCAACGTTCGATGAACTTTCCACGGCGAAGCCTGCGCAGACGCCGGTAGGCTCGGAGCCCCCGCCAGGCGCCAGTCTGTACGTATACCCCACAGAAACTACATGTGTGTTTTCTCTGATACTCGTAAATTTCGCGGTGATTTTCACTATACGAAATAAGTTGAAGCTCTATCAGAGAGCGGCTTTAATTTTATCGTGTGAAGTGAAAATCGCGTAGTGCTGAGAAGTGTCCCGTACAAGAAAGTTTCCAATGTTATAAGACTGCTTTTTACGGAATGATAATCCAATGTGTTGTGGGAGTTCTACAAGCGGAGCTTATTGTAAGTTTGCGAGCTTTTGTAGTTTTCCGTTTCTAATAACGTACTGCATTGTTTCTGTAGTGTCTCCACTTGATTGTGTGTAGACACGAATTACCTTTATTTTACTAATTGCCCGGCGTCTTGTTGAAAAACGTGTGTGAAAAATCAGCGAATTTAAATATGGCAAAAATTATCTATACACAAAATTGTTTCCTTTAGTTCGTGAAGAATGATCACAGTATAGGGAATTATACCGAGGTAAATCTTTTCTGAATTAATTCTGACCGTTTTGTTTATTTATTTATTACTCACCTGATATAAATTTTAGCTTTAGAGGGACTAAACATTATAATCCATTCCTCTATCATTTCATTTTTTTATTCTTTACCCTTCCAGTATTGAGTTCAACATAACATATCGGTCGTGACAATATGGTTTTATTAGTCTATTCTTGGTTTATGTTCGAGAAAAACACTAACATAAATTTTTATAAATTAGAATATGCAATTAATTACACTCACCAATACACTTTTATTACATCTTACGTAATGTATCTAGAGAACCTACGTGATACTCTACTACGGTACTGTACTACGGTAGAGGACTACCTTACAAATCGGACACGTTAGGTACTGATTGAAGTATCACAGAAATAAGTCGGTTCTCCTCGGGTCTAGGATCACGTTCTCAAAGATAAACAAGCTCAGAAGATCGTTAACCCAATAATGGAGTACCTGACTACCCTTAGTCTAGACATTTATTTTAGTCGTATCCACCGATTCTTAACTAGATCTTGTATCGTGACAGGCGATAAGCCTGTCGCCGTCTAACGATAATGCGCGGTTTTTATTATGTACGTACGTAGGGGCACAAGCTCGTCTATATTCTCAAGGAATCACCAGCGAAAAGTATCTATGAACACTTGTTTCTTAGGTCTGAGAATGTAGCACATCCGTTTCATATAGTGAAGATATTTAGTGAAATTAGCGCTGTTAGTCGTTCCAGCTCCTGCACCTCCATCGAGTTCTGCGCTTGTGAGCTTAGTTGAGTGACATTGAGTCAACGCTGTACATACATGAATTCGTCATTCTTGTCTAATGATAAGTTATATTTGAATCATCCAAAGGAGGCTCGGACCTCTGCCCGGGGTGGGTAAACACCACCTGGGTGTTAAGTGAACCCTCCCTTCTAAGCGCTTCGCTTGATGGTAAGTGATTATCGTCGCCCACTAACATCTACAACAGAAGAGCTGCAGGTGCGTTGCCGGCCTTTAAGGATATTTGGGAGATGGGAAGCAGGATGAGGAGGGGATGGAGGAGAAGAGGAGTGCTAATCCGTTTACCTCACTCACCGAACGAAACGCAGAAACGCAAAATGCCTCTACTTCACGTCGATAGTCCTGCAAGGTCGTGGCACTATCTCAGTCGATCCCGCCCATACGAGCAGAAGTAAAAGCTACCGCTTGGCTCTACCGTAAGGAATATACGTGGTATACAACTTCTGTAGAAAGTCAAAGATGGACCGTTTCGTGAAAGGGCCTCTCATGATTCACCGGACATGCCATGCATGGACGATTTGTCCTTAAACAATAAAAATATGTTTCGAGGACATGTGAAATCCAACAACCCGCACTGGACCAGTACTGTATAGCGATTTCGTCCTGGTTTAAAAAGTCTTCTCAAACCCAACAATGAAACAAATGTTACCAAAATTATAACTTGTAAGAAAAGAAGAACGAATCATGTTGGGTATATTTTATTATAGGAATAACAAGTTACTGATTAAAAGTTGGATTAATTCTCTCAGACAAGACAACAAAACGTGTCGCAGGAATGTTAACGTGCGTTAAGAATAACAAACAACGAACTAGAAATACCATCGTAAGTGAGTTTGTAAGAATTCTCAGTAATAAGTAGGTAGGTACTTGGGTGCGTGATTAGAATACAAAAAGCAAATGGTGTAGGTACCAACATTTGCAAGTGTTCGCGGGCTGAGACTTTTTGCGCCTGTGTGAAGAATTTGTAATGGAGGGGCGCAGGTTCGCATCTACCTGCCGTTAATAATCCATCTGTAATAGCACGGAATGTGGATACAGGAATGTGATCGTATAATTCATTTTCTAATATGTAAGACGCCGTAATCTTCTTCTGTGCATATAAAAGCGAAATAAAACCGACTAGTCACGAAATCCCAAGAACTTACCAATCCTATAAACTTTAAATTTAGGAAGATCCTCATAAGTAGGTATCCACTAAGATAGAAATTCATTACATAGTCATTAAAATCGGCATTAATGGAGTGACGACCTGCGCAGTGTTGCGGGAAGTCGATGGATGCAGGTGGCTCAGGACCGAGCTTCGTGGCAATCTTTGGGGGGGGGCCTATGTTCAGCAGTGGACTTCTGATAGGCTGAAATGATGATGATGATGATGAATGGCTTTTTGGTAGGATCCAATCTCCTAAGACAATCTTCCTAATTATGTAGAGGCCTTTGTGATATTGCAGATAAAGGTTATATTTAACTTTAATTCTAATAGTTTATTAAGTTTATTATTATAAAGTTTTTTCATATAATATTTTACGGAAATTTTAATATCTACTATACTAAGCGGTAGTCTCTCTCGAGACTTCTCTCTTACAAAGGGTTTAAAAAACTATTACAAGGGGTAAGAGAGACGTTTCCTAACCAGTCAGGCTGCCGTCAGAGAGCAGTGCAACTACTATTGAATTCCGGTTTGAAAGGTATGAGAGAGCCAGTATAATTACGGGCTATGAGGCACTCAATCTTGTGTGACACCACATCTCTTACCTTCTACGATTGAAGTTGTTCGCAAGTGTCCATGGGCTGCAATAGCCACTTAGGTGGACTTTTAGTCACATCAATCCAATGAAAAACTACCACTTACTTTATTTACCTACTCTGTGAAATAGCCAGTACAGACAACTACATATATGTTATCGTGATTTAAACTTTTCATGAGGATAATACCTACAAATTGCTAGAATTTAAAAAATCTGTCTTCATATTAGAAGTATTATTTTTATTAAGATACTTTGCCACAAGAGTCTTACAAAACTTGTTTAATGCTTCGGCAAAAGTGTTATCAGATTAAAGTTATGCGACGCTGGCCAGAGATTATTATTAAAATAAGAATTTACTTTACTTCTTAGCCAGTAGCATTGAACTAGTTCCTAGACTCTTTCAATCGTAAATTATGATACTAGAGTTCTCTATGCGTCATTATGACAAAACCATGATATAAAAATTAAGACTACTGCATTAACATCCTTAGATACTTCAAATGTTGATTAGGCTACTAGATACTGTTGCTTACACCTTTTGTATTTTGATAGATACGTTCCAGGTAACCTACGCGGCGACCAAAACAAAATTTTATTCACTGCCAAGTTGCGCACAACAATAAATACTCAAGAACCTATTTAAATCTTGCCTTTTTTATTTACACAAAAATGTTTAAAATTGCTTCTCTGCATATTAATTATGCATACTAAATATAAGAATTTTTCCGACATGTTTAATACTTTATGCACCAGGACAGAAAAATTAATAACATAAATTATTGCATGGAGTAATTTCAACGGGACTGGTTTGTCCCGTTTTAAAATATGGAATTTATTCGGTCTCTTTTGAAATGCGAAGTTACTAGCATTCGCGGTGTAATTATATCTCTAAATATGAGTTAAACTGAATATCACGTTCCGGGTACTCGGATCTCAGAGCTTACATTTTGCAAATACTTCTCGACTTTTGATGTGTGTCTTGGATTGAAATAGACAAAAGACCAAAAGTTGAAGTAAATATCATCATCATTATTTCAGCCTTTCACAAGTCCTCTGCTAAACACAAGCCCCCCGCGAAGATTGCCATAAAGCACGGTCCCCAGCCACCAGCATCCATCGAATTCCCGCAACACTGTGCAAGTCTCCGCTCCATTTTGTCGTTCTACACTGCGTTTGCATCTACCAGATTACAGAGGGTTGGCAGTTCTGCGAACTATGTGGAATAAAATTAATAAGTTCCTATTATTCTCGCACCCCGACTTGGGAGAAAACCATCTCAAATATGACAGGCCTTATTTTTATAACGGGACAAAACTTAATTATATAGGGCCGGAACTGACTAAAATCGTACGGTGTTTCTTTTTCGCCACATATCGACAGTGCTATATAAAAGGGGGCTACCCTTTTACATAAATCCGCGGTCGTGTAAGCGCCAGCAGCCCTCTTCTTTTCGGGAGAGCAATCTTCCCCTCCTCTCCTTCCTGGCGTGTTCCTGAAGTGCACGTATTCGCACAGGACTGGGAGAGTGGCCTATTGCAGTAACATGATTCTTTTTCTGTAATTCAACCTCTGCTCCAGAGGGCAGGGAGAGCTGTGCGACACAACAACAACAACGCCAATCCTCCTCCGAGAGTCCACCACACTCGCATCCGAAGTGGGCTTGCCAGATTCACACGAAGCGGTCATCGTGAGCAAAACCACTGAGTGAAGCCGGCCATGGTCAGCTTCATTTTCATTATACTGTGGTTGACCAAAGGCTACGACAAGGTATTATACATATGATACCCATTTCTCCCATTCGCGGGAGAAATGGATATCATATGTTGGGCTCAAACTATCCAGCCCATTGTAGGGCAATAGCGCTTTATTTAAAGGGTGTGAGTCGTGATTTGTAAAGCACGTACCACGATCGCCGAGACAGCTGCATAAAACATATCCACTGGGGTACACACTTTTACGATTAGATCACATCATCATGTCATGGTCCTATTGGTGGTATTCCACATTAATATTAACAAAAATGCTCGTTTCATATTTGACCAAAATCCTCGAATCAAGTCTTCTGAAAAATTGAAGATACATACACGTACACTCGGTTTCATATAGCGTTCACTACTTTCTCACTTACGTGTGGTGTTTTACGAAGTTATATTTGTAGCCACAGTTGTCAATGGAAACTTTTTCGTTATTAATGGGAATGTTATTAATATTTAGACAACTTACTTTTAGCGCCCATCACGTGATACTCAGTAGTCAAAAACCCAAAAAGTAAAGTATACTTTTTCAGGACTTTGGAAGATGGTATTTACTAATATTAGTATATTTTTATAGTGCAATGAAAAGTTCAACACTGTGTTTAGAGTTAGGTTCGAATACGGAAACAGAGAAATCGCCGTTTTTTAGGCAGGCGTATTGGCGATGGACAATTTTTTAACACGTCTGTTATCACTTTATGCGCTGCAGCCCGTCACCGGTCTACTTATATTGGGTCAGAATTTCATCGATATGATAATTTTGTAATTTTTCAGAATTCATTGTATCTTTCAGACATCAAGTGTGATATTCACAAGAGTTACATCTTGGGAGTGGGATTTTTTTTAACGCCGCTACTAAATGACGCCACAGACTGTCAGTATATAAATCTCCATTACTAGAGCACCTAGACAAGATTTAATGTACACCTATAGTCAGTTAATAATTCAGCACTTACGTATAACTTGTGCACAGTCTTAAATATATTAAGACTGTGCACAAGTTATGGTAAGTTTTCTATGCCTCTAGATAACGCCCCGAAGGCGTGATTATTAATCTAGGATGTTATTTTCTTCGGTACACAGCGAGTAACTTTCCACCAGGCGGATCGAATTGTGTGATCGTTTGTCCTCCCTACTCGCGTAAAAATCACGCCACGCGATCGCAGTATGAGATACCTCGCATGTTAGACGCTACCGCCCGTCGTCGGTCTCGCTTTTAATGAGGATTAATTCTTGTCTAGTCTTAATATCTAGACGAGGATTAATCTGAAAACGTAAATACATTCACGAAAATTAACTGTGCTAAGTTGTTTGTAGGTTAATACATATTAGAGAGGTCTGTTAATAAGTACTAGCAAATGTTGGCAATATGGAGCGCAGCGTCTGTTATGATTTTGATGCATCACACTTCAAATGTTAAATGAAAGTTTTGTTTAAATAACACCAAGTAGCTGTTTGATATAAAACTGTATCATCATTCATCATTTCAGCCTACCACAAGTCCACTGCTGAACATAGGCCTCCCCCAAAAACTGTATATCGGTAGCTAGAACTATTTTTATAACAAAATTAACTCACGCTCTGTTCCTAAGACGCTCAAGAGGGTGTAGGAGCCGGGAATGGCCCACCACGCTGCTCCATTGCGGGTTGGCGGCCTCATATCCTCGGCATATCCTCGAAATAATATTTTTTTATTATTTCTAAGATATGCAGGTTTCCTCGCGATTTTGTCCTTCACCGCCGAGCACGTGGTAAACACAGATCTTCAAATTGCTATTAACAAGTTTAGTGGTGCCGGCACCGGGGATCCAACCCAGATCACATGCGCTCTATGATACTAAAGTATGGGCCCTGACCACTAGGCTACCACGGCTCTGTTTCCTTAGCAGCCTCTTAATCTCAACACTCCGCTGCTGAATATAAGCCTCCTCTAATGGACTATGTGTTCTAATCGTCACAATCGGTATATAGATTGACGATACTACCCATACTCCTTTGGGTAATTGGTGTGAGTGCTCGTATATATAGGTGTGCATGCGCCGTTATCTGCGGTGAGGCATATACATCTATTGATCCACTTAACCTCACCCTATCATATTGCACCATGCACAGGAAACCCGCCAGCTATGTTATCAATATTTTTGAAGAATCTATTCTAGCTTTTGCGATTTTGGAACAACATTCTGAACACCTTCTGTTCCCACTCTGTGTTTACTAATTCTACAAAACTGTTGTTCATACTAATTCCAATAGCCGCTCATAGCTGGCAAAAGAAGCTGCTGTTTTGGCGCTATATGTGAGTCAGATCGCATCTGCCCATTCTTTTGCTGTCTGGGTCATTGTCAGGGTTATATATATCTTAATATATAATAGTTTCAATCTTTCTTGAAGTTATTTGTTTTTTTGAAGTTTCGTTATACGTTTCGGATCGGAGGCTTACACAATACACTTTCTGATAATCCTACATATAATAAGTTACCTTCGGTATAATATTTTATTTAACACTACATTCAAAATCTTGCCCACTAACAAACTAAAATATCAATATATCAGTAACTAAATAAGGCATTAAGTTTTTAGCTAAATTACGGTGCATCAAATTAACACTTACAATAACAAATTTGATTTAAAAAAAAATCGTACCAACTTATTTTCGAAAATATATTTAAAAATTTAACATTTCTTTATCGATCAGAATATTTTATTTTTCACTGTCGTGTTTTTAGTAGCCTCTTTAAGTAGGTATCGTCTTCTGATCAGGTTTCTTTTTTGTTTTATGTTGTAATAAAATATTCTCGGGGTATTAATAATAACATTTACATAAATTACTTCGTCACTTATATAGTGTAACATTTCGGTACAATGAATGTCATCGTCTGTTTAATAATTTATGGGCTTATTTTTCGTTATTTTATACACCTTTCCAGGCGTAACTTTCTCTGAAATTGGGTAGATATTGATAGATTTAAGATTTCTAACCGAATCTTAAATAAAATATTAAAGCCAAAGCACCACGTGCAGGATTCATATAACCTGCAGTTTAACGAACGAGTTTGTGGCGACCGTCTTATGAGTGGATAGGTGATCGCAAAATCCTGCCGAATGTTCCCAACACATCTATCAGGCCACAGTATCACTGTACGAGGTTAAAGTAAAGAAAGATCGTTATGGTCGTGAACACATGTTCTGTCTCATTATTCATAATGAAAAATGCCCAACCCCTAGAAGGTCACTTCGTATTAAACAGTCACAACCTTATTTTCTTTGATGATGTACTCCTAGCCCAGTTGTCACCTTCGCAGGATATGTTTTAGCTTTCTCGTATCCGATGTAGCTTATGCGATAAGTTCGGAGAAAGGGTGGGATGAATTGTCAGAATTTTTAAGCGTTCATCTAAAACAAAAATTTCCATATAAACCAAGGTCTTTACGTAACTCAAATTGCCTATTTTATGTTACATTAAAAACAAAAACATGTACATATCTGTCATAATGACAATATATGTTACCCTGCGAAAGAGAAATCGACTCATTGTCGCTCCTTATTTCGTACCTATATCAATGCTCCATCCAATTGTCGTATACTCTTCGGCTCAACCAGGGTCGTTCTGTAGAGCGATTGCCGTTTGAGATTTTCAGTTACATATACTTCACAGTATTCTTAATATCTAGTTTAAATTTAATTTGATGAGCTTGGTGGATGGGTCATTGTCCTGGGGCGTTACGGTACTCGCACTGCGCGTTGGTATCTCTTCATTATATTTTACTTAATAACTCTTTGTGGAGTCGCAGTTATAGATCTTAAATTGGTATTATTTATTTACCGTTTTTTATTGCTTTCACAGCATAAACGAATTAAAAAGTTGTTGCTAATACCGAAACAACAAATAATTGAAATTTATAAATGCTATGGTTATGTTTGTTTACACACACAGTGTTTGATTGTGTGTGTGTGTGTGGTGTTATGCGTGCAAGTGAGTTAGTAGGAGCCAGTATATTAACTTATCTATGGTTGTAGGATAAACATAACACTATTGAAAAAAGTTGTACAGTATCGGAACATGTTAGTCTGTCCATTGGCCATTGCCGTTTTTCATACTATACACAATACTTAAAGATGTTGAAAGTATGTTAGTCCTTCTTTTGACGGTGACAGCTACCCATGGTCACACATGGGTGGGGGGTAATTCTTTTAGTCCGAATGCCACGTGTTAACGCCAACGTCTGTGAAGGATCACACTTATGATAAGTTGACAAGCTCTACATCACACATGTCTCTTTTGAATGAAGGAAAATTATTTATTCTTCGACGTAAGAAAGTTAATTTCCTTTGTCAAATGTCAATTCCTATTTTTGTTGTACAATCTACCTCAGTTTCGTATTAAGGTTCCTCTGACCGAGAAGAAACAGGTGAAAGAAACTCCGTAGTGGTCCTCCTTCTTATTTTTAATATTTGTAACACATACAAAGTCATAAAATAAATGGCCTGGCCCCATAGTCAACTGAAAGCATGATGCAAGAACATAGTGATACGCAAAATTAAAGGGCAAGTGCACTGCAAACTCGTGAAGACCAGCCTCCACAAGCAGCACCAGTTCAGAAGTATGCTAGATGCGGCAGCCATCGCCCTCCTCGACCATATTGAAGGTAGGTGGATGACCCGCCTCACGATGTCTTTTAATAGTACGAGTATTACCTATTCTTGAATGTACATAGAATGTTTCTTTATCTTAAACCATTACATAATATTCAACATTTGCCATAATAGTTACGTACAGTAACTAAAATTTTTAAGACATAGAAATGGATTTTAAGATTGTTTTTAACCGAAAATTTTCACGAACATATCCGAAGTCAATACTTCAATATAATTGAGTCTCAACTGCTGTACCCATAATATGTATTAGTTTTATAGATGAGTATATCTATATATAAAATCATCATATAAATCCGATTGCGTTTTTGCACTGCCCTTATCTCAACAACTAAATGAAGTAGAGACTTGAAATTGTATGTGTACTACATTTAAGCACATGTGTTTCGAAAAACTATTTTTTTAGTTGTTTAAACAATTAAGTGGGTCTACGGGTGTCAGGCGGAGGCTGGATAAGTTATCAAGTTATTTTTTTATACATATACGAGTATGTGTATGTGCACATCTGTAGTATTTAATGTTTATGTGGTCTTTTTATTGGATTTGGGGCGAAAAACATGCAAATAGACCACTGAGTGTAAGTGACTACTGTAAACAAATAGAATCACCGGATCATGTAAACTAAAATTATCTTAAACGTAGACAGAAAGATCGAAGATGTGACTAATTGCTTAATTATTACAATACGAAAATATTTCCTTAGTAATCAATTATTTTCGTGTCAATAGCAACATTACCGCAGTGTGTTATTAGTATTACTTACCGTCTATTTTTGCACCAATCACTTATAGTGACAAGACAAATATTACTGCCGGCATACTTCGTGCAACCACATATTATGTTTTGTTAACAGTTTGCCGTTGAAATTATCCGTGGAACTGGAATACCAGGCTCTAGACAAACAAAGAGCCCAAACAAATGTTGTAGAGGTTCCATATGAACTTGCTTATGAACAAACTGTATGCTGCAGCAGTAAGGAACGTCAATCACAGATTCCAATAACATTTTATTGGGATTTTTAAAAGGTTATTTATTGTATAACTTTGATTTTTTGATTAAGTACATTTGATTTAATAGGTTATTAGCCCACTCGACCACTATTTAATATTTCGGTTTTATAATCTATTTCTATAACAACATGTAAGCAGTCCACCGCTGGACAAAGGCCGCTCCCAGAGAAAGAACTTGTCACAATCGCCACGCTTGAGAAGCGAACGAACTGGGTCAGATCGAATTGTATAAACTTCTATCGAAATCGAACGTCGAACGAACAATGTTATGTCCGCAATTTAAAAAATAAAAATAAATACGTTGTAATAGTGTACTGAAAATATTTATTAAGTATTTAAATATGTAGTAAAGTTTTAAATAGTAATATTATTATTATTTTTATACCTATTACTCAACTAAAACTCCGAAAATTATGCTGCACATTATGTTAGACATACAATGAAACATGATAGTTAATACTTGAGATTGCAATATATATAAAATTATACACGTTTTTGGACACCACAAACCATTCGTTATTAGTAATATAGTAACTGAAGACAAGATAGTATATTGCATTCTGTGGTTCTTATTCTATGTCCAGCATAGATTAAGACTACAGACCATATACAGAGACAATTGTACTATTTGATTTGGAGTTGTGTAAGAAAATGGTGTGAAAAAGAAAAAGATTTAAAACCTCGTAGTTCAGTAATACCGATAACGAGCTATTCCACACTAGATAGATGCAAAAGCATATATTTTAAATTTCAGAGATTAAATTAAATTTAAAATCGACTACACAGATGTAACTTACTCACAAAGCATATTTCTTGGAAGGGGCGACAGGTGCGTTCTGTGTTCAAGCATCTGCCCTCGCTGCTACCCATTTGTGCGTGTGGGAGGAAGGCAAAGTAGGTACAATGAAAGAAAGATTCTTTTCTTATTTGAACGTTATGTAACATAAGTTTAAATGTTTTGAAAGTTTATTAGTTGTCGTATTATAGGTTCGCAGTGAAACATGTTACACGGACGCAATATCTTATACGATGGGGTTTAACTTGTAATAAAATATCCTAAGGTACACGAACGGTAGTTTGCAGCAAACTTTTATGGGCAAAATATGAGTTATATAATACTCTAGGTCTTTACATCCGCGTACTTTTGCTGCAATTCACATATTCTACTGTCGTAAAATACCATCAGACATCTCTGAAAGGCGCAGCACTTAAGAGCAGCTAGAGAAAATCTAGTCATGTAGTAAAAATATATAAAAAAGCCAATATGATAAATTATAACATTTTGTCCTGTCGTGCTTCTATCACACTTAACGACGCACACAGTGTGTGTGATTAAGAAACAATAATAATTATATTTATTTATTTCTTAATCACACATTTATTTCCTATTTGCAATCGATTATTTAAATGCTGTGCTTAACAATAAATACGGTTATAAATCACTTACCGAGAAAATTCAATATAATATAAAACATTTAAATTTCAAATTTTATACTTAATTTCTTTTAGATATTATTACAAACCACAAACTTAACTTTGTTCTTACTAAGTTAAGTTTTTCGTTTTTTTGTTGTTGAATGATAAACTTTTTTTTTCGAGATTGTAGTATTACAATAAGTAGACTAAGTATGTACTAAGACTGTAAATGACGACTAAACAACGACTGGACTAAGAATGTCTATGAAATAATGCTCTTTCGCATAGTTCGGGATATTGTCAGTAATGCGTTTACAATTGCAAATTCTCCAGTAAATATTTTGCTGCCAGGATCTGACTTTGCGTAGACTTTTATTAACTCCATCCCCAGGCGACACATTAGACGGTCATAACAAAGTTTATCACAGTTTTGTAAACTTTAAACAGTCAAGCCAAGGATTTTTAACACTGTAAGCGAATATGCTAACTAAAGGAAAAAGTAAATAGATGTATTCTATATTCCCTCTCACACTCATTAATATTAGTACCGCTTGTGGTCAAAATTCGATCAATTACGTTTTTGAAGTATCGAAAATAAAACTTGTGTGTGTTTTATTTTCGATACTTCATTTTATTTTACCTGCCCTAACGTTGTGTAAATCTATACCTAATTACTTTTCGAGTGATGAAAGTTTCATTTTTACGCTTTTGTAATATATATTAGAAAAAGTTATTTCAAGTTTCACGTATTAATATAATGATAAATAAATATTACCTACATAAACAGGCCTGATGGTAGGTAGGTCGGAGATCACAGTACTAATAATTTAATAATTGAAAACGAAAATATACATTGTTATATACTACTACTACTTACTATGTATATTTTTGGACTTTATTCACTTCAAATATGTTGTGCGTCTATTTTTTTTTAATTAAACGTTTTAGTAATATTTTGTTAAGCAAAAGTTTTGCCACAGGGGCGCAAGCAAGTTTCTATAATCTGTGGGGCGCAAAGTACTTAGCAATTATTTTGTAATTTTCTCGTAGCGCTCTCTTCCGCAAAGTCGTTTCTTGGTATTCAATTAATATATAATATTTTTTCTTCAATACAATGTTCAGGTTAGGAACTAGAATTATTCTGTATATTAAAAAAAAATATTATCTTAGCCTTTTCTACCCATTTTTCACCAGAGTTTTTTTGGGTCAAAGTGACGGGCGGTGAGCCTGTCGCCGTTTTAGTGTTTAAACAACGATACAAATCATACATAAGTTTCTAAAAAACTGACTGGAACGAGGTTTCCTGACTCGGAGGCAGATTCCTTGCTATTGAGGTTATTTAATCCCATTAGTTTTACTGCAAACTTTCAATTCCACAAAGATGATTTTTATTTGCATGAATTAAGTTTCATATAATTCAGATGATTTTCACATTCCACCCCTCCCCGATGGGGTAGGCAGACACGCCGGTATTTCCAATTCCAACTACAAAAACAAAGATAATATTACAATCACCACGTGTCATCAACAGACAGATTATTTGTTTATAAGTAGTTTTAGCACCCATTTTTGAAATATCATCAAATAGTGTTAATTGTATATATATATATATACTCTGTGCATCGCCGCTCTTCTCGTTCGAAAATGTCGTTGTATATAACACTTTTTTCTCAACACAAGACAAGAAACATTTAGAAAAAAGTCAAATAAAACTGTTTTTTTTTTTTAATGAAATCACATTCGTTGTACATGCCTAATTGGTAATCACGTCACACTTAACAGTTTACGTAACAAGTATAATGTATAACTATGTAACGTATAACTGTGTAACGTGAGTGTTCACATGAAATGGGTCGTTTACAAGCGCCATTAAACGGAGTCTGCGAGAAGGGCCGGAGGGCAAGCACCTTGCCGCAAGGACGCCGCCATTCATAAACGACTAACGGACTCGAAATAATGTTGCCACGTTGCACAAAATAAATACCGGGACAATATCTGAAACTTTGGGGAAAATTAAGTATAATTTAGTCATACTTGAGTAAAACGTGTTGTGTGGTGACTGGGTAACAAAATATGCAATTCGGCTCTTTTCGTTGTGTCGTAAGAGTTGAAATAAACCCTTTTCCCAAACGGGGAAATAGGTTAGGACAGACGCGGGAGAACTGTCCAAAACCCCCACAGCGTTTTTTTTTTCTTTCGCACACATCTGCGTCGACACCGGAGTCGGACGCCTTAGGCGGCCCCTCCTTTTTAGACAATACATCCTCGCCCTCTTTCTTCTTGTTAGACGCGACGGAACACTCACGCATCTGCTTACTCGATGGGCAATCCCCCAGCTGGCGAAGGCAACGATGCTAAACCCTCCTCCACTCGCGTCGTCCACCGATTCACGTCCGAAATGAGATGTGTTACACTCTGAGTGGCTACGTAGGGCCAGCATACCTCGCTAAGGCAGGCCGGCTTTGTGGGCTTCCTCGTCGTTCAGAGTGGTTGATCAAACGGCTACTGAGCGTTTTTGCGTAGCGCTGCAAAACCTCTGTACTGCAGTGGAGTTTTTAAAGACTATTTAAGAAGATGATGACAACTTAAGGTTTTTAACCTTGCTAATGGACGGCATTACTACTTGTATTTTAAAATTTCATTAACATTAACTTCGGTTTTATTTCGATTTTTAAAATTTCTTCGAGAATGAGAGGCGGTTCCTTCAGTGGACAATCAACAGAATGACGAATTAAAACTACTCCCCCAACATTCAAATTTTTTTTCAAATTTCAAATTCAAAATTTCATTATCATTCTATCTGCGGGATCCTCTCAGCGGGAGGATTTGCCGTTATCGCCATGATAGACATGCGGATTGGCAATCGCAGAACCAGACGCTTTGCACCTTTGACGTAGCTGCCCGTCACAGGTCTGGACTATTTAGGTGTGGCATACTTGGCATGGTTATTTCGACGACACCCATGGAGTGTGGTGCAGTGGCAAATTCTCCCACGCCAACTTTCCATGGCAAATAATTCGATTATACAAGTCTGAACTGTATCAGTACGCGTTAATCTTTTGTACATGCACGTGTAATTTGCACGCAAGTGTAGCACGTAGTTACAAATCCCGCGATTTTATTAATTAAAAAAACTATTGATTCCAGAATTAAGTACCGCGTACTTGCGAGAGAAGACAACACAGTTATTCAAAGCATATACATGTATGTAATTTTGCTAAATCATGATGGTTGCTGTGTTAAAACTCGTGAAGACTGATATTATTATAATTATATGCAAATAATATGCAAGTTTCGTCATATATGCTTGGGTGGCAATGTGCAAATAATAATATAACATATTTATTGCATGTCTGATTGTATGATTTTCTTTATTGCTAATAGCGAACCACTATATTTTAAATTAACTTTTTGTCCTAATAGTGACTTCATCATAACAGACAAACAATCCTGACCGAGTGGTGACCGAATAATGGCAGAAAATGCCACGGACTATTGACGGGGAGCAGCCAAACAGAAACCAGGGTACTGGCAACGCCCAAACTCCTCACTAACCCGCCTGCCCAACGTGGTGAGTGTGGCCATATCGCCTGTAAGAAAAATGCCTGCATATGCTAGCGCTTTGTTAACGGCCACTCTTCAATAGTGGTCTAAGATAGGTTAACGAAGAAAAATAATAGTGTCGTAAAACAAACAACGCAGTTCTCAACTACGCCGGAGTTGTTATAGTGCCGCAAGTATACACAAGTGCACAAGCGTAGAGGCATTCGCCTTTACTTTCTCGTATACGATGTAACGCTGTGATGTATGCTTTAAGATAGGTGGAAAGGCAGGTGCAGACTCGAACGGGGCCTAATTTGTTAGTTAGCAGGGTCCACCTCGAGGTGGTGAGGTTGTCATTTGGAGAAAGAGATTCCTCTTACACCTACTTAAATTCAGCCAATGGACGTAGGTGGTTCAGAACTGTGCTTTATAGCAATTTTTGGGGGAGGAGGGGAAGTTTTTGTACAATATTGAACTTGTGACAGGTGATCGAGGATGGGTCTGGTGGGGATGTAACACATTATATAGAAATTTAAACAAAATATGTATCAATGCGTAATAGTGGTTCAGATATTTGTCAATATCGATTACTGGCTTAAACTTACCTAGTGAGTAACTCGTAAAGGTATTCATGGAGAAATGCAATGCCTATTTAGGCACACTTCTTCTATAGTGTGCCTATTGGTTGCCCGCGAGCAAAGTCGCGTGTGTCCGTACAACAACCATACAAACTTTCAGTTCAGTTCAGGGAAACATAGCAAACATACATACGTAAACACAATTTTATATAATATTATAGATCAAGAAAAAACCTCGAAAAAATCATAGATCCAGTGACTGGCTGTAATGATGAAAAAAAATTCTTACCTCTGATGAGCAGTGCCTACCTAATGCCTACGATGTCGTCCCTACTGTGATCGCCAATCCGCCTGCCAAGCGAGGCATATGCCCAGCAGAGGACTGAAAATGTTCATGATAATGATTAATAATTGTTAGACGATTTGCACATTCATTTATGGGACGGCGCTCGATTTCTGTATATCGACGGACTGTGATGCCTTCTGATCGTTCAAATAACACCATCTCGATGTTGGAGGTTAAACCATTTTACCACATTATAAAGTATAATTACGGAGAATATTTTGTCATCAGCATATATTTTACAGAAAATATTGCTTGCTATAGCGGGATTTCTATATCAGTCGATTTTTCACAAAGACAGACATCAAATTACAATCACCGTTAGACTTTCACACTTGGTTTATTTCGCGACCACACGCACTCGGAAATCTATTTAAAAAAAATAGAAATATTCAAATTGTACGAGTACATAAATATTACTTTGTCAATAAGTATTGGTGATGTTTACCGAAAGTCTCATACAGTACGTTGCAGTCGTGTCAAATGAAAATTCATAATCTCTACAAGTCTCGTGACACTCTGCAGTAGGTAGTACAATACATAATTAGTTTTGCTCAATGCTGCTACAAAATTGGCACTAAATCCACCGACAATCAATTATCTCATACAATTCTACGACAAATTACAAAAGGTTACTGAAGTCTGTTGCAACGAGCAATCATTTGATCCCTTCTTGGATGTAGGAAAAAGAGGCTACATTGCACATAATGCTTGGCTCCGAGAGGGTATTAGTAACAGCATCCATAATGATATTGTGGCAATTACAAGTATGCGAACAAGCGCGTCTGCTGCGCCGTTAGCGAGTTGAATGACCAATTACATACCATCTACCAGACATTGCACGTTAGTTACATCCTTTTGGTGGCTTTTTAATGTATTGTTGATTAGTGCAAAGGTGCACACAGACAAACAACGCTGAAACTTAACGTTACCACTTTAACATATCATAGAGTAGAACATTGTAAAATAAAGGTAATCAGTAGTAAACTTAAGATTAGATGAACATTAGTGCTGAATTCTTGCCATAAATATTATTTATAGCAAGCTACTACAATGGTTTCAATACAAAAGGCTACGATCTATTCTCTGTCTCATTTTATATACAATTATAAATCAGAGGAGTGTTTTATGTATAAAGTAACAGCCTGTAAGTGCTCACTGCAGGGCAAAGGCCTCCTTCTCAAATACTGGTATCAGGGAGGGTTTAGGAGGCGGGAAGGACCCGCCACGCTGCTCCAGTGCGGGTTGGCGGGCTTCACATATCCTGGAAATAATACTTTTTTTTTTAATTATTTCTCAGACATGCAGGTTTCCTCACGAAGTTTTCCTTTCACCGTTGAGCACGTGGTAAAAACAGCACAATTGTTATTAACAATTTTAGTGGTGCCGGCTCCGAAGATCGATCCCAGGTCACTCACGCTCTATGCCACAAAAGTGAGCGCCCTGATCCCTTGGCTACCACGGCTTGTATGTATATTGAATAGTATCTATATAGTGTGTGGAGGAACTCGAGCTTCAGCAACACACTTTTCCGCGGGCGCAAGCCACGTCACTGTATTGGATAACGGAGGACATCATGAGATTTCCCTTTAGCCGTATCACAGGAATGCCACGGGGTGGCAGATTCTTATGCCGCTAACACACGAGACCTCAGGTTGAGGCAAAGCCGCTAACTAGTAGTCCTTGTATTTCTCAAATTTTTCCAAATTTCAAATTGAGAATGCTTAATGAAAATCACGCAAACGGCACCAAATTAAACGAGCATTTTTTTTTCAATTATTATGTGCTCATAGTTTTTGGAATCCTTATTAAATATAATAAATGGTAAGTGATATGTAATATGTATACATACGAGTACAATAACTTATACTGATTAGCCATCATCATCATCAATAAATTGGGTACGGCAATTTGAAATATTGCCTACATAATATTGCGTTGTCCCATATGCACTTTGTCGGTGTTGAAGCTTAAATTCGTTCTTCTGAATAATTTAAGGCAACTTGTTATATTTGTGCGTGCATAATACAGCTTAATTGAAGGAAGAAGTGTTATAATGCGTCACTTATGGAAGTTTTGTCATGTAAGTTGTAAGGTATTTCAGATACATAATTTGCATAAAAGTTTATAAATGTCTCGTTCACAGAAGCACTAATGTAGTCGCAGGAACGACAATGCCTTCATAAAAGCAGACAATGGCGGTACCTGACCTCGAGTGCTTCCGCGCACTAATGCTTCTTTGTTTTGTTGTTTGTTACAAATTGTCAAGGGCGCAATACTTCACTTCGGGGTTTATTAAATATTAATATATGTTACTAAGTTGTTTTAAAAAAAGCAACCTGTAAACTGTCCTGCAGGGTAAAGGCCTCCTCTCAATATTGACGGACGGACTGCGAACTTAAAAATATTTTTCATTTCTCAATAATACAGGTTGCTATTAACAATTATAGTTGTGCCGGCGCCGAGAACCCAGGTTATTCGTGGTGTTTGAAATTAAAGCGAGCGCCCTGACCTCGCCAGGTCACTAATTAATATCCTACGTAGAACAATAGAAATCGACATAACCCTAAGGATCCGTAATGCCTTTACACGCTTCTTTCTTAGAGAACCATTTTAAATGACCGTTTATAAAAAAAAAATCATCGCTAAGGCCATACTTATATAATACTAGCTTTTGCCCACGATTTCACCCGCATATTATATTGAGTACAGTATAGTTGTATTTATAATTTTTCTAAATAAATAGACACGTTAGTTATTAATTAGCTTCCAAACAGTGAAAGTAACATATAAATAGTTCTGTGATTTTTGTGTATGGATCCCGTTTTGCCCTTTACTTATTTCCAGTATTTTCTGGACGCTCTCGGTATTATCCGGGATTAATAGCATCGGAGATTTTTACTTTGATTTGGATTTTTTTACGCTTAGAACCTGTAAGCTTTCCTTCAATTGGTCATTTATTTTGAAAAACATAAAACAGACACACCTTTTTTACATTTTTATAGTATAGATGCCTTTATACAAATGCTACGTCATGAGCTTATAACCTGATTGAAATACGAGTAGAGCATTGTATAGAACCAATATTCGAACTCCCTCCACATTAATCCTGTATTCCATTATTTAAACAACTTAGTTAATTACCACCAATATCAGAAATTGTTTAGTTAAGCATGTGAGAACAATCCTCGAATTCGTTGAAATATAAAAAGACTTAATCTCGATGACATTCCAATATTAAAAAAAATTTAAAGCCGTATAACATTGTGTAATAAAAGACGTGTCAATTTAAAAATATTAAGGAAGAAATTATACGACTGGTTAACTTAAAAGTATGATTTTAGTATAATAACTTTTTTTATTACTCGATATGAAAATATCATATAATATTGCTATCTAGATTTGAGAATATTTTCGGATATATTTATCGTCCCCGTCTTTTAACATAATATGTTTCATTAAAAATGAAAACTAAAAATTAAACGTGTAATCCACTGACTTGGCTGAAGTGGTTGGATTGGCCCACCGAAGCACCTCGCAGAACTGAGAAAACATCCGCGAGGAAGAGAGTACGATCGTATATTTTTTAAACATTTATTTTGATCGTTTCAACCCACTTTTACACAAGAGCATATTTGTAACAACGTGACACACGTGCCTTAGTATTCAGACCAACGATACGAATATACATAAGTTTCGAAAAAGTTATTGGTACCTCCGAACCCTTTAGATAGGAGATCGAACTCGAGACATCTGATTCGGAATGCAGATCCATTGTGGCTCTGGGGCAATCACTAACATATTCTCATAACGACACAAAACTCGATAGATGACAGAAAATGACATAGGTAGTGGTCGTTCCGTATGATTGACAGATCTAATAATAACCTAGTTACTGATACCTAACAGTATCAGTAATTTAAATTGAATCAGAGACCGCAAACGCGGTTGGCTTTTCAGTATCACTTTACACATGGCTGCGTCTAGTCTATGTAAGTAAATCTTTACGATATGAGAGGTAAGGATTTAAGGAATATTACTTACATACATATATAATTAGATATCTTTTTCATATGTAGGAATGTCGAAAAACTTAGGAAACGCCGTGAGGTGGCGGTGCACGAAAATCCGACATCAATTCTTACGACATCAACTGGAAGAAAGGAAAAAAGTTGATGTCGTAAGAGTCAAGTAAGGCATCCAAATTATTATGGCATCCGACAGACAGAGGCGAATATAGGGGGAGGGAAATCGGTGACTTTAGCTGGTGGCAAATTAAGGAGAGGCACACCGAGACAAAGGGACAGGTGATTCGATACGTAAACAAAATCGACGTTTAAGCTACCTATTAATGGTGATTCGGATATTGGTCAATCTAACGATAACGGTTCTAGAATAGCCGGTACTCATAAAGAAGTCCAAGCTAGGAAAGGATTTAAGTTGAATTGAGTACTAGGTCACGTCTATTTAGACGCACTTCTTACTTTTTTTCGGTATTTTTAGTGCGCTGACTATAAAGTTTTGTTCGCACTAAATTTCTCGAAATTCATATTATTTTATCGTTAATATTAATTAATTGAAATGAAATTATGAACATCTTTCTACATTTTTTCTACATCTACATTCTTTGTAAGAAAGACTCCACACGAGTCGTTCTTGCGGTACTGAATCGGGGCCGCACTTTCTCGCCTGTTCCCTACAACGATCGATTTCATACGTTTGTAAGTAACACTGCTCGACTGCTCGACGCAGTCCATAGAATACTGAATATAAGTGTATTTACTAGATTTCTTTACGTTATTTACACGAAGGACTCTACTCCTGGTACGCCTAGGTAAATACTACCGCAGAGTAAGCTATTCTGTTCTGCCGCCAAGCAGTACATAAAAACGATCCCCACCGTGTTGAGTGAAATGTCCCGAAATAAAAGCGTAACATAAGACCGTACCCAAGCACAGGTTTAGTAAGTTTAGGACTGATACTGAGTGTCAACAATGCTGCAGAAAATCTGCTTAAGTTAATTGTGGGCTAGATAGAGTTTAAGTCTAGAAGCCTTCTGTTTATGCCTTATACACACAGGATTTATGTACACTGTCTTTGATCATATCTCTCGATTAAGATGCAAATGTTGTTAACAATTAGCCTATTTCATATAAAAATAAACAAAAATATTTTAAGTCGGAGACGAAATAAAACTTTAATAACAACTTTAAATATAGTTGATGTCGTTTTTCTTATATACGAGTACATAACACATCGCATGAGGAACTCGTTTTATGACTATTTGAGTGGCAAAATACTCTTAGTATTGCAATAGATAGAAGTAATGTGACATGAAAGTTATTACTTAGCCTTATTTCTCGTGGCATCAATAATGTTTGCTGTATTCCTCCTTAAATAAGAACCAAGAATATTAGGCCCGCATTAGAAACCTGTAAATCATTACATGTAAATTTAAAGTATCTACTTTCCAAAATAATATTTTAAAATTGCCATTACCGCTTATAATCAGACATAGGATATAATGGTATGGAATTCAAATGCAGTCTGTAATCTAGAAAATGTTCTGACTAAAATTGCGAGCGACCTAAAAAGCAAGTAAGCTGCCTCGGCCGGTTTGAGCACTGCTTTGAAACTTGTCGTGCTGTCTCAATTAATCGAAACATTCCAGATTTATCGCATGTTATATTTTTTGCTCGATCGCCAACCCGCCAGCCGTGGCGATTACAGCTGCATCGCTATTCGGGATGTTCAGGAGTGAACTTTTTAAAGGATGTAAATACATAAAGAAAACTCTGTTAAAGCGTGTGCAGTCAGTTCTGGTACGTTCGTACTGGTTTTGAATACTCGATAGCCGAGTTGGTAATGCCTCTGCTTTTGAAGCAGATAGTCGCGGGTTCGAATCCCGGAAGCGGGAAACATTAGTATGATGAATATAAATGTTTTTACCTGAGTCATGAATGTTTATTTAACATGTGTATCACAATTTGAAGCACAAGATACCTATACTAGGTATTCTGCGGTCGAGCTGGCCCATTCGAGCAGCAGTAAAAGTCCTACGTAATAGTATAGAAAAATAATTAAAAAATAAATTAATTTTAATATAAGTTTTTTTATTTCTGTTAACTGTTGCGGTGCGATGTCTGTTAGCCGACAGATTAATTATTTTCCCTTGTATATTTATGGTAAGTGTGTATAAAACGGTGAATAGGATCGTACCCGGAATAAATCGCAGGTAAATAACAGAAAGCGCACGTGTTGAGAAGAGGAATGCCTCATCTGGCTGCGTGACGCCGCGGAATTCGGCGCACCGTCGCCGCATGGAGAAACGCTGTCGAAAGTAAAACTTTGTGATAAATCTGATTGGCTCGCCAGCGAGCCTTTCGATTGGTGCCAATTTACCACAAATTACCACCAGTCTGCTTTTGGCGCTATTGGAATAGAATTGGAAATTTTTTGTGCAGTTGTGACATTTTCTTATTTGTCTTATTGTAGTCGTAAGGGGTGTAAGGGAGAATACGAGTATACTATCTCGCCGCACAAAGAGTTCCTCACTCGCCGACCTCACCTGCACGTGGTGCACCCTGCTAGCTACCCAAAAAACGAGGCTCTGGCGACCGAACGATGGCGGAATACCATCCGAAATTATCAAACCTAAATCTTGAAAACGGGCTATGGGGAACAGCAACCCTAGGAGGGTATCGGCACTGCGCTCACCAATTCGCTTTTCCATATGTCGGCTTTTGCTGGAGTTTTCTTGGCCTATGTTCAGGAGTGGATTTAAATAGGCTGATGTATCGGCGTTAGTATCTGTCACTCCCTACCCTTTCATTCCGTGGGTGTCGTAAGAGGCTATTAAGTGAAAAGCCATGAAAATTTTATGGGAATCCCCGGGAGGATACCTACTGACGACGCTCGCCATTCATCAGACCTTCTATGTCAAGGGACCTTATCCACTGTGTCACAAAAAAATCATTAAATTTCCGTATTTTCTTTGTACAAGACATGGTTATCAATAAACGAAACGAGATGATATGATCGAGATGATGATGATTTTATCGAGGAATAACTTGACACGAAATTCTCCTGAAATGCTTTTGTGGCATAGCATTAAGAGCCTGGAGAGCCTGTTTTTTGGCATTAGAATAACCAATAATACAATTAGTTATTTTTTATGATTTTGGTTATATATTGTGCTGTAGAATACTAGCTACGAGCTGCGAGTTTCTTAGTTCCGATGTGCTATCACTCGCGCGTGATCTTCCACGGGTCCACCCCAGTAACCAATCTCTATCTTTTCTGCACTGATCACTTTACCTTCTCGTTTCCTCTTCTTTTCTTCCTAATTATATGATATAATTACTTCGGAACTCACCACTTAACTGTGCCTGACGCGCTCCAAGGCTTCATACATAGTCACGAATTTCGAACGTCATTGTATTTAAGATTATTCCCAAAAATTCCCGAAACGTTGTTTTATTTTTATTTAAGAAAATTGCCTTATACTTAAACTAGTGTAAAGACACCCTTATTTACTAAAGGGTTTCGTTAACATCGACTTATAAAACATTAATTCTTTTGACTTGTCATTCGAAGATGTAAGAGTTGACAAGACGTTATAGGGCATTCGTGACAGTATTATGCTGTTATAATCGAATACTTTTATACAGCTATACGAAACACCTATAACGTATTGAAATGTTTTGTAGTTATTTTTTTTAAAGATCTGTGTCCGATCGAATACACAGTTGAAACAGAGACATCACTCTATTCTAGACATCTATTTTAGACGTTGCAGCCCACTTGTAACGAGAGCTTGTTTCGATCTACATGACAGGCGAGCCTGTCGCTGTCTTAGTGTTCAGGTCACGGAGTTCAGGCCAACGATAAAAATCCTACATAAGTTCACAAGCCCTTCACATAGGTGATGGAACATTATTCCGAGTCAGATATTATATTTTAATAAAAAAAATTGCCCTCTCTCTAGGAATTTCTAGTTTCAGGGAGGTGTATCATAGACATAAATTGAACAAACTTCCAGACCCGGAACAATTATCTGAAGGTTATTCACGTATTTCGTGCGGGGAATCGAACCTGCAGAATCGCTTAGCCACTGCGTTAACCGTACCGACAATAGTTGTGGATTAGGTTTTTTTTTTATCTCTATTAAGAGTTTGGGACAAATTTGTGACCGCGGGTAGCCTTTAGTATGACAATATAAATAAAATAAAAGGACATAAAAGCGTATAATATGTGACGCTGTAAGTACTTCTGTTAGAATAGAAATTTTAACGGAAACGAGTTTAAATCGAAATGTTTCATCATCCTGTGAGCCAATATTATTATTTAACCCATGAAAGCGATATGATAATGTTCCGTTAAATAAACGTTTGCTTGATTGGAACATCGTAACCAATATGAAAACCATATCCGCTACAAGAACATAAATGTCAATAATTTAATACTTATTCGCTCTGTCAAAAGTAAATATGGGTCTCTATAAGTGGAGCTAACCAATTATTAACGAAGGCAACAGTAACGTACACCACCTACTCAAAAAAAATGTAACTGCATGGAAACAAATTAAATTAAAATTTACATTATCTACTCAGAAACTGAGTTATGCAAAAAGTATGAATTAGTAAAGGGGCTAAGAAACACGCTTTCCTAACACTTCACGTGTCATAACTTTGAACCTATTGAAATTCTATTGTTTTGAGTCATGTCAGGATTTATGACACTAGAAGGTTATATTGTTAAATTGAAATAGTAATGGAGAGTCATATATAAATTTAGTTATAATTTATCTGTGTGTAGAAATTATCATTATATATTTTCAAAATCATGTAATACCATAGCGCCGTGGTAGCCTAGTGGTCCGGGTGCTCGCTTTAGTTTTATAGAGCGAAAGCGACCGGGGTTCGATCCCCGATGCCGGCAGCTCTAAATTTGTTAATTGCAATTTTAAGTGCAGTATTTACCACGTGCACGGCGGTGAAGGAAAACATCGTGAATAAACCTGGATATCTGTGAAATAATAAAAAAAAATATATGTATTATTTCGAGGATGTGGAGTGAATTCCACAAACCCGCACTGGAGAAGCGGGACGGGCCTTTCCGGCTCCAAAATCCCCGCAGATATTTGAGAAGGAGGCCTTTGTCCAGCTGTAGGGACTTACAGGCTGTAACTTTATGTAAAACCTTATTTATTATTTGCCCAATGCGCTGCGATCATAATCTTATTGGCAACAGTCCAATCACACAACATTTTTAAGGAAAAAAGTTCTTAATTACTTGGCTCATCGAATTTCATGCATAATTACCATTTTGAAGCCCGTTAAATTGTGTGGTTTTCCAATTCCAACTATTTTTTATTCAACGTAGTCATGTTATTGAACTTCGGTTGGATAGAAATGTTTGACATCAATTAGATAATTAATTTCTACGTAGAAAATTAATCTAAGCGTAAAAATCGGCAGAGTTACCATCAATTCTGTAAACGTTATTCCAGTCGACTCATAAGTTCTATAACAGTTTCCATAGACTTGTTTACTGTGAAAATAATCAAACGAATTAGATAATATACGCGAAATTAATAATTATGACGACATTTTTCATACAAATGTCGACTATTAAAAAATTCAATTCAAGTTGGTACTCCATATCTATCCAAATCAGAGCAATGAGATCAGCCCAGTATCCAGGCAGGTGTTCCTGCAAACTGGTTTGGTGTTTGTCGTACACGGTCAAACAACAGGTCCTGCGCGTCGGTAAATTATACGGTGTCTCCAAAAATATGTGCCGAGGTGTCTCTTAAGAGATTTTTAAATTTGTTTCTCTTATTTGAAGTTGATATTTTTGTTCCAATGTTTGACGTGTGATAGATTGAAATTTGGAATAAAAGTAATATTGTCTGCAACGTCCTGGTGAAATAACGTCATGTTGCGCTTAATTCCCTCTATTAATATCGACTAATCATCGACGCAGAATCATCTTGTGGTGCGGTAAGTATTGAAGAACGCACGGATTAGTGGTTACTGGTACCTGACTGTTGAGCCACGAGTCCTGGGATGATTTTAATATCATTGAAAGTAATAACTTTTTACATGATAGTTGTCATGGTTATTTCTATTTAATTACGATAGTTCTAAATCTTCACAACGGTTCAATCTATAAATTAATAATACAAAAATGCAAACCTCGTTTGTCAGTGGCCGATTTCAACCACGTCGACAGCTTTCAAAGACTATCGCGAGGTGAAAACTGCGCAGGAGATATTATAGTGCCGTAGGTATGCGTGCTTTTACATGCCGTATCCGAAGTAACGCTTATGCGATAACGTTGTTTATGAAAGTTCAGATGCCGTGTCAGAGAAATAACAAACAACAGAAAAAACAATAATTTGTGTTTTGCATAAACACTGGCTTCAGACCCATGTCCGTGCAGTCAGGTACGCTAACTACTAAGCCACGAGGTTGTCAAATTATAACGCTTATAATTACTAAAATTCTTAGTGAATTTTAATGCGGTTTTCACTACAATTTAGATTTAGAACATTTCATTGGGTATATTTATATTATTTAGGCTCTCAGAAAAAAATTGACGTTTCGTAATCTAGTTCATGGTTTACGATGCCTACAGAACCATAAGAACTACATCAAATTAGTGTTCTTCGTGTTGTAGCCCTCAAAAATGTCTATACAAATGTGTATTTTTTAAGAATAACTCACATTATTATATCTCATAATTTGATTAAAAATAATTGTTTACTTTCAAAGCCATTTTGACATGAAGCTATGACGCTAATCATAATGATTTTTTTTAAATAATTCTACAAGTAAAACCAACAAAGGTTTTAAGTATATTTTTAAGTAACCCTAAACTTAGAAGTTTATTAATGCATTAAAACAATTTTTGTTGCAGGAATCTAATAGGCACCACTAATGTTCGTGGGGCGGCGCGCTCAGATGCGGCGAGGATGCGCGAGGAGGAGCTGGAGGTGGCGCTCAAGGTGGTGATCGTTGGCGATGGCGGCGTTGGCAAGTCCAGCATGATCCAGCGCTACTGCCGCGGCACATTCACCAGGGACTACAAGAAGACGATTGGCGTCGACTTCCTCGAGCGGCAGATCGAGTAATGAACTTATATCTTTTTCCGTATTCACGTAATTTGTCATTATTTTTGTCTCACGTTTGTTTCTTGTCTTTCTTGGGTCTATTCCTACATAAATAGAAGATCCTGGGAGGATGCTAAAGGAGAGGCGCTCAGTCGGCCTCTCCTTTAGCCTACTTACAATCACGCTTACTATATTGCGCAGTGCCATCTCTTGATGAGTAGCTAACAAAGTGATACCTCAATATTCTACGAGCTAGCTTTAGAAAACATTTTTTTTATTTGAGTGAAAAAGAATTTTCACAGGGATTACACCTATCTCGACTATCTAAATTCCATCTAAATGGTTCGACCGTTTCTGAGAAACCTATTACACACACACAAACACATTATATACATATATATATATATAATTGCACGCTCAAAGTATTAATATATGATGAAGAAAAGAGTCACTTAGCCTAATCTTTGACATTGTGTCAAAGATTAGGCTAAGTGACGAGCTTAAAAATTCTTAGAACCTGTCTATAACTTAAACTTTTCTTCATCAACGTGTCAGTCCACTACATTACATACGCATTTCTTAGAAAGTCAAACTATTACTAGTGAGTACGTTTGGATGTAACTCAATCATTGCCTTGCCTTCAGTTAATGCTAATAAAAAAATTCGAAAATTCTAAAAATTATTTGAGGTAAGCACATGTTAAATGTATCCTATTTTGAAAAAATACAAATATATCGGACACTTTAAAGTAAATTTTAAAATTGTGTATAAAAATATTTAAAGTAATTTTCATTAATAAAAATAAAGGGGGAATATACCACCTGTCTCCAAGTGACAACCCCAGCAGCATATCGTGAACCCTGGTAGCTAACAAACGAGGCTCTGGCGACCGAATGATGGCGGAATATCTATACGAATTTGCTGAAACTAAATCCCACAGACTAGTGACGGGGAGCAGCACCACTATTGCGAGGGTACCGGCACTGGGCTCACCAACACGCTTGCCCAGCGTGTTAGGTATAGGCAAACCGTCCAAGAAATATATTTTGTTTATCATTTTCTGGCGCTTTCTTCGTCAGGTTCTTCGTTCACCAGTGGACTATATATAAGTGGATACAGGCTGATGAAGTAGTAATAGAAGTAAGATAATTTTCAATTCGTGGAACTAAGAGGCTTTTTTACACAAGTTCATCCTTACGTAGGTAATATCAAAAATTCCCCATCGATCTATAATTGAAGGCGTCTATGGTTTAAAATCAAACAGAGCGTGAGAACATACTTTCACTTGTGCGCCATTTTGTAAAAAGAACCCATGACCGTCGAGCACAGGGCTGCCATAAGTAGATACTCAATTTAAAGATTACGAAAATATCTATTAACAAAAATAATTAATAGATATTTAGTAATTAAAATATCTATTACCTATAATTTTTTACGTCACCGAGTGAAAACTCACCCCTTCATCTTCATCATCATCAATATCCTGCGGATATCCAACGCTTGCCCTGGGATACACACCCGATCCATTTAGCGACATTCGATTTAAAGGACCTTATTTCGACATGGTGGTCGATTGTAGTAAAACAAGAATGGACATTTACCAAATGAAATTTTCTTTCTTATATCTTAGAAATGAGAATTTTCATTTCATTTCTTAACTTCACTCATGCACTAACCTTGCGGAGATCGTCGTTTCGAAAGCAATGTCTAAAACATCATCATCGTACTCAACGCCCAGACCGATCACCGACACAAATCGTCCGCCCTGTGTGTCCAAGCGTAGCTGATCTCTAGCCAAGCCTATTGCAACAATATACATTCTATTGTACACCTTAAGGGATAGATTAATAGATGTACTAAAATATTATTTATACGACATAAAAGAATGACTATGAATTGATTTACAACGTTGATAACTTGGTGAATTATGTAATTTAGTATGTAAGTCTTGTAAGACAGACATTTCGACGAAAATGAATTTGGTTAGGTTGTAATAAAAATATTTCTACGACCCATTCTTATTGTGTCCTTATTGTGTCTGAAAATCGGACATAGATCGGGCAAACGTACATACATTCGTCTTATAATAATTTACTGTTGCCGCAACCCTATCAAATCAGTTAACTGATTATACTATGGAACTATCTGCTTGATTACACTTGCGTGGTTTACAACTCTGGACTACAATTGTTTGTCTCCAAGTCGGTTGATAACAATCGAAGGTCTCTCGTTTATAATTTCATAATTATTAAACCAAGTCTTTGCCTACTGCGTATTATAATCTATCATCTTTTTCATATGTCATAATAAGTATTTAAGTATTGAAAATAAATCTTATTAGGTAAAACTATATGGGTAAAATATAATAAAAAAAAACGAAAGCTGAAAAGAAAACACTTTTCGACTTTATATTTATGAATGTAATAAATTTTGTTAAACATGTCAACTTTCGCCTTCCGATTAGATATTATTTATTATGTAAATCCTATATGCACTTTTCCTTTTCAAACAACTTTTACTTAGTACAAGTTCTGACCCAATCTTGGAATAAAATTAAGCTTATTTTTTTTTCAAATTTATAAATCATATAAGCCGTTAATAGCTTTATCGAAATATTATTCACATATTTGTACGATAGGGGACGTAAGAAATGTCTGATGGCGTAGGTTTTATGTTTGCCGACCGATGCCTTATGGTACTGTGTTCGCTCATACGTGTGGTATATACGGAAACTTCTCTCTTCCTCGGAGAGGTCTATGTCCAACAGTAGACTATTTAGATTGGTGGTAAAACTAAAGAGTATATGCGAAAGTCGTAATAGGCTACGAAATTATGCAGTATATTTTGTTGAAATGTAACTTAAATGCATTATAATAGTTACTTTATCTGTTATTTAGTAGCAAAAGTTGATTGTCAAATGAAAGTCAAATCATTAAAATTAGAATGTCAAAATTAGTGAAAGTAATCTAAGGCAAAATAAATATATTTAAAATAATTCAAAGTGTTAAGCATTTTAATTTTTATCATCCACTTTTGCTGCTGAAAAAAGAGTAATCGAGATAACAAATAAAAACAATTCAACTTAACATAAATAGGAAGATTTGTTTATGTATATAATTCGTCACTTTTTTTGCTAGTAGTTATTACTTAACATTTTCAGTTCATTTCCTAAATCTGGCCACTTATTATCTGTAAAATGTCTACTAAAATATAAAAAAATGTTATCGAGTATTGGGAACAGTAAGTCTTTATGTACACACTTTTTCTTAGTAAGTAATAGGTCCAACATTTCTGCCGGCACTGCGACCACCAAAGCAAAACTAGGCTGAACTTTTTTTATTAGAGAGGACTAGGACTTAAATTATCTAAAGAAGTAAAAGAAGAACAAGTAAGCGGAAATAAATACCTCCCTCCACTTAAGCTCCAATTTCGGATACGGCCCGCGCTGGTGGGGTCGCACATGTGTGCGAATGTGTTCGTGTGAATGTGAATGTGTGTGGGCCCTGCTAATATACGGCGAAGGGCAAATACGGTGGTGTTATACCTATATAACCCGTCGTTGTGAGTAAGGGTCAGGTATCCGTAAGCTTAAAAAAAACATTACAGACGGCCGTAACTCAAAGATAAAAAAGAAAGTAGGCACTGAAAATCATTACGAATAAGTTTTTCGTTTTTGCCTTGTTTGTACTTACTTACTCTTTACTTCTCATTTAAACAAAGTGTCTTCGAAAAACTGCCTTAAAAATTGTATCAAAAAAGTAAAACAAAGTAGAAAAAAATATATAAGTAATTTTTATTTTGGTATAAGTACAATTACACCACTGTCGCATATTGGCTAGTTAAAAAAATACAGGTAGACTCGATCTTGCTAGGCTCACGCTCCTACAGTAGAATTATCAGCAATTGTACCTAGGTGAAAAGTTGACTCGGAATATTACGGAAGAAACGAAACGGAAAATTTTATCGTAATTGCTAGTGTGTTTTATCGCTTAGCAGTATTGGGTTGTCGCCCTTACGTTCATTATCCATAAAAATATCTTATTGTTACATTAGAATCGATGGCGAGGAGGTGCGGCTTATGTTATGGGACACGGCCGGGCAGGAGGAATTTGACGCAATCACCAAGGCGTACTACCGCGGAGCACACGCCTGTGTACTGGCCTTCTCCACCACAGACAGAGACTCCTTCCTTGCACTGCACTCTTGGAAGTTGAAGGTACGTACAATAAATATATCTATCGCAAATCCAATGCACAGCACAGGTCACCCAAAAGATTGCCACAAAGCACGGCCTTGGGTATTATATGGTAGAGCTATTATACAGCAACTGTATTTAGCTGCTTAGAAGTAAGCTTATAATATTTGTGGGTAGGTTCGACCGGGAAGGACTACACACTCACAGTTTTTTTTTTCACAAATTTTAGCTTAAAATGCTGCTGTTTCGTAGAATTAATGGCTTAGATTCTTAAAATTAACTTGAACTGGAGCTCTCCTTTCGGCGTATTTGGTTAAAACCCTTACCAGACAGCTGTAATATAGTATTTTTTTTTATTTATTCACTCCATACAATGAACTTATGACCGTAACCTATAAAATTAAATACCAATTTTAATACATTATTTCATTAAGTGTTGCAACAACAGCAATTCCATTGCAGCGTTAAGGGTTAAGTTAATCACTACCCTCTAAACTAGGCGAGCCGATGTCATAGACAATAGCCACTTCCGAAGACACTTTATTTTCCATATTTTGTTTTTATATATCCAATATTTTGTTCCTAACAATTTGATAATACACAAAATAAGTACCTTCGTAGCAACTAAGCATAAGACCACTGTAAGTGGAACAAGGTTGCCAACCGCAGTATATGATTTTATATTTCGAGAGCACGAGCAGAAATGGGGGTTTAAATTCTCTTACACCGCCACCACATGCCATCTCAAATTGTTACGTGGAAGGCATATTATAGGTACTATGTTCCTTTAACCATGAGTATACCGTAGAATCTCGTAAAAATAACGGTGTAGCATCGCTGGGTGCAATGTCAAACATAAAATAATATTCTTCTTAAAAATACATACGTAATAAAGCATTAGTATCAGTAGGAGAGTAGCGTGCAATACGTCAAGAACCATACCTGAGATGTAAGACATCCATTTATTTGACCGTTACAAAAACTATTCTCAAGCTGAGTTTGTACCTATCCAAAGAAACGACGCTAATGATCCCAATAAATTAAAAGCAATTTTTATAACCAGGTCTTGTAAGTGCTAGTCACGGTAATTATGCAAACTAATTGAATTAAAAAACTAATATTTAGAACACATGCATCGACACCTCCTTGTGTCGCCCATTCTTTTTATAACACCCTTTCTTTCCGTGGGTTTTTGGGAAAAGCCTTGAAAATGGCAATACCGACAGATGACGAGATAACCATCTCGAAAACCAGATCACGAATCCCCTCACCGAGATTATAGAAAATCCTCCTCATGGGAGAGGCCCTTTTTTTTAGTTTTACGTGGGGAAAAAGTGCTAACACCTACCAATCACCGAAGGCACTGACTGGTTATGACGAGAAGATGTTGGACCGACTAAAACCCCCACGGTAGATACGCTGGTGGCACGGTGGCCTTGACGGTTTCGGCGGTAGAGACTCGCGAGGAGAAGACCCAGAAGTTAGGAGGACAGGCCTATGTACTGCAGGGGACTACTTACAGGCTGTTATGGTACGAAAGAAGCAGCATTACCCGTTTTTTGAGTTTTCTGTAACTTTAAGGTCAAAATTTGCGACGTAATTGTAATAAGACATGCATAAATTAAAGTAATGTGTTAGGTATTAAGATACGGAATAGGACGATAAACGAGGTCGTAAGTCGAGCTCCAAACTGTCCACTACCGATACTCATACCTACTATATTCTTAAAACAAGGGTTATAAATCTCTGGGCTGCTTTTCACAATTACACTTCATTCAAACTGAATTTGAAACAAATGACTCTGTCTTCATATCATTACAAATAACGGCTGCTGTATTACAACATTTTTATATGGATTTTATTTTTAAAAACATATGTAATAATGATTACAAACTTAGAAGATAAAAATAGAATTTGAATTTTCTTTTAGAATAGCCCGCGTGAAATAGTTACTAAGACATTTTACCTACCAAGTTTCATCAAACTCCGTTCAATTGTTTGAGTGATTGAACAACAATCAGCCTAAACAAACTTCCACATTTATAATATTAAGTTAGAATTGATGTGCTCACAAATGAATAAAAGCGTCTTGGATAAAGTCACAGGCATAGCACCATCTAATCATCATCTAGTATAGTCGGAAATCAAATATATTACAATAATTCTAGACGTGATGCAACAATATAAATTCTTATGTGACACGAGAAGGGCAATACATTTTACTTAACATACAATAAAACCGCTGTATGCAGCATTAATTTTTTTTTGGATTGTGGGGAAATGCGCAAAGAATATTTATTACTGAAGGTTTGTACATTGGGCTTAAGTGCAAACACAGGTTTCTCCAATGTTTCACAAACCAAAGATATTAATTTCTGATACTTACATGGTAATCAAGCGGTAAAAAGTTTTAGAAGCCCTGCAATAGAGTATCACATATCGCATGCCACATAATCAAAACGGGATGTTTATGTTTCTGAATTTGTATTCGAACTCATTCCATAGCATAAAGTTCACGAGTAAATAATTTCGCACAATGCATACACAATACATTGTTGTTTTCGCTTTTGCATTTCTCTATATCGATGTGAACTGTTCATGGAATAGTCAAAGCGAAGCAAAATGCATCAATTATTACAAAACCGGTGACAACTTCGATTTAAATCAGTTTCAAGGTAATCAATGGTACGCTGTTTTCTTCTGGCCACCAATACAAAGAGAAAGAGACACTTGCGGAGTGCTGAACTTCAGGAGTATGTCGGATCAAGAAATAGACGCAGCCATTGCCGAATGTGATGAAGCGATCGCTGACAACGACACTGTTGTTCAAGCAAGTTACAGAAATAGTACCGGGAAGCTAGTGAATGTTTTATATTATGGTAATGACGAAGTTAAGCACCTAATGAGGTCGTGCGACAAAGTGTACAAATATATATTCGTCAAGATCAATGACGACTATGTGATTGGTATCAATTGCTCGTCTGGCGGGCGAGGTGTGTTGCTCGCCAAGTACTTGCCGAGTTATTACGAAGTGCAACGTGTTGTCCGCGGTATCGAGTTCATGACGGGCCGCGACGGGAATCCTGACTGTCCACTTCGCTGAGTTATATTATGATGCATCATAGTGTAAAAATACTTATAATTCTTCTAGTTATCTTTAAGTACATAAACTTATTTTTTTACCGACAATTCTTTAACCTTAAGTAAACATGTATTTCGTTTTATTTTTATTTATAAATAAACGAAAACTGTGCCGTGTTGCGTGGTGGTGTAAGAATCAGCCACCCCCTTTCTTTCCGCGGGTGTCGTAAGAGTCGAGAAAAGCTTTGGAAATCCCAATGGATACCGATAGATGGCGGGATAACCATCTCGAAAAATACGTGACCAAAATTAAGCAGAACGATGACGGCCAGCAGCATGTAAGGTGCGAAGTGTATAGTGTGCGATCGCCAATCCGCTTGCCGAGCGTGGCGATTATGGCAAACCGAAGGGGCCTATGTCCAGCTGTGGACTATGTTCAGGTATTGTTAAGGTAAGGTAAGGTAAAACGAACAAAACATCAATATTTTCAGAAAAAAAAATATATTTATAAATACCTTACTAGGATAAATACCGTACTAGTTAGGTTCATAAGACGTGATTTTATTATTAACTATATTATGACTTATGTAGCTAGCTAACTTACCTAGCTAACTATTTCCTGCAAGTTCACGTTCATCAAGTATAATTTTTTTTTGTTTTAAAAAAGAATACTAGCAATGCTATTTAACTAACGTTACTAATATTCCTGTTAACCCTCCAACTAAGTATTAGAGCTTGTATTTGGAGTGGTTCACGACAATAGTCGAATGGTGGGCTCGAACCTGCGACGTCATTTTTCGCAGTCCGCACCCTAACCCATTAGGCTATTGGCGCTTTTTTATTCTTATTCTATTATTTTATTCTTGAATATTTATAATATGGTTCATGTACGTAACAGACATGCATGACTGAAAAATAATAAAAGTTATTATTTCGAGGACATGTAAAGTCCGCTAACCCAAACTGGAGTGTCCCTTCGGACAGACGGACGTAGAAGGGGGCCTTTACCCAGCAGTGAGCATTTACTTTACTTTTTATATATGTATTTGATTTAGATGCCATTTTGTATTTGGATAATGTTTTACTTACCAAGTATATCTATATAGAAAATTCATTTTCACACAAATCAAGATATTTCAATTGTTATTAAATTCTCTACAACAGAAGGGTACTATTGTTAGAAATGACTTTTCTCGCAGCACGAAAGACGCCGGTTGGGCAGAAACTGAATATTCATCTGTCTAGTTACTATGTATATCCATTTAACTACCATCACATTACCAAGGCACTAGCCATCCTAGTTTGGGACTCGATGACGTTTGTGTTTTTAAAATAAAAATAATATTTATAGGGGGGTTAAGAAACATGCTGCGTACTCAGTGTGTCTCATATTAACATTTTAAAAATGAAGTACCGTCGAGAACATCACCTAGCAACATTACTCTTTGGCTTAATTAAATACAATGTGCCGCCGTATCTTTTCCAAAAATTGGTGTGGTCGCGCGACGTACAATCAAAAATTACTCGTGCATCAAGCTATTCTCTCGCCGTGCCCTACCATCGTACCATCGCCTTCCGTGGTAGTTTTAAGTATGCTGCCTCCAAGTGCTGGAATGACCTGCCGCCACCGCTTCGGTGTCTGAAAACATTAAAATCATTCAAAACAAAGTATAAAAATCATCTTATTATTTCTCAAAAAAATATGGTATAAGATACGTACCTCAATGGTTATAGACATACGACACTGACGAACAGAGTCTCAGCGACTGGGAGTGCAGGCAAGGAGGCTATTGCAGGAAGGTACTAAAATAAATATCTGGTGGATGGTAACTGATATGATAATTGTATTTTAATTATTACATACTGTGATTATGCCATAATTGTGTAGTGTGGTATAGTTCCAGAACAGAGTACAGCTCCCATAGCTCATAGACACAATTTTGTAAAGCTGTATTTATTAAATCTATTTATCCTTGATTAGTTAGTTAAGTTAGTTTTCATTTGATTATTGTTACTGATACTTCTTAAGCTATGTACAATATAGTTGAAAATAACTTTCCCCGTATGTATACGAATGTCCGTACATCACTCGACACACAGGCCCACTGAAAACCAGCGCTGTAGTCTCAACTGCAGCATTAAGCTGAGTGTGGTCTGTTTGCCCCATGCGCCACGCAATGCGTCTAGAGGAGGCAACGTTAAACATTGTTTGTGTAAATAACTGTTTAATTAAATATGTTGCAATGTTTGTTTTGTTATCAAGTGGCGTATTTGTGCAATAAATGTTTCTTTCTTTCTTTCTTTCTTTCTATTTACCCTCACAATATTTTGTAAACGGTAATTTTTATTGTTGTTATTAATAAAATTAATTAATATTTAAATTTCTGTAAGTATTATATTAATTTAACACACGTAACCTATGCCATTTTATGTCGTAAATTACTCAAGCTTTGATGAATCAGAATGGTAACTATAATACCGAAGAAGAAAACAAAGGTAGGTTATAGAGCCATTGTATAACCGTTAGATGTAAAATAATTTCAATCGTGTTATAAGTTTTTTTACAACGCAAATCATTCCTTAATTAAAACTAATATTTTGTTATTACTATTTCACCACCATTGCGCCTTTCAAACCCAATTTTATTAAATCAAAGTTAATGCAATCAAACTATCATATAATCGCAATATGATATTAAAAATGAAATCTCGATACTACTACACTACACGACTCAATAGTTTTTAAAACAACATTGTACGACGATTACCGATTTTAAGAAAGTTAAGAAATGTATAATCGTTTCTCAATAACCTCAAAGTGACTGTCATACCAAAAACTCATTAGTTATTTCAATTATGTGGCTTTATGTGTCTTACATACGTGTGTACTATTATGAGATTTAAGTATCAAAAAAATAAGCAATCTCTGTTGATTGCCTAAATCCCACCTCCATTCTCCTTAATAATGTGTGATAAAGAATCGGCTAAACTCAACCCTATGTATCTCCCTATGTATTCATTGCTTCCAACTACACAATTTTAAAGAAGATTATGTAAAGAAATGTACCGCAATAAATCTCCATGTCTCAGTCATTTTTACTAATTACTATACGAATAATATAATATACGAATGAAAAGGAGTGGAACAAAAAAACACGTGTAACATGTGTGTAAAATAACTCTATATCTAAATAATGTGCCATTAAATGGCGACTCATAAATTTTTTTATGTTTTACAGTGTTTGTTAAATGCGTATTCTCCTGTGGTACAAGTTTAACTTCATTCATTTTTCACCCATGGCCCTAATGAAATTACAACAAATAACTCAGACAAATCTAAAATTTCTTAAAAAATGTATGCACAATTTAACACCTTAATTATGAATGATTTTTTTATATTAAAGACTTAATATTTAAATAGTTTAAAATTTAGATACAACTGTGATGCGAGCCGAAGTTTGACATCGTTCGATAGCCAACAAAATGACAAGCACTGTTATATGACCTAAGTGATGAGCGATTTCGAGGTATCATCAAAAGGGCCATTGTTGTAAGCAAGAATGGATGAATATATACATCACAAAACAAAAGTACAGGAAATATTAAAATATATATATAAAAAAAATTAATAAAATACAAGGTACAATTTGGCGGCCATAACGATCTCTTCCGGGCAACCAAAAGCATAGAGTAACAAAATTACAGATACTAGGTAGATGGTGCAATATGAAAATAATATACTATTCAACTAAAACCAATTCATACAATAAAATAAAAATCATGTACTTAGATACATATAAATGTTTTGTAAGTTATTTAAATAAAGGTGTATATAAAAAACACATACATTCATCTTAGATATACATATATTTACACATATTGAAATATAAAAATAAATTATAATAAATTATAATTACGTCATGAGTTTAATTGTTAAATCTTGCGAGTTTTCTCCTACGTTTACTTTCTCCCCGCTTCTGAGTGAAAACAAAAATATATACACAACAAACTGTTACTCGCACTGGTTTTCAAGTATAAAAAAGCATTAATCAGTTTTTAAAATACCTGTGTATTTCATTAAATTTTCTTTTCCACGGTTTCAAAGTGACAGACATTGTCACTTTTCTGTTAAAAATATATTTTGTTTACTTTCTATTGAATATTAAAACTATAGAATTAACTATACAGCCATAAGTTGTAATTCAGATGTGCAGTGCTTAGAAGTGGGTGAAAGTTTTATATTTGCGCTACAAAATTTAATTCTCATCTTTGGCGTACACTACCTCTCCAATAGCGCAACCGATAGCTGTATAAGTCGGTGGCTCTTTCGTAGCAGTAGTGCTATAGCCGCTTGTACAGCTACTTAAGAACTTATCCATAGAGCCAATGGTGTAATTGATAACTTTTAATTGGCTACTGTGCAGCTAATTGTAGAACTTGTGGCACAATTAATTTTTTTTATAGAAGACCAGAGGAGCTACAGATGCGCTACCGGCCTTTAAGGAAAGAATAGAATCTTTTCTTGAAGATCCCAAGTTATAACTGTTCCGAAATACCTCTGGAAACAGCTGATTCCACAAAGTCGAAGTGCGTGGCAGAAAACTTCGAGTAAAACGTACTGTGGTGGAATGCCAACCATCTAGGTGGTATTGATGGAACTTGGAATTCTGTCACGACGTACGATGGTGAAACTCAGCGGCTGAGATCAATCCAAACAGTTCCTCAGAACATTCCCCGTGGTAAATTTTGTAAAAAAATGCAAAGAGAAGCAACATCTCTTCGCAAGGCCAAAGGGTCAAGCCGATCAGAGAGAGCTTGGTCGCCGACAATTCGAGCCGCTCGACATTAGATGCGGTCAAATGGAAGTAGTTGGTACTGGGGTGCCCCTGCCCAGAGATGAGAACAGTATTCAGGGCCGAACTTGCGCCTTATAAAGTTGCAATCGGAGGACCGCCATGAAATACTGTCCCGCTCTGCAGAGCAAGTTTTTTGGAGGCCAATTTGGCCTTGTGGCATTATTCCCTTCAAAATAACACCGGGTTATTTTTTTTTAAATGGTTGCGTTTATTCTAAGACATGTATATCAATAAATGAAACCATGTTTTAGCTGTGGAATATAACACGGTATAATATTATCGAGGAATAACTTCACAGGAAATTGTTGTGAAATATTTTGATGACATAGCGGATAAGGCCCCTGGACCTATGACTCTAGAAGGGTTAATGGATTGAAATGGGTTTTTTTACTGATGTTTTGTTTGGCTTTAAGCTTCAAGCTATGAGTATTTCACCAAAATACTTAACAGGACCAAGATGTCACGACCTTTCCTTTTTGTAAGAATTAATAATATTTAAAATATCATCATATAACATAACCTTGGCGAGGTGACGTACTTCTGTTTACTGTTAAACCCTAAAAAATATGTGTTTGATCCGTCACTCTCGTCGTAAAAATCATTCCCATAAAACAGTCACTTAGCAGGGCTTTAGGGAAGGTCAATCGCATCTTTATACCAAGAATATACCAGATTAACAGTAATTCTCAATTGGACTTTACTAAAGCGTTGGTTCGTGTAAATTTCTGTATTGGACCTAAGTCTATTCCTTTGTTCTTGGGCCCTCTCCTGTTCTCAGTGTATATCAATGACTTCTTAGAAAAGATGACCTGCCAATTAAACTAATCTACGCTGACGAGATACAAGTTTACCTGAAATATAATTATTATGCTTCAATGTTATAATATTATAACTATTATCGAGCTATAACTTAATAGTCTAAATAAAAGGTATAAAAGGGAATGCGAAATATTAAATCTTTTCCTCTATAAGTGTTAGCCTCGACTGCCCGCAGTACAACCTGCTGATTAACAAACGAGCTTCTGACAGCCGACTGATGTCGCAAAATCCTTCTAAATATACCGAACACAAATGTCACGGACTGAAACAAAAGCATCCCGACCTTCTCTTGCGCAACACTTGATTTCACCCTCAATTTATTAGGTACTCTGTGACAGCACCTCTCCACCAGACTGGTCCGCTATTTGTCTACTGTTGATGATTGTACACTCCATTTGCATTCGATATCATCATCATGAGCTTTCACACATCATCTGCTGGACATGGAACTTTTTCTGGAAAGCACCAGCAGAAAATGTTTGCGATATAAAAGCAAACAAATCCACTGATGAATAAGAACGCCATCAAATTAACACATTTTGATTTTTTATTTAAATTTTTGTAATATTTTATTTCAGGTGGAGAATGAATGCGGTGAAATCCCAACAATAATAGTGCAAAATAAAATAGATTTGATGGACCAATGTGTGGTCGGACCGTGAGTAAATTTTGCTTACCTTTGCGTCTAATAATTCTCTACGAATAATTAGTTGATGTATGTAGTATATTAGTATATGGAATATGTAATAATCAGTTATTAACCTATACATGGGAACACAAATAATTAGTAGTTATTTTGCAATCAGTATCGCACACACTGCACCTGGCACTTGTGTAACTGACACTGCATCTGACTTACTTGAACGCAAACGACGATTCGTCATCCCATTCGAACTATCACTACGATACCACAATGGAAACGCTTGTGTATGCAGCATAAATGATTGTGTACATACAAATATTGTGCTAACAATATTTATATACGTCGATAAATATAAATAGACAATGATAAATGGTAAAACACATTTATAAGTGTTTCAAGTTTCCGATGACGGATCCCTAAAATTTTCGTCTCATGATATATCTAATAGTTAATAGCCGATTGTACACAGCCTAGAACTCAAAGAAGAAGTGTAATGGTAGTATAAAACCGCATCCAAAAGACTACGAAACCGCTATAATAGCACAATGGCAGAACCTTAAGGATTACAACAACGAATACTAGCGCCTTTGTAAAGCTAAAACTATATAATTAGTATAAAGTAAACTCTGAGTTCTGTTGCGACGAGACGCCCGACATTTTCCACGCCGATACATTTTTTGATAAATACATACTCTCGTAGATGTTGCAACAAATTTAACATCATCATTTTGTATAATTTTCGTTATATAACGGTGTGATTTCACTATTTCTCACTCACACCCCTTACACTCCCTCGCACTCAATCACGAACTGCCCCTAACCTAACATAGTGTTTGTATACTCTTTGCCCCTAATAGTGAACATACTTTCACTCTTAAAGTATTGTTGCCGGCCCCATCTCGATTACCCCTAAATTAGATACTTAACGTTTCCAATAAAAAGAAGAGATTGTGATATCAAAGTGACAAACTTTAATATAGATCCGTACACCCTAATTCAGAGGTACTGACGCGTCGAAATTAGGTGTATTATCGCGCTTCAAGAACTCATTTTAGATCTTTTAGCGTAGACTACCGCTCCGTTAACGCCATAGAATAGCAGTACTAATACACATTTACCCCCCCTGTAGAATAATTGTGGAACCGATTTTGTATAAATTGGTGCCGCTTTCAGGAGTACAGCAGAGTTAGTCACTTGTATACTTAAAAGCTTATCCATAGAGCCAATGCCTTGAATTAATCACCTCTTATCGGATACTCTACAGCTTGTTATACGAGTTAATGTGCTACCTAGCAAACGCATCCATTGACTTCCTGCAATACTAAACAAGTCGTCACTCGTAACTTGGGGAGTGTCGTCCTTACACTATTTGCATCACATTATTTTTTTTATGGAAATGACGGCAAACGAGCAAGCGGTTCTCCTGATGGTAAGTGATTACCGTCGCCCACATACATCTGCAACACCATAGATGATGCAGGTGCGTTGCCGGTCTTTAAGGATATTTGGGAGATGGGAGGGAAGAGGAGGGGAATAGGGAGGGGATGTGGGCCTCCGGTTACCTCATTCACCGAACGAAACGCTGAAGCAAATATACCTCTATTTCACGCCGGTATTCTGCGAGGTCGTGGTATTAATCCGGTCGAGCCGGCCCATTCGAGCAGCAGCTAAAGCCATCGCTTGGCTCCACCACGTTTACATGTTTATGATATCATAATTTACTTGAAATACATCATCATGAATATGTAAAAAGTATATTTCCATTGTGGTGAGTGCATGATTTAATATCCCCATTCCATTTCCACTTTATTACTTTACATTGCACGCACGGCAGGTGTTTTTTTTATTGACTTTTGAAGATGCTTCTTCAATTCTAATGCGTACAGTAAAGACCTAGAATAACTTGCCTGCGTCATTATTTTAATTCGAATTCGACGCGAATGTGAATAGATTCTTACTAAGCTAGTGCGCTATAATCTATACCTTCATAGTTTAAGACAGTAAAATTTTTTCCTATAATTACTATACTATTTAAATTAACTCTACGGATAAACAAGTTTTTTTCTTCCTTACTTCATCACTTTTTTAATTACAGTTCCTTAATTTTATCAATAAATCAATTCAACAGCGACGAAGCGGAACTGGTGGCTCGCGCGCTTGGTTGCCGGCTGATGCGGGCCTCCGTGAAGGAGGACGTGAACGTGGGTGCGGTATTCAGGGCGCTCGCGGCGCGCTGCCTGGCTGAGATGCGGCGCGACGATGCGGCCGATGCGCTGCTACCGCCCTCCGCCACACCCGTTATAGGTACTTAGCATACCACATAGCCTACTAGATACCGATATCGATAGCTGGTAGGCTCCTCCTTTGCCTAGGAGCGCTATAGAGTGAGGGTCCTAGTACAGAACCTTGCGGGATGCCAGAAGTTATTGCATCAAAGGCTTTACAATACTGTCAAATATAATTAATTGCCTTCTTTTACTGATATATGACGTTACCCATCTGTGTAAATCACTATGAATAGCCAAAAAAATGTATTTATTAAAGAATGGTCTACATAGTCAAACGCTTTTTCAAAGGCCGTGTATATTACGTCAACTTGTGGCCTATCGTAATTATATAATTAATAAATGCAGCTAAATTTTAAACTATGGATTTTTGACCATTACACTTTGTTGTTCAGCTCGAAAGGACAAGTTAATTAAAAGACAATATTTTTAAAAATTAGATTCTCATACACTTTACCAAATATGTTTAATAAAGAGATTGGGCGATAGTGTTCAATTCTATTTTAGGTTCCATTTTTATGTTTCGGTATTATTAGAGTTTAGTTCTGTTTACTAGTATATAATATAATAACAGATTTGTTGAAAATAACTTAAAGGCTAAGTGTTTTGTGCATTTATAAATAAATGTGGTATGCCATCACTTCCACGCCATTTGTTAATCTTGAGTGTATTTAGAATAAAAAATACTTTTGCAACTCTGAAATATATATTACATTATGTAAAATGTTATTCGATGTAACATTGCGAATATGTAAAGAGTATCATAGGAGGAATTTGTTTTCTGAAATACAATTCCAAAAATTGTACTAAGCCTTGCACATACTTTAATTTAGTATGTATATGAATCATCGCCTATAAATAATGAATTAAGGTACAGAGTTACTACTGCGTATAGATTTTTTATAAGACTAAAATTTTAGGATCTTTTCTTAGATACATTTGTATTTGTTAATATAGTGCTCGTGACAGATTCTGTAATTTTGTTTTCTTAAGCTCGTAGGTAGTATGCAGGATTAATCGTAATTTTGGGGGGTTTTATTTCTTTTCCAATGTTAATGTTAAAGTAGGATACAATAGGATATTAAGAAAAACGGGCGAACGTTTAGGTACATATTTTACAATTATTAAGTGGAGTTGCGGATAAAAAATCTGAACCACGTCATTAATTGAGTTGCCAATTAACAAAGAAGTCCAGTTCTGAGACGATTTATTACTTTCGTCATAATCAGCTATAGTAATAAAATTTTCGTTTCGTAGATCAATAAAGAAGGATATAACATAATCTTTTATAAAATCATTTTAAAGTGTGACGTCTAAGTCCTTTGCGGCCTCCTGCAGACAATTTTACTCCGACATGGCTGGCTATCTTGATTGTCAGTTGTTCAGGAGTAGAGTTTTCTGGTAAACCCACAATTTCCAAGCATAGCTTATTGTTGATCTTTATTTTTTGCGAAGTCAGCTCTGATGTCTTTATTTCGCCATCTGTCACATTTTCTTAAATAATTTCAAAATTGCTCTTGAGATTATTGCAGATGTTGAGCAAAAAGCGAACTACATGTAAATAGTAACTATTATTTTAAGTTATTTGTCACTACACTTTCACAGTTCAAGAGCGACGTCTAGATGAAGTAAAATTATCTAACATATTAAACACTTTGCGTTCAAATTGTCAACTAACCTAAAAGAGTGAAAGTTTAATGTATGTAATGTAATAATTTTATGTAATGTATTTACAATAATGTACATACTTGGTTATACAGGGACAAAGTTAATGTAGCGATCTCCGGGTACTTTAAATTGCTTTAATGATTTCCAGAAAAAATAATAATTTAACTCGAATTGACAGGAACGTTCACAAACCACAATAGCAACGGCACAATTCTGCTACGGCCGGCCAAGCACAGGCCCGGCGGGAAGAAGAAGAACGTCCTCAAAAACGCCTGCAGGATTCTGTGATCGCATCTACACGGCACCCGCATTGATTAAGTTAACTTTTAGGCTATGTTCCTTTTATTAGGATGTTCTTATTTCAACACATAAAAACGAGGACTATGTACATAAGTTTAAAAAACTAAATGCTGACTACAAATAAGCAGAAATTCAAGTTAATCCTACGATAAGAACTAGGTTATAATGACATCACATAGCCTAGGATACACGGGGCTTCCAGACATAGCTAACGACACCTCATTTATCAAGATATCTATAGATTATTAGTAGCTTAGGAGCTACACTGGAACAGATGAACATACTAACATACAGACATACATAGACTACTAAAATCATACCGATCGTCTAGTATTTTAGTAGTTCATAGCTTAGCAGGGTAAAAAGAGAAGTCACTTATCAAAATCAAAAATTACAAAATTTTTCTTTTTCACATAATTTGCGCAATAATAATTTGTAGAAAAGGAACTGTATGGAATTTAACCGATAAAGTTAGAAGAGTTACGTACGAAATATATGTATGTATTCGTTTCAGGAATAGTTAGTATTCATAACAGACCGACGAACAATCCAAGATGAATCATTGCCCGAAATTACTTAAATGCATGGAGTAGAAGCAGAATTGACATGATGCGACCTCCCTTTACTCCGAAACTGCAGCTGGTTTCAGAATGAAATTTAAAAAGTGTGGTCAATCGACTCATCATTTTCAAAAGTGGTTAGTAAGGCGAGATAATCCTTCCCAACTGTTAACCGCTGCACAGAACTATGTAGATACTAACTTAATTTTAATATTTAAACGGTTTAAATTGGACTTTTTAATAATGACCCAGATATGTGATGATGACAAGTGATTAAGTCCATCACTATTCAGGTGGTAATTTTATCTTTGTTGATGGAGTCAAGTAAAATGTACTTAATAGTGTACATATAACTATATTAACGTAGGTAATAACATTGCAATAAGAATTAAACTCAATGAAGTTACATGATACAAAGCTATATTAGGAATCATCATATGACTCTTTGCTAAGGACAAGATTTGAATCCAAATAATATGTCATTCATATGAAAAGTAGGTAATTTGTGCTTAATATCTAAAAAATACACATTTTAAAATAGCTTATTTGGTTACAATCCGTATTTTCCGCTATTTTTAATTAAAAAAAGAGTGTGTGTGTGTACTTATGATCGCACGTAAGAAGTTATACTGCTTTAGCGTAATAAAATAAATATAACTGAAAATTGTATTCCGTGTGACAGTACCTTTTGTTTGTGGAGAAAAAAGTAATTAAATGCAATTTAATGCAGTTTAATTAAATAAATTATCATTCACCATCATATATCATTTTAAATCATACACAAATACAAATGTATGAATATATTTTGTTATCTCCACTGATATAACGTGTTGTAGAATCATATATATTTGGATATTTTTCAGTTCTCACGATAAATTGAAAGACAATTATCAATAAACTTCACGGAGTCGCTTTTAAAAATTTACTCTCATCATTTTCCCGAACGCGCCAGAAGAAGTATAACTTCAAATTTGGGTGAAGATGTCATCTTTTGCATTATTTTAACGACTGTGTATGATTGTTCACTATGAAAAACTCTTTCCCTTACCATATGGCTGTAAAAAAACACTATAATAAGTTTAATTGTTAATTTTGAAATAGATTTTTTTATTTTGTTACAATTTTAATAGTCACTTCAAAATTAACAAGTTAAGGTTCTGTTAATATGACGAGTCTTTGTAAATACTTTGTACTTAGACTAATAAATTATTTTTCGTACCACGGTTATATTTTATTTCATAAATAAATTCAGACCCAATTAATCAATGTAGAGCATAGGCTTATAGCAGCTTTCACCGTACGTGTGCGTGTGCTAATAAACAAGCCTCTTTCGATAGTTGGATTCCGTGTGGTTGTCGGAATTTAAGAATTGGAACAACCCATAGGCGTAGGAGACAAGACTGTAAGTTTCAGAAGGACGACGATGTTCTGCTAGCGTTACGTTTCGTCAGTGTTAATTTTTCACTGCAGGAGTGAATGTGGGCACTTACAGGCTGCTACTTTGAATTCCTTGCCGATTATAATATTATCCGCCATCTTGTTTCGATAATAAAAATCTAATGTTACAACATTTTAAAAAATGGCAAGGTAATGATGAAGAAGTATAACTCATAATACTCCTTCATCTTGATCAGCCCGCTTAATAATCCACTGCTTTTTTTTAATGATAAATGAGGCAAACAAGCGAGCGGCTCAGCCTATGGTAAGTGATTACCGTCGCCTACGTACATCTGCAAACACCACAGGAGCTGCTGATGCGGTATCGGCCATGAAGGATATTTGGGAGATGGGAGGGGGGATGAGGGAGCGATCGGCCTCCGGTTAGCTCACTCACCGAACGAAATGCAGATGCACAAGATGCCTCTACTTGACATCGGTATTCTGCGAGGACGGGGTAATATCCCGGGGGGCCGGCTTAGATTGGCCGAAGTTGGATTAAACCTGCAATATGCTATAGCACTTCTGGAATCCTAAGGAACAATTTGCTGAAGTTCCATCAAAATCTGTTAATTACTTGTCAAATTAAATCAGTCCAAAGATACTACAATACATGCAAAGATTTTTATACATAGGTGTTGATATGTATAGAGCTTACTAAATAAAACTACATGAGGATATTAGAGATTTTTTATTTAGGATGATGCCAATTCAATGTAATAATTTTAAATTACAATACAATTTGGTATTTAGATGCAGGTAGAAAACCATGTATACAATAAAAAGAGCTTACAAACAAAAAATGCCCATGGAGGCGCTTATAATGAGCTTAAAAACGATCAGTTATGCACCTATCACTCACGTGCAGGAGCTAGCTAAGAACGTGCTGTATCGTATTCTTGCCATACATTATGCCAAATGCTAACAATTTTAAAATGTATTAATAAAGTTGAAACATTAACCACAAGCTTTTCTTGAAAATCAATATTAGGTAAGTATTCATATAACTTTAAATTTAAAAAGTGATTTGAAATTTTTTGTACACAAATCAATGTAACTTTTGAATAATACGTTCATTAGCATTATGTTAATGACAAGATACCATGTCATTCGACAAGGAAGTAGTAGTTTAATTTTATTTGTTCAAGCTTCAACAAAGGTTCCTATCGCAAATCCTCGCAACGTTTAACCAATCCTTCAATGTTTACATTCTCAAAAATATGTTAGGCATATAAAAGTATCCAACAATATATATATTTAATAATAATATTAATATTAATAAAAGTTACGATATCAATCCTAACTATAGTCACTACGTCTTTGTATAAAAATTACCGCGAAGTGGAAGTGGCCTTGCTCGTCTTCTGCTCGACTTGACCGAGGGCTGTGCCGTGGCCCCAGATAAAATCGTTTTACAAATTTCTCACGCCATGTACAGTATCTACTCTCATTATGTTATTAATCGAATCACAAGCCATAGCAATATATAATATAATGTAGTGTTTTTTTCGTTAGAAATAGTTAAAGATAATAAAAACCTAATTAAATCCTGCGCACTCAGAGTCTGTGACTATATTTTACAAGTATTACCTGAACCTAATAATATTGAATGTTATTATGGAACAAGAGTGGCAAACATTGCCACAACAATGTGAGGTACGCTGCAAAATCTGAATACGCGTATTGATGGACACGTGATTACGACTCTTAATTGAATGGTACGCGTAATACATTGAACCAACGACTTTAGCGTCTCGAAATGAAGACCATGATCTTTAAGTATTATTATATCCTTAAGCAAATTGGTGACAATGAGGTGTTTGATCATAGTCCTGCGGTGATAATACACCTATTATTGCTATCGTTTCAACACGTCAAGGAATAGTAATGACAAATATGTAGTGAGTTAGCAAAACAGGCCGTAGATAGGATATTGGAATCGGTCGTAAACCTCCATTTTTAATTAACGTGTCCGCTGAATCAACAAACTTTGTATGCATCTGGCGTCATATTAAACCGCAATCGATGTATTATATCTAACTCGGTAGAAAGTTCAAATACTTTTAAATTTTTTCGTTTTCACATTGAGCATTTCATAGATCTATATTATACTCATACATTCCCGAGGCTATTCGCTAATAAAATGTAAGTACTCAAGAATCATCATAAGACACAATACTCAATTATCGTGTAGATAATAATTTCTATGAATTAAATTCATTTAAAAATGTTGTTTCATTTACACATTGAATAAATTTAAGTGAATATATTGTGTTTTCAGTTGTCATTTTTATTAATGAATTAATGATATAGTTTATGTTTTTAATGCATAAACTAAATCATAGAGACATCATAGAAAATTAAATTTTACAAAATGCTAATTTTACTAAATGCTAACAAGGGAAAAACACCGTGATGTTGTTATTTTAGTATTTCTTTCAATAATTACTTTATTATAAAGTCAAATTGTGTTTTCTGTCATAGCATCAAAATACAATAACAATGGACATTTCACGAATAATTTATGTTTGTAATTTATGCCTTGTTCCAATATTTTTACTTTTATAGATTCTGTAGAGAACAAAACTTTACAGCCTTAGAGTAAGGTTTAAAGTTAAGGAACAGCACGCTTCAGACATCAGATTATCTAAATGGTATAGTTATTGTAGTTTAGGTGATTGATATTCACTCTTACCACTCTTTGCCTAACGCCAGCAAGCACTACGTAGCTGAGTGGAACACCGCCATGGATAAGAGTACACCATTCTGATGTCTAAGTAAATGATATATAGGTGGCTTGCACATCGTCTCATCAAACAGAACTAGAGCTAAATGCAATTAAAACTTAATTCTTTTTCAGACAATTGTTTCCAGTTGCATATTAAGCGCTAATTCTGTGGAGTGTGTTTTAGTGCAAACCATCCTAAATGTTTAAATTGAAAGACAAAATGTTACATACAATTCTAATGAAAAATTTGTGTTGATGTGAGAGGAGGATATGCCTTTGAAAGGCTTCGTGTTTTGTTTGCGTCAAACAATAAGCTAAGAATTATTATAATAACGTATACCAAATATCACTAAGCTTTGTTAGAATATTATCTGTATCAAATAAGAAATGACTTATTTAAATGGGTTGCCATAATTAAAAATAGTAAAAATAGAAACAAGAGGCATAATCAAACTACGCAAATTGGAAATCCTTTTATTTATTCCACTAAACAAAAAAAAATAACTAAAGATTTTGTAACAGCCTACTTAAGTAAAATTTTTCAATTAAAATGGCATGTTCAAATAAGAAATATACTAATAATATACTTTAATTGTGTACCCAATGGAGTAAGACATGGTAGTATATTTACTAATTATAGCATTACTTTGAATACAGAGCCTTCTAAAGCATTTCCTCTTTAGTAACACAATATAAAGACAGCTTAATTAAAGGAATGGGGATGAATGATTCTCGAAAATCTGTCAATTACTGTTACTAAGTTTTGCAAGGTACGTCATATTTATCCCTGCTGCTATGCCCTCACATAGATATAAATAATAAGCTGGCAGTAAAAAGGAACGCTCAGCAAATAAAAAGTATACTGACGAGCCAGATGCCATCTCACGAGCAGGTGGTGACGTTTAGCTTGGCAATGTAGTCGAGGAGGCCCTGAAGGCGCCTCTTCACCCTCTTTTGGTCGTCGAGCGTGCAGCCCAAGATTGAGGACTCGAAGTTCTTGTCGGTCCCCGAGTTAGGGTCGGGTTGCGACGTACAGGCGTTCATGTACGTCTGGCAGCGAGTGTGGGCTGTCACTGCGTCGTCGTGTACCGACATGACTAGCTGGTCTATATACATGTTCACCTGAAAATATGTGCACAGAGGTTATTTATTTTTATTCACTTGATCTACATTCTCGTCGTATGTGTGAGTGTCTTTAAGATAAGGCCTGAGAAAGCCGGACTTTAAATAATGAGATTGTGGACCACTTTCTGTCTGTTACAACTGAACGCCTATCTGCTTGTCAAGTGTAACGCCAAACCATGTCTTCTTGGTATAGGCCCGTTGTCTTGCAGTGCGGCCTTATTTACAGGCTGATGATGGGTTCATCATTCTACCAGCCTATCACAAGTTCACTGCTGTGCATAGGCCTCCACCAAAGATTGCCACAAAGCTCGGTGTTGAGCCACCGGCATCTATCGACTTCCTGCAACACTGTGCAAGTCGTCACTCCATCTCGTGGTGTGTCATCCCACAACAGTATGACCAGAAACGAAAACCAATAACTTGTGCTTCACAAGTATTCGCTACGGCTCAGATTCCATCCTAGGACCAAGGTCACAATTGCCGGGTACCCTAAGCACTAAGCCACGGGGACGCTAAATATTAAGAAAAAAAATGTAGTAATGGTTTAGACATCAACGACGAGAGACGAAGCAAGTAGCGTGAATCGATGAAAGAATGAGAAATGATCGGTGAACGTATGCCGCCAAATTTTACTTAAGTTCTTTGCAAAGGCCAGGTTAAATAAACGAACACTCACGCTTGTGACCCATAGGAGTTGGCAGAGACTATTTCCATTTGTCACGGTACAGCGTATCCAAACGGATTTTAGTCAACTACTTTTCGCCGATTTTTAAATACAATTGTCACGAAAACAAAATTGTCATAAAAACAGATCATGTTCATTACATGAAAAATTTACACGCGCGTGTTATCTACCGCAGTAGATAAGAGACATGAATCGTAAGCTTTTTTTTACGTTAAAATGGCAATCACATTTATTTTGTGGCAACGACGTTCTTCATCGTAAATGATACATTGGTGGCATTTATTTGTAAAAGAGTATTGAACCATTATGTTTTGGAAAGTATTGCTCATTTCAAAATAATAACACTAATGTCACTACTACATCAGCCTATTTAGTCGACTTCTGAACATGGGCCTCTCCAAGAAAGCGCCAGAAATAAAATATTTCTGGGAAGCGTAGATTCGAGCACCTAAGCACGAGTGACACTGCACCCCACAGGCTTCAAATTTTATGTACTATGTGCTGCTCCCCATTACTAGTCCATGGGGTTTGGTTTCGGCAAATACGGAAAGGCCATTCCACAATCAATCGGTCACCAGAGAATCGTTTGTTGGATAGCAGGGCGCGTCCCGTGCAGGTGCGTGAGCACAGAGCCCCTCGCACTAATAATGCTGCTAACTTCACTAGTCTGTGGGATTTGGATTTGAAAAATTCACATGGAATATCCTGAGTCTCGTTTGTTGGATAGCAGGACGCGTCCCGTGCAGGTGCGTGAGCGCAGAGCCCCTCGCACTAATGATGCTGCTAACTTCACTAGTCTGTGGGATTTGGATTTGAAAAATTCACATGGAATATGCTGAGTCTCGTTTGTTGGATAGCAGGGTGCATCCCGTGCAGGTAAGGTAGGCATTTGGAAAAAGAGATGGTAATATTCCCCTAACTAAACTTTAATAGGATTTATTTGTGTCTATTACTCTCAGGCTGGCTTCAAATCTAAAATATGTAAGTGCCGTTCACTAGTATTAGAAACAACACAAACTCATGCCTTTAATCTTTCACAGGATAGGCAGAGGTGTCGGATCTACCTAAAGTACGGAACGGACAATATTATCCGCCTCCTCAGGCGACCCCTATTCGGCTTTCTGCCGAATTCGCTTCGTCTTCCTCTCCCTCCAGGCGAGGGCGCGCCGGAAAATGAACGCACCATCCGACTCTGCCCCCAATACCACGTGCGCAACGGACCCTCCCAAGTCCGCAACACGAAGGTCCACTTGTCGAAATATTTCGTAACCAAATCCATTCATTACAATTAATTTATGGACGTACGTACTTTGCCTAGTATATATTTAGTTAAACTGGATTTACATTGTCGATACAAATATAAAATCATTTTTCTCTTCGTTTGCCCAAAATTTTTTTTTTCGTATAAGCAGCAAAAACAGTATCTGATAACACATAGTATAGACAGATTAACACATGTTTAGGTAAAGTTAGCGGTGATATAGTGAATGATTTGAAAGACATTAAAATAATACATGTGTGTTGTATATATGGATGTCTACTACATAAACGTATAATAAATAAACAAATTATATATTTGTATGTATATGATGTATGTGTTCTGGGCCTTAAATTCGCGATTACATTGGTTTTGTGGTAATAGGAGTCATGTCTGCTTTACTATGATACCCACACTAGATAATAATCTTTATCGTGGGTACCTATACGATTAACGTTAAGTTTTAGAGCCTGGTTCAACCATGGTTGAAACGATATTACGACGAATCACAAGAGTAGAAAGAAACTTTTAATAAAAATATACATATACAATCTGTACAATGCATAAAACAGGTAGAATAAATAAAACTATACATATAATAAATAATTAAATATATAGTCCTTAGTTTATATAATACTTTGAGTATTGCCTTTTAGGTTCTTATAAAAGATAATAGGTATTATTACTAGTTAGCTTAGTCATTATTTTATGGTTACACTATCTTCAAAGGTCTCCTCATCGTGAGCAGTGGACACGTTGAATGGAGCATTACAAAGCTTGCCCGCGAGAAATAAAACTCTTTGCGAGAAAGCTACAACGAAACCCGCACGTTCGGCTCTCGATTATTTTCTCGCAAACGAATACTCGCTATGGAGTTTTTTTTTTCAAATATTAACGTGACAAACGAGCTAACAGTCCACCTAAAGGCAAGTGGGTACCGCAACTAACACAAGCATTTAAAGAAGATCACCCTAGAGCCAGCGTTATCTTCTCTGATGACTAAGATCAAATATCCATACAGCCTGTAATTAAACTTGATTTCTATGCCCTTCATCAAACTAGAACAAAACCGTGTTTGCACTGTTGATTAATGTCGCGCATTCTGTTTGATATAGATACGATCGATAACAACAGTACCGGAATTACATTTCAATTAATTTTAAATCTTATACCCATGGACATGCGTAGGCGAGTCGCAAAAAGTTTACGTTACACAAAATGTCCTTGTGACGATCTTGACAGGGGCAATGAACGCTTTTGAATAAGGTTGCCGAATTTTCCATGCTGCTGCTTGCCACAATTTTAAGTATATAAGCGTCGTTTTTTTTTAATTTATTTTCAAAATGTATGCAAATCAATCATTGTCATATAAGAGACGTATTATTTTTTTTAATTTATTCTCCCTCATACTCACCACGCTGGGTAGGAGTCGGGTGTTGCTTTTGTTTATCATGTAAATTTTAGTACAACGCTAGCATATTTAGTCATTTGAAACAGAAACAGTGCAGCGTTAGTGAAACCACAACAACCGTCGTGACGTCCTCAAATCTAAACTTTAGTATTTATATATAAATTGTATATATATTATTATTTAAATATATTTTAATATCTAGGCAAACATTTGCGGATTTTTTCTTATATACTAGATGTCATATTGTATTGTTATATTTTCATAAACAAAACATTTAAAAAACATATGAAGTATTGTCGTTACGGAACGTTATATATTTTATATACCAAATTATATAATATATGTTTTATGTATTAAATATTTTAAGTGCATTCAGTGTTGAAAAACTATTGAATGCAGACCTTTACTGCCAAACTCAAGTATTTTATTGGATAATAGATAATTACAGGCTAACTATTTGTCAGCTTGGTCGGCGCAGTGGCTACAGCGCTACCGCTCCGAGTGGTCTAGGCGAGCCCACTTTGGGCTGGTTGTTTTGGCCCAGCTGCGGGTTGGACGTCAATGGCCCCTCCATTGTTTGAGGCATTGCTTTACACCGCACACCTTACACTCCCGCGGTCGAAATAATAATTTTAATGCCCGTAGTTACAAACGAATTGACTCGTTTAAGCATGTTCGACTGTGCGCAGTAGAAAATACTAAAAAAATCGACCCTCATTTTAGTATGGTCTACGCACACACGTACGTTATCGACGTATAATAAGGTCCATCATGGTCGTCATCTGCTGTGTCAAAAAATATTTCACAAGAGTTCCGTGAGATGTTAATCCTCGATAAAATCAAACCGTATTATTTTTCACATCCAATACATGGTTTAGCTTATTGGTAAGGCATAATAGGATAACCCTTCTAATGTCACTAGTCATTGATAGTCAGACAGTAGAGTCACTGATATCCTTTATCACAATAGAATTTCAACTGATTTAAAATCCGCGTACACGTTAAATCTTCACACGGAACTTGGGAAATGTTCTGTGGCATAACGGATAAAGCCCAACTTATGATATCTCTCGGTACATTTGGCTCGCCGTCTGCGGAAGACCTAAGGAACAATTTCCAATCAAGAATAATACATAGAAACAAAGAATCGGCCTTGATACACAAGCGAGACTAGATTGTTAAAAGATTACATCACGAGGCAGCAATTATAAATAGTAATTTCGCTTTGTTTTTTTTTATTGAAATTTATGTAGCAATAATGTGACTCGTAACCAAGCCAACGACAATTTATGCCGGCACCGGGGTTCGATCCCCGTTAGCATAAGCAGTGTGCACGCACTTTCGAACATGATCATCGCGAATTCGAACATCGATCTCGAACGTTTGTATCGTACATATAGGCGCCATTTAGCTAAGAGAACGCGAACACAGTTCGAGCGGAGTTCGACTCCTCTTCGGACCGTGGCACTATCAGTAGCCATGGCTACGCCGTTGGAAGTGTATCATAGTAAAAATGAGAATTTTGTTGTCTATTTGTAGTGATTTTTTTTTAGTCTGATTAAGGATTTCGTTTACCTAAACTAACATATTTCTGAAATAATAAATAACTTAATGTTACAAATTTGTTAAACTATTTTATCAAATATCTAAAGGTCTGATCTGAAGGCCTATAGCTCGAGCATTGAACATATACCTAGAAATTGCAGTTAACAATTTTAGAAGTGCCGGCACCTAGATTCGAATAAAGGTCACTCATGTACCACATGAGTAAATTATATTCCTACAGAGTCCAAGCTACAACTACAAGCATGGTAAAAACAGAATAGTAGGCTATCTGCATAGAAAGGTATCGAACGCGGAGTGCGGTTCGTGTACACGTAGTACACGCGAACCACAACACGCATAGCAATTATAGAAACTTTTAACAATCATGATACATACGACTTTTTATTACCTAATTAAATAAGTGACTTACTTAGCTATAAATCTAAAAGAGATAGAGACAACCGTGCTACAGTAGGCATTTTAATCTCGGAAGGAGCAAGAGTTGACCTACTATCCTGTTTTTCAGAGCTGCAACTTTAATGGTTTTTCGCGTGTTGTTATTTATTGATTAAAATTATCAGGAATATTTTAAACATGATCTGTATTCAAAACAAAAGATATTAAAAAGCAGTTGAAAATTGAACGTTGTCACATGCAAGTGTTTTCCGATCGATTATTTAAGGAAATTCTATATTAGATTGAGACTGTGCCAGACGCAATAAAAATAAATAATAAAGAGTCAACAAAAATTTTTCATATATAATTAATTATTCATTTCAGTGTGCGTGAAATTAAACCGAATAATGTATTTAGTATGTATGTCTTACAATGTACCTTATTTTTATTTCTTACCCTAATTTTTTACGTGGATCAGGTGTCATCAGGTGGGAACAGGTAACAATTTTGCACGTTGTTTGAAGAGAATTTGTCCTCTGTAGTAATATTTACAAAAAAATCGACCGCTCTGAACTTTGCCGCTCAGCTACCTTTGCTACCACGGCTCTCTGATAGATGAAGGCAGCACTAACACCACTAATGAAACACTGCATCTTTTTTGTTTTGAGCGAGGCATATTTTTATTTGCATAAGTTTCACCACACAAGACACTGGTGATATTACAATGTGGATGTAATATAAAAATAAAGACTTACCTGGTGCAGAGCTTCTTCCTGTTGCGGGTCGCGGTCAGTTCGCACCGCCACTTCTACAGTCATGGCGCGACCAAGTATGCGATCCGCATAGCGCACAATATCATCTCTATCACCTATATAACAAATGATTATACATGTAGGCAATTAACTTAAGGCTAACAGCAAGGGTGAGTAAATAACATCTCTTTCTCCAAATGCCAATCTCACCCGCACGCACTGCGCCCCGCTATCCACCAAAATAAGGGTCTGGCGATCGAATGATGGCGGAACATCCATCCGAATTTACCAAAACCCAAATACCAGACTAGTGATGGCGGAACATGCATCCGAATTTGCCAAACCCAAATACCAGACTAGTGATGGCGAACAGCATCACTAGTCTGTGGTATCAACAGACAAAATCAAAATTAAGCAGACAGATGACGGGAAGCAGCGTCTGAGGTGCGAGGTGTCTGGTACTGCGATCGCCTATCTGATTGCCGAGCGTGGCGATTATGGCAAATGCTCTTTATGTGAGAGGCCTATATATCCGGCAGTGGAGCATTTACAGGCTGGTAAGGTAAGGTAGTAGTGTATTAGTAGTAAGATGACATAATTAAAAGTTTATGTATGATTTTTTTTTAAAAACGTGTTTCCTAACGGACTGTGTTTCGCAGTGTAGGACGACCCCCCACAAGATGGAGTCACGACCTGCGGAGTGTTGCGGGAAGTCGATGGATGCAGGTGGCTCAGGACCGCGCTTCGTGGCAATCTTTGGGGGAGGCCTATGTTCAGCAGTGGACTTCTAATAGGCTGAAATGATGATGATGAAACAGAAAAATATAAAGTACTACTATCCACTTTGCACTAGTTTATTTAATTGGTGTACAGTTAAATTTACAGACACCTCTTTCTGCACTGACCATGTATTGATTTTATTATTAATTGTAAATGACGTGGTAATTTAGCATTAAAAAAAAACCCTCAAAATTTCTTGCCCATTTCTTGAAGATCATCTTGAACTTCAAGATCTTCTTTGCGAATCGGTGTAGATTTTGACGTTCATAAAAGTTTTAAACCTATATAAAATTAAAAGCAATTTAATGTTTCAATTTAACTTTAAACCATTTACATCCTAGTTTTGTACATAACAAGAAATATTGCAAATAAATATTTATTGTTATGAACAAAAACCATGTCTTATGGGGTGGAATATATAACAAATAGCTAATTCGCCGGAGTAATAACAAATAGTGTCCCAAGATAAAAGTATGCTAGATTCTTTTACATTGCATAATATCCATCTCTTCCAAATTTCGTCCATAACCATTCAGTCACTACAATATTATGAATAAAACAAACCAAGTACACTATAAGATTTAACTACAAACTTATATTATCAACTTCCACGTTATAAATATTACATAGATTAATAAATAGAGTATACAACTTCTGGAATCATAACTAATGACATATTACAACAAAATAATCCTTAAAATATATTTTCAGTTAAAGACAAACAGACGTAGATATAAAGAATTTTGTATATCAGTACAGATAGAATAACATATACGAAGGGAGGCTAAAAGTCCGCGAAATGGAAGGATCGTAAATTAAATAAATAACAGAACTATTTTTCCTTTTGAATATATTTACACCACACTTTAATACATTTAGCAGATCAGGGTGAATGGCTACTTAATGGCGGTATTATGCGTGGTATTTTGTACAAGCAACACACCGTTGGATGATTTTGGTTGTTTTTCCAGGATGGCTTCTTTCAGCCTCGCTAATATGAAAGTGTAGTAGTCACTGGTGATTGTGGTACCCTTTTAATTACAATCAATTCATTCACAGTCCAAAAAAACTGGAGCCATCATCTTTTAGGCTGATACTGATTCTTTAAACTTCTTAGGGGAAGTGTACCCTGTTTTTACCATTGCATGGACTCTTGCTTTGACTAAAACTCAGAATGAGACTTTCGCTCAAAGTGATGAACTCACGTCCCACCCCCAGTCACAATCCGCTTCAAATTTGGTGTAGGATCCACACCACAGTTCCATAAAGTGCTTATACGCGTCAATACGCCGCATCAAATCAACAATGCATTTGATGCGGCGTGACCATCCTCGACATCCACCTTGCACTGACTTTTGTCATGCCAAGATAATGATGTGGGATCCTCAAAATAGGAAGTCTGATATTCCAACTAATGCAGAAAGCTGTTTCTTTTAGGCGGGCATCTCCCAATATATATAATTCGACATTTACGACAATGGCTGGCGTAATGGCCTCAAACAGCAGTCCAGGCCGGGGATCATCTTCGATTCACGGCCTTGTCTAAATAGAACATGCTACTTGTGATTCATGGTTTTACCAGGACAGAGAATTGTATAAGGCTTCTATCTCATTCATTTTGGTTTGAGCTGATTTTCCTATATCAACCAAGAACTTTATCACAGTGCGAAATCCAACTTGTTTTTTGAATTATTACTAGTAAACAAATTATATAAAAGGGTTATAACATAGTATATATATTTATAATGAGTTCTCAATTGCAATGGTATCAAGTAAGCATCCCTACCCCCACCCCTTTCCCTTCATTTGGCGGCATCAAGAGTACCCTTTCTACATTGATTGAGGGAGTAACTGGTTAAGAACTTTTCATTTAATAATTACTAAGACCAATAGAAAAACATTACACACATTCTGTTATGTCACCCAAAAGATCCGAATGCTTCACACTATCCAATGTGGACAGCAGCGAGTCACGTTCCTCCTCTATACGCACAGTGTCCCGCCGAAGTCTTTCCACTCGTATCTCAACTTGATCTAATACTGCAGTCAACCTGTTGTTCACACAAACATTTTGATTAATTCTGCCACTACTGTGAGCAAAACAGAAATAAATAGATAGTTGTTTCTAAGCATTGTGTAAAAATATTCTTAAGTACTACTTTGGCTAAATTTAGCATTCATTTATTCCAAAATAAATAGTATAATCTGCACGCCAAAGTAGGAAGGAATCATGTCATAGTTAGTGATTTTTTTCTGCGGTAAGGGGCACGATTTTGTTGAATTTGCACCAACTAACATGGTGATAATCATTCTCCTAATTAATAAGCTCTGGTAAAAAGTGAGTTGAAATAACTAAAAACAAAGTGGGGGCACATTTCCCACCTTCTCTATGAACTTCTATCTGCAACAGCAACAAGTTACGAATTGTTTACAATTGTGCAATGATAGATTTATTGTTTCTGTATTTCCTTATGCTTGCTTAGGTGAAACATACATATTAAAATTGATGGTTTTGTTTTTAATATTTTAAATCGTTTTTTTCTGGTGCGGTGCCCATTGCTGCCCCTATGCCAATGAACAATAGTGTAAATGTATTCAATGTTATAAATTTATGCCAAATAAACTTTTTAGAAAAATAATGTATTAGGGAGAATACACCATCTTTTTCTTCAAATACCTACCTCACATCCATGTGGTGCACCCAGCTAGCTAACAACTGGAGCCCCATCAACTAAGTGGTGATGGATAATCCATACGAATATACCAAAGCCAAACCTCAGTCTACTGATAAAGAGCAGCATTACTAGAGCTAGAGTACTGGTATTGCACTCACCAATCTGGTTGCCCAGCAAATTGGTGAATGAAGTATGGGCAAACCTTTCAAGAAATGCTGATGTTGATATAATCTAGATACTACGAGTATCTAGTCTTACAACAATACTTCATGATCCATTATTCTATTTGGGTGATAATCTGAGCTTAGTTATTACAATTAACTTGCTTTTATTTATTTGCTACTATTATATATTGCATTAATGAAATGTTATTTTATACAATTATTTTCTGGATTTCATTATTAAATACCAAACATTGTCATATTTGGAAACAATAATACTACAATATTGTACAATTGTTGTCCACAAATTATTGTTAATAAGATAATTATATCCATAATACTGTTGACAACCTACTGCAGTTCTGAAAGGATTCTATTATCCCTTTCTATATGTACATAGATTATATTATGGCTAAGCAAGCCTAGCATGAGATTGTCTATGCAAAAGTAATACTTTGTTTGATGGTTGCAATTTTGTAGTAAAATACTGTAGTGTTAGAAAACATTTGAGCAAATATATTTGTTTAAATTATTCAACAAACAAACAATGGATAGGTTAATTTCAAACTTCTTAAATAACATTTACCTAATCTATATAACAACCGAATGTTTCAGAAGAGAGAAGAGAGAAAATCAAAATCTGGAGAGAGAAAAGAGAAATTCAGAATCAACATCCACAAAAAAGGTATAAAATTTGATGACAGTAGTTTCAGAATGTTTACAAAAGGATGCAACATTTCAATACATTATAATCATTAACCATCATAAATGTGGTTAAGCTATGTCTATCAACAAATGAATCATGTCTAAAGTAATGATTATTTATAGTATGAGTAACTGTGATGATTAAATTGATGGCAAGTCAGTCAACATTCACTCTTAGAATTGTTTATTTACCTTGACATAAACATGTTTATGGTAAATAAACATTTAAAATGAACTGCAAGTTATTTTATGAATACTTGTAAGCTAGAAAAAAAGTAAGTAACATTGTAAATTCATTAACTGCAGATAAAAAGCCGAAGCTTCAGAGGCAATCATGGGTGCCTCTCTCCCTTCCCCCCTCAAATTGTTACACATTCTAAATTGCTTCTCCATTTTGTATTATTAAAGCACCTTGATAGCTATTCAAATTATTAATTATTACATGTACATAAGGCATCTTGAATAACTTATATGATTCATATAAGGTATCCTAATATGGTAACTATGTGTGTTGTCTTAATAGTACATTGTTACTTTATACATTGATATAACTTGTTTTTATTGTAGATTTTAATATAAAAAGCAAAAGAAAATCACTAATTGCAAAATTACCATCAACGTCTAATAGTCATCTTCATCAATTCTTCTGCAAGGTATTTTATCTATAATTTTCTATTTCTTAGCAGAGTAATGGAAAACATTGATTTAAAGCATACTGGTAATTATTCCAAATAAACCCTTTTACCTATATCCAGTACCATTGCATTGCAGGACATATATTTCAACAAACTGCCGATTTTAAGTGTGTGGGAGTAAAATAGACGATCGTTAGATTTTCTTATCTCTGCACAGAAATCTTATTAACCATATTTGGAATTGATACCGTTTAACAATCCGAATTTTAATAATTTTTACTATTTAGAACAACTTAGATTACCTGTCTTTTGGTGCCTGTGTTCCTAGTGCAGAAGATTCGTCTATGAGTGGTAACCGCGATCCCTCACCGGAATATGACCACTCGGTGGTTGCACCAGTATACTGATCAACCTCCATATTTGGTATTAGATCTTCAGTATGTGAATGTTAAGCCAGATTACCGGTTCTAAAAGTTATTATTATTCTTATGGGTTTTTTACAGAAACCAATACAAAACGCAATGAGACTGTCGGTTTCTACTCCAGTTAAGTGTCAAAAATCAAAATGACTATAAAAATAATCTGCAAATGTCAAAGTCCTTTGACTTTTCATGTCAATACCTTTAGAATCATAGATATAAAAGAACTTTAAGCATTACAGATAATAAAATAGATTTACTTTTAGAAGAATTAGGACTTCTAGCGAGAACTGGAAAAAATATCTTTATTTTTGGTTAAATTTTGTTATTTCTGTATGTTTCATGTTTTGATGTATGTACAATATTTTTTACATACGGGGTGACTTTTACATGACATTTATTTTCAAGCTGTATTAGAAAAAGAATCGAAACTCCGCTGCAAGAGTTCATAAGTAGTAAATATTATATATATTTACGGTTACTGTCCTTACGGCTGCATAGGTAAAGCTATGAGAGGTTGCAAAAAAAGCATCTAAATACAACCTTAATCTAAGTGCAAATGAAACGCAAGCGTCAAGATGAATGAAATTTTATTAATTGTTTAAGTTTACTGGCATTGGAGAATTTCTTTATCGGTGAATCGGTGTCGTGCGAGCGCATCCCGGCGTGAGTGGTTGGAGGATAAATTCTTTGACCTAGGTCTCATAAGACTAGTTAGCGTTAGTTAACTATATGCGCAAATATATCTTAAGACAAAGAAGTACCCTGTGACTAAACTTAGACTTACTAATTAGGTACTGAAATCGATTTATTTGGTATCTGGGGTTAAATGACTCTCCTAGCGCGTCATAACACTAGCCTGTCAATTGATGCATGTCATGGTCATTGCAAGGCTCCTCATAACTAGTTTAGATTTTTATAGATGGTTTTAACAATTCAAGTTCGATAATCTCTCCATTATCCTAGTGATAATGTAAGGTGAAGTAGGTTAGGCTATGTTGAGTCCTGCCAAAGAGAAATTTATAATTTCTGCCAACGATCTGATTCTGATAACCATCGCCAATCCGTTCGCTTGGCGGACAAGCGTAGCGATTACAAATTGAAGAGCAGTGATTTATTTATTGATTGTTAAAAAGGACTGAATGACATCAATATTGTCTCTCAACGTGTTGGTTTTTAAAAATTAACATGGGCATTATGAAGTTATGTCTAACATCCATGCGACACTAATACCTATCGGTTGTAGTTGGGAACGCTTTAAATGCTGTCTAAACACAAAAAGTGGCACAACTTAAGTCTATCGGCAACCTGAATTAGTAATGATAAAATAACGAATGGCAACCTCGATCAGCGGGAAGTCGAGGTATTTAGCTCAGGGCCGTGCTTCGAGGTAAATTTTGGGGGAGGCCTATGTACAGCAGCGTACTTGTGAAAAGCTGTAGTAATGATGATAATTATGAAAGAAGAAAAAATATGTAGAATTTAAAAGAGATGACAATTATTGAATAAATTAAACATCAATCAAACAAACATAAATAAATGTAATCTTTAATCATTTACAATACAACAAGTCAAATAATGAATTTATTATCTGTTTGATATCATGGACGTATTCATGGCGATACTGATAGTATATAACAGTAACTTTTAAATTAAAGATTCTAATCTCTAACATAGTAAAATGTTTATTACATTACACGGACACTAAATCTACAAAATTTTTTTTTTAATTTAACGGGTAATAAATTGACACATGCAGGTAAAGTTTATGTTGGTGCAAATGAAAAAAACTTTTTTTTATAAACTGTCTTTTGAAATGAAACTGTTATTAACGGATTTTATAGAGTTTAATTATTCCCGACGTTCACAGGGGGCTGAGGTATTTGACATCCTAATATCATAGTTAACCCGGCTACCGTCAGCTTTTTAATTATTAATTTCTTTGATCGTAACTATGCAGAATGAGATGAGGACGTCGAATATCTGTCCCCCGTGACCACCACGTGCTGTAAAATCACCCGAAATGGCGTTTTTAAAAAGTAAAATGAAACGCGATGAAATTAAAAAAAATCGTTAATTACAAATGTATAGTATTCGCGTAATGAAATGAATTTGTTGAAACGAGTCGCGCGCCACCTATTGCAAAATGCTTGTACTAATTAAGAAACCTTCATGGGCGGGCGCACAACAATTCAACAAAGTTTTATCGAAATCGGATGAATGGTATAGGAACGCATACGAGACAAACAAACAAACATGCGTTTATTTATATAATATTAAAAATATATGTTTCATGTATTTTATCCCGATCGCCTATTACAGTTTTGCCGTAAACAGAGGCATCACTTCTGAATTTACTTTATGAAAATTAAATTACCTTTCAAGTTAAACTATGAAAAATGACTTGTGTTAAATAATAAAATTTAAAATACATCTATTTTAAAATAATAATGCTGAAATAATTTAGTTTTAATTAATTACATTACAATACGCTTGTTACATACACCTAAGGCAACCGCTATAGCATTATAGTTTTCTTGTTAAGAAAGCTCACATTTGTGGCTTATTATAAACCAACTACCTTAGAGCTTATGGCCAAAGTACACAGGTTTTAAAGATCATGCAAATAGAGTCTATTGCTGCTTCGCTTTCTTAATAATATGCATAAATCTAAATAATAAGATTGATACAAGCTGCAGTGTATTATTACCTTAAGTTATATGCATGATGAGTTATTACATATTGGATATTGAATATTAGAAATCTTACATTACACCCTGTGCAAGTTGCCCATTTTTAGTACTTGTTTTTTTAATATTGTTTCATATAAATCAGACTGTACGAGTTACTTATCCTATACTAAGTTAAGCTATGTTAGTGGCTATAGACCTCATAAATCTCGAAGTCCTCGTGGCCTGCAGGGTTATATTTTCTTTTTTCTTCTACTTCACTTGTCGAAATAATATAATTTTTTATTTCTCAGGCATGCAACACGTATCCTCATAATGTTTTCCTTCACCGCCGAGCATGTGGCAAATTCAGCACTTAAGATTGCTGTTAACAATTTTGGTGATACCGACACCGGGGATCGCGCTCTATGAAACTAAAGCGGGCACCCTGACCACTAGGTACTTTTTTTCTTACTTTATATTAGAAATGTGAAAGTTGGTTTGTTGGTCGTTCAATCACGTCACATCATTAAAGTACTGAACGGATATGAACGAAAATTGGCAAAGGTCACATGACATATTTCAGTAATTAGTTCTCTTGGGACACATCTGTGGCCATGCGGGCAGCGTATTAGTTTATATATTCTTATCGAATTTGATCTAAAAGTTTAAAACGACGATTTCAAGACTATTTTAAAGATATAGTTAACTGGATCTTTATGTGAACTATTTACATTTCCTGCTAAGGAGGTCTAACCAAAAAAACAAAAGCTATAAGGCAACCGCTCTATATACTCGTAGTTGTCTCTGCCATTTTTTTATAATTTTCTATCACTTCCCATTCCATTCACTAATTCTTCCGTTCTCAAACACCAAGTTCTTTCTCGGCAAAGGAACTAAAGTACCGCGCTTCACGATCCCCATGTCTTCACCGGGATAATACTGAAAGTAATAAAACTGAGTTAAATGCGACTTTATCCAAATAATATAAATGCTTACATTTCTTTAATTGCTATTTTGTAATTAGGAAAATATCTTTAACAGACTTTTACGTAGTTGTATAAAAATGCGCTAACATTTTGATAACTATAGCTTTTACACGGCAACACTAAGTCAAAAAAGTTGAGGACTTCTGGCGATATCTCTTAAAATGATGTATATATATTGATAGTGATTTACATATATTGATATCATGTCGCACGTGCTCGTTAGCACAAATACTATAATTTTGCCGTTGTGAATTTCACAGGTGACGGGATACAATAAAGTAACGATCGAAAGTAAGATTAAAAAGAAGTAACAGTAACAAATAATTATAACTAAACGTTATAATAATAACGATGTTCCACAGAGTAACGAATAATAGTTACAATAAAAGAAATAACAAACAAATGTGACTAGATTCTAAAAAACCATTTTGCATCGGCTGTTTACTGCACGGAGCGAGGAGAGATACGCCTTAATCGATCTTATACGAGCGATAGAGACATCATATTACGCTCAGCTTCTTCTCAGAGGTTACTCCACTGCGCATGCGTCGGATCTAAATATGCTTACTGCGACGCCATTAGTTGCAAGCTAAGGAAAGGCAAAGTTGAAATATTCGAACTATGTAATGTACGATAATTCAATTCAAGATCGGGCATGAAACAATAAAGGAACTAAGCGGTAGTTCCTTTATTGTTTCATCAGCCAACAAATCCTTAGACAAGAGTAAGAAAGAAATTGTAATGAAAATTACGCCATAAATCTAGGACATTTCAGTTTTCTTTTTGGCTGCAGGCATTATAATAATCCAATCCGTAAAGTTACAGAAATTGTTAATAAGCCGACTATGATCTACTTATAACATCAGTCTGTAACAGTAGTTTGCTGGACAGGCCATTCCATGACAGAGCGAACAAAACCGACACGTAATGCTCGAAAGATTTATTCATACTAAAAAAGCACTGACTGGTTTAAATTCAGTGCCGTTACTATCCATCCGAATTTGCCGAACTCAAATCCTACGGACTTGTTATGGGGAGCAGCATCACTAGTGCGAGAGCACTGGCACAGCGCTCATCAACATATATATATATATATGTATTCGATGAAGTTATTGCTGTTAGCCGTTTTGGCTTTTACAGCTTCATAGGTTTGCGCCTGCGTCCTTGAGGCCGCGGGCGTTTATGCTTTAAGTAGATGTGCAAGAGTACATCTACTGCTTACCTCTTTATGGTAAGCAATCTAAGGACCGTCCGAGGGAGGTTCGGGCCTCGTCTCGGACGGTCGTGGTGTTTCGGTAGTATTGGGCGGTAAGGACCGCCCTGAATCCCGGGTGTACGATGTGTACGCGGGTGTTCGGTTTGCACGATACGCTCTTATGCGTCGGCGGGGCTCATCAACGCGTTTGCCCAGCTAGGCGAGTATGGGCAAATCTGCCAAGAAATGTATGCCGCGTTTGACTAAAATAAGCTGATGTAGTATATAAGGAAGGATTTTCTGTCGGAAGTCGGTCGCCCGGGCTTCGTCCTTCAGCCACAAGGTGTGCCGCGCGCAGGTGAGGTCGACATTAATATACTAATGCCAGAATACCGTCCCAGTGTAACTCTATTACTTATTAAAGATTCTTTAAAACATGTATACCTGACACTGCGAAACAAATCTCAACACGTCGGATCGAATGAAATCGTTGTCTTCCTTAATTTTTTCAAGTCTGCAAAATGAAATTAATTTATTGTTTGACTATTTAATAATGATGATCTTCATACAGTAAGGTTCACTAACTTTAGGGTATTTTTTATTGTAAGATTGGGTAACCTGTAAGACCAGCCAAACAACTTAAATCAAAAGAGGTTACATCGTTAATCTCTTTCGATCAAAATTCAAAATGCTCCCAAAATGCTGATATTGTATTGACTCAGTATACCTTTCAAACCCCGAACGCCTGAGGCGAGAAGATGCCTACCACCTAGTGATATAACTAGAATTCGTAATGTGAGCAGGTATTTAAAAGTTCCTCAGTTAATCGCGCAAACACCCACAAGACACGAGTCGATAAAAGCAAAATCAAAATTACTTACATTTCCGGTTTCGCAGTTCTGTCTACTATATTATGACATACTTTCTCACACAGAGCCTCATCAAATAGTGGAATACCGAACTGAAGATCCAAAATAGTCCATTTCTGTAAAAGAAACCGAAGCATAAAAACGAAAAATAAAAATTTAACCACTACCAAGGTTAGGCGACGGTTATCGATCAGCGTTCCTTATAGCCTTATAGCCTTATATATTCCTTATAGGTAAATGAAGATTTATACTTTTACCAATTAATACATGAATGCTTATCAAGATAATAATATGCAAGAAAACAAAATGTTCAAACAAGTTATAAATATTTAATTTACCTCTGGCTTACACGTTTCTTCATCAGAGAAATTATGTGCGGTATCAACACCGCTGTCCCCTTCAGTTATTTCCGTCAACTTATCCGACAACTGAGAAAACATGGATATGGACTCTTCCGCGGGGCTCAATAAATCGTTCAACTGATTCGGATATTTATCATCCCCTTTCTTTTTGGAATCAAACTTCACGTTTTCAACACTAGCGGATGAATAATGTATTGGAACTATATCATCGCAAAACGAAATCGATTCTTTACTAATTGATTTTTCCTTGGAATGTTTTTTAAGTTCTTCGATACTGGCCGAAGACGAATGGATCGCAACGAAATCGTCGTTAGTGGAAATCGATTCCTTGCTGCGATGAACGAAATTGTCATCGACATTCAGGTTATCGAGTTCCTCGCATAGAAGCTTTCCACCCTCAGCGCTAGTGAAACCATTGGCGGGAGAGCCTGTTTTGCTTTCTATGGTAGGGGTAACAGCGAAATGAGACTCTATAGGTGACTGCAATCTACTGTGTACAGTTTTGATATATTCCGTCGATTTTTCAGTCGAATCGTTAGAAGATAATGATATCTCACTTATGGGTTTTGCTATACCGCAAACATCTTTCTTCTTGCGCTGTGGTACTGAAATATTTATATAAAAAAAATTCACCATTAGAATATGAGTCAATCACACATTTATAACCTAAAGTGTTTTTGACGACCTGACTCAGTGTAAGCAGGTTTGCTTGTGTAGTAGAACAAGTAGTAAGTTCCTGAATACCAGTCGGGCAAATTGATGTTTTTTTATTAAACTATGTGGCCATAGGGTTTAGCTATCTGCCAATGTCAAACTTAGGACAATACAAATTTTTGGATGTATTTCAAATAATCGGGCTTGAAAACTTGTTCAAGTATATCGACAGTAAAACAATAGTGAACTTTCACTGAAGTTTAGTTGGACTGTTGGCACCAAAACCAAAATCGGCGATTTTTACCCCTCAATTTAATTTTCCAGTTACTGTACACATTCATAAACACTTGAGGCCTAATACACTATCAATATCAAACTTAATATAGAACATCATAACCCGAAATATAGAAACCACAAAATTTATTTTAATTAACAAATATCCCTTTTCGAGTTCGCGCCAAAAGTCCCGACACTTTCTGTTTCGTATTATTTCATGTGTGTGATAATGTCAACACAAGACAATAACCTCTATCTCGATGTATGTACGGTGCGGACCATGGACCAATTAATTCCCTGGACGGAGTGAACAAACTTACATGAGCTATCTCTTTTACTCGTACTGAGATTCCGAGAAATAGACAGAGATAACAATACCTCACAGGTCATTTTTGACACATGAATGTACAAGAGCGGCAACAAGCTATAGCATCATCCAGTGTAATATTTGGTCCGAGGTGCAGATTGTGTGCATGAAGAAGATGGTTACCGAGCTGCACGGCGGCGGGCGGGCGCGGGCAGCCGAGGTCGGGCACGCCGATGTCAGCGAGCGCCACGTAGCCCGCCGCGCGCGACAGCCGCAGTCGCCGCGCCAGGCGCCGCAGCCCGCCGTGCGACCGCCACAGCGACTGGCACTCTGGCCACACCACACAACCCACACATTGCAACGGATATTATTTATACAACAATGGAGTGTCAAACTAGTTAGCAGTCCATCTGATGGTAAGTGGCTACTGCAGCCCTTGAACACCTGGTCATTATATAGGATCTCTATACCCGAATTGTCGTTATTTCGTCGAATTGGGTCAATCATATATCGAAATATATACACAGGTTACCGGAACGAGTAAGTGAGTGAGTTGAGCGAATCGTATTTCACTTAATAGACTTTTACGAGATCCAACCTACGCTAACCCAAGATAGGATAACTTCCAAACATTCAGATTAGTATCACACATACTAAAACAACATTAAATAAAGAACGGAAGTTAAAAATCTGCCTGAGTTATTGTGTATTTACACACTAAAAAACGACAGTACCCTGTCTCTGTAGTTTTATTCTAACATTAATAGATAGGGTATTAGGCTATACTGAAAACGCACAAACAATGTATAGTCGAATGTTATGTATTTATTTATTAAATCAACCAAACCAGAGTATACAAACACGTGCTATTTTGATTGATATATAACTATAATGTTTGTTAGTCAAGGAACAAAATACACAATGTATACCAACTCACCGTCGTCATAATTGGGCGGAAAGGCAACATGCCGCACCGTGGGTTGGTTGCGTACCGCGGCGGCCTGCAGCAGCACGGGCGCGCGGCGCAGGGCTGAGTTGGCGGACGCGAGCGCCGCGGCGGCCGGCAGCGCGCCCGGCTCCCCCTCCGCGCCCCACCACGTCACCGACAGCCGCGCGTAGCCGAGCAGCGGCCGCGGCACGCTGCGCAGCACTGTGCCTGTGCCGGACGCAAACTAAACTTTATTACCAAGACTCGCAGATCCAAATTGCAGTAGAACAGAGTGATTCATCTAAGTATGCGTAGAATTGTGCCTGCACCAGGCGCAAGTTGATATAAGACAACATTATCCCATTTTCACAGTAAAATATAATAGAAAATTTAATAATTAATCCACGGCGACGAGGGCTTGAGCGTTACCTTTGGTGAGCAGCAGCGTGGGCGGGCCGTAGCCGGCGACGTGGTACAGGTAGAGGCGCATCCACGGCGACGAGGCCTCGGGAGGCGCGGGCCCAATATGAGGCAGTTCGCCGGCCGCTGCACCAGCTCGCGCCTCACGAGAAAGTGGCGCAGTCGAAATCGCCAGCCTAAAACAAGAAGCCAACTTGATATTTTACTCCAAACTTTTTGATATAATAATAAAAACAATAATAATTTTATTGAATTTTAGGTATGTATACTTATTTATATATATTTCCCAACCAGACGAGTATATATCTCAATAACCCCCCAAAAATAATAACAAAAGAGCCGACCGTGATTCTGAAGTTAAGTATTTATGTAATGCCCGTAAATTGCAAACAAAAAGCCCTCCTTTCGTGAAACCTATTACCAAGGACGTTACTTCACGTGGTCAATCTGGACAAGACGGGTCAAAATACTAATTTAAAATAAATTACTGGACCGGAATACTGAATAGTAAAATAATAAGTTCATTCGAATTGCATTGTTCCTGAACCTCCGGTTTCCTAACTTCAATAGTGTTAAACATTTCTCCAATATATTTTTGAGTCAACAGTGCAGTGTTTCTTCTACAAGAAATAAACTAACCTATACTTATTAGCAAAGAAGCGCGCTCTTGAGGCAGCTCCAAGTGCATGTAGAGCTTCGCAACGGAGCAAGTCTAGAGGGCGCAGGCTCGGCCTCAGTGTCCGTAATGCAATCCGCAGGCACGCGGCAGCTGCTAAATACCGTCGGGCTTCGCCTTCAATTTCAGGGTCGGCAGCGACCTTTAACAAAGCACATTTCTTTGATTGAAGTAAATTTACAAAAAAAATGGAATTAAACCACGGGGAAGGTCATAGGCTCGGCTCCTTTTGATGGAGTAACCGCAAGGAACAAAATAAAACAAAAAGCAAATAATGTTAGGAACACGGGAAAAGCGTCAGCCGAGCTGTCTGGGATGACATCAAGGGACGGACGGATACGTGATCCAGAGTTAAAGCGGCATACAAGTGTTTGAGTCAGGAAAAAAATTATGTAATAATTGTGTTAATTGAAATTGGATTAACATATTTATCATTGAGCTAATAGTTACAACTGTAATAAGTTTGATTGGAGAAATCTAATAAGGTGGCGATCGACTGATAGCGAACCCAAATACCACAGATTAGTAATGTGATGCAACATTACTGGTGCGATGGATGATAGGTACTCCGCTCTGCTGGTCAAATCATCTATTAATGGCATACCGGGTCTTGTTAGTGCTCTCAAGGAAAGCAAGGGACTTAACTTCTCTGGTTAATAAAGTAAAGTTAGTAGGTAAGAATATATATATGTATGTATATATCCACGCCTTGTTCCCAACGGGGTAGGCAGAGACAATCTTCTTCCACTTGCTACGGTCCTGACACACGTCTTTTGCTTCTTCCACTTTCATCAATCTTCGCATGTATGCTCGTTGGTTTAGAGTACTCTTGACCTGGCCTTTTTTCAGAACGTCTCCGATTTGATCGTGAAATGTTCGCCTAGGTCTTCCTCTCCCGACTCTACCATTTACACTCGCCTCATATATTTGTTTCGTCAACCTACTTTCATTCATCCTTTCCACATGTCCAAACCAGCTCAGCATCCCTTTCTCAATTCATGTCACAACATCGTCTTTCACGCCACTATACCTTAAGAAATACTAATTTAATACCTACATTGAAATAACTAAATGAAAACTTTAACATGTGTTTAAAAAGAAAGCAAGTGAAAAGATATACTCAGTCTGTCATACGATATTTAAATTATATTGTATTTTGATTTACAGTTAACACATCTTAGTTGATATTAATATTGTTGGCTATTATATATTTAGTATAATGACAATATTTTTAACATTTATTATTTCCCCCTCCTCTAAGTTTTCTACTTGCAAATGACGAGTATTTGCAACTAACCAGTAAGTGTGCCTTTGTAATGATTTAATTTAATAAACTTCTAAATTCAGCAATTTTTTTAACAAACGTAATTATTGGATATAGTAACTTCGGCGGCGCTAAATAAACTGTGTTAAGAGGATATTTTTCTTCTAATAGACCCTGCTAGCTGATAAACGAGTCTCAGGTGGTGTACGACGGGATTATAAAAAAGCAATTAAACGCGATGAAATCCGTAAATAATAGTTTCATTTCAATGTATAGTATTCGCGTAAATGCAAAAAATCAATATGATAATTATTACTTTATTGCAAGTAAAATAAGGTTATACCTTATCCAATTCCATAAGCAAACTGTCTAAACTCTCGTCACACAGTTTCCCAACCTCGAACAATGTCACCGCATGACTTTTGAGGTCCTGCGAAGTTATAACAGTAAATTAAGTAACAGTCATTTATTTCTTCATTAAAAAATAAGTTTTATCAATCTTACCGGTGATAAGTTCCCCATCATAAGATAAGCGGCTAGAGTTGAATCAAATAGTACTGCCACTCTTTGCCCGCTGTTGTTCGTTGCAATATTAGATGTTTCGTGGGAACTCTGTAAAATAGCGCAGTATTAGTCTAGAACCGGCTCGAAGGACCAATAACGAAGCACGTATTATAAATGGAAACATTCTAAAAGCCACAAGTTTACCTTTTTAGGGTTCCGTACGGAGCCCCATTACTAAGCTTACTACCTTTAAAGGGCTGTATATTAAGAACCGTAATAGTTAGCTGGCTAAAATTCTCATAGAATATGTGATATTATGGCGGATATTGTAACAAAAAATATAAAAACAAGGAAGATCGTGTTTTTTCAATGTTTTTATGTTTATGATATATCGCAATAATCAAACTTGGTGTGATTAAAATTTAAACTCTAAAGTCAAACAACAAACAATAAAAACCGGCTAAGGGTAAATCGGCCTTAGGTTTAGGATCCCAAATTGAATGAAAGAAAACATTTTTTTTTTGTAAGGAACCCTCGGTGTCCAACTCGTACTTAGCCCATTTTTTTATGATAGCTGAGCTTATAAATGTAACAAGGAGGATTTAGCCACCAACAGACGGTGAATGTTGTCACTGGGGCGACGGTTCGACTACTCGGCGTAGTGATCAACTCTATCTTGTAAATTATGATTGTTTTACTTGTGCTTAATATCCAGTAGTGGACATAGAAAGGTCACTTACTATTGGAAAAGTAGTCACCAGTACCACACAAAAAAATAGCTTCAAGGAACGCTGTATTGTTCAAAATTACCTGCTTAGAAGTCGACGGCGCATCTTTTATAAGTACAGGGTCCATTTGTAATCCATCTTCATCCACATTCGGGTCAAACGTCAGGGGCGCTATTTGTCTGTAACTGAAATGTAATATACACATTTTTAAATGTACATATCATAATATAATATTCTGTATAGATCCAGGTTATATTTATGTTATATGAATGTGTTCAGAATATAATGTTATAGTGAAGGCTCGCAACTTTGTGCATGTGAACTTTAGTATTCATTTAAACATATTATTTGAATGTCAAATAAAATTTGCATAGCTTTCAAATAATATGTTTTTGGATAGACAAACAGACAGAGATGATACCTTCCTTTAACAATCTGTAAATAGCATTTACTGCAGGACTTCTCCCATAACGAGGATTTGCCATAATCGCCACACTCGGCAAGTGGATTGGCAATCGCCGTACTAGACAACTCGTACCTTAAACGCTTTTGCGTGTCATCGGTCTACTTAATTTTGGTCTGGGATTTTTCGAGATAGTTATACTACCGGTCGGTAGCCATTGCGCTTTTCAAGGCTTTTCCCTTAATCGCTTCTTACAATACCCGCGGGAATAAATGGAGGTGGGAGATTCTTCCACCGATACCACCCGGCAATGTATTGAATGTTTTTACTGACATGTGTCATACTCACGGCTGATGTTTATGCGTGGTAATTGCATCCTTCCAGGATGGATGCTGCGGCGTCACTGGCGGTGGGTTTAAGTTATTGGCGAAGCCCAGCCTACAGTACAACGATACCGCCTGTTTCACTAATTCACAGTCCACCTGCAAGCGAAAATCATTCTTAAAGCATTCGTTTAGCAGGAAGAGAGTTTGAAATTTATTTAACAATATCAGTTATATTGCAAATGATATCGCAAATCTGTATGTACCTGTAACACAGCGGCCAGTTCGGCGACGCTGGTGTGCTCATCCACCGACACAAACACCTTGTACAGCAGCGTCTCGAAATAGTCGCCCGCGATGCGATTCATAACGAACCCTTTTAGCGGCGGCACCGACACCTTGTCGGCAGACGTTATCGGTACGTCCAGGTAGATCAGACCGCGCCTGGAAGCCATTACATTAACTTCAAAATGTTTTAAGTATGATTGATAATAGAAAGAAAATAACTGAATAGAAAGGGGATCTGTCTCCTAATCAAAACACACGATTTTTAGCTTCTTTGTAGGTCATATTTCATTTCTTACAGTCTATTTATATTATCCGATTCATTCTGAGAAATGTTTTCACAAGACTTTATCTATGGTGTGTCAATGGTACGACGTAGAGCGAAATGGAAGTTAAATTCGGATGTATAATTTAGGGTTAAGAAGTGATAGGGTGTAAGAGAATTTTTTTTTCCAAATGCGTACCTCACCGGCACCCGGTGCACCTTTTTAGCTAACAAACGACGCTCTCGTGAACAACTGATGGCGAAAAATCCTTCCGAACCTTTTATACCACACAATAGGGATGGGGAGTGGCGTCACTACTGCGTCGATACCGGAACTGCATTCATCAGCCTGCCCGTCCCAGCTGGCTACTGTGGCACTTCCTTGGAAATACCTACATAGTAAAAGTAAAGTATGGGAGTCTATGGAACTTCCCTGTGTCCGGTTCCGTCTGTGTCTTTGTATTTCCTTACGGTAATCATTATATCACATACTGTGCAGATGACCGACGCCGAAATCAAAATCGCTTTGACTGTTTTTTTTTTTTTATTGGAAAGGGGGACAAACGAGCAAGAGGCTCATCCGATGGCAAGGGATTGCCGCCGCCCATGAAAATCTGCAACACCAGAGGAGCAGGTGCGTTGCCAGCCTTTAAGGATATTTGGGAGAAGAGAGGAAGAATGAAGAAGCAGGATTGGGAGAGGGAGTGGGCTTCCGATTACCTCACTTACCGAACAAAACGCAGAAGCACAAGATGCCTTTACTTCACGCCGGTATTCTGCGAGGTCGTGGTACTACCCCGGACGAGCCAGCCTATTCGGGCAGCAGCTAAAGCCGCTGCTTGGCTCTACCACAGCGCTGTTATAAAGAGTGTTATAGTATATATGCTGTATCACCTTAAACTAAAAATAACAGCGGGTACAGCGCTGTTATTAAGACAAATTCAAAATCGTACCTATACAATGTTTTGACAACATTGTAGTCCAGAGTGCCGGCTGTTTGCGATCCGCGGTCAATTAGTAAATCGATTAGCGCCTTCTCGCTCTCACTTAAAGGCTGAAAACGTACAGGCAGGTAGATGCAAATTAGTAGTTAGGTTAGAAAAGACTATTTGTTTGTGCATTCAGACAAGTCATAACATAGCAGTAGTCATTCTTTAAAAAAACAAAAAGTATTAAAATATGAATAAAATAAAAAACTGGTACATTCAAATCTATAATATAAGAGTGGATATATTCGGAAAATAATTGATTGACACCTCTCCTTGTGGGTGTCCACGCCATGAATATCGTAGAAGGCGACTAATGGTCAAAACATCTAACAATATGAATAATAATTAGGTGTTTTTTAAAAAAAATATTTATTTTATGTTCGTTGCATTTCCTAAATACAAAAATTACACAATGGGAGACATAATGCCTAAAGATTTGAGTCTTATATTATCTTCTTTTGTGTTATCTGTATCTCTAATCTCTCAGAGACAATAATTATATAGCACTTGTGCTAACGTTTATACATAAGTAAGAAAAGGCATAAAATTACAAATAACTCTCTAACATTTATCATATAACTATTAACAACAGTAGCACAAAAAATAGACTAAATTTATTAACAGAAAGCAAAACGAAAACAAATCAAAATATTATTTTTTAATATGAGCACAAAAGTAAAGTTACCTTGACATCTTCTTCAAGGACATAACCTAATTCGACGCGCCACCACGGTAACATAGGTATGTTTAGAGGTATTCGTGGCAAAAGCGCTCGGATAGCCTTAGATCGACCGCGCCTTCCTAACGACCGAGCCTTTGCTACAAGCTCTAGATATTCATTTCGTCCAATTCCTAGGAGACGAAGGCCTGAAAATTAACTAAAATTAAGTTTCTCATCAATAACATTTATGTTTTAATAGTTAATAAAAAAATATGATTATATTTTTACAGCTAATAATTATCTTTGTTAATTTATCCCAAGCTGCAACCATAGGAGTTTTTTTGTTATGGCATGATAAGTGATAAAAACTTTTCAACATAAAATTTATTTCTCTCTGATTATATATATATAAATAGATTTACTTGAATTCATTTTAGAGGCAGCAGGACTCTTTGGGAATCTTCTGATACAAGGTTAAATGTTATAATTTATTATATTTTGAAATTTTTTGGGAAGTTTTGTGGAAAAAAGCACTAATTTTGAATAGATGTAGAGACATTAAGTGATAAGACTAATTACTAACTAGTTATCACTGCAGATTACCCTTAGGTGATGTGGACACCAATAATTATTTGATTTTTATTTGGTATATTTATAAAGACATACTTACAATCGGCTGCAGTAAAATTGGGCATTGTATCGTAGCTCTTCTCCATTTCTATCAACAAGGCGACTACTTCCACATAGTATATAAACGGAGTTATCCGTAAACCTAGAACAGAAAATAGAATTTTTAGGCTAAGATAAAAAATTAATACCCTTTTAGGGTCCTAAGTTGCAAAATAATAATTCTTAACGCTGTAACTGTACCGTATTCAGTTAGAAGATTGAATTTTTTGTATAACTACAAATAAATTATTAAGATAAAATGAAACTTGTCAAATGTGATTTTTTTACAATCTACCACTGCATCATATTGCAGTTCCTCTGCTGGAAAAGAAACAAAAAAAATTCCGAAAGTAACCTCTTTTTTTAAGGCTTTCTAAATAACAGTTTTACTAATTTATAAGTTACAACATTTTTAAAGCAACAGCTTGATAGCAATCAACTCAGTCCTAGGGAGTATTATAATGTACATTTTACACATGTCAATATAAACGAAAATAGAATGATGTTTCCAGTAGTTGTTAGATGTTTCAGTAATGGGGAATGGTGATGATTTATTCTGTATGTTACTTATATAGCTTTGTTGCTGTATCCATATTTTGGTTAATATAAAATGTGATATAAAAGTTCTGAAAAATTTTACTTTAGATTAAATTAATGAATTTTTCGGTAAAAGTTTTTTCTGTAAAATTTGTCTGTAATATTACCTTTCACTATCATATCTGCTAAATGATAGGGGTATAGCATGAGCCTCTGTATACTGTTCTGTACAAGTATCTCATAGTACTTTCTCTCATCTTTCCGGACTGTTCTTACTGCAATTAAATTATTCCTAGTATACATTTTAGTACCATGTATAGCACATGTAAGTCACATAATTTACATAGAATTGGGATGCGAATGATGAAAAAGGAAGGAGAAAAAAATATATCATAACACTTAATTTTTTTTTATTTATGCTTGCCGTTGTTGTCACTTGGTGAAACCCCATCATTCTGGAAACTGTTATAAACCCTTGTACTTGTTTCACTCATGAGAAAGTAAATTATTCCATAAGGCAAAACCAGTCAGTTCATTAATCCATAAATGTGATTGGATACTAAATTATTTGTGGAACAAGTACTAGGGTTACAATAGTTTTCATAAAATTTTATTATTATTTTTGGGCTTTATTACATTTCATCCTTATAATATCTTATGATAATTAAAACTTACCAAGACTGCCCCGATAGCGTAGTTGGTTTTTAATACTAAACTCAAAAATAATTCTTTCATATTCTTTAGGAGAATCGCCCAAAAGCTGCAACAATTAAGCTCTCCATTAACAAACCATTATTGTCTTTTTGATTTACGTAAAACAATATTCAAAAATCAACAACACTATCTCTTGCGCAAATTACTAACATTGGACAACACAAAGTAGACAATTAGTTTCAGCAAAATTCAGATTAATTTTTGGTCACCAGTGCTAAGTTTGTCAGCTAACTAGGTGAACAAAGTGCCAGTGAGGTTGGCATTTGAATAAACAGATGATTTATTCACCCTAGGGATTATGCAAATCCACCGTACAGACTAGTGAGTAGAAGCAGCATCACTTGTGTGAGTACTACTGCACTGATAAACCTACCTTCATATAATACTTGTCGGCTTTAGCTGGTGTTTTCTCTGTGAGTTGTACGGCTGCCAATGATCTTTCGAAGGTTGGTAAAGAATATGAGATACAAGTGCACTTGTCAAATATATTACAATACCATTACATTTATCAAATAGTTTTTGTCAAAAGATTTGATATCGTCGAATGGTTTATCCATTGATTCATTGTAAAAAACTATGATGTGCATAATTGCTGGAGGATATGTGAATAAAATCACATAAGATAAAGTGATTACTGTGAAATAATACTTTTACCTTCTTTACAGTTGCGGGTAACTGTGACCAATGAATACGTTTTCTAATACATTCATCGATTTCATCTTCCATTGTAGGTTATTATTGTTTATTGTTTCTACATTGAACAAAACAGTAATTAAATATTTCTGCAACAATATTTTGATAAGAGAAAAATATCCACATTGCGTTCATAATTCGTAATATAATAAAAGCTAATAGTATAAAACGTCTAAACTATAATTGATATTCAATAAAAACATTTAACATATTTAATTAAATTATGTTATTAATTATAAATATCAATATATATAAACTAATGGGAATAAATTGAAATATTATAAAAACAAATTAATTAATTAAGGAAATTCGTTGCAGTTTACGAACGGTCGCAACATTTGTCACCAAAGAGAATTTAATCACTACGTTATCTGTCACTGTCATTGTCTTTGACAATAGACATCTTTAACTTATATCGTTGAAATTAGACAATAGACCAGGGATTCCCAAACTATTTTGAGAAATAGACCCCTTTTCCAATATGAATTAATAACTCAGATTAATTTTCCAATTGATACAAAATACTTACCAATTTAAAAACTTTGTGATTGGTGAGTAAATTAAGTAAAAAAAAGCACTTAAAGTGGTCGATATCGTGCAATAAAATGTGGCATTAGCTTGTGAGGAGCTCAAGAGTTCTGTGGACCGCGGACAAAAAAAATAATGATAATAATTCCTCAGATTCAATTGCGTTATTTATATAATCAACATAAATGACAATTTCAAGATCATGACATATTTTCAAACGGATTTCAAGCTGAACAAATTAACTAAAAACTTCAAATACCATACATGATGAATCGTTTACAGAATTCAGCAAGAACGGCGACCTCATAGGATGGCATTGTCAGCATATTGACGACTACAAATGCGGGCAGCGAAGGCCGGCGCTGATGATCGATAAGGTATTTGCCCTGTGTGCCGTTGGTGTAATGATGCAAGCATTAAGTACAATGGTGCCACAATAGTCCAGTGGTTAAGGTATCTACCTCCGAAACAGGGGTTCGATAACCTATGTGGATCGCGCGTACCGATGAGTTTTACGAAACTTATGAACGATTTGAATCAGGCTCACCACCCATCGACCCCATTTTCATATTTTTGGAATGGATTTTTGTATTCGAAGGATTTATTAGATAGTAGTTAGATTTCGTGATTAGTCACGCTTTAAGTTTCGTCGCTTTATACTAATAAAATATAGAAGTCTAGAACATCTAAACGTATTTTGCTTCATTTTTATTTTATTTTTCTCCTGGGTCGAGGCGATGTACAGACATAAATTGCACATAAACAAACACCTAAACCCGGAGAAGTGGGTTGAGGATATTATAAATATCTCGCGTAAGTAATCCTCCCCGCCGCAGCTGAACGCTACTCTTACTGCTACTGCAAAGTTTTTAAGCCACTAAAATTGTGAATAACAATTTGAAGTGCTGTATTTACCACGTGATTGGCGGCGAAGAAAAACATCGTGAATAAACCTGGATGTCTGAGAAATAATAATAATAAAAAATATTATTGCGAGTATATGTGGAGCCCGCCAAAGGCCATAGGGCCCGCGCCCTAGCTGGATCTAAAACCCTCTCAAATATTTGAGAAGGAGGCCTTTGCCCGGTAGTGTTCACTCATAGGCTATACTTTACTTTATTTAAAACTCTATTGCTCAGATGACCCGTCAGATTGCACAAATACATAATCTATTATGTGTTTGCGCCATCTGCCAAAGAGATGATTGTTCCTAGCTCCTGAGGTACCTGGAGGAACATCAGCTGACCAGTGACCGACAGTACGGTTTCCGTCGCGGACAATCAGCTGGTGATCTTCTAGTTAACCTGACTCACCGATGGGCAGAAGCAGTTGAGTCTAATGGGGAGGTTTTGGCGGTTAGTCTGGACGTAGCGAAGGCATTTGATAGGGTTTGGTATAAAGCGCTTCTTTCAAAGCTTTCATCTTACGGGGTTCCCGAGAAATTGTGCAACTGGGTCACCAGCTTCCTCGCGGATCAAAGCATCAAGGTTGTTGCCGACGGTGCATGCTCGGACTCCAAACCCTTGAATGCTGGTGTTCCACAAGACTGTGTGCTATCTCGCAATCTGTTCCTTTTGCATATCAACGACATTCTACAAATCTGTAGCATGGATTGCTATGCTGACGACAGGACGGGTGATGTCCTATATACAGGCCGTGCGAATATTTCTCGGGAACACGTTGAAGAGTGCCGGAACAAACTTGTGTCTGAAGTCGAGATCTTGTTAATCAAACTCTCGGATTACGAGATTTGGTCCTTTTTAATTTTGCATTTTTTTTCAAAATTAATCACCGGGAATACAAGTAGGGTGCGAGTGTATCGTCGGCCCGGAAATACTGAAAGGCTCAGATGCATTCAGGAAGTTCATCCATACGGCGATGTTCCTGGGTCCATGTTCTGCGTTCTCTACACCATTCATTTCGACGAGCGCGATTCCCGTGACGTATCGGTGGGCACCTAATTGGGCGTCGAGCTCGTAGGCCGTACTCATGCAGTCGATTTCGCACAGTTTGGGGACTTACTTCAACCGTATGTGTGTACCGGTCTTACCGAGTGGTTGTACTCCTTTTACGGCCTGAATGCTGTTCAGCGGGTTCCCTTGTATTATTGTAGCGCTGCCAAAGACGACAAATAACACTTCTATGAATGCCAAAATGCCGAGATACCTGAGATTGATTACTTCCCGCTTGCAACATCCCTACAGCTCTTTGCATTTCATTTGCCGTCAAATGACGTCGCTCCATGACGTGAAGAATATCTAACAATTCAATTTTGTCGCTAACTTTATTTAAATGGCAGGTGAAATTATAAAATCAAGACTAAACGTAGCAATAAAAACGCACTTAAATTCAAACAAATTCCCTTTCATAAGTTTACATACCTACGCACTTTGAGTGAGTAAAGACTTAGAAATTAATTAATATAAATGGTAAATTTGTAATATCATGCATGTTGTTTAAACTTTTTTCATGTGTGTAGTATAAAAGCAGTCTACCTTATAATCGAGGCTGCTCCAACAACATCTTGAATGTAATAGAAGTAGACAAACGATCGGAATTAAGGAGTTCACATTTCGTATTATTTATTTCAAGGCCAAAATTCAAAAAAAAATTAAAAAGGCATTTCTTAGCTATAACTGCTTTACATCCTAAAGATTGGTCATCGAGGTACCAGACATTGAGCCTAGTGGATCAATAATATGGTTTTCTGGATTAATATATTTTGATTATAACATTGCATAACGTAATGATAATTTTCTGGGGTATGGCTAGCCACCTCTTTCAACAGTGTTGATCTGTCAAGTGAGTTAAAAGCTCTCCTGACCTAAGCTCAACTTTCTAAAGAACATATGTTCTTCTATAGTTAGAGAGATAGTTCTTTAAAAGTGTACGCACTGATTGTACAGCCGAATAGGCCGAAATTTTGACTTTTGGTCGGCTGGGGTTTGGATTATGTACCAGCATGTTAATTTTTAAGGAATTATATATTTAAATTATTTCAAAGTTACGACACGTGAAAGTTAATGTGAAAATTTTTAACATTTTTACTGTTTTGACGGTCGTGTTGCACCGTTAATTATCTGCTTGAACGCGGAATGTTAGACCCCGAGTTCGAATCCCAGCTCATGTCCATATTATTAACACATAATTTTTACTTTCGTTCATACGACTCGTAAAAAGACTAGTAAAAACTTAAAAGGAAAAGACTTTAGAGCTTCAAAAAAACAAAAACTTTAGAGCGGGTTCGGGATACATACTGACGGTGACAATTTTAGTGTTAAATTTGTTTGAAGTCGGCTAGGTGCACATTATTATCATTTCTCATGTCTACAACAGTGAACAAATTGACGATTAAGACGCGGGGGCCAAGTCGGGCTTGCACTGACTTAAGCCCCCACGGTGTTCCAACTTTGCATTTTTTTTATTATTTGCATATCCGCAGGACCACCGGAACGCTCTCGCACAGAGCTGCATGTAGTCCTACCACCACCACCATTCAGGTAGGGTTCCACTATTTAAAAGATTGATGAGAATAAAACGATTACTTTCAGTATTGTTTATTTAGTCAAATTCATGATCAAATGCATTATGAATTTCTTTCAACATGTCGGAGGCTACCATGCTGCGACCATATATTTCAAAGGCTTTTGAATTACAAGTCCTTGTCAGTTTTGCCGCTGCATAAGCTGCAACACTTTGTGCAAGCTGTACTGATTGATCGTTTTCACACACATTACCATTCAAGGCCCACTTAAAGAAGGTTCCCAAGGTTCCAGATAGAATATCTCCCTGACCGCCTGCGCGTCGTCCAGATCCTCCTTCTGAAGATGTCCATTTAAAGGGGTCAATACTTGAAAGGTAACGATCTTGTTCGCCTTTGGCTAAAACAGATACATAATTACCCCAGTATTCATACCAAGCCACATTGTTACTAGGAACTGCTTGGATCAAGCGCATGGCTTCTCTATTATTAGGAGTAAGTATCACACCAGGACTAGGATAATCTTTAATAATAGTCATATTCTTCCATACAGCGTATAAACCATCGGCGTCAATAACTAGAGGTTTCTTCATAATTCTACACGTCTGTATTATTTCATGCGTTAGCCTCATAATATCGTTTTCTCTACCTAAGCCAGGACCGATAACTATAACATCCATTTTCGAAATTATGAAATTCAATTTAGAGGCAGAGTTTGTGTTAAGAAATGGATATACTATGAGATCTGGACTATATGATTTAATAATTGGTGCGGCATTTTCTGTAGTAATAACATATACAAGGTCAGCTCCAGCCTAAAACAAACAGTAAATAATCAATATTATATTGTTAAATTGTAATAAATATTGGAAGAAGGATAGTGTCGGAGATTGCGGATATAAAGTTACATATTAAATACTGTATACTATAAAGTATTCTATGACACAAGATAAAACGGGTACAAGGACGAGATGGAGGGGTGTTTAGCATTCACTCGTTTCGCCGCTCTGTTTTAAATATCTGTGCACAATAGAACGAATAACGTTTATGAGACAATGGTACGTGAAGTAACATAAGTAGAAGAAAAATATTGAAGTAACATAAGTACTAAAAACAAAAGTAATCATGCGAAAGTACTCATTGTTTGAATAAATTTATACGGAGTGTTTATAATTTACTTGGGTAGGTAGAATCAGAATTAGAATCATTATTGCTAGAATGCAAGATTTACAAGATCTCGTAAATGGTAAATATGTGTATCGTTGTATTCTGTTACACCAGCATGCAATGTTGATTAAGTTTGTGTTTTATTTTAAAGTATAGAAATGAAATCCATAAATAATAGTTTAATTTCAAACGTGTAATGTTCGAGTAATTACAAGAAATCTTTAAGTATAGAATTAATTAATAGTCTATAACAATTACTAGTAAAATTACATTTTCATTAGCTTAAATACTCAGCCAGTATAAGGTAAAGAGTGAGTCTTTGGGTGAAATAAAGTTTGACTGTCTCATTTCGCATAACCTTAACCAATATATGAAATAGTTAACTTATAAAGAATATTCATTTGCTCTTCATTAACCTATTAAAGTCTATCCTCTGCTAGGTCGGAAATAAACCTCTCGAAGAAAGCGCCAACAAATCCGGCATGCAATTCTTAGTTATACTCTACAGGCTGGCCAAGTGGGTCGATGGGCACAGAGCCCCTCGCACTAATGATCCTGCTAACATCACTAGTCTGTGGGATTTGGATTCGAAAAATTCACATGGTATATCCAGAGCCTCTCGTTTGTTAGCTAGCAGAGTGCACTACGTGGAGGTGAGGTTGGAATTTGGAATAGAACAATGGTATATTCCCTTCTACAACCCAATAGTTAGCATCACGCTTACATACTCAAAGTGAGAGGTTTTTAGTGGGAAAGGGGGCAAACGAGCATACGGCTCACCTAATGGTAATAATTACTCCTTATGGGGAGGGACAGTGGGCCTCCGGTTACCTTACCGTGCGAAACGCAGAAGCACAAGATGCCTCTACTTCACGTAGATCCTGTGAGGCCGTGGTACCAACCCGGTCGAGCCGGCCCATTCGAGCAGCAGCAAAAGCCGTCGCTTGGCTTTACCACATTCGCGGCCCCATCAGCACCGGCCACCGGACGCCACCCCTTCCCGGGAAAACACTTTCCCACTCTCTATAAATAAGCCAAGTTCAATACCAGGAGGCCATGCTGGAGAAGAGCGAAGGCAAGCTCTCGGAAGCACCAACGCCGCCGCTGAAAGCCGGTCATGTAGACTCCCCTTGGTTCATCGTGGGTTACTACGATGCAACAAAGTGTCTTCACTACGGCAAGTAGTTGTAGTTTCCGCGGAAACTATTACTCTAAGTTGAAAATTAATTTATAAGTCAACTGGGTGATTTCCCCCTGCATTTTACTTAGTATTATTAGATGCTATTGCCGTTTCCTCTTAGGACATAATAATTGAAGTGGCAAACGAGTTAGGTAACAGGTTCACTACAGATTATAAATGGTTACCGCAGCCCATGGTGGTCTCTAAGAAATTTTTGTGCATGGTAGAATAGCGGGCAGATCGCATCAGTATGAGATATTTGTTCTGGCTACTAGGTAAGAGATTTTTGGGGAAAATATTTTCCTCCAGTCCACTTAGTGGTGGCATTCAAATTAGATCGTTTTTGTATGTGCTACATGATTGTTTTATTTTTTGGATGTCTCTGTAAACGTCATATCGTGAATAAAAATATTAATAATTACGAACATGGAAGAATTACTGGTCGGACGAAGACGTTTATGCAAATGATATTGACTACCATGTCGGTAAAGATGTTGTTCAGAATCCGAATTTGCAAATGAGAGCCGGCACCCATTCTGAATTACAATCGAAACTTATCAGACGTTCGTTCATCTTTAAGACCAAATGCAGTTACTATCCTTGCGAAATAAAATCACTTCGATGGTAGTTGAAAATGGTTATACATACTCTAATTATTGGTTTGAAAAATGCTCGGATTCTACATTCCAATAAAAGCGGCATGTCATTTTAGGATTTAAAAAAAAATACATTTGTACCGTAAAACACCCAACAGAGGCGCCGAGTGAAGAATAAAGTAACTAAAAAGAGATCGAAAAAAGCTCGAGTAAAACAGCAAATGCCAAGTCCAGGAAGGATTGTGGAAACTGCTACATAAATAAAAAGAGGGTCTGGTGGTGCCATGGAATGTAAACACTGTCCTAGTTGTCGCCCATTATGTTTTGAATGTTTATTTGATTTGCATTATTGCACTGCTAAATAAATTTACAGTAATGGAAACAAATTTTACATGCCCCATTTCTGATATTTTTTTTTTATGTTACTTGATAGTAGTACTTACGTATAAATAAGTACTACTCGTACATTACAAAACAAAATTTATTAGTTCGTCAAATGTTAGTTTTACTTAAAAAGTTTATAATTCTTGATATTTTGCTTAATTTTAAGTGGTTAGTTATATTGTAGTAAGAATAAAATAATTATATGTATTTATAATTAAACAATTATATATTGAGGCTTCCTGCTTTATATCAGCTTGGTCGGAAGACTTAAATTTCTCCCGAGCTAAACTAATAAAATGTATTCTGTAATCTTCTCTTATTCGCACATCTTTCTACTTGCTCTAACACTGAATTTATAAGTCGTTGAACTTACTACTTAATACTTTTTTGTACAGCAAAATTTACAGCCTTTCGAACCCTTCATAGTTAGGTAAAAGTAAAGTACTAGCCTGTTAATACTCACAGCTCGGCAAAGGCCTCAATCTCATATCTGAGAGTGTTTTGGAGCCAGGACGGTTTAGCCACGCTGCTCCAAAGCGAGTTGGCGGACTTTACATGTACTCCAAATATTATTTCTTAGGCATGCTGGTTTCCTCACGATGTTTTCGTTCACCGCCGAGCACGTGGTGAATCCAGCACTGGTGCCAGCATGACGGCAAAAGTGACCGCCCTGACCACTAGGCTACCAAGGTTACCTCGGCTACCACAGCTACCTCGGCTATCACGGCTACCATGGCCATAGTTACGGCTATAGTTCGGTAATATGTTGTATTTAAAAGATTTCCGTATGTGCTAGAATTTAGAAATTGAAAAATAATTATGTGAAAGTTCTGGTCGGGTTACCTAATTCCGGGTAAAAACGAGCATCTTAATCTTTAAGGGTGACATCGCATCTGTGACCTTCTTCATCTAGGTTGTTTAAAGGTGGCCATGGGCTGCAGTAGCCTCTTACCATCAAGTGGACTGTTAGCTCGTTTTCCACCGTATTCCAATATAAACCTAAAATTTTATTGTAACAGTACATATTATAACATAAACCCTCGCGCCTGACACCCAGAGGGGTAGGCAGAGACTACAGACACATATGCATTATGCACAGGAGGACTCCTGATACGCATATCTCGTCTGTTACACATCCATACTGAGCTCCAGTGCACATATATTCAGTGATTAGAATATTATGCTAAGTGATTAAAAATTGGTAAGTGATAGAAATATTAACACTCACCCTTAATGCTGATATAGCAGCGAAATACGGAGCCCCAGTATATTCAACAGAACCGCCAATGATACCTATTTTACCAGCTTCACCCTTTCCTTTGCCATCAAGTTCTGGAATAATAGATTTACTAATACTTTTTAGATCAGTTAATTGTAAAGCGATGATACTGGAGCACTCATCTACTATAAGACTTTTAATTACGCATATTTTTGTTAATATTAATAAACATAAATAAATAAATTTCAAGTAATTCATGTTCTCGATGTGTATTCCAATGTAAACTGAATAGAACTAACAAAACAGCAAGACGTTCAAAACTGTGAAACACATTAAAATTCTATTAACTAGTTTACATGTTTTGAATGCCCTCGTGATATGAAGGTCAAGTCGGTACTTTATGATTATTTCTACGCATGATATTTTTATATCTTCGATAGCCTTCGGAAGTTATTAACAGTGAACATAAAATAAATCAATAATTAATAAAGAAATCTAACTTTAGATAAACTCGATATTTCAATAAAATAAATAATCTTTTCCATGGTCACTCTATAAATAACTTTTGAAGAATGGTCCAGTGCGGATTTACTCACTTTTTAATATATAATAGATAAGGTGTAAGGAGGAATGATGTGCACGTACACCCTTTTGCTTATTGAACGGCTCTGGTGACCTACTGTTACGTAAAACTAATGTAAAAGACGTTTATGGACCACAAACTAGTGATGGGGAGCAGCATCGCTGGTGGGATTAATATTATCGTAAAACGATTGAAAATTTATCTGCAACATTTTATTTTCAGATTTCTGAAATCCGTGTTGGTATCAACGTTACTTATACATTGGTTGTTTATCTCAACACTAAAGTTTTACTTCGGTACTGCTCTATTTTAGTTTTATCTCGGTTTTACCCAAACAGTAAACAAACACTACGTTACTTTAAACTTTTAAATCTTAATTCAAACAGCAGGTATGTAAATACTAATGTTTTTTTGTTATTGTTTTAGTCCCATTACGGCGGTGAAGGTAAACATAACCTGCATGTTATGTTTACCTTCACCACCGAGCACATGGTTAATACAGCACTTAAAACTGATATTAACAATTTTAGTGGTGCCGTCGCCGGGGATCGAACCCAGGTCACATGCGTGATAATATTTTATTTATAACTAGCGCACCTTCGCACATACATGACTTTAACAAATTTCGATTTTTCTAACGGATTCCAAATTTTTGAGAATAAAACTAGCCAATTTGGAATAACGTAGCTTTTAAACAGAGAAAGAAAGCTAAGGAAAGAGCTTTAAAATCGGTTCAGTAGTTTCGGGGATTACCCCTATACATACACAAAAAATTAAGTACCACAGGTGTGTCTGTATCAAGTATAGATATCATTCATAGTTTTCACTTTTTCGATGATGGTCAGGGATCAGTTTCTCGACTTATTCGACGACCACTGGTCTTGAGTTCAATTTTCTGTTCACTATACACATATTACAACACCAATTAATTAATATTCAACAGCCCCAGGTGCTCGTAAATGTGTATTATGATTGAAAAATTCCCTTCAATAGGTATATCGTTAATGTTCTTTTGGCTCCATCAATCTAACAACAACAAATTATTACATTAAAAGATTACGAACATTAGACATGGCTGTATGTGCACCGATCCCTTTGCCGATTCGATAAATGATTTTGAATTAACAGATAAAACAATATCTCTGGTACCATGTCTTCTGTCATCAACTGTTCAATCATAATGCTGGCTGTATGGACTAAAGTCCTTTGCCTTTCCCATAAGGGATAAATTAATATCATCATCATTCATAATGTCAGTGTCAGTTTTTCGTGATCAGATGTTAATCAAATTGTGTGATATGTAAAAAGCACTAATAATATAAAAGGCGACAATATGGATGAGAAAAATGAAACCGTTAAATTATGTTATACTATACATAAGTACTCTAGTTATTCCGCCAACTACATACCTGAGTGCGTACTTATTTTTATTTACTCTCTTCTTTTATTTGTTTTCCCGGCTGTAAATAAATGTTATTTTAGTGACAGAAGTAGTTTTTTTAGTTACTCAAACAGACAGACATTGCTTCAGAATAGACGTTTTCGCAGTTTTTATACACTATAATGCTTACTAAACTTACGTTGTGTTTACTAAAATATTTCCTTAATTTTAGGAATATCATGGTGAATAATCCTTCTGATCAATTGTCCAGATGGTTTACTGATAGCTCAAACACAGCTAGCACGTTATTACCACAATTTGTTATGCTCAAACTTAAGTCCTTGTCTATAGTTGACACAATAAAATTTGGTAAATATATTAAACCACACGTCAGTGATCTTAAGAAGTTTCAAGTATTTGGTGGAACTGATGAACATAATCTCTCCTTACTTTTGTCAGCGTAAGTACTAGAATATTTTGAATTTAACATAAGCAAGGTAATCTTTTACTTCTTTCAAATTCATTACTGGATGCTAAGAAATGCATACATTTCATAATAGATTTGTCTAATTAAACCTACATAGTTTTATGCTAAATTTACTTTATTATTTCTTTAACCCTTGACTTGTCATAACTTTGAAACAATTTAAATTCTATTGTTATAAGTCATATTGGGACTAATAACACTGAATGAATTAATAATGCTGTGTAAATAGGATGTGAAAGCAGTGCCGACATGCTCACACTAGTAGTACTACTCTCCAATATTAGACTGGAATTTGAATTAAGTGTTATAATTGGATTGATTTTCCAACCCAGAACCTCGTCGTTGAATAGTAGTTGACATATGAAGAAAAAGTTAATTTATTTCTTACACACCTTACTGTAAGACCATTTTAAATAATAATATGGGCATAAAAATTTACGACTTTTTATTTCTGTGGGTGTAGTAAGAGGCAACTGAGGGAAACGCTTTGAAACTGACAGATGGTGGGATAATCATCTCAAAAAATACAGGTGCCAGGTCTCTGGTACTGTAATCTCTTCTGTTTCTCTCTCTCTCTGTTTAATAAAAATACATATACTAGTCCCATAAAGTATACAACAATAGAAATTCTGTCATTATATAAGGTTAATAGTTCAACCCATCATACATTTTTTATTAGTACTAGAATTGCATATAAAGAACTGCATAGTATGTGCAAAACATCATTTCTAGTACAAACTTTTATTAGAACAAACCATAATACATTTTTTTTTCTGTTGCTGTTATAAATACATTGAATTTAGTCCTTTTCTATTGTAACTGGGTCAAATGAGCAAACGGCTTCCCTGATGGTAAGTGATTACCAAATGCCATAATTTGCTATTCCAGAGGAGCTGCAGGTGATTTTCCAGCCTTTAAGAATATTTAGAAGTTTGGGTGTAGTGGGTCCCCAGTTCTCAATTCACTCATCAAATGAAATTCAGAAGCACAAGATGCCTCTACTTATAATTTGAAAAAAATAATTTTGAATTGACTTAATAGTTTTTTTAAAATACAAACTCTCACTCTCTTTTTTTTGATTTGTTATGGTTTTATTATCACAAATAATTTAATAACATGCCAAAGACTACTTAATTATTATAAAAATTTATTTTAATTATTTTTTAATTTAAATTTTGATAAAACTGTAGGCAGAGATTACGGATTTCCATTTGGCATCTGTAGCCAATTGGGCTATCGCAACCCGATTTTTGCCCCTCTGAGGCTATTACTTTAATGAGCTCTAATGGAGCAAAATTCAGTAATTAATTTAAACAAAAAGCCGTTAGTAACAGCCAGTATTCAATAAACATAATTCAAGTACTAACATTAATATTTGTCATAAAACATTTGGTCCTTCCTAGCAGGATTTGAAGCTGCAACCCTCATCTTTGTAGGCAGGCTACTGGAGAAGGAGCTGCATCCCTGCTATTTGCCTAAATAATTTGTTGTATAGTCCAATTTAGTTAAATTATCTACAGTAATACAAGTTCTTTACCATAAAATCTGAAATTATTTATAGTGGTTTGAAGAAAGATAGTGCATCAGAGACTTTAAAACTGCGAAATAGAACAACTGAAGGGCTTTATCTACCTGTGCAATATATTAAAATTGTGCCTCTGCTGTCATGGGGCCCTGCGTACAACTACACTATTTGGTATGTCGAGCTGCATGGGAAGAATCAGGATGACATAATTAGAAAGGCCATGGAAACTATAAACTTGGTAGCTATAACCTATATATTTAAAAAATATTTAGTCTATGATATTAGCTGTTCTTTGCGATTTCACGAGTGACAGCAATGTCTGTTGCATGATCACATTAACAAAGTATGCTTTATTGTAAAGAAAATATTGTAATGATATTGTTTAATTTTTTTTTCAAAGAAACATCTCTTTACCCTGGTACATGCACACAAAGATAAGTGTTTATCTCATACAGGATGGATGTGACGCTATTAACATTTAATGGAAACTTAGCTAGTACTGGTGCCCATATTTATTTGGAAACATTGATCATATAATTTTACAAAATAACTTTTTACCCTCATCCAAACAACTCAAATTGCCTAATAATTGAAACGGAACCCACGCGCCGTTCGTAAAGGACAGTAGTTTACTGACCTCGGCAAAATCTGTAAAATCTCAAGATTTCTTTGCCTGCGAGTTGGGCACGTGAGACGAAGGCAGCAGAGGGCGGCGTGGACGGTCGATAAGGTCTTTGACCTGGGTGTCAAAGGCCTCGTGAACTAGCAGCGGAAAAAATTGCTATAGTCAACGTGAAAAAAATGAGAAAGCGTGTGAGAGAGGTTATCTCTGGCGAACCAGCATCATGCTCGGTGGCCAAGGAATACATCGTAAAGAGACTTAAATGTCTATGAAATAATAAATATTTCGGCGAAATATTACAAATACATGTGTGTCTCCTTGTATTACGGACATAATCCATAAACCAATTATTTGTTACCAATAATATCTTTTCCTACATGGATACTGCTGGACCAAGGTGGTATCATGGATGGATCCAGTAATTCTGGATATCAATATGTAATACTGATAGAGACTTTATTATATTATATGTCTTGATTTCCAGTGACTATTACTGACTATTACTAGAAAGTGTCAGTTACTTTTTAATAACTCGGTTCGTAATCATTTACTGAAGTACCTATGTAGATTACTACTCTGTAAACTTAAAAAGTGTGCTGATAATTAAATGTCTCGTGAAATCATTTTTTATGGATTAAACAATTAATATAATAATTATATTTTGCAGCGAAAAGAAGAGGAAGCAGTTCGAATCCTACTGAAACACTTACGACGCCGACGTTACAGGGACGCATTTGAGGCACTATCCAGAGAAAGCGGAGTACAACTTGAAGGGCCAATACAGTCACGCCTCTGGAGCGCATTGGTTGAAAATGGGGATTATAAATTATCGGAGCAGATATTACAGGAGGCTTTGAATGGTGAGTTATCTAAATTTTGAACTTGCCTACGCAATTTTTGGTGCCCATTTTAATTTGTGTGTACCTGTATCATAAAGCAAAGTCTATTGCTATTTAGGTTACTGTTTGGTCTTAAGAACGCCTTGTTAAGATATTAATATGTTTTAAGCCTTTCTTACTGGGCTCTGTCCTAGAACTGTCTCATTTCCCACAATATCTAGCATTGTATTCACACATTTATTATTTCAGTATTTGTTATTTGGTTGTGGATGTCATAAGCATTCATTGTAGATGAGTTGAGTGGAGCGGTTACTTCTATCTACTGATTGGGTATATGTCGTGTACTGGTGGGTAAGAGGTTAGTAAATCTAACGTTACATCTCGTTTCTTGAGAGTCGTAAGAGTTGACTTAGGTACTTACTAAAAAAGGATGAGCAATAGGAATCTTATGTTCTCCACACAATAAGATCTTAGTCGTCAGGGGCCAATGTGCTACGAGTACTTATTTACTATGACTATTAGCTCCTTTGTTTTATAAAAAAAGACTGTAAAATGATAATGATTTTAAGTTAACAATGGTTCGTTGTTGCGAGCAGAGGGCGAAATGGACTGGTACATGTCGTGGCAGCCGTACCAGCCGCAGTGGCGGCAGCTGTCGGCGTGCTCGGCGCAGGTGGAGACGCGGCTGTGCTGCGGCGACGCCGGGCCGCCCGCGCCGCGCCCCCGCCCGCACGACCTCGCCTGCGCCGACCGCGACCCGCGCTTCGATGTTCCCGTGAGTCTACGTCACGTTACTAATTATCATGACATTTGTATCTTGTCATAGAGCATGCGCCTGTTTCCTTTGTGCTATTATTTTTTTCTTAATTTTCTATTAAACATTACAAAAAACTCATAATGAGTGCTAACGCAATTTCATTACACTTCATGAAAAACAATTTTCATTACAGTTCATCATGCTACAGAGATGTGTTATGCTCATATGTGACCAGTGCATTAGCCGACATGGCTGACATCTTGAACTTACACATCCGCTTGCACAGTAGACAATTCTTAAGTCCTAGTGGTGTAAGGTGCAATTTACTTAACGACCAGTTAAGTGAGACTGGTGACCGAATAATGACGTAGAATCTATCTGGAGCCCATCGTGTTGAGTATGAGCAAACCTCTCAAGAAATGGCTTATACAGACGGCTGCAAGTAGCAGAGGTTTAGGATGTTTTGCAGTGGACGTAAATAAGCTGATGTATGTTAAGATGTAACCACTAATCATATACGGAGAGTGTGTTCGTTCAGACTGTAAAGAGTGGAACCGCGCACGCCTTTTCTACTTCACGATTAATGCATTGCCTGTATGAGTAGTCCACTGCTTCTACAGCAATTTATATAAGAAATCTACCTTGCTAACTAGATCATACGAATAGATCATATCTATCGATGAATTTCGGAAAACGATGTGATAGATTAAGAAATCGTTTAATCTTTAGTCGATATTCGAAATTCTAGGGAAATAACGATTAAAGGTACAATATATATAGTTAGTGCAGGTGGCTCTGTACCGAGCTTTAAGGCAATCTTTGGAGGAGGCCTATGTTCAGTAGTGGACTTCTGATAGGCTGAAATGATGGTGATGATGATATATAGTTAGTAAATATATATATATATATATATAGAGTATTTTTAAACAGTTACGCAATAGAGCCGCCGGTTTATACACTGGTACTTCGCTATGTTAGGACTGTCATACGTTAGGTATAGTATTTCATTTATTTTAACAAAAATATATTTCACAGATATATGTATATAATCAATGTTCCGATATAACCGTACTAATATATACCCGTATGCATAATCTAATGATCGCCAGGAGTTGTCTTCGAACGGCGTGGAGTCGGTGGACACGTGCGAGGTGGGCTGCAGCGGCGCATGCGCGGCGCGCCCCGGCCCGCGCGGCGGACACCAGCTAGTCGTCGACCCCAACACAGGTGCGACCGATGCTTTGCAATGATACAGAGAATCGTTCGTGACTTGTTGCAATAATAGAAATTCCGTTGTTACTCAAGTTTTAAGAATTTTGTGTTGTTTTAAATATTATTCTTTTTTTTTACAAGAGAGGGAGCAAACGAGCAAGCGGGTCACCTGATGGTAAGTGATTACCGTCGCCCACGTACATCTGCAAGACCAAGAGGTGCTGCAGGTGCGTTGCCGGCCTTTAAGGGTATTTGGGAGAAGGGAGGGTGGATGAGGAGGGGGGTGGGGAGAAGCTATCCGGTTACCTCACTCAACCAACGGAACGCAGAAGCACAAGATGCCTCTGCTACACGCCGGTATTCTGCGAGGTCGTGGTAAAAACCCGGTCGAGCCGGCCCATCCGAGCAGCAGCTAAAGCCGCCGCTTGGCTCTAGCACGTTAGAGATCGACGACGATCAATTATTTGAGTGAAATCTATTTAGCTCTTATTACATAACTGACTGTATTTGGACTGTTTTGATACTTTTATATGGCTACTGTCAAGATAGAAAAGATTTAAACTAAGGCAGAAGTTAATACTTATTTTGTAACTGGGTTTGACTTTATTTGATTAACCTTCGCCGAATGTAATTGAATCTCCCAGATAACCCTAGAAGCTGCTCATTCAGCGAGATAAATTATAGTGCCGTATTGCCTGCCTAAATAAGAATTGTGTTTAATACATTACATTACATATATTCACGCCTTGTTCCCAACGGGGTAGGCAAAGACAGTTTCCTTCCACTTGCTACGGTCCTGACAAACTTCTTTTGCTTCTACCACTTTCATCAATCTTCGCATGTATGCTCGTTGGTTTAGAGTATTTTTGACCTGGCCTTTTTTCAGAACGTCTCCGATTTGATCGTGAAATGTTCGCCTAGAATTGTGGTATATACTTAGATAAAATACGCGTTTTAGAGGTGTTCATAAGTGCAATACATATAAGAAGTGAATTGACGTTTTATTATAATATAATTGGAATCTGAAATATATTTATTCCGACTCATGCATATCGTTTCTTAACTTTAGATGTTAAAAAGATGTGACAAATTGAGATAGATGAATTGCAAAATTATATTATGTTAATATTTCCTTAGGTACCTTATACCTCTTCGGTGGTTGGAATGGCACCGAGGACCTGGACGATCTATGGTGCTACACCACAACATCGGAGCGGTGGACTCTGCTGTGCAGGCACAGCAGTGTGGTGTCCGGTCCGTCGCCGCGCTCGTGTCACAAAATGGTCTTCGACCCTGTCAACGAAAGACTTTACATTCTAGGCAGGTACCTAGATAACGCGCAGCGAGTGCCCAGTAACATGAACGTAAGTATTTTCTTTCAATTTATAGTATATTAAGGTTGCCACGTGTAAGTATGAATTCGGAATATTGTGATTTATGTAGGCAACAGCATTTTCGTCTTCAATTACCGCTCACCTATAAATTGATAGATTTTTATTTAAATTAAGTTCATGCCTACACAGTTGCTTACTGCGACGTTGACATTGAATTGAACCTCAGACTCTATAGACAAATGTAAATTAAATAAGAACAGTTTAATCATAGTAATTTTTTTGTAATTTGAGTTATATTTAACGCTAGTAGGCCACTACGAGACCCAGGTGTAGCATTTCTACGGCCACCCGCGACGGTGCATACTTTTATTCCGATTTCAAGTTTTTGCCGATTCGCAGACAAAGAAATCCTGATCTATCGCCGCTCTCGCCGGGGCTGCGAAACTATTATTAATTACTAATAGCGCATGCGTTACGTTAGTATTAGTAGGCTATTTAAGTTGTAAGTAAAATGTGTTTTTTTTTGTCATCTCATTTTTTTTTCACTATTACCAAATTGTATTGCGCTCTGGTACTTTCCACAGATGTCATTAAAAGTCAGTGCATTATATTAAACAAATTTTTCCGTGAATCCAGTTTTCGCAGTGCATTCTAAAAATGTAAGACATTAATTTCGACCAACGGTCTTCTAAAAGGCCTACGGAGACTGTGTTTAGTCAAAAGCCCAGGTTTTTCGGTGGTTTAAGGCATTTTCAGAAGGAAGCGAGTCGATGGGAGATGAGCCACGCAGCGGAAGTCCTTCATCTGTAAGAGCCGATGACAATGTCGACAAAATCAGCGATCTTGTCCGTTCAGATCGGCGGTTGACGGTCACAATGATAGAGAAACAGAAGAATTTAAGTCACACCAACCTTCATCAAGTTTTGACCAATGAATTGGGGAACGAAAAAACTTTTAGTAACACCGGTTTTTTGTCACTAATACATTTCTGTGGCTCCTCATAACCCTTATTAACCTAACATTAATAAGGGTTATGAGGAGAGCCTGACGTGAGTCCCTGTGACTTTTCCCCAAGATTGAAAATTCATCTAAAGGGTCATCATTTTGGGCCACTTGAAAACTTTCAAACGGCTGTTACGGACCAGCTGAAGGCGCTTCCAATATCCGTCCAAGACCGTAGCTTCCCAAAGGATTTATATGGGGGAGACAACGTACATTTGTGAATATATTCAAATAAAAATGTTTAAAAATATTTTATATTATTATTATAAATATTTACGCCTTGTTCCCAACGGGGTAGGTAGACTCAATCTTCTTCCACTATATGCTTCGTCTCTTCATTGTTTAATGGTAACGAACTGAAAATGAAACGACTGGAATAAGATAAACATGCAATCACTCGATTTCTTCACTTTAGTGAAACTGAGCAAGTGAGAACAAGCACAGATAATCCTGTTAGTCCATACTGGATTGCAGTAATCACGCGATTACTGCAATCCTGCAATTTAACATAATTAGAACGTTATTGCTACAAACACGTGCTAAGAAAGCCCTGATAAATAAAATGAAAACAGAGTAGGAATAAGGAATGAAATGAAAGATATAGTTATAATAGGTACTTACGGGTGCACCGCGTGTGTTGCAGAGCGACCTGTACATGTACGACGTGGGCTCGGGCGCGTGGGCCCTGGTGTGCAGCGACACGGCGGCGGCGGGCGGGCCGCGGCTCGTGTTCGACCACCAGATGTGCCTGGACGCCGACACGCAGACCGTCTACGTGTTCGGCGGGCGCGTGCTGCCCGCCAACACGTACGTACCGCGCGGGCAAGGACAGGGCTACGTTGTGGCAGAGACTTGTTCATGACTATAGACATAACGTAAAATGTTCTGTCCTGTAATAATGTTTCATAACGCATTCCACAGTAGTTATAACAAATATCAGTGTATCTTTTTCTGAGATAACTTCCGCTACTCTGTCGGGGGCCGCGCCGCTGATGCGCCTGAGATTGGGCCGTAGTGTAGAGTCTCGGTGTTACGATGCGCCGCTTTCCCTACCTTCCGTAACCGAATGTGTTTGAAATCGAATCGAAATTTGAATCGCGGATATGTTTGAAAGTATTTGTGGCAAGTCCGACATAACCTGTCCTTATCTCCATACCCAATGTTAGGTATTTCTCTAAGTATTAAAAAAAATATAGTATACTATATTATATTGTACGAGCGTTTTGTGTCTGCGTATATTTTAGTCAAAATTTATTTTCTTCATCTTCTTCATAGACCTATTCGAGTCCACTGCTGAATATTGGATTCTCCAAGAAAGCCCCAGCAAAATGCAGCAAGCATTTCTACAAGGAATGGCTTGTTAAGCGCATTGTCGGTATGCACTAGTTATGCTGCTCCCCGTGGGTAGTCCGTGAAATTCGGATGGTTATTCCGACATCATTTGGTCGCCGCAGCCTGTTTGTGTGCGAGCCAGGTGTTTGAGAAAAAGATATCCCCTCTACTCGTTTTATTTATTTCATATCACGGTCTTCTGTTTCTCGGTCGCAGCGAAGAGCTCGTGAGCCCGCAGTATTCGGGCCTGTACGCGTACTACATTGCGAGCAACACGTGGCAGCTCCTGCTACCTGATCGGCATGACCTGCCCGCGCCGCAGCCGAGGGTGTCCCATTCGATGCTCTTCCACCCGGTGAGTACATACCGATCGAGCCTACGTCGCGCCAAAATTTACTTTCTATCTTCGCTCTATCAAAATGAATTTCCTAACCTAAGCCCTATTTTTGTATATGTGACCTACTGAAAGCAGGAGTTGTATATGTCCTAAAGAGCTACATTTGTCGTAGAAATAATTACATGTGGAGTGAAGATCACGTCTAGATAAACGTACTGTGCCAGTCTACTAGGTGGCACAAACATATCAAATAGTGCGATTTGGGACATGGTTTTTTATCCCCGTGGTACTATATAGAGCTGGTGGACGATTTTGCACTGATAATTACTGTACCTTAGTCTCTGTTCTAACCAAAAAGATTGCGTTTTTCATTTTATAAACTTTTTTTAATGTTAAAAACTCACATCTGTCATGATGTCGTATTCAACGTTACAATCACGCACTCGCGTCCATTCAGACGTCAAACTCCAAACGACTTCATGTTACCCGATCTTGTTTTATTTTAATGTTTTATTACCGTTGGTATTGTTTTAGAATTTAGTTATTAGTAATTTATTAATTAATGTTGATTTACGGCACTTTTGAACTGTAATCTATTATTTGAGACTAATTCTTTCTTACTGTACTTATTGTAACTACCATATTGTTCTGACACTGATGATATTCAATGCGTGAGTAGTGTAGTGTAGTGCTTTGAAAAGAAGCAAAATTAAAGAACATATATTTACTAGACACTCATCCCTAAAGGTTTTTATGGCCTTAAAATTATTATTTTACTAGTTTCTGTTTGAGCAGTTAGTACATAACGGCATTCCTGTGCAGGTGCAACGTCGTTTGTACATGTTCGCGGGACAGCGGAACAAGGAGCAGCTGCTGGACCTTTGGTGGTGGGACGTGGGCAGCGGCGACTGCGGCGCGCTGTGTGCCGGAGCGGCCGCCTGCCCGCCGCCCGCCGCCGGCTTCACGCAGCGCGCCACGCTCGACCCCGACACCGAAGAGATATTCGTGCTGTCGGTACGTACTAAAATTACATACATACATTACAAAAATTTGGGTTGAATGCAGGGGCTAGTTTTTTTTAGAAACTCTGATATCACAATGTTCTGTTGTCAAAAATATTACCTTTTTGTTTACAGGGCATGAGTAAAGAAAAAGACAAGCGTGTGTACAACTCCCTTTGGGTTTTCTCGTTAAAACGGTTGACTTGGACCTGCATATACCGGAACGACAGCGTGTCGCCATCGGAACCGCGCCCAAGGTTCGCACATCAACTCGTCTACGATCCTGTCAGAAAGGCAAGATTGATATAATTATTTGTTTTTTTCATGAATAAATATTGACTCCTGCCTAATCCAATTCTGTTCAGAAAGAAGGAATTGGCTTCGGCTTGGATTCGAACACACCAATCAAACATTGGAATTAAATCCAATGTTTCGTTCTAATAATTATGGAAACTGACCAACAAGCCGAATTCAAATCCCTTAATTATGACCTGAATATTGTATCTCAGTGTTAATGTGAATCAGAGATGGTATGGTTTCTTGTCAAGGTAGCCCCATTTATTGCAGTTTAACATTTTTTTTACGTTTGTAGATTCACTACTTATTCGGCGGTAATCCGGGGACAGCTAACAGTCCGCGGCTGAGGCTCGACGACCTGTGGGCGCTGACCCTGAACCGAGTGGAGCGCGACAGCATGTGGCGGGCGTCCCGCGCGGCGCTGCGGGAGGCGTGCTACCGCGAGCTGGCGGCCGCGCCCGCCGCGCAGCCGCGCGCGCTGCACTACCTGCGCCACGAGCTCAGCTCCGTGCTCGACCACCGCGACCCTCTACAGGTAACTCGCCGCGGGACGCACCGACACTGCAACGTGTGTGGCACGGAGTTAAATGTATTGTTGTTAAGATTTTTTTATGTTACATACAGTTAGCAGAACAGGGGACTGCAAAACAATCGTCTAATTGCCTTGCAGGTGGCTAGGTTCCAGAAGTTAGCGACGGTGCTGTTCTCGGGCACCGTGGACGGCGCGGGCGGCGAGTGCGCGCTGTCGCCGCGGCGCATGCGCACGCTGGCGCGCCGCCGTGCACGACGCGCGCCGCACCGTGACCTGGCGCAGGCGCTCGCCGCGGTAACTTTACTTATTACTCTCTGTTGTCTTGATGAGCTAGTGAGACGAAGCTCCGATAAAAAAGAAACTTCGAAAGATTGATATCGAAGTCTTAAAGAGTTTGTAACCGCCACCATTGAAGTTAAAGGTTTAATTAACATGAGTGCTAAGCGGGAGCTGCTGTACCCTTGTACTGTTAATAGGGTAATATGGAACAAAAAACCAGAACACATCTTTGAAAATTCTTCTGGGCGAAGGATCTTCATCATAGAGCCCTTCGAACAAACGCAATTAATCTCCTGAATGTGCCAAACCACATAATTGCATGGCATAGAGGATGTTTAAAGTTTGCTGCAGCAAGAACAAGAAGCATATATATGAGCACGCAATGCTTCAAAATCAGATTTAAGACGGCATTACTGAAGCGTCACCGTACTGCAGAAAATTTTAAACACGCGTACTGGAAATACTTGAATACAAAAGAATTTTTGTATTTACATAAATTTAATATCCCTTTAAATAAACTGGATACATGTACATACCCAACATGTGACAAGTAGAGCGGTATCATGAGTCTTAAGGTCATCAGCCATTTGCAGATCGAGCGTGGTTAGTATATGTGCTTGCGTGTATGAATGTGTAGATACATAAAGCGTTTGCGTGTGTTTAAATGGATGTGGTGCATACATACGATGACCTTCACGGGTATGTGCGTATTTATGTGTACAAATCAACATGGAAAGGGTCACCTTCAATATAAGTTTGATTTGCATTATTAGTTTTATAAATGACGCGTCATGGGACAGGTGCTGGGTGCGGACGACGCAACGTTGGAGCCGGTGCAGCCGTTCGAGGAGGCGGTCGAACCCACGCCTGACACGTGGGATGTGGGCGAGGAGGGGGATGAGGAGGAAGAGGGGGAGGAGGATGGGGGCGGGTGGAGCGCACGCTCCGCTCGTATGCGGCTGTACGAGCGGCTGTGCACGTACTTCCGGCCCAGCGTGGTGCCGCCGCGGGCAGACCTGTGCGACCTCGTCGTGCTGTAACAGGTGCTCCGCCACAGTGCTATCTCTAGGCAACTTTTTCTCTAAAGTTTCTGCGGTAACCTAGTTAAGAGCTTTAGACTTTGATCTTTGACAAGATTACGAATCTGGCTTCCTACTGCTACTAAGTCTTTAATCCTTTCAATTCTTGATTATGCGAAAGTGTTTGTACAATATTCATATTTGGTTTACGCAAGTATGATTGTGAAATAAATTCATTTCATTAAATATAATATATGAAGAAAGTTAACCATTCAACGGCATGAATTAAAGTAAAGTAAGTTTTAGGTTAAAATAAATTATCCTTTAAATTAATTATTAAATTTCTCGCACACCAAGCATGCAAGTATGTATATATTCAAATATTTTTTCCTGTTATTACACCAGGATGTGCATTATTCAGTTGACAAATATAACTTTTAAAAAGAAATTTGCTTTACGAGCCTGCCCGACTGTCATTATCTTAAAAACGACTGAATCTATTTTAACTAAACTTGCACAGTTTATGGGATAGTAAATCTAAAATAAATTTAGTCTTTGTTTCATTTTAATAATTAGTTCATGTGTTACCAATTTTCTTAAAGTTTACATGTCCAAAGTCGCAGGCTCGGTTCGCATTCAAATAAACTTAACCAGAAATAACTTTCTGCAGCGCATCAGTGAAATAGAACGCGCCACATCGACAGGAGCGGCTACATGGCCGTGCTCAAGGAAATATGCTTTGTGTGAACTTCTACCGAACATTGAGTGGTACAGAATAAAAAGTAATAACTCTGCAAAATATATGAATAATTGCCAAATTATTCATATATTTTGCAGAGGTAAACATCGTCAAGTAGCGAAAGGATGACAAATACGTAAAATCCTTCAAGTTATCCTTGAATAAAATGTAGAATTAGAAGAGTTCAATGCAAAACGGTTTTCGAAATAGATTATAAAATTTTAGTATTGACAATATATTTCAATAATGCATTTATTTAACCATATTATACATTATATTTATAACTAGAATTGTGTGAAAATACATACATATTATGATATAAATTATTTTCGTTTTGACTAGATGTTATTTACGTTACCCAATTGTATAGGAGCTGCATAATTATAAGACGGTGTTATATTTGCACAAACGCACAGTGTATTTTATTCAAAGCTGTTCGTTAAAAGACCGAATTTAAACAATATCTATTTGCTGAAAAAATTACACATGAACTTTTATATAAGAATTCTTGGTTTTTCTAGAAAATGCCGGAAAGGACGAAATTACCAGAGTACATTTCGTACAATTAGAATAAAAAGCTTCAGATACAATAAATTTTGCATAAAATAATTGTTAAATTTAATTGTTGTCAATTACGTTAGGGGATGTCATTAGTTTTTTTCCCCAGTAGTTTTTTTTATTTATTAGTTTGACTTATGAAAGCCAATATTATTTAGTTCCATTACAAAATAATTAGTTTTTACCTATTTCATTAAATTTAATTGGTTGCAAATTTTTATTTATCAGATGCTATGCTTGCAATAGCTAATTCTAGTCGATGCAGAGTCCTAAGAGGCCTCATAAATAAATGTAATTTATTACAATTGATGTGGTGACAATTGATATAATGATTTTAAGTTTGATGAGTGAAAAGTTTACTGTAAAATCTTGACTGAATACATTTGTATGCGCCAGAATGGAAAGAAAATGTAAAAACAGTTAATAATACGACTTTTCTATGCAGCCGCAGAGCGGCCTTCTTGTGGAGACATGTGCCCAACGTACGTTTATAGGCTGTTAATTGTTTATAACCAGCTAAGTCCTGTCTCTTCTAGTCAGTTATACCTCCACGTGTCATAACTTTGAAACAATTCAAATTCTATTGTTCCGAGTCATATTAGTTCTCATAACAATAGAAAAGGGTTAATAAGTAACTTGATGCTGCCTATAACGCCAAAATTGCATCCGTGAAAAAACGGAGCAGGGCTTTAGTCAACAATAATTGAATAGTTTGGTCACTAATGTTGCTATAATCTATTTGTAGTAGTATTTCAGAAAATATGAGACTCCTTAACCTTTGCATTAAGTTTTGTAAATAAATTGTGCGTCTAATTTCTTCAATGGCTTAGCTTTTAATACGAAGTTTTATACGCTCACCGCTCAGTCATACATTTACTATTGTATTGTATAGTTTTAATACTTTGAATTCGAGTATATCAAACTATTTTATACCTTAATTCACGAATCATATGGTGACTATTAGATTGATACTATTTTTAAGGAATTTGGTATTAAGGACTTCAACCGTCAAATAATAGCTCATAATATATAAATGGCTCATAATAAACCAAACTCCTACTTACTTAATACATGTATTATTTGTAATGTAATATTGGCAAGGGTGATAATACGTGTAGAGCTTGATTTTGAGAAAGCTAAGTACGGATAAAATTACGCACATTATTTTATTGTAACATCTTCATTTAGTTGAAATTTTGTATAATGGATAGATTAACGGTACGGATTAGCAAGATTCCAGACATTTATTGAAAACTGTTCTAACATAATTACTTCCTGAGAAAATTTCATATTTGTTTAATAGTAAGTCCTTCCGCCAACAGTATTTTATTATAAACGGGTTACAGCTCTTTTAAATGACACCTGAAATACTCGAGTACGTAAATTGTAAATATGTATACTTTTATTGTTTACACGTCGCGTCGTCGGTCTAGTTGTGGTATTTGTAAATACAATAAGTAATAAGTCAAATTGTGTTTGTTTATTTTTAAATACTTGTGTATGCAAATAAATGTTTGATTTCTAACTTGTGTTTAAGTTAACTGATATCCTTTTTAGGCTTATCAAATGTTTTTTTTTACTCTAGGGATTTCATCAAATAGTAATTTGTCAAGTGAATAAACCCTATCGCTCGCACAGAATCTACACTATAGGAATTATTACTAGGTTATAGCATTTTGAAAAGGATAAAATAAAACGATGCAATTAAATATATCATTTATTATTCTGGTACATGATTCAAATCAGTCATTGCGACAACACGGCGTGCCCTATTTTATTGAAAATAAATCCGCTTTAGGTCAGCCATGATATGTTCCCGAGACTGGTTCATTCCATCTGTCGTTGAATATCGACATATTTAAAATATTATTCAGGCGACTATAATTTATACTCTTGAAAGCTCATGCGTTACATTAAAGATGAGATTCAGTTTATGCAAAGACATGTAATCTGATAGAATCTGCCTCTCCAAACTTCAAAATATAATTTACACATGTTGCCATCTTGTAACTGAAACTAGGAACGTGAACTACACTCACTGCAAAGTGAACCATCAAACTGTGCAATGAGAGTCGAAAATAAAAGAATAACCGACGAGTTACTCAGCTACAGAATAAATGAATCCATAAATATAAATGGGAACAATCATGCTTCGAGTTGTCGAGCGCTTTGATCATGGTGTGATACAATAAAGTTGCGGGCAATTATATACTTTCCAACATATAAATAATAAAAAGACAAAATTCTCCTCTACAATATGAAACAATAACTATGTCTAGGTAAAACAAGTGATCTAAAGTGTTATGTAAACGATAAAAAGAAAATATTTGGTTAATCGCTCTTAATACCACCACCGGCAAGTGGCAGCAGACATCGAGCGGTTTCGCCCAATACACAATACTATAAATAATAATATGAAAAAATGCGGCGATGCCACGCCCCTCCGCATTTATCATATAGTCAGTAGGACCTTAACAAATATCTAACAATACATCTGGAAATAAATAAACAGTCAAAATATTGCATAATACAAAGAACATTCTGGACAAATAAATTAAATAGAATGACGTCGTAAAAGTTGACGTTGCAAACGGAATAAAGTTAGACGTAAGGGTAAAGGAGACTTCCCTACCACCCGTGACGTACGTCTCACAATGTTCAACAGGCAGGCGTGTCCGGTGCGCGTCTCACAACCAACTTGGCGTTAAAAATGTTAGAATGTGTAGTGAGACGCGCACTAGACACCGGGAGTACCAGTGACTAGATATAAACCATACGTGATAGATGTCTGCTGCTAAGCTACGAAATGGAACAAAAATTAAAGAAAAACAATACGATCTAATACTAATCAATTGGTAAGTTCGTCGTTTAAGTACGCGAAGAATGAATCTACGATGAAAGCCAGCCAATACAATACAATCTAAAAACAATAAATGCAAGGCTATGGTCCTCGCGGGACGGCCCGCTGCTTTAAGCTATGAAAAAAAATTATGCTATCAAATAGTAAATATTGCAAATGATTTCACTACACGCCTCAGTAGAGCGTTTTCAATAGATACCTAAGAAGTATACTTGAAAGGTTAATGTTATAACTAGGTCTACTCCTAAACCAGTAAAAATACCTACGAAGGGCGAGTGCCCACACTACATGGAACGGTTGAACTAGCCTATGTCCAGTGAGACACTAAAAGATAAACGACTACGTCATCCACCGGTTTCACGCAATCTTATCACGGGAAGCTGCAAACATCACATCCGATAACGTAAATAATAATAATAATACCTCGTAACACTTTAATAATCTCTTGTAAATTTTGTCTTATCAATAGAGCGCCGATCGAACCCCGCGTGAGCAAACTTTTGAGCAACTTAGGACGCGTTTCATGTTTTCATAATATTGACTATTTTCGTTGTGTGTAGCAGAGCGGTGTGTGTAGTGTAGTGTATGTAGCGTGGGTCCAGGTTCGACCGGCTCGTGGACAAGAAGTGGACGCGCGTGGCGAGGCCACAGGACGGCAGAGCGCGTCGAGACTGCCGGCGACCGAGCCGCGGCGGCCTTCCCATGCAAACCCAACAGTCCGAACATTTTAATACCGCGAGAGGCTCACCAACCATCAGTTCGTTTTATTTAACACAATGGGAGTTCATCAGACGTATCGATAGTGTTCAGCGCGCGTACGAACGCGTCCATCAATACATCCGACACACCATCGCCGCGGCAGTCTCGACGTAACGTTAACAGAACAAAAATACGGAAATACTACAAATATAACTAGAACAAGATGGACGAAAGTATTCGGCAGAGGGCCACAACAACACAACAATCTACAGAATATCAAGTATAGAACAGATTACATAGTCTTTTTTGCGCACATAATGGATGGACATCGACCAATATGTTTTTTTTTTAAGGTTTTTTTTTTGGACGTACTAAACATTCGTATCGAGTAAAGGATTTCACAATATGTACATAAATGCGAAACTTACTTCGCGTTTAAATATGTATATAATTAAAAAATAATGTTGCACGGTCTCGTTCATCCGTTTTAACCATCGCCGTAATATAATAACACCTCTCGCACTGTTACATCGCGGTGGAGCGAACTCTCAACAACAGCCCAACGGCGCTTAATACATCTGCGTAATAAAATACACCAACCCCTTTACAAAAATACTCATTAAACATTAATTTCATGCCGTGCAGGAGACATAAGTACGAGGAAATTCGATATCAAAATATTAAATCGGGATGAAAGGTACAATACAGAACGCGAGATACGGCCCTCGTGGTAACTGGAGAAGGACCGCCGAGGGACACCGGACGACAGACGTGACACGCGATCGACACAACCCACAACAACAACAACAACTTGGCGGCGAGGCGCCCCGGCCGCTGCGCTCTCACTTTAAAATCAGTCAACTTTTATATAACACCAACTAGTTAACTGCGGGGCTCCGTCGACCTAACATTACATTTAATCCATTTATTCGCGTCTCCGCGGACTCGACGCGCCGCCGCACAGTTTGACGGTTCACGTTTACGTTCGCGTTGCCGGCGCGCGGCGTCCGTGGTAACATCACCGTATGAGGTCGACCGAGCCCCGCTTATATTATTGGTACAATTAATTAGATTAAATTTTATAAAACGTATAAATAATTTAGTCTCCTAAGAACCACAACTATATAAAAAAAGTCCACAATGTCGCGCGTCCCGTCACAGACAGGCGCTAAGCTGCGCGGAGGGCGCAACAATTTATGAGCCCACACAATTTACCGCACCGCGCTACGTCCGCAGTTCCAATGTGACACAACGGGATAATTGTTATTTTTGTTTAACTAAGTCAATGGCGACTCCAATATATCAAATGTAAATAGTTTCATTTGCATGCATATGTAATCGAAATTTATGATAGCGATCAAATCGTTTTCGTTATTTCTTACATCATTACGATAAAGTCTAAATCCAATTGGCCATTGTAAATTATTGATGGTATTGGCGTTTCTCAGTCACTTGTTCGGAAAGGTCACGGTCGCGGTATGGCGCGCAGTTTTTATACTATAAATTCGTTGGTGGCGCGTGCGCCATTGGGCGTGGCACACTGCGCTTCGAGCTACGACGAGCCCTGCGGAGGCGGGGCGAGCCCGGTGGAGGCGTGTCAAGACAGGGCAGGCGGGGCGGGGCGAGGCGAGCTAGGGCGCGCGCGCGGCGGCGCGGAGTAGCGCGCGCACGGCGGCTGCGGCGGCCTTCAGCGCCAGCACGAGCCGCTAGAAGTCGCGCGGGCGGCCACGTGCCACGCCTCCCGCACCGGCAGCCTTGGGAACGCGCCGTGTGCGCATCTCGCGGTCCACCTGCGCACGGACATCGAACTTAAAACATTTAAAATCAATTCAGGTTTGTTTAAAGCCTTTACGAATATTAACGTCAAAATTGTACTAAAAAACCTTCCAAGAGATTGCTGGCGCTTTCTTACTGACGCCTATGTTCAGCAGTGGACTGAAACAGGCTGTTGTATTAGAGTAATGAAATACTATTACAACGGTCAAAATTGTACGATTTGAGATACAAAACTTGCTAATTTGTATGATAAACAATAAATTTAATGTTGATACCGAAGTAATGGATATTTTATTCATCTTTACACATTTTAATCTAATCCCATATTTATCCAATGTTCAACACAAGGATATCCTAATTTTAAACCTATTGATTATATTCAACGATATAGCTCTTCTAATTGACTCACGCAGGATTGGCAAGCAAGAAAAATTCATCAAAAAATGATTTATTTCCCTTGCGGACGGTACGGGACGAGTCAGGCGGCACACGTACCTCGAGCTCCTCGAGGCGCTGTGTGAGCGTGAGCTTCTGCTGCACGGCGAGGCGCAGCAGCTGGTTGAGCGTCTTCTTCTCGTCCTCCGCGCTGGAGAGCGCCTGCGTCAGCTCATCCACTTGCGTCACGTACTCCTCGCAGCGCGCCGCGAACATTGCGCGGAGACCTGGCATGAAACACAGATTTGTTTTTTATATAATACGAGTGAAAAATCAGCCCACATGGACCACGCGCAGACAACTTCAAAAGGTTACAAAGGCGTATTTAGGGTAAAAATACCCGAAAAATCTATATAATTTTGTACTATACTCAATGAGTTCTAGACAATGACACCCTACCTGATCAGGTAAGGGGATACATGTATTGGACTCCCTCCCATAAAATTATTTCATTAGATTTCTGTTATTAATAGAGCTCCGTTTTTCCTTATGGGTAAGAAAAACTAAAAACTGATCACAACAGTGGGTGCACTGCAGATTGGCGGGAGGAACAGGTAAGGAGGAGGTATCAGGCACCTAGGCAGAAAACGAGTCCTACCACCTAATAAAACAATGTCGATATTATAAATATTGATTGCTTGTTGATTAAGTGACAAGTGGGCCTCCGTTTAACTCACTCACCGACCGTAATGCAGAAGCACATGATGCTTTTACTTCACGCCGGCATTCTGCGAGACCATGGTATCGCGCCGGTCGAGCGGGCCCATTCGAGCTACAGTAAAAGCCACCGCTTGGCTCTTAGATTCGCTGATTTAGATATATAAGTATTCTATATACATTAAAAGAAGGAAGTCTAAAGAAATGTATGTCAAATAGACAACACGACTCACTGGAGAAGGTAGCAGCGTCCTCCTTAAGCAGCCGTAGCTCGTTTCTGAGTTTGAGCATGGTCTCTGTGACGATGATCTTCTCCGTCTCGTATTTGGACTTGAGGTTGGCGAGCGCCACCTCGGCCGTGTTCTTGTTGGACTTGAGCACGGTGCGCAGCGTGGCGATCTGCTCGCGCTTCGTCGACAGCAGGGACTTCAGCTTGATCACTTGCTCCTGCAGGTCTGCCAGTTCCGCGCCTCGATCCTCTGCCTCCATAACTGCACGAAATTATTAAACAGTTGCAAATTTATTATTGATGTTGAAATGCAACACAGTTGCTATTTGCTCAATATTATTAATAATAAATTAATTATCAGTGAACAATATCATAAACTATATGCTATAATAAGAAAATAGCTGCTGCACGAGAGTTATAATGATGAGTCAAGTGTTTACATGTTATAGTCAGAAAAGTTCTACGATATGCTACAAAGATAACATACGAGTAAATTACAAAACTTTCATTTACAAAATCACTATTGTTGGCACATACACAGTATAGAATAATAAAATAGAAAACGGTTTTATGATATACAACTACTAATATTAACTACATCAATGATATTATAAGTAAAAAGGTGAAGGATAAGTTAAAAGCGCTCCGCGAGTGGCACAATAAAACTTTGCTATTTAGCACACCTTGTCACAGCATCGCGTCGGGTGTAAACCAAAGCGTGTCGTGTACCGAGTGCTCGATTATGTTGCCCTAAATGTCAAGGACATTGACACATATCATTCGTAACTATTACTACTTTCAAGAATTATTTAATATTTTTATTGCGTCAGAACATGTTAGATGCAACAAAAAATACCCCCTCGATCAAGTGCGATAGAGATAGATATCATCACCACTTGTGTTAGGTTTAGTACCCCAATATCCTACACCGAGGCTTACCATGGACATACATAAGAAAGAAATAAAAAAAACACTAACGTAATTCTGTCACATTTTCGATCATCTCCATTCATTGTTAGCATTGCAATCTGCGGTGTAATATAAAAGCTTCTTGATTACCACAGCAACATACGAATGTATATACTTGTCTCTATTTTGTTCTCGATAATTGAGACATGCCGTCCTACTTCCACGTGTCATCGTATATTGTGTGACATTACAATGTTACGTAATTTATGTGTCCGTTAGTGTGCTATTTGTGAAAGTCCAATGTCATGTAGGTAACCTACACACCTTTTTACTTATAGTATTGAACTACATTAACATCAACAATCAAAGATACATTCGTTATTTATTAAATTTAAATGAAATCAACTACACCCTTATATTTATTTTCTGCTCTATTTCTCCAAGCTGTAGAAAAATCTATGGTTAAATTACTGTGATTGTAATCAAAATCTTAAAATAATCAGTTTAAGTTCAGCAATGATCTAAATCAAATATATTTTATTTCGTAAAAGACTTCTTACATGTCTGGTCCATGACTAATTCTCTCACATCACATACTGAAGCATCAACATGCATGTAATGAAACTAGACCTCAATGAATCTCTAAAGTTATTCAAAACACTTTCTTTGCGCTTCTTGCCGTGAGCTATGATACTTCTTTTAAAATGTAAAACTTTTCCATATGAAATTGTGTCTCGCCATAAACTGAGAGGATTATTATCGTAATTACTATTTTTTTTGGATAATAACCGGGCGTTTCTTTGAACGTTGCGGCATTCAGTATTACTCTTAAAAATCGGTGGAATAATGTAATTTTCTCCAAGACTAGGCTTTGGCCAAACATCTCTATCCTTTTCAATTGTTACAACATCGCTGTTATTTCTCGTTATGTTTTCAAAATATTCCGTTATCTGCTTTACCGTTTTTTGTGAACAATTAGGCCCATTATTAACGTTGGTATAAGTTTTAATTTGACTATGTTGTAATGATTTCGTATGATTAATGACCTCATAAATTTTTCTTCTAGCATCTTCCGCCTTTAGTACAGTATTTAATTTGTCTTTTTGTTTTTTAAGACAATAGTCTAATGTTATATTTTCCTTACAGAGTCTTAAAACTGAGGAAATAATGAAATATTATTAATTTAAACAGTACTCAAAACCAAATATCTGTTTTATTTTTACTGTTTCGTTAACTTTAATTAAATACATTTGAGATTAGAATTATGGAAGTGTATACCGTTGTTCACAGCTAACGATGAGCTCGTACACTTACAAGTGGTGCACTCGGTAGGCTGACAAATAAGGCGTTAGCGACCAACAGGACACAAATAATCTATCACAATTCATCGAAACCAGTATCGAGGCATTGCGCTTACCCACTCACCAGCCTAGCTTGGTGAGTATATGAAAACAATCCAAAAAAAAAAGCTAGCATAAAGGACCTGCGCGTTCAGCAGTGGGTAATTAAGCCAATTTCTTTCTTTCTAATGTTATCCAAACAACAGATTATAAAGGCAAGAAAATGTAATCTCTCTGAAATACAGTTATACTTAAACCCCGTTTTTAACAGGCGACAGTGTCCACAGCAGTACGTACCGGGCAGGCGGCAGTGTGCACAGCAGTACGTACCGGGTTGGTGGCGGTGGCGCGAGTCGAGAGCGGTGTCGAGCGCGGCGCGCAGGTGCGTGAGCTGGTCGAGCAAGGTGTCCGCGGAGCGCGCGACGCCGCCGGCTGCTCGAAGGCCTTCCAGTTCGCCGGCAGCCAGCGCCAATGCCTCCTCTTCCACACTGCGGCCTTCTGATCCGCCGCCTGCAAATAAATCCCCTTATTTAATAGAGAGCATTAGCTTATTCAAACTTTTCATTTGTAAAGATGATAATGGCTAACTTATTAGTACCATTAATTTAAGACTGAGTAACAGAGCCTATTCTAACGAGCATGGGCATATACAATGCTACAATAAAAATGGTTTTATTTTCTTTTTATGTTCGTGTTTCGCCCTTTCCTCAGGTAATACCAATTCCTCAGTCGAAGATCATAAAAATCGGGGCGACCCAGTGCTGTTCGGACTAGAAGGGCTGGCAAAGCCAGAATTCGACAAAATCCTATAAGAAAATAAAAAATATCATATGAAATGAAGATTCCAACTAGGACCCTGTTGCGAATTATTAAACAAGTTCTCAAGCTACGTACTTACTGTTGAAACACAGGATATACCTTAAATCAGACCCAATACCTTAAGCGAGTGGATTGATCTCAACGCCTACAACAACACTGGTGTCGTTGGTATGGTTAATTTGAGTAAAAAATTTGACTTTCCAAATACTTGAAACACATTCATCAGCAACATTGACTACTCGGTGACTTAGAATTATATCTAAAAGCTTTTTCGCACATTTTACAATGGAGAGTGTAGGTATTTTATTTAGTTCAAGTGCTTTGAGCGGTTTTTAAATATCAGATTACGCCACCCATTACGTGTTCCCATAGTTACTAATGATTTGGACAATGGGGCCCGTAGAGAATTACTTTATTATATTAAAAAAAAATTCAGGCAGCGTGTTATGCTGACTGTTCTGCATGTGCGGGTGTGAGTGTGAGGGTAAGACCTAAGCGGGTACCGACCTTCCTGGTGTCCGGCGTGCTCCAGCAGCAGGCGCTCGGGCTGCGTGCCGTTGACAGCACATACGTGGTGGTAGAGCTGCGCGAGCGTCTCCGCGGCGGACGCGAGCGCCGGCGCCGCGCTGGCAAGCGCGCGTCCCGCACCTGCGCACCGAAATCAACACGTCTTACTAAGTCGTACTGCTAATATTTCTTTACTTAGTTAGCGCAAGAAATTATAAAAAAGGAAAACTAAGAAACATCTATGTAAGAACGACTAAGGAGCGGAAGCTTTGCCTGATGGTAGGTGATAAAAAGTCATAATATCATAATCCTATATCCACTCAATATGCAGCAGTATGTATACCGTACCTCCGGCGAGCGTGCGCAACAAGTCCGCGTCGGCCTGCAGTGCGGCGCAGCGTAGCTCGGCCTCGGCCACGCGGTCGCTGAGCTGCGCGAGCGCCTGGCGCTGCAGCGCGGCTGGCGAGGCGGGCGCGGCGAGCGCGTCTGGCGCGGCGCACAGCTCTGCGAGCGCGGCCGCCAGCGAGCTGAGCTCGCCGCCCGACACGCGCCACCACGTCAGCCAGCGCGCCGCGCGGGCCGCTACGCCACCTTCCGATTTCTCCTCCTTCTCCTCCTAAATAAGTTTCGATATAAATAAAAATTGGTAAATTCATTTCAGACTCATTATAGTTCGTTTTTCTTCGTACCATTACTGCCTGTATTGACGGGATTAACATTTTAAAATCAGTATTAGATGATTAAATATTAGAGGTTCAGTATTACTTTAAGTTCACATTTAAACGTGGTAGAGCCAAGCGGCGGCTTTTGCCGCTCCTCGAATGGGCCGGCTCGACCGGATTGGTACCACGGCCTCGCAGAATACCTTCTGCGTAGCTTCTGCGTTTCGTTCGGTGAGTGAGGTAACCGGGCCCACACCCCCTTCCCATCCCCCTCCTCATCCTCCCTCCCATCTCCCAAATACCCTTAAAGGCCGGCAACGCACCTGCAGCACCTCTGGTGTTTCGGATGTACGTGGGCGACGGTAATTATTTACAACCAGGTGAACCGCATGCTTGTTTGCCGACTTTCCCATAAAAAAAATATATGGTTTCTGCCATACATAAAACGCCAACTTTAGAAAAGCATAATTTAATCATTTATTGATATTTTTATTTTGTTAATTCTGCAGCACTGATAAATGTGTACTTGTTATACAGCAAGTACCATACAGTTAAAGAGAGACCACAGCCAATTTTCGTTATGATTTCATCACTCCAACCGATCTTAAGTGAAAGTTGACTATCATTTTTATTGTCGATATGGCAGCCCTGCTTTCTAACTATCAGAGCTGTAAATTGAAGAGAAATCAGCAAACTGTTTAAACGATAAAGTCTGACACTGGCATATAATTAAAAACTGTAGCCATGAACGACTCAGAGCCTGCTAAAAAAAAAATAGGTGTAGGTATGTAATGAAGGTTGTTGATGGACTGACCGCGGGCGCGCAGTCGGCGTGCAACGCGTGCAGCGCGGTGACCCGCGAGGCGACGCGCACGAGCCCGGCGCGCAGAATGCCCGCCGCCGCGCCCTCGCCCTCCGCCGTTGTCTGCGCCGTGCGCAATGACGCCGCTAGCTGGCTCTGCGAAAACAATATGCACTTTATACATAAATGCGTTAAGTTTACAATCCTATATTCAGTGAATAATGAATACATAGGCTTACTTTTATGATTGAGAATGGGAGACATTTTTGTAGAGGTGGAACACAACACACACAAATACAACATGTGCAAACCCTTTAATGTATCAATGGCTCAAAATGTTGTATCGTAAATGTTAAATGAACATAAATACTTTATAGTCCTTACAAATTGACAACCCGATAGTCTAGTCACTATCCTGTTGCCAAGACACAGGGAATCCTAGTTTGTGACTGTATAACTTGTGTAATTGTTCATTATATTTTGTTGTTATTAATACATATCTTTACTGCTACTTGACTTATACTATATATCATATTATACTACACATGAATCTAAACCAATTTGTAAACTTACTTGACAGTGCAAGCAGTAACAACGCAACTTACAATGTTCAGTCATCTCCATAAAGTAATATTAAATATAGAAGTTTCGAACGACTTACATTTTCGTTATGCGCCTGTTCGAGCTGCTTCTCCAGGCGGGATATCTCGTGCAGGTGCACCTCGGAGAACAGGTCGGCGTGGTGGTCGCCGATGGCGCTCGCCAACTCTGCAGACGACGAGCCGCCTGGCTCTCCTTCCTCCTCGGCACTGTCATCAGGCATGCCTGCAAAACCGAATAAAATGTTCACACCATTCGAAATCTCCACCAAACAAATACCGACTTCTAGTTTCACAAACATTGTTTACACAATCTTGGCATACCCAGAATTGCTTAAGGCTATATTAATAAGCCTATCAGTATTATATCAGTAGTGCCTGTCTTTATAATTTTTTGTCACCCCCCCCCCCCCCTCTTTCGTAATAGCAGTTGCACTCTGTATATATTTTCAGGCACACTTTCAAATAAAGGTTTTGTTGTTTTTAGGAAACAATTGTATAGGGTTAATCGTTTGTAATGAATTATTCACTTTAGTGTGTCAAATTAGGCCAAACATTATTATATTGCAAATACACATTTTACAATGTACTTCATTTTCAGCCCTAAGTTTTTAAGTCCCCTCTGGGAAAAGGTGTAAATTTTGCACGTTATTAAAGAGCATAGCCTGTGGTTATTGATGTCCGTCCGTTAACTAGTGGTTGAACACTTCTCAAAGAATAAACAAAATTAACTCTTCTTCACTAACCTCGTATACTGTATGCCAAGTTGGTAATGTTGTATGCAGCTTCTCTGCTAAGGTGCGCGTCCAACTCTTTCTTAGCGGCGAATTTAGCTTCCCTCTCGGCCTGTAGCGCTTCCAGTGCTTCAGCCAGCTGTCGTTCAGCAATACGCCGCAGCGCAGCTGTTTCATCAGCAGCTGCTCGTGCATTTTCTGCTTCTTCTCGTAATTGTCGAACTTCATGTTTTAATCCTTCAAATTCCACCTGAAAACGAGTTTAAAAGAACACGCACTAGTACTATGAAGAAGGAGTATTCTGTACAAAGATGTATTCTACAACCCTTAAAAGCCAAGCTTAGCTGGAGACTTTGTCATTCATCTGGCATACTATTTTGGGTTACAATACCGTAACAGGCTATGAATATTTGTGATCATTTCGCATGTTATGTTTCTTTATTATTAACTAGAGGTAGCCTCGTAATTCATTCGTTAACTGCATTCTCCTATTTCCGATTTATTTCTAGCATTTTCTCACCTGAGACGAGCGCAGCGCCGACACCTGCTTCTGAAGCGAGATATTCTCGTCTTCGAGATCGCCTATGTCGACCAGCAGCCGCTGCTCCCTCTGGCGCGCCTCCCGCAGCTCTGCGCGGAGAGCGACGCGGTCGGCATCGCGGGTCACCTTGTCCGCCCCCAACTCTGAACTCTCCGTCAGCAATCGGTCACGTTCACTCACCACACGTTCTAGCTCATGTCGAAGCTGCAAATTAAAATGGAATCAAAACCAAACTGGGATGTGGGGTACACAGGGATGGCAGAAACAAACATGTCAAAAATATTTATTACGATTAAAAGTTTTTTATATTAGTTTATTGAACCTTGTATGAAATTTGAAGTTATTTGAAGCTAACCTTAAGGTTATGTTAAGAAATTGCTCATGATAACATTCCAATGGCACATACGATCTCAACTAACCATGTTAAGTTTCGCAAACCGATCTTATTGTATCGACTACACATCATCTCTATTGTATTTCATGAGCTCTTTTAAAAACAGTAGTCCATCGAAACATAAGGTCATTGTAAAAGAGAAAACAAAAATCGTTATTGCCGAATATATCGAAAATCTGCCAACTTTAATACATTTATGTACAACGATGTAAAAACTACCTGGGCCTTTCTACCTGTAGGTGAAATTGAAATTCATAATCTTTGCATACATAATGCCATGTGGTGTCGTAAGAGGCGTCTAAGTACATAGCCTTCAAAATCGCAATGGCTACCGACAGATGGCGGGATAAGCATCTCAAAAATTACTAGACTAAAATTAAGGAGACAGATGACGGGCAACAGATTCTAAGGTGCTAGGTGTCTGACGCTTGCAGAGCGTGGCGATTATGGCAAATCCTACTTATAGGAGAAGGCTATGACCTGCAGTGGACAATTTACGTAAGGTAATATCTGCCTACCCCAGTGCGTGACATGTGTGAGTGATTATGACATATTATGTTCTAGCGCTGGGCTTAGTAGCGTAGTAATACGGAATTGAATAAGACAAAAATGTTGACCTTTTACATAATAAATCTTTCATTATTTTCAATCTTGTTTCTTTTTGCTTGTCAGCTTTTGTAAAAGCCTACAGCTAGACATAAGGCTCTGTTGATGGAGGATTTACCATAATCGCCACGCTCGGCTAGTGGGTTGGCGATGCTAGTACCAGACGCCTCGCATCTTAGACTTTACTGCCCGTCATTAGTCTGCCGATTTTCGGTCCAGCAGTTTGTCGCCTGCCATCTGTCCGGCGCCTTGAGATTTCCGAAACTTTCTTCTCAACTGAACTAACGACACGATACCCACGGGAAAAAAAGGGCTTGTCAGATTGTCTTACGGTGCCACCGCACAGTAAATCAATCATGTCTATTACAATATAAATTAAATCAATAAATGGAAAAAAGAACATTAATATACAAGATTTTTGTTTAAACACGCTGTAGCATACAGCGTCAATACCTTGAAATAGGTTGCCGTGGCCATTAATGGTGTTTCATAAAAGTAAGAGAGAAAATAAATAGTTAAAAATTTTACTACAATCTGTATTTTTTTAAATAAATTTAAGAGTCTTGAGAATTTTGAATATGATACTCAGTGACCTATTTTCATAAGCAGAGATGCCAAGAGTGCAGCGCCAGTATTATTTTTTAACCCGCGATTTCATGCGCGTATAATATACAGCTACGGTATAATTTTCTTTTTAATGTTGTTTCGTAATTTCGTAGACATTTTTTAAATCGTTCTGTAGTTTTTATGTTAAAAGCCCAATATGGCCCGCCATTTTCAGAATTTAAAGTATTGGCGTTTTTATTTTAGAGTCATACGCTTTCGAACTATTTAGACCTTTATCCAATTATTTCTGGGATCAAAAGTATCGTAGTTTTAAAGTTGTCATAACCTTTCATAATGTGAAAACCGCTTTAAAATTGGTTAATTGTTTTTGCGTGACGCCTAAACATAATGATAATTAGACACGTATCTCATCCCTGAATTTAAAAAAAATTAATGTACAGGCGCGGCTTTTTTTTAACATTTTATAATAGTATATAGATAAAAGGTCAGTTCGGAATATTAGTACAGTTCAGTAGTTATTACAAACTTTATAAAATAACTGGTTTTATAGGTTTGCTTGGTATATAGTACTCTATATAGTTACTTTTGTATAAATGTGCTTAACAGTTTTGCATATTTTATTGTGTACAGTATTAGAAAAGCAGCGATGAGCAACCATCCTGGCGCTATTTATTTATTTATATTTATTTGTTGATCATATGTGATACTTGTATAGATGTTAACATTTTGTTTATGTCCTATATGATCTACCACTTATTGGCATACAAATCTTACAATATGATATAATTTCAAGACATAGCTATATAAGGTATATTACATTACATTATTACCAAATCAAAATTTATAACAACTATCAAAGTAAAATAAAAGAATAACAATATAAATAAATGTACATGTCTAATTTCATTATCAGTTAAAAAAATAATAATAAAAGTCAAAAAAAAACTAACTATATCTATGTAATTAGCTATTGGTGCTATGTGTATTCGTGTGTGTGGCGGCTTGAACTATCAAGGAATAATGACTCGTTCTGCGATTCTTTAGCTGAGCGAGGTAACCGGAGCCTCCTCCGCCCTCCCTCTCTCCTTTCCCTTCCTCAAATATCCATAAAGGCCAGCAACGCACCAGCGTCTCCTCAGGTGCTGGTCGTCGGTAATCACTTACCATCAAGTGAGCCGCTTGCTCGTTCGCCCTTTCTCATAAAAAAAATTGGTCGACCACCGAGCCATTTAGGTATATCTATAGTCATACATACAATACCAAGATCTATACACCAGCAGCCGTAACCACTGCACACGCTGCACCGAATGACGATCGCAATATCAGATATATTGCACGTTATACAACAATTTCGATATAAACTCGAAAAAAAATCTAATTACCCAATTTAAAGTACTGAGAACCTATACATATGCTATTCTAGGAAGTGATACTATGTCTTCAAAAAATAACTGTTGTTTTATAACTTTTTACTGCATAAAAATAACCATGACATCAAAGTTCGACCCTCGAACCGGCTGGTCTAGATATAATGTAAAAATATATCATTATTGATGTAGGCTAGGTATGTAGGCCTACTGGACTAGCACTTAGTATGATTAGCCAGAAACCGCCCCAAATTAGCCGCGCAAGGTGTGGCGGTAGCGTGTCACGCGGGTCAGGCTACTTTGTAAATAAGATGAGTCAGAACAATACTAACATATATATGGAACCATTTTTATTAAAAAAACAATATTTGTCTAGAGACACACACTGTACTTAGTATTTTATTGTCTAGTTTTATAACTTGTTCAAAATGTTAATATGTAAAAAAAAATACCTCGGCGCTGAAAGACTCCATCGTTTTATCAAACAATCAAAGTTTCTGCAATCAACAAAACTCTTATATGAAATGTGTTATATTTGCAGTTTAACTACCCTCTTTAATTTATTTATCGTTCAGAAACGGAAACTGAAAATTAATTTCCGGATCTTGTTTACTTACAAATCTACAGAAAGATCTTCTGTCATTGGAAGTAAACAATGAACTATTTAATATTAACAAAATACGATTGAGATATTCAAAGGGTATAAAGGAAATGGATTTCATCACTGGTCAATGCACCGAGACCATAGAATGTTGGGAACCCTGCAGTTCTTAGAAAAAAAATAACAAAAATTGAAAAGGAATCTTTTTATATTTCCGCTCTGGCTTCACCAATAAATCACCACGCTGTTAGTATAATCGGTTTGCCATCCAAAAATAAAGTCGAACGGCCGATTTCGGTATTAAAATGTTTATTTGTCGCTGAACACACGCCTAGAGTTACTAAGTACGACTGTTCATTTCTTACTAATCCTGTCTTTAAGTGTTGTAAGAAACATTTGGTTCTTATGCAAAATTACAATTTTTTTTTTAATAAACTATTGTCAAAATATTAGTAAGATGTTAATTACAAATATTATAATACAGAATTTTGGAGCCCATCTCCTACGGGAATACACCAATACAGTGTCAATTATTTAAAACAAGACAGTACCCAACTACAATAGAACATAATATGTAACTGTCATGTTCATACAGAGTACAGAGTACTTTACAATTCACGAATAGCTCTCCAGAGCGGGATTACACCTGAATAATGTTGTAGGAACGAGATAAGCTTGCGAAGCTGGAACTTCATTACATACGCTAACATTAGTTTGTAGCCTGTTAAATAAGCTATGAACTAGAGCGAAGTACGGTTAAAGTTGGACTCTGGATAATATAGTAGTTTACGTATAACAATGTTGTTAAAAATCTAAAACCGTTTCGTAACGAAGATCGCTAATTATAACGAACCCGTGCTTATTGATCAACATTTTGATATCATAACAACATACCCGTAACTCATGTTTCTACTATTAAAACCTATTTTAATTCAATGCTCTCCTTAACACCTCTCAAAAAAAAAAGAGCAAGCAAAATCCAGCATATATTTCTTGGAGGAGTCCCGCTTGCCCGAAGTAGTGAGTTGATATATGGGCATATGCAAGGGGGTTACTCAACGCAGTGCCGGTTGCCCTCGCACCTAGTCTGTGGGATTTGATGAATATTCCGACGGCATTTGGATAGACATTCTGCCATCATTCGTTCGCCAGAGCCTCGTTTGTTCAGTAGCAAGTGAGATTGGTAATTGGAGAAAGACATGGTATATTCACCCTTACACCTCAAGTCACGTTAATTTTAAATAATAATTTCCGTGGAAAATCGCAACTGCATCAAATCGCTTTAACGCAGAGCGTCTCTATCACAATCTCTCATAAGAATAAGATAAAATTCCTGAAGATAAAATACCTCTATGACTCAGCATATACATTCACTACAGTTAGACACAGATTTAAACGTTAATGTGATTGAGTATAGTATGTTAATAAATGTTGTCAATTTAAAGTTAAAAGTTTATTGAAAACCGTTACAAACCTTACGTCAATAATGTTACGAAGTGAAAGGTATATGAATTTTTATAGTAGAAAACCATTATTATGAGGAGTAAGTGGACATAGACCAATAGTTTTGTCGTCTAAAGTCTATATTCTAGAATATTGTTATTCTGTATTTTAGAATATTGCTTAATTCACGACGTCCTACTGATGGTGCCATGTTCCAAAAACGCCTGCCCTACAACATTTAAATGGGCAACAAGCAGTAGCTTATCAGGCCAGAGGCATCTAGTACGTTATCCCACTAGCTAGGCGTGGCGATTATAGCAAAACCTCCCATTGGGAGAGTCCTATATCTACAAGTTAACTATTAACAGGGTGATGAAGAAGAAGGAACGAATGCTGAATCGCAGTGCGGTGGTGCGGATCCAGTAACCCACTCACCCATCTCGTGCCGTGGACGTCGTAGAAGAGGCCTCGAAAAATTTATAAATTGCATGATTATAAGGTAAAATAAAATAAAAAAAAAAAATCTGCGAAATTTCCTCGCGTAAATGGAATTATATGAAATGAGTTTTGCAGTTTTTATCGTAGCTAACGACTATTAGTGCGTGGTGATAACAATACCTTGCAACCTTGCGGTCTACGTTATGCACGAGCTAAATAACGAGTAGTGGTTTATATTCTCAACCTCTCATAGTTCGATAAGTGAACATAACATTTAAATGACAAGTCGTAGTAGTACAGGTAGTACGCGAATGACCTGGGTTCGATCCCCGGGGCCGGCATCACTTAAATTGTTAAAAGCAATTGTAAGAGCTGTCCCACGAGATCTGTGGTCAATGAAAACATCGTGAGGAAACCTGCATGACTAAGATTTAATAAAAAATATTATTTTTAGGAGGTATGAAATCCGTGAGATATTTAAATATTTTAGAGAAGTTCTGTGCCAAGTAGCACCTTGTAAATACTCTCTGCTGGGCACTTTTCACTTTTCTTTTTACTTTATGCTATTATTCTATGTTAACGCTTTAAATGGAAATTGTAGAAAGCCGTGTTTGTTCCGCTGGCAGTTCGCCAATGAACAAATATAAACAATGTTCCATTATCTCCGTAAACACACTACATATAACCTGAAACATGAGCACAAATTGAATGGATAATGTCGCTAACAGACTTTAAAAACACTACCTAAGTATGTAGTAAACACTATACCTCGTCACCTTGGTTCATTTTTAATAACCAACCACAACATTCCACCAATGCACTTAAAAAAAATTACACACAAACTTGGCACAAACACTTAATTTTTCACATAATTTAGAGAGAGACACTCACACCGCCCTAGGCTGCATTTTTAAAATCCTTACACCATTGAGTATACGCAAGAGCGTTTGAATCAAGGCCGGGCAAATAAAAATTTATTTCTGGATCAGAGTTATGGATTTACGGTTGCGCTTACGCCATTCGCGGCATTACATCACGGACAATAGGGCTCCTATTGGTCTGTACGAAAATTGTGACTGAAAAGCTGATTAGTTTCAGCACAATGACTAATAAACGACGCGGCAGAGCTGTGACTTGGAAACTTAGTGAACTGCTGGAAATCTTTTAGGATGCGGTTGTTTCACTGCGTTCATAAACGTCGTCTCGCGCGCACTGATCGAGGGTCCGGCGATGAATCACATCAATTGCTCTCATTTCATTAAACGGGGCGTAGGCATAATTCAGTTACATGTGTCTGGGGAAATGGACGGTAATGGGATAATGACGCGTTCTGGAGCGCCTTCAGCTCTTGCAACATTGAATTCTAAAGTGTAGTTCACGTAAGCGCCTATTGTATCAGTTGACTTAACCCTGACACTGCAGTGTGCGTTATAAACTGCTGCGCTATCTGCAGGAGTATTCATACATAACATTCAATTCCCTGTCTGTAACGTTTATATTGTGTACTTAAATAACAATGCCTATACATTTTAATAATGTTATTTGCCATTAATTGGACATTTAATATGTTAGGGACGTAAATCAAGCCATGTTTCCTTATAGGCCTTTTGGTTTTATACATGAAATCTTTTACGGTCGTCGCACACGAGTATACGGATATTACCACTTGGCAGGACTCTACTTCAGATGAGTTTCCGCAAACCGCTTCTCGCTTCTACGGGAGACAGAACGTGATGGTGGCCTTGAAAGCTTATACCTGCGACACAATGGGGCACAGGTCCATCATGTTGGAACTCAAATTAAAAATCTGTCAATCGCTTTTTTATAAAGATGTACTGTATCATGAAGGGACTCTTACCGGCCTCGGTATTATGGGACTTATGTTGAATGGTTGTTGTATAACTCTATCGTAAAGTCAATCTTGAAAGTACCTGCGACACATCATAATGCAAAGATGTACTGTTTCGTGAATGAGCGGCTGATAAATAAAAAACACGCTCATGTAAGTCCCATTATGCATGGTTCTGCGAATAATTTTCACATCAAATTTAACTTATTGGTCATATGGTCTTTAATCATTTTATAATAATGTTAAAAGCGATATTGATCTAAAATAAAACAAATGAAAGGTAGGCTCCATATACCGTCACGACGCTGTCTAGGCGTTGTCGCCATTTACCAAGAGTTCAAAGGCGTCGATCTACTATATCTTTATTGTTTATACTTTGATTGAAATTGTCGCTGATTTCTGAAGATAACCTCAGATATTATACATTCTTCAAAAAAATTACAGCAGTTTTATGTTTATATTTTTTTTAAGCTTAAATGCGGCAGTTTTAATAAATACTCTTGCATGAAACAAGGGGGATAAGAAACTAATACAGTTTACGTATAACAGTACGAATACGACGAATAATCGAACGCAGGTGTGGACCGCAACCGCAAGAGGTCTAACGCTGTCCGAACGCCCGGTATGTAAATAACGCGAGTAAGTTAACTTCAAGTGCATGATGTGACGGTGGACTGACCATTACCCATTAACTATAAATCCTATTAATATTATAAATGTATAAGCTTGTACCCCATCTTGGATATAGTCACTCGATCACGCCTAAAGACCCAATAATTTTAAATACTTAATTATATTTAAGAAAGGTTCTTTTTTAATGGAATGTGACAGGATACTTTTATCTCTGTCAAAAATCACAGGGATATCAAGTGGACGAATCCACGGCCTGACGCAAGTATTCACTGTTTTAAATGTATAAAAAAATAAAATTAAAAGTAAGCTAGCGTTAAGGTGTTAAAGCCATAATTACGAAAACGGAATAATTTTGATAAGAATGCAAAACATCTTTAACGACTCCTCTCTACTATGTTAATTAGCTTTTTGTCCAACTAATATGTTACCTACTGATAGCCTGTATTATCCTACAGACTGTTGGAAGGAAGGTGCTCTACGTCTCTTCAAGCTAAGTAATGCCCACAATTTTATTTTCGTATTACACATCTTGGCAAATTAACCTTTCTCTCCCATCTGAATTAATAAAAGTAATATTGTGTATGCAACATCATTTACTGATGATCCTTAATTAATTCATTTTTGTGAGAGTTGTCGTACATAGCATTTACCTGGTCGATGTAGCTAGTCACTTCTGCTGGTTAATTCCTAAGACTATGTCGATAACTCTCGGTCTGCTGCGAATTTCGTCATTGCATATTCTGCACAAACACACCGAACACTTCCCATGACCCACAGTACTTTATTAAATGGCTCGCAGAGAGAGATCACTCCTTAGTGATCACTGATGCTCTCACTGGTGAATACTTTTGGCTTGAGATTTTAAGATATACTAGATGAGAAGATATGTGGTAGTTTTCCATTTGCCGTCCAGCCAAGCTGAATTCGTCGACTGACCTCATGCGCAACAAGGCTGGTATGAGGATATAACAACACCCTGTTTTAGATCTTTCTTATAAGGCATTCTCGTAGGTTACATTCTCCACACATAAGGGTAAATCTATATAATCTTCATTCTATAATGTTTTGTGGCTGAAAATCAGCGATGTCGCTGTGTAATTTAATTATTCCAAATGCTAAGCCAACTCCTTTCTATAATGTATTTGTTGTATCTTCCAATAAGTATGTATCATGGACCATTACAGATAAGACTTGATATGAAAAGGAGTTAATAATTAATCTTCTAAAAAAATCTTTAACAATAAATAAATATGAAAATCTTAATTTACCTAAAGAGCTTACCTGTTTGGTCTCTCCTTCTAATTCAATAATCTGCAATGTGAGAGAACTTTCCATAGCAGCGGACTCATTGAGAAGAGCATTTTCTTGTTCAATGCCGCTTTGTGTGGTCACCTTCTGAGTTGTATCAAGCTTCATTAGCGCCTGTTAATCAAATTGATGTGTTGAAATAATAAATATTCCATTGTTAATTCTGGATGTAAAGGGTTAATTATACATAGACTACAAATATACAGTTCCCTAACTAGTAAATTATTTTAATAATATGTTTCTAACATTCTCATCTTGTCTAACATGGCAAAATATGTTTCAATGTATAGTTTTTGTAAGTAGCTCAGCACACGCATGAATTTGCATCTTTAATCTCTTTTAAAGACGTTTACTTCAGCTTAATGTATCCATTAATGCATGAAAAGTGAAAATAAGACGGGATGTAGGCCATCTAACCTCTTGGGTGATATCAAGTTCGTGTTTTGTGTTCTCGTAAAGGCTTTCTAATTCATCACATCGCTGCTGCAGTGCACTCTTCTCGTCCAGAAGCACCAGACCCAGCTGAGCCGATTGTATCTTCTCACTGCTGGCCTGGTCAAGCTCTCGACTGAGTCTTTCAATCTCCGTCTTCAACTCCGCGATCGAAACTTCGTTACGTGCCGTGGCTGCCATCTTGGGACAGTTAGACGGCTTATTTGTTAAATCTTCATAAACAAAGTAAATAATTTCAGAAAAACAACTTTAAAACGTGTAAAATCAATGTTTCTACATTCTTCTAACAAAAAAGTATAACGTCTTGACAGTTCGTTCAATGGCCTCTTTTTTTTAATAGCTGTCAGTGTCAAGAGGTGTCAGGTTATAAGGACCAGAGACAAAGCATGACTCCACAGACTACATTTGCAAGGTCACATAATGAAAACGCATTCGACTGCGTTTTTTATTTTGACATTGCGGATCGACTTTTCTAGTGTTTTCCAATAAAACTTTATTTTATGCATGCATCATGATCTCAATTACATCAGTCCGTCTCTTCTCCTAAATTTCTCTACTGCTAATAAATTTAGTTTGCTTCATTCGTTTAGTCATGGTTTTGAATTCTTTTAATCAAATTTCCTTTTTTAACATACTAACTAACAAACAAAAATTTAAAATGCCTTAAAAATTGCTTAATATAAAATAATAAATATTATTTGTACTATAGAATATATATTATCTAGTAATGTATCATTGAAACCAAAAAGCCGCTGTACTATTTTTTAGTTTTAAATTTTAATTAAATCTATAAGATGGCTACCCTAGGATAACGTAGCTTGCTATGCAGCTATTGAGCTACCTTCCCATATGAAAACGTAATTTACGTGTTTTTTTTGTTTTTTTATGGGAAAGGCGGCAAACGAGTGTGAACAGTGAACCAATTGTTCACCTGATGGTAAGTGATTACTTCACTTCTCGGCTTTTACGGAGACAGAGCGTAAAGGGTTGCTGTATATAGAGATACGACGAAGTCGTCTATACAGAGAAATTGTGCGGAAAGTGCGGGGCAGGGTAGTGGCCTTTACTGGCCTTAGTTATTATGGGCACTGTAAGAGATAGTAGTACGTGGGACTGACGAATGGTTGTCGTATAACAATCGCGCATTATTAAGTATTATATATATATATATATTATTTGCCAATATTTTGTCAGTACCTCTTCATATAATTTATAATCAATCACTCTGAAGTAGTTTTTCCTGCTGTGCAATTATTTTACTCATTCATAGAAATGGTGATACTAATGAATTACGTAATTATCGTCCCATTAGCATACTTCTCACACTAAGAAAATAATTATAGTCAATAAAACTTCGTCAATTACATAGGAACATAAAACAGTTAATAGATGACAAGAATTCTTTACTAAACGCTCTACAATCAGTATACTACTGTTTTTTGTTGAAAAAATATAGACAGCCCTGAGTATAGGAAGAGGTTAATGCTATTTATACCGATTTTAGTAAAGCATTTTAAAATAAAAACTTAGAGAATACTTTTGTATAAATGGTTATATTTTGGAATGGTTTAAAGCGTATTTAGCAAATCGTACGATCAGGGTGGTTGTTAATGGATTTACATCTTCTGGATGTCAAACCACATCAGGAGTCCCACAGTTCTGGTATTTAAAGATTTTCAAGGTTGTGAGCTGTACTGAAAATCAAGTTCTATTATAGGAAGATATCGATAGAATTGCGAAATTACCTCAAGCACCGAATACAACGCAGAAGCACAAGTTGGCTCTACTTCACGCTGGTATTCTGCCAGGCCGTGATACTACCCCGGTCGAGCCAACAAACCTCTCTATACCTACAGCCACGACGCTTTTGGCATTTACGAAAGATAAAAGGCGTCGATGCACTGTATCTCTATTCCTTATTTGACATAAGCTATGCATCATTTCACAGACATTACGAAGGGTAAAATTACCATGTAGTACAAACGCACTAACTTGTGGTGAGCTCGTCGCCGGTAAATTTATATCTCTGTTATTATTCTTATATTATATATTATTCCCACACTCTCTGTAACTATCTACAAAATTTATAACTGATTAACGTATGTAGTACAAGACCATAAGCCCCATGCTACTAACCTACATGGATAATCATTTCTACCGCGTGGCTCAATGTAGCTGCCAATCGTGGGTCATGTATGTTTAAATTCTTATCAAAGACAAAATTAATGCACTATACGAATTACTAGAAGTGTCAAAATTTCAACCTCACCTGCACGCGGTGCACGCAGTAAATTAACGTACGAGGCGACTGATGGCGGAATATCCATCCGAATATACCAAACTCATTTTACAAGGCTGCTGCAAAGTAATAACGAAACGCCGGAAATATAAAAAAATAAAGCGCCACTAGCCAAATGGGTTAGAGTGCGGACTACGAAATATGACGTAGTAAGTTCGAGCCCGCCATTCGACTATTGTCGTGAACCACTCACGCTGTAAGCTTAGTTAAAAACTTAAACACGATAAAATCCGTAAATAATAGTTTAATTTCAAATGGGTAAATCATTCAATCATGGTATGCCGGATTTTGTAGGATATCAGGTGACTCACAGCGCGGCGATAAAATAGGTACCTACATAAAGCGGGCACTCGGGGAGGGGTCATTCACCCGCATCGCCAATGCGTTCTATCACATGAGTAAATATCCCACACCAGAGACCAAGCTTCAAACTTACTACGATAGGAACATTACCACCACACCGAAAGGGGGAGCTTCTCTGGTGTTGAAGATGTATGTGGGTGGATGTCGATAATCACTTTGCCTCCCGTTGCGTTAAAAAAAAACAAACCAAACCGAGTTTATCTAGAGCAGGATTCCCAAAATATTTTGACCAATAGACCCATTTTATACAATAAACTGATACCTCAGCCAAATTATTTTATAATCCTATCTCTAGTTTTTTTTCCTATTGATTCAAAATATTTATCAATTTAAAAACTTTGAGGTTGGTTAAGTGAGTAAACTTGACATCATTTTCTCATCAAAATTTAACAAAATAAATAGACATAAAATTAAGTAAACACCTAGTGTTACTAATAATAATAAATAAACATTGCTTAAAAATACTTAAGTAGGTAATTATTTTTTGAAAAAAACAATCGCAAAGTAAAAAAAATTGTGTGATCGATGAACCTGGTGACTTTCTACCAATCTAGATAAATCCGGTTTATAATCCGGATTATCCGGTAATATTGGAGAGTTCCAGCCTTAAATCTGCGTTCGTGGATTTTCAAATGGTTTATTTGTTTTGTCAAAATGTTTGTAACCACACTGAAGCCTTTTTCGACTAGGTGTGATGATGGAAAAGCAATAAGGTATTTTTCAGCAATGTTCCACAATGCAGGATAATGTGTTTCAATGTTACGTTGCAACCAGAACTTCTGATAGCCTTGGTTGAACTTCTGCTTAAGCTCTTCGTCTGTGCTAATGGTAATCAACTCTTCTTGCATTATCACATTTGCTTCTTCCATGACTGTGACATTGTACGAATTTATTATCCATTGAGGAATTTGTAAATTTACGAGACCCTCAAACCTCTTAGTAAAATCCTTGTGTAATGCGTCCAGTCAGTGACATATGATAAAATAACATTAGACTTGTTGTTTTGAATTTCTGGTAACTTTGACAAATGCGGAAACTGTGAATATTCTTTTCTGCTTAAATTTTGTTTATAAAGAATGAGTTTCCCAACCAAAAAACCCGGTATTATTGATTTTGTTTTGATTAAGATCCTCACCAAAATATCAGGAGCATGTTTGGGTTTGAACTCGATGTGTTAAATCGCGTGCGTATGCGTCAAAGAGAGAGCAAGTCAAAACGTTCATGAAAGACTTGACGCTCGAACACATTATTTTGCACGAAGTTGTCCACGCTCATTGACTTGCCGAGTTTTTCATCTTGTACACATAACAAACACAACTTATACAGTATCTTGAAAGTTTCTAATAAGTCGCATAAGAATTTGTGTTAGGGGTAGATCTTTAGACCTCGGCGACCCCCAAAATCAGTTTTCGATAATGTCGACCCCTGGGAAACCGATATCGACCTCTTGGGGTCGAACACCTTCGGAATTCCTGATCTAGAGGCTCACTCGAGGTGAGTTCTTTTCTCTTACCGTCAAGCATGAAGTAAATATAAATTAAAATCAGCACTTCATTTCACTTGTGATGGTGCCCGCACAGAGATCGAACAAATTCAGTTGGTTAATAGATATCGTTCGATTCCGGGACTACGACGTCTCTTCACTTTTTACCTATTGAGCTTATTATTGAAAACAAAGTCAGATATTTATCTCAATTATTCAAATCGCCATGGACGAAAAAGGTTTCCCGCTATAAGTTGAGTAAAAAAACTTATTAGGTACGGACCTATCTATACTCTTAGAAATATAGCATTAACTTAAACGAGTAATACATAAACTTCCTATAAGTATTATGACATTCTTATTCTTACTTATAGGAAAGGCGGCAAACGAGCAAGCGGCTCATTTGATGGTAAGTGATTACCGCCGCCTACGTACATCTGAAACACCAGAGGTGATGTAGGTGCCTTTAACGATATTTGTGAGAAGGGAGGAAGGATGAGGAGGAGGATGGGGAGGGGGCCTCCGGTTACCTCACTCACCGAACGAAACGCAGAAGCACAAGATGCCTTTACTTCACGCCGGTATTCTGTGAGGCTGTAGTAACAACCCGGTCGAGCCGGCCCATTCGAGCAGCAGCAAAAGCCGCTGGCTCAACCACGTGTCAATCGGTGCGTATCTTCAAAAATGAAAATCACATGTTTGGATTTCGTGGTTGTCTTAAATGTGGCAGTAAAATTATTATTATTTCTTTAGTATGTGGCCTATCTTAGTAGAACTGCCAATGTCATGTCAATAGAAAAATGATCGAGCACGACAAATTCGCGCACTTGTGCAATATGGTAGTTGACACCGATGAAAATAAATTAACGTATTGTGTAAATACTACTTTTTTTTATACGTTTTATTTACATAAAATTTTATTAGAAAAATGTGTTTTAAATCTTTGTCAAGTGCCTTTGAACACCCATTGAATATCGTGACATCATTAGAACAATAAGATAAGTTATATGTGTATGAGAGTAAGAAATAAATTATATTTATAATGTTTTGTTGTGCATAATGACCTACCGTGGTCAAGGCGGAGGCTTTAATTTTTGCATGTTAAGCATGTAACCGGTGTCCGATTCCCGGTGCTGGGACCATTAAAATTGTTAATAGCAATTTAAGTACTGAATATACCGTGCTTGGCAATGAAGGACAACATCGTTCGAAAACCGACATATCTGGTGTAGTAAAAAAATATTAAAGCGATGGAGCAGCGCGGGGTACCCTTAAGGGCTTCAAAACCCACTGAACATAATGCACTTTTCCAGCTGTGGGACATAACGGACTGTAACTATACTACAATAATTTATCATTGCATACCAGCTACATGTCTTTGGGTTTTGATGATTTATTTGCTTTTGCCATAGTGACATCACGCGGGTTGCATAGAAGTGATATTTCAGTCCATAGGGAAGCAAAACAAAAACAGAATGATAGAGTTCAGCGGAAATTGATGTGAGAAAATAAAAAAACTCGTTCAAGTTTGCCAAATTGCAAGTCCATACTCGTAGACCAATAGAACCTATACTAGGTTCTGTCATATGGACAAACAGTCAGCGAAGACCACAGAACCCTATACACAATAGACAACTCACCATCATCGTTTCTTTACTGTTTAGTTAAAAAATCTGTAAAAGGACATTTCAAAACAAACACACTTAAACAAAATCGAAAAATTAATTACTTACTTAATATTTATTCTCTATAATTACACAAATATATTAGTTAAATTGACTGAAAATATTTACCGAACGTTCTTGTATAAAGCTGTGTATCTTTACTCATTGACAGGAACTGACAAGGAGAATATTTGTTTGTGTAAGAAAACAGTAACTCTCAATATGCCGTTTTAATTTTGTTACAAAAAAATAGCATGTTTCCGTTTACAAAAAAAATTCACCGTGAGATGGGGATTACACTACCAGACAGCCAGCCACATCACACGTTACAGCGGTCTGGATAATTTATGTTTGGATTTCAGAAGTGAGATAGGATGAAGTGCTAGATGCTCTTAAGCCGTCACCACATTGTGGTATATAGATTATAAAGAATGTAATATGCGGTAAGTATGTAATTATATTAAAAAATAAGAAAACTTTTTTTTGTCAAATGTCTTACTAATGCACTTTTTCATATTATATAATTACTACACAATGGACATATAGAATCGACTGAACACTTCTTGAAATGCAATTACAGAATTTTTTTAGAACACTTTTATTCAATAATTTCTAGTATTTACGCGAACACTACACATTTGAAATTAAACTATTATTTAGGGATTTTATCTCGTTCAATTACGTTTTTATATTCCCGATGTTTCGATTGCTTTATAGCAACTGTGGTCACGGGGGACTGAGGTGTTAGACGTCCAAATGTCATGTCACATCATTAACGCAGGTCCTCACAGATCTCATATATGTAGCCCGAGTTAACTATGACATCTGGATGTCTAACACCTCAGTGACCACAGTTGCTATAAAGCAATAGAAACGTCGGGAACATAAAAACATAATTAAACGCGATAAAATCCGTGAATAATAGTTTAATTTCAAACTTTTATTCAAGTATTATTTGTATAGATCCCTGATGTTTACCTTTTTTATTCATAGTACAAAAGTATAAAAAAAATATCCGCTATTTCATTTACAAGTACCCGGAATTCCTTAAGGTGTATCGATTTTACTTTTAACAAAATTTCTATTCCAAACCTTAGATAAAAATTGTCATTTACAGTATTATTAGTTTACAATATATGTATTACAGTGTGTAAATAATACAAAAAAAAATTAACCTAAAATAGGGCAAGTAAAAACTAAAATTAAGCTGATTTTTCTCTAACACTGCGGACATAAGTTACATGAATTGTACAAACAAGAGTAAAATTTTAGTAAATTTCATAAGAGAATTTTAGAATGCGAACTGTTTATAGTTGTCTTATGTTTATTAGCACCGGCTTCAATTTTATGACGGTTTAAGGTAGTTGGTTACATTAAATTTTATTCACAACTTTAATTGACTATGCATACAACCAAAAAGTTTGGTGATTACTAAATTAATATCATTCACAAACATGTTATAATAAAAAAATATAAAATAATAACTTAATAATTTTTTTAAGGCTCCATCCATTGTCTGTTGGATACAATGACACTTCAGCCTGGTGACGGAGCTAGTGTTGTGTTGAAAATGTTATTTCAAATATCTAATATGTTAATTAATTATAGTATTTTATGAATGATGCAAATTCAGACTTCACAAACTCTTTTCAAAATACACTAATCTCATATTTAATTTGAGTTTATTGCTAAAAAATTACAAATACACAATTTTAGGAATGTTACTAAAGTATACATGTTAAGTCGCCATACTTGGAATTGTAATAAATAATAATAATTTATAATACATGAACATCTTACCAGCTACATGTAAAATATTATTGAAATAAAATCTTAATTGATGATTTAACAAACTTTTATAATTTATCTAATTTCATTATTTTATTTAAATTATATAATATAGATATATTTATGAATTGCAATTGATAAATATTTTAAAATTGGTTGAGTGACTTAAACTCTAAACACTTGTTTGAATTTTAGAAAATATTGCTTAAATTAATGTGGTATAGAATTCACTTAAAAATTAATAATATTACATTTTGATATGGACACAACGTACAATCGTACTTTACTCCCAAATAGCCGGAAGCAGCAAACTTACGAATGTTAAAAAAAACAATTTTTACTTTTTGAGGTTTTGTTTTCACTTTTAGTTTTTTCATGTTTTATATTGAAATAGAATACTTTTATTAAAGTAACTATTATATAGAAAAGTTTTGATGTGGTATATTTTAAAATTCAGGTGATAGCTTGCTATAGAGTAAAGTACGATTTTATTATTTTGTACTAAAATAAATTAATCTAAAATATTGTTTAAGAATTACTAGTACCAATATACCGCTTCATTTGAATTAAATTTACTAAATGTTCAAATCAGCCTCTGTTATGCCGAGGCCTATATTATTGTTTATGAAAGGTAAAGTCACCTAACAAACACAGCATTTCGACCGACAATATTTTCATTAAGTGTAAATGTAAAAGTAAATGCAACATAACTAAACACAAAAACATAGACTAAGGCCAAATCCACCTGTGACATAAATATTATAATAAATAATTTGTTAATATTTTTTTATTGGAAAGCGATCAAGTGCTCAGTGATTATCGACGCCTACGTACATCTGCAATACTTAAGGAGCTGCAGGTGAGGCAGCCGGCCTTTAGGGATATTTGGGGAGTGGGGACGGAGAAGTGAACCTCCGGTTACCTCACTCTCCGAACGAAAGCACAAGATGCCTCTACTTCACGACGGTATTTTGCGAGGTCGAGGAACTACTCCGGACCCTCCGGCTCATTCGAGCAGCAGCTCAAGCCGCCGCTTGGGTCTACCACTTACGAAAACTATCATACATACCATACAACTATGATAAAACCAGTTCTTTCTGGTTTATAATTTAACAAAAGTCTGTTGTACTAATTCAGTTTCTATAAAAAGTATAAAAAATTACATTCAATTAAGAAAAATCAAATGTGGAAGTGATCACCATCTTTGCAGTTGCATCAACAAAATGAGGCTTCATACTTCACATTAAAACGGAAATAATGGTACTAATACCTACAGTATGAGTGTTTCTTAGTACTTATTACTATTTCAAGATGTGGCACCAAGGTGGCGGGAAACTTATCAAGAAATGTGATAAATAATATGATAATAAGTAAATCTCGGTGAGTAATACTTAATCATTAACAATGAGATTATTAATTGAGCAACACAAAATTAATTTAACACTATGAAGGCTGCGAAAAATAATTTTAATACTTTGAAATAAAACCGTATATACAGTGGTGGTCATATAATTAGAAACACTTCTTATGAATAAAGAATGTATAATTTCTATGTACAAATGTTCGTAAAAAATATATACATTCAATAATTAATAATCATGCAATAATATAGCCACTCAAATAAAAAACTCATTAAATACATAAAATATAAAACATATCTTAATTTTAATTACAAAATGAGTGTGTAGGAGTTTATTTTCTGTTACTGACCACTTTGATGCCTAATTAGAAACATTTTAAAAAAGCATCCATAGCTCATTCTTTTTTTGAAATTGGCGAATAACATTTCTTTCTTGGCTTTTTCTACTATTTTGGTGGAAATTCAAAATTTAATCTAAATTTTATTTTGTATAAAATGGGCAAAATAAAAGTTGTGACGAGTCAACTAGGCAAATAATTGTTAATTTACATATAGATCATAAGTGGGCGTACAGAGGAATAGCTGAGCATTTACATTGTTCTGTTAAGAAAGTTTTTAATGAAATTGATCATTATAAAACACATGGAACTGTTGAAAATGTCCTTAGAAAGGCTCGGTCAAGAAAAACCTCTCCCAGAGAAGACACGCTAATCGTTCGTGTTGCTAAAAAACCTAAGTAAATGATCCAACCAGATTAAAAATGAAGTTTTTTCTCCTGATAACCCGAGAAACATCTCGTCAAGATTGATACGCCGAAAAAGGTAGTGGAAGCTAAATTGTTTGGAAGAATCTCTCGAAAGGAACCGCTTCTTACCAAGCAACACCGAGAGAAGCGATTATTATTCACTAAAAAATATGTTAATTGGATGGTACGAGAATGGAAAAAAGTGTTATTTTCAGATGAAACAAAAATAAATATGGTAAATTCCGATGGAAAGCGCAGTGTTAGACGTCCAGTAAACAATGCTTTTAATTATAAATACACAAGGAGTATAGTCAAGCACAGTGGCAGTAACATTAAAGTTTGCGGGTGGAGTTGGACCCGTTCGGAAGATTGAAGGTACAATGGATCAATGGCAATACAAAAATATCTAAGAGCACAATGATTCCCTACTCGTATGATCATTTTCCTGTAAACATTTTCCTGTGACAATGACCCTAACCACACGGCCAATAGCGTCAAACGTTTCCTTAGCGAACAGCGTATATCCGTTTTAGACTGGCCAGCAAATAGTCCGTAAAATAGTTTAAACCCGATAGAAAATCTCTGGTATATTGTTAAAAAGAAAGTCTCATACAAACGTAACACCAGTCAAAACGAAAATATGAAGCATTTGTTAAAGCATGGAATTCAATCCCCCTAGAAAAATTTATGAAATTGATTGAATTAATGCCACGTCGTTGCAGTGCGGCTATTGAAAATAAGGGATACCCCTCTAAAATATAATTATAACTATTGGTAGGCTGTGGATAGTAGCTATTTCGTAAATAACAATAATAATTACTAATACTTAAAAAAATATTCTTTTTTATACTTTTTTTTTGTTGTTTCAAATTAGTTGACCATTATTGTTCGTACCTTAAAACTGATTTAAATGTTTGTCCGTCATGTAATATTGAAACGGCACTTGTGTAATGGGATGTATATTGTTTTTCTAATAAATGATAAATCGTTGAACATATTGTTTTCCTATTTATTGTTTAATTTCAAAATAAAATCGATTGCGCTGAAGTATCTTACATAATGTCAAGGACCGTTGGTAGTGTTTCTAATTATACGACCATCACTGGATATATATATAATATTATTGTTACCTTTTTAGTAAAAACACGGATTCAATTGTGTTAAATTACGTGTTTAATTTTTAATCGTCTTTTAAGGAAAACGAAAATTTTTATATTCAAATTAATTGAGTTTTTAAATTGTAACAAGTAATTTTATTTTTAAAAATACATACATTGTTTGGATATTCCGCTACCCGAAAACTTACAAAAATGTATAATTTATTTAAAATTACATGAGTACTAAATATCATATATTTTGATTACTTCACAAACAAGTTTCAAACTTTTCTTTCCGAATTAATTACAAGTTTCAACATAATTTGCTATGTAGAAAAATATTTTAGTACATTAGGAAAGGAAAGTTCACAGAAAAATGAATTAACGACGTCTTGCGGTTGCTTCATAAGTGTTGGCTAATCGCCATTTATTGTACTAATATATGTATAACACACATTAAAATACTTATTTTCCAATCCTTAAACATTAAAATTTATTAGTTAACTCCAAATATAAATTAAGTTAAAATAGATATAATCATAATATCTTCTAGGATGACACTATTTTAGTAAAACATATAACTTCAGTATTTTACAATGACGGATAAATTACAAAGCTCATTTAAATTAATAATTTGTAAATAGTATTTAAATATAACTAGTAAGACCTTAAACGATAGATTTAAATTTTAATAGACTGCTTTGATTGCATTCAGAAATAAACTAGTTTAGACTAGAGGAAGTGTTAAGATTTATGAAATAACAGTGATAAATTCACACTGTTATATTTTAAAGAGCACCTAGAAATCAATAATGTAATTATTATGTGTTTACCAGATTTAAACGATAATGCATTATTACTATGGTAAGGAAAGAACACATACCAATAAATTTTAATAAAGTAGACTTCTAAAAATGATCTCTGAAACTATTATTCCTATATTTGGACATTTTAAGAACATTATATAATTACAAATATTAGTGACAATTCACTAGAACTAAAACGAATGTCCCACTGAACTTCATTTGCCACTATTATTTTTGTTCTCTTTGCGTTAGACAAGTGATAAGAAATAGAATTTTGTGCTCTGCGCGCAAAGTTCACACTTGCAATGAGGTGGGAAGTCGTAGATGGTGGGTGAAGTTTTGGCTAACCTTCGGTCGGACTGGAGGCTCATCCAAGCGACGTAGTGCGGCGCGGAGGAAGAGGGGCACAGTAGTGCCTACATAAGGGTGCAGGGAGTAGGCGCGGGGGGTGTGGGGGGCTGCGGTGTGCGCTGAGGGCCAGGCTCTCCGCCTCCCTCCGCCGGCGCGCCGGGAGACTCCTTGCGCACCGATTGCTTTAACACTTCCTGTGCCTTCTGCGATGCTGGCAGTTTGTCATCTTGCGTGGTTGGCTGTCGATTTTATTTTTTATTTTAATAAACTTAAAAATATAACCTACACAGAACTTAGCTGCTTAGCAGGACATTATTCATTTATGACAAAATAAAAATTTACTGGTTTAACTGTCAAATTATAATTCACCTGAGGATTAGACTCCAAATTTAGAGACCCTGTGCTTGGTGTACGAACTCGATTTTTCACAATAGAAACTCGTCTTTCTCGAGTGTTGATTATTGATGTCAGGAACGGGACCTGATTGCTTATCGCCATCATAAATGGCTTGTAGCCAAGACTGGAAAATAAATAAGAAAATTTGATAAAATAAGTGATATATATAAACTCGGCGTCAAAAAAATCGCACCTTTTGAAATTTTGACTTCAAGCGAATAATACTCTTAACTTATTGATTGTACCCTACCAAAATTAAAATCATTTGAAAGCACAATTTTCACTTTTAAAACGCGTATCGTTCTTTTCTGTAAAAACAATAATCACGAAACGTTAGGGTCTTTAAAAAAAAAGTGCTGAAAAGCTCATTAGAGGACTCACTACTTGTGCCACCTTGGACACGAATAAAAGGGGGGGTAAAAATTAATTATGGGTCATTAGCTATCCAGACATCACAGAAGTCACACCTGAACAGCTCCTGAAAAAAACCCTGAAAAATGGATACCACGGCAGAAGAAGCAGCTCAAGTGGTAGCACTACTGCAATCAGGACTACGCCAAGTTGATATTGCTCGACAACTCAACATAAGCCGTTTCCGGGTGAAACGAGTATCCCAGCGGTTCCAGGAGACGACGTTGCACTTCCGACAGAGACGACCGCTATATTGTGTCGACGTCTTTGCGTAACCGATTCTCCAACGCTGTTGAGCTGCAACAGCAGCTCCGAACAGCTCGGAGGACGTCGGTGAGCGTCTCCACAGTAAGAAGAAGGCTGCGAGACAGGAAAATCCGCGGCAAAAAAAGAGCGGCGGCTTCTGTTGCTGCTCGACTGAGGTAGTATCACAACCGCGCAGAAATACAGGCGTTAAGTAGATGCATCTTGTACTTCTGCGATTCGTTCGGAGAGTGAGGTGGTAACCGGAGACCTACTCCCCTCTCCCCCTCTCTACTCTTCCGCCCCCTCTCCAGATATCCCTCAAAGTCGGCAACGCACCTGAAGCGGATGTACGGCGGAGAACCTGGCGTGGTTCGCCAGGTATCAAAGTTACAGTACGAGGACTCCCAGCGATTGAAACCTCTCCGGGTTTCACCTCATAGCCCCGGCGAATGATTAACGACCCAAAATTGCCCACCCGGGTGATGAACGGGCGTTAAGTAAATAAAAGGAAGCTGAAGCAGAAAGCGCACACCACAGATATCCCAAGCGGACTAGAGTCGGAGAAGAAAATAATACCTGCCACCAAACTAGAACCCGAAATCAGTCATCCACCACCACAAACGGCAGCCCTCTCCGTGCTTCAGGATGTGCTTCAATAAGCGGAACGGACCCAATTCCGGCTATTCCGAGTGGCATCACCGAGATAATCCAGACCAATGGCTAAGGCACTAAAGACTATACATTGAAATACCAATGGGGTCGCAACATTAGGTTCCTACTATTAGAAAAGCAAGACGTCAACGTGGTATCAAAAACGCATTTATAGTCAAATCAACGATTCAACACGCGTAACTACGAGATTTATTATCAGAACGCGATATCCCCAACTTCAAATAGAGAGTACCGTGGGTTAGCAGCACTGGTAAGGAGAAACGTCCATCACCAACCCAAAGTATTCGTGTGGTTGCAGAGTACAAACGCTGAGTTCAAATACTCATAGAAGTAAACCCTCCGAGTGTTCTAGGCCCACGGCGGGGAAAATAAACACCCTGGAGCTGTACTCTTTACTGGACTCAACCACCTCATCGCTGACAGCAGGCGACATTAACAACAAGCACAAGCAAGTTTGGCATTCACACAGTACAAATGGACGTGTCCCGTTAGACCATCCTGAGTGAACGGGATACCGTGTCGCGAGTCATAGAACACCTACAAATGACTCGACGCCGGAAGTACTCGGTGCGGTCATAAGCGACGTGATCATCTCCTTCCTTTCACACAAGCTACCCTATCACTGTCAGCACCGCAGAGCAGCTGAAGAGGTGTCTGTGCAACACCTTGGTGGAGGCCACCACTCCAATCAGCAACCATTAAGAAGGAGAATAACCGAGCAATTGCAACAAAAGCGTGAGATAAACCGAAAAGCGCACTCAGCGCGATAGCGACAACGTAAAAAGAAGAGATTTCCAACCACGCGTCCGACAGAGACACGTAGACAAAATCGAGGAAGGATATCTATTTTCAAACTATTCTGACTATTCTTGCGTACAAAATCACCTAGAATACCGCTCAGATACCGGGACGGCACACTTTGAGATACAGTGCAAAAGACAGTGCGCGGAAATACTGTATAAACAATTTCCCAACAAAACTCAACAGGACAATCGAAAACCAAGACAGCAACGTCACCTTCTCACTGGACCAGGACGAGACGCTCAATGCGCCAAATTAAACCGAAGAAGGCATTACCATACAAGAACATAGTAACCTACGCAAGGCATCCTGCACACGGGGCACTTCCTTCAATAATGGAAGATCACGATGCTCCCGAAGCTTGGAAAAATATACACCTTCTATTTTACTTATATTAGATCACGCCTTATACCCACTGCACCGGTATGGTACGTCTTAACTCAAACAGATAAAGAACAGAGAAGACCTGTAAGAAAATCTCACTCTGCCTATGGTACATAACCGGAGCACCACGCTACGTGAAAAACACGACGATTCAAGATGACCGTAGAACGCAGAAAGTGGAAAATCTTAACGTGTTTCTAAAGCGCCTCGTAACTAATTTATTCCAGCGTGCAAATGCGTCACCACTTGCATATTACACAATTTTGCTCCGGTGCACGTTCGCGCGTGGTTTTACCATCCGAAGCCCGGACGCGGCAATTAGAGCTGGGCCTCCCCCCAAAGGGGACCCAGTCAGCAATCAGTCCGCAACAAGGGCGGCGTAAAAAGGAAGACTCGCCTCGGTTATTTCCCGTCGAGTTTAAAAGGTGACCCCAAAGAGATATGGGCGCAAAATTTCCCGGCGCTTTTACAAGTTATATATACATATTTAGGCTTACTTTCATATTGTACCGTTCCTATTACGTAATTAAAATGTATATTGAATTTTGTCTATGACTTTCTTTAATTAGTTCTTGATTAGTCTAATTTCAGTAATTATTATTTGTTTGATGGAAAGATCCCATAATATGTGTACAGTTGTGTACAAGTTGTTAAAGTACGCGACAACATGGACACACCCATACATACACACACACACAGATACATACATACACACACTCACGCACACGTACCATTCGGCGTCGCTCCAGGCGCACAGCTGCAGCACGGCGGTGCGCAGTCTGCGCACGGCGCCGAGGCTCACGTCGTGTCCGCGCGCCGCGTTTGTAGTCCGCAGCACTGCAAGGGCGTCCCGTAAAGCCACCGCAATTACTAGCGCCCACTCTACGCAGCTCGCTTCGGTCATCAGTTGCAAGAAGTATCTGTAGTTTTGTTTTAAGTATACTCATAATTTCGATTTGTTAGCACACTTAATATCCAGTGTAGGTAAAGGTCCCAACGGCAGCTTTGAACTTCTTCTTCCTTTCGTAGAATCATACGTTAATCAGTTTTTATGCAGTATTCCTTCATTAATGACTAATACCACAATAATATTAAAACGGCAATTATTAATACAACAACAATGATAATTTAAACCATAGCAAAGTAAGTAAAAGGAAAGTTATGATATTTTGACTATAAATGGTGGATTGTGTTACCGTAAGCGCACGTGCGCGGTGTGGTCGCCACGCTCGGCCTGGTGCAAGTGCAGACGCTCCATGAGCGCGGCGTAGCGCCGCTCTTCGCCCGCGTCCCCCGCCTCCCCCGCCGCGTCGCCCGCCGCGCCGCCCCACGCCACGCCGCCGCCCTCCGCCACGCTGCACTCACCCACCGAGCTGCGCGCAATCAACACAACAAATTACATAATAATACAGCGTTTCACGCGATATGATTTGGTCAAATCTGACTCAGTCGGAACAGCAGAAATTATAATAAGTAATTTCTAACGTTTTTTAACGCTTATGTTTCTTATAGACATCTTTTATTAATAATTGCTCGTGTGTTCTTTAGTTAATACTCATACTTGCTAACGTTAATTTGTTATAGCTCTGGAAAATTGGTGGAATGGTTTCCGTTCTTGGATTTTCGCAAGTATATGAGTTATGTAGATAAATAAGTATTGTAGTTATACAACGGTTTCTGTTAAAAATTAAGATTAATGAAACCATCCGATGTCGAAACACGGTCCACGCCTCACTTATGACAACGTGTGGACGGAGTCAGTGCCCCATCATCGAAGAAATATCTGCTGGCTAATACCTTCAGAATGCTATTACTGCTGTTACGCACTCAGTTTAACAGTGAGACGCAGTTCGTAGTAACATTTCTCTTTATTTTTTTTAAGTAAAAGCTTAGGTTAGATGGAGGCAAACGAAGAAAAATGAAACTCTAGAACTCACAGTTACAATCTCTCTAATATGAAATGGGTTTTACTGTTAATAAAGTAAACAATATAGGTAGTTACCTGACCGGTCCGGGAGACACAGGCGCCCCGGCCGCTATGGGCAGCGCGGCGCGCAGCGTGAGGCTCATGTAGCCGCTGTCGCCGCACAGGCTATCTGTCTCCGCTGACGGCGTGTACGGGTCTGAAAATCATACGCATTTGTCTTCTTGAAAACAATGTCACCGGACAGATATATGTTTATGGTCTGAATTATAAAATCAAAATCAATATATCCTTTGATTTCAATACTTAATAAAAAAAAATGTCAGGATTTTTGTTATCAAAACGCGCTTAAAACTCGTGTTATGAATTTAGCAGTCGATTAAAAATACATACTTTTATGTTTTGGGTTGTAATGGCCGTGTAGTATCGGCTTAAGAATCTGCCAAGGGTTTGGCAAAAAAATCTGTTTCAAAATCGCAATGGCTACACCGACAAATGGCGGGCAAAATCCTTACAAAAAATAAATTGCGAGGTGTGTGGTTCCTCGCTTGCCAATCCTCTAGCCGAGCGTGGCGATTATGGTAAATACTCATTATGGGATATTATTTATAGGTAAAGGTAAGGGACATAAAGTATTTGAGCAAGTTTGGTTTTAGCGCTCTGTATAAATATACAAATTAAATATTAACCTTAAATTTCATTTCGAACTTTAGTTTAATTTTCGGAGAGTGTTGTAAGCAGTATAATGCCACTGAGTTGGTGAGGACACTCTTCTTACGTGAAGCGAAGAACTACCTACCAGCAACGAGGCATTACACAACAGCCTGATTTTATGATTCTTTATTAAGTGACAAGTGAATGGCTAGCACATGGTATCACATACTTGGCACGACGCTGGCTTTCCGCTGCATGTAGTGTTCCTCTCCCTGCTGCAGCACGGGGTAGGGCCAGGCGAAGTCCTCGTGTAGGCGCTTCAGGCACAGCACGGCGCTGTCGACCCGGGCGGCGCGTTCGCGCTCGCCGGCCAGCCACGCCACCAGGTGCAGGTCTAAGGCGGCTGCCAGTTTTCCCAGTGCCAGCAGCCGCGCAGTAGACAATAATACACGGGCGTGACGTTGAATCATCATATCGATGAAGAACTCCTCCGCTGTCCCGCTGTATGATTCTCTGAAATTTGTATAGGAAGTTTTATTTTTATATTCTTAAGTAAATGTATTTATATGGGGTTATCGATTTTATTTTATTTTGACAAGGTGGGGGGGGGGGGGGTAAACGAACAAGCGGCTCAACTGGGGCGGAGGATAGTAGTCCTCCAGTTAACTCACTTACTGAATGAAACGGAGAAGCACAAGGTGCCTTTATTTCACGCCGGTATTCTACGAGGCCGTGGTACCCCGGTCGACCCGGTCCATTCGAGCAGAAGCAAAAGCCGCCGCTTGGCTCTACCACGTATAAGACTAGACTATTATAGACAGTAATATATATTTTTACACTTTTAACCAAAGCTGTAATTTTCTCTATCCTATTAGAGATGTAAGGTAAAAACGAGAAAAGAGGCAGTTAGGACCATGGGCGGCATGCCGGTGCTTCGACATAGCGGCCCATTGAGACAACGGCAGCGATGCAGCGTGCGGTACCTGTCTGCGCGCGCGGGCACGGACTTCTTGCGCTTGACGGCGGCGGTGCGGCGCGCGGGAGGCGGCGCGGGCGCGGCAGCGGGCGGCGAGGGCTCGCGCGGCGCCGCCGTCGTGCTAAAGCTGCGCCCGCGCCCACCAGCCAGCTGACACACAAAATTAATGTCATATTATACTTCGAACATATTACGTGACAATTGGAGGAAGCTTGGAATGACACTGCAAAATTATCCTCATATTGAAACATCAAATAATAAATAACATTGTATTAGGTCCAGAATTTTTTTTTTAATTTTTTTGTTAACCTCACCAGGTCCGAGGTGTCCATTGTTGAATATAGTTATATCAAAGCTAACGTCAACAAAAGCTGGCATGCTCTGCATGACAAATTTTACCACGTGCGCCCCTCACCAACTTAGGCAAGCGGTTCAACGGGTGCAATTCACACGCGAACTAGACGTTATGTTGTATGGATAGTAAAACAGATCAATTTGCGAAAAAAGATAAATGAAAGAAACGCATACAAGTGTGCGTTTACATTTAAGGGCAGAGAGCTTAATAATTCAAGCTAGTTAATGCGACCTGCAAACCCTCAAATATTTTAGGTGTTTAAATCCATTATTTGTATTATGAATGTACTTCGTGTATTGCGGTATTCAAATGCCGCATGGATATTGTAAACTACATGTATAAAGTACATATTTTTCTCATAGCGCACATTTTCAAGAATTTACAAGTTCTTAGTACTAAGACCACAGACTAGTAATGGGGAGCAACATCATCAGAGCGGCGATACAGGCACTGCGCTCACTAACCCGCTTGCCCAGTCTGGTATGGGCAAACCACTCAAAAATGCCTGGTTTTTGCTGGCGTTTTCTATGAAAGGCCTATGTTTAGCTTTTAGAATGAATTTCATTAATTTAGAAAATAGAAAAAAGAAACATAAATATATATACATTGGCTGCGCTATCGCTTCGAAGCGATCTCTGCCAGGCAACCATATTGCAAAGGATATAATACGCTATTTACTTTATAGCTATAATACGCGCGATAAAAAGTACGCAAGTTATAGAGAAATAAAAAGGATTTACTAGTTGTGTAGCGCAAGTTTGTGGAATAACATATAACAGCTAGATTCTTTTATAATTTTATGACTACCATTTAAGTAACTGTGCATTTCAACTATTGTCATATATATACTTGTTAATGCTTAATTCGAATATGACACGGTTCTATTATTGTTGTACCCTCTTAGTCCCATTTCTCACACTTATTCCACTTCGTTCCTGTGCTAAGTTTACAAACCGCTTATAAAAAAAATATATACATATTGATGGTGTTTACAACACACTATTTATCTTACTCTCTCTTTCACACAAATCCACAGCCACGCTCTCTAAATAGTTTATCACGACAATTTATAATTAATCAATAATTATTATCACCTGCATGCTTCCGAGTATAACAGATAGATCCTCGGCATTTGGCACGGTCTGCGGTTGCACGATCTGCCCGTACTTTGCTTGAACGTTCACTGAGTTTCGCGGAGAATCAACATCATTCGGGTCTGTAAATACGTTTTGCGTTTGACCATACATTAAACCATTATCTTTATTTTCATTCAATCTGTATTAAATTTCCATCATCGCTAATACAGGCCTTTCCCAAATTGACCCAATTTTCCATAATCGCTACAATCGGTAGACCGGTTGGTGATTTTTTAGCCATTGTTTGCATATACCAATGGTCAGCAACATATAAAGCAAGTCTGTAGGGAACATATGTACTATTTCTAAATTTGATTTATAAAAGATAATAGGTATAGCAACTTTTTGTGAAATACCTATAGCTCTCAAGAAACGCACTAGATCTCGAGCAAGATCCCATCGCTCTTGTTGCAACGCCGTGTCCAGTAGTTGCGTAGCTAGTTGTCTGCTGACCGTAGAGCTTTCTAGGTTCTGAAAAAAAAAATTACGATATTATCTCTATGTCCATAAATGATTAAGAATTACCTAACTCTACTACTTACACTTTTAACTACTAACTTGTGACTAATAAAATAACCTTAAGAATAACAAGAAATGGAAATACCTGCAAATAAATACATCATTATAAAAGCGAGTTCACATAATTTAGAAGCCAAAAAAAATTATATTTACCTGTAAAATGATGAGGTAAGAGGCGGCAGTGTCAAGCATCTTCCTTTGCAAGCATTCTTGAAATAGTTCTTTAGGCTTACCGGCCGCAGAGAATAAATATGCCCAAAGGGCGATTTCAGTTTTTCTCGCACATTGCACTACTGTCTGCAATCAAATATTAATTTAATTCAAGACTTCAAGTCTTAATGCTTAATACTTTTCTCTAAATACGCGATAAAAGCTAAACGTTACGATATTTCTATACCTACACAGTTTCTTTCCTTCACAAGTATTAACGTATAAGAGTTATATTATTAAAACAAAACCGTAAAACCAATATTCTATAGTAACGGTCGTACCAACCTGGAGATATACGGGAAACTCGTGAACAAACTCAATAACACTAGGCAGTTGCGCGTCGGGAATCGGTTCCTTGCTCGTGGCTTCTTCCTCCAGTACTTCGTGGAGAAGGAGCTCCAATGAATGAGGAAAATAGGGCAACTGCGAACAGGAGCGGGCGATCTCCCACGCGTGGTAGCCTAGATTGCGACGCAGTAGCTGACGTAGTATCTGGTGTAGGTATACCTGGCTCTGAAAAAAGTAATCGGACATGTATCTACATAGAAATAGAATATTTAGAGGCTGCTGAAGAAGATAACGAGAATTCGATGCTCACCGTTCTATTAACAACACAGAAGGGCAAGGAAAAAACGGAGCTGGAGTCCGATGCGTACAGAGTGGTGTCGTTTTCCGCTCCCAAAAGAATTGCATCATCGAACAGGATAGCTGAAAATCAAATTAAAATTTAGTTACCTACCTAGGACATAAGAGGTCTCCCGGGTAGGGTTAAAGGAGCACCACCTTATTCCGGTGTTTGACTACGGTAGCTGACTTTCGAGTATCAACCATCAGACAAAGCAATGATGTAGCAGTTGATTCCTAAATTTGTCTAATTATGATAATCGATTAAGATGTCGACACGTCACAATGTTATGGAAGCCATCTAATGCGACGCTTAACGATGTGCGACGTACGTACACAGCAGTAAAACCTTCAACTCACTCAATGGATATATATTTAGATGAAACGGCAGCATGATTCTCTTTGCCATGAAGGTGTGCCGCGACGAGTCGGGGCGGCGGGAAGTGTCCCGTGGCAGGAGTGGCAGCCACACGCGTGCACCGAGCGCGCCGCACCATAGCCACAGCGCCCGGGACAGCTGCGTCTGCGGACCCGCACCACCGCAAGACCACACGCTCTCCACGCACGACGCCAACACCGTGGCTGGTAGGCAACTGTACGCCTGTGGAACAATTATAAATCTCAAAACTACTACTAGCACACTGTAGAGGCCATTCATATGCAAAAACAGGGCACTATTAGAGGTACCTAATATTTTTTGCGTTTCGCCATCTTGTATAGGCTACCGACAGATGACGAAATAAACCACTCCAAATATAGGTAAGTATAAGAATAGAAAATATTCAAGACGGTAAACAAGGGATGTCAACTGAAGATGTGAATAAATTTTCATTCACCTACGTCTTTACATTACATTGCAAAACACATTCATTGGTAGTGATTAAGAAACCCTTTGAGATTTGTTGGAAGTAGTAAAATACACTAAGTAATTATTATTATTTCCGATCTAAAAAATATAATCTAGTAATTTTAAAAAGCGTGCCGACCTTAGTTCGAAAATTAAGTCAAAAGAGACAAAAAACGATTACAGACGAAAAACTAGACGCAATAATTTAAAGGTTGGGAAAGGGACTTTTAAGAGCATTCGTATGTGTCTCTTTGTATGTCACACACGTTTTCTCACAAACCTTTCGACATAAAAGTTGTAATTTTGCAAAGTATAATTAATATTCGTCTTCATCAGCCTACTGAACATGTAATATTCACGGCTGAACAAAGGGCCCGTCGAAGAAATCGCCAGCAAAAATTGGCATGGTTTTCTTGAATGGTTTGCCATACTCAATACGATGGGCAAACTGGTTGGTGAGCGCAGCCCGGTACCTTCGCACTAGTTACGCGGCTCCCTATCAAATGTCTGTGCGATTTGGGTTTGGCAAATTCCTGTGGAATTCCCGCTATCATTCAGTCGCCAGAGGATTGTTTGTTAGCCTTGTGCTGGTGAGGTTTGGCATTGGAAGACAAAGATGATATACCATCACAAATTAATATACATGTTCCCCTCATCACACCCCTTCATTCCTTACGTTATGTTATTAACCCGCATGTTTTAATTATTAAATAAAAATAAACTGTAGTATTTCCCCTAGACCGTGCAGCGTTTTTAAACATAAATTACCCTTCCCCAAATACCCACCCGGAACGATTATCTATAGACAGGAAGAACTGCGACCCGTAACTGTGAAATCAATTGCTTGTCAACTGCGCCAACGAAGCACATTTTTTTAATTATTAAAAAGGACCAAATTTAGAAACTCTATCTAATAAATGAACCTTAGTTCAGCCTTTGTAATATAAGGTTTTTTGTTAAGAATTTTAAATTGATTATTGATATTTATGCCACAGCCCTGAAAATTAACGTAGTGTTTGGATATAAACCACATGTTCGCTTATAGATAAATTAATTCGATTTATGGACGAATAAATATTCAATAAGACTATTTTTAATTATACTGGCGAAACACCAATACGCTTTGATTATGAAATCAAGTTATACGTAGGAATTACAAGAAGCTTCATTTGCGTATTCATCAGTACGATTTGTTTTCATGCGTCGGTAAGCAGGAGTAATTCGAGTGTCGCGTTCACATATTTGAGAGCTTGTGTAATGTGCTATGTAGAGGTACAATACTGCTATTATACATCTACTGCTACATCAACCTATTTTAGTCCACTGCTGAACATAGATCTCTCTAAGAAGACGCCATTAACGCCGGCAAATATTTCTTAGAAGTTTTGCTCATACTTACCACGCTGGGCAAGCAGAATGGTGAGCGCAGTGCCGGTACCCTCGCTCGCATTCGTGATGTTGCTTCCCATCATAAAGCAACTAGATGATTTACTCAATCTCTGCGTGGTCATTGTCTTTAGATTACCCAAAAAACTGAATGTATGAAAATCCGTTTAGTGCACCCGTTTTTTGTACAAGAAGTTCATGTACCAAGTTTGAATGATAGTTTGTGTTTCGGTGTTTGTCGCTCACTATGCCGAAAGGATTCATTCCTCCTATTAAATGAAATTCTTCCAGGAGGTAGATGGCATCGAATAAGACTTCTTTTTATCATCGATCGATACTTATACTAGGTAATGCCTTGTCGCAAGGCGAACTACGTAGTACCAAGTGTCGAGTGTAGTGGTTGTGTAGGTGGTAGTTGTGTTGAAGGAGGTGATGCTCTTCTTCTCTTCGGACTAGTAGATATATGCCATTTTATTGTTTTTTCATTCGGAATTGTGCAAATAATTTTTTTTCCACGTCTTTATAATAATGTTAACGCTTGATTCTATTTACTATCCTTAGATAGAATACGATCGAGAGTTCTTATGGAAATAATTTTAGACACTATCATGCGGGCGAAGCAGCGGGCAGTCTTTAGTTTTTATAAAACCAAAAATGTAAATTAATTATATTTTGCCTTAAAAAGTAGAAAATAATTAATATGTATAAAGGCGCAGTAGCCTAGCGGTCGGAGCGCTGGCTTTAATTAGACCTTTGCCGAGCAGCGGGCACTTGCAGGCTACTTTACTTATTACTGTTACCGTGTTGATGGATTATGAATTTACATTGCCGTTTTTACAAAGCTGCTTTGCGTGCTGCTGTTGACCTGGGAGCTGCGGCTGGATGCAATTGAGCAAATCTTCATAATAATAATTTGCTGGTGTTGCATAAAGACCGATATGCTTCATATTGTATCGGCACTTTTGTTACAGGTTAAGCACATAACGCCGTTAGTCTAAAGACAACATTCAAAAACAGGTCATTCATAGCAGTGTCTTTTATCTTTAAGATAGGAACTATTTATTTATAGATAATTCTTATCTCGATAGATTATAAAAACAATTGAAAGACAAAACAGACAAATACCTCAGAAGATTATCTAATCTACATAAGTGAGTTATTGTTCATATTTTACTTTCATATCCAACGTCCTCATAGTATATACTAGGAAAGAGCAATCAAGTAATTCGAAGCATTCTTGGGCTTGGTTAAACCGACAAACGTTTCTCGGTAGAATAAGCAGAGTGAATTATATACTTAGTTTATAATGCACGCGCATAGGTTTTCACCGATCGAAGGCTGTTGTATGAAAATGAGGAAGAATGATGCAACCCTAAATATTGACCGACTTTAGCGGTGCGAACTCGAACGCTCTATATCCGCTCGACGTCGGGACATGAAGGTCTAAAACAATCGCCTATAAATGGACTACGTGGCTCTTTGGGTATCAGTACGTTTTTAACATCAGGTGGCCACAGCACCTCCCGCAATATGAACTATTGTGCAGCTGTGCGTTTTTTTTTTATTATCCATAACAAACCAAATGAAGGGGATTTTTAAGTGCTAATGTATTTATTCAATTTACCAGGTAACGTACCTCATTGCCGTAGCAGCAACAAGCAAGGCTGACGGGACGCTAGATGGACTCATCTACGCGCCGGGACATTCTTCTCTTGACTACTATGTGAGTTTTTCTAACATTTTCGTTACACAAAAACACATCCGTTGATCCCATCATTAGACATCAACGCGCTCACATGATAGATAGTTGTACTGAAGACTCAAATGAAACGTTTAGTTTCGACGTCAGGCGGCAGGCACTACCATAACCACCATGATGCCAACGTCGAAATGCAGTTTTTAAAGTAAATAAAAAATTAAGTTAACTCTCTGGCTAACGCCAGGTTAAATTCATTACAGTTTATTCTAATTTTACAGGCAAACCCCAGCTATGCGTTTGAATACGCTGTGAAAGATCCTCATACCGGAGACAATAAAGCGCAATGGGAGAAACGAGACGGAGACACAGTGAAAGGTGAAAAATGGCTTATTATATAAATATTTATTCATACCTATTTCAGTTTATGAAAATCGCTGCGGAAAAGAAGAAAAGTTAACAGTAATTTGTTAAAATATAGTTTCTAACACACAGGTGCATATTCATTGGTGGAGCCTGACGGCAGCCTGCGCGTTGTGGAATACTGGGCTGACGCAAAATCGGGGTTTAACGCGGTTGTGAAACGTGTTGGACCCAACCTGCATCCAGTTACCGCCCCAATTTACAAGGCACCCATTCCAGTGCTGAGCGAAGGAGCGGTAGCGCCAGTCAAAGTGGGTTCATTGGAGAAAATCGACGCGCTCGCAAGCGCTCCCCTTATAAGCGGCCCACTTTACGGCAGTGCAGTGTCATCCGCAGCAGTGTACAAGGCTGCGCCAATATTTAAATCAGCCCCAATTGCTCCGGTTCTAACCGCACCGATCTACAAGGCTCCCGTTCTATCAGAGCCAATAATCACTGAACCATATCTAAAGGCACCTCTACAGAGCCAAATATTTTCTGAACCCATTTATAAGACAGTAACTCTTACGGCACCAACGTATTTCGCATCAATAGGAAAAGCTGCTCCTTACCCAGAATCATCAGGTTTGATAGCTCCGTGGCCACTACTGAAAGACTCACTTCAGTATTCTTCGCTCTCTTCCTTAGGAGAAGGCTTGCAGAAAAATTCATACCTTGATTCGGGTTACACGGATAACCTTGAATATGGCTCACTTTTGAATTCATGGGATTCCCTGGGATTGGGACTAAAACACTGAACTGAACTGAAAATTAACAAATGTCGCTGCCAACAAAACTCTTGGACTAGTCCTTATCCAAGATTATAAAATCGACTGAAACTCCTATCATTGAAGTAGGATAAAATATAAATGTATATAGTGTAATTGTTGTAAGATACTTTTTAAATATTTACATTAGTCAAAAATGTACGTGCACGAATAAAAGCATTAGCCACTGTGTGGTAACTAATAATTTATTTTTGTTATATTCTGGAAATTTTACAGGAAAAAAAAAATAAGAGAAAATACACTCGTTATAAGAACATAAGTATACAGATTATTAAATACATATCTCATTACACCAAAAAGGAACGCATTCAACCCTTTAGGGATGAGTTTTCAAAAATTGTTTCTTCTCGTATCTACTACTGGAGTATTTGACTACAGGTCTAGACCATATCAGGAACACCTAAACAGATCCTATTATTTCTATAATGCTAATTGTACTCCTGGCTGGTTCCAACCATGACCAACATAACTTATTCGTCTTAACCTGTCCATATGGGATGTATAAGCGATAATATTAGAAGGGTGAGCGAAATGAGAGACAGAAACACCACAAAACAATCAGAAAACGAACAATTTGTATGTTTCACAAAGGGGTCGGCTTGGATTCAAGCAATGACAGTCAATTAAGCCACGCGGCCAGTTTTTCAAGAAAGAACTATTAAAATCATCATCAAGACTGATGTACACTGTTAAGCAGTATTCTGATGCCGTCCGAAGTTAAACAAGGTCCTTGTTTAACTTCGGACGGCTGTTCTGATCTGTCAAGACGGCTGTTAACAAAAAAATATTGTATTTTGATAAGTCTGCTGCACCAGAAGGGAGACGATGTAGAAGAGATAATCTTAATATGAAACTTCTCGCACCTTAGACATTTCGCAATGTAATGATAGCAACGAAATTTCTCTGGTGTAAAAGTTAAACGCATACTTATAGGACGAGATGTTGTGGAAAATTCTTTAACACCGCCACCACACAGCTAAAAATGTCGATGTCTACCAGTATACGAAAATACGTAACTTATTTTTGATTTTCCGTCTACGTTAAACCACCGTATTTTTTTAATTGGTGGAAAATCGAATTGGAACATAATAATCATTACTTTTACTTTTTAAATAAATGTGTAAAAAATGTAAGTAGCTGCTGCATACCTCTCCACTGAAGCGCTCTCAAAAATTATTATACGACTTAATTAATAGATTGTAAATAACAATCTATTAATTCTGACGCTGTTGGAAATGATGTCTTCAGTCGTAAATGATAATTCCCTTTGCTTGACATTCTCATACATATTATAACGAACATCCTAAATTTTTCCATATCTACATCTTCCTTTGGAAGACCAAAGACCAAAGACGCACACGTAATCCCTTTACCTAAATAAAGCAGATCCCCCTCCAGTCAGGCTTTAGATCTGATAATAGATTGGCTACGGCGTTATTGAAAATCACTGACGGCATTCGTCTAGGAATGGATAATCGCCAAGTTACAGTGTAGGCCCCACTGAATTTTACCAACGCATTCAATACTATTGAATATATCCTGCAGTATCCTGGTTTCGTAGTTATTAGTATGGACGCCGGCAAAGACTTCCCGAGTCTAGGGTAGCTTTTCTACGTGGATTGATACCGTAGCTGGCATTCCGCAATGTGTCGTGTTATCTCCTCTGCTATTTGAAATCTTCATGAATTCCAATTACTTATATCTTCTCACTACCCGTGTAGTGTATGCAGATGATTTATGTATGTAACAAATGTATTTACACGTATATACAAACACCTGCAGAGGTTCTTATAAAAGCGATGGATAATGTCAACATGGATCTGGCGTATACTGGCAACCTGAGCTGGAGTCTATTATATGAGTTCACTGTTAACTCTTTAAAATTTCAAGCCACAATTACTGGGAGTTCAAGAATGATCTCTAAATTAAGTAAAAACCACATACAATCAGTATTTTTTTTGTTTTAATGGTATTTAAATCCCTATATCCCTATATAATAATTTTGTCAAAAATTTGGATATTCTGATGGCCTCCGGCCATTCTTGGACTCCTCAAATTTACTTTCTATTTATGTTTTAATCGTTTGTATTTGTTTATGATATACCTTAATTCCTTGGGTTGCCTGGTAGCAATTGCTGAGTAGCAATAAGGTCGCCTCGTGTTGTTCTTATATAGTTGTACGTTTTATTGTGTTATTTTCTTTGGTGTACAATGAAATCTATTGGATTGTTCTAAATTAAAATTGGAACCGCATTGAAAGCTACCAAGAAATTTAGAAGTTGTAAGCGAATATAGAGATAAACGCAGATTACGACTTTATTTAATAATAATTAAACGGAAAGTAAATAGTTACATGTAGGAAAAGTGTTAAGCTCTGATGTAACAATCATATTCCTATTTATCACCAGTGCAATCTAGCGCAATGTAAAAATTACAAACCAGTCGTTAAGATGATCAGTAAAAGGTTAGTTTTATTAAATTTTTTATTGCAAAGTGATAAAATCTCGTAACCCACTCCACCACCACTTTGCACATTAAAGTAAACACAAAGGGGAAAAAACGACAATCTTATGCACACATTATGCATTGAAGTCGCGTAACATGCATCCCAAACTTGCTACTTCATCGTGGCTGCACAATGCGGGTCGGGCTTATATCAGACAGTGAAACAAGTAGAGTCAGTTTTTCCTAATATAATTCCTTCGGCAGTGGTAATCGATACAGTTATAAATGGCCTACACACAATAGATAACACATTCATCATTTCAACAACGTCGGGCACAATCAGCGACATGAATCGGTGTTTGATGGTAATTGAACCTTATCGTTTAATATCGTGCTGTTTCACTTGGAAAGTACTCAATTTGCATGTTTTTTGACGTCGTGAGGTCATGTCAGCCTGTTTCGATTGGTCACGAGACTTACTCGTACTAGCTTATATTTTAAAATTCTGTTTGCATCAACAGAATATCGCTTGCTCTCACATACTCAAAATGTGTTTCTAATAATAGAAATATCCTTGGATCAAATGCGAAACTCTCTAGCTCATACTGGTTAATCCCCTCTTGATATCCTGACATTAAGAGGCGAGCGATTAATAAAGTTAATAATCTTCAATTATTCATGGCCGTGCGGTATCGGCGTATGAATCAGCGACTCCCTCTTCCCACGGTTTAAATTCCTGGCTGTCGATTGTGACACAAGAGAGAAAAGTATGATTTTTGATTATCATAAGATAAGTAAAGTCGAAGTTAATATCTGTACCTAATATTAAATATCTTAAGCCAATACTAATTTTTTTCAGAAATTATGTTTGACGGCCCTAGCTTCAGTAGTCGTTTCTGGTCGCACCGTATCCCGCAAGACTATGGTCTCTGAATTTGTAAGTACCTTTAACGTTCACACGTAGACAGTAAATATATAAAAAAACTAGTAGTAATAACTTGGCGTCCTATGTTCAGACTATGCGGATTGTAGTTTTGTACGATTATAGAGCTCAAAGAGAGGTACAAAGTTGAAGTTACCATACGAATTCTTGTAATTCTAACGGCATGCTTACATAAATAAAATATATGTTTTATACAGAAAAGGCTGTTTCTTTACAGGATTACCCTCGGTACGCCTTCAACTATGCAATAAACGACCCAATGACTAAAGACAACAAAGCGCAATGGGAATCAAGATACGGTGATGCGGTAAAGGGGGCGTACTCTTTACGTGAGCCTGATGGCAGTATCCGTGTAGTGGAATACTCCGCAAACGATATAAATGGATTCAAGGCGAAGGTGAAGAAAATTGATGCCATTGTACACCCAGTAACATTAGAGACTAAATCTTCAAAAGGGATAGTTCCTATTATACCCTTTGCCCAGATTGACATTGGTCCGGTTGTGAATAAAGCCCCCATAGTGCCAATTGACACGTATTTAAATTACGGATTCGGTGCCGCGCCTTTAGCGATAGGGCTCCCCAAAGTGACCGCTTTGGGATATTCGAGTCTGCCATGGGATCCTGCTACCAGATCGTACGGTGGGTGGGTTCCCCTGGACGGGCCAGGACGCCGCGGACCGTACGCGACAATATTCAGTAAGACATATGTAAGCGGAAAGCTACACCAGTGGTCGACTGGCCCTATTTCCTTAGACGGTAAAAAAATAGTCATCAAAACCAAACAATAAAACTGCTATCAAGTGTTTTATACAATTATAGAGGATTTTGACAGTATATAAATTTTTAAAGATCTTTTTATCGAGTCTTTATCCTATTGTAAATATAAAAGCTTAGAAATGTATCGACTACTCGATAAAAGTTGCATTTTGATTTATGTATTTACTTCTTTATAAGAAGCATAATATATAGAGATAAATAGAATATACTTACGTATGTAGTTGTTTAATAAGCCATATTTAATAATATTCATCACATTAGATTATATTGAAATCCTTGAAATTACAAGAAATAAAAAAGTTTTATCTAATCATTTTGACTGTACGTTGTAAAAACTACTAATAGGTAAGAATAAAAATAAAATTTTAATAAAGTAGACCATTTCCTTTTCATTTACAAACTTTTCCTAAGACATATTATAACGTGCTAAAGACCGAATTTATTTCCACTTGAACTATAGAGTTACAACATCAAATCAAATTATTTATTTCAATGTCAAAAATACAAATTTCACTCGTCAAATGTCCTTTTTTTTACAACTACCGTTACGTAATGCGGTTACTCTAACGAAACACACACTCCCCTTCTTTTCTTTTTTTTTTATCCAATGTTTATTTTACATACAAATGAAATATAATTACGGGTAATACAAAATTACAACATTTTTAAAAACGGCTTGGTAGCGATCTACTCATTTCCAGGGGTTATGCTTATATTCCTTAATATTATAAAAACACTTTTTGAATAACAATCTTTGTCTAAAAAAAATAGTTTTTGACTGGAAGAATTTGTAATAAAAAGAGCATTGCTATATTGCTGTAAAGTAGTCCATTAGTATCAACAGCAATAAAAAAACTGGCCGAGTGAGAATTGAACTCACCGAGGGTTCCGTACCACACAAAATATATGTGTTATGTATGTACCAAACAAATTATGTTTTCTGTCATTCGGTTTGGATACGCGAGACCGACTCACACTTGGACGGTTTTTATTATTTGTTGTTTAACTTTCAATGTTTGCACTACAATCACATCTAGTTTGACGCTTGTATGTAATACCAATTTTACGATAGTGCAAAAACAAAAATATTTGAAAATACCTTTGTTGTGCGGGTACCGCCGTTATTTTTACTTTTGTTTTTTATTTTATTGTTTATTAGGATTTTTCAAAAGTAAGGATAGACAGAAGAGGCAGATGAGAAAGTGAGTTAACCACATGGGATTGGAGATAGAGTTGGTAGGCGAGGTTACTAGTCTAGTACTAGACTAGAGGTGACTAGTCGCGCCGTGTTCCGGCGCGACTAGTCACGAGAGAAAAGCTATTAGTGTGTTCTCTCCCAAGAAGGGCTGCGAATGTGTGCAAAGGCGTTCCCGTGGCCCACTGTGGGCTTTTGGTCGGTGGAAGTCCGACCTTGCCCACGTGGCGGGTATGAGTTAGGCATTTCCCCACGTTTGAAAAAACAAGTAACACTTACTGCATCATCATCAGCCTATAAACAGTTTTATGTTGGACATAATACTCTGCCAAGAGCAGGAGGATTTTGATCAGTGACTGTCAACTCTTAACGATTACAGTACTAATAACATTGCACAGTGGACACTGCTGCCCTTCACCGGTCTGGTACCATACGCCATATTTTATGATAATATCATACAATTTTTTTTTTTTTGGAAAGTCGGCATACGCGCAAGCGGTTCACCTGATGGTAAGTGATTACCGTCGCCCACGTACATCTGCAACACCAGAGGTGGTGCAGGTGCGTTACAGGCCTTTAAGAATATTTGGGACATGGAAGGGAGGATGAGAATGCGGATGAGGATGGGGAGGGGGAGTGGGCCTCCGGATACCTCACTCACTGAACGAAATGCAGAAGCATAAGATGCCTCTACTTCACCCCGGTATTCTACGAGGTAGTGGTACCAACCCGGTCGAGCCGGTCCATTCGAACAGCAGCAAAAGCCCCTGCTAGGCTCTACCACGTAAATAACATATTACAAAGACAAACTATAACTATAGTAGATGATTAACCTATTACTTCTATTATATATGAGTGCATATAGTATGAAGAATAGGCTTAACTTACGAGGAATGTTTATTGTACTTGTGCATAAAAACTGAATCGTAACATAGTACTAGTGTGATAATTCGAATAATTTCAATAACAATTGACATTTAACAATACCCGTTTTATTATTTTTGATACTTTTTTTTTTTGATAATTATGACTCCAAACTATAAATCTTGCGTATATAAGTACTTTTCGTTGTTTATCAAAGGATGCCGCTATGGTCAAAATTATCTGAAGAATCATCACCATCAATAAACTAAAGATCTTGAAATCTACAACTCTCATTACATATTACATGATGTAATTAAAGGTCGAAAAGTTATGGGACTAATATCACCGCTAAAATAATAAGCGACTCTTCTCAAAATTAAGGCTAGACTAAACAAAAGACTTAAATTATTTACTCGTAATACAACGGTCTATAAACGTCCCGCAAGGCATATGCTTAATTTTCTAGAGGCTTTTGAAGGCGGAAACTGCCACTCTGCGCCAGTACGAGTTTTTTTACGACATATATTCTCGAAATGATATTAAGAAATGAATCTACAGCTCCTGGCGTATTATATAAAGTTTGAGTAAACAGCTGGACATAAACCTCTACCAATGTCCGAATCAGCGGTATATATCAATAGAGATACCTCCCGCAATAAATAAAAAGAAACTATCGGAAAAACAGTAAAGTGTATATTTGTGTATTGAAATAAGCATGCTTGGTTCAACCGGTCGATTATATAATTAGAAACGGGTATTAGTCAATATAAACGCCAAGCAGCAGTTTTAACTCATTAAGTTATATTATTGTTAAACTAGAAGATAAGTCAACATCATCATTCCACCCTGTTACAAGTCCACCCGCTAAACATACTCTTCCCCCAAAGATTGCCAAAGCACGGTCCTGAGCCACTTGCATCTATCGACTTCCCGCAACACTGTGCAGGTCTCATATTGCTCGCCTCATAACGAGAAGTCTATTTTAGGGAATTCATTATTATTCTTTCGAAACAAGTGAATATACAAATTTAATTAAGCAAATCATCGGTCAATTATTACTGCGATAAAAAAAATCAATTTGTATAATTACGCGGGCTATAACTTGTTGATTATGAGAGTAACTACGAAGCATACATGTCAATCCATCCGTGGAAATGAGATGGTGGACAGAACCGGAGTGCAGTCTGTCTAGTCGAATAATTAGTGTAGTATAAATTGGTAAGTGAATGTTGACAAAAACACAGTGCACTTCTGTTGCTTACTGGAATACCTAGTCGGGGAAATGAACCAACATTTTGCGGTAATTATCAGATACATTAGTTGTAATATTTGATCTAAATGTCCAAAAACAACCGATAATGTCAGTATGTTTATAATTGTTAAATTGGATAGTGCAAGGATCTGATTATGGAAAGCTTTCATGTCTAATCCGCCACTGGCCAGAGGCTGCTTAGTGACCTTTTATAATACCAGATTGATTAACTAACTGCCGCCACCACACGGTAATTTAATGTGGTAATTGTTAAGTCAGCTAATATAACCTTTTCTTCGTCTACCTACATAATTATATAATTATTTATATATATATTATGTATATCATACTGTTCACTGATCACTAACCTGTAGATATAGACTAAAAAGAAACGAAAAATATTTTTTTTGTAAGTTATATACCATATCTTTTTCAGGTATGTTGCCTTATGGCATCCCTCGCGGTGACGTCTGCGTACCAGCCCTCATATGGTCTCGTTAATTTTGCAACCATCGACAAAATTGTACGTAATACCAATACATTCCTATTACCTATTGGAGCATACTCTGTACAGATTGAATTACGAAAGTATGTATATGTATGAGTACATATTGATTTGGTGTAACAAATGTATCAAAACTGTTGTCTATTTCTATATATTATACTAGCTATTAGCCGCGATTTTATCCGAGTCGTAATCTATGAGTGTGAAAGTTTTATTTATAATGTTATTTCTTAATGAATAGACACGTTTAGTATCCACGGGCTTCCTTCCGAACAGTGAATGTAACATTTGAATCGTTCTGTGAATTTTGTGTATGAGCGCATTCTGCGCATTGCTGGTGTATATATATATGGTATTAATCCAGCTCTGGTCGATATCTATATTTTCAGGATTAAAAGTATCGGAGTATTTAATTTGATTTATACGCTTTCGAACAGTGTAAATTTTCAAATTTCGAACCTTTTTCCAATTGGACTAGTATTTTTTGCGAAAAAATCCCGTACCGGAATTTTCCCGGGATAGAACGTATCGAAGATTTTTAATTGAGTCACCTTAAAACTTTACTACTTTACCTTTTAGTCCTTTCAACCCTATTTTCACCAGTGCCTATTTGGGACATCGTAACAGGTGGTAAGCCTGTCGCCGTTTTAGTATCCAAGCCACTGATACAAATCATACGTAATTTTCGAGAATTCATTAGTACGATTCCTGGGATCGTACTTGAGTTTCCTGATTCTCCCTAACCACTTAGCTATCCTGAAAACACATTATAAATAAAACTATTACGTACCCAGATTACATATGGATGAAATCGAGGGCAAAAGTTGGAAATAAATAAAGACGTAACTGTATTTCGTTGTGCAGTCGAAATCTTCAAATGTATTGAACCGATTTGAATTGGATTTTTTTAAAATATCTTTCCTAAGATATTGCAACGGACATAGGCTCAACTCATTTATCATTTCCACAAATGTATAAGAAATTAAAAAAAAAATCTTCTGCAGCCAAACCCGAATTACGAGTTCAACTACGCCGTCAACGACCCCGGCACCGGTGACAACAAGGCTCAATGGGAGACCCGCAACGGCGATGTGGTCAAAGGAGCCTACTCACTAGTGGAACCAGACGGCAACGTGAGACTGGTCGAATACACCGCCGACGCCGTCAGAGGATTTAATGCGATCGTCAAACGCACTCGACCCAACGTACACTCAGCAGTGTACGAACAAATAGCACCGGTGGCACAAGGGCATATCGAAGCGCCAATCTTCTCTTACATACCCGCCGAAGAGAACATAGCGCCACTTGAGCAAATTGAGCATGCACCTCCCTCTGTTGAACAAATCGCCCCGATAGCTTCATATTTTGACGCGAAGCACGAGGACCTCATAGCTCCGCTCGCCCCGATCGCTAAGGAGCCCATCGCACAAGGACCGTTCTTTACACCGTACATAGAATCCACTCCACTCTTCGCACAATATCAAACGTTGGACTACCTCCCCCCCTACCCCGTACAGATATCGCAACCGTCGCCGTGGGTCACGCTATCTGGCACCTCGTACGGGCACAAGGGTAATATTGTACGCAGATGGGCCGCCGGACCCATCTCCCTAGATGGCAAATCATTGACCATCAAAACTAAGCATTAAAGACTATTATTTGCATGTGCCAAAAAAAGTAAGCTGTAACTTCGATGTGTATAAGTAACATTTACGTTACTCGTGACACTAGTGTCTTTTTGCACATGTATATATTGTATAAATCTTGCACGTGTAAAAGCACACATAGGTCTTAATAGAAGTTAAGATATATGGTATATCCAGAGCAGCGAAGTGTACCTGATAGAAAACGTTGTACGATTGTAAATACATTTTTATAATATCCAAGTCAACTGTGTTTAATCTGCCTTATGGGTTTTTCCAGAATAAGTTTAATTAACGTTGACTAAAAACTACGCGAGATTTATATAGACTGTGGGTTCTATATAGACTAATTTAACCTTTGAGTTTACATTAAATGTTTTTCTAAACATTTATCTAACTAATCTGAAAGTGCTAACCTGTTACTTATAAACAGCACAAGTTTAACTAGTTTGCCTGAGGACGTGTCCGCGAGAAATGAACACCCTAAATTTGTAATGATTTTCCGCATAAGTATTTAGCATTAAAGAGCTGAATAATCCATTACGTGTATATATTGTTGTAAAATGTCTAATGGCAAAAAGACAAAACGAACCAGTTAAATTGTCGTAAATAGGAAATAGGAATAATTAGGACATGGGAATATTTCATATTTATATGTGGTATTTATTTCATTACGATGTTTTCATAAGTTTTATTGATTTAGTTTAGAGTTTAGTTAGAGTTTAGTTTTTAACTGATGTTAGGGTGATCTATTGACAACTTAACCTAAAAACACCATTTTGACTGATTTTACAATGAAAACTAGGGTGCCACAAGCCATTGCAAATATAGGGCCGCGCGTGCTGTTTTCTAATTAGTCAATTCAAAGCCATGGTGTGGTGAACACCGGCTACGCAGTGATGTGCCTAAAGCTAAAGCTACATAATATTAAGTAAAAACCTCGATCGTATTAAATGATAATACGACACTCACGAAACGCGGCCAATACTAGTTCCTTAAATATATACTATAAATTTGATCAATTGATATTTTGACTTAAGAAATTGAGTTATTTTTTTTTCATATCTTATAATGAAAGATTCTTGTTTAATTTTAAGTCAGTACTGTGTAAGAACATGTGTTAATATTTGGGCCAAAATACAATTTTATTTTATTGTGCATACTGTCATCTTAAACAGAATGAACATTTCATCTAACCTCATATTTAACAGCCTATTTCTAGGACACACACGAAATATCAATTATATAAGTACAATAGTTTCATCCCAATTTTTTTTTTTAATTATTGTTATTTTAAAGGTATATTTGCGCTAGGCTAGGTGTCGTAACCCAAGTCAAAGACGTTATCGATCGTCCGCTGCCCGCGTTAAAAGTCGCCGAAGTGCCGACAAAGAAATCACACGAGATCGTAGCTCTTGCCTCTGCAAGATCAGTAAATTATTATTCTTGACGAATAGCGCCTAATAATCCAAATTAAAACGTCAGTTTTATTTACTCTTAACTCGGCCCGCGCCGAGAGCGACGTGAAAAACCAAGAACGCTATAAAACGCCACCTAGCACTAGGTACGTAATTATACGCACCGCGAGCAGAAACACCTAAAAGCTAAGACTCGATGGCAGCTACTCTGGTTCGAGAGATGTTCGTGGGCGACGGTAATCCCTGTGTAATCACTAGTAATCATGTGAGCCTCTTGCTCGTTTGCCACTTACCCATAAAAAAAACCCATAACTAGTCGTGGGATATGGGTATCAAGTTAATTTTTCGCAATAATATGCAATCATTGCGAATTTCATTAAAAATGGATTATTACTTACGGGATTATTATCTTCGTCGACGTCGTATTCCTCTCTCTGCACCATCATTAGTTTTCCGCTGGCATTAATTACCTGCAAGAATGTTTATTTTAAGTTACAGATGTTCGATAGTAAGTTAAAAGTAATTCATTGCCGAAGGTAATCTACACAATTTATATATAGTAATATATAGATAAAGGCTCAGAGAGAGAGAGATGACCTTGTTAAGGGAGAGTAGCAACATATATCACCTGCTGCCTAAATGACGTTTGTATTTGCCTGTTTGTATTTACACAGACATGCCGGATTCCATACGATATTTTAAATTACAACCCAGGGGTCTTATCCACTATGCTCTATAAAATTTCTCAAATATTCCGTGAGACATCATTCCCTGATGAAATCACAAAGGTGTTATTTATTAACGTGGTTTCGTTTTTTCAAAACATAGTTACCAATAAACGTAACCACACAACTTGGATGTGAAAAATAACACGGTACGATTTTATAGAGGAAATTACTTGATCGGAAATTTTGAAATCTTTTTATGCCATAGCGGATAAGGTCCCTCCACGAGGAAAACCGATGTGTATGTGTTTCACTAAAACTGGTGAAATTTGAAATGTTAAAAAACATGTTTGTGGTTTTTGTGTACCTATTACGTACGTACAAATGTACGCACAACAACATAACAACGTTACACACACACTTTGGAGACACAAAATTAAAATATCTACAGATTAAATAATTGAGTTCGCAAAATGGGAATGGTTAAGATTATAACCGGATTGATCGGTTCTTTTTTTTTATTTATAAGTTGTTATATTCTGCTTTATTAAAGTGGACGTGGCGCACCCACCGAGTGCCCGACCCACACCGGGTTGCTTCTGCAGCACAAAATACTGGAACAAAATCATCTGCCACACCCTCCCAGCGTCTAACCGCAAATAACCTCAGCTCAACCGGATGTCGTTCGTTCAATGCGAAGGGATGCACGTCCAATGTACTTTTACATGAACCGTTACGTTACCGTTCACGTTCACATGCATTAGTTAGTTTTTATTTTATCGAATGTCCATGGTGTAAGTGCACCGTGTTTTTTTTTTTATTTTAACATCTTGTTACATGACGTGCGTAGAAAGTGTTGAAATAAAACTCTTTACGACTTTTATGTGTTTACGTCTGTGCAACATGGCGACTGACCAGAGAGTCGGGCGCAAGCAGGCTGGCGGGAGGCGGGCGCGCGAGGTGCGGCGGCCCGGGCTGCTCCTGCAGGCGGCACAGCGCCGCCGACACCACGCATGCAGGATGTGATAGTGCTGAGATATCCACCGCTTGCACGCACCGCATCTCGATTCCGCCATCTGTACGAAACGTGGCGGTTATATGTATGAAATAGCCACATTGATGCGAGATTCGAAACATTTTATAATTAAATCCTATCTATTAACAAGTATTAACAGTCACTTATGCGTAAACATAAAAACAGCGAAAATGGAGTAATTCGTTGGCTAATGTAATAATGCATTAGATGTAAAAACTTCATTAGATGTTATTTTATGTATTTTGAGAGCTGTTTATTTTTAAGACGATAACGTGGTATTGCGAGTGCTAGAGGAAGCCAATTACGGTTCTAAAAATTGTCGTGTAAAAGCAAATTACTACATCACACCCGATCAGACCAGAACCGGGATAGAGCAGATGAGAAATGTTTGGAAGAAATGACATTATCCAAAGTTCCACATTCCCGTCTCATTTCGTATTTATAAACCTTTAGAATTTTAGGCGTAGGCAAAAATCACAACCTCATCAACCGTATAAGAAACGTTATCTCGCGTTTTACGGTTTTAAATTGCACGCCGTAATAAAAGCATTGAAGCGTACTTAAATCGTTTCGACGAAATTTATACTTGATTTATGAATAATAAAAATATACCTTTATTAGGAGAACACAACAAAAACTTGTCAATTAGTCTGTCTGTGCTGATGTACGTGTATAATCACGATTACGCCCGAAAACCTAAACTATCGACCCTGTTTTTTATTCTATTTGCTTTCAGATTCATGTAGAATAGAAGTCTTTTGGATATCACTGTTCTAATATTCTAGTTTGTTAATAAGAACTTAAATTAATTAACATAAGCGTTTGAGGCTTCCCTTTTTTGAAATTATAATTGTTGGTACCCAATATTAATATTTGATAGGTATATTAAAATAAGAAAAAATATCAAGAAAAACAAATAAAATTTTTAATTTTAGGGTTTATTGAATTTTGAAATATTGTCAATTGTCAAGTGTGCTCACTATGGCTTCCTAAGATCTGGCACATGGAAAACGGCTGTAGCTTTTCACATTTCATACTTCACTTAATCCTTTTGGATACCACTTTCTGCACATGGTGAAGACACACATCCAACCACAAAACATTGGAACGTAAAATCTTCACCTCCGTGCCGATGGCCTCTCGCTAACGATGCTACTGCCCACCACCGTTCTGTGAGATTTTGGTTCGGCTAATACGGAAGATTTTCTCCATCAGTAGGTCGCCAGGGTACGTTTGTTAGTTAGGGTACACCACGTGCAGGTAAGATTGGCAATTTGAAAAAAATTGTATTCCTCCTTACACCCCATGTAAAATACGTTATATGTAAAATCACCACAATATGATGGAATATTTTTGTTTTTACTACAACTCAAAAGTAATAAAAGTAATTTAAACGCAATAATATCAAATCATCATGTAAATATTTGTATAGATATATGATCAAACAATTTAATATCAAAATGTTTAAAAAGTTTACTCTTACTCTTGTCCGTAGCAGTGAGCTCGTAGATAGTAACAAGCGCGTCGGCAGCGAACACGACCAGCTGGTCGACGAGCGCGTCGAGCGCGAACACCTGCGCTTGCACGCGTACGATCTTCGCAAACCGATTGTCCAGCTTGGCGTCGCGCGGGTAGAAACGGATCTCATCATGCCCGTCTAGAATACTGTAGCAACCTGGTAACAAAAACATTAGAATAGAACTCGATGAAGTAGCAAACGAGCGTGCGGCTCACCTGATTGTAAGTGATCACCGACGCCCCCGAACATCCACAACACTAGAGGAGCTATAGATGCGCTGCCGGCCGGCTCTTTTCTTGAAGGTCCCTAAGTCGTAACCGTTCGGAAATACTGCTGGCGACAGCTGATTCCACAAAGTCGGCGTGCGTGGCAGATAACTTCGATTAAAACGCACTGTGGTGGAATTCCAACCATCTAGGTGGTATCGATGGAACTTCGAATTCTGTCGCGACGTAAATTTAAGTTCTGAATTTACCACGTGCTCGACGGACCCTTCTCGGTTTCAAAACTCTCTCAAATATTGTGAGATAGCCTTTGCCCAGCAGTGGGACATTTATTTGTTTGAAAGAAAACATAGCTGCCGAAAAAATTCCACCAGCGCCGTGCGTAGTGCGTCGGCCTGCTCCCCGATAGCCATACCCTCCCGCGTTACCTATGACGATGTAGTCGCGCCACCACAGCATGCCGCCGGTGACGACGAAGTCCTTCTCCTGCGCTTCGTTGCCGAACAGCTTCCAGCGTCGCGACGCGCAGCTGTAGTGCGCGAGCCCCGCGCGCCCAGCTACGCATACGTTTACACCCTCCTCGTCTATCGCGCTGTACTGTAAAAATATCTCCTTCTTACACTTCTCAAATTTTGTTTATAATTTTAAGGAGATCATCCGGCCTCCGAGCCTCCGGATTTTTCCAATATTGGTTGTTATGGTTTAGGAACTTGTCACTATTTCATTCCGTCTCGGCATCGTAGCGATGGCGACCCGCCATTTTATATTGGAGTTCCTGGTGGTGATGGCGAGTAACACAACTTACTAGAAGACTACATCTTTATTTGTCAACAATCACACATATAATTTATGAATCCTTTTTATTACTCAACCTTGAATAACAGAACACTTACAAAATAACTCTGAGGTAATCTTCCCAAGAGCAAATATATCTTCCTCCATATAGCATCCTCTCCTATGTGCAGAATCCTCTAGCACAGTGCAGTTAGAGATGCTACTCCCCATCACTAGTCTGTAGAATTTGGGTTTGGTATATCGGGATGGATATTCCACCATCAGCCGGTGGCCAGAGTCTTGTCCGTTAGTTAGCCCCTGCTCCGCGTTGAACTAGGTTGAACTTAACGCAAACCATATACTTTTCTCCTTACAACAGTTTATTGATTTACTAGCTATGGCCAGCTACTTCGTTCGCGTAGTTTTCAATTCAATGCGATAATATACCATACACAAAAAGCCGCAAAATTATATGAAATACACTAATTTGTTAAAAATACTCGTACGCCTTGAATAATGGTTGTACTTATTCTCATACCTTTGCGGGTGTATTTAGATATTTACACACTTACCCGAAGAGGCCAATTAGTGGCTATATACGTCGCCGGCAAAGGCAGTACAATCCATTGCTTCCTGCATTCATTGTCATCGACAAATTCTCCGTACTTGGCGTTATTGTCGTACTCAAGCGTCGGTTGATCAGGTAATCCGTTATCTTGATAATCGGAAGAATCAATCATTGATATCTTGGTTCTTCTGGTAAGGTTGTCTTCTAAGTTCACGTAGAGTTTGTCGTCCGCTTGCAAGTATAAGTGCCTTTGATTGCTCTGAAATTTAAAGAATAATGGATATAAGACGGGTGGAACTTATTCAGATATTTTAAACTTAAAGCTTGTCCATAACGTTAAAGGTAAGAATGAAATGTAACATTTATTGTACAATTATATAATATTTGCAGGGTTATTAAGGCAATATTAGAGACAAAAGAAAAATATATAAAATACTTACCATACAAGGATTCACACTGTGTGGGCTTTTCACAAAATCCATTTGTATTAAATTGGAACTCAAGTCTCCTTCAATTTTCACCATCCAGAGCTGATAGCCTTCACTAGCCCATTCCTAAACAGAAAAGTAAGCCCTTACAGAGTGAATTTTCTTTTTATTGAGTCAATTTTTTAGTAGCTGTTTGTGTTTGTGAATATCGCGTGGTCCTGGTTGAGCCTCTAGTCCCAGGCCAGAAAGCATATAAGCACCCGTGCAACGTGCTCACAGTGGCACGCAGACTTACCATACTGGACACGACGAGCGGGTCGTGCCTGCCGCGGTCCTGACTGAGCCCGTAGTCCCAGGCCAGCGAGCACATGAGCAGCGCGCCAAACGTGCTCCAGACTGACACGCCGCCCCGCTCCCAGCTCACTGCTACACTTCGACCGTCACCGGTCCATCTGAAAAACACTTTTTAAATTCTCGAGACTACCTGCTACCTACAATTTCGTCCACTTGAAATTCGAAGGTTTTAAAATTTTCGCGGGTGGGGTGCAGGAACCCTAACTCTTTCCGGGGATCGCCAATGTGGGCGTGAACGTGGCCCTGCCAATATGCGACGGAGATACCGTAGGTGAGGGGTTTTAGTTGTTGCAAGTACGATATAACTAAATCTTGGTTGCTCCCGCGAGGGTGGACGCGTGAGGGATTTTCCGAGGAAAAAAGGGGTCGAGTAGTTGGCTTCAACGCTATGATACAATTATTTGTATGAAATACAGATAATTTTCCCGAATCAAAGTATTTGTGCGTGTATTTTTATGCACAAAAAAGAGAAAAGCAATGTTAAATTATATAATCATTTCAACCCTTAAAACTTTTGTTGTTATAATGTTAATATGTACTGACAATAAATAAGTTCAGAATTTAAATTAAAATAACTAACCTTATGCATTTAACTGGTCCAGGATCACCAGGAAAGTCCTTTGAACTGAGGACCATTGTGTGAGATAATTCTAAGCCACCGGTAACTTCGTCTATAGTAAACACGTCCACTTGGGAACTGAAATAAAAAGAAATTATTGTCAAATTGAAAAGACTCATAATCATACTTATTTAATAAATATATATTATTAAATAATTTTAATTGCTACAATTAATACTTTGAAGGTATACAGATTCCCATTAATGAAAATTAAAAATTATGTGATAAAATAGTTTATTTTTATTCCACAATTTTCTATAACTGAATTAAATCAACTTAAATACATCATGCTTTAGTAACACCTTAAAAACAAAACTAGAAACCACTTTCCAAATACAGTGATGAAATACTCAGTTCCGTTACCATTACTGTTTTCGTTTCTTAAACATTAGCTATATAAAAATTACTACTCACTTCCCCCTTCCGATAGCAATTAGTCTAAACTTATGATTGACTCTCACACAGGTCGCATCATCGATTCCTGGGGCCCATATTCCTTGTACTGCCTGAAAAAGCACACCATAACGAATAAAAATTTAGTTATTACAACCTATGTATGTGTATGTAACACACAAAACTTAGCTTAGTTAATGATTAGCAGATCCACTCTAATGATTAGGTATTTTAGGGACTAGCATAATACATCGCAATCTCAAAGACATACCAATATTATTAGCACATAATTCGTTAACCGTGTCTTACCCATAGTTCCGTATCCAACAGAATCTGTCCAGATAAAACATAATTAAATTTTTAATTAATTATTTATCAGTTCCTCAAATCTTATTGTACACCAAATGAAAATTTATCGGAGTAGCCTAAAAACATAGTAACCAAAGAACGGAAGTAGACTATGTTTTATGATCTTTTATTATATATTATATTCCTGTTTACAGAAAGGACAGAAATTTTGTACAATTATAGTTGAAATATATATACATAATTAGGTGATATTTTATTGTAGTTTATAAATCCGATGTTTATACCTCACGTCATCTGAATAACAAATTTTTGAAGAAATCGCCGCGAAAATTAAAGTTATTGTTTATAGTATTTATTACAAGAGGATTGAAACTTACATTATTTGAAAGGTACTAAGCCATAGATGTGTTCAAAGAAAACATGACTGAATATTGCCTTTTTTCAATACAAAAAGATTTAACCAATTAAAAGTTTCATTACTTTATGAAACGCCATTGGTCTTGCAGCGTACCTTCTATTTAAATTATTTAAATTGTAAAATAAAATGTTTCTGTTATTAAAATAAGCATGTAACTTCCGGACAAAACTATCTTACTTTGTTATTAGTAATTTTCTGTGTATCGAATGCAAGAACCGGTCCACGCGCCGCGATCGACGCCTCCCCGCTATCGGGTTGCCCGAGCGCACGGTCGCGCGGGCAGTCGGAATACAGGACCTAGCCAAAGCGCATGTCACTCGCCCCTAACCGATTGCACTCGAAACACAGCTGGTAAATAATATACGCAGTTCTACAACGGACGACTTGTTTGTTTTCTCCGCTTCCTACTCAACCGCTTCAGTCTAATTTGGAACACACGCGATACTGGCATATACTAGCGAATCGCGACGGCTTTTCCATGTTATGTATATAAATCTTCCTTATGAAATTTTCTAGTAATGGAAAACCGCATTGAAATCCACTAAGAAGTTGAGAAGTTATAAACGAATACACAGATAAATGCGGATTGTAACATTGCTTTATACTACTTCATCATCATTTCACCATTTCAGCCTATTACAAGTCCACTGCTGAACATAGGCCTCCCTCAAAGATAGCCACAAAGCTCGGTCCTGAGCCAACTACATCCAGCGACTTCCCGCAACACTGCGTAGGACGTCACTCCATCTTGTGGGGGTAGTCCCACACTGCATTTGCCTGTACGTGGCTGCCAGTTGGGAACCTTTTTTGCCCAACGGTTGTCAGTTCTACGAGCTATGTGGCCGGCCCATTGCCACTTCAGCTTGCTGATCCTTACGGCCATGTCGGTTACCTTAGTTCTGCTGCGGATATTATTGCAGACTCTATCACGCAGAGAAACACCGAGCATAGCCCTTTCCATAGCCCGCTGAGTAACTTTGAGCTTCCTCATACGGCCTGCAGTGAAGGACCAATAATTGAATATAAAGATTATCTATACGTATAATAAAAATTTTAAGAGGAAGAGTTTCTACATAAAATATTATTTTTTTAATTTTAGTAGGGATGGAGTAGAAGTCAATTTTTAACATCCTCTGTCTGTTTGCGCGGGCATCACGTAAACGTATGCAGTTCGTTGTATAGCTTATAAGACTTAAAAACATAGAGAAGTTTTATTCGATCGCTTGAGCTCCCCAAATTATTCCATCCCATAAAAAGCAGGAGTTATGATTATTTAGTTTAGTACTACAACGATACTTGCGCGAGCGTAGCCGTTGGCTGTCTTTAAGGTCTAACAAATTAACAATCACGGTACCAGACACCTCGGAGACTGCTAACCGTCACCGGTGTGTGTATATACCGGTGTGGGTTAAGCTTTTTTGAGATGTGATCTGACCCTTTTTTGAGATATCTTTCTGCCCGATGCCATTACATTACAAGGCTTTTCCTTTACTTAGTCGACTCTTGATGATGTACTCGTAGCCGATTCCGATCACGCCGATAAATTTAGTATAACGTTAGAATTTAACAAAATTTCGATGCGCCACTCTGCCTAGCCATGGTGGCTGCGGCTGGGCCGCAACACCGATGCGACAGTGGTGGGGCCGCCTTGAGGGCCGAGTTGTCCGGACCAGATTCAGCAGTTCCCTAATTATAATACGACTAAGGCTCTTCACCGCTGGGGGCTAGAATGGATGCTACTCCAGAGTGGTGCCTATAGCGGACACGGTGGGTTTCGATGCTTAAATGGGATTCGTGGCCATGAAAGTAGCCGTTACGTGGTGAAGATGGAACACCGTGGGGTTTATGTCGGTGCTTGCCAGGTGTAATCTGCCTTTGTCAAAAAAACACAACTGCTCTGTTACAGTTTTATAAGATGTATAGATAAACTGAACCTATATTTTACGGATCACTTACTGCGTAAGTTTAAAGTAAGTATTGCGAATGTAGGTTGATGTTTATAGATTTTATTCTGCCAGATTTTGTCGAAGTCCGTTGGATAGTTTGTGTGATTAACGAACACACGGACAGACAGAAATATCCTGTTCTAAAACACTAAAAATTCGAATATCACGCGCGCGAATTCACGGGTTTACGCTAGTTATAAAACTGATTTCATTTCACCGTCACCTTTTTCTTGTATTCAGAGAGTCCAGGATACATCTCTGATCTGATTTTTCATCATCTATTTTATTGCATTAATTTGAAAACGTGCCATTAGTCAACATTTATGTTAATAGTGCATCGGTAATAAATAGGGTATGCGTGTATAGAACCAAAACGTACAGATCAAATTTTTTCATTCAATATGTAAGATATTATCTACTGTGAAAGCATGTGTTATAAGCTTACATTTGGATCGAATTTGAGATTAGGTGCAGTAAGGTAAGCCGCCCGGCCGTCATTGAGAGTAATCCCGAAGCCACAGACTAGTGGAGAGTACTCTATGTCATTTACGTGTGTGTTATCTTCGAGGATGGGTTCAGCTGGAAAATAGAATAAAATAAGTTGGTGGTGCTTAACTTGCTATACAAGAAGAAAGGATCAGATGTTACACTTTAATTTTATTTGATATTTTAAATAAAATAAATATACATTATTACTGGTTCCTAAGTTTTTCATTTTAATGCTCTTTTTAACGAGTTTTCTTTCTTTACAGCCAGTTCTACCTATTTATAATATACACTCGGCGTCAAAAAAATCGCACCTTTTGAAATTTTGACTTCAAGCGAATAATACTCTTAACTTATTTATTGTACCCTACCAAAATTAATATCATTTGAAAGCACAATTAATACACTTTAAAAACGCGTATCGTTCTTTTCTGTAAAAACAATAATCACGAAACGTTAGGGTCTTTAAAAAAAAGTGCTGAAAAGCTCATTAGAGGACACTACTTGTGCCACCTTGGACACGAATAAAAGGGGGGGTAAAAATTAATTATGGATCAAAAAAATTCAGTCCCGCTTGTGCCGTCGCTCCGTGCACACGTGTGCGCGCCTCCGGTTCGAGCAGCCATAAACACTGTGCCGGAGTGTTTCGCAGCGGGATGAGTCATTATTTCGCAATGGGTCGTTAATGGCCCCGCACCTGCGGGTGCCTACTCGGCCCTATTGTCTTTCCGCGTCTTTGTCCGCGTGTTATTAAAGTGAGTGCCGCCCGTCGCCCGCGCATACTGCACGGCGGTACTGTTTGCTACTTCGCCCCGCGCATACGTGTGCTCGCTCCTCGGTTTGAGCAGCCATGACACTTTGCCGGAGTGTCTCGTACTCAGTATTTGTCGCGTAGATCTTGTCAGGGTCGTCGGTCTCCGCGCCTCCATCTTCCCGCGTATTCGTGAGTTATTATTTAGTGAGAGCCGTCCTAATCCCGCGCACGCTGTGCGGCAGTCCCGTTTGCGACTTCGCTCCGCATATTAGGGTCACTGTGCTAGGTGTCTCACAAGCGGGTTCTGTCGTGTCGGTTAGTCACGGCCGTTGGTCGCCGCGCCTCCATCTTCCCGCGCATGTTCGCGAGCTATTAAGTAGTGAGTGTCGGCCGTGTCCCGCGCACGCTGCGCCGCAGTCCCGTTTGCGACTTCGCTCAGCTTACGTGTGCTCGCCCCTAGGGTTAGAAGCAGGCATATACACTTTGCCTGAGTGTCTCACAATCGGGTTCTGTCGTCTCGGTTTGTCAGGGTCATAGGTCTTCACGCCACTATTAGCCTCCCGCATACGTGTGCTCGCCCCCAGGTTTGAGCAGCCATAACACTTTGTCGGAGTTTCGCAGTACAATATGTCGTGTGTCAGTATATCGCTAGTGGGCCCCGCATCAGCGGGACCCTACTTAGACTCCACCATTTTCCCGCGTTCAATCGCGAGCCATTACTAGTGAGTGCCGTACGTGTCCCGCGCACGCTGCGCGGCGGTCCCGTTAGCGACTTCGCTCAGCATACGTGTGCTCGCCCCAAGGGTTAGAAGCAGCCATATACACTTTGCCGGAGCGTCTCACGATCGGGGTCTGTCGCGTCGGTTTGTCAGGGTTCACCGGTCTCCGCACCACTATTTTGTCTTATCCTTCCGCGTATAAATCCGCGCGTCATTAAAAAAAATCGTCATCACGCCAAACTCGCGGGCCAATCGGCTCGCGAGTCAATTCAGATGAGGCTGTAAAAGCCTCCGGGCTAACAGCGTGTGGATGGTTTTTAGTCTGTATGGTCCTCCTTCAGAGGATTGAGTCAGTCCGACATAATGCGTAACAGCATTTTCCATCCAGAAAAAATTAAAAAAAAATGATGGGTCATTAGCTATCCAGACATCATAGAAGTCACACCTGAACAGCTCCAGTAAGAAAAAACCCTGAAAAATGGATACCACGGCAGAAGAAGCAGCTCAAGTGGTAGCACTACTGCAATCAGGACTACGCCAAGTTGATATTGCTCGACAACTCAACATAAGCCGTTTCCGGTGAAACGAGTATCCCAGCGGTTCCAGGAGACTGGAGGCTACATCAGGAAGCATGGATCCGGAAGACGACGTTGCACTTCCGACAGAGACGACCGGTATATTGTGTCGACGTCTTTGCGTAACCGATTCTCCAACGCTGTTGAGCTGCAACGGCAGCTCCGAACAGCTCGGAGGACGTCGGTGAGCGTCTCCACAATAAGAAGAAGGCTGCGAGAGAAGAAAATCCAGGCCCGTAGGGCTGCTACTGGCCCCAAATTGACAGCAGAGCATAGGCGAGTCAGACTTCAGTTTGCCCGAGACCACGTGGATTGGACGTTCGACCAATGGAAGTCTGTCCTCTTCTCCGACGAGACTAGGGTATGCCTTTTCTGCAATGATAGGCGTAGAAGAGTGTACAGGAGGCAGGGGGAACGGTACTCACAGGCCTGCTTTGAAGAAACCGTCAGCTACAGAGGAGGATCCTGCATGTTCTGGGGCGGAATTTCAATCCAAGGAAAAACCGACCTTGTGTGCGTCTCCTGCACTGGAGGTGCACGTGGCCAGGTGTCCCTGACTGCTCATCGGTACATCACAGAGATACTGGAGGACCATGTGGTCCCGTATGCTGGTTTTGTCGGGCCTGAATTCACATTCATGCACGACAACGCCCGCTCCCATACGGCAATCATTGTTCGGGACTACCTGAATCAGGTTGGGATCCCCGTGATGCAGTGGCCAGCGAGAAGTCCTGACCTGAATCCCATAGAGCACCTTTTGCCTATTTTTCGTTTCTTGATTTTATTCAAATGATATTCCTTTGCCTTTTGGAGCTTTCTCTTCGATACATATTTACTTTCCTTAGCATCGATCCTTCATCGTTTTTTATTTTTTTCTATATATTTAAAATTTCATATTTGCATATTTCTTGAATATCTGAGATCTAGCAGTTATCTAAATAGAATACGACTAAGGTTCTTGTGATATTGATGAAACGAAAACAACGAAGGGTGCACTCTTAGTTCCATTTTATTTACGTTCACTAAAAAGGCATTTGCAGCCTTTAACTGTAGACGTTCAATTACCATTCACAATATCGAACTCGCTAATTTTACCCCAAATTTTGTAATCCCAGCCTCGACGTCACTGAGCTAACTGATACATTGTGGCATCACATTTCATCACAAATGGAACGTAAAACTATCACACTGCTAAGCATTCTGGCATTGCCTTAAATGTTTCTTAAACAGATATAATAATTACTACAACAGATTGATGTATTACCTTTGGATACTTGTTGATTTATAGAAAAAGGTATCCGGCCTAGGTCCAAGCAGTAGTCCCTGTTTTGTGTGCCATCCCACCGGTAACGTTGTAAATGAGCACGAGTGGTACACACGAGGATCTCAGTACCTGATATACAACACATTCGAGTGATCTGTCCGTCCCATACCAGAATTTCCTTAAACTGAAAGGAACAAAGATAACATTAAATATATCAACATTGAATAAAAGAAAAAAAATATGTACAAATAATAAATAAATTGAAATGCATGAAGGAAGTAGCCTCTAACTACATTAATCAATATTGCTGTATGAATACAATTGTTAAACATAATTTTATTATATAAACATAGTTCAATAAATTATCAAGTGGTAAACAGGATGAGAGATAGCAATTACTACATTTAAAGATACAATTTTTTATTTGGAACAATATGTTAGATCAGAAGACTTTATACATTATTATTGAAAGAAATAAAACACTCATCTAAATAAACCTTGTTACCTAGTTAAAGCTGTTGAAACTAACTATGGCGGAATTTACAACTAAAAGCTAGTTCTAAGTCCATGTAACTGTGGATGATATGGATCCATGTAACAAGAAGACCTTGATAGAAAAAAACACACACACACATACACAACATCATGTCTGTAATCCCTCTGTAGGCAGATATGCTTCCAAGTGACTATTATTTGTTGGCAGTTGGTGTAACCACTAAACAAGAAATTTAATAAGAATCACTAATCGCACATCTGCACATATTACGCATAGTAAAATAGGTAGAGGTACCAAGGGGTTATTGCTACATAAAATTGTTGTATTCGCGGAAAGGGTTAAAATAAGGTAATGACGAGTTTAGGTCAGGGGGACTGGAAAAGAAAGAGCGGTTAAGGTAACTAACTACTATAATCTTCGATGGCACAGAGGAAGTGAATTGTAGCTAAGGAAGTAAGATTAGGGTACACTATTATGGGCATTATGGTACCAATTACCTTGACTGCTAAACTACTCAAATCTCAGATATATGTGGTACAGTTAGCTAGACACGACTATGTAGTTACCAAAGTTGTTTCTCACTGTACCATTCCTACCTATAATAAATGCCAAAAAGTCTAAATTTAAACACTTAAGTTAAATAAATATAAAATGTATGTACAAAAATAAATTACCTGTGTTACTTTAAGTGATGGTATCATCTCCTTAACAAAGAGCTCTGCAGAATCCCTTCGCAAACTAGCTGTGGGTGGATCGGATTGATTATATGCGGTCTGCTCACTTTGCGCCTCCACATTATAAATAATTAAATGTCCCTCTGATGTCTGAAAAGCATACATTTATTACAAAATTCTATGAATAAATTGGTGATGATGATGGACATCCTGACCGAACTCGATCTCGACGACATGATCCAGTTAATAAACGAAAGTGGCCATATTCGCGACATATAATGGTACCATAATTACTATCTATCAGAGCATATTATCAAAAACACTTAGTTGTCTGCTTCCGATTGTTATTTAAATCTTATGTTAATATCTGTAAAAGTATTAGATGCAGAGTCACAAACCTTCCAGATATAATAATTTTCGATAATCAATAATGCTTAAATATATGCCTGAGTGAGTGTACATTTGAACCTGTAAACTTATATTATTTTATTAAGGCCTCTACTTAATAAAATAATATAAGTTGACAGATACAGACTAATTAGAATAAATTAATTTGAAACAAATGGTTCTAAGAAATCATTGGGGGGGTAATATCCAGGTTTATTCTCCAAACGCTAACCGTATGTGCAAGTGGGTTACAAAATTAATAGCACCCTGTTAGCAAACAAAAGAGTCTCTGGCCTTTGAATGATGATGTAAATTCCCTGCAAATTTACCGAACCCAAATCCCACAGATTAGTTATCGGGAGAAGTACATATACCAGCACTGCTTTCACAAACCCACACACCCTGCCTATACCTATATCATATGGGCAAAACTTCAGTGGTGGACTTGGAGACATGGAGAGCAGAGGATTTGCAGTGGGATGTATATGTAATGATAAAAAAATAAAAATTTATCGAAATATTTTGCATAGTGCATAGATGAAAACCCTCACAGTCCGTAATTATACTGGCTCTCTTTACCAAACGGAAATACAACAGTAATTGCACCGCTGTTTGGCGGCAGATATGGGTAAAAGTGATCTACTCAGACGACTCCAAGGCTAGAGAATTTACCGCCAGTTAAACCACCAGTTAAGTATATTACTAAAATGTTTTACCGAAATGCATATCATAGAAGAGTCAGGCTTCCATTCCACTCCAACATTAATACCAAGTCTCTGAAGGGATTCTGTAGAACGCTTATGAAATACTAACGGAACAGTTGGCTGAAAAAAATTATACATAAATGTTAAAAAAGCCAATTGAATTTTTGAAGAAATGTTATAAATATTATTGTCCCAAATCCTATGATGGGCAATCATATATTGATGTTAAGAAATTTTATTTCCTGTGAAAGCAGAAGAAACCAAAGACATATCACGAGAGATGTCAGCAAGGCTCCTTCCCATCACTGACACTTACCGACCTATAAAAGATAATCTTTGCTAGATTTATATTGTATATATAAATCGAAATATCTGGTTAAATATCTGTGTAACGCACCTGCGGCACCTCTAGTGTTTCAGATGTACATGGGCGATCACTTACCATCGCGTGAGCCGCTTGCTCGTTTACTACCTTTCCTAAAGCTAAGAAAAAAAGTTCATTGTGTATTTTAGTTTCTTCATATTATCTATTTACAATACTCTTTTTCTTATAATTAATTTTTTGTCATCTCTATTTAATTTCACGTGTTTTTATTTCTACATTACAATTCTATATTAGATGCATATACAGTGGTGGTCATATAATTAGAAACACTTCTTATGAATAAAGAATGTATAATTTCTATGTACAAATGTTCATAAAAAATATACACATTCAATAATTAATAATCATGCAATAATATAGCCACTCAAATAAAAAACTCATTAAATACATAAAATATAAAACATATCTTAATTTTAATTACAAAATGGGTCTTACACATGTAGGAGTTTATTTTCTGTTATTGACCGCTTTGATGCCTAATTAGAAACATTTTAAAAAAGCATCCATAGCTCGTTCTTTTTTTGAAATTGGAGAATAACATTTCATTCTTGGCTTTTTCTACTATTTTGGTGGAAATTCAAAATATAATCTGAATTTTATTTTGTTCAAAATGGGCAAAATAAAAGTTGTGACGAGTCAACTAGGCAAATAATTGTTAATTTACATATAGATCATAAGTGGGCGTACAGAGGAATAGCAGAGCATTTACATTGTTCTGTTAAGAAAGTTTTTAATGCAATTGATCATTATAAAACACATGGAACTGTTGAAAATGTCCTTAGAAAGGCTCGGTCAAGAAAAACCTCTCCCAGAGAAGACATGCTAATCGTTCATGTTGCTAAAAAGACACAAGTAAAGGATCCAACCAGATTAAAAATTAAGTTTTTTCTCCTGATAACCCGAGAAACATCTCATCAAGATTGATACGCCGAAAAAGGTAGTGGAAGCTAAATTGTTTGGAAGAATCTCTCGAAAGGTACCGCTTCTTACCAAGCAACACCGAGAGAAGCGATTATTATTCACTAAAAAATATGTTAATTGGATGGTACGAGAATGGAAAAAAGTGTTATTTTCAGATGAAACAAAAATAAATATGGTAAATTCTGATGGCAAGCGCTATGTTAGACGTCCAGTAAACAATGCTTTTAATTATAAATACACAAGGAGTATAGTCAAGCACGGTGGCAGTAACATTAAAGTTTTGGGGGTGGAGTTGGACCCGTTCGGAAGATTGAAGCTACAATGGATCAATGGCAATACAAAAATATCTTAGAGCACACAATGATTCCCTACTCGTATGATCATTTTCCTGTGACAATGACCCTAACCACACGGCCAAAAGCGTCAAATGTTTCCTTAGCGAACAGCGTATATCCGTTTTAGACTGACCAGCAAATAGTCCGGATTTAAACCCGATCGAAAATCTCTGGTATTTTGTTAAAAAGAAAGTCTCAAACAAACGTAACACCAGTCAAAACGAACTATATGAAGCATTTGTTAAAGCATGGAATTCAATACCCCTAGAAAAATGTATGAAATTGATTGAATTAATGCCACATTGTTGCAGTGCAGTTATTGAAAATAAGGGATACCCCTCTAAAATATAATTATAACTATTGGTAGGCTGTGGATAGTAGCTATTTCGTAAATAACAATAATAATTACTAATACTTAAAAAATATTCTTTTTTATACTCTTTTGTTGTTGTTTCTAATTAGTTGACCATTATTGTTCGTACCTTAAAACTGATTTAAATGTTTGTCCGTAATGTAATATTGAAACTGCACTTGTGTAATGGGATTACATTGTTTTTCTAATAAATAATAAATCGTTGAACATGTTATATGACCACCACACACAATATATATATATTTGAGTAATATTTATCAGGTTAGTTATTTAAAAATATAATAACTTGTGAATTAACAATAATAATCTTTTATTTACAATTTACATCCATAGAAATAAAATTAAAATACAAACATAAAATGAAAATTAAACAATAATACCAAATTTTATTCAATTATGTTTACAATGCAGTGAGATCCAAAATTACAATATGAATGAATAAAAGCTGGTGTCTATATTATATTATCAGTAATATTTATTAGATTGTTAGAGCTATCATATACTCTCTGCCTGAGTAATGCAACTCTTGTTCTAATGACTGAAGCACAGAGGTCCATATATGCTACATAAAACATCCATTATGAACTACACTTTGCAGTACAAATGCACTGAGAAAAAATATATTTTCTCGGTAAATTGATTATCAAATAAGGCAAATATAAGACAGAATATGACATAGTTTTGTCTGAATTTTTTTCTGATATTTACAGGACTAAAATCTTATGTAATAAGTGGTAACTTAGTAAGTCATACATTTCAGTTTATAATAATGTCAATGGAATTGCCAAAGTAAAACAAATATATGTCATCAGCATAAAGTGTAACATCTCCTTTTAGACTAATTAGATGAAGAAAATAGTATTTAGAAATATATTAGTTATCAATAGTAATATATTCTTTTATTACAAATTAATAATGTAAAGTACTTAGTCAATTGAAATATTCGATTGTGGTGTAGAGCATTAAATAAATAATATTAAAATATGTAATCAATTGTAATATTGTATATTTTACCTTGCAAAACCATATATTAAAAGAATCGTCAGTCAATGATACAAACAATATTTTATCCCTGTTAGACACTATCTGTTTTATAGCCTGACCATCTGCTGCTAAGTTCTTGAGTACTTTTGGCCATCCGATTGGAAAATACATTGTGATCTAACATTTGTCAATTTTTAGTACAGACTCACAAGCTTTGCATTAAAAGAAAATTAAAAATATAATTATGTGAATTCGTCAACAATACTATTTTTCGTAAATCTGTTGACGTTTGATAATAAGCATAGACAATAATCTTTTTATTTGATAGATGTACTTTTATACAGGGTTGTCCATTGTGGTATTTAAAACGAGCAGTGTGAGGCTTTTTTACGAATAATAATATAATATTAATAATGTTCATAAAATATTTATTTTGTGGATTTGTTCAAACTTAATTCATCTTATTATTTACTAATGAGTCAATGCTTTGGCCAGTTTTATGCATTTTTTAAATTACTTGCACTGATGATAGAATAAATTTACAATTATTGTTTCATTGTAAATTTGTTCTTAAGTTTTGTTCGATTTTGTATATAATTTAAACATATACATAATTTACTATGTGCTAACACTGTAAAATAAATAAATATTTAATTAAAAATTTTGATGACTAGATTTTATTAATTCTAAATCATATTTGGATTAACATTCTACTCATTGTAGAGAAATGAGACTTCTTTCAGTGTTGAATGATTATATTGACAATAATTTTTCCCCAATTTCCCTAGATTTTAAGGAGGTAATATAACAACCACCTAAAAATCAAACCTCAAAAAAATTTAAAAGAATTTTTTTTCTGTATGTTCACTATACCGTACACTTACTTCGAAGCATATTTTTAATCTCCTCCTTTCAATGAATGCTGTAAGGATGAAAGTCGGTAGCCTCGGTGATATATTCGCATTTTTTTTTATGGGAACGGCAGCAAACAAGCTAGCTGTTCACCTGATTGTAAGTGATTACCGTCGCCCACGTACGTCCGCACACCAGAGGTGCTGCAGGTGCGTTTCCAGCCTTTAAGGGTATTAGGAAGGTGGGAGGGAGGATGAGGAGCGAGATGAGAAGGGGGTGGGGCCTCCGGTTACCTCATTCACTGAACGAAACGCAGATGCACAAGATGCGTCTACTTCACACCGGTATTCTGCGATCTATATTCTATTTTATTAATAAGCCGTCTCGGCAATAGTTACATGTAATTTTATGTTTCTTTCACATATCCGTGATATATAGTAGGTAATTTATTTTTGTGTTGTATGTTAAACACATTATCTCTCTTAACTTTTATATAGGTTTAAGTTTTTTCTTTCGAGGCGTGTCCATACTTAAGTTTTGTGTTTGGGTCGTTATAAAATCTACTTGTATTTTTTTGCTAGTGGTTCTGATGAGTATGCTGATACATTTGGTTCACTCAATGTGATACTACTGAGTACCTGAATCCATTTCGATTCCTTAAATAACCAAAAAACACTCATTGCACTTAATGAATTGTGTAACAATTAATGTGCGTTATAATATAAATAATAATAATGAAGGTATGTTTATCAAAATTCATGTTTGTAACTAAGGTTGTTGTTATATTTATGTATAACCAGTTGTATTAATATTTTTGTAGTACCCATCATCCAGTTATACCTTCTATGTTTACTATTTTTGCAATAGGTGTGAACGAAATTTCTAAAAGATATAAGACGTGACGACAACTTAATGGACAAACTTAACTAAACTCTCTTTCTCCTGTTAGCACTTTTTTCTTTCTTGTATTTCTTGCCTGCCGGATCTTTAGGTGTATAGGTCGAAGAGTACATCTGCGGACTACCACCATGATATGAATAAAGATAAATTTACAAAATGGTTTACGGAGAAGTTGATTCCCAACCTTACAAAACCTTCTCTAATTGTCATGGACAACGCCAAGTACCATTCTGTACAATTAAACAAACCGCCTATACAAGCCGACCGTATTGCTGTTAATGGCTTCAATCAAAAAATATCCCTTGCGACGATAATTGGCGTAAATGTAAATTACTGGAAGCAGTGAAAAATCATAAGTCTGAACCTAAATATCAGATAGATGAGATTTTAAAATCACACGGCCACGAAGTCTTGAGGCTCCCACCATATCATTGAACGTTAAACCCCATTGAATTAATCTGGGGAATAAAGAAACAAAAAGTTGTGGGTATAAACGTCAATAGACCTGCAAGTTATATAAAATCTTTAACAGAAGAAGCTTTCTCTCAAATAGGGATCGATGAATGGCGAAAATATTGTGAACATGTAATAAAAATTAAAAATCAGTTCATAGAACAAGATCGATTAATTGAGATGCAGGAGGAAAGGTTTATCATACTGCGACTTCCTCTTCTTCCTCTTCCGATGAAGACTTTTTTATGGATGTGCAGTATTTGGAACCATTTTCAAGTTCTGATAGCCTATAATTAATTAATAAACTCATGAACAGAGTAATTGGAGATTTCATCTAAATTTCGAACCCCATATTCGCCACAGAAAGATTTTCAAAAATTATCCTTGATCATTGGATAAATTTTTATATTTGCATGTATCACACACAGAATCAGCCGCTATAAGGAAAAAAAGTATCAAAACGTTTTACTCCAATTTCCCCAGTATTGCTAGCGTCAATTTCTTTTTTCCCTTTTTGCCATCAGATCCTGGTAGACCTATAGTTGTTTCTTGCTTGAGCGCCGAGGTGGAAGTGACGATAAGGAGCGAGGTTTGCTCCTTCTATACAATATTTGCCTGTTTAAATGTAGGCCCCCTGATTGGTCGACGTTTTTCCACAAATTATTAAGATTACTAACGAGTTGTCTTATGACGCTATTACATCTTTGTTAATATCTTACGTATTTGTAGATAAATTTTAATAATAAATATAACAAAAATTACATCAAAACAATTAGATTGGGTAAAAAATTATTGCAGAGGGCTACGTAATTCATATTTACAATTAAATGAGCTTAAAAGTATAAAGTTAAAGTTTTCGTAATATAATGCTGTATGCGGCTGTCCTGCACATTTGTAATGTATGTTTCAGACTACCAACGAGTTCGTAATTTTCCCATTTACCCATCTTTCTTTCATTAATTGGCCCCATTTTTAGGATTCATAAAATCTTTAGAATGGTTACACTATTATTTATGGATTTTATCGCGTTGAAATTTTGTTTTTACATTCCCGACGTTTCGAGTGGTTCACAGCAGCCGTGGTCATGGGGAAACTGAGGTGTTAGACGTCCAGAAATCATAGCTAACTCGGGCTACCTTTAGCTTTTATTTATTAATTTAGGTCCGATCTACGCAGAATCTGCTTACATTATCTTGAGGTTGTGCAGTGATATACTTCGTTTAAGATTTAATTTTTTTTACTGGATTAATGGATCCCAAGCCAGTGATAGTATCCAGCCATGTTCTTTATTGAAATTAGGATGTTTTTTGATTTCTGTGACAGTAAACACTTGGGCACCGAGCTTCAGCATATCAAGTAAGTCCTGCACGACAGCAAGCTCCGGGTTACGCGCCTCCGTCACAGTGACCGATGAATGATTACTGTCCTGTCATGACGTTGTCAGGTTGCGCAACAATGCCGTACCGGCAAAAAAAAACCGCCATGTATTTTTGAAATAATATACCCATACTCCCCACATGTAATTTTTAACGAATTTTCCCCATATGACGCCTTTCCGGCTAAGAGTAAAAGATTTTTTATGTATAGGCTGAACGACAGACAACAAAGAAATGATATGGGGCTTACTTATTTCTAGAGCCGTGGTAGCCTAGTGGTCTTTACTTCACTTTAGTATTATAGAGTGCAAGTGACCTGAGTTCGATCACCAATGCCGGCACCACTAAAATTGTTAGTAGCAATTTTAACTGCTGTATTTACCACGTGCTCGGTGGTGAAGGAAAACATCGTGAGAAAATCTGCTTATCTGAGAAATAATAAAAGAAAAAAAAATATTTCAAGGATATGAGAAGCCCGCCAACCCGCACTGGAACAGTGTGGCGGACCATTCCCGGCTCCTACACCCTCTCAGATATTTAAGGAGGCCTTTCCCCAACTGTGGGCACTTACAGGCTGCTTTTTTTTTACTTATTTCAGTTTAATTAATTGGTACCCCAAAAATAATAATTCCGTTAATTAAAAATAAATAAACGGTATTCAACCTCAGTAACAAAGTAAAACTGTAAATCACATTTATTAAAAGTTCATTTATGTTAAAATAGTTAATAACTACACATTTTCTAATTATAGTTTGAAATTATTTAATACATTTTAGTTGAATGTCATATTAAATTATGTACAAATACAAATCCTCACCATTTTGCAATAAATGTATCAGGCACATTTCTTACTTGGAGCGTGTGATTACATTGTCTTTCACTAAAGGCATATCTATAGGTACATCTCTATGGTCTGTACGTACGAAGTATATTGTTCTACCTATGATACTCTGTTATCTTATCGACGTATATTGTATCGATATTTTTAAATAGTGTCGAAAAAATATCGATATAATGTTTTTTGGCTGACTTGAAAAGATTAAAACTTAATGTACTTAACTCTTTTTAGGAGACACAAAGATTATTCGTGTTATGTACGCTATTTAGAATTTAATAAAAGATTTTTGTAATTGTCCACATCAGTGATTTTTGTGTGTGACATTGGTACAAACATTTTTAAAAATGGCTGGCAATAATATAAACTAACTGATATATCGTCATCGTGTCTCGCTTTTGTTCTTATAGAGTACAGATTTAGTATAGATATGCTTAGTTAAGCCAGTCTTGACAATATGGTCATATCGATACATCGATTTTTTTATTATTGCTATTTATATCTATGGTAATTAGCAATGCTTGTAACTTGTAGGTAATTCTACAAACAATATACAATTTCTATTTACGTTAAAATCCAGAGATGTAAACAAACTATTTCTTATTTACTACGGAATAATAGTAAAATGAAATTACTTATTGTTGTAATTAGCCCGAGCTTCTTTCTCAATAATGTCAGACATAATTGATTTGGAAGGTAACAACCTCTGTACATCAGAGGACGCATTCGATAATTTTCAAGCGATATCTATGTATGAAGAAAATGTTTACATGACTCTTTCTCAACCTGCGCTGGGTCTGCCTGCAACTGTAGAGTCGACTGAGTCATTTAAAGACACAATATGTGACACCGAAGTTGAGATATCTTCGACAGTAGATGATCAATTACAAAGTGTAAACAGTGCATCAAAATCATGTAAAGACACTAAAAAAAGTTTGAGCATGATTTCTAAGAAATTGTTACTTAGGGAACCGACCAAGTTAAGAGTACATAAAGTGATTGATGTCGTTACCCAAAAGAAAAATATGAGAGGTAGGAAAAAGAAAAACATTGAATGTGACAATACCTGGAAAACTAGTCAAAATACAGCACCACCAAGTAACAAACATGATGTTGTGGAAATTATTTCTATGGATAAAAAAGAAAGTGAAATTGGAGACTCACATGTAAGCACTACACAAGATACAATGGAATCTGTTGAAAAAGATAGTTTTGAAGCAAGTGCAACCAAAAAAATTGGAATATTAAACAAATTAAAAAAAAATCCAGGCAAAAGAGGTAGACCAAGAAAGTTACCCTCTAATTATAACTCTTGTGAGCCCAGTAAATGCTTAGTAAATCTGCCTGTCAATGACGATAAACACAAAGTAGAAAATAAAAAAAAAACTGTTGGTAATAAAAGGAAAAAATCTCCACGGCTAGGTCGACCAAATAAAAATACAAAAATGATAGATACTAGAGTTACATCTCAAAGTGCTGAATGTGAATTAAAAACACCTGAAAATATTTCTGTAAACACAGAAAATGTAGGTGCCATGAAAAATTACAATTCAAAAAAGTATTGTTTAACTTTACTATCAGAGGATTTAAAAATGGTATCTCCTTCAGAAGCAAGAAATGACAAAGTGGTTTTTGAAGCAGATAAGCCACAAAACAAAAAAATCTTGGTAGAAACAGTGTCTGAAGTAAAAAGTCCTTTGGAGCCAAAAGACAATCTTTGTTCATCAAAGAGTACAGTAGTAAATGAAAAATCAGATGATGATAAGGCTGATGATATTTGCCTAAGTAAGCTAAAGACAGATTTTGACACATGCACTGATAATGTGGAATCATTATCAGTTGTTGATGAGAATTTAACAAATTCTCTGGATTTAGATGTTAAAGAATCTTCTGGTAGTAATTATATTTCAACAAAAAGAAACTCTAAAATGACAATTATGTCTGATTTTGAATACAATATTGATTGTATTGTTAAGGAATCTGCTGAGAAGAGCAAAAGTGGTGATGAGGGAGTTAATTCTGTGAATGAAGATCGAGTTGCTATTTGTACAGCAGAAAGTTTTAGTGGGCGACCTCTGCGGAGAAAAGGTAAACAGAACTTACATTATGATGAAGGCTCTGATGAAGATCCTTTTGCAAATGTGGAATTATCTGATGATGATGGTGACCCTCGAAGATCTACAAAAGGAAAAAGGTATTTCTCTGATGATGAATATTTTCCAGGTAAGAAGCGTGGAAAACTATCTTCTTCTGATACAACTGATAGTGATATTGATAAAAATGAAGAGGAATTAAAAAAACCAAAAAGAAAGAAGTTGACCAGTAAGTCAAATAAGAAAAGAGGAAAAAAGATTGAACAAGAAGTGCTAAGAGGAGATACAAGTCAATCAATGGATATGACATTACCAACTGATGAAACCAGTCAGCAAAATGAAAATGATGTAGAAATTAGTTTGCAAAGTTCAGTTATAAAAATAGACGATGACCATGTTGAACATGATTCTAAAACTTGGGGATCATGTAATGAATTTGAAAATTTCTTAGCAAAAAAAATTCAAGGCACCAATCTAAAAATAAAGAAAGTGTCTAACACACAACCTAGAGCAATAACTCCTTTAGAAATTCCAGTTATTGATCCCAGTATGGCAAAAACAATTGAGACATGTACACAAACAAATACTGTCAAAACAACAGCAACTTCAGTACAAACAACTACACCTTATGAGATTCCAATGAAAATGAATATTCCTCTTTCAGTAGAACAAACAGAAAAAGCATGTGAATTTTTGAAGGATATTGTTAAAACCACTTCAGAGTTAGGTGAACTGATGACTCAAAAATCAGAAGAATTCATTAAAAAAAAAATTAACATCAAACATGTCACTGATACTTTCAAAATGGACTATTGTGTGAGAAAATCGTTTTTGTTATTCAAACTTGCGAAGCATAATCTAATGCAAATGGAAGAAGATTTATCAAAACAATATGAAGATTTTCTAAAAAAAAATGATTTGCTGCAATATAGTGAAGTACCAAAGAGTATTACACCCAACTTAAAGTTAGCAGACAGCGATAGTGATTGTGAAATAATTGAAGAATCTTCACTACCTAACTCACAGAAAGATATAAGCCATAAACAACAGTCAAAATTTAATTTGAAAACTGTGTTCCTAAATAAAGAACTGTCTATTAAAATAGCTAAAAAGCCAAATGAAGAATCAAAGATGAAAGACAAAATAAATATTAGAGGCAGGAATACCATGTGGATTAGTGACTCAGTGCAGGTAAAAAAAGTAAAACCTACACAGTCTTTTTTAGCCCAGGACAGCCGCAATAAAAAACCTCCTGATACATTTGTCACAAATCAAATTGTAAGCAACTTCTTCAAGACCTATTATCGACAAACTGCATTATCAGTTTGCGCTCCTTTTATTAGTACTGAATGGCTTAGTTTGAAGAAGAATAGTATTCAATGCAATTATTTTTATGTCAGACCAACAAAAATTAATAATGGTTCTGGATGTTGTAGTGAATCAACAAATAACACTGATATAAATACCTCTGAGTCTGTCTCTTATACAAATGAACTACCTAAATGCATTATTGATGGTCGAATCACACACCCAAAAGCATTATTTTCATTGTGTGTCCAAGCTTTACAACAAAATCATTTCCAAAAATACAATAAAAGAAACAATGACAAGATCTGTCATAAAAATTATAATATTTCAGATTTGATGTGCAATATGCCTAAAACTTTGTTTCAATTATGTGTAAATAATGTAAGAAATAAGTTAAATGAAAACAAAATTACAGTTTCAATGACAGAATGTAATAAAAGTTTGACTGCTGGAAGAATTAATTCATTAAAAACATTGTGCTACTATAAAGTCATTAAAGAAATGTTTCATTCTCCCAGTATGAAAATATGTCCCCAAATTTGTAAAGTCAAGTCATTACTATCTCTATGTTTGGAAGTTGTACAATGTAGCCAAAAGACAAAAATAAAAAAGCATAGGGATGAAAGTAATAAAGTTGAATGTTATGCACCAAAGTCCTTAAAATACATTGCATATACTTGCATATTGTCTGTTATGAAAAATATTGAAATAAAAGAAGCCAGTAAAAACTTGAATACATCATTGGAACCTGTTATAAGTAATTTCAATGCTAATGCGGTTAGTAGTATATCCAGCAACAATAGTGAATTCATAATAGATATATCTATCATGAAATGTAATGAAAGTCATCAGGAACAGAATAAATTATTGAAAATGGCAAATTGTTATAATGAACATACATTAAAAAAATTGTCTGAAATTTGCTTTGAAAAGATATCTGTCATTTGTAATGGAACTCAAGAAGATAAAATTAAGAGTATTAAAATAAATTCTGTTAATACAGTGCCAGAAGAAGTATTCTTTAATTTTCAAGACATTTCCTCAAATTCTGAAGATAATGCTGATAATGAAGATACTTTTAGCACAAGAGAGATTTTTGAAAATGATAATGAAGAAAGTAGCCAGTCAGAAGAATGTAATTGGGAGTCAAAACAACAAATAAAAGAATTCACATCCTGTTTAATTAGTAGCAATGATAGTAGTAATTTAATTACAATAGATAAATCATATCAAAATGTCGATAGTAGCATTACTATAACTGAAATAAAAATAGAACCCCTGCAAGACGACATGCTACATAATGAAGAATGTTCATACATAAAAGTGGAGCCATATGAAAATATTGAGGAAATAAACTTTACACCAGAAATTGAAAACTTACTTTCTGCAAAACAAGAAAATATTTTTGATTCATCCGTTAAATTAACCAATGAGAGACTAAACAACAGTTATAATGTAGATACGTTTGAAGCATTCCTCAACAAAAAAGGAATTGATGTTAGCGAATGCAATTATCTGGAACAAAAAGTTTTCAGCCAAAGTTCACTAAGAGTTCGAAAACAATTTGAACCTGATTCTGATGATGAAACGGATAATACAATGAGCTTATTGGTACCACACACATATGAATCCTTAAATATCGACAAAGCCAAAAACACACTCATGGAAAATAGTAGTTGTTCAGATGAAGAAATAAAAATTCAAAAAAAATCAATGATCAAGAGAAAGACTGAAAAACGGAGAACTAAACCAAAGTCTTCAATGATAAAGAAGAACAAATATGTTGCAAAAGAATTGACATCGGCAAATGAAGTGGATTTACTAACTGAAAGAATGCGGGACAAAATAAGGCAAGAGGAGAGAAAAGTAAAGAGCTCAGATTCTGATTCCGAGGGTATGTCTCTAAGTTTGAGAGATCGAAAAATAAAAAAAGATAGTTTGGTTGATATTAAAACGAAAAACAGTGTTGTACCAAATGATGAAATTCAATGTAGTAATGTAGATTCCACCCAACAAGTAACTGAAACTACAAAAACTCACAATAATTCCAAAACTGATAATAAAGATGCAGAATTTTCTGGTATTTACAGGAATAGATTACTGGAATACAATGAATATGTAAATGATTTATACACTAAAATAAAATGTTCAAATGATGCATCAGAATTAAACAATTTTTTGAATGAATCAAATAGTGTCCAATTTAATGAAGAAGTACAGGATTGGGAAAGGTCATATTCACCTGTAATAAATCCTGATGAACCTGTTGAATTACTACAATGTGAACCTACCTTGTCTTTTCTTAGTAGTCATTTCGAAGAGGACTCTACAAAGAAAAAGAGAAGCCCAAAAAATAATCTGAATATGAAGTTGTCGAAATGTAAATCAGACAATAATGATGAAAAAACCGAGATTCTTTCCTCAACAATCCCCTATGAGTGGAAATGTTATTCTGTTGATAGCAACGACCCAAAATTATACAAACAAGCTGTTGTAGTTTTAGACAAATTACCAGAAACATTTGTTGAAACATATTTTAGGTTTCAAGATCTTTCTGCTAAAGATAAAGATGACATTGAAATTGATAGGTATACCATCAATTTATATATTATTTGTGTTTGACCACGAACATACATTCAAAATATTTTTTTTTAGGTTAATAAATTTACAATCATTGCATCGAAGCAAAGATCAAAAAATTAAAGCCAGTACCACAATTAAATCAAGTCGTAATTATTCATCTAAAACATCTAAACTTAATTTACTCCCAGAATCTCCAAATGTTCATGACAGTTGTGACGAAACGACATTAACACTATCAGAAGATGAGACTGAACATGCCGATGAACCAGCACCCCCATTTGTAAGTATTATTATATTATTCGAAGGTGATCTTTTATTAATAGAAAAAATGTCATTTAGTGGCGGGAAAACTTCGCAGTCCTGTGTGGACAGGGGTGAACAGGGGAGGGAGAGGGAAGGTTGAAGAGGGGTCCCTATCATTGTTCTAACCTGTTTATACATTTCCGTTGATAACTCATATTGAAACAAGGTTTATTTCATAAACCTTATACACATCAAAGTTAGTTAAGCATACATAGATGACCCTTCTTCTATGGAGTTGCATTTTCAAAAGGATCTTTGATTTCAAGGTAAGACAGCCAACCTCAGAAAACTGTTTGGCAAAGAGTACACTTATGCAAGAAGATAACAACAACATGGATCTGTTACCTGACCAACCTGTAAAAGAGGAACCAAAAGATGACAAACAATGCCTAGAGGTTAAAGAAGTTAAAATAAAATTGAGTACTAATACTAAAATAAAATCAGAAAATGACCAACATCAGGAACCATTAATGTTGACAGCAGATAAAATGATGAATAAAGAACTTACATTATTGCACACACCTGTTGTGATGAGTGATGATATCAATAGTAGCCTTACAAAGAAGTCCATTAAAAGCTGTTATGTAAGTAACCTTGGTATAAATTTGTTTTTATTTAAATTTTACAATAATTGATATCAATTTGTTTCTTAAAAAAAAATACAATTTGAGTTTTTCTTAATGTTATTGCTGTCTAATTCAAGGGCTTATGATGACTACTCTTTTTTTATCTGTTTTTGCTTACTTAATTTGTTTACCATACAAATAAATAAGCAGCTACCAAATTACAATATTTATTAAGTTTCCTATATATTTTATTTTAGGCTTTCTCTTTAAAATATTTGAAACAAATAGTTTATGGTTTGATTTTGAATATTGATGACTTTTCTTTGTAATTTTGGTCGTAGAATAAAATATCTAAAAACTCGGGAAACAAAGAGCACATAAAAACAGAGGATCATTCTTCATCGGAGGAAGAAAAACAGTGGGTTAACTCTAAAGAAAAGCGTTCGAAGCGACTTGAAAAGAAACAAGAGGATGCCAGGTAATACAAATATGTTTTTATATATAACAAAATGGAGGATGATGATTACGATTTCACTATTTGCGATGCAACAGTATATGTATTAGTATTAGCAGATCTAGGCTTTATAAACCTTGTTGCAGTAAAGTATCATGTATTGTAATTCAGGGCCATTATTATTATCAAATATATATAAACGCCAATATCCGAATGGGTTTGATCGAGCCCGTCATTCGACTATTGTCGTGAACTACTCCAGATTGAACTTCTAATGTTTAATTATAGTGGTTAACAGGAATATTAGTAATGTTAATAGCATAGCTGTTTAGTATAGTATAGTATATTTTACTTGCATTGATTTTTATTGCTATGGCTGTCCTCGAATTTTATGTATTATGCTTGTTGCTAAAATTTAGTTTATTCTTCAATATACAATTATTTTCAAATGAATGAAATTAATTATCTTTAAAGGATAGAGGATGCTAAACGTGCAAAGCGTGTGAATGAATTCATAGAACGGTGTGAAGCACAGGAGGCTCGAAAAAGGCACGTTCGGGGTCGTCGGTTACGCTCTAGGCATAACTTTATGGAGCGTCAGAAACAATTGAGGTAAACAAAAACTGTCAACAATACAACCTTCAACTATTTATGTTCAAATTTCAAATTCAAATAAGCTATATATTCGACACTACTGGGCATAGGTATACCCGGTTGTGAGGATTTGTAATAATTGCTCATAGCTGGTTTATTATATATATATATTTACCAATGCCCATATATCTTCTCATTCGCCTCTGTAAGGCCTTTTTATTATTATTATTTTATGCTTTCCAGTATAATTCTAAAATCAAAAATTACAGAAACTTCGAAATAAACTAAGAACAGATTTGTCTTTTGACATCACTCTCTCCAAAGAATGAATTATTTATCTCTTGTACCTTTGTCTCTCATAAAGGTTTTATTTAATTTCTACCGTAACATATTTAGCTCGTCAATGAGCACAAAATGTTTGTCTCTTCTTAGCCTGATAGTTGCTTGGGCGAGAATACCTTCTTGCATTTGTGACTAAATAGGGAATGGGAAAGAGATCACAAGTAAGTGCACGTCGCTGCTTCAATCAAACTTAAATATGCGTAATTTTTTTAACACAGGGCACATATTAATTAAACTTATTATTAAACCTGGATCATAGTGGAAAAACGGACGGCTGGCAACCCATGCCTACTATTTGATATCTATAAGAATTTTTATTGTTATATGTCTGTTTGTTGTCATATATGTTCAAAAGTGGATTGTATGTGTGTCTTCGTCTCTCATTACCGTTTAAATGCTTTTGTAATAATGTCGAAGGGTGTCTCAGATATAGTGTTACATGGGACTATCCGAAAAATAACATGTCTGTTACAATAATGTGCGCTGACCTTCAAAGCCACGACTCTGCAGACTGGTACACTGAAGCACAACAGTAGTACCTGCGAAGGTTCTGTATAGAATGGCTTGTAACCAAAACATGGTTGCATACAATCTACTTCCTGCATTTACATTTCCTGAATGAATATTTTTCTATGCTACGTCACATTTTGTGTATTTAAATGGCTAAAGCTGAACATTGAACTTTCCATTACAAGCCCAAATCCATAGGCAGGCTTACAATGAATTTATTTGTACCTCATCTTAAGAGGGTTCTCTGGTTTGATGAGTTCAAAACAACGAATTGTATGTGCATAAATTGTTTCCTTAATCAATGAACTCTTAAAATTGCAGTGTTCTGTCAAAGGAACTTTTCGGTGAATTCTCAGGTGAATCACCACATCTCGGAAAGAAATGTTCCCAGACACTCGGTAAAGGGCGACGCAACATAAGAAAGGTTAGTCATCTATTACCTATCTATTGTAATAACTTGTCTGACGATAAATAAGGTCACAATTAAAAAAAAATATTGATATCAAATTTATAATGCGTTTATCATGTAAGAAACTTCGATAGATTTGCCGTCATTTCACATAATATATTACACCCTGATTGTTTAATTACATTATGATGTGGAACGCTAAAGAAAACAGAATTGCTGTGATTGCTTTGGACAAAGTGATTTTGGGTGAGGGACAAAGGTGTAAAAACTTCCGCCAAAGTTTATCAAGAGACTGTCTTGGATTGAGTAGTAGACTTGCAGAGATACACCATTCAAAAAGTTTTCTTTTTGAATGGAGTATGCAAGGACATGGCTTGTTCAAAACGTTGCTTCGACATTGAGTTTCTCAAGAATGCTTTTGAGCTAACAGTGTCTCTAACTAACATTCTCCATAGAGACAGTACGTAACTTCATAGATTTGTTGTTTTCAATTAATGTCTGAGACGTCTTTTATTATTATTGCAGTTTCTTTATAAAAGGTATGCATTTTAATTTGCATAGAGCAAAACTTATGGCCAAACTAGGCATATTGGGTCATATAAAATACAGAAGACGTAGTATTGGCAAGCTGAAGTATCCACTGTTTAACGTAGGCCTCTCCAAAAAAAACCAGCAAAAATCGGCATACATCTAAGGAAGGTTTGCCCTTACTCACCACGCTGAGCAAACGGATGGATGACCGCAGAACTTGCGCACAAGTGATGCTTCCCTTGCTCCATATCACAAAGTCTGTGGGATTTAGGTTTGGTTTATTCGGATGGATATTCCGCCATCATTCGATCACCGGGAGCGTCGTTTGTGTTGCCACACAAACACAAATGCCTTTGAAGAAGATGGAATACTCCCTCTTTCGATTATCTATGTAATTACTTAACAATCTACCTTTAATAAAATGATAGCTTTAATATTATAGGCAATAGACTATTAGATATATATTGAAAAATCTAAAACTACCATCACGACTCAAGGTGTTGTATTTTTTTTAATGGATAGTCCTAAACGTAAAAGGTAAATTTGATGTTAGCTTACAAAAGTGATAAGATTTCATCTCTTATTAGTTAATTAATTACTCTACAAGAAGTGGCCTTACCCTTTAAAACAATAACATTTTAGGTAGGAAATATCTTACCCCATCCCTGTTTTCCTCGTGCTTTGAGTCTTGAGTTGGCCTTACTAGAATCCTTACATTCTTTGCCTTTTTACCCTTAGAGTATGTAATACGTTCATTGCAGGTAATCGATAAAAAATCCTTGGCCAGAAGTACGGTATTAGCGAATGTGGAAGAAAGTGAGCGCAAACGCCGGCTGGTTATGCGACAAACAAGACTGGTAAGGAGCTATTATTTACTGATAAAAACAAATGAATATAAGCCGAAACAAATGGTTTTGCATCTTTACAGACCAGTGTTTTGTTTCTGTTGTTATTTTTTTCAGTTTCCACTAACACTAAAAAATAAAGAGAGGGCTGTGTCTGAATTAAGTAAAAATGGTAGCACAGAGGCATTACCTAGAGTCGGCATCACTTTATTGGTAATTGCAATTATACATTAGTACATCGTGATGATACCATGGTGCGAAATAAAACATATTGTGAGCCTCACTGGAGAAACCTCAAAATCAGAAAAGGCCTGCAGTGGGATATTCAAATATGGGCCATTAATATCTATATACTAGCTGCTGTACCTGGTTTAAATTTAAAATAAAGTACAGGAAAGTAATAAAAAATGTGCATCATCATAAGAAAGATAACTAAAAAATACCGATCAAATCAGTGTAGTGGATTTGAAGATTATCTCGTACAACGTAAATACAGTTATGTCTTTATATATTGATATAGATAATTGCCGCTGTTAGTGATCGCATAAATTCTGAACGACTTGACCGATTGGGGTCATATTCATAATATATATGCTTTGTGATGAGGGTTTGTTACTATGTTAGGATCCGATAGGTGAAGGTCGGGTTATTAATACATTTTATTTCTCACATTCATCGTTCCACCTACCGGAAAGGGTACAAAAACGTCTGCCAGGCCAGCTAGTTATAGCATAAATAAAATATATGTATGTTTCAGAGGCAGCTTCTTGGCTGCGAGGAAGGAGTGAATGTTCTAGTCATAAATGATGAGGTGTGCCTCGAGTACGATTTTGAAGGATTGCGCCCCATTGTCACTATTCATCCTTTCTTTACGAAGGTTATGAAGGTTCATCAGGTATGTTATAGTGCATGTGCTCAACAATGTTGTTCTAATAAGTGTATTTTGAAATATACTTCCTCAATTAGCAATATCTCAAATATGTTATTATTGTTAGTGATAAATAGTAATTTATTGTTTCATACAATTGTAATAAATAAACTTTTTAAGCGTTTATACAAAGAATTGTTGTACAAATTCAATTTTATATTGGGTGTTGTTGTAATCTTTACATGGAAGAGCCATGCGGCGCCTTTTGCTGCTGATCGAATGGTCCAGCTCGTCCGGATAGTACCACGGCCTCGCAGAAAACCAGCGTTTCGTTCGGTCCGTGAGCCGGAGGGCCGCTCCCTTTTCCCCTTCCCCAAATATCTTTATAGGCCGGTAACGCATCTGCAACTCCTATGGTGATGTAGATGTACGCGGGCGTCCATCAGGTGAGCCGCAAGCTCGTTTGCCGTAATTCCTATAAAAAAAAGACGACTAAGGGAAAGCCGTGGTTTACTACACGTCAAGTACTATCTCCCGGAGAGGCGAAAAAAAGATTACGGAGGAAGCCCGTTTGATTGCGCTTACAAAAATGTTATTTCCTTAAAATTTCATTTACATAAAAACAATTACATCTTGGATTCTTACTGTAATTGCACCTGAAGTTCGTAAGTCTTAAGCCTGATTCTTGTATTCCTAGTATGAAGGCGTGAAGTTCATGTGGGACGCCTGCTTCGAGAGCCTGGAGAAGATAGAGGCGGGGCATCCGGGCGGCGGCTGCATCCTTGCGCACTGCATGGGGCTCGGCAAAACCCTACAAGTGTTGGCGTTGCTGCATACGGTATGTTGCTTGATTGCTAGAACTGTAATTATAATATGAACGTTGTGCGAGGCAGAGCCACATCGCACACTGGTGGGTTTCCAACTCGACCACAGAAGAAATCTCACAAGCTCACACAGTTTGCCAATCAGAACTTCAACCTAGAACTTGAAAGTGTATAAAAAAAATGTTTATTGTAAGAAATACTAAAACTTTAGTCATATTATAGTTAATATTAACTGTCACTACTATTTTACACTGGAAAATTACCCTCGTCTTTGCGTACCTGTGTCAGTCAGACTGACGTCAGCATTTTGAGATACATCAATCTAAATTATAAATTAATCCATCATTGAAAATGGATTTAGGTGTCAATTGAGTGATCACTTATCGTGGCGCATATCTTTTTTAGGACTTGCAAACAAGTGGCGTGAAACGTATTAAGGAAAAATTCAAGTGGTCTTTAACCTAGCCTCGTAAATCAATTCTGGGCATCGTATGCAGACGTGTGACAGTTCTTGCCTCTGTCAAACCACTATTGATACTCCTATGTGACATATTAGGAGGCATAATGTTCAACACGTAAAAGATTATTATCTCGTGGACGGTGTGCTTGTATGTCACAGTTACTAATAAAACAATGTCTTTTCATTCCTATTGTCCCTGCAGGTCTATCTAGTGTTTTTGTTAAACCAAAGATTAAGATGAACCAATTGTAAAGAGATAATAATTGTCTTATTATTTTTGTTATCATTAAAACCTCTTCACTTTTACTTCGAGGAGCACAGTACGAGGAGCATTTATTTGTCTACAGTTCTGGTATACTTTTAAATTGCAGCATATAAATGGAATGAGTATCAATTATTGTACTTATTACATATACTATTAACTTAAACTAGACTAAGTTATGTTTGCAAAAGTAACTCGCATAGAAGTAAGGATAACGTAGCAACCTGTAAATGTCCCAATCCCGGGCACAGACCACATCTTAACTTTTGGGGCCGGAAGAGTACCGCCGACACAAAACCTCGATATAAGTGTTGATAAATTTTAAATTGGTCTAGGTATTAACACACCCGCGTGTGGGCATGCAACGTGTGCTGGTGTGCTGCCCTCTATCGACTGTGCTCAACTGGGTCGATGAGATACACAAGTGGATCGGGCCCGTAACTGACAAGCTCAAGGTAACCATCTGTTTAGTTTGCAATTTCATCTTAATATCCTGGCTAACGAGCAGCAACAGACGTCTGCGCAGGAAACAGTATAGTGCCATAACTTCAAGACTCGGTATGCGGTCGTATGCACATTAAATTAATGATTTCTATTATTTACGCGAACAAGGGATTTTATCGGGGATTATAAACGTGATATAATCCGTAAATAATAGTTGCATTTCAAACATTAAATTAAAATAATAACTAGAGAGTATATAGCTTCGTTATAAGATTTTTTTTTATAATAATCTTCTTTTGAAGAAAGTTAAGTTAGTTTTGGTTGACCGGCATATGGGCCTTTCGATTTTCATTTGAAAATAGGTAACTGCGAGTACATTTTACAAGGTCAAAAGCCTTCTTGTGGTGACAATTCTATCTGTCTGTATATCACCACCCCGTAAATATTATTATCCTCAACTTCAATTTTGATACAGATACGAAACTCTTTTTCTAATTCGCTCTAGGACGAGTTAAAATTTTAGTTAAACCGCTCTAGTGTCATAATTGGCTGACTGACCTGACATGTCTTATAACATTATAATTTTAATCTCTCATAACAATATAATGACAAGTGATATTAAACTGGACCTTTGTTTTAAGTCTCGCAAGTTGAAAAGGAAAATGCAGGTAAAGTGTTTATCCTGGTTATTTTAATTAGTCAATAAGGATGCAGACGTTTTTAACGTTTACGGTTTTTAAAACAGCGATATGTACATACAATATATAGAATCTTTTTCTTCAAATATCAACCTCACTTGCATCCAGTGCACCCTGCTGACTAACGCATGTCTGTTAGCGTTATCTCTGACGACCGAATGATTACAAAAATCCATCCGAAAATACTGATTTAAAACCCCACAGACAATTGTCAGCGTACTAGCCTGTAATTCGCCTATGTCTAGGACTGGACTTAGCTAATGAGTTAATATCTTAAAGTTTTTTTTAAATACATGAATTATGAATATTCCTGTTGGTACCTAAACTCCAATTTGGAAATAATCTTGTACTTGACGGAAATCATAGTTTATGTTCGTGTTTACACCTATATATTTCAGGCGTGTGTGGCTTCACCAAACCACTTTTACAATTAAATAAAGTGCTTTATCGCTAATCTATGCTTGCTTCTAATCTATGAAATGCCGGACAATTAACATGCGCATGTTAATTTTCCAGCATTTCTATAGTCAATAAATTATTGTTCCTGGTCCATGTGCAATATAAGTCTGTACAAGGGTTCCCGACCTCCTCCTCGACATAATAGAAATTACCTAGTTATTAGTAATTATATAATTACGTACGAGGTAGAGTTTCTAAAAAAGATGAAAATTTTACTTTATCTAATCAAGAAGAAAAATACGTTTTTTTAAGTACAAATAACAACGGCGATAATTTTATTATTGTAATAAAATATTTACGATATAGGTATTTGAACTATCGAAATTAAAGAAGACTTATGAAAGAGCATACCAACTGGAAGACTGGTACAATGGAGGGGGAATCTTCATTATCGGCTACGAACTGTTCCGGAATTTGACGACATTGGACCCAATATTTGACGACATCCGACCAACAATTGTAAACAAAATTCGCAGAGCACTGTTGAACCCCGGTCCGGATATCATCATTTGTGACGAAGGCCATCTCCTGAAGAATGATAGTTCAGTGCTGGCGGTCGCAATGAGCAGGGTTGCTACGAAGCGCCGTATAATCCTCACTGGCACCCCTATGCAGAATAATCTTAGAGAATATTATTGTATGGTGAATTTTGTGAAACCTAATCTGCTCGGAAGTTATTCGGAGTATTCAAACAGGTAAATTATATAGTTAGTAAATGATCTTTGTCACACAGTAATGATTTGCTTAGAGGAACGACGTTATTTACATACAGTGTGTGGTACGATGTTAACAAACCTTAATAATCTAATTGTTATAATGGACGGTAAATTATCCTGATGCGCCCATATTATATTAGCAGTTAAGTCACGATTTCATTTGTTAAAATGCCTTCAACCTTTCTGCCCTTATCAACAAAGATTTCTCATGTACAAACTCTTATTTTGCTTTTATTAGATTATGATGACGTCTGCTATTTAGATGCAACAGAGGAAAACAACTAAGTTCTATGCATTTTTGGTATAAGAAAAAATTGTCTCTTTTTACTGCAAGCAGCTCATGTGGCTCAACATTCGAAAGCCTTTGCTGCCTGTTCTCCATATTTTTATATAATCCATTAAGCCTGCATATTTGTGTGCCAGCACAACCCCCTGTAGTATTTATCCGGAACGAACGTGAATTCATGTCCGTTCATTGTGAAGACTGGTTTAAGAACTATTTTGTAGAACTCACCAATTCGCCGATAGTCGCTGCTTGGCGACGAGCAGAACGTCGTTCGCGAATGACGAACCGCTGGCAGCCCCGTGTTCAAGTGATCATGTAGGATCTTGTTCCACAGAAGGGGCCCGCATGTGGAGTCGATTGGACATCGTCTTGGTGGCATCAAGCGTTGTCTAAGGCTGCTATCATATCCTGGGAGATGGCGACTTTAAAAACTGTGTTTGCTCTGTGTGCTCAAACTGATGTTTATTTGTTTTCTTGCACTTTTGGGCCTAGAATGTGACTTTGCTTGCTTGCCAAAAATAGGCAAAGTCCGTTCTGGCAGAACGATTCTAGTGCGCTCTTCCTGTTTTAGTTATAATCTTCAGATAGGCAACGTTTTACCAATTAAGAAATGTTATTGAAATTTGTACTGGAGTATCAGGCATCTGTGCAGTATGTCAGACAGTGGTCTTTTGTATAGACTTTTGCGAACTGGAAGCAAATGACGGAAGTCAGGCTGCCTAATTGAGATGGCAATAACGTCATCTGTCGGAGACAACTAGACTTTCTAAGAATTTCCATTAGTTCGCATTTACAACTTCCAAGTGAGCATGAAGATTAAAATAATACTATCATCACATGGTATACGGTATTAGATACTGTATTCCACAGTTAATTTCTTAAACTGAAAATTCGCTTATAACTGCAATCACCGTCGTAAATATTTAATGACTTTATTGTTTCACACAAATACTTATTGTTTTTTTCTATTATCAGATTCGAAAACCCAATAATGAATGGGCAACACCGTGACTCAAGAGAGGAAGACATAAAACTGATGAAAGCGCGCACATACATCCTGCACAAAGTGTTAGAAGGTTGCTTACAACGCCAAGAGGCTTCGGTTCTCTATCCTTACCTGCCTAAGAAGCACGAGTACACTGTATTCATACCTTTAACTAAGTGTCAGAGTTATCTTTACAAACATTATCTAGCTCATTATACGAAACAGGCAAAAGCTAAGCAGAGTATACTGAGGGACTTTCACATTCTGCAGAAGATATGGACTCACCCGCAAGTACTGCATCATTTCCAAATGAAATCGCGAGAGGACAACGTTGGCGTAGTTAAAGGTAATAATATTTGCTTTCGCCACATTAGTGTTATTGGAACACATCGCAAGCTGTGTCCAGGAGCGGACTCAGTTAATTACGAAAGTCACAGCCGAAAGACCCAAAAAAAAACGAATTAGTATTTAAAAGATTAAGTATTATAAAGTAATATTACAATTAATCCTAAACTACATCTTAATCAATTCGATGCTGGAATGAGATGGAAACATTTAATGTGAATTAAAATAATGAAAGGAATCAAGTAATATCCGGTGGAATGTTGGGTTCCGACGATTCTAGAATATTCTAATCAAACCGTTACTATGTGCATGCCGACTCATCTCCTTACTAATTCTTGATTGCTATTATACTTGTTAAAGTTCGACCAGCAATGATGACGACGTTATTTCCCTTGAAAAAAATATTGTCAAGATAATCAAATTTTTGTACACAATAACAAATATTTGTGGTATAGCCAAGCGGCGGCTTTTTCTGTTGTTTGAATGGGCCAGCCCGACCGGGGTAGTACCACGGCCTCGCAGAATACCGGCGTGAAGTAGAACCATCTTGTGTTTCTACATTTCGTTCGGTGAGTGAGGTAACCGGAGGTATACCCTTACATCAAACACATTTCACATCCCTTCCTCGCCCCTTCAAATCCGGTAACAAACCTTCAGCTCCTTTGGTATTGCAGATGTATGTGGGGGTCGGTAATCAATTACCATCGAGCCGCTTGCTCGTTTGCCTCCTTTCCCTTTAAAAAACCGTATATATATGTAGAAACGTGGAACGAGGTTAAGTTAGCGTGAAGTTAGTTTTCAAAACACTTAAGAAATTTGACATTTTACGAACTATGTTGTAAGTCCTTTTGCCCAGATTCAAGAATATCTAGTGATTTTATTATTACAGTGGAGAAGTTAGAAGACGACCTTGCCCGTGAAGATCTGACGGCCACTGAAGATATAAAGCCGAGTCAGACGGAGGTTTGGTGGCTGCAGTATTTGGAAGGGGGAGGTATGCTGGACTCACTGGAGAGTTCCAACAAGTTCATCACTGTCTTCCGCATACTCGACGAGTGCATCGCTCTTGGAGATAAAGTGTAAGCGGTCTTCTAAAACATCTTCATAATAGTGGTTTTTCTTTACCACACTGCTGTACTAGTTACTGTTATAATTTGTTCTATATTTTCGTTCATATAACAAAAGGAGGAAAGAATTTAACTTCTTTTCGCCAAAAGTCAACCTCAAGTGCGCGAGGTTCTCCCTGCTGGCTAAAGGACGAGGCTCTGTAGCCGACTGATGGCAGAAAATATATCTGAATATGGTGGAGTCAAATCCCTCAGACTTGTGTTACTCGCCAACTTGTCTGCAAATCGTGATGAGTGATAATATAAGTATATCTTCCATGTTTGGCAAGCCAGTTTTCTTTGGTGCCTTCTTGGAAACGTCGGTGTCCTGCAATGGACTCAGACAGGCTGAAGAAGAAGAAAAAAAAGTGCATTCTTTGAAATAATAATCAGTTCTTGTCAAACTTCCCAATGAACACTATAGTGTTTATTCCATCTTGTACATTTCTTGTATTTTGTACTCTTGTTGAAAGTCATTATTTTCTTATTCCGTCGCTTTTGTCGGCGAGTACTTTCAGTGGTCAAATTATGCTGTAGTCGCCGCATATTAACCGCAGTATGCTACTATACTTCATATTTGTAGGTACTTTTTACAAGGTAGACATCTTCTCGGCCTAGGAATTGTCTGGGTACGTGCCCGACATTTAGTTATTTCTGCCGCCAAACATACAACGATTTCTGCTGTTCAATAAATGTTGGCAAATATCTGCCTTCTACATTCTGCCACATTACTATGCCTTATAAATAATTTATGTACAGCATAGCGTAATGTATGTATAAATAACGTAAATTACTTATTACGTAATATATTCCATTTAAAATTATTATTCAAAAGTATAAATTTGATGAGTTTGAAAAAATGGAGTTTTTGTATAAAAGCTTAACTTATTTCAGTTTAATATTCTCAACTTCCCTGTTTACGTTGGACGCTTTGGAGTATTTCTTGAAGCGGATCAACAACTGGAGCCTGGGCCGGGAGTACTACCGGCTGGACGGATCCGTGCCGGCCGAAGTGCGCCAGAAGTGGTGTCGCGAGTTCAACGCCGAAATCAACACCGCCACCAAGTGAGATCCGTATTTATTTACTAAAGGAGATGTTCAAAAATATTTCCCAAAGTAATTACCTAAAAGTTTAATCATACAATTCCTCGATTATATTAATTTTCAATATGAGTTGAATTAAAAGAGGTGACAACTTTAATTTTCTTTTTTAAACTTTATATAGTTCTGAATTATCGTGTTTCCAATTGCAAGTGGATGGAAGAAATAATGAAAGATAAGAATAAAGACAAGGAGTGTCTTTATTTTTATCTAGTATATATAATGAAGTATGATGACCTGTGCATAACATTTAAATGAAAACTTTCCTCACATGGATACTCCCATGTTTAGCATACGGGTGTGATGATGGCAAACTTCATAGAGATAAAGTAGATAAATGGCAAAAAGCCTAGCGGTTCATCACGGAGTCCCAGGCCGTGTGTTTTTTTTTAGTAAAGAAAAACAAGTTAAACTAACGGCCTTGGTTTTGAAGAATTGTGGCTTCCAATAGTAATCATAAATATTTATCATTGTTGTAAACGTTAAACTTCCAGATTATTCCTAATATCTACGAGAGCCGGTTCGCTGGGACTCAACATGACAGCCGCCAACCGCGTGATTATCCTCGACACATCGTGGAACCCTGCGCACGACATACAAAGTATCTTCAGAGTCTATCGCTTCGGACAGAAGAAAGACTGCTACATATACAGGCTTGTCGCTTTGGTGAGTAGTAATTGTAGTACGCACTGCCGATGAAAATATCTTGGAGAATTTCTAGAAAATGTTCTAGTTTCCGTATTTGTTATGTCACACAAATCCTTTGTCATAGACTAATATCTAAAGCATATAATAATGTTTTAATATCGTAAAGGGTATTAGGAGTTTAAATTAAAAAGAGAGAATTAAAATCGCAACGTTTTAATTCATAATCTTCATTTTTCAGGGCACAATGGAGCAAAAAATATACGAACGGGCCGTAACGAAGCAGGCGGTGGCGTGCCGAGTAGTGGACGAGCAGCAGATCGACCGCCATTATAACATGGACGAACTAACGGAGTTATACAAGTAAGTACTGTTTATAAAATAACGTTCTGACTAAATCTCAAAAACAAATTACTTATTTTTTTTTTTTTGATAGATTTCATTTGATCGATTTACTGATATTGTCTGATTTTACATATTGTCGCGTTATATTATATATATATATTCGAATTGTATGGTTTTTAATTGTAAGGTATGAAAAAATAATTTACTTTGTCCTTTGTTATTAGACATATGATAGTATAACATTTTAATCTTTCGCACTGTCGCACTAAAGTAGGACAGCTTCCTACTCTACACTCCCATTGTTTCCCAATGCTATGTTCATATTTTGACATATTTATTGGTTATTTACCTTTGGCCAAAGTGTTTATACATAAATTATAAAATGAGCACTGCATGTTTATTATAATTTTGCGAACACTTTAAAAGTTATGCACTGTATCAAGATTCGGCACTGTGTGCAACCTACATTAGTTGTTAAAAGCTTATAAGTATTTTGTAACATAACTATAACTAAAACTTTAGCATGCATTGGCGGTTGGATGGCGATTAGTAAAATATTCTATTCGTTGCAACGGTTCCGGCGGACGTTATTCCACACTGACAGTTTATTGCAGTTTGGACGAGTCCGGCACGGGCGTGGCTGGGGGCGTGGCAGTGGGCGTGACAGACGTAGCGCTGCTGCGGGTAGCGCGCGATGCTGCGCTGTACGCCGTGCACGAGCACGACTCTCTGCTGCGCGGCTCAGCTGAGCAACAGCTGCCCGAGCATGAGCGCGCGGCCGCGTGGCTCCAGTTCGAACAGGAGCAGGCGCACACGCGTGAGTACCCACGTGGCTTCGCCTGTACGAGCACTACTCGCAACTGCGCAGCTCCATCGAGCGTCATCGGCCACTGACCCAGAATAAACCATTTTAATACTAGATTAAGTTCAATTTAATACTGAATTGTATGCTGTGGCAATAGCCAAATGAAAGTCCCTAAAAGTTTAACATTGTTTTAGGTACTTAGGGACCACCAACTATTATCAATAAGTCTAATAGGTGAACATCTTGATTTTATCATTAATTTTAAATACCTTTACTTTCAGAAATGAAGAATTTAGGAACTAATCCGTTTCAAATGGCGACGAGACCGCCCCACGGGCACGAGTACGCGAAACCTTCGTGTCAAGAGCTAGAAAACATTAAGACTGAAAATAACGATAACTCCGATACAGACAATGTAAAGGTAAAATCAAACAAAAACCGTAAAACTCCTACAAAAAATCGAATTACAAAGGAAGAACCCTCCACTAGTCAACAAAACGAAACTGTTGATGTTAATAATGAATTGTTAATAATAGAAAAAATAAAAGATATCTTAATTCAGCATCAGTTTCAAAATCAACAACAAGATATCGATATAGCAAATTTAGTAAATAATGTGCGAAAAGTTGTTGAAGCTGGCCTTAAGGGAGGTTCGACCAATTCAGACGATGTTCTTACCACAAGTATCGCTAAGGTTTTACTTCAGTCAGAAACTCCTGCTGTTGCTCAATCAAATGATACTTTGATTGAAACGATTAAAGACGAGCTTATTATACCTAGCCAGTCAACTAATGATGTAAAGGATGACTGCGATAAAGCGAAAGAGTGCATTAATGAAAATAAATTAACAGACACAAAGAAGAAACAAAAAAAACGAAAACAACATTTTGATAAAGAAGAATTATCCTCTAGCCAAAGCAATGACATCTCAACGACTACGTCAAAAAAACAACAAAGAATAGCAGCTGTAAAAGCAAAGAAACACTTAGATTCAATTGTCTCAGATTTAGCAGAATACAATGAAGAGGATAATGATTGGAGTTTTGAAGATAATAGTAGTATTTCAGCTTTAAAGAAGAGTAAACAAGATCTAAGTAAAACTGTTACAAGAAAAGTCAGTGATAAAGAGGAAAAAGTACAATCGAAGAAAGATATACAGATCGAGGAAACTATTGAAAATGAAAAAGTTGCCAAACAGCAATATACTATATCAGAATTAGATACATGCTCAAATAATGAAATGAACAGTATTCTTCTAAGTGATGATGATGATGTAATAGTGCAAGAGTCAGAACCAGAAACATGTATAAATGTGGATAATAATGATATCGAAATTAATGATGATGATGATGAACCGGTACCGTTACATACACCAATATTAACTAATCCTAATTTCATTAAAATAGTAGCACACACATATTTAGAGGGTAACCAAATGTTAGACGTAGATGCCGCTCTTTTAGCGGCTAATTATAGCACGCAGAAACTACTGAGGGAAATAGAGATGACTGGGAAAGACGTATGCAGCGGGCCCATTTATGATATTGCTGTAAAAGTATGTATTATTTTAATCCAAAAGTATTTTATTTCTAAATAAGTAGTCACCTAAGCGTGGTGCACACTGCTAGCGAACAAACGAGGCTATATTCACCGAGTGACGAGGGTTAACCCATCAGAATTTTTCGAATAAAAATATTTCAAACTGGTGATGGATAGCATCATTACTAGTGTAGTATATGTATGTATAGTGTAGTAGCATAAAACCCGTCTGCCAAACCTAGTAAGAAGCCGAATGGCGGCTTGTTGACTTTAAGAAGCTGATAAAGAAGAAGATATGATATTTATGGTAATGAAGTACAAAACTAATCAACGTCAAAAGCTAAAAACTGTTGATCTGTTAGTTTTCCCTTTTGTCTTCTGTTCTTAACAGTCTGAACTGTGTTCCACAAGGACGAGTGGTCAACATCCACGTGCTTGGTCGGCGGGTTGGCGATCGCAATACATAACGCTGCCCGTCACCGAGCTGGAGCCACAAGATTTTGTTATCATTTTCCTTAATAGATTTTTAAGGCATACACGGGATTGGAGTAATGCATTAGTACTAATGATGAGATAAATGGACAGATATAGATATCTATCAAACAATACTATTTATCAGTATTAATAATACTTATAAATAGTATTGTTTATCAATATGCGAAGACTATTCAATGTGTCGTGATTTTTAATCGATTAATAAATGCATTTATTGTTTGACAGGCAATATCTAAGGAAATGTTACAGAAACTTAATAGCACACGTAAAAAAGCTGTTGATAAATTTAAAGGTTCAAATCAGAAGTCAAAAGATATGAAACTTAAAAAGGGCCAATCCAAAAAGGATCTACCTAAAACTGATCAATCTAAAGTCGATCGGTGTAAACCCTCGCAATCTAAAGCTAAGCTAATGAAGGATGACCATCCGGTGGACATCCATCTTAACACATCTGATCCGATTAAAAAAAGTGTCAGTGCACAACGAATCGAAGAAAGGCATAATTCCTCGGACTCGGATGACTTAGTGCTGATATCTGAAAGTTCCACAAGTGGTGAAAAATCGATTAGCGAGGCGAGTGCAAAAACGAAGAACACAAAAAATAAACCGATGCAGGCACAGTTAAATTTGGAAGATATTAAACAAAATTCAAAAGATATTAAATCGAAAGTAACCATGCCATTGAAAACAAAAAAAAAACATTTTACCGATTCTTCTCCGCAATCTTCGTTATCGCCAGAACCTGTTGGCCCAAGGGTGGTCCCTATTGGATTGTAAGTATTGTAAATATGGTCAAAGATACATTCTGTGAAATAGTATTTATTTAAAACAATTAATTATGAGTTAGTAATAGATAACATTGTAGTTCATAAATATTCTACATTGTGCTTGTGCATTATAGTACGAAAGACAAAGGTAAAATTGAATATGATTTAGATGACAGGAATGTGCAAGGTGTAACAACCTTGTAACATCGAATTTTTAAGGTTAAGTCAAAACACTAGGTTGTAGGACTCCTTTCCTTGCTTAGAAGCCAACCTCTGTAGGTTCTACCCTCTTGCCTATTCCTGTCGCCAAGCAGCAGTGCATTCACGGTTGTGTTTCGGTTAGAAGGCTATGGAGCCAGTATAATTACAAACTGTGAGGTGTTCAATCTTAGTCATCTGGGGTGGCAAATCGATTATAACCTCCCTCGATAAAGCTTGTTTGCTGGTGTGCACGGATTTCAATATCCACTTACAATCAGGTGAACTGTAAGATTGTATGTCAATGCCCTATTCAATCATTTATGTTGTTCTATATGTTATATTAAAAGTTTTTATGATTCTTCGTTACTGGCAACCGCCTTATTCGTTATTAAATAAAAACAACATGAGTTCGTTTTTGTGCAGTTACTTTACACGTGCAACTAATGACGTGGTTTAGCATAGTGAACAGCAAGCCGCGTACTTTACCACCGTACCTCACCGACCTCTGAATAACGTATACTTAATGTAATAGGATCAAGCGTACGAGTATGTCGCCCTCGTTACAAACAACCATGCCAGCCGATGAGTGTATTTTGCCCGACACCCAAGACGACGTTTTTGTTGTAAAAGCGCCTCCAGTCCCTGCAATAAAAAGGACTCGCATTATGAAACAACATAACACTCAAAAAATCCATGTCAACAAGATCGCGAACAAAACATTATCTAGTAACGTGCAAGAGAACCAGCCTTCTTTACAGTTAACACCAGACATTATTGCTCCATCTATGGTCACTTACGAAACTAAACCAATTTCGTCGTTGGTCGAAACTCCTACTTTAAAACCTAATCTTGAATTAGCAAATGGATTGCCTGATCACACAGATGTACCAGCATCTACTGTCACAAAATCCACCACTCATATAGAGTCTCAGACAATCTGCTTAGACAGTGATGATGATGAAGATACCACTGTAGTAAATCAGGAGCCTAAAGTACAGCAGCCGGTTTCCGGTACAGCTTCATATGTCCCACAAGAGAAGTCTACTGTAATTTACGCGATGCCCATTTCAATGACAACGGACTCTGCAAGTCTTGGACAGCCAGTAAATCAGTCAAATCCAACGAACAATCCTGTATGTAATTCGGAAGGAGTACCGAACTTACCTACTGATAATAAAAAAGTCATAATCCCTATGGATAAATTACGTAAACGCTTAATTAAAGTTAATTTAGAAAATGACAAACAAGATGTTAATGTCGGGCAGTCGACAGCCGGTCAGATGACTGCATCTTTAAATGATAACAAAACGAATGCAAAGAACCCGAATCTTCCCAAGCGAATATGCAAACCTGGTGATATAATACGTATCAACAGCAACGGAGAGATAGTTGTTGTGAACAAACAAAATGCCCCGGTTGTTTCAAATTCAAATGAAAGTAACAAATTAACTAAAGAAAAGTCTACATTGGACAAAACTTTACCTCCCAAAAAGGCATTCCACCTCGTTGATACAAAGAAAGCAAATCAAGAAACAGATAAATTCGAGAATCAAAATGCGCAACGGCCAATGGAGGCGAGCTCTTCGAGTTCAACCAATCCGCTGTCTATCCTTAAAAATGTTGTACAAATACAGGCTGATGCGTATGAAAATAACGTAACACCAGATACAACAAATGCCAACATAAAAACAAACACAACACCCCTGTCAAAGACCTCTCCGGTAACAAATGTAACAAAGGTAAACGAATCACCGGTGAACTTAAACAAAAACACCACTTCAAACATTTCAAAGTTACATCTTACAGCGCCACTCACAAACAATGCGATTAAAAAAGGATATTCGAACAAAAAACCTGGTGTCCAATCGATTGCGGAGCCAAAGGCTCCAATTGAAACAAAGAGCGCAAATGTGAACTCTATTGATCTAACAAATATGCACGCAGATGTTAAAAGTCAAAAAGTTCGAATTATCACTGTCGGGCGTAACAGTGAGTTGAAAGGCAAAAACACACTCATAATGTCCCACAAAGGTGTTGTGAAGAGTGGGTCTGCAGCGACAATAGTCGGATCGCCGAAAGAAATCGTGATTGGTTGTGCTGTAGAGAAGTCGCTTGCTTTAGTGGATTTAACGTGAGTATTTATCATTCATATATACATTTTTTACGTAAGTGTTCAGGTTTCAGGAAAGACAAGTCGAGAAATAACAAGCTCTGCTATCGCCTTGCAGTATATCTCGTCGTGTAAACAATCACACATGGCATTTTCAGAAGCTAGAGTAGCAAAAGCACATTGCTTCTATATGGGTTGGCGAAATTTCACATGTTCTCGATTTTATTTTCTTAAACAATCCTTTGTTCATTCTGACGATTCTTTCTCTATGGCTACATTATTTTAAGAGGTTATATGCTGTTATTTCATTAGTCCGCTGAAACCCCCTGTTGCTAGATCATATGTACTTCTATGAAGATCTTTCTAAGGAAGCGCTAAAAAAATAATTGTATTCATTTCTTTAATTTGTTGTGGTGAATTAAACATTAATTCTAAAGAAAAAAATTGAAAGTTTAAAACGAAGAGTGCACTTTATTAGTATTACTTTATAACCAGGGGCTCTTCTTCCAGTAAAAGCAAGGAGTCGGCTGCAGCAACGGGCGCTAAAACTAGTGTCGCTATCAAAAGGCCGACAGCGTCCGGGACTCCAAGTAAGGAAAAGAAAATGAAATCGGAATCTTCCAGTAAGTATTTGATTAATCAGTTACAGCTAAGTCTTTAGGGTTCCGTGTACACATGTTTTCTTCATTTTAAATAATTATAAACCACTAGTGTACAAACGCAGCGAGGGGGATTCGCGGCGATTGCGTGCTGTATCGGCGAAGTGAGATAACGGATACTACGACACGCGTAAGACTTGAAGACTCTTTAAAGTGTAGAGTTTTCCTTCCTTACCCTCTCCCGCGCTCCCGCTGTGTTTGTACAGTTAGAATTTATGTCGTGGGTGCGTGCACAAGCATATACCCTCGGAACAATTGTCTGTACGCCAAGCTAATATTTGCTCCGCGCTGGAATGAAATCCGCGATACTTTGTCGGTTTATTATACTCAGAATGGCCGCTATCGCCGATTCCGTCGTATTTCTCTTTTTGTCTCTTTCCAACCGCATGTTACAATGCTCACCACGGTTCATAAAAATTACTTTTTAGCAAAAATATCTATTACCATACCACAGTAATATAACCATGCATACATGTTATTTTATGATTTGAACAAGTTTTTATGTTTATTAATACTTTTCTCTTCTTTACAGAACAATTAACTCTGAAAGACTTTAACATTGACGATATCGATCACATTATTGAGCTCGACTAGAATTTTTTAAATGGTCTCGCTCGGTCATTGCTTAAGGAATGACATGCATAAACTTCCACCATATTCTGAGGCATACGCGCGTAGATACGCACGCATTGAACGCGAGGAAAGAAAGTTTAAGAAATACTACATTTTCTAATAGGAACAAAGAAGAAATGAAGAACCCTTCAACTGTTGGGATCTGTATTTATAGTCATGCTAAAGACTTACTTCTCTATTTAAGGAAAAATGCAGCTAATACTAAAAATATGAAAGATAAAGTTAACTTGAAAAGCTGATTTTTTTTTTCAAGTAAGCATCTTCAGGAAGTAAAGATTTGCTAGCCCATAGCAAATTATAACATGATGTTTATTCTTTTGTCTAGCGAATTGGAATATATAATACATTATTATAACTCAGTCCAAAACTTCGCGTCTGAAAAAGAGGTTATTTAGTTATTATTATTTTTCATTGTGATACTGTGTTTTTTAATTAGTAGACGTATGTATGTCCTACGACTTTCACTGTTATAATTGGATGGATAAATAATTAAAGGTTAGGTTTCTAGCGTTTTGTAAGATAATAGATATAATATTCACCCAGAAAATTAATGACAGAATGTTTCTACATTGCTTTATAATAGAATGTTAAGTACATTGATAGAAGCATTTTATTATTTGTTTTACTATTCCATCAATCTTCTTTATAAATGGTGACAAGAACTTTTGAACTGTCATTATAGTATTTAAGATCTATAGAACTATTATGTTAATGTCCTAGGGAAAATAATATTTTAGTTTGTTATGAAACTACATATGTGTTTTAAAACGAATAATTAAGATTAAAATAAAGCAAGTTAAGTGTTTGCATTTCTAAATGTTTGTAGCTGTATTATTATATTACTTAAATAAAACACGATGATTAATACAACTGTATATTCTCTTATACTTATAACAAATATAATTATATTAAAATAATTTATGATCCTTAATCTTAAATATTAAAGCTTCTACATAGATATAGCTTCAAAAATGTTTTTTAAACAAACCAATAGTGTATGACTGACCAGTTGTAATATCACTTTTACTTAAAGTTTACAATACAGTTTTCGTAATAAGTTGTTCGGCAACAAGATCATTCGAATTAAATCTAGAGAATAAAGTATAGTTTTATTTATAACAAACACAATTTTTGGAATATTAGATTATCTTAAATAGTTTTATATTCCTTTTATTATATAAATCTACATTGTACTGATTACATTAAACTATTTATTTTTCGTTTATGGATCGCAACGCCTAGTCTGCCTGTCCAATCCAATTCCCAGAGAAATAATTATTTTCCATGTTATATTTTACAATTAGGAATAAATGTCATAGGTTGTAAAGCGGTGTATGGGCATCATCACCATCGCCAATAGTTACAATAATCATGTTATACCAAATTCATTAGCGATTAAGTAGTAATTAAATTATTTGATCTTCTAAAACGTCAGGAAACGTCGATGATGAGTGCAACATTTTGATATATCACTAGCTGTTCCCATCGCTTCATTCACAACAATTGTCCATATCAAATCACACTAACATTATATGTCTGAACATTATAATAATATCCATATTACACATTTTGCGGATCAGGTCTATCTGACCCACTGTAAACCATCCCAAAACACCCGAGTATATTTTGTATTTGCACATGTTTAATGAAATGCAATAAATAAAAAAAAATAGTAACATAGTTTTCTCAGAATATATATATAAGAAAAATATATTTGCGATTATTTAAATCAGTATTAGCATTACAGTCTATCGCAAGCCCACAGCCGAACAACATAGGCTTCACTCCCACAGATTGCCATGTAGCACGTGTCACCTGCGTGTCTATCTACTTTCCGGAAAAATATACAGTCACTACTCTATGTAGTGTGGGATCATTCTTTTAATTCTCCCAGTGAGTTCAACAGTTAGTTCTCAGTAGAACCGGCCCAATGCAACTTCAGCATCCTTATCAATTTAGTATAGAAAATATAACATATTATATGCCAAAATTTGTTTTAATTTTTTATAAATCAAGCATAATTATCGAGGAATATTTGGTAACAGTTTACAAACATATAATTAATACCATACAAAAATAATATGTATCTATTAAATACTGTTAGGTATAACCCACACAATAGGTTAAACCTTGTTATGTTTTAACCTATTGTGTGGGTTGTTGACATTATTGACCTGCCTTAAAGCTGCTAGTACTCATAAATTCCTACAATATTGAACCCTCTCGCCTGGTTACATGATACAGTGCTTAAAAAATTATTGAGTCATTTAATACAATAGGTTGTTTTTTTAGTAAACAACCTGAATCAACATTGAATATTTATTTTCATTTCTACTACTTATATTAATCATTCATTATCACTATAATTCATATCCTTGGTTCTAATCTCCTGTCGAGAAACTCATTAAAAGTTTTACCTATATTTCATTAAGACATGCTTATTTTATTAAAAAAATGCAATTCTAATTACAGTAATAATTATTAATGTAATTTTCAAACATTAGAAAAAAAAATTGATATAATTTAGAATAGTTAAGTTTTACCGATTTTATTTTATTCGGATATCTATGTATTTTAAATAATTTAACAGGGCCATACATGATAAAACTTTGACTCAACATTGAAGAGTAGTAATTAGCCTTTAAAACAACTTTAAATTTTCTTAAGTATTAGGTAGCTACATAAAAATAATTTAATATTTAAATATATCCGTGAATGATTTTACGGAAAAGCGATAAAATCCGTAAAAAATATATTCATTTCAATTAATCATACTTGCCTGCACAATATACTTGACTTGAAATTAGAGGAGTAGTTGATGTTTAAGATAAATGTAAGGAGAACAAGATAAATACAATTCCTATGTATGATTTTTCTTTTTTTATGCAACTACTTACAGTTAGGTGACATGTAAATTTGATGATGGCTAATGCACTTGGACACAAATAGTCATAATATACCATTTAATATTTAGTTTCGATTATATGCTACATAGAGAGTCCGGAGCCCCATCAACGTAACAAAAGCTTTATGGATTGACCTGGACGTGTCTCCTTCCCTACATACCAAACTATTCATACCAAAACTGCGATATCCGGTATTTTGTATATTTTTTTGTATTTAGATTCTGATAAACAAACCACAATTTTTTTTAAACAAAAATTCATATTTTATTATTATACAATACAATTCGAAATTCCGATCACCCAGAGACGTATGGTGAGCGCTATATATATAATATATAAATAATCCAAGTATTTTGTTTTACGAATAAAAATAAAAAATAAGTAACCTGCGATCCCCGCGAGAGATGCGAGCGCAGCGCTCACCGCGAGTGGATCCTGGCGAGGCGCGTCCGGTCGAAGGAGCAGATGTCGTGCAGCAAGGCGCCGCGCTCCCCGCCCGCCGCGCCGCCCGCCACGCTCGCTGCGACACCATCGGTACAACCATAGAGCATCGCTGACATTCCACTCACACATACAGCACACTACACGCACGCCTGTAATCCTTGGCGGGGAAGGCAGAGCTACTGACATCTCCCACTGTCAACGAAGGAAGTAGTATACAGGAAGAAATAACAATTAACATTCGTTGACAGTTTGATCGTGACCTTTCCCCCTCTCTCCCCGCCCTCCCCCTTTAACCATTTCACTCCTCCGCTCTCGATCTTTCGCTCGACAAAAATTATATATGAGTTACATAAAAGTAATATCTATTTAAATGAAATATCCGGTAAATAATCCCATATTCGTACACGCTTTTGACCTTAACTTCACTGAGGGTTATGAGTTCGAATCCCGCACGGGGCAAATATTTTTCTAATGAATATGAATGTGTGTATGTATGTATATATTCACGCCTTGTTCCCAACGGGGTAGGCAGAGACAATCTTTTTCCACTTGATTGGGTCCTGACATACGTCTTTCGCTTCTCTCACTTTCATCAATCTTCGCATACATGCTCGTTGGTTTAGAGTACTCTTGACCTGGCATTTTTTCAGAACGTCTCCGATTTGATCGTGATTTGTTCGCCTAGGTCTTCCTCTCCCGACTTTACCATTTACACTGGCCTCATATATTTGTTTCGTCAACCTACTTTCATTCAGCCTCTCCACATGTCCAAACCAGCGTGTGTGTGCCACAACTACATATGTTTGTATAGTATGTCATATATATATATATACTGTTTATCTATGTAAAGCATGCTAAGTAGCAGATGGTGTAAGAAGAACGAGAACAGAAAACAGCCGTTTTCTTATCCAAGAGTAACAGAAATTATAAAAAAACTTGTACAAGCTTTAGTATTAGCACACACACATAAACGACAATACTCACAGAGCACCGGCGGAGTGGGCGAGGAAACAGTACTGGGGCTGTGCGACCGCACCGTTTCCGCCAGCGAAGACGTCGACTTCCACAGGCTGTCACGTTTCTTCTGCAACCGACAATAATTCATTTATTATAACTAGATTTCACCAACTGTTGTGTAATTTCCCTAAAATATTTATTCAATTTCAGCTATTTTTGTAGCGTCGCGAGAAAATCAGTGTCCCTAATTCTTTCCGCGGGTGTGTCATGAAAAGCTTTAACCTTATCTACTACTCACCGCTCTCCGTTTATGTTTCTTCATTTCTGTTTCGGAACTGAGTATTTCTTGTATTCTTACTTCCCTCTTTGCACTCCGTAACTGGAAAATAAAACGTTAGATATCTTTCACATTACATTCTCCGAATTCATAAAGGAAAGTTGATAGTTATATTTAGATATCATAATGTCCTTAAGTACAATTACAGCAAGTGTTATAACAGTTAACAAAAAGTCAAACCTCAAATTGAAAAAAATAAATTAATTTTACTATAGAAACACTACGTGTCTTATAAATACTTAAAAAAAACAGTAAGAACACCGTGTACCGATTTCTGATCAGCCTTCAGTCTCGCTTCGAGACACGCGACAGCCTTTTTGAGCTCGTCTTTAAGTGGTAGAGGGAATTTGAGATGGTTCCGAGAGGGCGCACTCGGCGCCAAGCCGTTGAGAGTCGCGCGCGTGAAGAACGGATGGTGTATAAGCAGAGCCAACGTCGCCCCGCCGTGCTTACAGAATGTTGAAGAAAGACATAGCCGAAGAACTGATTCTGAAAATATGCGCGAGTACTTATATTAATGGAATCCTAGTTTATTAGCAGCTCTATAAGCTCTATAATTCTCTAGAGGCCTTTCGTCATTGGTGGAATTAAATGCAGTAGCTGGACGCTGTTGCCTATCACCGATTGGCAATTTAAATTATATGTGCGTGTGTTGCCCATATAAGATTATTTCTTCTTCGTTAACTGCTTGACATAGGCATTTTCATGAAAACGCAAATGAAAAATTACATAACATGACAAGTCCTACATGAATGTAATAAGAATGCTGCTCCTAATCTTTTTTTTTATAGAAGAAGGGGCAAACGAGCCATAACTGTTCGGAAATACCGCTGGCGACACAAAGTCGAAGTGATCTGATCTGAGGCATTGGGATTTATTTTATGTCGTCGGTCGGTCGCCGGCCACTCGGCCGTGGGTTAGCAGAGTGCACCGCGTGTAGGAGAGGCTGATATTTATGATTTTTATTCAAATATTGAATTTGTCCACGACCACAGCGCCCCGACAACCATTTCCGACATAACCCGGGGGGACTGGGTAGCCATAAGGGATTTCCCCACGAAAAAAAATTAAGTGAGTTTCATTTGGCAAAAGTGTTTCTTAACTTTATTACCCACCTAAATCTGTAGGTACTTCTTCGGGATAGAAATCACAGTAATATTGTTCCAATGTTGTAGCAAACGCCATTTCGTACAGTGTCCGGCCGAAGCAGTACACGTCTATAGCCTCCGCTGTTGTCGAATGTCTTTGTTCCAATAAGAACAGTCGATATAGACATGGAACTCCCATAAGAATATTCTCTGTATCCATGAGAAGTACTTTTTGATTTTCTATTGTTATGTTACCTGGGTGTATGTGGCCTGAAACAAAAATAAAAACATAAGTAATGCATATTTTATGAAAGTATGTTCATATTAGATCAAGAGTTAGCAATGTCTCCATTATTTAGCAATGCTAATTATATTAAAAACTTCTTTTAATAGACTCGTCAGTGGTGTCTGGAGATGTTGCGTATACCTGTGTGAAGAATCTCATAATAATCTAACATTAAATTATATCATAGTTTGACATCAACTATTCGAAATATACATTAATTAAAGCAGTTTACACCATTGTTAACAACGTACCAGACCCTCATTTATAAGTAATTTTAGCGAGGTATCATTTGAATTCGTTATTTTTATCTATCGGATAAGCCGTAATCAATTTACCGGACAAAAAATTTCATAGTTAAAAATAATGGCCCGTTCGTTTTAAGGTTAGTCTTGAGGACAGCGAGCGCTGTCGCCCGACCAACCACTAACGGGGAATCGTCCGGCAAGCCCACCCGTTGCGGGGGGGCTAACAAGAGAACCGCTGTGCTCGACCACTTCTGCGTCAAACACCAAGCTATAAGCAACCCAATGACGCGCACATGTTAATGTGCGTCGAATAAATCGCTCGCGGGTCTGACGACTACTGCAAGCCGATGAACGGCAGTTCCGAAATAAGAGCAAAACAATACGATGTCAGCCGGATAATAAGATTAGATAATTTATATTGTGCATTCAATTGTTATTAGTAAAGTATCAGTATTGTTGTACTTACTAAGTTAATAAACAGATAGATTGAATATTTAATTTGAAGATCTCACTCAAGTGTCAATTCGTCACATTAATTTAATACTAATTGTGATACTGTTGAGTAAAAATAGTAGTAAGTGGTGATAAATAAATTTGTCATTTGTCTCACTCAACAATACCCCTGGTCAGATAGGAGTGCTACCGTCTCCTATATCATTATTTCTACAATCCTAACTTATTTGCCATGTCACTAAAATCTTACTGAAAGTAGATGGTACACACGAGTAGTGTTAACATGAGCATAGCAACTACTATTTCATATGTTGAACATTGACCATTAGCATGCAATGGAGAAGGAAATACGCACACTTTGTCTAATAATATATAATAAATAATCTTGAAGCCAGACAAGTAGTCACCCACCCGTAAATGCATACTTGCATTTTTATAGTTTTAATTTATAGTGTTAGAGATTGCCCTGTGGAGCATTTACCCGATCTCCTTCCGTGGATGGCGTAGACCACCAAGGAAAGTTATGAAATCTGACCGATGGAAAATTCACCATTTATGAGCAGATGAGAGAACGGATTGCGAAACATGATATTGGAGGTTCCAAGCCATTAGAATATTTTCGTAAAAAACTTCAGACATACGCTCTTAGGCTTAATTAGAATGGTTAACTTCTTTCTTTAACAGCCTATGTTCACTGCTGGACTTAAGCACCGTCTAACGCCAACTAAGCCTGGCCTCGACTACCGACAATAATTTTCCCATACTCACCACGTTGAGGAGTGTTGATCAGCGCTGCACCGGCACCCTAGTAGTCGTCATGAGATAAAACCATTATCTGAAGATCATCAGATAACTGCCATGCGGTAGAGGCGAAAGAATCGTCGAGACTCGCCACCCGTCTCTTATCGGCAATTAAACGCAATTCCGCAAGTCGCTTTTCTCCCTGAGAGGTGAAAAGTGGGTTGCGGAATTTCGTTTGGCTACGCTGTGCTGTGCCCAGCGGAAAAGCATAGGTCTGTCTATCCCTTTAGGTTACAGGCGTTATATAGACATCAGTTCTGAGAGGTTTGAAGTCGGTACATTCGGATTGATTTTACGCCACTAACCGATATCGACAGCAAGATTAACGACTTACACAGACATCAGGTAGGTGAGGTTTATATTAAAAGAAACGGGTGGAATATTCCCGTCTTCTAGAATGCCATGATCGAAACTCATTTTATTTTTAAATCAAGTGAGTTTTCAGAATTGTCTAGCTGTAGTAATTTTAAGCAGTTTGCTAAGTGCTATACATGCTGTAGTGTATGTATCTTATGTACATAGCTGAACTGTTATTTGCACACTGGTTGCTTCTTATCAATCCGTTTTAATTTTAGACTCTACCGGATTTAAAAACACAACACAATCATGTAAATACACGATATCTCTAAAACCTTATTTTTTCCTCACTATCAATATTAGAATATATGTTTTACTACCATAAAAAGCAGTAAAAAAACTGTATTTTAAATACCTGAAATTCATATTCCAATCAAACATTTGAAATTATTATTTCACGATCATATTCCTTGAACTCCACGTCAGACATTTGTCTGTCAAAATAGTTAGAACACACTTTTCATTCTCATTATTTCTCTTGTTATCATAGGTTTTTATACATAAATTTATTAAATACTAACCATGAGGCAAGCCTTTATCGTGAAGAAACTTCAATGCTTGTAATATCTGATATCCATAATGCGATATTTGTCCAGTCGTGAATGGTTTCCTTACTTTCGGATTACCATATTTAGCTAAATAAGTCTTCGAGTAGTCTGTACCATACAATATGTCCCTAATACTTCCATTTTCGTGTATTCTTCTAACTACATAGGCACCTGTTTCTAAATTTTGGTATCCTAATACTTCATCTATATAAGAGTGCTGAAAATTGGAGAAAAAAAGATTTTTTAATCAAAATTCTTAAATATTAACAAATAGAACTTATCCTCTACGCCACAAAAAGTCCAAATGACTCTGTTTGGATTTTTTGAAGATGAAGTTTTTAAATTCAGGTATTCTAAATGGAATGGATCTGAATGGGAATCAACAGCAGCAAACGACACTCACTGACATGTTCTGCAAACTCTTGAATGCAGTTTGTATATCTTTACTTTGTAAACATTTATCAGGCCCATAGTTCTGCCATGATAGTATGCAGTTCAGTTGAGTGTCCGTGTCAGTTACCTGAGAGAACAACAACAACATTAAAATATCACAATGAAGTCTTTAGCACAATAAACAGAGTTTGTTGCTATTTTTATCTCCGACTGATAAGATACTTTAGTGCATATTACTTTAAGCAAACTGTGCATGCTTCTTGTTCGCATAGCCTGTAAGACAGATAGACAACATGGTTAACTGCTTCTGAATATTATGAGATAATCGTAAAACTATGACTTTAACAAATAAATGATTAAAAAATAAAAATGTTGGAGCATAGCCGCGCTGGATGACCAAAGACAACCTTTGGACAAGGAAAAACCGAGGATCACATTCTCGCTGTTACAGTCTCTTGCCAACCTCTCTTATAAACCAGGTTGTTTCAAAAAATGATTTAAATCAACACAAGAATTAACACTCATTTGTTAATGTAATGTACTACTTCGTTTTATTGTGGTGAATATTAAAAAATTACATGTTAGCAAAGTTTTAACATTGATAAACAATTTAATTTTAGATTATTTTCGCATGTCCCATCTGACAAACATATACGAACTAGAGAGAATTAAGAATATTATTCCATACAGCATGTACTGTGTTAGCGAATAAATATATCATTATTATGGGGTTATTACGAGAACATCTGTAATGTTCTCGTCTTGTTGGGTGGAATATATAAATACGTATACATACAAAAATACAAAAAAATAAACTTACTCCTTGTATTTAAAAAAATTGAAAATGTATAACATATCACTTAATCACAGTTCATGACAATGAGTTTTTCGAAACATGGCACTTTATGACAGCCACAGTCTAAATAATTTCTAGTGAAAAATTGGTTGAAAACTAAATCTAGTAAACTATGAGTAATTGATTTAAAAAAAATATTTCAAGGATTGTACAGGAGCCCTGTTGCAGATTTCTGCACTCTAAAATATGAGAATTTCAGTCTCACGAGTCAGGTTTTGCGCTGCTATGTATAGATATATAAGTAAATATATCTTCAATGATTTTCTTCTTCACTAAATACATATGGACCAATGGGTGCCATTTTAAGATCTCGTGATATAGAAATAAAAGTAGTTCTTCTTCTTCTCTTTTCCTTAATTATGTTTAGCAGTAATTGCTAAAGTACAGAAGATTTTGACAATACCAAGCATGAATGAACATGAATTTTTATTTATGTATTAACTAATATATCAGTGTTAATATTATACTTGTAAAGATCATACATTTTAAATTTTGAGTATGTATATTACACAGAATGTACGAGCTGTTTACTCACAGTGGATGTTGATAATGGGTAAACCTTCCAATGGAAATGTATGGTGGTTTTGCACACTTTCTCGGAGAGGCCTGTGTTCAGCAGTATATGTAAAATGTGATCATAGCATAAGTTTCAGGAGACACTCATTGACTCACCAAAAAGAATTGTTTCCGAATCCTCCAACCAATGTCTTTTAATGGTCCTTTTAATTCATAGCGGCCATCACCTCTTAATGCAATAGAAATTGTTTGTAGAGCCTGCTCTGCAGAAATTTTTGTGCAGAAAGAAAAATGTTACAGGTATATTTAAAGAAATAAAATGTGTAGAGCATGGCTGTAAAAATTATGTTTGTTACTTAAGTAACTTACTCTAAGTACATAAGTGATATACCTGTTATTGTTGCAGAATAATTTTTGGGATCCAAAAAGCTTCTCACCGGTAATGACAATGCAAGCACTTGATGCTCCAACACTTCTTTTATGTAAGCCTGAAAAAAAATCTTTACTTGGTAACCCACTTTTAAGCTTAACATTTAATGTAAAATGAGTGATGCTCCATGTGTAAAAACCCACAAAGAATGCTAAAGATGCATAAATTGTATGCCTGCTTTGGTAGGGTTGTCATCTGAGGATAAATAAATAGATAATTTAAACAATAAAAGGCAAAAAACAAAATAAAATGTTTAGAGCTCTGACCACCCTAGTAATGGCACTATTATTCATATTTACAATTTAAATGGTTACCTCATGCACAGTAACAAAAGAAAACAATGATATAATAAAAACCATTATGAGGACATGAGAAATCCATCCTGGTCTGGAACAGCGAAGCAGACTCTCCTCAACTCCACAAATATCTCATAAATAAAGAGATCTTTATAATGAGACACTTAACTTACTTGCAAAGGAAAAAAATTTACACACAGGAAATAAAACGAAAATTCAGGATTCTTTACCTTATTTTACAACTGAGCCAAATTATCAATTAATACTTAACTAATTTAATTCTAATTATGTCTAGATCCAGTCTATGTAATTTTATACCTACTTGTAGAGCTACCTGCCTCTCTGCAATAAAAGACGGTTGCATATTCCCAATAAGTTTTTTTGGAGGTAAAGGTAGGTCGAGATTAGATTGTTGCAAGCTAGTGTGAAGTGTAGAGAAATCTCTGTAACGTCGCGAAACATCCCACTTATTTTCCTTTGAGGGTCCTCTTTGCACCCGTAAAATATATTCCTAAAGTAAATATTGATAGTGATATTACATTCATATGACACATTTGTTTTTTTCCAAAATAAGCATAATTCAAAAAATAAAAACTAACTGTATGTTTATCAACATTTTGGGCATTTTCTAAAGTACAAACAAGTTTCTCAGTATCATCCAAAATAGTTTTGGTTTCGAACGTTTTTTCAAATATAGCCATCACGACGAATATTCTGAATTTATTTTTATAAACGGGCAATAAACACAACACATATTGCTATCACATTTGATTAACACACAGAGATTAAGACTTTTGCCAGTTTATTCATACTTTTTGTTGGAGAGACTTGGCAAATACCAGAGACATATCCATAGACTATAGTAACCAATAGTAGTAGTGTTTATTGACTCAGCAAGTGTTCCTAAAATGAACATAGCACGCTTAAAAAGACAAGACAGACAAAAAAGACTGCTAAAAAGCTAGAAAATTAAGCAAATGTATACTAGCCAGCAACGGCCAGACATAATACGGCCGGATCTGGCACTTGGTATGTATTCGATGAAGTTCTTGCTGTTAGCCGTTTTGGCTTTTACAGCTTTACAGTTCTGCACCAGCGTCCTTGAGGCCGCAGGTATGATCCAATCAGACGTAATATCGTTTCGTCTTTAAATTTCTCTTCTGATAAATCCTTGTTCAAGATTGTCATATGTCCAACCATGTCACGTTTGACTGAATCAAGACATATGTAGCGCTATAATCTAACAGCCAACAGAGTATCTTACTTAGGGATTTTCCCCATAGTTGAATTTAATGATTTAAGACCTTAAGAAGGTGCTGGTGCTTTTTATTCCGAGTGTCTTGTTTCTAGGTATAAAGGTAGTTATTGTAATAAGAGTAATACTATAATATTACAGGGGTAAAATACAAAAAGTGTTACCCCAAAAGTGATTTTTCTTCCTGTTTCGGAACGAATATAGAATATAGTGCGCAAGAACCAAAGACAACTCTTATTGATTATGTCATTTCCGGTATTCCGGTAATAATCCCAACGAGTCGCGAGCGGAGGAGTATACGGTCCTGTAGTCTGCCATTAAATTGAATTAAAGTGAAAAATGTCGCTAATCTCTGCACGTTTGGCCTCGTCCGTGGCCAGGCGTTTGCCTAATGCGGCTTCTCAGGTAATTATTTGCTTAAGCTACTATTTAACGCTTTAAATATTATAATATTCTCTTACCATATACTTCGGCTATCACGTTCATTGAGTCTGATAATAAGATTTCGTTTTTTTGTTGGTTGTAATTAGGATTTAGGACAGGTATTCAAAAATAGATTTTAATTTTTGAATGAAGTGTATTATTAAAAGCCTATAAATAGTGTTTATGTAAGAAATTTTGCTAATAGTTCCTTCGACAATTTGTTACATAATAGAGGCCGTGTCCTACCTTACGTCTGTCACATTATCGAAAACCAATTCAATTGTGAATTGATTAGAATAGATGAGTCTAATAAAACATACAAATGGAATAAAAAGACCTCTTTTGTACTTAGTATTTTTGAAATAATTTTTGTCTTGGTTATGTTCGGCACTAGGTATCGAAGCTCGCGGCTCCCGCTGTGGACGTCGCGTCCCGCAAGCTGCATGTATCATGCCCTCAACGGTCTGCCGAAATTTCCACTGTTTTAGAGGAACGAATCCTCGGTGCCACACCTAAGGTATGTCCAAAAATTATATGAATAACCTTTTTAAAAAAAAACTGATGTTTCTTTGGCTATAGTTACTGTAAGTACTACTAATTTTAAATTTAGTCACTGTAAGTGATAATAATGCTGGTTCTAAATAAAATAATTGCTTTACTATAAATAATCTTTCCACATATGGAACTTAGAAATTTCAAGTACCTCACCTCAGCTGTTCCAATAGAACATTGAATGGTTCCTAAGAGTTTATTTGAAGCTATTCATTTATTATGTTATTAATGTTTTAGTAAAGATTATGTAATCCTCACAAAACATTTTTGTTTTGGCTGATAATGTAATTGCAGAAATAGCTTTGTTCTAAAATGCTGATGTGCCTAATAATAATTTATTATTTACCTACATAACAAAATTAATTACACCATGAAGTAAGGTTATATTTAAAAGAACATTATTCTACACCCTATTTGATTGATCTCCTAAGTACCAACAAGATGGATTTGATTTATTTAACAAAATCATTGTCACATCAATAATGTTATTTGATTATTGATTTGAGCAAATTGTATGTACAGAAATGAACAGAAGAACTGTATGATTATTCTAAATTTATATGTCTGGACTGTATTTACTATGCAAATAATTTGTGTTACACCTATGACAATGCCTTTTACTGTATCAATATAATTTCCTGACAATAATTGTATTGATAACTTGACACTTTTAAGTTTAGGTATGCATTCTCAGCTAAAGCTCAAATATGAAATAAAATATTAAATTTGAAAAAAGACAAATTTGATATGTGAAATAAATATAATCATAATTATATGGAGTCTTGTAATTTACTCAAATAAAATCATCTTATTATTCCACTTTATAATGTGTTATTAGTAATTCTGGGGCAAACTATAATTGGGGTCAAATTTAAATCATCATCATCAATTTACTGCTTCAAGTGCAGCAAAGTTTTATGTTATTTTCTTTAATAAGGAAAAAATTTAAATATTGCAATCAATTAACAAGTATTCATACTAAGACATAAATATAATACATTCATATACATTCAAAAGTAATATTGTGTATTCTATTGTACATATTTATAATTTTTTCTAGCTGGACTTGGAAGAAACTGGCAGTGTAATGAGCATTGGGGATGGTATCGCTCGTGTATATGGTCTTAAGAACATCCAGGCTGAGGAGATGGTTGAGTTCTCTTCTGGACTCAAGGTATTATAATTGTAGCTGACTGAAAAATTTTCTGCATTTAATTTTGCTGTACTTATCTATCTCTCTTTAATTATCTATATTTTGGTGTTTTAATTTGAAAATTATTACAGAATCTACATAAACCATTTTAAACTACCTTATATGTTGCCCTACATTCTTTAAAATTAAAAGTTGTTGTATTATATAACATAACATAATGGTTAAATAAATATAAAATCTTTATTATGTAGCAAGTCTATATAAACTTCTGTAGCCAGGAAACACTTCGTGTTGGTAGATGGTAGCAGACTTCATCATTTCATCATATAATATGAACTAAATAACGTTTTGAGATAAGCTGGTTTATGCTGGCTAATTTTAATAAATATTTTATTAATTATTAGTAATGCCTGGGGTAAGCATATTTGAATTTGGGTTGTTGGTATTCTATGATAGTCAAGGGTTTTAAACATATACTTGACATTGAATTTAAAATATGTAGACTATTCTTTTGAAAGTTATATTTACCTATGTTACAGAGTGTAATTAATATGTAATGTATTGGTATAGGGTATGGCACTCAACTTGGAGCCAGACAACGTGGGTGTAGTAGTGTTTGGTAATGACAAGCTGATTAAACAAGATGACATCGTGAAACGTACTGGTGCTATTGTAGACGTGCCTGTAGGCGACCAGCTTCTGGGCCGAGTTGTAGATGCCCTGGGAAACCCCATTGATGGAAAGGGTCCTATTGGCACAAAAACGCGTATGCGTGTAGGTGTCAAGGCTCCTGGTATCATCCCCCGTGTGTCCGTGCGCGAACCTATGCAGACTGGTGAGTTGTAACATTTAAACATAATATTTCCCAATGTAACTAAAATTTAATTAAATACAAAAATATTATCACTCAATAGATTTATGTAATACTTTTTTAGAATCAGTCTGTTTCTGTCATTTTCTTTATAAAAAGTGACTATTATGTTTAATTTTTATTTCTTACTTATATTTTTCTATTTTGCACTCCCATAGGTATTAAAGCTGTTGACTCCCTGGTACCCATTGGGCGTGGACAGCGTGAGTTGATCATTGGCGACCGTCAGACTGGCAAGACTGCTCTCGCTATTGACACCATCATTAATCAGCAGCGTTTCAACAAGGGCGATGATGAGAAGAAGAAACTGTACTGCATTTATGTTGCCATTGGTCAGAAGCGATCCACTGTGGCACAAATTGTAAAGAGGTTAACCGATGCCGGTGAGAACATTAACTATAATTATTTAAGCTTTTTAGTATATGTTGAAGGATTTAGATAAGATAGGGTAAATTATGAATGACATTTTATTGAACTGAATAGTTAAGAAGTATAACTTCTTTTTCTCCAAATAGCAGGTGAGGATCTGGCAACCTAATGATTTTGTCAAAATCAAATATAGCCAGTCTATTCAGCTTGTATTAAATAGGCTTATAAAGAAAAGCTATTACAACATCTCATTTTATTGGTAGGTGCTATTAACTACACTATCATTGTGTCGGCCACGGCTTCGGACGCCGCACCACTACAGTACCTCGCGCCCTATTCTGGCTGCGCTATGGGAGAGTACTTCCGGGACAATGGCAAGCATGCCCTTATCATCTATGACGACTTGTCAAAGCAGGCTGTTGCCTACCGTCAGGTGAGACATTAGGTTTAGAATTTGTATGCTTCCTCATACAACATAGTCTTTTAAACAAGCTTTTGCTTAGACAAAGTTTTATTGTTACCAGTTACTTTGGGTATTAGAAATTCTTCTCTAAGGAAAATTATTCCAAGTAAAGGTAAGCAGAGAAAAGGAGACCACTTTCTCAGAAATTTGTAAGCATGCTGTTCCCACACCAGCAGCTCCCACAGAGGTCTGTTCTGGAACCAGAACTTTATAATCTGTTCTCAGTATACCTTTTTGAAGTACTAGGTATCATCATAACAACCTATGCATATGGTTTCGTAGAGATTTTTTTTTTATTAGAAAATGGTTACAGAAGTAACTGTCTCAGTTGATTCACACAATTCTCATTCTAAATATAGTATAACAACTACAACTCATTCCTATGGATTGGTTGTATGAAAACTATTGAAAAGGCAATGTTTTAGTAACAAGTAAAAAAAGTAGTAGAAAGTAGGTACTAGTGAAAGTGTCCTTATTACAGATCACTCCTTATAATAGCACATTTTATTAAGAAAATTTACCACAATATTTTACAGCTCAGAATTAGTCTTATGTAGTCATTTGTGTTTAAAAGTGTCCCTACTTAATTAACTGTTGTGTAAAACATTGCAGATGTCGCTGTTGCTACGTCGTCCTCCTGGTCGTGAGGCTTATCCTGGTGATGTGTTCTATCTCCACTCACGTCTGCTTGAGCGTGCTGCCAAGATGTTAGTCTTTTTTTTTTACTAGTTTCTCTTTAATTTAAAAATTATTAGCATTTACAAGAATAAAATTGAGTACTTGAATGCCTGGACACATAGTAATGATATTTATATTTAAAAGGTCCGACAAGTTGGGCGGCGGTTCCCTGACCGCTCTGCCTGTCATCGAGACCCAGGCTGGTGATGTGTCCGCTTACATTCCAACCAACGTGATCTCCATCACTGACGGCCAGATCTTCTTGGAGACTGAGCTCTTCTACAAGGGTATCCGGCCAGCCATTAACGTCGGTCTGTCTGTATCCCGTGTAGGATCCGCTGCTCAGACCAAAGCCATGAAGCAGGTCAGATTTATTTAATACATGACATACACCAGTCCTTAGAATAATTAATTTCCTGAAGAAATAAAATTTTAAAAGAACTTGTTTGTAGGACCCAACTGGGAGAAATTCCTTTATAGGTGTGTGGAGTCCAATAAATGATGCATAAACAATATTAACATGTCAGTTTTAAGGACGGCTCGGTGGCGTAGTGGCTAAGCGTTAAGCTGCGGCGCTGTGGGTCGCGGGTTCGATTCCCGCACGGGACTAGTATTTGTATGGACTAAAAATAATAGTTCCCGGTCTGGGTGTTTGTCCATGTGCAATTCATGTATGTAAACTGCCTCCGCGACACAGGAGAAATTCCTACAGCGGAAGGTAACGTTTTTATTAATACCAATAAAAAAAATTATTATTAAGTTTTAAAGCAGATTCACAGGCACATTTACCTTTCACATCTACAATTGAATTTTTATTGTTTCAACACTTTAAACACCACAGGATAATTCTTAAAGTGGGTTTTTGTAGATTGATGATGATTTAATTAATATATCTTTAGTTCATTGTTAATAATTAATATAGCTTTTAAGTATTTATTTATTATTTACCAACTAAATGTTTAATGTAATGTTTTCCTCATTAAACTCAAACTGTTTAATATTAACAAGTTTTCATCAGGTGGCTGGTTCCATGAAGCTGGAGTTGGCTCAGTACCGTGAGGTGGCTGCCTTTGCTCAGTTCGGCTCTGACTTGGATGCTGCCACACAGCAGTTGCTTAACCGTGGACAGCGTCTTACTGAGTTGCTCAAGCAAGGACAGTATGTGCCCATGGCCATTGAAGAGCAGGTATGCATTTTTATCAATGTCTGTTAATTTTTATACTATTGTATAGCAACTGCAGTCAATAATTGCAATATCAGAAGAGATTTGTTACATAAGTAACTAAAACATAAAAACTACTTCCATTAGTCCTACCTTTACTTGACGTAATTTTAAAAACCCAATGAAATAATCAATTCCCAAATTTAGGTTGCAATCATCTATTGTGGTGTGCGTGGTCATTTGGACAAGCTGGACCCCACTAAGATCACTGCCTTCGAAAAAGAGTTCACTCAGCATATCAAGACCAGCCACCAGGGCCTCTTGGCTACAATTGCCAAGGATGGACAGATCACACCAGAGTCTGATGCTTCCCTCAAGAAGATTGTAACTGACTTCATGGCCACCTTCGTGCAGTCTCAGTAAAATGTTTAGAATTACATAATAAGAATTCCTGAAATTGTTACGTTTGTTAAAAATAAAAATCTTAATATGTAACAATCTTATGTGAAACTCCAAGAATAATGGTTACCAATGGAAGCGTTTTATATTTAATAATAATACTTCCATTGGCAGTCTTAAGTAGTTTATCATTCATGTAGCGAATGTGAATACAATCATGGAATGTATTTATCTCTTGATGTCAGGAGTGGTTAATAATTATATATACACAGGCATGTTGTTTTATTTCATATGAATTAAATATAGAAAATCCTATAAAAGTAAATGTGTATAGAAAAATTAAATCTAGCACTGTGTTAGTTGAATGCTCTGGCATTCAATTGAATCCACCAATTTAAATTTTTGTCTCATCAGTGTTACAAATTTTCAGTAAAATTTAACTACAATTTTATTGTCGACCAACCAACAAGTTTTCAAGAGCTATTACATGTGATTTGTACATGTAATGTACAATGTTTAATTTTGACATTAATAAAGTTAAACATTTGCAGCTCTCAATATCAGCCGCTTTCGTAGAGCAAACTTCGACTTGAAGAATAAACCATGAGGAAAACCATTAATAGTAAATAACGATGAATTAAAAGTAATGGTGAAAACCCATTCTTATCAAGGTATTAACGTCATAGTTTCATGTTAGTTTACCCACTATATTCACATGCTAATAAGCAAATTAAAAAGGTTGAGAAATGGGTGACGTGCATAAAAGAGCTAAGCTTTGATGAATGGATATAGAAATGTTGAGAATTTGGACAGAATTATGCCTTATGGTGAAAAGTTTTATTAAGTATAAATTATTACTAGCATTCGAAAGCGGTGTATCACTACCTGCAGATGTAATAGACATAGTAAAGAATTTCGAACAGTGATGGCGAAACTCTTAGAGAAAAAACCTCTACTCATTAAACGATCTTCGCCATTATTGCTACATGATAACGCAAGACCAACACTGCTCGACAAACCGTTTAAACAACAAGACTACCACACATCATCCTCCGTACTCGCCAGACCCAGCACCAACCGATTTTTTTTATTTTCTAGAATATGGTTTTTTTTATTTTCCAAGCAGGACAGGACATTTTCCTGCACGCTTTCTCAAGGAGCGGTACATATTGCCTTCATAGGCTTAGCAATTCAGATCCCGAGATTCTAATGTAAATATTTCGATATAATATTTTATTTTCTCTATAACTTTTCGAAACGTATGTACAATTCGTATCGGCTGTCTAGACACAGACGCCGATAGATACAATCTGTGAGCGTGAGCGAGACGTCTTGAATGAAACGAAATTAAAATAGTTTATTTTTATTTTATAACGATTTGGTAACTTCGACGTTACATAATTTCGTATGTCAAATCTTATTATTACTTTTTTTACTATCTACGACCATTTTGTAATGAGGTTCTTCTTCCTAATTCTATCGGAAGTTGTTAATCGCGAAGGAGAAAACACAAATGCACTAAATCGTCTTTATATTCCCATATCCAATGTAAGGCTGATGCGATGTGAACGGAAGAATTATTTTTATTTTAATTTAATAGATTCAGTTCACAATTTAAAAGAAACAACGGTTTTAAATAATCTCAGAAACAGTTTATATGTGCATAATTTTTTATAAAGAAAAGTTAACTACGACTACGCATTTTACAGTTAGGTAATAATTTTTAAGAACTCGCAAGGGTATATTGTATTATGAGATTAGAATTGTTTTGATTTGGTAATGTTTTCGAACGCTGCGTTGTTTGTCAATTTGACATATGACATTGGCATTTAAATAATACTACAATAAATTGGCAACAATGTTCATGTGGTATGTGGTTGTTAATTTGTTGTTTTAAACTTATGAGAATGGTATAAATAGGTAATTACATGATAATTAATAATATTCGATCTTTTTACGTCTTTCAATTGTTAGTATCAGTTTTTGATATAAGTATTAAAGCATGGAATTTTTTGAAAAGGCACATGCTTTAAAAAATAATGATATCACCAAAAAGGAGAGTAAAACAGAAGAAAAAATTAAAAAACAGTTAAAACAAATGTTGTATGGATATAAGAAAAGTGATAACGAGCTGATTAAACAATCGGAAAATGTTATAGATGACTTGGATTCTGCTTCAGTTAGCGGCTTTTCTGATTTAAATCTTACATATACTAATTCTGATAATGAATCTACAAAGGCCACATTAGACAGTAGTGATCTTGATTCATTGTCTAATTTGACTGAAGATGATGCAGATTTATCATCAAAAATGTCACATACATTGGACTTTTCATTAGGCAAAAACAGTAGTGAGACATCGAAAAGTGCTGAATTGATTTCTGAAATTGAAAAAGAGACAGCATCTGAAGCACTGGAAGGAAATACATCTTCTCTTTTAAGTGAAAATCTTTCAATCCTTTGCTCTTCTGTAGAATCATTTACAAATTCCAGTAGTTCAAGTTTATTTGATGTTGATGGAGTTTTAGCCGTCAAAATACACAAAAGACTAAACAGTGTACATACTAACCCTAAGGATATACTTAAAAGAGAATTTGATGAAAGTTCAAATGAAACTCAATATAAGCAAACATTGTTAAAAGAAGCCCAACCAAGTTTGGATGATAAACATCCAGTAAAACCAAAAAAAATTAAGATAGACAGTCCTAAAAAAGCAAGCTTATCGAAAGTAATGAAATCAGATGTGAATTCAATGAAAGAAGAAAATATTTTATCTGACTGTAACATAATTTTTCAAAATGTAACACCATCCCAATCTTTTGTATCTATAACAGTTAAAAATGTAAAAACCCAAAGATTTGATGAAATAACTGGTAACTATAGATATCCAACAATTAAAAATATTGGCTCTGATCCACCAAGTACCACATTTTCAACTTTTAATACTACCAATGCTTGGAAAGTTGAAGATGTGGACATAGAAGAAGATATTGATAGTTTAGTGCCAGAATTAGGGACAGAAATAAATATTGATGATGTTGAAATAGACTTAACTGATCCTGATACAAGTTCCCAGATTCAAAATGAATGTTTAATTTTAAATGATGATACCATACAATCTGAACCAATTACTGAAATGGAGAATTCAATGGAAAGAGCAGAAAGTACAATTGACAGACTCCAAGTATATAATGCAGAAAACAGCTATGTTGTTGTTTTAAAGCATCCTTCAAATCTTTTCATTCATGGTAAGGTAACTATTAAAAAATTAGGTGGGTCTGCTCAAGTATATGGATATAACCTAAATGATACTCCATGTGATGTATATGCACCATTTTATAATTTTGCACAGTGTTTGAGGACTGTGAAGAGGAATAATGATTACTATGGCCTATTTAACAAATTGACTACACAAGGATTATCTGTTGCCGAGGCTGAAGAGATTGTTACTACACTCGGTAGCTATGATGCAGTTATAGTTTTAGAGAAACTACGAAATATGACTATGGATTTTGTAGAGAGCAACTTCAATATTACTAATATGTACAGACGGTCAACTGAAAATATTGAATTAAGTTTAAAAAGGCCTTCTGAAAATCTATGTTGTTCATTATATTCGTCACAACCATATAAACACCTAGAAGAGAGCCCAAACTGGCAGCAAGCAGTTAAATTTGGATTCAGTAAGTTGGAATTGCTTGTAACTGTGAAATTTATAATATAATACAGGTTAATTAGTAATATACAGAGGAGTAACAAGGAATATATCAGATTGTAATCCAAATGTCAACCAAAACCGGTTTGCGGTATACCCAGCTTGCTGATATATGAGGCAGAGGAGGAGGAAGCACTATTATTAGTGTAAGGGTAGCTGATCTAGACTCTAGACACACTAGCCCAGTGTGGTGAGTACTGGCAACATTTCCAAGAAAGCATTCCAAGAAAGGATAGCATAACCCCAAGTAAATACCCAATATTCAGCATTGTTAGTCAATTGTTTTGATTTATTTATAACACTTGTTTAATATTTACATATAGATGACCAAAGCAAAGGAATAGTCTGTGGTGGAAAAGGAGCCGGCAAGTCAACATTTCTTCGTTATTATGTAAACCAGTTGCTGATACATGGACCTGTACTGGTAATTGATTTGGATCCAGGCCAATGTGAATTTGCAGTAGCTGGTACCATATCTGCTACTGTTGTTAATGGGCCACTTCTTGGACCCAACTTTACACACTTAAGGAAGCCTGAGATGTAATTATACATAGATATGTTTTAGTATATTTTCGGATTTCTATTTATGTAACAACATAACCAAAAGATAGAGAGATAGAATGTAACAGGTAGAGAACCGCATTGCTGGGTTTATACCGGAGATTGCCTTTAGATCTTTCCAATTGAAGACTTAGATACAAGTTACTTCTAGTTGACTCCCACAATTAGTATTCTTAATAGAAGAAAGGGGAGTGGCAGATTCTTATGATGTTATTTAGTAGTAAATTTCTATAGCAACATCTCAATAGTCCTCTACTGGACATTCTGTACTTTGCATGGGAGTATTTACCATATTTGCATGTGTGGATTGCATAGTTAGTGATTGCAGTATTAGACACTTTGGCTGCTTTGCAGCTCTTTACTAGACTGGATAATGTGGGTTTGGCATACTTGATATGGTTCTTCATTGGTTTTCTCTTATATATATGAGAAATATTTTTAAAGTTTTACAATACTAATGTAATGAAATGGATCAACATATTCTCTTAAACTGCCACTACATGGCCAGCCATTTCTTATTGTGTATTTAAACTTCATATTCTATTTCTCTTCTTCATTAGCCTCTTCAAGTCTAGGTACTGCTAAATATAATATGCCTCACCAAGAAAGCATCAGGAATCCGGTATATTATTTCTTTGTTAGTACCCTGGGACCAGTGATGCTACTCCCCATCACTAGTCTGTGATATTTGAGTGGGTGTGCCAGAGCTTAGTTTGTTAGCTAGCAGGGTGCACAATGTGCAGGTGAGGTGGGAATAAGCCTTCAAAACTAGTAAGTTTTTGGCCAACATACTTTTAAGTTTTGTGAATTAAATAGATAAACAAAAATTTTGGAGAAAAGTATATATCCTATACTCAATGTTGCTATTTTTTTATTGTATGATCTTTTGTAGTATGTTACATAGGCTTAGGCATGGGATAAGCTGAGGTCAACATTTGAGTAACAATACGTATTGTGTTCTTCATGTCCTTGATACTATATCCGTCCAGATAGTAGGAAGGGTCCTACTGTTTGTCCAAGGCACTACTTCGGAGACATGTTTTGACACGCACATTTACACAAGATGGCATGGCTCAATGCTAAGGGCTTCTTACCCTACTTATGATACGTACGTAATAGAAGTGTTAAATATATGAGCAATCAATTGGTTTTTCAGAATGTTTAATGTAGGTATGGTAAGCACAATGGATAATCCAAGACGTTACGTATCCGCGGTGGACGCACTAATTTCCCGTTGCGCTAACGACGAGCGTCTAAGTCACATGCCATGGATCGTCAACACAATGGGCATGTGCAATACAATTGGTTTAAAGTTTATGTGCTTTATCATTCAATGTGTCCAACCAACGTTCCTTCTGCAAATCGAGCTACAAGCTATAAAGAAAAACTTCGAGTTTCGGTTAACCCCCAATAAAATTGAAGAGCTATACGAAGAATGCAGGAATGATCGGTTGTTCTCAAAAATGTCACGAAATGATCAATTATCATATTCATATATAATATCGCCAGCGGAGACTTATCGTATTAAGACTAACGCAGGGACGGACAATTTCACTTTGGCACCCCGAGATGAAAGATATCTTAATTTCTTAGCTTATTTTGGTGAACTGCTGCACATACATAAATGTGAAGATTTATTGGGAATAACGCCTTATTCGTAAGTAATAGCCTGATTTTTTTATTTATTCTTCATTGGATAGTTTTTTATTTATTTTGATAGCGACGTTTTAATGTGTGATTAGTTAACATTAGCCCCTTATTCGTAAAGTTGTACAGCTAAGGTAAGACTTTTCTTGCTGTTCATAATTCGCTTTTTCTACTTGGCAAGTTTAGGAATAGTTGCTTGGCCGCTCACGGATGGATATATATATTTGAAGAAAATTATGGTATTACAGGGTGTTAGGGATTTACCCTTCCGTCCTGGAAATCCCTTACATTCTGTTATATCATAGTAGTATTACTTTGCACAGTAATGATTTAAGAACGTTGTTTGCGAGGCATTTATCATTCGTTCAAGTGTCATAACTTTTAAACAATTGTTGTATTTTGTTATATTTTTGGTTATTTTGAAAAAGTTGTTATCGAGTCATATTAGAACTTTACTCTAGAGCTAGATAAATATGAATTTTATGGCATGGTAGTTAATATCTTTTCACTTATCATTTAGCTTAAATGTATCCCGAGGTTTTAACTTTCCAATGAACAGATAAAATGATGGAAGGCAATTTTCTCGGGGTTTTCTTGTCAGGTTAATGTACTAAGGAAAATCATATCATGTCTTGCATTATAGGTATTGAATACATAAAATAAATATTTTAGAAATATTTGCTTATTTTACAAAATATACTTTAAACTGTCTCTTACGTGATATTTACGTATAATTATGGGATTATTTTTGCTATTCTGCATACATTCTAGCAATTTTTACAGAAATTAATTTCGAAATTAAATGCTGTTAAAACACATATATTCAAAGTTCAGTAATAAATTTGGTTGGTAATCCCTATAATATTGAATTTGTTTGTCACAACATAGGTAAGTAACTAGTAAGTAATGTCACCAATTAAATGGATGTCCTTCGTGGAAACAAATTTAATAAAAAGTAGTAAAATACGTCGCTTGGGAAATTACGACACCATACTATCGCCTAGCCGTGCCAACTAAGCTACTGACTGATATTGTTTATAATTGTAATTTGTTAGGAGCTTTTATTTACCTAAGTACCTGCCAAAAGTAGCTTAGTTTACTTTTACTAAGTTCTTTTAATAACCTTATATTAATCCATCCTTTTAAATAAGATGGACCAAATGCATCTTAAAAGCCCAACGTTAAAACATGAAACTTGCAAGGCATGTTTTTTGTATACATAATGACGCACGTAGCCAATGATGTCATAAAGCTGTAGTGAACAGATAGCTTAGAACAGCGAATAGTGACATCACTCCGTAAATCTTACGTTTCATCATAGAAATATTGAAAATAAATAAATGAAACCAGTGGTCTACACTCATGTAATGGTAATTTTATCTAAGTAGGTCGACTAAAGCGTCTCACGTATCTAGCTTAAAGTATGAGTAGACATTTAGACGACATTACTGACAGTGACATCATTGCGGAATAGTTTCCATAGCCCGGAGTGACGACAATTTTATCTTATGACGTGATGCCACAATAGAAATTCTTTCAATTTAGTTTGGGATCCTTAGCGCGACCCGACTTATACTTGGCTGGTTTTTATTATTTGGTGTTTTATTTAAGTTTGCACTAAAATCACACTTGTTTGACTATTTTATCTTATTACTACCGTGTTTATGTTAGAGCAAAAAAAAACACGTTTATTTTAAGAGAACCCCCTTAATTTTACTATTTTTTTTTATTTGTTAGGTATCTGCCACGATATGTTCTGTGAAAATTTTAACCGGCTACCTATAAAGGTTCATAAACCTCAGTAACATATCCGTACGGAACCCTAAAAACGTACAAAACACACATAACTGCGATATGAGAATACCTACGAAGAAATAAAGATTCCAGCAATCTTTTCTTCTACATGCATAGTCTTAATCATTTCTTCTTAGTTCAATAATCAACACTATAAAACTAACTTAAAAACTATATTTAGCATTACCAATCATGATCTCACCAGTACGTATCCATGTTGCACATCCTATATTTATTACAGTAGCCGGTACAACGTATGCCCCTCTTAATGGGAGATGACCGTTATGAACGAATAATACGCGTCGTTAATTTGTTCCAGCGTAATAATTTCGTTCGTTACAACGGCAAACAAGCAGCGTCGAATTATCATTATGTTTATTGTTTTAGAAATGAGTAACGAGACGACTCTTTGCTCCTGGAATCGAATGACTCACACAGCTCACTAATAATGCATCGTTGACAAAATCCCCACCATTTCTATTATCATTAAAGCATTCAATATTTAAGTTTAGGAGTCATTATAATTTCTCAAATATAATGTCAAGTTTTATATTACAGGGTACGTCTTCAAGATTTATATATTGCGACGAATATTAAAATTGATGAAGAATCAATTACCAAGGTGCTTAATGGTAAAATTGTGGCACTTTGTCAACATTCAACCCAGAGCGATAAAAGAGGAAAGGTGTTTAGACTAGGCGATAAACCTCTGCTTTGTCATGGACATGGTAAATATCATATTCAACTGTAAAACTTTTAGGTTAGAAATTATTCCTCGAGTCATGTATCTATTAACAGTACATCTGTACTAAAATATGGACTTAACTGTAATTCGTTGTGCAAGCCAATCTTCAAATCCACTGGACCAATTTTGATCGGATATTTATAGCATTGTTTTTTATGATGTTGTGAAGGACAGGCTCAATATTTTTTATTTTTACCACGGGCATCGCCGGGTATTACAGCTAAAATTATATACTAGCAACTGCCCTCGGTTTTGCTAGAGGGATCACAAATTTCGTCCTAAAATATTTCTTGGGAAAAAGATGTCCTTGAATATGCAATTTTTCTATTGTTTCAACCTGTCAAGAATTATCCAGGACATTACGTGCATATCTGCCAAGTTACTTTCAAATCAATACAGTTCTTTAAACATGATTGAACATCTGACAAAATTATGCTTTATTATGCCCATGCCACTTCTAGATTATTTAAAAATAATCATAAAGATCTATCAATATATTTTAAAGTTATATTCCCCAAACATACATACATATAAAGAATTTTATTGTATTGATAAGCACTAATTACCTAGTACCCATAATTGTAGGTAGAGATTATTATAAACTTCCATTTGGCATAACTCAATGCAATTTCCGGAATGCACTTTTGGCCTCTCCAGGAGATTGAATGAGATTGTGGCTATCCTCATTGATGGGTTTTCTCCCAGAAATTAGAGAGGAAACATGTATAAATTGCTTCTTCAAATCACATAATCAATACATTATAAAAAATGTAAGTAATATTGTGTTTGTGCTAAGCCACTTAATGAGTCAAAGATGATGTAATTTTGAACAATGTACATCATTAATGTCATACTTGCGTTATCAATATAAGTTTACAGTGCTTGATTAAAAACTGATAAGTTATAATATCATATTCATATGTGGTGTTTTTCAGGCCTCATCCGTGGCATTGACTGGGAAAAAGATGTTGTGTATTTAATAACTCCAACAACACCAAATGACTTAACTATGGTTAACACAGTTTTGTATGCTGATTGGGTACCTGAATTGAGGGGACAAGAGAAGAACCTCCCAGAGGGCACTGTGGTTCCTTATCGAACACAAAGCCAGTACCAACAAAGACAACTCATGTTCGCACCTCGCAGAAGGTTCAACCCTCTCAAACTATTGAAAATGTCAAGGAGTTCCTAAATTGAAAGTTCAATTGATTAGTTAATAAATTTGTAATTGGAATAGCTCCAAAATATCTTAAATTATAAAGGAAGTCTAATTATTTAGTGTTAATCCATGTATATTTGAAGATAATTTTGTACTTACAATACTAATAAAACATAACATAAATGATTGATTTTAACTTAAATATTTTCCCCATCCTAGAAACCTTTGATTTATAAATGCTGTATTAAATTTTTATAAAAGTCAAAAAGTCTAGAAAAGAATTGTTAAAACATGGGGTTCCTTTATTACTAATAAATTATATTAGCATGCAATGTAATCATATGGAAGTTAAAATTTCACACAAACAATAGATTACAATAAAACTGCCCTAATTCAATAACAGATGAACGTCTCAGAGACGTGTCTAGCTGACAGGCACTTAGCTGAGTCAGAATGGGGCTCATGCTCCATGTCAAATAAACATCCTACACAATTTATACATCACTATTTTATTGAAAAATTAAAATACAAAATACCGAATGCAAGACTCGGTGATCTCGGTCCAGGCTAAATCTATATCCTGAGGAAATGCTACTTGATTATATAACATGATAATATAGCACGAAAAATTCCAGTAGGCTCATCAGGGCCAGAGCTCCCAATAGCTCACTTACCCTTGACAGCATCTGTTAAGGCAATTACGCTTACTCTTTATAGATAATCTATAAAATATACAAGTACCAATTGTGAAAGTATAGCCACACGAATACTGAGTGGATGTGCGTGCTACGCGGGCCGCGACATGGCGTCAGCTGTCAGTATCGGAAGGAAGCACTGTGTGGCTGACGTCGCGACTGCTGCAGAGTTCGAGTCGTTTCAAACGTAAGTTTACAGGCAGTATGCGAACAATTCATAAATCAGAGTCCCTCCGACAACAGCACGATTACAGCAGAGAACACCTGGTCTTCTTCTTCTTCTTGACTTGTAACGCAGCGCGGGTTGCTGTCTCAAACACCTCACGAACACCTTCCTTGCTTTTGGCAGAGCACTCGAGATAAGCAAACGCATTAATTTTCTCAGCCATAGCACGGCCTTCTTGCGGCTTTACCGGCTCCTGTTTCATCTTACGTAGCTCATTGATAGTGGCCGGATCATTGCGTAGGTCCTTCTTGTTGCCCACAAGTATTATAGGGACATTGGGACAAAAGTGCTTCACTTCAGGTGTCCATTTCTCAGGGATGTTTTCGAGCGAGTCGGGAGAGTCCACTGAGAAGCACATCAGAATCACATCGGTATCTGGGTATGATAAAGGGCGCAATCGGTCATAATCTTCTTGACCCGCTGTGTCCCATAATGCCAGCTCCACTTGTTTACCATCCACTTCTATGTCGGCGACGTAATTCTCAAATACTGTGGGCACATACACTTCCGGAAACTGATCTTTGCTGAACACGATCAAGAGACATGTTTTACCGCACGCACCGTCACCGACAATCACTAACTTTTTGCGTATAGCAGCCATCGGTCCTGTAAAAGAATACAACGCAAATAATTATGATGAGCGTCAACGCCTTTCATGACTTATAAATATGGCGGCCGTATAGGAATATGGGAAGGGAGTAGTCAGACAAGCCCTCAAATGTGAATAAGCACCTGAACTAGCGGAAGAAGAACAGCACCACCACATAGTACCCTCACATGCGAGGATGGTTATTTAGTATATTTTGTAGATACCTGAAGATTCTGGCTAATTTCTGCAGAATATTGACCTATCGACACTTTTTAATCGTCTTTGCTCATCACAAGCGGTGTTGCCGCTTGGAACAAAACTAATTTCCAATGCAATGTCACAAGATTTACATATATGTATTGCAAGCTCATAAATAAAACTCCCTAAAGAAGTGGAACCGTTATATTAAAATTACAAACAATGTACTAAGTACTTTTGTTTAGGTATACCAGTAGTAACATAATTTAATTTTATTTATAAAATGCCTTATCTGTTTTACAATTTCAGCAGTTTAATTTTAGGTCTAATTTACATTTTTTTTGGTTTACTTTATAGGTTTATTAATTATGTGTTACAGTAAACAATTCATTATTTTTGACTTATACCAATATATATATAACTACAAGTAAATAATAGTATATACGATAATTAACGAACTTTTAGCTAAAACCTTTTTTATTACTAGAATAGTTAGAAATGAATATCAATTCAAGGATGTACAGAAAATTATTAAGCATACAGACCTTTCGTATCTTCGTAATAATAATTATAAAAGATAGTTAACAAAAATTGTATATATTTTTACTGACTGAATTGAGTTTCTTCGGATTCAGATTGTTGAAATTAAAATGAATGCTGGACAATTGTTTTCAAAATTATATTTTTTTAATTATTGCCAGGTGCAACTCGATTTTATTCGAGCGTCTCGCGACAGTTCGAACATGACCGCTGGTGTTGTGAAGGCACATATATTTTATTAGTAAATAAATTAAACTATCCATTAGTTAGGCTAGTCTAAAATTTTACAGAATTAGGCACGTATGTGTTCCGGTGCGTCTTGCCTGGAGGGAAAGGGGACAGAAATTACCCTCTCTCGTGATGTGGCTGCTAAGGGCGGCTGGCGCTGGTGGGGCTGCGGATGTTTTCGAGAACGTTTCAGTGGACCTACCGATATGCGGCGAAAGCGAAACATCGAAGGATTTTGGTAAGTGCAAGGCCGAAATAACCTATCCCCATGGTGGCGGGTATACGTTAGGTATTTATACACAAAAGAAAAGGTTGAAATTTAATAGTAAGCAAATGCGAATCTTTTGAAAAAAAATCAGATATTATTATTGTTATATAATATTCAACATTCATAGAACAACATTCTTAGCAGCTTGAGGTAGAGCTTCAACTACATTACTCTCTAACATGTTAGAACTGTCGCGAGACGCTCCAGATTTTGTTGGAACTAAATTAGTAAGAAATCTATTCTCGATATCGTAACCTGTAATTCAATCAGACTGTGGGCAGTGAACCTATATTGGTGTTAAAATCAACTGGATATTTTTTTGTATTAAAAATCACTACGTTAATTTACGTCTATACCCTAATCCAGAAAAAAGTTATTTTCTATTTTTATTTCTACGACGCTGCACGGTGTAAACATACTTAGGTAAATTTTACTGAATATCAATGTAAAATATAATAGATTTTAATAAAAAACACACGTTTTTCCAAAACAAATAAGCTTCTTCTTACTTTAATGACCTGTCGTACATCTGACTAGAGAATATTATTTTACGATCTTCAAAGCCTAGCCTAACGTTTATCCTGACTCCGGAACACTCTCTGGAACTCGGTCCGGAAAACTGCTTGAAATACTGCTCGGAATTATCAGCAAGCAACAGAATCGACCGCCCTTTCTGCTAGTAAGCTGCTGCTAGCTGTAATGCTAGAAGACTGATACCAGTTTGATAATAAACAAATACAAAGAATAAAGAGCCATTGCCTAATAAAAAAATTAAAAACTACCACAGCCGCAGAAAGCCACGCAAGGTCTCTGGAAGTTACCGAACGGCATATCATATATCATCGCATAAAATATCGCTTAGAAAATATCGAAAATAATAATGAACACACAAAACTTTACACCAAAAGTTCGATGCAATGGTCCATATGTGTATTACATGTGGTACAGTAGACCTTTAGTTAAATTAATAAAAGAAAAACTTAAAAAACATAATATTACAAGCTAAATATTACAGAAAATTCATCTCATTCAGTCGGGAAAAGATAAAATCTAATCCTAAATTCTTTTGGACTTACATTAAATCTAAAAGAAAAAAATTCTCGGTCTATCCACAACAGATGACATATGGCGGCTTACTACTAAATGGACAAGACATTTGTACTTCGTTTAATGATTATTTTCAAATAAATTCAGTAGTCCTGCTGAGGAATGTTTCTTTAATTTATCTAGTAAGGACTCATTTGGATTTTTATGGCAAAGGCGGCAAACGAGCAAGTGGTTCACCTGATGGTAAGCGATTACCGTCGCCCACATATATCTGGAACACCATAGCAGCTAAAGGTTCGTTGCCAGCCATTGAAGGTATTTGGAAGATGGAAGCAAGGATGGGGAGGGAGAGTGGGCCTCCGGGTACCTCACTCATCGAACGAAACGCAGAAGCACAAGATGATTCTACATCACGCGGGTATTCTGTGAGGCCGTTGTACCAACCCGGTCGAGCCGGCCCATTCGAGCAGTAGCAAAAGCCGTCGCTTGGCTCTACCACGTCATACTACTTGTTTCCAATACTCAAAATACTTAATGTATGCGGAGGACACAAAAATCTTTAAAAAATTAAAAACCATATCTATATATATATATTGTATAAATCATCAATCACACCTCGATAGATTATGTTCGTATTACGCGGTTAATCGTGTAGATATAGATATAAGTAACCTTTCTTTTACTCGAAAAAAAAGTCCCTACTACTACGACTACGAAATAAATAATATTAAAATAAGTAAATCTGACTCAGTAAAGAATTTGGGCGTAATTATAGACGCAAAATTATCATTTTCAGAAGATATTGAAAGAATAGTAAAAACAGCTAGCAAAAATTTAGGTTTTGTATTAAGAATATGTCGGCCCTTTTCTAATATTGGCTGCCTAAATGTTGTTTACTTTTCCTACGTCAAAAGCGTACTGGCTTATTGCAGCGTTATTTGGAGGCCGGATTGTAAAGTATACAATAAAAGTATTGAACAAATTCAAAAAAAAATTGTTAAAGACCTGGACCATAAACGTCATAGAAGTTTTGAAGACTACAGCGACTCATGTAAGCATCGCCTTCTCTCAACGCTTGAAAACCGCCGCATTCTTAGTGACATGAGATTCATGCATAGTGTATGTAATGGATCCATTGATTCTCCAGAATTATTATCAAAAGTTATAAACTTTTGCTGTCCGAGCACTAGAACAAAACATATGAAATGATTTGCCGTATCTCTTACTCGAACAAATTTTGCACAAAACTCCCCTAAACATTTAATAAAAAAATTAATACAGTAGACATATTCCACAAAAAAAAATTCTTTTAAGCGAGAAATACGGAAAATATTAAGAAATTAGGTAATTTACTATATACCCATGCATACACACACATACATATAACACAAAAAGTTTTAATTATTATATATAGAACGTAACAGACACAATCACACAATAATTGTAACTAATGCATTTCGATCACCTAGAGTCGGTCAAATATGTACGGTGTATGTACTAAAAGTTAAATATATATCTCCTTTTTGACTGTAAGTTACGTTCAAAAATTGTTAAGTATTGTAGAAAGCTGTGGATTTTTTAAATAAAATAGGTAATTATGTACCTAGGCTACCTTGATTGGAATAACCAGTGATGGAAAATGACGAGCAACTGTTCCAAATTATTGTAATATTAAATAATATTTAAAAACCAATATACTGCAACCGTTTTAATACTTTACGGAAAAACTTTTCCTATGGCCTATATGGTTTATAAGGCGATTGGATTTGTTCCAAGTTCCATAATTAAAGGTAATTTTGCGATGTTTGAATGATATTTTTTACGATACGTGGTAGAGCTAAGCACCGGCTTTTGCTGCTGCACGAATGGTCCGGCCCGTCCGGGGTATTACCACGCCTCGCAGAATACCGGCGTGAAGTAGAGGCATCTTGTGCTTCTGCGTTTTGTTCGGTAAGTGAGGTAATCGGAGGCCCACTCCCTCTCCTGCTTCTTCATCCTTCCTCTCTTCTCCCAAATATCCTTAAAGGCTAGCAACGCACCTGCAGCTTGCAAAAGCAACGGGCTTGAAAAAGAGCATTTCGTTAGGTGAGTGAGGTAACCGGAGGCTATTCCCCTCTTCCTCCCTAAATATCCTTTAAGGTCGGCAACGCTTAATCACTTTAATCACTTACCATCAGCCGATCCGCTTGATCATTTGCAAATGAAAATTTTCCCATAAAAAAAGACAATATAGTTAAATACTGTAAAAGTTGGTGCATTTTCAAATGTTGCTGTCATTACGCGCTTAAGAATCCATTTTAGTGTACAAGAATAATTGTGATAACCCCTAACACATTGTTTGTATAATATTAATTTCTGTACAGCAATTTCAAAACAATAAATTTTGTAAGAAATTAATATCGCCTCCTAGGTCTAAAGAGAATATAAGGATAAAAAAAGTCGAGGTTTTAATTTAAAAAGTTACAAATTTGTATTGGAATTAAACAAATTTCAAAGAATATATTGTTGCATTTAATTTTTTTACTTTGATGGAATTCATATACTCAAACATATTTTATAAGGCTGTACAAATTGCTAGGTGAAGTAAATACAATTTTTAAAGTTTCTATCGTTTACTATAATTAGTAGCATTTAAAATAATAGAAGATATTTTTTTAATTTTAAGGATAATCACTTTTTTAAAGATGTTATTTCAGTTATTAATGTTGTCTGTTGTAAGAGACATAACCTTAATTAGTTCTAATAAATTGATCTATACTTTTATCGTCGTTAAAATTTTAAATGCTTACATACATTATCTCATTGTTTTATTTCAAAAATATCAATAGTGTCATTAACATTTTTTTATTTTTGATGACCGTTTATTTATCGATACGTCAAGCGATAAATAAACGGTCGTCAAATATACGTTATTGCTACGTCCCTACGCCATTTTGTGTTTCCTTAAGCATGCCGGAAGCATTAACAAAAAATACATAGCTCATATCCTCTGTACTCACATATACAGATACAAATAAATTCCTCAGCTATATTCAATAACAAGTAGCCTGCTTCGATTGCTAGTATCAAATGAATTATTTATATATAGTTTATATCATGTTTAAAAACTATGCATTGCATAGACAGATGTAATAATTTTAATATATTTATTATAAATATATCTATGTGGCTTCCTATGTGGTACAGTAATATTTTTTAATACAGGTTCTAAACCTAGCACGGATGTCAGGGAATTACATTGTGTTCCAAATTGTTATGGCAGTAAAGATTATTTATTTATTAATTATTGGAGTTGACAAGTTGGAACGGTTTCTATGCATAACATAGTCTGTTTTACATTTACTGCAGTATGATTTGTTTTATATTATAGATTGGTATATTGTAGTATATCTGTACGTTTTATATATAAATATTTAAAGGAATATGGAGGTAGTGATGCAATGTTATCGTATTTATCACTTACAGTGTGTATTTAGTTGTCATATGAATTTTTATTCATTTAGAATAGAAGCCTTTACAACCGACTTCACAGAAGTTTTTGATTCAACAGGATGTATTCTTTTTCCTTTCGAGCTCGCATCATAATTTCTCGGACCTCCGAGATTGTGTATACACAATTATTTCAAAAACTTTTTTGGTACGAGGCCTTTTTACATTTAGATTTGTTAAAAGAATTAAACTGGGGATCTATGGGGGATGTCCGTTGAAGTAACTGCCACAATAATCGATTTAATTGCACCTCATTTGGCAGTAGTTTTAGCGTAGAATCTGGCCTCCTATACTATTAAACCAATCGTTTCAGAATGACAATGAAATCGTCGCTGAATTGTCACTTGACGCACTTATGTATTTTCTGTCTTTATGAAGCATAGTTAAGCCATACCTTTATATAAATCTGGTAGTATTTTGGATCCCACTAACTTTAAGACCTATTTCTGGACTACCAACACTAAAAAATTTTTGGATCAACAATTGTTAAGACATTTTAATTTAAATAATATGCTACACTAATTTGGTTTTACAGAGGGTCGCTCTACAACCGACGCTGGTGTAGAGCTGATTGAGCATATATTTGGTAGTAACGACAATCGTTCCGCAGGGCATGATTCTCGGCTCATTCCTTTTACTGTATGAAAAATAAATCCAACACCTAATGTTAAAGATTTAGGTACAAATGTAATTAAAAATTAAATGGGGAAGAGTTGTTTTTGTTTTTGCATATCACGGTTTTCCTTGGACTAATTTTAGAGGCAAAGCTTCAATAGGGCCCGCATATCCAAATTTGCTAGCAGACTAAGCACTGCAGCATTGTCATAAGGAAAATAAGAAGTCTGTCTGTCGAAACGGCCACTATTGTAGATAGTCGACATTCGAAAACTATTGTTTATTTTAGTTTATAATATAAAGAAACACATGGATGGTAAGTAGCCATGGGAATGAGTTGTTCTCTACCAAGCGATTTCTGAAAGTTAAAAATATTACAAATTAGAGTATACTTCCGGCGTTTCGTCCGCCTGTTTCTCTTCTTTGTCAGAAGACCATATTACGTTAAAATAAGTTCTTGACATGATTTAAAGTTTCATTCGAAAAAATCAATATAATATTCGATAAAATATATTTTATTAACAATTACATGCGTGCTTACTTAACTATGTATTTAATAGTAATGATATAATCTGTATTAGATAGTACAATTATGTAAATAAATTATAAAGAATTTATGGTCGTATAGTTTTATAAATTTATCAAAGAAAATATTCTTATTACATATTATCACAAAGATTTCATTTAGCTATTATATTATAAAATATTATATAATATTGCATTACCCTTATTGAGCCAAGCACCAGTCTTAAAAGAAAAAATATGTTCAGACATCACAATTACCAATGGCAAGGAACTAAAATAAAATCAAAACATAGTTTTGTATTAAGTGTATTAATTTAATACCACTTACGAGGTGATATCAGACGGGTTAATGTTTATTTTCTTTTTATTCCACGTTCACACGACACAGACCAGATTACATAGAACTTAACGTTCATCCGCTTTTTTTCTCGGTCAATCTTGTTGCGATTTGGAATTCGTTTGATTTGCCATTATTTGATAGAAGAATTGGGAAAAAGAAAACGTCGACGCTGTTGGGTGGAGCCATGGATTACAAGTAAAAATATTTTGCGAAGTTTTAGATACAGAATATATTTCACTACGCGATGTCGTCCGTCCGCTACAAGACGCGAGACAAAATGGCCGAAGGCGAATGCCGAAATCCAAGATCGTTGGATCGGTTCATTCACGAATGCGTTCGTTACTTTTATTATTTTGCGTTCAGACCTTTCACTTCGAGTGAACAAAAAGTGAACTATCTGTTATCACCTTAATCAACGAAATATCAAAGTTGACAATAATATAAAATATAAATGCCGACGTTTATAAGTAATAAAATAAAATGTATAAAAAACAGGTCCTCATTCGTAGAAACTACGCATAATAACTAAGCTTATTCTAAAAAAAAAAAAGTTTTGCAATATTTTCAGTCGCAGCTTCTTTAAAGGTCTTCCGAAGCCATCTGCAATGAAAAGTATTGAAAAATATAAAAAACAAAAATAAAACACACTAATAATAATAAATAAAACAACTAAAATTCTTAAAAACTTAATGCATGTGAGAAAGAGTAATACACACTGTAGAACTTTATAATCTTTATTCAGATTCAAGTTTTTGCTAACATTTTTTTAATAGGCGCAATGAATAAAAGACTGTGATGATAATCTAGCCTTATATCTACCACCTACAAACGCATTTAGATCTTTCTATATTTGTATTCTAATATCATAAATAATACATCTAATAATGACAAGCTCTAATTTATATTTGTTGTAATTCGGTAATTGTGTTCATTTAATTATTAAACGATATCTTTTTTTTAATCCACTGAGATGCTGGAATGCATATTATTGAATAAAATGTTTATTCAAACTGTAAAAACAATGAAACAAATTTTAACGTTTTAGAAAATTATTATATTATAATATATTTAATTATAAAAATTAAATAACTACAGAGCGTGGCACATAAGGCACAAATACACCACTATCACACGATAATTAATTTGTAGTACAATAATTTATTACCATAAATTAATGAAACAAGTTTATTCAAAACTAATCGACTTTGTGTAGCTGAACAGTACATTTTTAAATTGATGAATCACATAATAAATTTAAATGTTTTATTCATTTAAGTTATATTAATATGCCTAATTTTTTCACTACGTTACGAAAGAATTACTAACAGAATCCAAAATTTTTTGCCATAAAAATGGTAGCAGTATCTAATTTGTCCTTAAGTGTGTTATTCGTGTATACTTATTAAAGATGTAAAAATAACCAAACCCGGGATAATAATTTTGACGTAGGAAAAACGTAAAATACTATAATTTCAACACCACAATCACATAGTTCCTTTAAATCGACTACTTTACTTATGAAACACTGTGTGTTAAAAACAAAAAAATAAAATAAAACAATGGGTTTCGTTTTATTAAAACAAAATGAACTTTTATATAGCTATAGATAGCTTAGTTGCATATTACTTCTTTACCTTCTGCCACGCGAAGATACCGTAAGAAAGGCCAGCCCCCAATGCGAACGTCAACAAGTAAGGCAAGAATTTGAGAGAAGGCATAGACTTCTTTGCCATTAACCACGAAATTCTTTGCAGCTTGCTGTCCGTGTACGGCGGGTAGCGCATTCTGTGGAAGATGCGGATTTTGTGAGATAAAAAATGCAGTTGGATCATTATTATCTTATGTAAATATTAGACGGAGAGTGGGAGGCCCTCACACACATCGCAGGGAGAAGGAAGCGCCGGAAAACTTTTGCTACATGGGGCTGTAACCCCACGGCAGCAAAACCGAAGTTACTTCCCATTGCCAAATTGAATTGTATTAACATCCATATTATGTAAAGTTGTCTTTCTCGTTTATGTTTTTTTTATAGGATTAGGGGTTTTAACGAGCTACGTAAGTGGCTACTGCAGCCCATGGACACCTGAAAACAACTTCGAAAAAGGTTACAGATGCGTTGTCACCTGAGGAGAAGAAGGCACACCGACAGCATAACGCGCAAAATACTGGTTATACATACAGATTACAATACATTCTTATTCTATATTACGGGCGTGTACAATATTCGCTTAATTACAAGGAAATGGTATTACAATTAATAAATATTTAATACTACAACTTGGAGAAAAAAAGGAGTGAACAACTGTAATTGTGTATTGCACTACTGTTTGTTGGCAGAAATGGGTAAGAGTGTGGTCTATGGTACCTCTGCCCAGAACACACCTGTTGGCATATGTGGTGTAGGTGGCAATAAACTACTTTTTATTTGTTAATTATCTTCATAGTAGTGATGGCGGCCTAAAAGACCTCGACGGAGAGTATTATGCCAAGGAAATTAGGGAGCTCTGATGGCCTAGTAGTGCGATCGCGGCTTCACTTAGCAAAGCCGATTTGAGAGACGTCATGTTTGCTGCTACTGACGCCTGTTGACAGGTCAGTGGATATGCTGGTATTGATTGTACCAATGTCACATCACATGCGCGTGTCGGTGGCGGATTCAGTCTTCAGCTCAGGAAGTGGTCAGCCACCCGATATCTTTTTGCGCAGTGGGTTTTGCACAGTGACAGGTTTTAACATGAAGCATACCACGGTTCTGGTCGTGATCACGAACGCTCTGTTCTGGTGAGGAAGTATTCGTATTCATGTCTCACATGATCATTTGCTAGATCAATATCCAAATCATGTGTATGTTCATGCCTTGTGGTAGCGTTATAAGAATCTGTCGTCGTCCATGGACCGCAGTAGACCGGATCGTGAATATAACTTGGCACTGAATGACGGACGCTGTGCAAATGGAACCCAATCATATTTCATATTAGTAGTTCATAGTATTGGAGCACAGTAGTTGGAGTAGTGCAGTCTAGTACTGTACTGTACTGACTACTAGTAGACAAATAATACAAACAATACTTACGATCCCAGCTTCTCGCCTATGACAGCGAAATTTTTAATGAGGCAACTTTTTTTGTGCGTAAACGTATCGAACGTGGCCTTGCCGTGGTACGCGCCTATGCCACTGTTGCCAACTCCGCCGAAGGGCAATGTATCAACTGCAAAAACAGACGTAATTTTTGAAGAGGCAGAGTTTATCCAAACCGCCATTCAAAGGTGTTAGTTTAAAACATAACGAAGACTAAAAATATAGCGATGGCTAAAATGCAAAAGTTTTTTTTGTTACAGAAGAGTTTCTAACCCTTATTTGTGTTATGTGCGAAGAAAATGTTAATTAAGATATAAATTAGCCAACAATCGCTTGGTTTCAAAGCTTCTTATGATTAGTTAATAATTTTAACGTGCTTCATAGCGATGTTATACTATTGTAATAAAAATAAAGAGAAAAGACACATTAGAAACATTTGTGCAGGTGGTTGTACTTTTGAGTTTAATAAGCATTCGCCTTCAAATTGATGGCAAAAAGTGTTGTAAATTATATATTCTCCCACTAGTATATACTGTCTAAGAAATTCTGGACTGATGTTCTAAATAGAAATATTTCTGTAATATAATTATAGACAAAGAAAAACCTTTGAAAGTTTTGTAATGATGCCTTAATTGTGAGCTTGCACTCATTTTATTTCTAATCATTATCAAAAACTTAATTATTTTTACTATTTTGCAGTAGGTTTGTTTATAAAATATCATTTGTTTTTCATAACAATTAATATTTTTAAGATTACTATAAAGTATAAATTGCCATTTATTAAAATAAAGGTGCGATTCGAGTAACATATTGATATATGGTCAACGTATTGATATAATTTTATAGGAAATAAACGAAATACCTTTTTATATAACTTTATATATATTCTGTTACTTTCGCAGGAATAAAGATAAAGGATAATTCAGAGGCAAATTAAAAAAAACTTTTTAGCAATATTCATTGACACACACACTATGTGTATACTGTGCACAATACAATAATTAGTATTTTTATATACGAATTGTATATATTTTTATGTACAATACGTACGTACGTTTCTGTATATAATAGGTAATTAAAGTATACTTTCTAAAAATACGGGAATTTCACACAAGTCGCAGAATTATTGTTAAACTTTTCTCCGGCATTAAGTTATTATAATGAAAAAACAAAAAGAAAGTGGGTTTCAAACCTCCCATATTCATTATCGTATCGTTAACGCACATCCCTCCGCTAGTTGTGTTGTCGACAACATTCGACACCACGTCCTTGTCCACGGAGAAAATGTACATCACCAGCGGCTTCTCTCTACAGAGTGAGCATACAAGACGAATAGAATGAGACCACCACCATAGCTACAGAAAATTAGCTTGTTGTATTACATTCAAAGTAACTACAGATCTGGCATAAATTACTGCTGCACTGATGTTTTTACACATAATTAAATAAGACAGATCGACTATCAGCATTGTTACAATATTTCATATTTACAATGACATGAAAATCATAGATTATAGATAAGTTCACAAAGAAAATTTAAAACAAAAAGATATTTTTGAAAGGAATGTTTACTATCTTGTGGTTGTTGATTGAAGATAAGAAAGATAAATAACTTAATTTTTCGGCTGTAATTTTAATATAGAAAATATAATAAATATGTGTAGCAAGGGCTGTTGAAACAGCCATTACTTTGAATTTGAGAATGAATAGGAGAGGGGGCAGGAAAAGAAATAGTCTTAGTATTTTAGGTTTAATACTAAACAATGGGTGTGTTCTTTTCCTTCCTTTGCTTTACAAGCTTATTTCGTGTTTATACATTTAATAGCCCTATAGGCTATGCTCGGTGTTTCTCTGCGTGATAGAATATGCAACGAACACGTCCGCAGCAGAACATGGGTAACCGACGTAGCCGTAAGGATCAGCAAGCTTCCGGTCACTTAGCTCGCAGAACTGGCAACCGTTGGGGAAGAAAGGTTCTCGAGGCAAAGCCAACCTCGTACAGGCTGCCGCTACACTGCGGATGACCGACCACTCACAAGATGGAGTAATAACCTACATGATGTTGCGGGAAGTCGATGGAAGCAGGTGGTTCAGTTCAGGACCGTGCTTTGTGGCAATCTTTGGGGGAGGCCTGTGTCCACTGGACTTGTGACAGATTGAAATGGTGATAATGATGATGATGATGGTGACTATATCTAAATATAAGGAATTTATAGTTGTGAAGTTAACAAATTAAAACGTTATCTTGTTACTCATAAATATCTATTATTATCACAAGTCATTAAATTTTATACATTACGAACATACATTAAAAAAAGTCACGACGAAAAGGCATAGGTGGCCAATATATCCAACAGTCGACTCCCAGTTTTGATACGTCATTACCGATTGTCAATCCATCGCTGCTCTATACACTACACACACTACAGAACGCGAATGACTTGGGATCGTTTCCCGGAGCTGGGACAACTAAAATTGTTGGTACCAAGTTTTAGTGCTTTTTTACCACGTGTTCGGCGGCGAATAGAAACGGCGAATGTTTGAGAAATAATATAAATGATATTTCTAGTAATATAAATATATATTCTCAATGGAGAAGCGTGGCGGACCCTTCCTGGCACCAAAACCCTCTCAAATATTGAAAAGGAGGCATTTGCCCAGAATACAGACTGCTACTTTATTGTTTTGTCTATTCCATAATCACTTAATTGTCAATATTTACGGAACTTGAAAAACTATGAACTTGTGAACGTCACAAGTACGAGACGTGTCATCAGATATCTCTCTGTGACACGTAAGTAAAGTAAGTTCAATATATTTTATAACATTAATTTATACTCAAAGAACATTCAAAGGTCGTTTTAATTTTATGACGTAACGTCCTTAAAAACATTAATAAAAATATAGGTATATAAGTGATTATTATTTTTTTTATTTGTAATTTAAAGTCCATTCAAACAAAAAAAACTGCTTTTCAAACAATGGGTAAGTAAAATAAATTTTAAAATGATACTTTTGGAGTTCCGTGCCCAATGGGCATAACGGAGCCCTATTGATGTCACATCGCTGTCTGTCTGTCCGTAAGTATCGTAGATAATACTTCTATCATGAAGACGAAATGAGTTCCAGAATTCGGATATTTTGAGGTGAATGTTGGCCGACCCGATGGGTCATCTTTCAATGAGGATTAGCCCATCAAATCTTTGTCTAGAGCTCATTGAGTACAATACAATTTTTTTTTGATTCTTTTTTCTTTCAAAATAAAGAAGGCCGTCAAAGTTGTCCGGTTGAGACCGTTTTTTACGAGGTCTATTCCAAAAACTAAACTAGTTAGGAATTTGGACTTTCTGTATATTAGATACCATATATATGCCGTATTTAAACAACAAATACTAAAAACACTGATTTATTAAATATCTATTTGAAAACCTCCACCACATGTATCTCTGCCACCACAAAGACCACTCCTTGATATATGAAAACAGCAAATGTCAAAAGCGAGCGCAACGTTACAGAGTTCAATGATAGTGTCAAATAAGTTTAACAATTATCCAAATGCCATGTAAATGTATTTTAATGTGCTCTGTGTTAAAGGGTATTGACTTTAATAATGTAGCTCCGACTTTATTTTGTGCGTGATTCTTAGCGTTTCTTATTAAAAAAAAACCATATATACCTTGCCTTTACCATTTAAACCTTTTATTGTACGATTTTTTGCAAAAAAAAATGTTTTTAATGAAACGTACGTTTATTGAACTTATTTTGGATAAAATTAATTTAAGAATTAAAGAGAACGTATATGTTTACAACATTATTTTTGTGCAAGTAATCGTACAATCGATGTCCTTTGCCTTACCGCCATAAAACATGATTGTGTCGTTCACACAGACACTGCCTGAACGAGTCTGTTCATTGAACAACATATTGATGTTTCTTTGATTGCTGAACACGTATAGTACTAATGGGTGTTCCCTGAAATGGGTTATGAGCAATTGGTTGATGTTTGTGCTGATTGTATTCTTAGTTATAGTGCACGGTGAGTAATATAATATAAATTATTCTACAAAAAGTTTTGATTAGTTTTTTCTTTGAAGTCAATCGAACATTACAATTTGATCGATACCAAATAGTGATGTTCGGAAATTTTGAATTTTATATAATATAAAATTGGTTAGTTTTTTTCAAGATAGAAATTATAGCGTCTGCCGGGGATTTTTAATACATTTAAAAAAGTAGATAACGACTACAGATTACATTTGTTTTGAATGATTCAAGTTAAAATGTGTTTACGAATGAATTAAGGAATATTAGAATCACTTAATTAAATTTCAAAGTCTAAATGTGAATAATGTTGAAAAGCTTGTTTTTCTTCAACCACATGACATATTTGCAGGTGTTTAGACCATTTCGTTGTAAAGACCGCGTCATCTTAGCGGGTACAGAGGTAGTATCTTTTAAGATTTTGCAAATAAAAATGACGTTGCTCCTTTATGTTATTACCCAATGCTTTACCATAAGAGTCTCTTCACACGAGCGTTAGCGTTTTTGATTCAACTGAGCCTCCAACGCTTGTGTGAAAGCTCTTAAGCCTGTATAAAAAACACTGAAAAATCCACAATAGATCACACAAAATCTTAAAACCGGGTATTAAGCACTTTATAAAACATCACACTGAATCCAAACAGATAATGCAAATGATTGCAAACAAAAACATTACTTTAAATAAAGTTTCAACTATTTTAAGTAGCTGGTATGGTGACCATTTTTATACAATATCTATATAAAACATTAGGACATTTAGACCTCCGACCACAGAAAACACTTAAATAAATTCGTTAAAGGTGAAAACAAACATCGCGTCGATATATGCCTTGTAAAAATTATCTCATAATTTACCTAATCTTATAAATTGGAAAGAAATTGTACCTCAGAAATAAATCGTATATATTACTAAAGTAGAATAAAAACAGTCTATTAAATTTATGTTCCACAGGTAGCAGTACAAATCTATAATCTAATTTTAAAGACTGTGTAGCCCAGCCTATAGTTATATTTCCGTGACACGATTTTTTCACGATTTATTTCTTCCTCGCCGAGCACGCCATATTACCAATACCAGGAGTATTTCAGAAATTTACTATATTCTAGATTCAGAACAGCCATTATATGCATTTGCATATATTCGATATTATGAGTTATTGCAATGTCCTTTCCCACCATTGCCTATTTTTATGTCGCTGTCTCTATTTATTTCACTCTATTGGTGATATAGATATCAAAGTTAATTCGCTTAATTTATAACATTATTTTTCGTCTTTGTTTATAACATTATTCGCTGGTTATATAATTGATTAATCCGTGTCTGTCCTGTCATAAATTCTATTAATGTGTCATTAATGTTAATTATGGATCACGCTCAGACATGTCAGGGAACTTACCGGGCATTTATGAATTGAATGGCTTCATACGCATTCTCAATGGGAACTATGGGAAGAATGGGCCCAAAAATTTCGTCTTCCATTATTTTATCGTTCCCGGATACATTAGCTATTATTGTAGGTTCGATAAACCTCTCCTTTGGATCGTAACCACCGCCAATCGCAATTTTGTCTTTGCTTCCATCCACTAGTGCTTGAAGACGGCTGTAATTTTAAATGGAAGGTTAATTTTTAACGTATTATGTAATAAAAGAAATAAATATCTGTTTTATTAAAGGTTTGCCAGTCATTTTGAAATCTGCCACCAAATTTATGTAAATGCCACAGATTCTCCATAGATCGTTATTAAGCAAGATCATATTTTTAATATCTTATAAAATCTAGTGTGCCACCGATTACCTCACTCACCGAACGAAATGCAGAAGCAAAAGATGCCTCTACTTCACGTTGGTATTCTGTGAGTTGTGTTGTGACAAAATGTTATTAAAGCAATTTACATTCTTTCTTGCTAAATAATTAATTATTTCACAGTGTAATCAGGCTTCAGAAGATTTCATTTATTTCTATAGTTTATTGTTTTACGTCGATATTATCATTCCGCGTGTATAACTTTGAAAATAAATAACTTTGAGACTTAACAGAAGAAAATATAAGTACGCAATTTTCTATGCAAAAGAAATGAACTAGACATTTGTTAATCGTATAATAGATCTTAAAATGTTTCTTGTAAGGGGTTTCCGTGTGTTTTGCGTTAAAAGGATTTTAGTAGTATGGTCTGCCGCCTTCCAAAGCCAAGTTAAGCGGATTACAATTTCCATCGAATTCATTCCAGCGCCGGATTTTACCACTCTCTGTGCAATATTTTCTTACGGACGTGAGTTTGAACGCTACTGCATTTTTAATGTCATTTTTGTCACCATTTATAAATAATTTAATTAAAAAAAAATAACAGCTAATTAATCATATGAAAACAGCTCTTTGGTGACGACTTAAGAAAAGCAAGTTTTTCTTTGGGTGTCGTTAGAGTGGACTAAGGGAAAAGCTTTGCAAACGCCATTGCTTCTAACTAATTCCATCCCAAAAATCTGGGAATGCTATCGCCGATATGCAATATAACGAGCCTTTGTTCAGTTCTTTGTGTGGATTATTTTATTCTTGACGGGCTTACATGATTCAGACATGCATTCGTTTAAGACAAACTGGAAAATGATAAGATCATATTTACATAGTGCGCTGAACCACAACAATAAACAGAGCATCGTTATCAGTTCATATTTGCTTACGCGATAATTAACTCAGTAAATTTAAGATTAACTTGTCAATCCGACAACGTAACAAGTGAATTAAAAAAATGTTTTAGAGAAACGAACGACCGAAAATAGTGATGGAACTACTCTTATTTTCCCAAACTTAGGGGTGGATACATTAAAAAAATAAATAAAAAGAATACAGTCGAATTGGTAATCTCCCCTTCTAAGTAATACATAAACTCCTGACAACAAATAACAAAAACCAGTTGTGTGTTTGTACGGAACACTCGGGGTTTCGGCCGGTTTTTTGAAAACCACGGTCACTTTTGCACACAACCCCAACCGGGCAGGTGACTCTAACTCATAATTAATAACTTACAATCGTCGCATTACTATACAAACTATATTTGTTAGAAACGATGCCAAATATTTATCTTTAGTAAGCAACTGCAGCGACAGATAGGGTACTGAAATTGGCCGTTAACATCGTGTTATGTACTATCGCCTAAATATACAGTAAAAACTATATTTTTATTTAATCTCTAACTCCATGAAGAACACTGGGACGGAATCTACGTAAGGTACAAATATTTTTCGATTCTTCATTGCGGATTGAGGTAGGATTTAATTGGACTCAGTGATAAGATTCAAAGTTATGATAAACTATAAAGCAAAAATTCAATTATCAAAACATACCTGAAATGCCTACTATTAATAATCCTGCACAGATCTGGTGACTTTTGCTTGTCGTCTCCGTACCACTCTTTAAGTATGCCTTTTGCGGCTTCAACGAATTTGTCCTGAACTTCCTTAGAGCATAATACGTAATCCGGGGCTATGCAAGTCTGACCGGCGTTGATAAATTTGCCCCAAAGCACCCGCTTCGCCGTGACTGTTATGTCTGCTGTGTTGTCTATGTACACTGGGCTATAATCAAAGACATTGCATTAATTAGAAGTAAAAAGGCTGTCTGTAAATATACCACTGCTGGGACTGATTTTTAAAATGGAAATGGGTATAGCTAGCAATATTTTCTGTGGGAGAGGGGGCACGAGATATTCAGGGGCAGGGGAGGGTGCGCATTCCGGTGCTCCTACATAGCTGCTCTATTGGTACTGGCACTCCAGTGCCAGGGGCAATCCTTGAACTTAAATTAATTTACTTTTACTTACATTGATTTTAACGCGCTGAATGCGCGTTAAGCTAGTCATAGGGCATTTAAAACAAAGGTCAATTAAATCTTCATCTCGTGTGTTTGTAAAATAGCTTGGGTACTGTGATATTTCTCCAGTGTGTTTATTTGAGATAAATCGGCTCTGCTTTCGGAGATTTAAAAGAGGAATAGCCCTGAGATGCTTTTCAGTTATTTCACTTATCATTCAAAGTAGAATAGAAAATAATGAATTTCACTAGGTCATGAGAACTGTATCTACAGTACAGAGATATATCTCACCTCTTGCCTCCAAGTTCCAATGTGACAGGCGTAAGGTATTTAGTAGCGGCTGCGTACACAATTTTTCCCACATTTGTTCCGCCTGTGTAGAAAATATAGTCGAATTTCTGTTTTAGAAGCTCGCTGGTTTCTTCCGGACCTCCCTCGACCACAATAACAGCATCCTTGAATTTGGAATCATGCAATTTTTAAGAATATATTGTCTTTAAAGATAATGAGTTCTAATAAGATAATTAATGAATAACCGAATGGCATACCGGACAGCGTCTGCTCACTGAATCATGCGATCTGGTTTTGAACTTTAAATCAATAAAGCGATACGATAGCCAAAAGATATATATTGATGGCAATTGACTATTAATATCTCTATGGTCAGAATATTTGTAAAACAGGGTAACTATGAAACACCCTTAGAAATATAAGCCTAAGAAATTAGCATAGCAATTTAAGGTAGTAAAAAGGAGGTGATTCCGATCTCCCGCCCCCAACAAAGTGCATATATGTCAGAAAGACATATTTGTATAACCTACATATGTATAGATCATATTACAGGTGTTCTTGTTTATTACGTCTATGGAATAATCATAAATCGAAACTTCGAACTTCCAACTTCCAATTGTTGGTGTTCCCAGTTGTCATCACTCACATTGTCCATGTATTTGGGCAGCGTCTCGACGATGAACTGCGCACACGCCACGGCCAGCTCGCTCGGCTTCACGATGACTACGTTGCCGGCAGCGATGGCGCCCGCCATCGGCAGCAGCAGCAGCTGCAGCGGATAGTTCCAGGCGCCGATGACAAGGACCACACCGTACGGGTCGTTGTAGATCACAACATCGTCCAGTATGTTCACGATGCCTTTCGATGGCTGTACGAGAATTATGAAGAATTGTCAGACACATACATAAAAAAACTCGTTAGTACGAGCATTCTGTGTAGGGTATCGAACACGAGTCTCCTAATTCTTATATTATCTTCAATTTAAGTTTCTAAATTAGTCTACTTTGCATAATTCCATAGTAACGTGCCTATTGGTGCTTTACAGTGGGGATCTGTAGCCGGATTGCTACAAACAAAATTATTTTTTACAACCTGCTCCTGCGATAGATAGGTATTGAAATCGGCGGCAAGCACAAGTACATGAACAATTTAACATTCTGTTATTCAAATCAAATCCAAAGCCAGAGTTCGCGGAAAGCAAATCCTAGAGACTGGTGATGAGAAGCAGTGCTACTAGTGGTACTGGCACTGTGCTCACCAATCCAATCGAATAAATTATTGCTTGTTTTCGCGGGCGCTTTCTTGGGGAAGCCAGATGTTTAGATATTCAGCAGTGAGGGCCGAAATAGGCTGATGTAGAAATACAATAAAGAACCGCTGTTTTCTTATGGTAATGCTACTGGTAATTAGAACGGCTGTTTTGATATTAAACATCCGTTAATTTGTTGGTGAACTTGCACCTAAGCATAAATGGACGCAACATCCAACTACGGCCATAATTGTCCGAGTTTACTTAGTGAGAGTGAATTAGATGTGTTCATACTACATTTCATATTGTGAGGAGGTAAATAATTAAAAACCGGCCAAGGTTGCATTAAAAAAAGTAGGTATGTAACAAGTTAATAAAAATTGCACACGAGGACGAGGCGAGGACAAACAGTACGCACGGTTTTTTTATGAACGTTCCAATTTTGATTTTGATTTTACCATTCAGTGCTTAATGCAGCCAGAAAGGATGGTCTGCTCGAGTTGGCAGTGCACGTGTGATTTAATTTTGTGAATAATTTTCTTGCAGTTTTTCTTTCAGAGTTTCTATAGACTGTTTCTTCTCCGTCAGAGGAACTACGAAACGTTGGTAGATTGTAAAAAAGGATAATAATGATATTTGTGTAAAAAAATTACCTTTCTTACATCGGAGAAATAAAGAATTTTCATTTATTCATGTCAGTCACCAAAGAAATTTCCGATTCATAATACCGTTCAGAAATTACTTCATTTTATAATTTTATGAATTGTCATGACTCTTAAACAAATTAGGGAAGTTGTAGTATGCTTTTTAATAATTTCCGTGCGGTATCGGCGTAAGTATCTGCCACCGCTTTTCTTTCCGTGGGTGTCGTAAAAGGCGATTAAGGGAGAAGCCTAGAAAACCGCAATGGCTACTGTCAGATGGCGAGATATCTCGAAAAATACCTGACTAAAATTAGGCAGACCGATGACGGATATCGGCGTTTGAGGTGGCGGGTAGTATCTGAGTTAAACTTAGCGAACTTTCCGGCGGCTTAAAATTTCATTGAAATCGATTCAGCGGTTTAACTGTCAAATCTTAACAGTACAGATTTGGTTTAGCAATTATAATATAAGCTACTATGTGTAGTTATAAAGGATATAAGATTCTAGGTAATAATAATATATGACTAATAATCTGAGCGTTCTTATACGTACTTATTATCATTATGCTGTAAATAAAAGGAACACTAGCTTAAGATGATGTATACAACATGAAGGGAAAATCTGGTGGCCTTCAACAGATCGCGTAATAACCATCTCAATTTTTTCGACCCTATAATGTTTCTAGTGACGTTATTTTTTTTTTTTTATATGGGAAAGAGGGCAAACGTGCACTCTTGCACGTCTGCCTGATAAGTGATTACTGATGCGCACGTTTTACTTTAGAAAAAGTTACACGTCTCTAAGCTGCCGGACCGATTAAAACCCCGACAGATTTAGATACAGGCTGCGGGCCCGGTGGCCTTGACAGCTTCGGCAGAAGAGACTCGCGGAAGAGTAAAAATGCTCTCTTAGCATTAGTTCTATTCTAGTAATTATGTACCATAATATTGATTGCCTCTAGACATTTGGAATTAAACTTTGTGGGCTTAATAACAGATAAAAACAATTGCATGTTATCCAAAAAACGCGTGATAAGAAATGAAAGATTATGTTTAGAGAGTTGACCAAAATTTTATGTGGAATATTTGAAATTTTGAATTATTTATTTACTTATACTTTATTGTGTACACCAAAAGGATTACAAAAGGCGGACTTAATGCCTTTTGGCATTCTCTAACAGTCGACCCAGAGCGTGAAGAAATGTGGTGATAGGTGCATCAAATTTAAAATAATATAAATATGAAAAGGCTAATTGAGAAATATACTACATAATTAAAACATATAGAAATGTATAAGCATACATATCTACACAAACACTTAGATATACAAATACATAATATAATATATACAGAAATACCTACACAGATATATACATACATACAAACACATTAATACATACATATATAATAAATACTAACAAGTATCAGATGGTTTTAAAAAGTGTTCGCGTACCAATCGTTTGAAAGAATTTTTATATGGGACTTTTCTAATGTCTTCGGGCAAGGAGTTCCAGAGAAGTGTAGCCTGAACGGCGAAGGAACCACCAACAAAATGGGTAAAATGTTGCGGGATACTTATCATATGATTAGCAGAGGAACGAAGGACCCTATCATGGGCAGAAGAGAGATACTGAATTTTATTCTTAAGATAAGAAGGGGTAGTAGGATCACACAAGATGGAAAAGAGAGCAAAAAGAATTCTAGAGTCACGCCTCTGCTGGATAGTGAGCCATTTAAGGCGAGAACGATAGTGAGAGATGTGGTCATACTTTCGCGGACCCTCTAGAAGAAGGCTCTCTAGCGTGCAATGAAAACATTTGTTCAGGTCTAAGTAACACACATCAGCATAATCAATTATAGGTAATATCAGTGTTTGAATAAGCATAATTTTGGAATCTAAAGGAAGAAAATTTTTTAAGCCATAAAGAACCTGCAATGAAGTCGAAACCTCACGACTGACTTCTAAGACTTGTTTTGCCCAGCTCAGTATTATCGATGTAAAGCCCCAAGTTTTTCACCGAACTAGAAAACGGTATCATAGCATCATTATAATAGACTTACGAAATCAAGTTTAGCTAGCATTCTTGAGCTGCCTATAAGTATTGCTTGGCATTTCGTAGGATTAACGGAGACACCGAAGCGTGTAGACCAGTCATAAACAGATTTTAAATTGACGTTTAATTTATAGATCGCATTAGCAATATTGTCAACGTCAGTTTGGATATAAATTTGAAGGTCGTCTGCATACATATGGTACGAACAATCAATATCAATAATATCTAATTATCTCGTACGCCTGTCACCTACAGGTTTAAGCACAATTTCCGGATTTCCGTTATTGCCTCTGCCTCTGCTAGAGATGATGAAACATGACGGATTCACCTATTATGACGCCCATATGAAAGTAGGGCAGATTCTTAACTTTAGTATCTACAATACATGAGATGTCAGCCGTAATTTCAATAGTGGTGATTTTTCGTTAATCACAAAATAATGAAATAATGGTTAATACCTGCTATACTTAACGTTTTGAATTAACGTAAAAGGACCTTTTCATTAAATTCAATGTAACTATATATGTCTTAGTGTATGTCATTACAACGAAAAACATCCCTCCCTCTACGTAGGGGATCGAACTCGAGTCTTACTACTTACCACACTCGGTTATCGTGGCGTACATTTTAAATCTATGGTGCATACTTTTTCAACTTCTCCAAATCTGTTTTAAATATTTTCTGAACATTCATATCACTATCTACAGTCCACGATACCTAAACTTTATCACAGTTACAAAGATAAAGTTGGATAAAATGTTAATTACAAAAGAAAAAACTAATTGTGAAACCTATAAATGTCAAGTACGTACGTTACAGACAAAAGAATTTAATATTAAACACTAAAATTCAATTTTCTAGTGAAGTATTTTATTCACATATCGTAGATATACTTTCCTGATGTGATGTGATGATCTAATCAATAAATAATTAATTAAATGATACTATTCGATCTATTACATCCAATTAAGTCTACCGTGGTATTTTCCTGTATTTATTAGTCTAAAGTGGTATTAAGTCCATAGACAATGAACATATAATTATTCGGAAAAAAATGCAAATCCATCACCTTTCTTGACTTTGAATAATAAGGAAGGCAAAGTAAGTTTATTATACAATATCATTGTGACGTTGAAATAATTATGAGGATTTAACAACCGACCAGTTCAAAACATCTTGATACTTATTTCATCATCATCATCATTTTAGCCTGTTATAAATGACTGTCACTGCTAAATTGTCTGTAGTCAGCAGTGGTCCGCCAAAGATTGCCGATTCTAAGCTAACTGCATCCATCGACTTCCCAGGCACCTACGTGCAGGTCGTCGCTCCGTCTAGGGGTCGTCCCACACTGCGTTTGCCTGTACGTGGTTGCCACTCGATAACCTTTCTTTCACAACGGTTGTCAGTTCTGCGAGCCAAGTGACCGGCACATTGCCACTTCAGCTTGTCGATTCCTAACGGCTGTGTTGGTTACACTAGTTCTGCTGCGGATATCGTCGATGCCGACTTTACCGCGCAGAGAAATATAGCCACTTATTTAACCTAAACAAATATTATAAAGAGAGATTGTGAGTTTGTATAAATGTGTGGGCGGGTTCGCTTTAATCATTTACTGTTACATCATCATCATCATTTCAGCCTATCAGAAGTCCACTGCTGAACATAGGCCTCCCCCAAAGATTGCCACGAAGCTTTTTACTGTTTAATTTCTAAAAAAAGATGTAGTTACTTAGCTACTTCCTTACTAAAAAAATATGGTGCCGTAGAAGAAAATTCAATATTTATATAGAGAAGCAGTCGAAATATGTGTTTAACTTTAAAACAAATTGTTTCATACGGTTATATTATAGATGTGTCGGTGCGAAACCGGTTCGTTAGTATATTATAAATACATACTAACAAAAAGCGTTTATAGTAAGCGCGAGTATAGAACTAAGCTCTCTTGTTAAGGGAATACGACCTTACGATTACTCAGGAACACAAATTTTTTTCTTAGTCTAGTCTGGTTGTGCTCACCATAAAACTTCACCACACTACTGGCAGATAATTAGAGAAAGCCTATAAGCATTAAGTCTCCCTTTAGTATCCTTCTGTATAAAGGATTGGCAATAAAGATTAAAAAAAATTATGCTGGACGTTGATCCTGGAGTTAAGGGAATTTGCCATAAACGGTATGCTTATCGGGTTAATTGGTAATCGCAGTAGCTACCAGACGTCCCAGACGCAGCTGTCCGTCACTTGTTCTATTTATTTCGTATTCTACAAATAATAAATATTCGCGTGAAGTCATTCCTCGATAATGCCATACCGGGTTATTTTTCACATACATTACACGGTTACGATTATTAGTAACCTTGTCTTGGATAAACGAAACCATGTTAAAAAATATTTTGGTATGATTTTATAGGGGATAAATGTGAATACGAATTATTGTGAATTTTTTTGAGGCGTAGCGGCCCCAGATGGTTATTTCGCTATCCATCTGAAGTCACATTATTTTCCAGACTTCTAGTGGAAACTGTCTCATCTCATTGAGATTAAGTCTCAGTTTGGTAAACTTATTTATCTACAACACTAATGGATAGTGCTTTTATCGTGGTCACGCGGTCACCATCTTCTGTATTGAAATTAGAATATGATACACATATTCAAGATGATGACTCCAACCACGCATACCTCTCAATACAACACCAATGCCTGCCAAGAAGGTTTCGGGAGGCTATTGAATTTAAAAATCATCCTAATTTCGAGAAGATGGCTGGGTGCTACCACGTGCATTTTGTAATAAATAAAATTGCCGAGCAAACTACTGCACAACCTCTAGATATCGTGTGCTCATTCTGCGTAGATCGGACCAAAAATTACTAAAAAAACGTCGGGAATAAAAAGTAATAATTCATCATCATTTCAGCCTATCACAAGTCCACTGCTGAACATAGGCCTCCCCCAAAAGATTGCTACGAAGCTCGGTCCGTGTGGCTGTCGGAAGTAAAGTATAGCGCCAACCCTGTCTGACCATGGGTGTCGTAAAAGGCGAGTAATGGTAAAAATTTATATTAGGAGATGGGCAGCAGCATCTTTCTGTACTAGAACAAAAAAAACTGCGGTTGCCAAACCCCTCGCCAGGCGTGGCAACTAAGGCAAACCCCCCCTTGATGAGAGGTAGAAGAAAAGTTATAATTAAACGCAATGAAATCCGTAAATAATAGTTTTACTTTAAAAATATTCGAGTAAATACTAGAAATCATTACTTAATATCTATTGTTTGGTTTTAATAACTATATTTCGGTTAAGTGGCGCAGTCGGCTACGAAGCGTTAATATTTGATGTAGCCTAAAAATAATTGTTCCAGGAATAATAACAACAGTTGGACACACTCCCATTTCTTTTTTTTTAGATCTGTAAGATTCTCAAGACACAGGAGAAAATCTTACAGCAACTTTCTTGTAACTTTTCTTTATAAAAAAGATACTCTTTCAGCCTCAATACTAGCGGGTACCACAGAGTGCAAACAACATTGTTGGCGAATTGAAGTAGTTCATCCGCTAACCTCTGGCCTCGGGTAAATTTTTCTCCTTAATCAGAGACTCAAGAGCGAACGCTAGATTTGTGTTTTAATTTCACACCGGATGTCTCAAGAATCGCTTCGGAGGTAATTTAAAGATTTCGTCCTAAAAAAACTTCTGAATCTTCCCCATATTTAATTGAATCTCGTAATCTCGCGAGATTTTGAACGATTTACGTCGGAGATCGATCTCGTAAAATATCGACGAGATCTTACGAGAACGCGATTACTATCCCTACTTACGAATTAATAATTCTAATTTCATAACAAAACCGACATTATTTACTGTGTTTTGTGACTATGCCATATTGTATACTTATTCAGAATGTTCACGTAAATTGTAAGAAAAAAAAAATCTTTTATGCTCATTAACCTAATTGTGCAGAGACCACTGAGCTCTTACGTGAGAGATAAGAAGGTGTAATAATTCTTCTTATAAGCGCAGCACAACAATCACTTTAGTTTAATTTAATTACAATTTGCAATAATAAATAAAATAAATGTTATCTAATAAATCGAATCATTTGTAAAAAATAACTTTATTCTTAATTTGTTTCCAAATTTTATTTTATAACTTGCGAATCCCGCCGGCTTCTCACGGGCAGATCTTCGAGTAGGTATAAAAAAAAGTTTTAGATTGTTCTGGTAGATTTGTCTGTACATGGCCATAAAGCATCGTAAAATGTTTTCAATTCTTTGACGAAACCTCGAACCATATATAGTTTTTTTTTGGTGTCAAACATAGCCTATAATCATTTGAAGTAATGTAACCTACATTAAACAGTAAAATCATTTTTGTCCATACTCACAACTTTTTTTTATACTATTAGTAGATAGTACAAAGTCAGTTAATAACTAATAATTTTAAAAAGGCGTAAGAATCTGCCTTTCCCTTTCTTCCTGCGGGTGACGTAAATCACCTCTTACTCAAGGGAAAAGCCTTGAAAATCGTGTTGACTACCGACAGATGGCGCGATAACTAACTCAAAAATAACGTAGACCTATGACGTGCAGCAGCGTCTAAGTCTCGTGCGAGACGCCTGCTACTGGGATTGCCAATTTGCTTGCCCAGCGAGGCGATTATGGCAAATCCTGACTAAATACAAGGAGAAGACAAAACTTAAATTAACAAAGAAACATACCCCGGTGAATTAGGTATAAAGTAAACGGTAGACAGATATTATCCCGGGTAATGCCACTTCCAAGTTAATAGCTATTTTTAGCGTTTTTGTTTGAAATTTTCGAGGATTTTGAACGCAATAATAAGAGATAATGGCTATATTAAATTGAATGATTAGTTTTCAACTCGAAGGTTAAAAAACAAAAGATTGTGTATAATGTAAACATTATTGATTGTTATCAATTAGTTTTGACGGAAAACTAATCAAGAAATGCAATGAAAATAAACATGACTTAAAAAAAGGCAGGTTTTTTTAAAGAGTAATGTTGTTCTGGCATTAGATTAGCAGAGGCGAAGAGGTTGGTTTAATAATAATAATAAATAAATAAAATTTCAATAAATTTAAGTTGATCTTTTGAATGTGTCAGACCCTTCCAGTTTAGCCCTCAGTCTTGTATTAGAATGGCCCCCGGTTCGGAATATTTTTTTAAATATTTACAATGTTTTAAAATAAAAGTGACTTTACTAAGTAAGTACCTTCCAGTGTGATGGGCGACATAAGTTCATCGTCATTAGTGTCTAAACAGCTCACAGCTGGGACTCAAACATCTCTTTGAACACATCGCACTTGAAATCCTGCTGGATATTGCCGATCCGGAATTTTAACTATAAATATTCCGTTATCAGTCAACGGTAATTTTTCTATCATTTTTACGACACTCAGGGGATGAGACTGGCGGTAGCCGCAATGTCATGCAAAAAAAACCTAATGTCGCAATAACACCCAAACGACAACCCACAGCAACGGTGGGAGGAAGTGATTAGGTACGGAAAATGGAATACGTGGCTACTAAGCAAATCCTCACTGTGAGGATTATGTCTATTGGGCTGTAGGGGTAACAAACAAGCTAACAGTCCACCTAATGGTACGAGGCTACTGAAGCTCACAGACACCTGCAAAGAATTTCAATCGAAGGTCGTTACAGATGCGTTGTCACCCCTGAGGTAGAGAGGAAGATAGAGTGCCTTCAATTATACTGCCTCTGTATACCTTTCAAACCGGAACACAACAGTGATGGCACTGCTGATTGGTGGCAGAACTAGGTAATAACCCAGACGACTCCTACGTAGAGCAGGAATCTACCACCTACTAAGTGATTTTTTAAAGGCCGCTTAAGAAGAAGAATTTAGGCTAAAACTATGGTAATTGTAAACAATACCTTGGAATAATTGTTACGAACGCAGAAGGCATAAAATTTTAGTATTTAGATAGGCCACCGTTATGGACGATTCTTAAATCTTAATATTACTACTATTTAAATTTGTATTTCTAATTCTTACTTATCATCTTACTTATTATCAGACTAATCGAACAACGTTTAACATTTCATATAGTAAAGTAGCAGTCTCTCAAAATTTGAGAGAGATTGGAGACGGAAGAGTCGTTCACGCTGCACGTGTGCGGGACGGCGGATTTCACTCACATGTCCTCGAAAAAATAAATGTTTTTATTATTTCTCAGACATGCAGGTTTTCTCACGAATTCCTTTACCGGCGAGCACATGGTAAATTCAGGAGTTACTTAAAATTTACTATTAACAATTTTAGTGGTATCGGCACCGGGGAACTCTAAGTCCACATTCACCACAGCGGGGATGGAGCGGAAGCGACAATGGAGAGATTGTGTCCTCAACGCGCTGGCGTACACGAGTACAACGTACAGCGAGATTGTGTGCATACTGCTCGGAAATACAAAAGTGTAGTAACTTGATTCTATGCACGCGTTGTAAAATCACATACTATATATAGATGAAAGACCCAACAAATATAACTTAGAAAGGAAGCCAAACAGTGAATTTCAAAGAAATTATGTAAGCCACAGATAATATCCTAATAAAATTACCTAACAGTGTAGTAGACACTATGATGAGTGTACGATTTTTGACTATATTCTGATCACGGCGCTCTCGCTACCGCTCCCATCGCCCTGCCTTCCGCTGTCGATGTGATTGCGGTCTAACAGTGAGCGTGGCATCAAACTAAAATCTACTAACATTTCAGAGTCAAAGTCAAATCTTTTTTATTCAATTTAAGCTCTTACGGACGTTAAAAGCTACACTGGCGAAACAACACCTCTGAGAAGAACCGGCAAGAAACACTGGGGTTATTGTTTATCACCATCATGGTGATAAAAACAATCCATATAAATAAAAACTAAATGCTGTTCGTTGGTAAGCTCATCACTTGAGAATGACGGGACCGATTTGACAATTTTTTTTTAATATGTTCGTAATAGTACGAATAAGTTTTTTGTGGAAAGAAAAATTGGTAAAAACTGATAGTATATTTTTTCTGCTTTTCACAAATATCAGAAAACGATCACGATTCATTGAAATTTGATAGCACGTCTATCGGGTTTATAATAAAATTAATACAATGTGTAATAACATTTTTTTATATGTTAATTTTATTGTGTATCGCTTGCTAGTGCAACTTGTAAGAGTTATTTCCACATAGCGTTGTCCTCGATATATTGATCTATTTTGTAGGAGGCATTATTTTATTTTATCTTTTTTTAGATACCTTTTTTAATAAAGTTTCCTTAACAAGTTTTTAAATTTTGTCATACTTTTTCACTATTATAATAATTATATTAATATATCTCTTCAGATTTTAATGTAAAATTTACTCAGGAAAGACTTTCTAGTTTTAGGCAATCAAAACTTTAAACCTCCTCGAACGAAGCTCTCGTGTGTCACCTCGACACATTCTACAGGTGACAGTCAGTTATTTGTTAATTAAATTTATATTTTTCATCCGTACGTAATGTTTTCAAAAATAAACCACGAAGGTAAAGTGAAGATTCGTCTCTTGGAAAAGGATGCGTAGATACTCGCCAGGTAAGTTACAGATAGCCCGTATCTCTTGCTTTTGCAAATCTAATATTGTACCAATCCAGCTGGAGATCCCCGGAATAGAACACCATAGGACATGGTACTGTGGACTGATTTCGCAGTTGCTTCATCAGTCATTACACATATTTAAAAAAAAAAAATTCTATCTTACAGATGATAATTGATATTATATAAAAATATGTTTCGGACTCACCCGCTCTGGTTTAGCCCACTCATCCAAATTGTTCAGCGTATTCTTGATGTCATTTATCAGATAATCAGTCTCGAGGAGCACTGCCTCCATCTTGCTTCTGCGGAGGTCCTTTTGCAGGGCTGCCACCATGGCGCTCTGGTTCTCCGTGTACATACGCAACAGGTTCTGTAGCTGTCGCCGACGCCATTCTAGTGGTCTCGTGACGCCGCGGTTGTATGTGTCACGGGCTTTTTCGACTACCTATTAGAATATAGATCACAATATTTTATTACGAAGTAAAATGTAACTAACCAAAACTGTAAAACTAACAACATCACAGTATATAACTGGACATTTAACAGTATTCTAATTCAAAAATTAGCCTTAATAATGATCGCCAACGATTTTCTATACAATATGAACGTATGTTGTCAACGGTGTTTATTTATCTGTGATGGTTTCAACTATGTAGTACAAAAGGCATTTGCTTGACTTCTATTGAATGTGATGTTTAAGGAAGATATTGCTGAATATCTTCTAGATGTCGCAGACGGCCGCCACTGCGTCTATTTTGATTTAATTTTACGTAAAAAAAATAAGGATATTTGTATCTTTCTATTCAGCACTCCACAAATCTTAACATCTCCGCGTGCAGAGCTAATCCTGAGTTCAATATCACTGCTGAGTAGAGTCTGAGTTATGCTTGCCCTCTAGATGTAGACGCAGAGCTTAAACGTCACATTGTGATAATTTATCGAAGACCATTCGCGTGATTTTAATTTTTTTTTCTCTACAAAATAGAGACTCGTCATCTATATAAAAAACATACTGCGTCTTAAATTTTTCAATGTTTGGTTAATTTTACTTATATTTTTTTTTAATCCCCCAATCCAATTCCAAAATTATGTTACATTAAATATAAATAAATTGTGATATTGTGACAAACTCATAGAAAAGGATAAGGGTCATATATAAGAGAAAATTTCTACAATCACTGCGTAATATGACCGAGAGAAGCTCATATTTCCCACACATAAGATGACGTTACTTCGGGTCAATGTCCAAGTGTGGAATCCAGCTCTTATATATTTATATTGACTACACTTGTTTATCGACTATAACTACATTTGATACAAATTACCGATAAAATAACTCAATCCTTCGCGTGTCGATTGGATTTTCTATTTCTATCCTATCTTTCCTTCAATATTGGAATTTCTATTGTTACAACACGACAAGAATTGTGGGTAATTTTTGTAAAAACTAACTACTGAAAGGAAAAAGAAGTGTCTTTTTACTTAAAAAAATTCATTATGGTGTCTTGGTCATCAAAGTATTCCAATTTCGAAATGTTCATAGAATAACCGTGTATTGACTACACAACATGTAACACTTTAAAATTACTAAAACTCAACGAGTTATTATTTAAAACCGTTATCGGCATGACAATAACGGCTTGAAAAATATTAATGACATTTAGATAAATCTTATTATATAGGGTAATAACGACACAAGCCATATAAATATCATTACGGACAAACATCAAGTAAGTAATCTGTAAAGAATGTAACTGTTTTGTACTCTAAGTATATTTTAATTACTTATAACAGTATAAGTAGTAAGTACTCGCTAATGAAAACGATTATTTAATAATCATGCATATCTATCGCTGTAAAATATAAAATTATATACATTTAAATATTTCTTTAAAATCTCTGTACGCTTTATCCCCACTTATCTATCCAACAAAACGAGAAAGAGTTGAGATTTGATGGGTATTCTTCTAAACCCATTCGGTTGATGACAAATTTAGCAATAACTTTTTTTAATTGTTTGAAAAATTTTTTGATTAAATTAATTTTCAAAAAAATATTTTCTTTCAACGCTAACTTCGCCGTTTGATGTTACGGAAAAAATATAAAAGGCACATTATATTAGTTTCAATATTTAGGAAACCGTTTTCATTTTTGTAAATTAAATGTATATATCTAAACCTATGCATTTGATGAGAAAAAGGTTAATAATCTTTTTTCATCGTTTAAATGAGTTTCCATGATCTACGTCTACGAGACAGGCGTACGTCTATGTTTATTCACCTCGACATTATAGAAATCTAACATTTGTCATTTCATATTTTGTGGTCGGTATTTATGAAATACTATTTCTTATTTAACGTTAAGTTTATTCTCATTTCCAATTGTTCCTTATCTCGGTGTATTTCCACGAAACCAAAATTAAATAGGTAGTTATCATACTTATAAATGCCGTATACTTACATCGGCGACATTAACCGGTTTTGGCTTGGAGGTAATAGTTCCTGCAACAAAAAAAAAACAGTAAAATTTATAGGAATTAAAAAATTATGACACTGCTTGTTAACTGTATCTCATAATGTAGTCAACAGCGTGATAATTTTCAACCAAATGTTCTTTATACAATAGACCTTTATTGTAAAATTTCCACTTACTCGGTTCTGTAGTATTAGCGTGAAGATCGGACATATAGAGATATATAGACAAACAGACATAAATATCAAAAATTACATTCGGAATCAGTATAGTTTCGTTTAAAACAAATAAAAATTGTGTATTAGAAACGGATTTATTTTGTGGGCACACTATTCGTCTGAGATAATCACTATATTAGGTCGACAGTCCAACCTTAAACATTTGACTAAGAATTTAAGGAATACTATTATCTATTCTGCGGTAATTAAGTATCTAGTTTACTGCATGCGGTTGGAATTATACCTTTAATCTAAAAGAAAAACTAGTTATATCATATTTAAGGTTCTGAAAAGGGTTGAATCATATAAACACTATATAATAATAGGTTGTATCTGTATCATTTTGGATTTGAAAATGGAGCATTCATTGCAAAGACATATTATACAGATTTCTATTATATATGGATATTTAGATTGTGCTTATAGGGGTATATACATGTACATGCATAAAAAAAATGTTTTAAATTCTATTCAAATTAAGAGTCGTGGAAGCCTGGTCAGGGCGCTCGCTGATTTCATAGTATGCAAGTGACTTGGGTTCGATACCGAGTGACAACACTACTAAAATTGTTAATTGCAATTTTAAATTTACCTGCATGTCTGAGAAATACCAACATATAATTACAAATATTATTGTATGAAAAGAAGAATGTCGCTAGGACCCAGTCGCGAATTATTATACAAGAGCTGAAGCTAAGCTAGCCCTAAGTTCTTGTAGCTTAAGAGAGCGGATCGATCAAATCATTTGCTGTCCCTATACGCTGGTGGAAGACTCAGAAATTTGCTGTTTACAGATACAAACGTTTTTGCGATTGAAGAGCACTACAACAAATTACAAAGTGTATGCTCACAGCTCTAAAAGTCTCGCAACTCGGCGGAAAAGTTCAACGTCGTCATCCTGCATCAGTCGTGGTTTGGTGAGGGTGCCCTACCACAGAGTCACGAAGCTTAATTTTTGTGAAAAAGGAGTAACGACTTCTGCCAAAGTTTATCAAGAAACAGTCTGGGGTCCTATAGAGAAACCTTTCAGTGACACTCTTTTCAAAAATATAGCGAGGTCTTTTCAGCGAGACTGTTACTGGTCTAAAGGCACAAACAAATTAAGCCAGGCCCGAGAACAATGTTTCGGACTCCATGAGAGCTGAAAATTGACCTTCCGGTCCAGATTTGGACCAGTTGAACTACAAATTGTGATTAGTGCTAGATGACTTAGCCTGCTCCAAACGTTATTAAACGTTAACAGTGGCTAAATTTCCAATGGATGGGATGTCTAGTTTAGCCATATGCTTATTCTTTATTGCTAAACTACGTTAAACCTGCTATGTTTCAACGAATTGACGGAAAAAACCTGCTATATCCGAACGATGAACGGATTTAACTCAAAAGAAATTTTACGGGTTATGGAGTAAACATTTTTAAAAATTTGCCTTATTATTCCGAAAGTGCCAAAGGCTAATTTTTTGTCCTACTTAATGTTAAAATTAGGAAATTTTGTATGTTTGTTGTTCAATCGCGCTTAAACAACTGAACGGACATAAACGCAATTTGGCAGAGATGTAGATTGCTAATGGAATAGGATATAAGATTCTTTTTAACTCAATTAAGGGGTTCTCTTGAAACACAATCTGTGACCACGCGTGCGAAGCCACGGGCTGCCGCTAATTTATTTATTATAACAGTTAATTTAGACGTTAATTTAAAAGAGATTTTTTTACTAATTCTTAAGAGTTCTGTACATGCATTTAATATTAAATTAAGGTAACAACATTTATACATTACAAGTTTTCATTTATTTATCTGTATATCTATCTATCTATTTATACCTATATGACAAACACTGCTATCTAAATAGTCTTCAATGGTTTCGATTTCATATTATTAAAAAAACGTATATCTCATGGGCAAAAATCGCTCGTCATAACATTATTCAACATAAGAAAAACTATAGACACAACTCAAGCGATTACGCGCCTTTAATATTAAGAAGAATATATGTAGAGGTAGGTAACACTGTCTCGACTAAAACTTGAATTACGAGTCCCAACGTTATCAGAACATCGCCAATTTTGTTATATTGTACACAATGTATGTTCTACGAGATCCATGGTTAGATGGGTTAAGATGTGATCTTTTAAATCGGAGAGCCACATGGAATCGCCAGAGCTCCATTCGTAAGATAGTAGTTATTGTGCAAATTGCAACCTTTGTTTCCTCGATATAAAAAATATAGTCTTAAAGGTCTAGGTCGTAAACGAACGTAATTTACTATACATGCTATAAGTATAAGTTTTCCAATTACTCGTTTTCTAATTTTTTTCTAAAACAAGCTTTGTCACGACTTAGTGTCGTGGAAGCCATTAAAGACGTAGTTTTACGGAAAGAGCCAACAATTATTATACCTATAAAATCTTTGGAAACATGACTATAGCTCTACTAGTTTTAGAGTAATCGAAGTTTGTACACAAGATTTTCAACCATAAATATTGTTTACGCTGACGGAAAAAGAACTTTTAAATTAAAAACACTGACAGATACTTCTAATTCTATTTGTGTTGGTGATTATAGCTGGCAAAGAATCTTATATTGTGTATATTATAACGTAATAACATACTGCATAAATTATTTCGTTTGTGATTTCATATAGTTACGATCAAACATTAAGACGAATACTGTTAAGTTTGGAGCCAGGTAAAGTGTGTCTTATATTCATAATTCACCGGTGTGGCTCCTCAATTCATACAGACACTATTATCCAGTTAAATTGATCAGTCGCAAGAAGCGGGCAAAGAACGAGAAGCAGAACTAGGGTAACCCATATAATCTTGAGGATCAGCAAGCTAGTAGCAATGGACACATAACTCGTGGAACTGATAACTTCGTAAAGGCCTAGTAGACTTGTAATCATTTTTCCATCATGTATCGGAGGAGGTAACGCGGCGTTTCCTTATAGCCGTAATAACTAACTTTCTATTTAGTGATATTAAGTAGGTACCAAGCTGAAGAAAAAATATACATGGAAACTAAAAAGAAAAACTTGTTACCAACACTTGCAAGTACCTATAGTTTAACTTTGCAAAAATTTCCATTTGCCTATTAGGTACCAAGCTACTCTATTCTGCATAATCCTTACACAACTGCTGTTGCATTGCTCACTGAGCTGTGTATAACACTTGTGTGCTATACAGTCAATAACAAAAATGTTATCGTTTATTGCATATTTAGTAAGTTTTCTTTCTGAGATATTTCTGTTTGCAGATGATCATTCATGTTAGAACAGCTCAACAAAATACTTGTTTCCCACAGAATGCTGCAATTAATTTACAAGATACAAATTTAGATTTCGAAAATTCTTCAATATTTTTCGGAATCTATATTGCGGCTAAGCTCCATTGCGGAGGACACATTGATAACCTAGATTTGAAACAATGCCCACATACATCTGCAACATCAGAAGAGCTGCAGATGGATTGCCAGCCTTTTAGGATATTTGGGAAGAGGGGAGTGTAAAGGCAGTGGGCCTCTGGGAGCTTCACTTACTGAACAATACACAGAATGCAGAACCAAATGTAGCTAATGTTGGGATTTTATGAAAACTGATAACACATGCAAGAATAATAACTAATATGATATTTACATAATAGGTCTTGATTACAATGAAAGATATTTTGAAATTTGTTAGTCTCTGTTCTATATTTAACCTAAACATTTTTATTCTAAATTTTCACAATCAAACTTATTACCTATTCCTATGCAATGTTTTGTGTAATTTTTTGTTCATAATGTAGCCTCATAATTTTCATGTAATCATATTGGACAATAATGATGCACTTATTTATTTGTTAAAATATCGTCCAAATAAAAAAAATACAATAATTAAACAATACTTTTTGACATATCTGTTCAAAAATTAAGCTAGGTGGGAAAAAAATAATGTTTACAGCCGTTTTTTGGGTAAATTATGCATTTAGTATATATATTTTGCAAAGAGATAAAAATAGGTTACACACTTATTTTTAGAATGTCTTTATAAATTAATAATTTCAGACTATTTATAATTTTTTTTTATATTTTATATTTTTAGTAAGTAAATATCTAAAGTTTCGTATGGGTTAGGCACACTAGTATTTTATTCATAAATATGAAATATATAATACCTACTTTCACATAAATACATGTACTCACCGAAGTTAATGTTGTACAATATTTTTACAAAATTAACTTAACGAGTTTGTTATTGGCAAATATAGTATACGATAAAAATAATATAACAGCCTAATCTTTAAGATTAGGTAGTTATATTTTTATATATTTTGTGTAGAATGTCATGTCGAATAATAGTTGTATAAAGTTAGTGCAAACATGATATATAGCTAGAACATAAATCAAATATTTGTAAAGAAAACTTACCGATAGTCATTGTCACAGAAGTGGTTTATAAGATTCAATAATTTCAAAGATTTAAATAGCTTACGAGCATGTATTTAAAATCAGTTAAATTGTTTTTGCACAAGTTTATGTGAAAGTGAAGAGAGAGACCACAATCCACGGAGGAGTTATAAAAAATTCTGAATTGTAATTGTGAATGAAATTGAAAATCACAGATGAATATGAATGAAATGAACTGATTCTGACAGTTTGTGTTGAAGAGTGACAGTGACAGACAGTTTCGAGCATAGATACATAAGTTTCTAGTCAAATTTATGTACAGAAACAGAATACGTTCGAATTACGAAAATGATGTTATCTGTCGTTGTCAATTAAGTAAATGAATTTGATTAATATTTTTCTTCATTCATTTAAAGGAACGAATGGCTGTATAACAGTTTAGGCATAGACAAGTAACAGTAATAAGTGTGTAGTTAACACACAAACCACAAGATGGCGCTTAAACAAATTATGTGGTTAATGTAATTAATATATACCAATACAAAATAAATACATGTGCATAATTTAAATATTTAAAATTTTGAGGCTTTTTATCACTAACATATAGAACAGTTTAGTGACTATAGCGTGGTATAAGGAATCTGACTGTTGAGAAATGGGCCCTGGGTTCGAAACCTACCCAGACCCAGAGCCTTGTGCCAGAAGAGTATTGTGTTGCGTCCCGTGTTGACACCAAATTGGATCATAGCTAAGATTTCGTTGCATAAGTGTTATATTGAACACTGGAAGATAAAAACAAGTCTGTTCCGCCGAAGCCGTCAAATGCATATCTCAAGACGGTGGGGTTTTAGTGGGTCCGGCATTTATTGCTGATCCTAACATAACCGTCCACTGGTGTTTAAGGTGACCTACTTACTAGTCACTGAAGGCAGCACCTTAAGCACCTGTATACACTTTTCCCCTATGTAAAAAAAACTGCGCACTGCTGTTAGTGTTCGGAAGTTGCCGTTGTTATCGAAATCGACAAAGAGGAGATAATCTTCTTATACAACAGGGTAATTACTTTCATACTAATTTGATGTAGAAAAATATCTATTATTGATCATAAATAAAATACTACCAGTATTTTATTTATTTTACTAGAAAACTATTCGAATTTAGTTCGACCAATAATTGTGTAATGATTTCATCGATCCATGTTTCAACGATGAGGTATACTACTGTACCGCGCTGGACTGGTCATCAAAATATACATCATTATATTTTGTATTAAATATACCGACCGAGAGATGTACTCCGCCAGAGCTATAAACTAATAAATTTCGTTAATCTATTTATTTCTACAATTTATTTACTTTGAACCTTTGGAACTCTTAAATGAAGGTTTTATTTCAAGTTGCCTTGTTGTGCCACTGGAGGAGCGTGCTTAAAGACAACCCATCTACTTTTTCATATAATATTAAATTTAAGGAGGATATTAGTGTAAATCGACTATAATGATAATTTATCATTAGGTGGATGGTGTGCTCTTTTGTCATCCTTATCATATGGAATAAATTGCACGATCCCATAGTCGATGTCTCTACTAGTATTACTGTATGGGCATCATAATTACATACATACATTTGCAAATATTCTAATTGGCGCGACAGTAAGAATTGCGGGAAAATCGTTGTCAATATTTTTTATCACAGGTAAATAACTATATGAAAACGAATAACGGTAAAGCTTAGGAAACTTTCAGCGTACTGTAAGTAAACGCATACTATGTCAGTAATTAATAAATGTGTTGTAATGCTAACTTCCTATTGTTTCTGATGTGTTATCAATAATTATTAATGAATTTAATATTTCACATACTGCCCTTTTCTCTTAAATATCTATTATATATGTATGTATGTACATACTTTATTGTACACAACAAAATCACAAAATAAACAGATCACGAAAAGAGAAAACTTAAGAGGTAGGTACAATAAGGCGGTTTTACCGCTAAAGAGCGATCTCTTCCAGACAACCTTAAGACTAAGGAGGGCTACTACCAGTTGAACAGTGTATTACAGGTTTTTACATTTATAAATACAGGCACTTATATGATTACAAGTACATGCAATCAACATCATTATTATTACAGCCTGTCACAAATCCACTGCTAAACATAGGCCTCCTCCGAAGATTCTCACAAAACATGGACCCTGCATCCATGCATCCGTCGACTTCCTCACTGTTCTTACTCCATATTGTGGGCTACCATTCAAGAACCTTTCTATCTTTCACCCCTGTGCTTTCCCTGACGGCTGACAATTTTGCGAGATAGGAGGCCGGCCCAAAGCTACTTAGGCTGGTTGATCCTTAAGACCATGGTTATTGGTTATTCCAAGTACTGCTATATTAATATTATGAGGATTCTATTTTGCAGAAAAACACCGAGTACTGGAGAGTGTCACCCTAAAAAGTAAGGTTGATTACGTCACCAAGTTTTTAAGAGTATTGGCATCTTGCGCGGAGCGTAGTCAAATTTCAATCACACAAAGGCGGGCGTGACTGTGTGTGTCGAGTTGGTGTGTCATCTTTCAATATAGCCCAACTAACCAATTGATCCTTTGACTTTTTTTGACCCGTTAGAGTTTTACACAGACGTTTAGTATAATCTTATTGTTATAGCCAATATTAAATTGACACCAGGATACTTTTGATGGTTTTGTCAATTTTATTCGATTACTGATATACGGATTATCTGAAACGAAAGTTTCTACTCTAGCGTGATACTCATAACCGACAACTTTGTTCTACGGAGACTTTGACTCACTCTATTCCACTTCACCGTTCTGGTTTCTCTTCTTCGTTATTTGCTGTTCAAGCCGCGCGTCTATGGAATGCACTGCCTGAAGAGCTGAGACAATCCTCCAGTACAACACACATTTAAAAATAACGTTAGGGCTCATTTCTTAAAAATTACTGAGTTGTCATCTCTTCCTATCATAGTCCATAGTGATATAATAATTTATATTTATATGTATATGTGTTTGTGTACATATTGTATATATATTTTTTATATATTTTTTATATTTTGCGTATTATTATATTAAGTTGTGTATTAAATCTTTATTTTGTTTTTAGCTATTCTGTAACCGCCTACGATGTTTTAGCACTCCCAAAGGTGGACAGGCAGAGAATGCTTTTAGCATTATGTCCGCCTTTTGATCATATATTGTATATAGTTCAATAAAGTATAGATAAATAAATTGGAATTTTAGCGGAACTGGATAACAAAACGAGTACACAAAAAAGTGTAGACATGATGATGATCCGCTAAGTTAAATTTTTTTTTTATTTTGACGGCTCGGTGGCGTAGTGGCTAAGCGTTTAGCTGCAGCGCTATGAGCCCCGGGTTCGATTCCCGCACGGGACTAGTATTTGTATGGATTACAAATAATAGTTCCGGGTCTGGGTGTTCGTCCATGTGCAATTTGTGTATGTAAACTGTGTCCGCGACACAGGAGAAATTCCTTCTGTGGAATGCAATGTTTTATTAAAAAAAAATTAATAGTCTGTGCTGCTGTCACCGGAATCGGTACATATACTAATATTAATTTTACATTATATTTGCTTTGTGTGTGTTAATTTACTGTAAGATATCTTATTATATAATGCGTTAAAAACAGAGTGCCGGTGGTGGTTTTTGTAATAAATAGATCTTTAGTAATATGGTTAGTATTAGTATACTTATATAGTGGTATATTATACAAAAATGTAATTAAGTATGACATGCTCGCGTTGCTTTTTATGTCCGAACTCTCCCTAATATTTTAATAATATAATATTTTACAGTAACTTCGTCCTGTGTGATCGTCCTGCCTTTGAATACATTTTTGACCGTGCCTTAATTTCATTATCAAATAATCTATTGCGATTGGCGACTGTAATAAACTTAAAGGTTAAAAGAAAAAGTGGAATCGTTCTCAATTGAAGTATTTCACCTTGACGAGAAATTAAAGTAGGTTCATGTCACGCATACAGACGTGTACTCGAAATGGGTAACAACATAGTAACCAAACTGTTCAGAATACAAATCTTTGTGTTTCGTTTTACGACTTGATTGCCAGAGGGCAAATATTTAAATCTTTATTGTTATAGCCAATATTAAAATGACACCAGGATACTTTTGATGGTTTTGTCAATTTTATTCGATTACTGATATCCGGATTATCTGAAACGAAAGTTTCTATTCTAGCGTGATACTCATAACCGACAACTTTGTTCTACGGAGACTTTGACTCACTCTATTCCACTTCACCGTTCTGGTTTATCTTCTTCGTTGTTTGCTGTTCAAGCCGCGCGTCTATGGAATGCACTGCCTGAAGAGTTGGGACAATCCTCCAGTAAACACACATTCAAAAATAACGTTAGGGCTCATTTCTTAAAAATTACTGAGTTGTCATCTCTTCCTATCATAGTCCATAGTGATATAATAATTTATATTTATATGTATATGTGTTTGTGTACATATTGTATTCGTTGTTTATTATATTCGTATATAATTAATTTATATATTTTTTACATTTTGCGTATTATTATATTAAGTTGTGTATTAAATCTTTATTTTGTTTTTAGCTATTCTGTAACCGCCTACGATGTTTTAGCACTCCCAAAGGTGGACAGGCAGAGAATGCTTTTAGCATTATGTCCGCCTTTTGATCATATATTGTAAATAGTTCAATAAAGTATAGATAAATAAATTGGAATTTTAGCGGAACTGGATAACAAAACGAGTACACAAAAATGATGATGATGATGATGATCCGCTAAGTTAAATTTTTTTTACTTTGACGGCTCGGTGGCGTAGTGGCTAAGCGTTTAGCTGCAGCGCTATGAGCCCCGGGTTCGATTCCCGCACGGGACTAGTATTTGTATGGATTAAAAATAATAGTTCCGGGTCTGGATGTTCGTCCATGTGCAATTTGTGTATGTAAACTGTGTCCGCGACACAGGAGAAATTCCTTCTGTGGAATGCAATGTTTTATTAAAAAAAAATTAATAGTCTGTGCTGCTGTCACCGGAATCGGTAACAACATAGTAACCAAACTGTTCAGAATACAAATCTTTGTGTTTCGTTTTACACGACTTGATTGCCAGAGGGCAAATGTTTATGTTAATGTGTATGGTATCAATGAACATATTAATCATTGTAATGCGGCGATTTGAGTACCTAGCTTTATTTCAAACCTCGAGAGAAAATATTTTAATCTTATGATACTAGATCTGCTTTCGAGAGACTCGAGTTTAATCCCTCGTGAGGGCGTGTACCAATGAGTTACACATAAAGTATATTTCTCAATCCTTGTTCAATTTGTGCGATTATACTTTTGAAATTCACCCTGTCGCAACTAAGAGTGGATAGAGATTAAACATTTATTAAAAAGATAGCGTTGGTTTGCAACGGATATAATTGTTGATTATTTGCTACTAGCGGCTAAAGCATACTTAACCTTAACTTACATTAAGACGATGTTGTTTTTTTTTGTTTGTGAATTTATTTTTGCTCGCTTATATTTCGCACGCGACACCTTTTATATCATCGTGTTAAGCGTTCCGCATTCGATGCCCTAGGGTTCTGTAGCTAATTGAATTATTTTTAAATCAATCTTAATAATTTTAAAATTAAATATTATCAACAATTGATAATCAGTTAAAATTTTATTATTTAAATTAAATGATGTAAACTGTGTCCGCGACACAGGAGAAATTCCTTCTGTGGAATGCAATGTTTTATTAAAAAAATTAATAGTCTGTGCTGCTGTCACCGGAATCGGTACATATATTAATATTAATTTTACATTATATTTGCTTTGTGTGTGTTAATTTACTGTAAGATATCTTATTATATAATGCGTTAAAAACAGAGTGCCGGTGGTGGTTTTTGTAATAAATAGATCTTTAGTAATATGGTTAGTATTAGTATACTTATATAGTAGTGGTATATTATACAAAAATGTAATTAAGTATGACATGCTCGCGTTGCTTTTTATGTCCGAACTCTCCCTAATATTTTAATAATATAATATTTTACAGTAACTTCGTCCTGTGTGATCGTCCTGCCTTTGAATACATTTTTGACCGTGCCTTAATTTCATTATCAAATAATCTATTGCGATTGGCGACTGTAATAAACTTAAAGGTTAAAAGAAAAAGTGGAATCGTTCTCAATTGAAGTATTTCACCTTGACGAGAAATTAAAGTAGTTACATGTCACGCATACAGACGTGTTCTCGAAATGGGTAACAACATAGTAACCAAACTGTTCAGAATACAAATCTTTGTGTTTCGTTTTACACGACTTGATTGCCAGAGGGCAAATATTTTAATCTTATGGTACTAGATCTGCCTCCGAGAGACTCGAGTTTAATCCCTCGTGAGGGCGTGTACCAATGAGTTACTCATAAGGTATATTTCTCAATCCTTGTTCAATTTATGCGATTATACTTTTGAAATTCACCCTGTCGCAACTAAGAGTGGATAGAGATTAAACATTTATTAAAAAGATAGCGTTGGTTTGCAACGGATATAATTGTTGATTATTTGCTACTAGCGGTTGAAGCATACTTAACCTTAACTTACATTAAGACGATGTTGTTTTTTTTTGTTTGAGAATTTTTTTTTGCTCGCTTATATTTCGCACGCGACCTTTTATATCATCGTGTTAAGCGTTCCGCATTCGATGCCCTAGGGTTCTGTAGCTAATTGAATTATTTTTAAATCAATCTTAATAATTTTAAAATTAAATATTATCAACAATTGATAATCAGTTAAAATTTTATTATTTAAATTAAATGATGGCAAACTTGCCTAAACGCCTATTCACAAGTAGAGTCGCTGTTTTAGTCGATTGCAAACATTGACAAAACAACGGATCGGTATACTTTCTTGGTTCAAACGAGTTATCGAGGAGCTGTGCCATAACCATCATGCTTTACTGGACGACATTAACATTTTGGATTTAGAACGCAACGAGGATTATGAAGTAAACTACCAACTTCTGAATGCTCTCGACGATTTTTACTGCATAATTAAGCATACTGTACTTTGTTTCCTCAAGGTATTTTGATATTGACCGCGTAAAATACAAGAACCGTATGAACTGAATGAATGGGTACCTCGCATTAATCTGTCCAGAATGGATCCAAAATGGACCTTTAATGGAGACGGTAATAAGTTTCCATTTTTCTATGAAACATTTAAGAAGCCTGGCGGATTCGGAACGCATTAATTCTCGTCTATCGCAAATATAAACCCTGATTTTTTTATGGTTCTGGAGCTTGGACTTGTAATAAATTTGAGTAAATCTTAGTAAAATTAAATTGATACTATAATGTTTAATATAAAACTGCTTCGACTTTTATGTCATCACAACTATACATTTGTTACTAGATAAGTAGGTTTGTAATAATGAGATTTCATATACCTACCACACCCTTGTACCACTCGTACATACACATGCAATAAGCCTTGAATTCGGTTACGGCGTTGTACCTACGCACTTTATGTGCACGTACTTTTTATTATTACGTAATGACATATCGATTTGAACATAGAATGTACATAGGTGTCATAGTAACTCCTTAGGCTTAGGACTATAGGAAATAATTTATTGATGGCATAAAATAATTATTACGAAAGTATTTGCCATGTCATTGAGCATATTTCAAACGTAGGTTGTATTTTTACAACGAAGTTATTCATACCGTTTTTTTCAAGTTTATCTACAAAACTACTTACTTCTGTATCGAGATAAATGCTGGAAGTGGAGTCTAGCAATGTAGTATGTACCATGGACGCCAGATATATTGGGACTAGAGGAGTTAGTAACAGTACTTTACATTTCGTTAGAGATCAGAGCTAGGCTGCAGAACGTTCACCAAGTAACAGTAAGCACCAAAACCGTAAGAGGATTTCAAGGAGCTACTCAAACAAACGAGAAGAAGGTCGCAAAGTAGGCCGATTTTTAAATTTAATGATTGAAAAATCGGCCATTAATAGAAGGCGACGTGATAAAAATGAGTGCTTAATGAATATTTATGTCTTACGGTGTCAAGTCCACTAAGACCATTAAAGTCGGAATGGCTTTAATAAAGCAGCGATTGATATTGGTATTACTGTTTGACCGAAAATAGGCCAAATAACCGTAAAATAAAATGTTTATTACGTAAATATTATCTGGATGTATTAAACAGCATCGTTCTTTTCATTAACTGTGTCAAGAACTTCACGTTAAGCTCGCTAACCTAAATTTTAAAATAAATAATAATTGTAGCCGACCTTCTCAACGAAGTTGAAAAACAGTATAGTTTAAAAATCGAATCTACGGTTTTATGTGTTATATTTTTATTTGAAAATTAAGCCATGGTATAAGCATTTGTTTTACATTTTTTTGCATTTTTTGTGGTTGTCGTTAAGTTAATGTTTTCACGGTTACGTGACCTACAGTTACGGTATTAGGTTTAGCTACAGATATTGAATGAACATTTATATATACTTTAATTTTTCTGTTTAGCATTATCTGTCTGCTCACTGCTCAGGTTCAGAGATTCCCAGAGTTATACACTAATATTTATGTAATACACGAATTATTGCTTTTAGGGCTTAGGTGCAGCGGCGTATCAGTAAAGGATAGAGCCCTGAGACCAATTTTAGAATCGAAATTTACCCCTAAACTAATATCACGTACATGCTAATATCACACCGGCAACTCATAGAGGTAGATAGAGACTAGGCATGTCCGTCATTGGCACTATCAGTGTAGCTAAAGGGATTCCGCAAACCACTTTTCGCCTCTCTGGGAGTTAGAACGCGACTGGTGTCGAGCCTCGTCGCCGGGTTTGCTTCCAGAGGTGTTTTGAGATGGTTAATTCATCACCTGGCAAACACAAAACATCTTCAAGGCTTCTCCCTCAGTTCGAATCTTTACCTTAGGATTTATTTTTAATTTTTAGCAAAATATTAAAAGTAACATTTTTGTATAGTATTTTTAAATAATGAACAATTATTACTTACCGTAGCGCCATAAATAAAAATTAAAAAATTATGAAGATAGCCGTTCGACTAAAAATATCTGTATAATATAAAAAAAAATACTACTAATAACTGTCAGCTATGCTGTATAATACCTATTTTTTATTATTTCTGCTTTATTTAGTTCGTTTTTAATTAAAATTTTAAGGATTATTGAGATGTACATGTAAGTAATGAACAGGTTTTGCATTTACTTTATTAATGTTTTCACGGTTTCGTATGTAACAATAACGGTTTTAAATGATAATATTTAACGATATTTATTTATTTGGCACAAAATTATTTTAACATACAATTTCGATTGAGGCATTTTTTTTTATGGAAGAAACGGCATACGAGCAAGCGGTTCTCCTGATGCTAAGTGATTACCGTCGCCCACATACATCTGCAACACCATAGATGCTGCAGGTGCGTTGCCGGTCTTTAAGGATATTTGGGAGATGGGAGGGAAGAGAAGGGGAATAGGGAGGGGGCGATTACCTCACTCACCGAACGAAACGCAGAAGCACAAGATGCCTCTACTTCACGCCGGTATTCTGCGAGGCCGTGGTACCAATCCGGTCGAGCCGTCCCATTCGAGCAGCAGCTAAAGCCGCCGCTTGGCACTACCACGTACTTTAGTAGGAGGCAGGCTCCGTCGCTGCCTAGGAGTCGTCTGGGTAGGCGCCACCCTCTTCTCCGTTTCTGTCGTCAAACTGCAGTGCAACTACTGTTGTGTTCCGGTTTGCAAGAGAGCTAGTGTAATTACGGGCTGAGTGGTATTCCATCAGGGCTGATAACATATACAACATTAACATTCTTCGATTGAAGTTGTTTGCCACGGGTGTCCACGGGCTGCAGTAGCCACTTACAAGCGGGTGGACTGCTGACTTCTGAACTAGGGGACCGTATAGGTAGTTAGGTTAGCATGTATTTTCCAAAATTTGTTATTAATTATCAATGATCAACAAAACCATTAATCTAAATAACGACTTACGTAAACAACGTCTTGAGGAATTGTGACAGAACAGTTACGCAGGCCCTTTTGAAACGTCATAATGAGCTACTTAAAAGGCAGTTCGTCGTGTGTGGCACAACTTTATATAGTTTACATGGTCAGAATGTAAATTATAGATGTCGATTCATACCCATATAAATGTATTAGACAGCTCTTTTTATTATTTCACGTTACCTGCTGATGTTGATACTACACGATACTGTGCTTTTATAATCCGAAATTGAATTTTAATTAGAACGAGCATTTTTGTCATCAAGCGCATGGGTTCAGACATATCAAATTTCACGTCTCTTACATAGTTGGCGAAATAAGGATGGTAGATGAATAACTCACAGATAATTTATACCTACTAAATTGAAAAATTAAAAATTCATTAAAAATCTTAAAAGAAACGTTTCATATTTCGCACTAAATGTTTCTGAAGTATTTAAGCAATACGTTGTATTCTAACTTGGATAAATAAAGAAATAATTCGTATTTTCATCGCCCTTTTTTTAGTGATTAAACAAAACCCATCTACTAATACGATGTCTTGACCATTATGCGATATCTTATGCGGCTGTCTGTGTTTGAATTACGGATTGGGAAAGTCCTTTACGTTCAGTAGTGATTAATAATTAAATTATACGTTTATCTTTTTATTAACATCTTTAGTTTTCCCGCAACCGACATGACATTATATGACTTTCTCAAAAGGAAAACTTCACACAAAACACAAATTACACAACTGGGCATACGCCTACTCAGATGTATGCGAGGGTAATGCACTCTCAATGTCAAAATATTCGTGATTATATATGCAAGAAAAGAACCTAACGAAGATATAACACGTACGTTTTGCGACGATTTTGATAAAGGTACAGGTATAAAATATCATTGAACATTTCGGACTAAAGTAAATTTAACAGCCGCTTGGGCTTCGATCTCACTTAGACTTAATTACATCAGAAATTAAGAACTGCTTAGTCCACGTGTCTATCGCAAGATAAAAGGAACAAGGATAATATAACGCCAAACGGTGTACTTTATTGAATTGAATAATAACGAAGATTTTAATAATTTGGGGCGATTCAACGTACCCAAACGTGTTTCCGCAACCGGTTGGGTACATTGTCGAAGTCTACGCCTGTCCGGGAGATAGAACGTCACGGGCGTTAAGATCGTCGCCGTGTTAGCTTCCGGAGATTGCTATGATACTACTCATAATACACCAGCCTGATATCATCAGCCCATACGAATCCTCCGCTGAATATAGGGCTCACGAAAAAAGCGTCAACTAAACCCAGCATAATATATTTCAAAGGAAATTTGCACATACTCACCACGCTGGATAATCAGGTCGGTGAGTGATAATGAAGCTGCTCTCCGTCACTGGTCTGTCGGATTTGAGTTCGGCAAATTCGAATAGAGTTCCACCATGATTTTGTCGTTTGAATCGTTTATTGGATATAATTGCAATAAACCCTACAACGCTCTATGCTATGAAACTATCATGCCTTATTCCTTAGTCGCCTCTTATGATACCAACGGGAAGAAGGGGGTATGGGAGATTCTTTTGTCGTACAGCAAAACGAAACAACAAAACGAACAAACGATGACAGAATGTCGTCTGTGATTAGTGACGGGCTGCAGTATCTAAGCTGCGATGTGTCACGAACTGCGATCGGCAATCCGGCTTCTAAGCATGGCGATTAGCGCAAAACCTCTCATTGAGAAAGGCTAATATATATACAGCAGTGCGCTGTTTTAATGTCAAGGCAGTTCAAATGAAGAAGATATGATTCCTGATCTAATTGTTGTACGCGTTTATTGCGCTAATTATGAACTTAGATGACAATAGAATTTCACTTGAGAGTGTAAGCAAAGAAGCTAAAACTTGCAACAAAAACTACGGTCCCTTTGTAAACTTTGTTTGTAATCTTAAGTCATTGTCAACAAGTCAAACAAAGATTCATGACAAGCATACATAATATGAGAATTTTTTTTGGTTATCAAATCGAAATATTTTATTTATTGTATTGTAATTTTGTGACATTCAATTCAAATAAACTGTTTCTAGTTCTATAAGGTACTGTAAATATTTTGGCGCGGGTCCAGTTTTGTTTTTGTAGAAAATTCTAAATAATACCGTAAATATTTTAACTTTGATATCTGTAAAGTCAATTAAATGAAACTATACAAACTAAATGTAAAAATATTAAAGCCAGAGAACGTTACGATTATTAATTATTCTTAACATTTTTTAAGAGTTTGTCACCACGCTGCATGATGCAGGCGGGTCGATGAGCGCAGCACCGGTACCCTCGTACTAGTGATGCAGCTGGCCATGAATGAATTTTCCGCTCATTGCAGAGTAATTCTCGTGAAATTATCAGAGTTCACCACGTGCATGCGGAGTTGCCATTTGAAGAAAAGGTGGCCTATTTCTCCCTTTCACCCTTTTCTCTTATTTTAAGCTATCTGAAAAAGGTCTGTCTCATAAAAATATGCCAATATTTTATATGAAAAATAAGAAGTCCTTACCAATTAATCTAGGACGGTATTCTTTTTGGTTGTCCCCTACTCGTTAATGCTTTTCTTATAAATAATAAAACATGAAAAATAATTTTTAATAGTTTGTTCTTGTGCTCTAGAATACTAACGAAAATTTTCAAAGTAATAATAAGAAAAAAATGTAACGAAAATATTACCGTGTTTCATTTTTTCACCCTCAATGTCTAGCAACACCGTGTTGAACTGGGAGACGATAGCGCCTTTATCACTATTATTGTTAAATCCCGGATCGCTTCTGTCGACAATTATGTCTATGTCAACAATATGCACATCACTAATGCCACCGGGACCCGCGCAAAAGTTGTCAGCGTGCTGCAGCGCCGGCGGGCTCATTGTTACTGATCAATAACCTGACTGCTGTCTTACGAATTTTATGTCTTATTATATATTTTGATTAATTTTCGATGACACTTTTAAATTCTGACGTCGATTCATCTTAATAACATAATGTTTTTTTTTTAAATTGCTAATATTTTTCATAAATCTAATTGTTGTAAGATACTATCGCAAGAGGTTTGTGTTACCAATCATTTAAATCAGTGGTTAATGATGAGGCAATTTTATTAGAGACTCATATTTTTCTACACCTACAAGATATTAAATAAATACATTATTACGGATATTTTAAGTTTAATTTGAATTTTTAATAGCCTTTTTTTTTAAAGCGTGTACTTTCCAGTGCCCATGATTACGGCAAGACGAGCTTAAATTAAAAGCAGGATTAACTATAAAATCAGGATTTAAGAGATTAATCATCTCAGTCACTGTGTGTTCTTGGGTATTGCAAAGGACTCGTAACATCGGGAATTAAAAAGTAAACACAATGATAACTAAACCCAATAATTTACTTTATTCAATATTGGATACTTCATTTGACACACTTAAAGTTTACTCAATACCCGTGAAGCTATGTATGGTTCTCATAGTTCATATTGAACTCTGGGGCTTCGTTGTTCTGAAATTTCTGGAAGACATCCATGAAAAAGCAATTTCATTGCTTTTAATAATGCAAATAACTAACTTAGTTTAATTATTTGAAACGAACCTAGTTTTTTATATTATAATATACAGTATATTATATTATAATGTTTTTATATTCCCGACGTTTCGATTGCTTTACAGCAGACGTGGTCACGGGGGGACTGAGGTGTAAGAGGTCCAGAAGTCATGGTTAACTCACTACCTCCAGCTTTTATTTATTAATTTTGGTCCCATCTACGCAGAATGTGCTCACATTATCTTGAGGTCGTGCATTGGTATGCGTGGTTTTAGATTTAATTTTGTAAAATGCCGGTGGTAGCACCCAGCCATCGTCTCTATTGAAATTAGGATGTTTTTACAATCACAATGTGCTCACAGTATCTTAGGGTCGTGCTACCACTGCACATACTGTGAGCACATTCTGCGTAGATCGGACAAAAATTAATAAATAAGAAATCATTAGTTTAATTAACTAGTTTTTTAATAATAAATAACGACAAGGTGCACGAGAAATTTAAATTATGTGGAAGATATAATAATTTATTCAATTTTATAACCTATTATAACCAATTTATAACCAATCTCAAACATAAACAACCATAATACATTCATAATGCAGTAATATTGAACAAAGAAACTAAAGATGATATGCTTAAATAGTTTTCATAAATGTTTTTGTTTCATGTTCAAATCGATATTTAGATAAGATTTTTTTATGGGTAAGGGGCAAACAAAGAAGCGGCTCACTCGATGGTAAGTGATTATCGACGCCCAAGTACACCTGCAATACCAGAGGAGCTGCAGACATTGGGGAAGAAAGCACGGGTTTTTCTTCATATTTAGATATATCTCTTCATTATTTTTATATATGTAGCCTACTGATAGTCCAGAAGTGTGTACTATTCACAGCTAATGAAAAAGAATAAGATGGTATACTTTTTTAAAACTCCTCATAATCACTCGAATTTGTGGACAGCGTCAGTTAAACAGACAGTCACAATATGTCCACGGAATCGAGAGTCAGATTCGAACCTCAGCTAAGCAAAAATACATTTTGAGCGTGGTAGAGCCAAGCGGCGGCTTTTGCTGCCGCAGGAATGGGCCGGCTCGTCCGGATAAGTACCACGGCCTCGCAGAATACCGGCGTGAAGTAGAGGCATCTTGTGCTTCTGCGTTTCGTGCGGTGAGTGAGGTAACCGGAGGCCCTCTCCCCCCTCCCCCCTCCCCAAATATGGTAGCGGTATATAATTTTGAGCTACCCCAGGAGGGTACCAGTACCTACGGTTCTGGAGAATCCCTCACTGAGCATCCACGTTCAGGCTTTCCTACGCTACCTAATCGTGGATGCTCAGTCTGCCCCGCGTATTCTGGGGGGGGCAATATTCCGCTCTCTTTCTTTCCTACTCGAGGCAAACGCAGCAAGGAAACTATGGCATCCCCTACCGCGCTCGCCGTGGATTTCTGCAATATCAGGGGACTCCACTCGAATCTTAGCGTCGTTCATTACCATCTTGAAACGGCGAAGCCAGCCTTGCTTTTTCTTACAGAGACTCAGATATCGTCTCCGGCTGATACCTCTTATCTCCATTACCCGGGGTACAAACTAGAACACTCCTTTGTGCCCCGTGCCGGAGTTTGCGTATACGTCAGAGATGATATCTGTTCTCGACGCCTCGGTAGTCTTGAAGGTTTGGACCTATCTACCGTTTGGCTGCGCATCGACAGCGACGACCATCCGCGCGTCTATGCGTGCCTTTACAGGTCCCATAGCGGTAATACCGTAACTGACCGACTCATCGACCACATCCAAATGGCTACAGATTCCGTGCTACAACAGATCCCATCCGCAGAGATCGTGATTCTCGGCGATTTTAATGCCCACCACACCGATTGGCTCGGTTCTCGCATAACCGATCATGCGGGGAGATCTGTTCACGACTTTGCATTAGCATATGGCCTGACACAACTGGTAACCTCGCCGACGCGGATCCCAGACGTGGAAGGTCATACACCTTCCTGTTGGACCTTTGCTGACCTCACACCCGGACGGATATTTGGTCTCAGTCGATGCCCCTCTTGGCTCGTCGGACCACTGTCTGATCCGGAGTGTTGTGCCTATCGCGCGCCGATCCCGAACGCGATCTGTGGCCTTCCGCCGTGTGTGGCACTATAGGTCGGCAGATTGGGATGGAATGCGGTCTTTCTTTGCTTCCTACCCATGGGGGCAGGTTTGCTTCTCGCTGGATGATCCCAACGCCGTTGCAGATTCTGTCACCGATATGGTACTTCAGGGAATGGAACTTTTTATTCCGTTCTCTGCAGTGCCTGTCGGAGGTAAATCCCAGCCTTGGTTTGGTCGCACCTGCAAAATAGCGTCACGCCGAAAGCGGAAGTGCTACCAGGCCTGGGCCGATGCATCGGCGTCTCGGGATGCAAAAACCAGTGCTCTTAAAAACGAGTACAACTCTGCCTCCAGGTCCTTCAAAAGAGTTATCGCTGCGGCAAAGTTAAAGCACATTGGCAGAATTGGCGCGAGACTAGTTTGCCTCCCATCGGGATCCCGCGCATTCTGGTCTCTCGCCAAGGCTGTCCAGGGGAATTTCTGTCAGCCATCTCTCCCATCTCTACACAAGGAGGATGATTCGCTGGCCCATACTGCAAAAGAGAAAGCCGATCTCTTGGGCTCTCTTTTTGCATCCAACTCGACTCTTGATGACCGGGGAAACTCTCCACCTACCATCCCGTGGTGTAAGTGCTCCATGCCGGAAATTCAGTTTCTGCAGAGCACAGTGCGAAAGGCACTCCGCTCCCTGGACATTCATAAGTCGAGTGGGCCGGACGGAATCCCTCCAATTGTGCTGAGGATGTGTGCCCCTGAGTTGGCACTGGTTCTCACGCGTCTTTTCCGGCACTCCTACTCTTTTGGCGTCGTCCCGGAATCTTGGAAGACAGCATTTGTGCATCCAATACCCAAAAAAGGCGACCCCTCTGATCCGTCCAACTACAGGCCTATTGCCATCACCCCCTTGTTATCTAAAATAATGGAGTCACTCATCCACACCCAGCTCCTGAGGTACCTGGAGGAACACCAGCTCATCAGTGACCGACAGTACGGTTTCCGTCACGGACGATCAGCTGGTGATCTTCTAGTTTACCTGACTCACCGATGGGCAGAAGCAGTTGAGTCTAAGGGGGAGGCTTTGGCGGTTAGTCTGGACGTAGCGAAAGCATTTGATAGGGTTTGGCATAAGCGCTTTTTTCAAAGCTTTCATCTTACGGGGTTCCTGAGAGATTGTGCAACTGGGTCACCAGCTTCCTCACGGATCGGAGCATCAAGGTTGTTGTCGACGGTGCATGCTCGGACCCCAAACCCGTGAATGCTGGTGTTCCACAAGGCTGTGTGCTATCTCCCACTCTGTTCCTTCTGCATATCAACGACATGCTACAAATCAGTAGCATTCATTGCTATGCAGACGACAGCACGGGTGATGCCCTATATACAGGCCGTGCGAATATTTCTCGGGAACACGTCGACGAGTGCCGGAACAAACTTGTGTCTGAAGTCGAGACCTTGTTATTCAAAGTCTCGGATTGGGGTCGACGTAATTTGGTCCTATTCAACCCCAAAAGACACAGGTTTGCGCGTTCACCGCTAAAAGAATCCTTTGTCGTTTCTCCTCTTTTGAGAACATTCCCTTATTGCCTCAGCCAGTATCAGAATCCTTGGCGTTGACATATCGAGCGACGTTCAGTTCCGTGGTCACTTGGAGGGAAAGGCCAAATTGGCCTCCAAAAAGCTTGGTGTGCTCTGTAGAGCGGGACAGTATTTCATGCCGGTCCACCGTTTGCAACTTTATAAGGCGCAAGTTCGGCCCCACACGGAATACTGTTCTCATATCTGGGCAGGGGCACCCCAGTACCAACTCCTTCCATTTGACCGTATCCAACGTCGAGCGGCTCGAATTGTCGGCGACCAAGCTCTCTCTGATCGGCTTGATCCTTTGGCCTTGCGAAGAGATGTTGCTTCTCTTTGCATTTTTTACAAAATTTTCCACGGGAATGTTCTGAGGAATTGTTCGGATTCATCCCAGCTGCTGAGTTTCACCATCGTACATCGCGACAGAATTCGAAGTTCCATCGATACCACCTAGATGGTTGGCATTCCACCACAGTGCGTTTTAATCGAAGTTTTCAGCCACGCACTTCGATTTTGTGGAATCAGCTGTCGCCAGCAGTATTTCCGAACAGTTACGACTTAGGGACCTTCAAGAAAAGAGCTTATTCCTTCCTTAAAGGCCCGCAGCGCATCTGTAGCTCCTCTGGTGTTGTGGATGTTCGTGGGCGTCGGTGATCACTTACCATCAGGTGAGCCGCACGCTCGTTTGCCCCCTTCTTCTATAAAAAAAAAAAAAAAAACATTCCGAAAACAACGTCTTAAGTATAATTACGAAAGAGATATTAAAAAACTGAAATGCAGTCTGTGTCCCTTTTATTTTGGGTCCCTGTTGATTTCAAATATTTCTCAAAATATTTCTCAAAAAATATTTCTTCAGTGGTGTTGGAACAGGGGATCGACCCATCGGCCACCTACTATAACTATTAAATTTTCCGCTCATTAAATGTTATTTAAAATTTTTACCCTCATTTTCGTCATAGAAATGATCTTGTTTATTAATGTTACTAATTTTATTATTATTTATAACAATGTGGTTATTATACTCGTAAAGGTAAGCCAGTGACCCGGCTCGATGACTAAGCAGAGTTTAAAAAAAAATCTAATTTTTTATCATTTTGTGCAATGGTAACATAAGGGATACGGCCTGGCCGTCGGGCGATCGCTTTTAACTACACAGAACGCAATTTTAATTATTGATTTACCACGTGCTCAACGGTGAGAGAAAATGTCGATGCATCCTGAAATGTCGAACAGATAATATAATAATTACATATTGTGGATATGTCCACCAAACCGCTCTGGATCAGTGTCTGGAACCGCTCTAGCGAATTCTTCCCGCTTTTAAAACCCTCTCAAAGAAATGAGGGAAGGTCAGTGCCCGATTGTGGGACCTTTATAGGCTGTTCCTTTTATTTCTGTATAAGATGTATAAGTATACCTGCAAATTATACTGAGCGCAGACACTTTTGTTGCCTTACCGAAGCGCGGGCAACATTAATTAGACATATACTAATATATTTTTGTTCACATGATGGTATGTAGTAGTAGTAGCTTTTCCTTTCTTTTCTTTCTTTAACTTATTTACTTTTTGTATATTTAGGTTTTCTTTTTTTTTTCTTATGAATATTGTAAATTTGTTACATTTGTTTTGTACGCTCTGTGCAGCAAAGTAAGAAAGACAGAAAGAAAGAATATTTCTAATTGCAGTCCTTGACTCTCTGCTAACGTAATATTGGCCGCCGTGCTGTTACCTTCGCACCAATAGTCTGTGAGGATTCGAGTTCGGCATATTTGGATGACACTAAAGTAAACCATCTTTGATACTAAAAAGTATTTAAGAAGGAGGCCTTTGCCCAGCTGTGGACACTTACAGGCTGTTCCTTTTTTACTTTTTATTTTTGGATGTGTTTTAACCTCGACCATTAGTAAAAGTGGTGTTGTAAGTGAAGTCGTAAGAGTTTTTTATGCCTTCAATAAAATTAGGGCTCATTTGTAGTACAAATTAAATACTTACGATTTCTTTCACGTAAAAGTTATGAAGCGAAAGTTGTAGTCGTTATTTTAACACACAACTGATAGTAAGTTGCTTTGCCATGTAAAAATAAAAAAAAAATAAAGCACTTACTCACTTTCTCTTTAGACTTTGCCTAAACACGGAACTGAATTGCGTGAAATATAAGTACCACATTATAAACTTACCAATCTCATTGAGTTTGAATAGTTGAAAATGTTACACAGAATATGTCTTATTTTTCTTTAAGCCTTTGTTATATACAGTAAAGTGTATAAATATTCATTCTTGAAATTGTGACATTGTTATTATCGATACTCGCCTTCTCTGGACACAAAAACTGCAAAAAAATATTCTTACGAAATCAGACAATGATATTAAAAAGACATTGATAGATTATTGAAATTCTTCGTAAAAATACCTTTCGCAGTACTTGTGAACATGCTTAAAGAAAAATGTATGAATCGTTAAAATTACATTAAAACTAAAACAATTAAGAACAGTTGCCAAGCGCGATCAATCTTACAGTTGCATTTAACAAATTGAAGTACGGTAGTACGGCTAATATGATTTGAATTTCGGAGGTTAGCTGTAATTGGTGGAAATATTTGAACGTATCTCGACTTACTCTGTTTACGATACCTTACTTATAAGTAAATACACCTGTTAATATTTATTTTAAATCGTAATTATAAACTAGCAGCCCATTTAAATACATAAATTAGCTTATATTAATCTGTATAATGTGGTGTGGACACTATGTATACCATAAAGAAAGAAAGAAATAATTAAAAAAGATGCAGAGAAAACAAAAAGAAGATTGAAAATGCATTATTATGAGTATATATTAGCCCTGATTTGTGTGTGTCTGTGTGTTACCTTGTTAAAAAATACTCTATACGAATATAACACACATAGCGAGCACGCTCGGGCAAATTCAAGTGCAAGTTCAAATGAAGACGTTAAGATTGAAGACTAAAGCCTGAAAACTACAAACCCGATTTAGACTTACGAATAACTTATCTAACTAATAAATCTAAACGAACTAATCTTACACTTGGCTGTGTTATAGCTTTACCCTTCACGTGTCAAAACATTAAAACGATTGAAATTCTTTTGTTAAGAGTCATATCAGGATTTATGACAACATCTTAGATTTATTGTCTCTTATTCTCAGATTAAAAAAAAAACAGAAAAACATATCTAAACGTAATGATTACCTTATCTAAAGAGCTCGACAAGCGGATTGGCGATAGCAGTACCAGACACCTCGCACCTCAGATGCTGCTGCCCGTCATCGGTGGGCTTAATTTTTTGTCTAGTATTTTTTCAAATGGTTATCCCGCCATCTGCCGTAGTTCTTGCGATTTTCAATGATTTTTTTTCTTATTAGCCTCTCAGGATTACCACGGTAAGAATGGGGTTGGTAGATTCTTACCACACGGTGGTGCGTAAACATAGTGGTTATTAGTCCTGAAATGTCTAAAGAATTTCCCCACGTGACACAGAAATTGATTGGTTTCGTTTTAAAAAAAAATGGAAGTCAAATATTGCTAAGCGGTACTAATCTACAAGAGTGGCCAAGTCGTTTTTCCATTACGCAATGTATTATTTTTGTTTTTTTTAAAGTTAATGTATTAGTATTTTGTAGTAGTAGATTAATAATTCATAAGGTAAATAAGCTATGGCCTCGTATTTTTTTTATACAAACTAAGAAGAACGAATCTTGAACAAGTTGCTAAGCATTAGATAAGACGAAAAGGCACGATAGTCGAATAGTTCTGCTATCATGGCAAAGTAGCTGTAGACAGGATCTACCTCCGACTCAGGAGACTCGAATTCGAACCCCGATGTGATTGACACTGTGATTTTTTCAAAAATTACGGACGACTTGTATTGTTGGCTTGGATACTAAGAAGGCGTCATGTTCACCACCTGTCACGTTGTCCCTAATAAGCTCAGGTGAAGTGGGTTGTAAGGACTAAAAATGTCTAGAACCCCTATTGTGGGTATACGGTCGTAAAAGCTTATTCTAAGTCAAATTAGAAACTTTTTGTTATTCAATTGAGGCTTGTTTAAAGTTCTTGTGAACGTTAAAATCTACACCAGTTCGCAAACATGACCTTCTCAGAGAAGAACCGGCAAAAAACTCTGGAATCCTTCTTGATAATGCCATGTTAGAATGTCCTTTACAATTTATAATGAAATTAATACAATGAAAAACGTACATTAAAGTTTTATTTAAAATGTATTTTTTTACAATAAGTCACATATTGCATATAATAATAATAAGTTATCAACATTATAAGAAAGTAAACAGACAGACGATTTGTCATAATCATTGATGATTAGGCCAAATCCCATATCTAGATATACGAGTAGATGATCGCAAACGCAGTGCATGTTTTTTGTTTGGCTATTCCGCCATTTATTCGCGGCCATGACATTTGAAACGAGAGCAGCCAGATCCTAAAATCAATAATTTGCAACAGTGAAAACTAACTTTTGCTGAGATTTGAACCCAGTGCTTATGATACCGCAGGTAGGTACACGGAACACAAACCGCAGAGCCAAATTTTTAGGAATAGGAATTGTAGACTTTGTACAAAAAATTTCTTAACGAGTAAAAAAAAAAGACAACAAAAACTTGCAGATCACATCATCGTCTATGAAGTGTGGAATACAAAAAAATCAATACCTGCTGCGTGTGAATATATTATTTAATCTTCGTCTTTTAAATTTGGATGTTATAATAGCCCCTCCTCGTGCTGGCGTTGCATGTCTGGTATCGGCGCAAGAATATGCCACCCGCTTTCTTCCCGTGGGTGTCGTAAGAGGCGACTGAGGGAAAAGCCAAATCGATAGAGAATCGCTAAGGCTATCGAGGGGATAACCTTCTCGAAAATTAAGCCGACCGAAGACGGCCTGCAGCGTCTAAAGCGCGAGGTGTCCGGTACTGCGTTCACGAATCCCCTTGTTGAGCGTGGCGTTTATGGGATATAAATCCTTTTTATGGCTTATGGGAGAAGTCTATGTTTCAGACCGGTAAGGTAAGGTAAGGTGTAATATAACTATAGAATTTCATTTAAACATGTCGCCACTAAAGGTGACAACTATGGAGAAATAACTTATGAATGTTAAATTCTAAATTGTTGAAAAATACTAGGTTAAAATAGGTGAACATTTTCTACGAGGACAGAATTGAGGGACATAATTGCGTGAGAAAATTTCTATTTATTTTTCAAAAAATAAAAAAAAAAAACGTAGTCTTTACAAAAACTTGTCGTGTGGGGGAATCGAACAAGCGACTAGCAGGGTCGCAGCCAAATGCTAAACCGTTATGCTACCTAGCCGTTAGTTTCAGTATTATACAATCCATCGATTACCCCGTCGCTTAGTGATTAGCGTACCTATCTGAATACCGAGCCATGGATCCTGATCAAAAATGTCTGATTGTATTTGTGTTGCGTCCCGTGTCTCTGACACTGCATCTAACCACTTCTTCGAGTTATCCAATAAGCGTTACATCGTATACGGGAAGGTAAAGACGAGTGAATCCTTCTGCATTTGCGCATATTCTTACGGCACTATAATATCCTCTGAGCTCTATAGTAAGTAAGATTATAGTAAGTCAGTTGTAAACAGCTCAGCTGTTGTCACCGTGTTCTAAATCAGCCAAGAGCCAAACCATGACGCTTCTTGTATAGTTATTGTAAACTAATGATCTATGCAAAATAGAAAAACAACAGTAACTTGTAAATTCTGTAATGTTAAACCGGCACAAGCCAACACTGCGATCAGTCGTACCACAATGTGTTCATTTGTCTTTATTATTTATATATTGATATTTGTGTGGATTATTTACTAAGCCTTTGAATAAATTGAATTGTGCGCAAATGCCTACAGTTACGCTCACGTATTACGAGTATTATTTAATTTTACACTTACGTGTTATATGTGTAAAGTTGTTAAAAGTGGAAGGTTAGATTTTAATTTGAATTGAGGTTGAATTGGAAAAAATATATTGTATATTGGATCCAATACACTTGGAACTTTTTATGGAAATTTTGATTGATTGATCAAATCAGTTCATAGTTATCTATACTAAAACAATAGAAATTCTAATGTTATAACACGAGAAGGGATACGCATTTTAATGTTAATCTTACATGTAATAATAGCTTAATGAATGTACTAGTGCTTTGTTTCAAACTTATGCTTAGTAGGTATTATTTGTTTGTACATTGTACCGTAAATTGTTTCTTCTTTCTTTGTTATCGCTTCTAAGGCACAAAGTTAACCAATGTGCCAAATTACAGGACTTAAGGATCTGAAGATTTCTGATCAGCCCGTGAGCTATATTTCATATATTTTTAGCTCCATTTTTATTATAAACAACATCCGGGGTATAGTGATAACAATATACTAGTTTAGGGGCCTCTAGCGTGTACGGGAGTCGACACCTCTAAAACTAATAATTAAATTAAGGCACCGGTTTACCACTCGGCGAGATTATCTAGATGAAAACCGCACGTTAATAAACTGGAAATACTACGACAATCTAATAAATCGTAACACGAAAATGAGTACTATATTTAGCTCGTGTCAAAATGTAGTAAAGCCCAACAATCGGATAATTATAGGTTAATGTTTTACTTATTATAAAGAACACCTCAAAAGATTCCAAAATAAGCTCACCGTTTCCGTTCATGATTCGCTCGCCAAAAGCCTTTTCTATAAGTATCTGTGGTTCTTCAACAGCACCGGTATTAGTATGGTCAATATTCTCTATGTCGATAACATGTACTTCACTATCGCGTTTCCCACGAGCGTCTTGTTCGTTCGACACTGGCATCTCAACTACGACTGGACGCAAACTGTAATCAAACAAACTATTTACGTACATAAATTTAAAGTCAAGTTCATGCTTGTTTTTGTACCGCAGATCTAATGTTTTGAAAAGGTCGCATGCCCAATTTACTTCGTACTTCGTTCAATTCACTAATATTTCGTATCATAAGTCCTGTTACGACTCACATAATAACAGAATTTCAATTGTTTCAAAGTTTCTACACGTCATGACTTATTGTTGCCTCTGTTGGCAACATAGCATCGTTTTTTTTATATCACTGGAGTGAACAACAAGCCAACAGTGCACCTTATGGTAAGTGGCTAATGCATGCCATAGACACCTGCTAACAACTTCAAACAAAGATTATGAGAAATGCATGTCAGTCTGTAATTATATGTCTCTCAGCCCGTAATTATATGCCTTTCAAACCGGAACTATATAGAACCATCCCAAACGTCTCATAGACAGAAAATGAGTCTTACAATCTAATGAAAAAATTATAAATTTTATTTGGTCATAGGTTGTTTTGAATTAATTGAGCGTTATAAATGTATTTCCAGTTCCGTACAATCGGCATAACAAGCGCGCTTGGCTTACTAAAAGAGATGACGTAGTAGGAACTAAAGTTCATATTAATATTTATGGAGTCAAGATAACTACTGAACATTTTTTACGCAAATAAATTAAACAATAGGACGGCCTCATAGCTGGAGCAAAACTGACAACCGTTGGGGAAGTAAGGTTCTCGAGTGGCAGCCAGGTACTGCCCGTAGTACGTAGAGTAGTACGACCCCCTCAAGATGTGACGACCTGCACAGTGTTGCGGGAAGTCGACGGATGTGGGTGGGACAGGGCCGAGCTTTGAAGCAATCATTGCGAGAGGCCTATATGTTCAGGAGTGAACTTATGATATATGGCTGAAATGATGATGATGAACTTTGACAAGGGGTGTTAGAGAAAATATATCATCTTTTGTAAATGGAAACGTCATGTGTACATGGTAATAAAAATACTTAAATAGGCTGATAGAGAAGAAGAAGAGTTATGACAAACATATTTACGCCTACATTTCTGTTCACGTTGTAGATCAAGATTGAGATGTAGGCGTGATAATGATTGCTGCTTGATGATGTTTAATAATTTGCTGCAGAAAGTATTTAATTTAAAATTGTATATTAAGCTGAAGTGATCGTGCAGTACTAAAAGAAGCGGAGAAATTACGTCGTAATAGATCCTGTTAACGCGTAACGTTGTTTTCTTGCTTCCTGACACAATTAAATACCGGCTGTTGCTTACGTCACGTATGCTGGGTGATTAAAATTTTATTCTATTACGGACAACCTATTGCATAGTTTGATATTGTAATAAAAATAAAGAATGCTTTGTTGTATATTATATCCCCTTGCTATCGAAACACGAAATTAGTTTGATTGTTGCTTTGTAGAGGCTCGAATCTAGATTTTTTTATTCATAGGGGGCAAATGTTATGAAAATGACGTATAATAAAGAAACTTCGTTGGTTTTCGAATAATTAGCCAGAACAGAAGGAACATTGCGATTCCATCCGTATGTTTTAGGTGAATAGTCGGTAGTCGGTTTTCGTGTTTTAAAATGGTTATGTGAAATATTGATGGCCGTTAATATACACACGCATATCTTTGACCTTCTCTTATATTCGATTTTAATTTATAGTGATCCGTTTCAATGTAACATTAGGCGGAAATATAGTGATATATCTATTTAATGTGGTTACTTATATATGGCCTTATTCTAAATATCCGTTTTATGATTGATCAGACTGTTAGAATGTTTAACTTAACACATGCACACAATCAGTATACAAATACTTATGTAATGAAACAGTAATTTATGACTTATTTTAATTCTTTTCATATTATTTCTATTACAAATTAAAGAAGGTTACTGAAGGAAGTCGGAAATAAGGTCCGTCACGCGGGCTACCCCGGCTCGGAACCCTATCAAGTATTGAGAGTTCTCTGTACAGCAGTGAGACATTTGTATTTATAAAAGGTACAACCGAAAATTGGGTGCGTTGGTTGACGGAAGATTTTTACTGATACTTGATGTTAAATTAATGATGTTTGTCTTAGTTACACATTATCATTTTTTTATTCGTCTTCATAACCGGATAAGAATGTATTTATCTTTTTCATTATTAAGATATATCAATATTTTAAGACCAAATTTATACGTTTACTGAGCTCTTTTGCAGATTAAACGTTAAATACAAAAATTTATTTTTTAATAATTACAATGTACTTACTTTAGTACAAATCACTCGGAGGACAGAAAATAAGGATGCTTCCGAACGCTTCACTGACGTCCCTGCATATGACGATACTTTCACGACGCATGCTATAATTAAGTTTAATAACGTCAATAAATACGTACATTGACATTATGGAGATCCTTATCGGAATATTAATCTTAATAGTAATAATAGACATGGTAATACAAATAGACGATAGTATAGGTCTGTTATTAGAATTATATAAAACATGTATCCCTCTTCCCAAAAAAAAAAACAAAATATTGATAGCCATGATTTTTATTTGAGAAATAAATATAAACTATAAAATCCAAAGACAATAAAATAAAAAAATCTTTTAATGTGAAGTTATTTGAAAATTTTACTTAAAAATCCGTTTATTCTCAATTATTTTAATGATAAGAAGGTGTGGTACCTATCCAGTTAGTAACGAACTATATTGTAAATGAAACGCAACTATTATTTGAATAGTTAGTAATTCAGCACATGTACCTTTTTTATTTGTTTTTAATTTTGAACAAAATTGAAAATAGTCTCATAAAAGTTAGTAGGACAAGTATGTCCAGTAAAGTTGTAAGACCGTTCCGCGAACCCGGTTGAACGGTCGCCGTGGGAGGGAGACTTGAGTTTTTCATGCTTTTGGCCGAGGATGGCTGCTTCGTGCGTAATACTTGTGAACAGGCGCTGCGTTTGGGGGCCGTTCTGTACTTTTTCATTACGCTTTTTTTAGTATTTAATTTTACCTTAGAATATGCTTTAACTACTACTACTATTCGTTATTTCTAACTTGTAATGTTGTATTATTCGGGATGTATAAATATTGTTAAAAAATAATTAAAAAAGAACTAACTTACGGAGTTTCTTTCGCCTGTTTCAGAGGAACCTCGGAAACGGTGGTAGATTGTAAAATAAATGACACACGCACAAACGGATTTTAATTTCTGATAAAGAATTTTCATTCGTTCATTCATTCTTTTCATTTAATTTATTTATTTATTTATTGGTTTCATAAAATGGGACAGTAAGAAAGTATACTTTTTGGAGAGGCTAAAAGGGAGATCCGAAATCCCGTTTGGTACTAACTCTTCCTGGGTACTACCCACCATGACCATCAGGGATATCCAGGGCGTGTATACTTTTATGCATATATTTATTTACCAGTATGTAAGTGAAATACCACTTACTGAATAAATAACATAAAACGAACTTGAAACTTGTCAGAAGATTCCGCTAAGGAAAAGGATTTTAAGAAACTCGATTCTTAGAGTAGTGAAATGGGACGTTAAGAGGTTTTTGACGTAAGAAACATTTAAATTGATTATAGAAAAATAGCTTTTAACAATAAAACAGCAGTATAAATAATAGAACTTAATAACACATCTATAAAAAAGGATTTATTTTGATTTACCACGTCCGGTGAAGGAAAATATCGTATGGAAATGTGCATTTCAAAATAATACGTCACCTTACGTCTAAAAATAAGGAAGGGGCCCTTGTTTAGCCGAGGGAAATTTATAACATACATTCATATAATCATGTGCATATGTATATAAATATATATTTATATGTTCACTTCCGAATATTATATTACGGTAGAGTATACAGTAGAATATTATAGTAGCCGACATGAATTATTATGTCTCCTAGTGTCTATATTCTATCTAAGGCCGACCAGCTTAGTCTTTTCCTAGCTAAAGATAGATATTTGCTAATAATTCCTTACAAATTACGTCGTCAAGCATTCACCCTAAGTAAGCAAAACGGATAATTAACCGATATCTATCAAGGCGACATCTATCGGTTAATAACCAAAACTTATCATCTGCGCTGGATGCATTATAGTACCGTAAGTGTAAGGAAGTAGTTTTACTGTTTTACTCCAAATTTTTACTTTACCTGCAAGTTGTGCTGTTGACGAACGTGTCTCTGGCGATCGAATGATGCTGAAATCCAAATTCCACAGTACAGTGGTGAGGAGCAGTATCACTAGTGTAAGGGTAACGGCACTGCGCTCAACAACCCTTGTCCGGCGTAGTGAGTATGGATAAATCTTCTAAGCAGGGCACCAACTTTGTTTGAGATTTGAATGGAGTCCTTCGTCTTGCAATGGACTAATACAGGCTGATAAAGAAGAAAGAAAGAAGACATTGATGTCCAGTTTAGGATCTAGCTGTATCGTGCACTTCTTTGTTTCTGCTACCCCGCCAGAGTTTGGGCAAATTTTGAAGTTTAAAAACAGGTATTCGATTACACATTTCCGAAGTCGTGTATGTAACGTTTAATAAGATTAGATAAGAGGAAGCGTCAGATGCAGTGAGTTAAGTGAGTTTACTTAGTATCTTATTTATTTTAATTTTACAGTTAAATAACCAGGACTAAGTTCATCTGATAGTTCATATGTGGTAACATTTGACCTCAGCTGCATACACCCTCGATGTCAAATCAGGAAACCTATTAGATTCACATGCAATAATAATCATTTGCCACAAACTTGCACAATGTTTGAATGCTGCACGTTTCTTTCTTTGAAAAAAGTTACAATGAAAAAAAAATCTTTCAAAATAAGTGTTTTTTAATTTATCTCATTTACATGCTTAATTTGGGTTAAGTTGATATTGTAGAAAAATCGTGAGATAAAAAGAATACTAACATTACATCAAAGGTGCGTAACCAAAACTAAACAACTAAAGCGCAGTATCATCCTTTTTATCACGATAGTACCAATGTTGTCAATAACTTGCTTCGTCATATTTGTCATAGCAATTTATAATAAGTGTAAAATCAAGTTTGCAGCGAGGAGAAATGCTATCCGATTTTCTGTCTTTTCGTATACTGTAATGTATGTGTATCTACAATGTTATGATATTCGACAAAATAAATGAGTAACGCTATTCGAAACCAGTAGCAATTTAATCATTAAAAAAAACCAAAAACTGTTAAAACAAAACCTGACTGCTAATAAAATGAATTCACGTCTCTTTTTTGATTCGCAGACGCCATATTTAAATATTATTCCCTATGCCAATCTCACAATTATATCGAATGTAATAAGAATCGAAGAAGACACCTCATATATTGAAATCCATCAAACCGTTGAGGCTACAGAGCGTGCCAATGAAATAGACACAAATACACTCAAAAAACATTACCTTACTTCTGGGGAACATGGGTGAAAAGTACAATAGCTTTAACTTAAAATTTATTTAAATTAATAATTCATGGTTAAAAGGAAAATCATTAACTTAAATGTAGCCGGTATTATGAAACGACAGCGTCATCGTACTATAACGAGCTATGCCAGTACTTAATGACATAGAACCATTTAATAACGTACGTTTTGCCTTGTGATTTATCAAGTTATAAATTACTTGCAACTTCAACTACGTACAAATCGTAAATTTGCATTTTTAAATAATGTTAAATATCGATTAAAAGTTACAATTTAAACATCATTCTTTACCCAATGAAAAACGAAATTGCAAAGAAGTGTGAAAAAGAAATGTGACGAAAGGGTTTTCTCAAGGAAATGTATCACTGCAAGTTTGTAACATGAATTTGTAAACCATGAGAGGATCACACAGAAAGTTTGACAGCCCTTGCAAAGGTAACAAAAGAGAATAACATCACGTTGAACTGAATTACGGCTCATCTGCTAAAGAAAAAGAAGAACATCTATATTACTGTAATACGAGTAAAACCGCTTCCGGACCAAATGTACAGAACATAAAATTTTTTTTTAAGCTTTTAATTGCATTATTAATTTTTAACGATATTGAAGCCATAATTTTGTTTCAAGTATTTTAAGCACATATATTAGTTAGTAATCGCTTATTTCAATGACGTATACAGGTAATTATAGTTTTCGATGAGATTTAGGGTAATAGAAAACAGATGTACAATATCCACTTAAGTGTTTTTGTTTTTGATTTTCGAGTTGTTTAGTTTCCTTTGGTTTTTGTTGGTAATGAAAAAGCGCCAAAGAGCATCGTAAAGGTGAAAGTTTTTCTATGAGTTAGTTTATTGTTTGTGTGATAATTTTGATGACCTTTCTTTTAGTTTTGCGTACTTATTCATTCCCAATTTCTGGTTAATTTATTTTAAATTTTGTGTCAGTTTACTGTTTCTGGTTGTACTTATGCAATATATTAATACTTAAATAATTAACGGCAGCTAGTATGAGCGTCCGTGCGAACGAAGTCGCCAGTACAGTTTGTCTTTTATATTTTAGTGTATTCGGTGTGTACTTTCGGTGTATTTATTTTTAAAAGCATTGATACAAAAATGAAACGAGTTCAAAAATAAGTTGCTTTACTGAGTTATGCCATACAAACTCTCACGGCTACCGGTTTGTTGATAATGGTAATGTCAGATCTGATCAGGTTGTTGTTGTCATTTGTACCAGTTTCCGTGATTGATAATGTTTTGTTGTGTGTGTTTGGGAAAATATAAATGAAAAAGTTTAAAATAATCTTTCCAACTTATCTCAAATGCTCTATCCACCTGTTACCTAATAAAAAAAAATTGCCGGGTCAAGAACGTTTTGTACTTTCTGCATATAAAACTTACTTTCCTGTAACGGCATCAAAAATAAACACAATCGAGAACCGTTGCGATTATATGAGACATTATATTAGGGTCTCAGTTATATAATGCGTTTTAAGGTAATGTATGCGAGTTGCACTGACTGGTCATTCCACTTCTTATTGTTTTATCTTTAATAATGCTTTATTTAAAATAATAAGCTTAACACGAGTATATTATATTAAAGGGGTTAAATAATGACACTCTTTTTTTTCTACATGGAGGAAGTTTCTAAAGTAAACATTTTTCAAATAACTTGTGTTTATTTGAAAATAAGCTAGGTTTGATTGAGCAAGTGCTTTTTTTTTTTTTTTAGATTAACGTGGGGGAAAGGTGCTCGCACCTACCCGTCACCGTTTCCGGTGACTGGTTATGTCGGGATCAGCATTGAAGATGCCGGACCGACTAAAACCCCCACGGTAGATCTGCTGTTGGCCCAGTGGCCTTTACAGCTATATCGATAAGACTCGCGAGCAGGAGGCCCGCAAGTTTAATAAACAAAAAAAAGGAACGACGACGCTGCTGACGCTGTTAACGAAAGAGAGACTCTCGACAAAAACTAGGGGGGGGCTGACGACAACCCAAGGGCCCCTCTTAGGGAGGTAAAACCTCGGCTTGGGTTGCAATCGAATTTGGGCAAAACTTTGATGTTAAGAACGCCTTTGCACACGAGTAATCCTCGTGTATGGCGTGAATCTGTGACCGCGCGTTCGACGGGGAACAGCGCGGTGTGTGTGAGACATGTGAGCTGTCTGTGTAGTCTGTATGGTAATGTGAACGGGCGTTGTGTCCGCGAACGCATTGTTGTGTCTTGTGATAAGGTCGTCCTCGTCGATGAGGACGTTCTTGGGGCGCCTCTTGTCAGGCGGGTCGTTAAGCGCAGGAGTGTAATTTCCTAGCGCTGCTACTAACTGATTAGGATGATCCTTCAACTTTGCGAAATATCTTGTGGATATTTCTTTAAAGAGGGCCGCCAGAGTGGGCAGATTTAAGTCGCGGTGCAGGTCTGCATTCCGCATGTAGTAAGGTGCGCCGGTTGCTCGGCGCATGAAGCGGTTCTGAATCACTTGGAGTGGTTTCAGTCGCTGTTTCGGGACGTGGGCAAATACTACGCTTGCGTAAGACATTATAGGTCGTATGCAAGTTTTGTATAGTAGTAATTTATGTCTTAGTGACATTTTGTTAGTTTTCTTCGTAAGGTAATATAGGCGACCGGACACAAAGGCCGCCTTATTTCTTACGTTTCGGATGTGCTTAGTGAAGCTAAGTCTGTTGTCTAGGGTGACACCTAGATATTTCACTTCCGACACCCATGGTACGGGTTTGCCGAATAGTGATATCGAAGAGAATTTGCTTGATACCTTGCGTTTGGAAACGGGGTATTTTGCGAACAGGACTGCCTTGCTTTTTTCCGGGTTGACATCGATTCTCCATGTCCTGAACCAATCGCTAAGTGCGTTGGCTGCGGCCTGGAGGCGAATGTGAACCCGCGATATGTTAGTATCGGAGGCGTATAGGGTGGTGTGGTCGGCGAAAAGAGGCGTTTCGACTTTATTGGTTTTTGGGATGTCGCTCGTGTAGAGCGTGTAGAGGGTAGGCGAGAGAACCGAGCCCTGCGGAACGCCGGCCCTTATGGGCCTGCTGTCCGAGAGGGTCCCCTCGACTCGATAGCGAAAAGTGCGATTTGACAAATAGGCTTGAATGATGTGCACAAGCCTGTCTGGCACTTCTAGTGTGTACAGCTTGTATAGCAAGCCGTTGTGCCAAACTTTGTCGAATGCCTTCGCGACATCGAAGAATAGAGCTCCAACCCGATTTTCGGGTTTTCTTGAAAACGCTCAGTACGTGCTCCGTGAAGCGGTGCACTTGCTGAACACAGAGTGTTTGGCTCGAAAGCCAAACTGCTCGTTTGGAAGTAGATTTAAGGACTGAATATTGTCCTTTATTCGATTGAGAACTATGCGTTCATAGATTTTCCCCAGAGAGCTGAGGAGACTGATAGGGCGATAGCTGGAGGCTAGGTTTGTAGGTTTTCCTATTTTGGGAATTCCTATAACGTGGGTCTCCTTCCAGGCGTCCGGGAAGGAGCAGCTGTCAAGGAGGGCGTTGAATATCGCTACTATTAAGTATAGTAGCGGGCTAGGAAGAGCTTTTAATATTTGGTTTGAAATGCCGTCGGCTCCTGGAGCCTTACGGAGTCTAAGGTCGCGGATAATTTCCTTGACCTCTTTTATTGAGCTTGGCGGCAGTGGATCACCTGTCGGTGGCAGCGTGGTTTTTCTCCTGACTTCATCATCCACCTTTTGAAGGTGGACTGGGTCGGTCGGCTGAGAGCTCGGTGAGCACTGAAGCTCTAGGCTGTCGGCTAAGCATTCAGCCTTTTCCTTGTCATCGAATGCTGTCTGACCATTGGAGCTGATCAGAGGAGGCATTGACGCGACCGTTTCGGATTTTAGGCACCTCGCCAGCCGCCAGTAGGCGGTGTGAGATGGCGAGATGTCTTCCATCAGGTGGTCCCATCTTTGGCCCCTGAGATCAGCCATGCGCTCTTTGACCTCTCTTTGGAGGTGGCGCAATCTGACTCTGTTATCGTCAGACCTGTGTCGGTCGAACGCTCTAGTGGCGGCATTCTTCTCTCTCAGTAGTCGTCTGAGTTCCTCCGGCAGTTCGAAACGGCGATCGTTCGCTATTCTGATCTGCCTTGAGGATGCTCTGACGGCCGCTTTGATGTGAGAGGTAAGATGATCTACGGCTGCTAAGGCCGTTTCTTTGCTATCTATTTCATCGGGGATGTGGGCTAGCTCCGGAGAGTTCGTAGACTCGAGATGCTTCTCGAGCTTACGCCAGTCCGTAACGATTTTAGTCCTAGTGACTTCAGCGTGAGGCTGTCCTAGCAACATGATGACCGGACGATGGTCAGAATGGAGTTCGTGGTGCACTTCTATAGAATGCAACGGTAAAGTTACGTTCTTTAGTAGCGCAATGTCTAAGATGTCTGGGGTGTGATTACCCTGCATAGGTATCCTAGTCGCTTCTAGGGGACCTATAATATCTATATTGAGGTTAAGGCTATGGGTAAGGAGGGCGCGTCCGTTACCATTTTCTATGTTTGAATTCCAAGCAGAGTGCTTGCTATTTAAATCTCCTGCAATGATCACCGAGTCGCTCAATTTTAGCAGTGCCTCGATGTCGCCCTTTACTATCTTTTTGCGCGGAGGGAGATATGCAGATATCACTGTGATGGGCTGATGGCCGGTCATAGCGATTCTGCAGGCTGATGCCTCTATGTTTTCTAGGGAGGTACTTCTATCGACACACAGTGAAGAGAAGTTTTATAGTAGATTAATGTACCGCCCCCGCGAGTGGGGCGGTAATTCCTAACTATGCGATAGTTAGCTATCTTGGGGTCTCGGATGCTAGACGTGAGCAAGGTCTCTTGTACTAGCAGAACATCTGTTTGATGGACGGTGAGAAATTCTCTCACTTCGTCCAGCTGTTTTTTAAGGCCGAATGCATTAAAGAAACCGACAGCCAGAGATTTGGGTTTAACCTTTTTTAGGACGTTGTCCATTTTAGGTTAGTGGGGGTTTTTCGCGTGTGCTTGACTAGGAGGTTAAGCCTCCGCGGATGCGAACTGAAATCGCGAGTGTTAGTGTTTTAATTATTGATAGTAATTATTTATGTGTATTGCGGAAGTTTTTAACCGCGATACACAGGTCTTTGTTGTCGAAGAGTACCTGTAGGAACTCTTTGTTTGAGCTAGCTGACCTGAGCTTGCTCACCACCTGGCCGATCACTTCCATGTCGAAGCACTCGACTGCTTCTAGGAAGTAGCTAAAGATCTCGAAGCTGTCACTGTTAGGTGGCTTCGCTGCCGTTGCGACTTGACGCTTCGGTTGTGCAGGGGCCGCGGGTGGTGCGGGTGCGGCCGCAGGTGCAGCCGCGGGAGCGGGTGCGGGGGCGGGTGCCGGTGCCCGGGCGGGGGCTGGCGTCTCGCGGACCATTGGCAGTGGTTTTACCCATGCGTTTGAATTCGGTGCGGGAGCCGGTACTAGTTCCCTAAAGGGAGGTTGTGTCTTTCTAACGGGGGCTGAGGAGGCCGCCGTGTTCGGCGCGCTTCTTTGACCCTTGTTTATGCCTCCTCGGCGGCGTTTGCCGTGCAGGGCGCAGGGGCATCCGCGATAGTTCGCGGGATGGCCCTCCGTACCACAGAGCACGCAGCTCGGGGGCAAGTCTGTGGGTTTAGGGCGGGTGCAATCCGCCGTTATATGATCCCCCAAGCATTTAACGCAACGGGGGCGGGAATGGCAATTTCTTGCCGAGTGGCCATATAACTGGCATTGGTGGCACTGGCCGGGGTAGGTACGCTTATGAGGCGCCTCTACGCGAACGGCCACGCAGCAAGCCTTTTTAATCTTGAAGATTTTTTGGCCTTCCTCCGAGAGGTCCAGGTGGGCTAACACCAGGTTGAGGGGCCGCTTGGTGCGCATGTTGGTCATGCGATACACCTTGTGTACGGGCAACCCTTGAAACTTGAGGTCGCCTAATATGTCAGCGGTGTCTACCTCTTTGGGGATGCCCCTGATGACCGCTCTGAGGATACGCTCTTCCTCGAGGGCGTATGTGTGGAAGTTTATCTTCCTTTGGCTGAGCCATTTGGTTAGCTCCCGGTGGTCGTGCGGTGTAGGCACCGTGACCATAATGCCGGTTGCGATTGGCTTTGCTTTTATATACATAATGTGCTTTTCATTCAGCACGGCGGAAATTTTGCCCCAAGCGGCCTTGTCCTGTACGACGACAGGGGGAGGCCTTTTGGGCGTTTGTTTGGAGGCAGCGATCGCTGCAGAAGGCATGGCCGTGTCCATAGGGACCGGCGTGGCTGCGGGCGAGGGCTTTTTCTTGCCCTTTGATTTGCTCGGGGGAGCAGCCGCGGCCACCTTGCAGGGGGGGCGGGTCTCCTCCGAGTCTGATTTCTGGCGCATCTTACGCTTTCGCTTACCTTCGACGACCGTGAAGCCGTCGTCGGAGTCGATGTCGCGTTCGACTTCCGTGTCGACTTCTGAGCCAATGGACATTGAGTCCGATGAGCTCGAGTCGTTTGACCCGGAGTCGGAGGATTGAGCAAGTGCATATATTGCTAACGACTTTTAAATGTTCATTCCATGACACTTAACCCAAACTGCAAAATATTTAAAATACCTACGTGATTGATAATTCCCTAATCATCGTTATTATTATCATCAGCTTAATAATGACCATTAGACCATAATAATATTATTCCAATGGGCTATTCTATTCTAAGACATCTAGTATATAAACAAGTTATTTTTTGGGGTATTTCTATATATTCTCATCTGGTTGGGGTATATATATAAATACGTATAGATACATATAATACCATAAAATAAATAATATTTAACATAATATATATAATAACATTAAATAGATAAATAAAATTCAACCAGGCAGGAGAGACCAGACGGCCAAGGGTTAGGGAGAAAGGAAAAGAAACCGGCGGACAATGCGAGCGGTTGTGGTAACACCATACTAGATCGGAGTTGTCGACGAGTGTATAGGGTAAAAATCGAAGAGTATTTTAATGAGCGATTACTTATTGCTATGAGATAGTAAGAAAAACTTTACATTGCATAGCGAACAAAATAACACACATCTTTAAATATTAGGAGTAGTACAACACAATGTCATCATCAGCGTTTGTCTTTATAGTTTTCTTTAAAGGAAATGGGGAAGTGATTTACGATGCCTACGTACACCTGCAACACCAGAAGAGCTGCAGATGCGTTGCTGCCGTTATGGGATATTTTCGGAGGGGAGAAGGCAGAGGAAAAAAACATTAAAAATATTTTTTGCTTAAATTACTCATTAATATTTTATTTACTAACTTGAAAGAGGACAGGTTTTAACCATTATAAATGACGACTAATGGAGAAGAAATACTTGTACATAATCATGATTAATTGACTAAGATTAAACAATCAATGACGTAAATATTATTAAACGGGCTGTTGAACATACTCGTATGTGATTATCTCTTATTGAGCCAATATATAAAAAAAACAAAGATTTTAGGTCGACGAATTTGATTCTATCAATATGTTCGAAGATTTTTCCATGTTTTTATTTTCAAGTTTTGAAAGTAAATAGTTTTATGATAAAATCGATTGAAATATTCGTATTCTTATATAATAAAAGTCTATTCAATAGAAGTATAAACTTTATCTATAATAGATGGTTCCTTCTCAGTCTAAGAGTCGTCCCTGGGTTGATAACACACTCTTAGACATTTCTGCCCCCAAACAGCTGTGCAATTACTGTTTTTTTCCAGTTTGAAAGGTAAAATACATATTTCCCTCTCCGATTGAAGTTGTCTGTACGTGTCCATGGGTTGGTGTAGCTTATTACCATCAGGTGGGCTGTTGTACTGTAGTTGTGAACGTCCACCCGTCCTACGTTTTATCTCTCGGAATCTCGTCACCGGGTGGCTTCCGGAGATTGCCACGAGTTTTTCAAGGTTTTAGATTTTGTCGCTACCACGTGCCCAAATTAGTTATTCAAATTTATTTTTCTTTATAACGGTTTGACCCTGGACCATGCAAGAATAATTGCATGGTAATTACCCGTAATTACAAAATATAGTACAGAAACATTTTATAATTACTAACGTAGGTGTTTCGTAAATGAATTTAACCTTAAACAAGCATGTTGACTAGCAACAGCCCAAGCCTTGAAATAATTAAGTAGCAATTAGTTTTTTTAACCAAACAATAAATTTATTAACATGTAATATATTTGTTAAAAAGATTAGCTTTGTAATTCTTACCTTCTTCTTCTTTAGTTCTTTTATTCAGCGTCCCAAACCATGTTTTTCACTAAATGAAACCCCACCTGCATGCAGTGAATCTGGCTGATTAACACACGTGGCACTGGCGACCGATTGGTGCCAGAAAATCCGTTTGAATGCACCAACCAAATAAATATCGCAGACGGTAATGGGAAGCTGCTTATTTAGTGCTAGAGTACCGGCATTGGTCTCACTAATCCGCTCGCATGTCAGCTTTTGTTAGCGCTTTCATGGAAAGGCCTTTGTCCTGCAGTGGACTAATACAGACTGACACAGAAGAAAGAAAGAAGATCACCTACTGAGGAACGGTAAAGTTGACAGTACTCAGTTTCGGATCTATCTATATCGTGAATTTCTTAATTTCTGTCACGTCATACTGTGAGAAAAGTATTATGAGTAGAATAATTTTGCAGAATTGCAGTTTTTTGTTTTCGAAACATTGTTCATAAACGGCCAGGAGATCATCGTCATGCAGGCGGCGAACATATGTATATTGTTTTGGTGGCAATATTATTTTGAACCATTCACAAATACAATCTTCAGACTCACAATTCTTTACTTCGTGATAGGGGTGGACCATCGACAAAAAAAGTTAGTATTCGCAAATTTCGCGCCCTTGGCAAAATTTGTATATAATACAGCATCAAAACGGGTTTTTAGTTGGTTCTTTTTTTTGTTTCTCTATATGTTGTGTATTCTGTATAAGCAATTTGCAAAGGTGACATATTTATCATTCGTCACCTTCATATATATATTATATTTGTTATTCGTCTTTTTCTTGGTTATATGGTTAAGGAAAGCAAACGAGCAAGCGGATCACCTGATGGTAAGTGATTATCGTTACGCACGTACATCTGCAAGCCTTGAGGAGCTGCAGGTGGGTTGCCGGCCTTTAATATTTGAGGATGGGGAGCAGGGATGGGAAAGGGGAGTGGGCCTTCGATTACTTACCGAACGAAACACCGAAGCACAAGATGCGTCGACATCACGCCGGTATTCTGCAAGGTTATGCTGACGGTCGAGCCGGCATTCGAGCAACAGCAAAAGCCTCTACCACGTAAACAACGATACCCTATACCTACTTTTACGATACTCTACCTAACTTTAATGTGAAATGTGTATTCCCTATTCAGAACGAAGTTAGTTACTCCATTTTTGGTTCCCAACAAAAGGTATAACATAGTAGAAGGTTTATTTAAAGACCAGTAAACCCGGAAGGGATGGTGACTGCATTCCGAGAGGCTATTGATGAGTTTCATAAAGAAAACTGGACTAACTACTTTTCAAGTACTTTTGCATTCTTTTGTATCGAAGAATATGAAGGCTTATTTATTTTCATACATGTGTATCGTCCAACGATAAACGAAATGGATATTACAATCATTATAGAAGTTTTCTTCATTACTTTTTTCGGTGCTCGGAGTGTATAAATGAAATATGTTGTAAGTTATAAACGTATTATTGCCATAGCCTCCCTAGAAATACCATTATAATCTCTTTGGTTTTTATTGAAAAACGAGTAAGCGGCTCACCTGATGGTAAGTGACTGTCGTCGCCCAACGTATGTACGTATGTATGCAGATGTCTGCAACACCTGAGTAGCTGCTGATGCGTTACCAGCGTTTAAGAATATTTGGATGAAGGGAGTGATGCTAGGGAGGGGAGTCAATTTCATTTGATGGGGAGAGGAGTGGGCCTCTGGTTACATCACTCACCGAACGAAACACAGAAGCACCAGATGCTTTTACTTTACGCCGGTATTCTGCAAGGTCGTGGTATTAGCCCATTCGAGCCGGCCCATTGGAGCAGTAGCAAAAGCCGCCACTCGGATCTATTATGCACAGTCTACAATCTTCTGGCTTGTATTATTATTAAAAGTGCTTACTGGCCAATAAAGAATAAAAAAAAATTATGTCTTATAGGACTTTTAGGTACTCAGGTTCTATAATGTGTTGAGAATTCATTTATCATTGGCATCCAACTTTTACTTTCGCAATTGATGAAAATCTATATTACAATAAAACTGTTCCCTGCATTGTATTCATTGATTTTTTGTATGTTTATACCCCGGAATAATATTTATGATATTATTTTTCAATTACGGTTAAGTAATGGTTGCACTTAGCAATAAGGAAGGGTCTTTCTATACAATAGTTTTATTTTTATGTATGTTTTATAATAGTTTTATATATGTATGTGTTTACAAATAAAAAAACCGAAAAAACAATGGTAAAAAATATCGTTATATTTTCAACGGAATGTAACCAGATTCAAGTCGTAAGCCTTTTGCCACTGTTCAAAAGGGCCGACTCGACTCGGGTAGTGCCACGACCTCGCAGAATACGGGCATGATTCTTCTTCGATTAATCACAATATGTATATCTTGTGATTAATCGAAGGTTATAGATGCGTTGTCACCCTTAAGGACTAAGATGGAATGCGAATCACGTCCCGTAATTACGCAACAGGACTTGTACTGATGTTTGCCGGTAGAAATAATAAGGAGTCCTAAACCTAGATAACTCCTAGGCAAAGAAGGAGTCTACCGCCTGTTAAATAAAAAGTAATATAATTACTACTTAAAAGAAAACTAAGGTAGGGTTGCGTAGTACCTTCCGAACTGTAAGATTTCGCGGTAAACCTGGACTCGGTACCGAAATGTCTAAGTCTTAGGCATATCTTAATACCGGTGGCAAGCAGGTTTGTTGGAGACCTACGATTTGCTTCTATAAATTTTCTCCTTTGCTTTTTAGTTCTGAGCTCAGAAGATCTGAACTTTTGCTGAAACGTCAATTTTTTTATATTCCTCATTCTATTTACCATTCTTTTTAGAAGCGCATTCAATTATATATTCGTGTGAGATATTTTGGTACAAAATGGGATAAAGCGTGACAATCTAATTATCTTCAGGAAGGTTAGATCAATATGCCGTATGCTGGTCACGAAAAAGTTTTTGTTATAATGAATATTTTATTTATGTATTCAGTATTGACGACAGACATCCTAGACAGAATTATTTATCTATCCGGCATAGTCATCACAGTTGTATGAATCTAAAAGTTATGTATGTAGCTGTAATTAACGTGTACAGATCTACATGATTGTTTGAATTACTTGACAAGCAACGCGGATTATTTCAAGGTTAACTGGAGTTCTCTACCAAGTTAATGCCAACCTACAAGTTAACAACTAGTTTTACAAAATACGCATATGCATACGCATTTATTTAAGAATAGGTAATAGAAAATATGTCAAGTCATATTTATTTTGTATTGTTGATTGTATATTGTACATTTTTTAAAATAGAATAGTTATATTTCGTGTAAGAAATAAAAGCCTATTTTGTACACATTTTCTTATATTATATATAGTTCGTATAGGTGCGTATATCCTTGCTCTGCTTAAACTTCAATCCAACACCTTTCCATATATTAGTGAAGGATTGAAACGTTTTCCTACTTAGGCATCATTTTACAATTTTTCTATAAGTTTATTATTAATATTGACCACATATTTGACATATATACGATTCAATTATATATTCGTGTGAGATATTTTGGTACAAAATGGGATAAAGCGTGACAATCTAATTATCTTCAGGAAGGTTAGATCAATATGCCGTATGCTGGTCACGAAAAAGTTTTTGTTATAATGAATATTTTATTTATGTATTCAGTATTGACGACAGACATCCTAGACAGAATTATTTATCTATCCGGCATAGTCATCACAGTTGTATGAATCTAAAAGTTATGTATGTAGCTGTAATTAACGTGTACAGATCTACATGATTGTTTGAATTACTTGACAAGCAACGCGGATTATTTCAAGGTTAACTGGAGTTCTCTACCAAGTTAATGCCAACCTACAAGTTAACAACTAGTTTTACAAAATACGCATATGCATACGCATTTATTTAAGAATAGGTAATAGAAAATATGTCAAGTCATATTTATTTTGTATTGTTGATTGTATATTGTACATTTTTTAAAATAGAATTGTTATATTTCGTGTAAGAAATAAAAGCCTATTTTGTACACATTTTCTTATATTATATATAGTTCGTATAGGTGCGTATATCCTTGCTCTGCTTAAACTTCAATCCAACACCTTTCCATATATTAGTGAAGGGATTGAAACGTTTTCCTACTTAGGCATCATTTTACAATTTTTTCTATAAGTTTATTATTAATATTGACCACATATTTGACATATATACGATTCAGTATACTTTCTATTTCTTTTCTTTTTTAGTACACAATCATTTGTGACTAAATTCAAATGCAGAGCAAACTTAGTTCTTAGGGGAAGTAATTAAAAAAATAGGTAATATAATAATTTCATTAACTCCTCATTTGTTCAAATGTCAAATTTTCAGATTTCGAATCTCGATGTGACACATTTAGTTTATATTATGATTTTAATACAATGACTACTTTACTTTTGTAACTTTTCTTTATCAGCATGTAAAAGTCCACAGCTGGAAAAACATATTTCTACGAAAGTGCTAACAAAAGCCGTCATGCCACGCATGTATGGTATATATATACGGAAAATATATACTCACCACGCTGTCTGTGCGGGTGGGCTGGTGACTGGAATACTCTCGCACCAGTTATGTTACTGCCCATCTCTAGTTAAATCTTTAAATAACCCAAATAGGACATATTTGGGTTATTTGAAGACTTTACAGCTATACGAAGTACTACTTTTGGTTAACGAATAAAATAGAAAAATAATCATAGCTATAAGATATAAATCTATACAAAGCTTGATTGAAATCAGTAACTCAGTTATTTTTTAATTTAGAACCGAAAATAAGTTTATTTTAACGTTTTCTGATCGTAGAGTACTCGTTCCAATAAGATATTCGAAATTTATGTACGATTTGTTTCGTTGGACTGAACACTAAAGCGGCGACAGGCTCACCACCTGTCGAGTTGTTCCAAATAAACTATGGTGGAAAGTGAGTTGTAGGTTGAAACAACTTAAATGTCTATCTACCCCAGTCGTGAGCGATTATTAATTATTTTTATTTATTTAATTTACTTAGAAGGTATCACTATATTTTTGATATTTGTATCCTATTCGTACAATTTTTCTATAAGTTTATTATTAATATTGACCACATATTTGACATATATACGATTCAGTATACTTTCTATTTCTTTTCTTTTTTAGTACACAATCATTTGTGACTAAATTCAAATGCAGAGCAAACTTAGTTCTTAGGGGAAGTAATTAAAAAAATAGGTAATATAATAATTTCATTAACTCCTCATTTGTTCAAATGTCAAATTTTCAGATTTCGAATCTCGATGTGACACATTTAGTTTATATTATGATTTTAATACAATGACTACTTTACTTTTGTAACTTTTCTTTATCAGCATGTAAAAGTCCACAGCTGGAAAAACATATTTCTACGAAAGTGCTAACAAAAGCCGTCATGCCACGCATGTATGGTATATATATACGGAAAATATATACTCACCACGCTGTCTGTGCGGGTGGGCTGGTGACTGGAATACTCTCGCACCAGTTATGTTACTGCCCATCTCTAGTTAAATCTTTAAATAACCCAAATAGGACATATTTGGGTTATTTGAAGACTTTACAGCTATACGAAGTACTACTTTTGGTTAACGAATAAAATAGAAAAATAATCATAGCTATAAGATATAAATCTATACAAAGCTTGATTGAAATCAGTAACTCAGTTATTTTTTAATTTAGAACCGAAAATAAGTTTATTTTAACGTTTTCTGATCGTAGAGTACTCGTTCCAATAAGATATTCGAAATTTATGTACGATTTGTTTCGTTGGACTGAACACTAAAGCGGCGACAGGCTCACCACCTGTCGAGTTGTTCCAAATAAACTATGGTGGAAAGTGAGTTGTAGGTTGAAACAACTTAAATGTCTATCTACCCCAGTCGTGAGCGATTATTAATTATTTTTATTTATTTAATTTACTTAGAAGGTATCACTATATTTTTGATATTTGTATCCTATTCGTACAATTTTCTCTCATTTATTATGATTTTAATACAATGACTACTTTACTTTTGTAACTTTTCTTTATCAGCATGTAAAGTCCACAGCTGGAAAAACATATTTCTACGAAAGTGCTAACAAAAGCCGTCATGCCACGCATGTATGGTATATATATACGGAAAATATATACTCACCACGCTGTCTGTGCGGGTGGGCTGGTGACTGGAATACTCTCGCACCAGTTATGTTACTGCCCATCTCTAGTTAAATCTTTAAATAACCCAAATAGGACATATTTGGGTTATTTGAAGACTTTACAGCTATACGAAGTACTACTTTTGGTTAACGAATAAAATAGAAAAATAATCATAGCTATAAGATATAAATCTATACAAAGCTTGATTGAAATCAGTAACTCAGTTATTTTTTAATTTAGAACCGAAAATAAGTTTATTTTAACGTTTTCTGATCGTAGAGTACTCGTTCCAATAAGATATTCGAAATTTATGTACGATTTGTTTCGTTGGACTGAACACTAAAGCGGCGACAGGCTCACCACCTGTCGAGTTGTTCCAAATAAACTATGGTGGAAAGTGAGTTGTAGGTTGAAACAACTTAAATGTCTATCTACCCCAGTCGTGAGCGATTATTAATTATTTTTATTTATTTAATTTACTTAGAAGGTATCACTATATTTTTGATATTTGTATCCTATTCGTACAATTTTCTCTCATTTATTATGAGATTTGATTCATGATATTGACTTTCAAATGTATATACATTACAAAAATTAACACCAGTGTTATACAGTAGCAGATTTTATTAGTTCGTCAATGTAAACAAATATAAAAATTCTTAGCGCCTGCATGGAGTATTTCCGCAAATTTCTATGTTATTGATAGTATGTTAGTTAATTAATTTTATTTTAAAATATCTTTGTCACAGTTCCTCGTGATTGTTGTCACTGACTATGCCATTTCGTGCCAAAGCCGAGTACTTGGCAATGAAGTCGTTCCAGAATTTGGCTCGTTCACCCAATGGATTATCGCTCATACGCAATTTTCTTGTGATGTGAAGATAGTTTGTTTTAGTAGTACTTTTGTTGATCGGCTGCCATGTAAAATTTTTCAGTACATTATCATCAGCGTTAGTAGGTGTAGGATTCCTAAAAAATTTAAATCATGAAACATGTCATGTGTGGTAACTACAGAAGAATCTGCCACCTTCTTTATTACCGCGGGGTATTGTAAGAGGTCAACACTTTGAGGGAAAATTTTATGGCAATTCCAGTGACAAGGCTTGTCATCCGTCACTTTATATCTCCCAGAGAGGCGAAAAGTGAGTAGCGGAAGTCCTCTTGGTAATGCTGTCTCGCGCAAAATCATAATTTCTGTCTACTTCCCCTAGGTTACGCGTGAGTGCTTATGTGAATAATCAAAATGTTAATAACGTCTACCTAACTGAGAATATGAGAATGATAGGTATTGCATCAGTGTTGTCAATAAACATGCATGCAGATAGACATTAGTCTGAAACTACTGAAAATCCATCCGACTATGCTGAACCCAAATCCCAGAGCGTGGTCTGTATGGGGAACTCTTTCATACCCATAGCCAACAAAAGCTAGTTTTGGGAATACCGGCTTTAGTTGGCGTTTTTATGGAAACGCCTAAGTTCAGCTGTGGACTTATACAGGCTGGTGATGATGTTAATAAAATACAATAGATAACAAACCCTAACAAACATGAATTATTACAGAAACCGCCGTTTATAATTATAAACTCTGTCTGAAATAACAACTCACCTATATTTTGCAAAATTTGTCCATAGTCGTACCATCTTCTTTAAAACTTTAATTTCGGGCTGTTCACTTGGTAGCTTATTCAGTTGTTTATAATTTTTAACAATGCGAGAACATAGATGCAGATAGCACAACTCATCAGTTATCGTTGCTCCCCAATGTTCCATTGTACTTCTAGCGTAATGGGACATGAATTCACTGTTCTCGTTTAATAAACCTCTAAAATCAAACATGTAATAATAAACAGGAGATTCGAGCTCCTTACCAAACTTTTCTGCTGCATAATTGAGAGCATAGTTTTGAAGTATATCGCCAACATAGACGGCATATTGAAGAATATTTTCATAGTATAAGTACCCTTCTTTCAAATAAAAGTTCTGAATTTCCTTTACCACATTATCGTATACAGTACTATTTTGGTCAAACCTAAATCCGGATCTCTTTGGAAAGTGTACAAAAAAGTCTTGAGCTAAATCCGTTAGCAATCGAGGTTCAAATATTATATGCGATATTAAATCCAGCCCTTCTCTAGAATTCATTCCAATTATAATGGGTACATCATTAATAACCTTTCCATTATCTGGTAAATCTGTTAAAATGGCATTAGGGTTATTTTTTTCAACTACTGGGCTAAATGGATGGACACCGATTTGTGTGAACTCGAAATTATCTGTATCCATAACATTGCCTTCCATTGTAACTAGAGTTTTGTCGTCAATTTTTTGTAGTTCTTCCAATAAAGTAATACTGTTGGTAGCATTTATGCCAACTAGTTTTCCTAGTTTAAACGCTGCTTCACGAGAATTTTCATAAAACAGTGTTGGCTCAATTGAAGTTCCACTTTGCAAAATGGCTGCACTAAAAGATTTTTGCTTTTCACTATAAAAGTATATCAATCAACACTGCACCCCACGACTTCCCATTAATGTTACGCGGTTGGGGTCTCCTCCAAATTGTTCGATATTTTCTTTGACCCATTCTAACTTCAAATAAAAGTTCTGAATTTCCTTTACCACATTATCGTATACAGTACTATTTTGGTCAAACCTAAATCCGGATCTCTTTGGAAAGTGTACAAAAAAGTCTTGAGCTAAATCCGTTAGCAATCGAGGTTCAAATATTATATGCGATATTAAATCCAGCCCTTCTCTAGAATTCATTCCAATTATAATGGGTACATCATTAATAACCTTTCCATTATCTGGTAAATCTGTTAAAATGGCATTAGGGTTATTTTTTTCAACTACTGGGCTAAATGGATGGACACCGATTTGTGTGAACTCGAAATTATCTGTATCCATAACATTGCCTTCCATTGTAACTAGAGTTTTGTCGTCAATTTTTTGTAGTTCTTCCAATAAAGTAATACTGTTGGTAGCATTTATGCCAACTAGTTTTCCTAGTTTAAACGCTGCTTCACGAGAATTTTCATAAAACAGTGTTGGCTCAATTGAAGTTCCACTTTGCAAAATGGCTGCACTAAAAAGATTTTTTGCTTTTTCACTATAAAGAAGTATATCAATCAACACTGCACCCCCACGACTTCCCATTAATGTTACGCGGTTGGGGTCTCCTCCAAATTGTTCGATATTTTCTTTGACCCATTCTAACCCCAAAATAAAATCTCGAAGGCCATTGTTGCCTGGTATAGTCTCGTCATCAGTAGTTAAATATCCAAATAATCCTAAGCGGTGATTTATAGTTACAACTATTACGTCTTCTTCCATGAAAAATTCGGGAGAGTATGTTTTAGTTCCATTGAAACCAGACCTGAAATTATCATTGTAATCGAATACTATAACCGGGGACAAGCCATTAATGTTTGGTGTAAATACACTGAGGTATAGGCAATCTTCAGAGCCTGACATGCCAAACGTTTCACCGTTCCGTGTCCGAGGACTATATTGAAAACAAGTGGGTTTGTTTGTGAAAGCTTCATACACCCCTTCCCATCCTTGATGTTTTACCGGCGGCTGAATAATCATATAAATATTTAAAAAAAGAGTCTTCTAAATTGATTATAAAAGAATTAAATTAAAACGTATAATTATAATTACCTTAAATCTCAAATCATCTATCGGAGTATGTGCAAATGGTATACCCTTAAAAGAAAAATAATTTTGACTTTTGAAAATTGTTTTCTCCGCTTTACCTGATAACTCTCCTTGTTTAATAGCAATTTTTACAATATCATTACTAGAATACGATTTATGGAAAAGAATTATAAACGTGCAAAATAAAAGGAACTTCATTTTTATGTAATTTATATTTTAAACTAAATATTTAAGTAGTATAGATTGTGTTACTATAAGATTATTATTAACACATTTGATAAAGTAGGCGTTAATTCTTTGCTCTGTTTATCTATTGAACGTCGATAAGAATATCGCTAAAAGATTTATGTTTGTTGAAGTCAATTGTCGATGAAGTAAGGGAAAATACTCTTTAAGTATTTTAATATTTTGTGCTGACCGACGGGACTATAAAACAGACTTCTATACCATTATGAAATTGTAAAAAAGCTGATATTTAAGATATTATATTTACATTAATGATATTAAAAAACCTTTTGGGATAAGATATACGCCAAAAAGGAAAAATATAAGGAAAAAAGTTTACTCTGTTCGAAAGCGTAAAATAATTTTTTTTAATACTTTTAATTCCGGAAAATACCGTAATTTTTCGGAACTGGTCATAAGTAATGGCCAAGTTTGGAATGCATAGACAAAAACCAGAGAACGATTTAAATTATATATTCACTGTTCGGAGTCTTATAAATAATTAACATATCTATTTATTAAGAAACAACATTATAAATAAAACTTTTTCGTACTCATAGATCATACACGCAAAAAATCGCGGGTAAAAGCTAGTATTTTTATAAACTATTACATGTTGTAGCAACATTAAAGACTAACACTAACTCGAGTTATAACGTTAACGTAACCAATGAACGATATTTAAGAGTATGATTTTGTACACCTGTTATATTACTATGAGAAATAAACCAACTGTTATTCAGTCCTCCCCTATTTACCTATATTTCGACTTTATATTTAACTATATTTCGACGTGTAGTGTCTTGGACTAGTTACACTTATCTACAAGCCCATATTTTTAATAAATGTAAATAAAACATGGCATGAAAAGTTTATTGTGGCTATTGAGCGTCACTCGATCGACATTATGGCTCTAAACAAAACTTGGCTTCAGGCTGAGGAGGGGGTCCGGGCATTTGCTTCACTTGGCTGTGACATTCACCAACACACAACGCGTCAACGTACAACGCCATGGTGTCACGGAATTACAGTACGGGTGCTCAACCATCCTCAAGCTTTATTAGTCAGACAAATATGGCCAGGTGTTGAATTAAATAACGCTGACATGGTAATTGGTACTACATATCGCCCATCATGGCTAAACGTCGATGTTTTTAGTGACCGTCGCTAATCAATATCTTCTATTGCGTCATATGAACATGTAATTCTATTCTGCGATTTTAATATTAAACTTTTGGCACTACATTGTAAATAAAAGCCTTTGGAATTCTTTAATTAATGTCCCTACAGAACCGACACAATTTACAGCCCATTCGAAAACCTTAATTGATGTAATATGCTTTGCACATACATAATAGTTTAAACCGCGAATGTTCTACGCAAAATAACCTAATTCTAAATGATACTAAATCTAAGTTACAGATTCTACGTACCAAAGTTTAAGACTATCATCTAGATTCTAGAAACTGTTTTATATGCTCAAAATTTAGAACTTCTCATAAACCACCAGCTCCACTTCTTCTTTCTTCGCTTCGCAAAATCACAAGACTCAAAGTAACTGTATGATAAATTTATCTTTCACAGCAAGTGGTGTTACCACTAGCGGACTCGTATGTCATAAATACAAAATAGTAGGCCGGCTGGCAGTTTCCAATATTCTGCCTAAATGTAACGGGCAAACAGGCGGAGTTATTTTCATAGATTTATGTAGATACTTGACAATTAACGAGAGTTAAAGACGAAAATTTTATTACTATAATTTGAATTTTAGACTATCGCTATCGCATATATATATATATATATATATAAATGTTATACATGTTTTAACAACTGCTAAAAATTATTGTTTGCCGGCTATTATAAGTTTTCTTGGAGAGGTTATAGTTCAGTAGTGGACCTAAATAGTCTGATGATGGAGAATAAATAGAGTTATTGAGATATGGTACTGTGGTTAATTGGTTCGAAATAATATCTCTATAATAAATATATTTCTTCTTTATTTGTAGTTAGTTCAATATTTTAGATTTTTGTATGAAATAGAATACAAGTTATGATTCAGAGGATGGGTAGTAGATAATATTGTTTCGAGAAACCTTGTCTAGTAGCAAAAGTGACACTTGGAATAACAAAAAAATATTAGAAAACATTTCTTTAAATCTATATTTACAATTCGTCTCTAACGTCGTATATGACATTTTTCACTGCTTTGGCGCTGTAAAAAGAAAGGAAGTCATCCCAGAAAGTTACAATGTCTTCGTGAATATTGTTCTGTATTTTGAGTTCATCGCTAATGACGAGGCATTCTCTATTCTCTCTTGTAGCTGGTTTCCAGGTGAACTCTTCTCCAGGTGGAGTAGGATTACTGAAACATGATAATAATTCTTTATTTACATTTAAGATTTTTTTCTATCAGTAGGTATTCTATGTTACGTGTATGGGGGAAGTGGGCACAGCCATGCAAATCTTTTATGAAAGGTATGCAGCAATTTGCTAGCACTTTTTCGAAGCGACCTAGTTCAACTGTGGCCTTAAGTAAGCCGATTTAGGAGAGTAGTAGGGATAAACTACTACAGTTTATCTCTACACGACCTTACAGATTTTGAAATCATAATATTTTGCTTAATAATATACGAGTTAAAAATCAAAATCATAAACTTTATTCTACATAGGAATATAAACTTCGGAGGTCATTAATTTATCGATCTGTTTCGATATCAGTCAGAGTCAGAGGCCCCATTTGGCTTTGGATTAAGAGTTATTCCAAAAAAAACAGTTGTATCCGCAAGCCCAGCAATTAGGTATTGATAATTTTGAACATTTAGTTTTATTGCCGTTTAAAAGTAAATGATTAGCGTTAAACCAATTATTAGTTTTTGACAAAGCATTATTCATGTCAACGTGTGCAACTGTTTTTTGAAAATGAATTTTAATTTGTATATTTTTAAAATGTAGTATAGTAAATAATACAGTATCATGTTGATCTCCTCATAAGAAAGGTAAGTCATTAATGTCAGTAGTAAAGAAAAATAAATAGGCCGAGAATCGAGCAAAGCGAAACCTCCATTGTTACCGTCGATCCGGAAAAACACATCATTTATTACAACTTTTTAAATCGTTTTACGAGATAATAAAATTATGTAGTTTTCTGGTAAGCGTTTCATAGTGCACACAATCGTAGGCCTTGGAGAGATAACAAAAGAAATCCATGGCATACCGTGCACTCAACCGGGCTTCAAATATATGATTCATAAGCTCTACACTGTCACCGGTTGTAGCGCCTACATAGTTAAAAACTTTCTATTAATACGAATTATTACAGATCTTCTAGCTTGCAAAACTCCGAGTTCAGATAGGAAGAGTGGTATTTTTCGATCATCATTCCTTAATTCCCTAACCCTTTAATACTATACGCAGTCCGGAAATAACAAGGTCTCAATTTGCATCCTATTGTTAATAAGTAATATTTCTTTAAATTTTCAAATAAAAATATCGCGTACGATATGATTTTTTTTGCAAAACAAAGTCTTACCCAGTTTTAGCAAAATTTGCCCACATTCTAACCATGTTTTTCAAAACTTTAATTTCTTCGGAATCTTCATCATTTAATAGTTTTTCGTACATTTTTCTTGGATGGCATACAAATAAATAACATAATTCATCAGCGACAGAAGCTCCCCATGTGCCATCTATGTTAATAGCATTTTGAAGAGAAGCTTTCTTTCGTACGTTTAATTCTCCACTGTAGTCGAAAAGGTAATAGTAAACTGGGGAACTAGAAGCATTGATATATTTTTTTACTGCGTAATCTGTATTATAGAATGTGGTGATATCGTTAATATAAGACAAATATTCCCCTGGTTTTTTAATTTTAACGTAGGCTTCGTCAAAATAAAATTCCTTAACTTTTTTGACTGCTTCTGTGTAAACTTTATCATTAATTTTAAAATGATATTTTACTCTAATTGGAAACATTAAAAGGAAATCTCTATCTGCAAATGTAAGATATTCTGGCTTGTTTAAAAGGCGCTCCGACATTTCTATAGCTTCCCTCGAATTGTAGCCAATCATAACTGGCACGTTAATGTTTATATTATTATTATCCTCAGGAAGAGACGTCACCACTGCATCAGGATGATTGGGCTCTACACTTGGTCCGAAGGCAACTAGAGATCTTTGCACGGCTCTCGAATCATCTGCATGAACAGCTAAATGTTCTGATTCGGTTATTAGTTCAGCTGACCAGTCTACTAAACGTTTCATAAGATAAGAACTTGTTGTGAATACCTCCCCAAGTGCTTCACCGAGTGCTTCTGCTTTCTTTCGTGGATTTTCATCTAAATATAATGGGTTCCAAGAACTTCCACTCTGTAAGATTACTCCACTAAATAAGCCTTCTGCTTTAGATGATTGTAGAAGTAAATCTGCAATAGCTCCACCCCCTTGACTGCCCATTAAAGTAACTCTAGATGGGTCCCCGCCAAAGCTTTTTACATTTTCTTTTATCCATTTAAGGGCTAATATAACATCTCTTAGGCCATTGTTACCGGGGAGTATTTCATCTTCAAAAGAAATAAAGCCTAGAGCTCCTAACCTGTGATGAATCGTTATCAGAATCACATCCTCTTTCATAAAGAAGTCAGGGCTATAGTCCTTTGAACCATTGTATGATATTCGGAAATGTTCATTGTAAAGAAAGACAATCGAAGGAAGTCCTGGGTTTGATTTTGTAATCTTTGGTGTATGCAGACTTAGATGTAAACAATCTTCATCGCCGCTGAACCCAACTCTTTTAATAGCTCGTACCGGTAAATTTAATTGAGGACATGGCTTTCTTTCTTTTTTTGTTTCTAAAATATCAGTCCAACCTTTGTGCGGTTTCGGTGGCTGCACAGAAAAGACAAAAATCATCAAATAACAATATTAGCAAAACTATCTTTTACTAACTCAAATAAGTTTTAAATTAATAATAGATATACTGACACCGAAATAATAAAGATATAAAGAATAAAGATGAAATAATAAAGAAAAGGGAAGTTGAGAACAAAAATTTTTAATACGATTATATCACATAAAGCGGTTACAAAGTAATGCATGCTTATCTACTTAGATTCATCATACCTTTAATCTTAATTCGCCAACAGGTGGTTGAGCATAAGGTATACCCATAAAAGAATAATACTTTGCGTTAGGAATTATTGACTTTACATCTTTGCCAGCTATCTTTCCTAATTTAGTTTCCACTATAATATTAGCACTTATGATAGATAAACAATAAAGAAACAGAAAACAAATACACAAGTTATTCTTCATTATCATCTGCTCACTTGTAAAATTAGAAAAAAAAAATTCACTTGTTTACTTTAATCATTGTGAACTGTGAAACCAAACGACTGACGTGTCCTTAAGTTTATCATTATTAATCTATTTGGGTTGGAATTACATTTTATCTGTTTGAATGTTGATAATTTATAACTCTAAGCTGAGTATTAACAGCAATATCTACTTATTAGCTAATGTTGGAATTACCTATAGATATAGTATTACGCAGCTGTTGCTACTGTAATATATGAATGAAATTACGAAAAGGGAAAAAATAGTCATCGTGTTAATTTTATTATAATTCATCACTTTTAATTTTCTTATACATTGTTTTTTCTTCCTGCAATTTTTGCCATTTATTTAAAAATGTATCCCAAAAGCGGAATCTCTCTTCAAAAAGATCACGTTTCACTTCTATTTTTTTACCAATGTGCAAGTATTGTTTGCCATTCAAGCTATAACTTGGCCATTTTAGATTCTGCAAGGGATTATTTTTTTCCGGTGTTGGATTTCTGAAAACATTTACATTTAATTTTACTAGAAATTGCAAAGGCAGTAGTTTAATTATTAATTTACTCGTTAGCAAATACGTTTTCTAGTCTAATAAAGACTATTGTTTTTATGAGTAAGCAACTATTTGTTTTGGACATGTATTTAAACGGTTCATTGAATTGCAAAAATAGCATGTAAAAATCGAAACGGTGATCTTTCATAATCAAACCCTTTTTTACTGAGATATAAGATACATCAAAATAGTCTACATTTAATTTTGTTTTGAACCATAGAAATTTACATATTTTAATAAATTGATTTGCTCAATATATTTGAATCTCTTAAATTTGTTATTGACTATCCTAATCAATCTAACAATGTTATAGGATATAATACTGTATGCGATTTATTGTGATACTACAGTTCAATGGTAAACTACATTTCCAATGAATTTAGGCAGTTAGTAAAGGGTAAAAGTCTCCGTCGTGTTTGAGTTTCCGACATACTATATTGTTTTATTATATTTGGTTCTGATGAATGCTAAGTTTTATTACTAGGAGGTAAACTAATCAGGTCTAGCGAGCCCTTAAATTTCCATATGCATCATCAATGAAATTTTATGATATACATGACCAAGAATGACACTTTTAAATTACTACTAAATAGCATTTAAATGATTACAGTATTGATCAAAATAATTATTTTATTGATCAATTGAAAAAATAAAGTACCAATATTTGTTGTGTTTTGTAGATTATTGTCCTTGTATTACAGAATAGATTGTCAACAGGCGTTTTCGAACTGCGTTATATTTTATAAGAATGATTAGAGGGCTGACTGATGAAGCAACAGCTAAATTAGTCTACTTTGCTTACTTTCACAGTATCATGTCTAATGTAACCTGCAACCGGATAGGAAACAATATTCATTTTGCAAAAGCAAGCGATACGGGCAATCTTTAACTGGGGGCCGCGCGAGTCGCTTCGCGATTCCTTCAAGGAGGCTAGTATTTTGACACTTGCGGAAAAAAATAAATTAATTTAATTAAAACGGACTGTCTCTTGCACAATGTGACGATGTAATACGGTAGAGTTTCATTTATATTGGCTAAAATTACAAAGTCTTTTCTAGTATATGAGTAAAATTTTTCAGTAAAATCTTTGAAAATATAGTACAACTTGACATAAAATTTAAATTGTTAAAAAGGCCTACTATAAAATAGATCATTACACTGAGGACAATGTGTGTGGAAATCATAGAGATCATTGTCTGCACTTGGCTACTGATATATTGTAAAAATTAACATTTGAAAAAAATATTAAAAAATATTTGAAATTGTATTGATTTTATTATTAATGACATTGTAATATGGCATTAAACCAGGACCCAGAGTTTCATATCAGTTCTTCTCTGAAAAGGTCATGTTTTTCGAACCAGTGTAGACTTTGACTTAGACTTTGATTAATACAGCATTAAAAGAAAACAATTAAGTAACAGCATAATCATCAACAATGCAAACTACCGCAAGTTCCAAGAGCACAATATCTTCTACATAGTAAAATGTCATAAAAACGAACTCATAGACGGTTATTGAAATATCTTCTTCTGTATAGCTTTTAAGACCACGAATATGGGCAGACCAATTCATGCTGTGAATTTCTTGAAAGTTTTGCCCATATTTATCTGGCAAGTGTGTAGGTGTAAACTATGAGATATAGACCATTCGATCTCAGAGCCTCGTTTGTAGGGGCGTCTGCAGGTGCGTTTAGCATTTGGAGAAAAAAATGGCATCTTCACTTTTTCCACCCCTTGTCATTCTTACTAACATAGTAAGACTATTAAAAGTGTAAAATGACAACATGGCATTAAAACATATTCTAGCATTTAGTTGTTTTTCTTTGAGAAGGTAAGTTTTTTCGATCGTTAAAGTTTTTGACATTCAAAAGAGCTAAATAAGCTTAAATTTATTAGTAAAAGTTACATATTTAAATATACTTACCCATATTTAGCGAAATTAGTCCATAACGTGACTAATTTTTTTTGTAATATGATGTCGTCAGACATAGATCGATTAAGTTTCAAATAGTTATTTTTTAGCCCAGGACATTTAAATAAATAGCATAACTCATCTCCGGTTGCTGCTCCCCATGTCCCGTCTTCCACAGTTGAAAGTTTTAAAATATTGTTTTTATTATCGTTTAATTCACTATAGTAATTAAAATGATAATAGAATATAGAACTTGATGACTTATTTGTATACATTCTTGTCATAACGTCAACTGGATACGATGTGAGTACATCTCCTATATATGTAACATAATCGGAAATACTATTCTTTGTTATTTTACTACGCTTGAAATAAAACTTTTTAATGTCTTCGATGGCTTCATAATATTCTTCTTCCTCGGGATCAAACTTTATTTTTGAACGAATAGGTATTAAGAAATGAAAATCTTTTTCAAGATACGAAAGATATTTTGGATCAACGAGGTATTGTAGTGATGGTTTTAAGCCTTCTCGAGAGGTTGATCCGATCATAATGGGAAAGTTAATTGGATCAATTATATTTTCTGGATAATCAATGACAAGTCCGTTCGGGTCGTTTTCGACAATTGGTCCAAAAGGTAGGAGGGGACTCTGATTTTCTTTATAATAGTCATCTGGCAGAGAATTAAACTCTTTTGTATATAATTTATCTGCAGGCATTTTGTTCAAGTCTTTTAATAGACGATTACTGTTTGAATAGCTGATTTCTAATATTTCACCTAGTTTAAAAGCTCTTTCTCTGACATTTTCTTGCAAATATTCAGGATTCAATGAAGTTCCACTCTGTAGTATTGCTGCATTAATTAGATTTCTTGCTTTAGTATGTATAAGTAAATCTGTAGCAGCAGCTCCTGCTCGAAATCCCATCAAAGTAATCCTTTTAGGATCTCCTCCAAAACGCTCAACGTTTTTTTTTATCCATTCTAATGATGTTATTATGTCCTTTAATCCTGAATTACCGGATAGTACCTCGTCTTCAAATGATAAAAATCCAAAAATGGATAGCCGATGACTAACAGTAGTAAATACAACATCTTCTTCAATAAAAAAGTCCGGACCATAATCTTTACTTTTATTATAGGAGTATCTAAAGTGTTCATTATACAGAAAAACAACAACAGCGCGTTTGTTATCGTCTATTGCAGGAGTAAAAATATCAAGGTAGAGACAGTCTTCGGTACCACATTGACCTATTGCTTGATCTTGTTTAAAATTATAGTTAAACTGAACACATGGTGGCCTCTCTTTTGTCGTGTACAAAACATCATTCCAAGGGTTAAGTTTTTGAGGCGGCTGTAAAATGACAAAAAATGTTAATAGCTTTTAAGAAATATATGATTATTTAATTAGACTGCACTAAGTTATATATGCCTTGAGATGCCGGCGTAAGAAAGTGTTCCACTCCTTTTGTTCGCATTGATGTAGTAAGAGTACACTAAATAAAATACGCTTACGCGTTATGAGGCACACAAAAATCTAATGACGTCCAATAGATGGCTTATAAACAATCTCAAAAATGTTGTACTGAACATAAACAGAACGATGTCTCGTCTAAGATACTGTCGGCAACCTGCTTGCCGATTATGGAAAATACTCCTATTGCGAGAGGCATATATCCAGCAGTAAGCTATTAACAAGCTCGTGAAGAAGATGAAGTTTTATGTGATATTTTATATTACGTAAAATAATACAAAGTAAAAAGAACAAACATATTTTTATAATTAATTGGTGAATTGCAAAGTTAAAGTAACACTATTTTTAAAAGCCACATAATAAAAGCTAAAACTTGTGTCAAGCACTTATTGCGATCATAGTGTTAAATTAATGTCTATCAACAGACATGTCTATCAGATATTTACCAAAAATCTTAACTCATCCACCGGTGGCGCTGCATACGGAATACCCATAAACCCATGATATTCTTTGTTTTTCAGTAATGTTTTAAGTATTTTCCCCGAGATCAATCCATGAGTTGTGAGCACTGTATGTGGTTTTGCGCTTTCAATCACAAAGAAAGAGAAACTTAACAGAAAAATGTTACAAATAATTTTTTTTAGACACATCGTACGCAATGACATACTTTTGTTTTAAATGCACTCATTATTGTGGATTATGTCTACAAATATATCTATACACGATAACTGTCTATCGTTTTAATCTTTATGGAATAAAGACTGCAATAAAATTTAAAGGTATAGGCACCAACGAGTTAATTATTACCTACTAAAACAATTTTGTGTGAGGTATTCACCTTTCCTAATTATTATTTATATTGGCTTTTTGATATTTTGTAATATTCGTATGTTTTTTAAAAGTGATAGATGATAACACATAATAACTATTGGCCAGTTACTACTACTACTAGGTACTTAGATTTGATGTGTAACATAGTAATTCTCGGTATGCAGCACTGGTACGACCATTTTTTCGAATGCGACGGAAGTGTGTGCGTGCGCTATTCAAGTTGGCATTTATAAGAGCATCAAACCTAAATTGAATACAAAAGTTTTTTCATTGACTTTTCAATATGATTATTTGGTGCTGCCTGCAGTTGGTGGTTTCATAGTATTTGTAAAGAGAGAAACTAGTGAAGAGACTGGGGAGCAACCTCTGGTCGTGAGTTTCTTGGTACCGGCGAGCACAGTGTTGTATCATCATGGATCTTTTCAATCAGTCAGCCTTCAATGCAGCCCGTCGACTTCCGAAATTTTCCTGTTCGAGGCTCTATGGATAGCCTTGGCTACGTGGTTAGGTGTAACACAGTATCAATGGGCGTGATACTAGCACGCTGACTTTACATAGCTTCTGTTCAAGGGCCCTCGCTGTTGTTAACGGGCCCTGACCACAGGCTGAGCCAGAAAGCTACAGTGTCAGCCAGATTATGTTCTTGGCTCGTTTAACATGTTCCAGGTCGCTTCAATGATTTGTAGAGCCTCTTCTAATCACTCTGGAAGAGATGGTTCTGGTTGAACCACGTTGACCTCACGGCCCCGATTCCGTGATTCAGGTCGCACATGTTAGTCACTTGTCATTTCAGCAATTGTTTTAGAATTGAGCTCGGGGTGGATAAGTATCCTTCATGCCGAAAATGTTAAGGGCATAGACTTGTCTAACACTTGTAAACATACAGGTCAAGCTATATCACAAAACATAGGTATTGATGATGATTGGCATGAAACAATCGAACCACGATTAGTTTTTTGTACGCCTGGCGAAAGGGTTGAGCAGCCTTTTGTCGGACGTGAACAAAGAGCGCGTATTTAACGGCAGGGTTATGCCTGTTCTAAACATGATAATCCTTCGGCATACTCAAGTGGGCTCAAATCAACTTTAATGCGCTGGATCAAAAAGTCCGCACCATTATGACGTCCCACATGATCCATCATTCGAGATGATCAGTGATGAGGCTTCGCTTGCCGCGGAAGCGTGGCGGGCGAGATATTTTTAGTGCCCTCACCATGTGCCGCCTCTGTAATTACTTCCTAGCGAGATCGGATGAAACATTCATAGCGGACGTCGTTACGGGGGAAGGGCTTATCCCTATATCCTTAGCTAACGAGCAATTATAGGACTCGGCAGTACAGAGCGTCCTCGACCGGCAAACTGTTTGGAAGGGAACACTTTCCCCGTCCATGGGATGCTCATCATGAGCCTTATATATTTGATACCATCTTGAGCCTTATGATACCGTCGCAATATTTTTTATTCTTGGAGAAATACTAAACGTATACGAGCCATAGCGGGGTCAAGGGCAGTTTATGTCGAACTTGCACCGAACATAACCTGCCCGCAATCGCACAAACTTATGTATATATACCATTATGCAATAGATGATTAAATGAAATATAATAGTTCTAATGTTTATCGATTAGAGATATGCGAAAATTATTTCTATAATAAATAAAAGACATATTTTCTAATAAATTATTATGCTACACATTCGCTCATTTTGCATTAGGTATTTAATAATAATTCTGAATTTAAAATAATAAGTTATTTACGAAAAAGTATTAATCATAGTCTAAAATTTCAGATTGATATAGGTAAATTAAAGAAGAATTTCGTTTAAAAATGTATATATACAATACAATTCATTATTAAATTATAAAATAATCATTGATTTCTGTTAAAAATGAATTTACATTATATGTACATTTTGTTGTCGGCCACATTTCGCAGATGTATCTACGAATTATATAGATTATGATGGTAAAGATATATTTTCAAATAAATTATTATGCTACACATTCGCTCATTCATTTATGCTGCATGAATGTTTTAAAATTTAATTTAAGGTGAGAATATAATTTAATTTTAATGGTCTGGAACTGTGAATGTAGCAAAGTAATATTTTCAAAACATGTTACGGATGTTAGTGTCGTTTATAATGACGTGTCCTCAGAACTTATATACAAAAAAATATTATGAAATCTTTGTAACGATTTGAAATGAAACATACTCGTGTTAGTTATTTTTTAATTTTCTTGTGGCGAGTTTACATTGCCTTTCTGTATTTTGATAAAGTCAAAGGCGAATTGTACAAAGTAAAAGTGGAATTACAAACTAATGAAAGCACTATTATTGGGAGAAAGTTATTTACAATTTATAAAAACATACCGTTTGCCGCATTCTGCAAAATCGCTTATGCGGAACCTCCCTTGGAACAATTAAGATTTAAGGTAAGGTAAGGTAGGTCAGTAGGTAGGTAAATAACAAATATTTGTATCTTCATCTGTAGTATTGCGTGATTGAAGGTACTAGTTTTTTTATGAGTCTAAACTCTTCAATCTTCTTCTTCTTCATTCGCCTGCCCTAATACAAAGACGAGCATTTCCAAGAAAGTCATTTACACCACGTTTAGCCGGAGCTACACCTCGATCATCAAGTCTCGTGAATTTTATCTATTCGTCGATATTGTGTTATATTAGCATAACTAACTCGAAGGTACTACTGTGCTCACCAACTCAGAGACTACGCCCGTTTTAGGTATGGAAAACCTTCCAAAGGCAGACCTATGTCCAGCAAACTTAAACGAACTGACGACGAAGAATAATATATTACATTTGTTGTAATATACTGACAACATAAAAATGTATTTGTTTTTAACTGTTCTTTTTATCAGCCACCTAAAGGACCGCGAATATTGATGCCATTGGTGACTTATGACTTCAGCAAAGAATTTAATGATACGTGTGGTTTTGGACTAACCGAAAATTGTTTGCATCTGTCTGTTTACATGCCACTTTTAAAAGACAAATCAATGAGCTTTCCTATTGCGGTATGGATACATGAAAATTCCAACTGTCATGAACCAGATTTCTTAATTGAAGAACAAGTTTTAGTAGTCGCAGTTTCTTTCAGAACATCTTTATTGGGATTTTTAAATACAGACGATGAATTTGCCAAAGGTAACATGGGGGCAAAAGATGTGATTATGGCACTCCGATGGATAAGACATAATATAAGTACATTTAATGGTGATATAAATAAAGTGACAGTCATTGGTTCAGGAATAGGTGCTAATATTGTGGCTTCTTTCTTAGTATCCAGCGCTGGTGATGATTTATTTTCTCGACTTGTTATTCAGAGTGGGAGTGCTCTTTCACCAAAAGATTATAGAAAGTATAACTTTGAAATCATTAACAAACTACATTGGAACCTAAATGGATATTCCGAAAGATTTAATAGAAAACAGTTTTATGATTATCTGAGTAATGCGCCTTTAAATCAATTATTATCAATATCTCAAAACCTTTTTGATAGTACTGAAGTAAGAGACAGCCAACGACTAATAAATTCATTCGGATGTACTGTCGAAAATATTAAGAAAGATGCTTTTATGTATAAACATCCTGTGGAATTATATAAAAGAAAATTAGCAAATTACAACGTGGATATTATGTTTGGATTTCCTAGCTTAGAATCTTTGGTTAAATTAAAAGATTTTCTAAACAACAGAGAGCTTTTGTGGTTTTTAAATTACAATTTTCAGTACCTTTTGCCTTTTCGTGGACGTTCCGACGAGTACAACTCAAAGCGTTATAAAAAAATTCAACGAAGAATAATGAATTTTTATTTCATTAACGGCACAATAACAGAACGGAGTTTGAGGCGCTATGTTAAGTATCATTCGGACCAAGTTATTTATCCACTGCTCCGACAAGCGAGATTGCACAGCATGGGAACAAACAAAAATGTCTATATATATAGATTTGTATACAATGGTTGTTTTAATGTTAAATGGAAGTCTCTTCATTTCAAATTAGGCTGGCGTGGAGCTACATCAGGTGATGATATATGTTACCAATTCAAATGTAGATCTGTTAGAGATGTTTATAAAAGAAAAAACCTGGATAGTGAAAAACCAATTATAAAAAAACTAACGAAGTTGTTGGCAAATTTTATTAAGTATGGGTAAGTTCTGATAAAATCTTACTTTTGCAATAATATAATGCAATAAGAAGCAAAAAAAATATAAATACTACTTATCTCTCATACTCAGTTGTCTGTCATACAACTACGAACTAATTATTAATCCTAGTATTTTTTATGGATATAATAATAGTTTATAGTCATCATACACATAATAATGAAGGCAGCGATGGTAGACGGTCTTCACATTTCCTGAAAAAATGTTCATTTCTTAGATCTAACCTTCACATGCATATCACGCCATTGCTTCAGGTGGTAGCGGTACAAGATCGGACAAAGGTTACGAGCGTAGTATGAAATGCCTAAAAGATGATCGACTAGCCCTAGGCAGGCTACAGTGGCTCTCGAGTTGTAAGGACAGACAACTATCATTTTACCGTTGAAATTTACAAGTTAAAAATAAATAAGTCTAGTTTTCAGTGTTAATAGAAGATTTCACTATTTTTATCATTTTAGAAATCCAACGCCTAAAACTGAGAGCAGCGTTTTGGAAAACTTGGTTTGGGAACCTCTTCATCCCAACAAAACTTTAAGGGGACTAAATTTGGGCAAGAACTTGAAAATGATAACTGTTCCAGAAGAGAAAAGAATGAAGTTTTGGGACAATTTAATAAATGATTTTTTTGATGAGGAGATATTGTAGAGTATGTTGATTAGTGATTAGTGAAGAAAACATTAATAGTATTTAAAATTAATAATAATAATAATAGCTTTATTCATCCTTACACAGTTAAAATTACCTAAGAAAAACGAAATGGTAAGTATATATTGAAACATTTTTTTTTTACTTTTGTTTGTAATCTGATAAGTAAGGGTAAGGTGTAAGGGCCACCGATGGCGGTAAAAGCCTCCTCCAAAGCCTACCATGTTTTCCTGTCCCACGCCGATCTCATCCATAATTTTCCTGCAGTCTTTGGTATGTCCTCACTCCCTCTTTTTTGTGGTCTTCCTACTTTTCTTTTAAAATCAATGTCCATCTTTCATCGTTTGCTCGTTGTATGTGTCCTGCCCATTTCCACTTTAAACGCATTTTATATTTCACAACATCTTTAGCTTTAGTTATTTTCCTTATACTGGAGTTTTTGACACGATCTCGCAGTTTGAGTCCAAGAAAGCTTCTTTCTTTCTATTCCTCTTTGGCAAAATTAAATCGTATTAAAAATATTTTTCCTTCTCTTTAAACTTAAACATTGCACACTTGCTGGCGCTTGCTTGGAGAGGCCTATTGCCAGCAATGGACTAAAATAGGTTGATATGTTAGTAATAACTCTATGTTTGAGGGTGTTTTGGAGCCCGGAAGAGTTCGTTACGCTGGAACAGTCCTGGATGTCGGACTTCACATGTCCTTGAAATATATTTTTTATATTTTTTAGACATGCAGGTTTCCGCACGGTGTTTTACTTTAATAATTTTAGTGGTGCCTGCACCGGGGATCTAAGTTCACTCGTGTACGATGAAATTAAAGTGAGCTCGATGATCTGGCTCACTTTAATTTAAAAAAAAAGTGGTATCCACCACTTTTTTTTGTTTCGTTGTTGGGGAAATGCCTTCGCATACCCGCCTTCGCGTGGGCGAGGATCGGTTATGACGGGCTTGTACCGACCAAAACCCCATGACGTTCCACCCGCGCTGCTTATCGGCAAGACCACTGGAAAGTTTTCGCACACAAACGCGTCTCCACCAGCGCTGGCTTTCTCTTCCTATTTCTCCTGGCCAGACGCGCTGGAATACAGACGCTCCTTATTACTCGGCCTCATTGGTATTGGATCATATCCTTAGTCCGCCACCTGGAGGCCATGCGCTATTAAGCACCAGCCTTCCTGGCCCTGGATTTGGCATAAAGCTCCGCTGCCGACAACATTTTGGCAGCGGAGGGAGAACGACTCAGCGTAATACTGACACTCCTCTCTCCCCACGGCTTCACCACAGCTGAATCAGTGGTGCGGCTCCCGCCACAGTCGTAGAGGATCGGCACGCCATACTGCAATCACAATACTAAAATTCCTCTTCTCCAGCGACACCACCACGGCTATGAGGGCCTGGAGAGCGATGACGGTGAAATCAACGACGCAAACACTGGCCCCGCTGTCCACCAACCCGCATTCGAAGTGGACTCGCCAAGGCCACTCGGGGCGGGCCTTCCTGCTATTCCAGGCCAGCCATGTAGGTTCCTCTTGGTTCACCGTGGGAGATTAAATCATGGCTACTACTTCCAATATAATTATAAAAATACATAAACGTTTCATTAAAATGAAAAAGTTAATTGTTGACGTATTGAAACAGCAGAAATATTATAATTACCGAAACCAATTTTATAGAGATTAATCCGTTGTCTATTTATGCAGGTAATCTTTGAGAGAGGTCTATGTTCACCAATGGACTTGAGTAATGATAATGACGTTGATGAAATACGCATATCTCGCCATTTCTCTACTTACCGGCCACTGATGCTGTCAATCTTTATATAGACTCCTGATGTAGGGAGGCTGGTAATGTAACTACCCAAAAAAATGGGTATAGGTATAATTTTCATCTTACTATCTATGTATCATCGAATATATTGAGAGACGTATATCTATTTCAACATTATCACCATCCAGCTACAGAAAACAGAGTATCCTGTTCTATCAATCTATGTTCATAACCTTAACTTTGGATTAATGTCACAGACTCTTTGTTGTGTAGCCTATAGCTCTCACCACCGTATACTACAATGTTAGAGTGGTCAGGGGTTTAGACATTGTAGATATTTCCACCCACTTTTCAATCGAAGCTTATTTAGAATAAGGAGCAGGTGCCGATACGGTCACAGCCGTGGTGTTCAAGCGAACGATAAAATTTGATCATACATTTCGATAGGCTCATTCGTACGAACCCTAGATATAGAGGATTACAGCAAACATATACATATGTATATACCTTAAACACTCAGCGATCTTCATAACTATGAATTTCAGTACTTAATAAAAAAACAAAGGAAGGTGAAGATTATATAGATATGATGCTGCTTCCTATAACTTGATTAGGAATCGGCAATTTCCGACGGATATTCCGCCATCCTCGTTTGTTGCAGATGAGCAGGTGAGGTTGCATTGGGAGAAGGAGACGGTACCCCACATACCACATTACTGGTTCTGTTGACGCTAATACTCACGGCGCTATCAAAAAAAATTATCAAATGTGGACCCAGGATTCAGTGCTATCATAGTATCTGTAAAGTAATCCAGGAGAATCATTACTCTTTATATTAATATATAAAGTGTAAAAAATTAACAAATTAGAATAAAACATAAAATTTGTTGCGTATATTAAAAATTTAACTAAAACTCGTAGCGCTTATCAATTTAAACTAAAAGTTTGGTGAAATGAAAACGAAACCTTAGAAATCTAATACAATTTTCACTCTACTTATGTGGCCAAGACCTCTGAAAGGCATACGGAAATGGATTTACGCAACAATAAATTCAAAAAGTCTTAAAGTCAAAAAGTGTCCACTCTGTAGGAGAATGAAAATTTTAAATTTTAAGTTGATTTTATTAAAGAAGTGTTTTACTTGATCTTTACAAAATTAATGTTATAGTACATCTCACTCATTTGACAACTTTGAAAATAACTCGTTAAAGTTGTCGCCGTGGTCAAAAATTAAACTTTTCTATTAATTAATTGTTTACAGCGCTTAACCCAGATTGAAAATTGTTTACGTTTTCTGGGGAAACCGAACGAAAATTTCGGTCAAACACCTCGTCCCTAAATAGTGATTTATTTGCTGACCACAAAAATACACGTCTTGAAGAACGAAGAAACGAATCCGCGACTACGAATAACGAACTGAAAGCATCCTACATGTACATGTATTTACAGTGTACAGTGATTTACAAAATGAAAGAACATGTGCACTGTCAATTCGAGCAGACCTGCCTCTACAAGTTCAAGTAGCACCTGTGTTCCAAATAACTTGGGAACAGGTGCTACTTCGACGCATGTGGCAACCATCGTTCTCCTTTTCTTTCTCTATTTTTTTCTTTTCCTATTTTTTATTTCTCCTGTGTCGCGGAGGTAGTTTACATACATAAATTGCACATGGACAAACAGCACAGACTCGGAACTACTATTTGAGTTCATACAAATACTAGTCCCGTGCGGGGGTGCTGAACGGCGACCCACAGCGCCGAAGCAAAACGCTTAGCTTATCTAAGGAAAATACGGGCGTCAAGTTACAAGATAAATAAATACATATAAAGTTGTGTTGTAATGTTATATAATATTATAAGAAACGGGGTGTAGGTTATTTATTAAACAAGATTTTAAAATTATTTTACCTAAAATTATGAGCACTTTTTGCTATTGCCAATTTCTTTTGGGAACCATGTATATGAACAAATAAGAGATGTTTTTCATGTGAGAAAATGTTAAAAATACGTTTATTGTTTTAAATTAAATGATATTCAACGTTAATGTATTAAATATAGAACATAACATTTATTATTTTAATATTCAGAAAATAGGTCGCTTGTGAAATTCTATACAAGGTATTTTATGCGGTAAACTCTACGGTGGTTTAACGCATATTGCGGTGTACTGAAATTGGTTGATTATTCTATCATTGACGCATGGCGGTAAGGGTTCGTTAGCATTTTTAATGATTGCAAACGCGGCTCTCAAAAATTAGAAAATACGACATTTTGCATGCAAACACCGAAAAGAAATATATTTTATCATCCTTGTTTATGAAGGATTTTTGCAGTGACATTGAATTTTGCGAACGAAAGATAACGTTGAACGCGTCAGTGCGTGAATGGGTACGGTTTTCGTATTGTTCAGAACAGCAATGAAAAAGCCGTTTAGACACCGCAACAATCAACTTCAACACAGCGTATAGTTATAATAAGGTACCTAGGTTATTAAATCGTGGATGTGTAAGTATAATCATGTAAATGAATAAAATCAACATTTTAATAAGTAATATACGTTATTATGATAGTTTATAAAATAAGTGTTATGAACAATATTAGTGGTGACGGCACCGTGGATCGAACCCAGATCACTCGCACTCTATGAAACTAAAGCGAGCGCTCTGACTTGGCCAGGTCATAGTACTCGCTCGAAAATGTAGGTTTCGGCTTAAAAAGGATTTATGAAAGGCAAAATAAAAGTATTATGTTTTTGAAGAGAGATATAAAACCGACATTCAAGTTAATACTTTTAAACAATAAAATACCTGTATAAAACGCTTTTTGAAAACATCCCTAAGGCGAGGTGTAGAGGGAAGAAAGTTTTTATGTAAATGTTCTTTAATGTTATTACTAACTTAAAGCATATTTGGGTCGACTTTTGAATGAGAAATAGTATATTATAGAAAATAAATTGATATTATAAAATAATAGCAGAAATTTTAGAAATAGAGAACGAGAGCCAGAGGTAATAAACTCATCTAACCCAACCTTGAAAATTGATTTTGATAGATTTCATCTGTATCAACTATTCAAACGATTTTAAAGTAATTTTCAGTTTGTATATCCTGACTGGTCTTAAAAAGTGGTATAAGGTATTTGTGGCAAACAAAGCCCGGTCAGTAGGATTATGGACAAAATGCAGGACAGGTAGCAGCGTCAGTACGCAACACCCTGATGACAATCGACAATTTTTACAATGTTATAAAAATGTTAAAAGTCCTCCTGAAGGTAAATGAGCCATGGACGCCTGCAAACGGCTTCAATTGAAGGAGGTTACCGACGCGTTGTTACCTCTGATAGGACTAAGATGGAATGCCTTACAGCGTGTAATTATAGTGGCTGAATAACCTTCAAACCAGAACACCACAGTGGTAGCACTGTTGATTCTCGACAGAAGTAGGTACAGGTGTTACATATGTAGATTAGTAAGCATCGATTTTCCAAATGACATCCCGAGCCCGACACCGATGCACGTTGGACGCAACTACAACGCGCATTGTGATAGCTCTAATAGATTTTTGCACATTACAACTCCAGTAAAACGCAAACGCGATGAAAATTTGTTGTACTAAGTGTCGTGTGTCGTGACCTAATGTTTAAGACGTAATGCATGCGGCACGCATCGGAGCAGCAATGCGATTGATGTGGAATCTCTAAGAGACTTTCACATGACCACATCATGACTCCTGTGGAACACAATAGCGATAGAAGCGCGTTACACCAAGTGCTTGTTGAGTGTTGTGACCCGTGTTCAAGATGTAATGCAGGCTCCGCTTATTGCTAGTCTGACCATCGGGACGCATCGCAGCTGTGTGGCGTCTCTAATGAATTTTTACACATTACAACTCCTGTGCAACGCAAACGCAATAGAAGCCGTGGTGCACCTAGTACTTGTTGTGTGTTGTGAACCGTACTGAAGACGCAATGCAAGCGTAATTGCGATTGATGCGCCGACGCCAGCGTAACGCTAACGCGATCAAGACGTGATGCACGACAGGCTTGGTGGTAATCTTTGTCCAAAATCGTTTCGAAATGTTTAAAAGAGCTTTTATACTATTTATAATCGCTGTCGACGGTAACTCTTAAGAATGCGTATAGATAATGTAATCGTTGAAGATAATTAAATAAATAATACATGTAATTTTTTACAAGGAAACCTATAAATATTAGGAGCTAAACATAATGTAAAGCTTATTACAAAAGCGACTTTTTTAAAATAACCGCGGAAATTTCAGGAACTTTGAAGAGTTTTGAACTTATGAAAAGTTTTCTTGTACTGCGTCTTAACAAAGAAAGTTTGATCAAAGCTAATTCAAAAAGGTTCTTCATTTTTGAATTATCTTTGATGATCAGAATAAGTACACGTTAAAAAGTTAAGTAAAATTTAATTACTTAAGGTCGCTCAATTTATAGTTGTACGGTTGTATGTAAAGAACTTAGCTGGAAGTTGCGTTACCAGTCTCTCCGGTTCAGTTACTAACCCTAAGAAACTTAGCAGTTTCATCTTGTTATTTTACGCAGATGTGGAAATTGTGTGTTTTTGCAGCATTTTTATGAACTCTGTGTTCCAGAAATGTTTCCACTTTATGAAGTAATTGAAGTACGGTGGATGAGTAGTAGATGAGTACTTAGCTAGGGCATTCGCTTTAGTTTCATAGAACGCGACTGACCTGGGCAATTTTGAATGAAAACATTGTGAGGAAACCAAAAGACTGAGAAATAACAAAAAAAAATATTATTTCGATGACATGTGAAGTCCGCCCTCCAGCACTGAAGCAGCGTGGCGGATCCTTCCTGGCTCCAAAACCCTCTCAGATATTTGAGGAGGTCTTTGCCCAGCTGTGGGTATTTATAAGCTGCTACATCCTTTCAGAATCTTACCTGCCAAATCTCAAGTTTGTGTGTATCAAAAGTGCCTCCCTGCAGTGGGCACTCACTGGCTGCTGTTTTATACTAGCTGCTTTTAACTTAGTAGTGTGGTGATATGTCACTACATGTACAAGTTGTCGGCCTCGTTTCATTACACATGAATATTATGTTTCACATAAGGCTACCTTAACCGAGTGGCTCCGGGGTCTGCCTCTGAATTAAGAATCTCGAAGTCGATCCCCTATGTGGAGGGGCTCATACATTTTTCGAAACTTATGTACGATTTGTATTTTGTTATTGCCCGGCCAACATGAAGACGGCGACAGAGTTACCAACTGTCACGTTGTCCCAAAAAACCTATTTTTTACGCACGGGAAGAAAACGGATGGCAGATTTTTTTACTCTGCCACCACACTGATAATAATGATAATGCTTAACACTTCAAGAATTTGATTTTATGAAAGCTGACTAACGTCATCTTATAATTATACACTTAAATTAGTAGCCTGTAAGTGCGCACTGCTGGGCAAAGGCCTCCTCCTTCTCAAATATCCGAGAGGGTTTAATACAGCACTTAAAATTGCAATTAACAATTTTAGTGGTGCAGGCACTCTGGTGATCCCTGAATCGAACCCAGATCACAGGCGCTCTATGAAACAAAAGTGAGCGCACTCACCACTGGGCTACTACTTATGTCACCAATTTGTAATATTTTTTTCCTTTTCAATTTTAATATTTATAAATTATATGTATACGGCTTTAGCAACAATTTTTGCTATTCTCTTTTCAGAAATTTTTCATAAGTCAACTTATCCAACAATCGGCTTGTGTTCGTGAGCTTATCACGAAACATTGGCTCCAGTCATCGTCGTTTTGTATTGGAGAGTTTCCTTGTTATCCACTATTTGTGCTTTGAACATCTGTGCAATTCTTATTAATTTGTTTAGACTGTATTGAAGCTTACACAGGTTCTCAAACTTATTTTTGCCACATAATTTTTTCTAGATATTGCTAAGATTTTTTTATAATTACCACCTATTGCGCATGATAAAAGTATGTGTGCGAATATTTTTTTTCTTTAAATATGGATATGATCGACAGGCTATACGAGTATAGCGTATTTCTGTGTTCAAAGAAAAATGTTTCAATGAGAACAATTTAAACACATACATATAAAACACAAAATTAAATATGATTATGATATTTTTGGAAGCCGTTCTTGAGTTGAATTTTTAATTCCTCATTCGTTCTTCCTATACGTTGTTAGTTAAAAATATTTAAGTTCAAGAAAATATTGTGGCTGCCAACTAGGGAACCGAGCTGTCAAACTGTACATTGTGAACTGCAAATCTACAAAAATATATTTAATTTGGTTTAAGTTCATGGTTGCCAGTATGATGTACAATTTTCCCTCGAAACCTTAAGTTTTTTACCGCATTGTACCATAGCCCATAATCTTATGATGTATGTGTTTATGATGAATGATTTAGCAATTGATGATGAACAGTAGTCAACAGCACCAGTGCAACCAATGAAGTGGTCCGGTTTGGAAGATATACTGAGCCATTATAATTCCAGGAAGTGAAGCATTCCATCTTGGTACTCAGAGGTGACTACGTATATGCAACCGCCTTCGAAGTGAAGTTGTTTGCAGGTGACCATAAGCTGCAACACTTATTATCAGGTGAACTGTTTGCTCTGACTGGAAGTGTCACCGTTCTGGGCCGTCAGTTCATGCAGATCAGAGATCAGTCAGAGATGCGATCTCCAAAACTATCAGACCGTAACAGTCTGTTATTTTTGGAGATCGCTATTCCGCGTGGCTTAGTGGTTGGATTGAGTAGCTTCACCTTTTTTGTTACTGTGATTGTGTTAACATTTAAAAAAGGTTCCAACACCTAGTCTGGTATGTCCTGTAACTGGTCCTTGAAATCACTGTGGAGGTTCTCCAAGTATTAACAGTGAACAAGCAAGTCGTCGGGAAGTTATTAAATTCACGACTGTCGATAATTCTTTTGTATAATATCAGTTTGGCTACCTAGTTAATACGTGGTACCAACACGGTCGAGCCAGCCTATTCGAGACAGCAGCAAAAGCCGCCGGTTGGCTCTACCACGCTTAACTGTCTGTTATTTTTGTTTAAATGAAGTTTAAGTCTTCGCCTTTAATTAATAACTTCCCGAGGACTTGCTTGTTCTCTGGTAATACTTGGACGACCTCCAAGGTGATTTGAAGGACCTGTTACTGGACATACCAGACTATGTGTTGGATCCTTTTTCAAATGTTAACACAATCACAGTAACAAAAAAGGTGAAGCTACTCCAACCACTAAGCCACGCGGAGTAGCAATCTCCAAATATATCCGACCGAAACTGTCTGTTATTTTTGTTTTAATGTAGTTTAAGATTTCGCCTTTATGTTGGAGATTTACATCATTAAACAATTGATACAGGCCTGTAAGCATGCAATATTATTATTTGGTGTAGATGTGTTTTCAATATTTAGATTCTCTGTTTTTTTGTTCATAGTTTTTTTTTATTGTTAAGTAAATATGCCGAGAAACGGAAAAAAAAGAAATTTTACCTTGGAAGTGTATTTTTTAACTTTATTGATAACAGTATATAATGTCTGTACCAGCATCAACATGATGATTATATCCTATATCGTATTTATATTTTGTACCTATCATCACGTCTGTTGCATTTTTGTAGACCTACAAAGTTAGAAATATTATTATACCACTGATTGTGCACTGGTCGTGCCGTTTCCTAAGAAAATCGGTAACGCATTCGAAATCTTTCTATGTCTTGTGCGTCCCGCAAGCATCGTAGTGGGATATGTATATCAAATCCTCTACTAAGGATGCCCAAGTGAAATAGGTTATAGTTTATTAGGATGAAATAAATCCAAAATTACGGAATAACAAGTAAATAAAAACATCTAATCTGATATCATAAGTGGTTTTGACCGTATTTACGTAAACTGAGATCTAATCTTGGGGTATGGAGTGAACAATCAACGCAATTTCGAGTTAAATTTTCAAAGATTAAAAATTGAAATAAATATATGCATGTACATGAATTTAAAGATTAGTATATTGCTCATGTGAAACTAGCAGACGTTATCGATAATTTAAAAGTATAAAACTATATTGTCATATAGTAAAAGCAGCTTTCATAAAAATAAAAGTAAACGAAGATTGTTATTGAATATGAAATATAATACAATAATGAATACAAGTCGGAACTATTTAGTAAGAGGATAAATTAAGGAATAACAATTAAAGATAATGTATACAGGATAATATATATAAATAACAAAGGTAGACGCCATGCGTGGTAGTGCCATGCGGCGGCTTTTGCTGCTGCTCGAATAGGCGGCCTCGACCGAGTTGGTACCCTGGCCTCGCAGAATACCAGTGTGAAGTAGAGGCATCTTGTGCTTCTGCGTTTCGTTCGGTGATTGAGGTAACCGGTGACCTACTTCTCCTCCCCATTACCCTCTTCATCCTCTCTCCCAACTCCCGAATACCCTTAAAGGCCGGCAACGCCCCTGCTGATCCTCTGGTGTTGCAGATATACGTGGGCGACGGTAATCACTTACCATCAGGCGAACCGCTTGCTCGTTTGCCGCCATTCAAATACAAAAAAGACATGGAACAAGAAAGTAAAACGTAACAAGATAAATAACAAACAATGTTTTGAGATATACTCGACGACGATGTGACGTAGTTTTCAGATTGACGTTGATTGACCTCTGGGTTGAAGTAAACCTAGTTTGGTAATTTGTCCTATCTAAACGTACTCATCGACAACTTTGAGCGTAATGTTCCCAACTGAAGTCGGTTTTGGTTTAACTTGGATATTAGACATGATCTTCGTCTTGACCATGTTTATTTATAAAGTCTTTTATTTATTTTGGGGGCCTTTGTCTCCAGGGAAAATGAATCTCCGGCGTTACCTAAATTTAACATTTACTTCAAATGAAAATATTCTTCAACATATTTTAAATATGCGAAAGAATCATTAGTGCATTTTCCACTATAAATGTTGCTGCATTTAATGTTGGTTCTGCTAGTATAATTTAAAAGGCTCCTTGATCATATTTGTTTATATTAAATCTTTGCATTTTTCTCTCGCCCTTTGGTGTTTAACACATTCTACAAGTCTGTGCTCAACATCATCTATCATACCACGTCTTCTCTGTGGTCATATTAAGACCAACGTGATATTGTGAATGAATTACCTCAATGTCTTTTGTCAATTGAGTACATTGATCCTAAAACAGGTACTATGTTGCCTTCAAATTGAAGGTGATCAATGAAGCCGTGAAGAGTTTCGGAGATAACACATTACCCTCTCTTACACCTTCCTGCAGTTGGATGGGTTTCGTACCCTGATTCTGTACTCGGATAGAGATAAGATACCAGAAATTTACCTAACACTGCTAACTGTAGCACCGTAAAACCACGGTTTTCTCGTAGTCCACCACTTACTTAACCAGAGTAAACGGTATTCGAGACTTAAAAGTTAATGTAATCTTCGGTCTTCTCTACAATCTACCGAAGATTATGTTTAAGATTTATGGTATGGTCTTTTCAGAAACCAGCTTGTCTGAGGTTGAGGCTGGAAGTCGTCAAGACTGTTTTCTAGACATGATGACCATCGAAAACAACACGTAAGAGCTTAGTAACGATAACGGTCTATAGTTCTTCAGTAGGCAGTGATCCCATTTCTTGTATAACAGGACAATCACGCTTCTTCTCCACGCGTTCGGCATAACACTGCCATGAATGTCGGAAATAAACAGCTTCTGAAGGACTACAAGTACCAGCTTTTCAAACGTTTTAGGCAACTTACCTTTAATTCCGTTTTACTCGGCGCCAGAACCATCCAAATATCGTTTAGAGTGACGTCCGGGAAGTACCGGAATAGTGTCGAATAAGCTTGGCTCGTGCGTTACTAACACTAGAGTGTGGTTTCAATGATACGAGTATGTATAGCTGCCTGTAAAACCCTTCGATCTCACTCAAAATCTCAAATCCAGCGGATTTATCGGAATAAGACAACTAGGTCAGTTGGCTTTTTCCCACAAATAGATCTTTGGCTAACACTGTGAAGCTTTGACTTCACTCCATAACTTCTTCAATACGGGCTATATACATATGTCTCGGTTAATAGAGATCTGTCTGTTCAGTTGCCATAATCCTAACGTTTCAGTAGAAGTTGCAGCTTCATCTCACTCATGGCTTCCACGAAGGTTTAAGAGCATGATCGGAGAGCTTCTAGGGCTTGTTTATGCAGGTCCTGCAAAACTTAGCTTCTACCCCATAGACATTTTCCACTAGCCTGCTATTTGTAACGTCCTCTGTAACGCAATCATCTAAACACTCTTTGCATTGAATTCTCCCGTTAGTTTATTCTGTGTATAAGGTATGCAACTCTTCTCGACACACTCGCAATCTTGATCACATTGTTCAAGAGAGACTTGTGGATGATTTACCCTATTGCAAAAGACTGGAAAAAAAGCAGCTAACTTCATTAAACCTTTTGTGTCTAAACGAGATAAAAAAAATTCATTGTCAATCGCAAAAGCACGAAAATCTCGAAGTATATTGAATCTCTAAAAGTTTTCTTTTGCCGCACGTAAACTTAATATTTTAACGGAATTCGTTTTCAATATTTATAAACTTGTGCGTAATAGAGCGCAGTGATTATGAGCGTCATCGGTTTAATTTTTGAACTTTAAAACAGTTTAAAAGATCGCTTCGTAGAGACTTTAGCGCTGGTTAGTGGCGCGCAGTTGCACGCTTTTCCCGCTGCACCACCAGCCCCCGCTGATGTGATTATCAGATCGCGTTCCCCCAAAGTCTTCAATTTTGCTGGAGGGTCGGGCACGACTTGATGCCGATAACGATTACCACTACCACCAGAGTTACGCATTAGGATGTCAGGTCTGCAAAGAACTTTAAATTGCTTAATTTTTAACGGAAAAATACTTCCTATTTCATTGTCATTTAAATTAGTTTAATATTCTACGTATAAAATGTGTATATAAGAAAATTATAAATTAGAGTATACGGAGTTCATATCTTTATTTTATTATTGACAACTAGCTGTATTATTCTCATTTTCTACACACCGAAGGGTAGTTTTTTAAAAAGCACTTAAACGCGAATTTAATGTTTCAAAGTATTAACCTTAATGCCGCTTTGTCTCGTAACTTTTTAAACATACGAATTTTATGCAGGATCCAAAACTTTCTAGGAAGATTTTTCGAAAAATCCTTTTTTGGGAATCTACTTGCCAAATTACAAGTTTGATGGTATAAATTCTTTATTTAAATAAACTATAAAGTTTTTGAGATTTCCGAATAAGTCCATTGACACAGTACTAAGTTTAAAATTATGCGTCTGGGCAAATTATATATTTCAGAAATACGGACGTCTAGAGCTGTTTCATTATAAAAAAAAAAATTAAGTAACTTTTAGTGATTTCGAGAAATCGTCTAGATATGCCAATGGCCTTGCAAATTATTTAACCGGACTGAATGCAAATTGACTTTAAAAAATGCGATGAAAACCAAAAAAATACGTACGACTGTGAATTGTAGCAACTGGGACCGTTAACCAATTCTATACACTTCCGACCACCTTAGAAGCGTTGGTTGCATATTCGTACTTATTCAGAAATACGAAAATTGCTGAGGCGCATAACTTTGAATATATATATTATACGTATATGAGTTTTCTATATACACAGAAGAATCGTGCTTTATTTTGCTCAATAGCACCGCAACTTCTTGCACAAGTGAAAGAAAACCTTAAAAAATTACAGAAATGGGTTCAGTATAATCCTCCTTGCGTTATTACTTTGTAACAATTGCCATTCTTTCTTTATGAGCCATCTCAAGACACTTAGTGTCATAACACTTAATGACAATTAGTTCAAAAGAAATTTTTAAATTTTACTACGTTTTAATACACAACATTATGACACTGATTATTTAATAGTTACTATGTAAGTGAGTTTTTTGTAAAGAGCTTTCTTTAAAAAATTGAGAAACGTAAAAAATATGTCAAAAAATTAGGTTAGGTTACAATGTTATATAATAAAAGTGATAAAACTGTAAACTTAATAATTACGTTCTTGTAATGAATATGAAACTATTTCATATTACTTTTACTAAAAAATGAAAATAAGATACCTCAACAAAACATATTTAAATATGCAGTTGCAAAAAAAAAAGCATATTGTGGAGTTTCAGGATATATGATCTTTTGTAGGTTACATAATCTAGCAAGAGCTCAGAATCTAGTACGTACAATAGTATTCAATGGTACGTACAGTAGCAACCTGTAAATGCAGATTTCCTCACGATGTTTTCCTTCAATGCCGAGCGCATGGTAAAATTTCAGCGCTTAAAATTGCTGTTAACAATTTTAATATACCGGCACGGTGTGTTAAATCCAGTTCACTTGCGTACTATGAAATTAAAACGAGCGCCTTGACCACATGAAGTACCATATGTAGTATCACGTACGTAATACACACATCAGTATTTATGCATATTGCATTAGCAGGATAATTCTATTTATTCGTTAGGGTAATTAAACACTGTCGCTGTCTTTCACGTTGTTATCTACAGCAGCAAGCTCGCAGTACTATTTCAGAAATCAAGTAAGTTATACTCATTCCATAAATATTTATTAACCTTTTTCATTGCCAAATAGATTCGCATAATTTCTAGTAAATACAAATGCAATTCGTTATTGTAGTATAAAAAGCTTAAACAGTTGCAACCTTTCAGTAGTATATGAAGTGAGCGAGCATGTTTGTATCGCCAATGCATTCGTGTATTACGTGGACAAATATTTGTAAAATGGCAACGTATAAACATTTACTAAAATTCTCCAGACATTGTGCAAACTGGTAAGTATTGAAAGTTTACGAATAGAGCGTAGTGAAATTACTACTGTTGGTCTAATTATATAAGTGATATTTCACATTACATAGAAATAATTATAATAATTATTAAACAATATTTCTAAAATAATTTTGATGTAAATATAGTTTTGATTTAATTTAACTATCTATATATAATATTACCATCTATGTCTCTGATAGTAAATAGATGCAATCTCATAACACCAGAGATAGATGAAATTTATAATATTCACTCTGTCGATTACGACCATGGTGGTTATGAACCAGAAGTAAACATCTGCATATTATTTATTAAATTTTTCCCCTTTTTTAAAAAACGGTATGCACAGTGTTTTTTAACATGACCTATGGATGCCTTTTGCAAACATAACCAAACTAGGAACAATACTCAATTATATATAATGCTTAATTTAAACATATTTCTTTATATGTGTGCGTGGGTTAGCCTATGTACGGTTTGTGTTGTTTTCGATCGTTGTTATTTTATATGTTTTATATGTTGATAGTTGCGCATCCAGCTTTCTGCTGTGCACTGTCTTTGTAATTTACCTTTCTTCATGGTCTCCAATCTAACGTGGGCAAAACATCCGCCCGAGTCCGTAATGGGTTTCAGAAAAGTGAGTACTGGGTAGTAAAATCTCTCCTGGAAAATGTGATCCATGGCACCGCCGAAGGTCACATTTCCCTCACGGTCTAACTGCTGCCACATTAGCGGTGCGGCGCTACCTGACTTGCAGGCGGTTAATTAGCTTCACCGGTTGTTTGGTGAAAAAGTTACTACATATAATTATAATTCTAATTCTTAAATCTTTATTTTACAGGGTCAGTACTACCCAATCAAGTCAGTCAAGACTATCATCCAAATTTATTGAAGATTTCAATGATTTTTATCCAAAATTAATAAAAAAAGCTATTAACGAGAATAAAAGTTTTAGTATTCTACATTTGAAGAACCGAATGAAAAGGGTAAAATGTGGCTTTAAAATAATGGCTTGAATAAATTTTCCAATATTTTTAATACAAGATGATGTGTTTGATAATGGTGAAACACGTTCAGGGCAAATTTGTTGGCATTTATTGCCTGATGTCAGTTCTTTGGCTTTAAATGATACAACCATTTTACGTAGCTTCGTGAACGACCTTTTGAGACAAAACATTGACAAATCAATTTATGTCAAAGTTATAGACTTTTTTAACGAGGTTTGATAATTTATAACTCTTTCTTATTTCTTATTCTGCTATGTTAGGAAGATTTCACAGTAAATCTGCTTAACGTATATACATTAGCTCATAAATTAAAAAAAAAATTATCCTAATAAGCGCAGTAAAATATACACAAATTACACTCTTAAATTGACTAAGGGGCTAAGGAAGTGTATACACCAACCAAAATTGTCTTCATCAGACTACTGCAAGACACTCTAAAATTGTGAGGATTTACCTAAGTTGAAGAATAAAAGCGTAACGTAAAATACTTGATAGACGGATTGGCGAATCCGAACGGAATGGATCTCACTACCACACATTATACCTACGTTACCTAAGACGCTGCTGACTTTTACCACGAGCAGGATTTGGCGAGTAGAACTGGAAGTGGACTTTCTGTCACCATCCTATCCTCCGTGATTCTGGGGACCGCACTGCTGATGCTACCGTAGGGAGGACAAGAGGCAGTGCTAATGACGATGGGCTATAAAAAGATTTTAATTTTAACACCTCGTTCATCAATTTAATCCATGATTAATTTAACTTATTTTTCATATCATTCTAATAATATCATAATCTACTTTTGACAGATGTACTTAACGATTGAAAAAGGGCAAGTTCTAGATTTACTTTTTGCTTCAAAAAAAGACTACGACAATTTCACAATGGAAAATTATGAGAGGTTGACTTATTTGAAGGCGTCTTATCACTCCATGAACTCACCAATTTTGTTAGCTTTAATTTTGTCTAATAAGGCGAATGAAGCATCCTTTGAAGTAACGAATAACTTGTGTAATGATCTCGGGGTATTGATTCAGATTCATGTAAGTGATGTGTGTTTATTTACGAGTATCGTCCTAAAGTTATCAGAACCGTATTAATAATGATTAATTTAACTTATTTTTCATATCATTCTAATAATATCATAATCTACTTTTGACAGATGTACTTAACGATTGAAAAGGGCAAGTTCTAGATTTACTTTTGCTTCAAAAAGACTACGACAATTTCACAATGGAAAATTATGAGAGGTTGACTTATTTGAAGGCGTCTTATCCTCCATGAACTCACCAATTTTGTTAGCTTTAATTTTGTCTAATAAGGCGAATGAAGCATCCTTTGAAGTAACGAATAACTTGTGTAATGAAGTTGTTTGCAGTTATCCAAGGACTACAGTATCCACTTTCTTACATTTGGACTGTTAGCTCTACTTTATAAAAATGTTTTTTTTTTCGTTTCAGTTCCAGTCCTATTTTTTAATACAAGATGATGTGTTTGATAATGGTGAAACACGTTCAGGGCAAATTTGTTGGCATTTATTGCCTGATGTCAGTTCTTTGGCTTTAAATGATACAACCATTTTACGTAGCTTCGTGAACGACCTATTGAGACAAAACATTGACAAATCAATTTATGTCAAAGTTATAGACTTTTTTAACGAGGTTTGATAATTTATAACTCTTTCTTATATCTTATTCTGCTATGTTAGGAAGATTTCACAGTAAATCTGCTTAACGTATATACATTAGCTCATAAATTAAAAAAAAAATTATCCTAAAAAGCGCAGTAAAATATACACAAAATACACTCTTAAATTGACCAAGGGGCTAAGGAAGTGTATACACCAACCAAAATTGTCTTCATCAGACTACTGCAAGACACTAAAATTGTGAGGATTTACCTAAGTTGAAGAATAAAAGCGTAACGTAAAATACTTGATGGACGGATTGGTGAATCCGAACGGAATGGATCTCACTACCACACATTATACCTACGTTACCTAAGACGCTGCTGACTTTTACCACGAGCAGGATTTGGCGAGTAGAACTGGAAGTGGACTTTCTGTCACCATCCTATCCTCCGTGACTCTGGGGACCGCACTGCTGATGCTACCGTAGGGAGGACAAGAGGCAGTGCTAATGACGATGGGCTATAAAAAGATTTTAATTTTTACACCTCGTTCATCAATTTAATCCATGATTAATTTAACTTATTTTTCATATCATTCTAATAATATCATACCTACTTTCGACAGATGTACTTAACGATTGAAAAAGGGCAAGTTCTAGATTTACTTTTTGCTTCAAAAAAAGACTACGACAATTTCACAATGGAAAATTATGAGAGGTTGACTTATTTGAAGGCGTCTTATTACTCCATGAACTCACCGATTTTGTTAGCTTTAATTTTGTCTAATAATGCGAATGAAGCATCCTTTGAAGTAACGAATAACTTGTGTAATGATCTCAGGGTATTGATTCAGATTCATGTAAGTGATGTGTGTTTATTTACGAGTATCGTCCTAAAGTTATCAGAACCGTATTAATAATGATAAGTTCAGTATTTGTGTTTTTGTTTAGAATGATTTTACGGAGTATCTGAATGGCGAAAAATGTCTTATAGACAAATCCAGTACTGATATTCACTCTGGAAGCTTTACTTGGACGGCACTAATCGCATTACAACATTTCAACACGGAACAAAGGACAGTCTTCAATGAAAACTATGGCAGCTCGGATCCACAGAAAATTAAGCGTGTGATGCAGCTGTACGACACAGTGAACATGCAAAAATTGTTTAGGCAAGAAGAAAAGGCTCGCTACGATACTTTTTTGCAAAAAGTTCGTCAGCTGCCCAAGGAAACTATCCCATCTGCTGATTTTTTTATGAAAATCCTAAAATACTTTCAAGGCTACATTAGTAATACATCAAGATATTACTATATTTAATAATTTAACTAGTAAGTAATTTATTTATGGTAAGTAATAATTACAATATTATTGGTATGTGAAGAAAATTGCAGTGTTTAATAAATTTGTGATTTAGTTTTTTAATTTAAATGTATTGAATTATTTGTAGGAAAATGTCTAAAAATTGTAAATTTTTTATATTTAATAAACAGTTTTTGCAACGGAATAGTCATTGGATCTTTCTTACAAGTACTGATACACATTAAAATTCATATATTTTTTTAAACAAACTGTGTAATAATAATAAAGCTTATGTTTATATATTTATCGGAGTCTAAGCGATTAATTAAATACAATTTATTCAATGTTTTATACAATTTTATACCTTGGCTTTGATAGAGGCCTTTAATCTCTCTGGCCACGAGTCTTTAAACTTACGCACTGTAGAACGTAGCCACTGCTGACTTTGAATAATTTTTGATAGACTCAATTTAAGAGTAGCGTTTTGAATATGACATGTGCTCTAGTACCTACTCCAATTTGTAGTCCAATGGGTTCATATCTGGACTGGACTTTTTGCGACGTTTCTTAAGAGCAGTGACCATCTACTTTGTCATTTTACTCGTTGTAGTGGGAATGTTCTCAAAAAGAGGAGAAACGACAAAGGGATTCTTTTTAGCGGTGAACGCGCAAACCTGTGTCTTGAATAGGACCAAATTACGTCGACCCCAATCCGAGACTTTGAATAACAAGGTCTCGACTTCAGACACAAGTTTGTTCCGGCACTCGTCGACGTGTTCCCGAGAAATATTCGCACGGCCTGTATATAGGGCATCACCCGTGCTGTAGTCTGCATAGCAATGAATGCTACTGATTTGTAGCATGTCGTTGATATGCAGAAGGAACAGAGTGGGAGATAGCACACAGCCTTGTGGAACACCAGCATTCACGGGTTTGGGGTCCGAGCATGCACCGTCGACAACAACCTTGATGCTCCGATCCGTGAGGAAGCTGGTGACCCAGTTGCACAATCTCTCAGGAACCCCGTAAGATGAAAGCTTTGAAAGAAGCGCTTTATGCCAAACCCTGTCAAATGCTTTCGCTACGTCCAGACTTACCGCCAAAGCCTCCCCCTTAGACTCAACTGCTTCTGCCCATCGGTGAGTCAGGTAAACTAGAAGATCACCAGCTGATCGTCCGCGACGGAAACCGTACTGTCGGTCACTGATGAGCTGGTGTTCCTCCAGGTACCTCAGGAGCAGGGTGTTGATGAGTGACTCCATTATTTTAGATAACAAGGGGGTGATGGCAATAGGCCTGTAGTTGGACGGATCAGAGCGGTCGCCTTTTTTGGGTATTGGATGCACAAATGCTGTCTTCGACGCCTGAAGAGTAGGAGTGCCGGAAAAGACGCGTGAGAACCGGTGCCAACTCAGGGGCACACATCCTCAGCACAATTGGAGGGATTCCGTCCGGCCCACTCGACTTATGAATGTCCAGGGAGCGGAGTGCCTTTCGCACTAAGCTCTGCAGAAACTGAATTTCCGGCATGGAGCACTTACACCACGGGATGGTAGGTGGAGAGTTTCCCCGGTCATCAAGAGTCGAGTTGGATGCAAAAAGAGAGCCCAAGAGATCGGCTTTCTCTTTTGCAGTATGGGCCAGCGAATCATCCTTCTGTGTAGAGATGGGAGAGATTGCTGACAAAAATTCCCCTGGACAGCCTTGGCGAGAGACCAGAATGCGCGGGATCCCGATGGGAGGCGAACTAATCTCTCGCCAATTCTGCCAATGTGCTTTAACTTTGCCGCAGCGATAACTCTTTCGAAGGACCTGGAGGCAGAGTTGTAGTCGTTTTTAAGAGCACTGGTTTTTGCATCCCGAGACGCCGATGCATCGGCCCAGGCCTGGTAGCACTTCCGCTTTCGGCGTGACGCTATTTTGCAGATGCGACCAAACCAAGGCTGGGATTTACCTCCGACAGGCACTGCAGAGAACGGAATAAAAAGTTCCATTCCCTGAAGTACCACATCGTTGACAGAATCTGCAACGGCGTTGGGATCATCCAGCGAGAAGCAAACCTGCAGAGGGGCATCGACTGAGACCAAATATCCGTCCGGGTGTGAGGTCAGCAAAAGGTCCAACAGGGAAGGTGTATGACCTTCCACGTCTGGAATCCGCGTCGGCGAGGTTACCAGTTGTGTCAGGCCATATGCTAACTCGTGAACCGATCTCCCCGCATGATCGGTTATGCGAGAACCGAGCCAATCGGTGTGGTGGGCATTAAAATCGCCGAGAATCACGATCTCTGCGGATGGGATCTGTTGTAGCACGGAATCTGTAGCCAGCCAGTAGTGGATGTGGTCGATGAGTCGGTCAGTTACGGTATTACCGCTATGGGACCTGTTAAGGCATGCATAGACGCGCGGATGGTCGTCGCTGTCGATGCGCAGCCAAACGGTAGATAGGTCCAAACCTTCAAGACTACCGAGGCGTCGAGAACAGATATCATCTCTGACGTATACGCAAACTCCGGCACGGGGCACAAAGGAGTGTTCCAGTTTGTACCCCGGGTAATGGAGATAAGAGGTATCAGCCGGAGACGATATCTGAGTCTCTGTAAGAAAAGCAAGGCTGGCTTCGCCGTTTCAAGATGGTAATGAACGGCGCTAAGGTTCGAGTGGAGTCCCTGATATTGCAGAAATCCACGGCGAGCGCGGCAGGGGATGCCATAGTTTCCTTGCTGCGTTTGCCTCGAGTAGGAAAGAAAGAGAGCGGAATATTGCCCCAGAATACGCGGGGCAGACTGAGCATCCACGATTAGGTAGCGTAGGAAAGCCTGAATGTGGATGCTCAGTGAGGGATTCTCCAGAACCGTAGGTACTGGTACCCTCCTGGGGTAGCTCAAAATTATATACCGCTACCATATTTGGGAAGGGGGGAGGGGGAGAGGGCCTCCGGTTACCTCACTCACCGCACGAAACGCAGAAGCACAAGATGCCTCTACTTCACGCCGGTATTCTGCGAGGCCGTGGTACTTATCCGGACGAGCCGGCCCATTCCTGCGGCAGCAAAAGCCGCCGCTTGGCTCTACCACGTTAAAAATTTCACTGAAGCTAGTGAAACTCTTTACGAAATTATATGTACCGATGCACCTGCGTGAAACGTAGTCACTTATGGCCATATGGGTGCCTTAGCAATTCACACCTTCGTTTCATATAGCGAGATTCATATAAAAAAACTAAATGATATCCTTCTGGGTTATTTCGAACGTGGTCTCCAGGTAATCTCAAGAACAAATAATATTAGTACTGATGGCGGAAATGATAAAAATATTTAACTATTACGTTCTAAATTTATTTAACTTTCAATGGAATTGTAATAATAAAATCAGTTGTAATCAGGGACCGGCTTTATCCCTAGAAAACTGAAAATATTACAAGAATGATGAGCTTATCATCATCCATCGACTTCCCGCAACATTGCGCAGGTCGTTACTCCATCTTGTGGGGGATCGTCCCATACTGCGTTTGCCTGTACGTGGTTGCCACTCGAGAACCTTTTTTCCCCAACGGTTGTTGGTTCTGTGAGATATGTGCCCGGGCCATTGTCACTTCAGCTTGCTGATTCTTGCGACTATGTCGGTTACTCGTACACTTGACAGATGGTGAAACAGGTCTATCTTTTTCAGAGGCTTATAATATATATATTAAAAGTAAGATATCAAACATTAAGTATTATAAAGCCGACAGTAGCCGGCTTAACTAGGACATCAGGACGTCAAACACTATCCACCCGTGACGACGGGTGGTGTAAAGCACTTAACAGTGACATTGGTAATCCGAGAAGGTTGTTTAATAGATCCTGTGCTTATTAAACTCATTTCTTAAACTTACCTAGGTCATATAGCGTGACAATGTCGGACCTTACATATTTTGAATTTAAAAGATTTATCGCTGAATTTTTTACTCAAACATTAATTATACATTAAACAAAAAAACATGATAATCTAATGGGTTAGGACTGGATTTTATTGCGATTAATATGGTATTGATGACCCTCTTACAAAGTCTAGAAACTATCATAGCCATAAATCTCCGAGCGATCACCACAAACACGTCTGCCCTGACATCCAGACAGAGATCCCTAATATGTCCTCTGCCTAAGAATGTGAACTCTGAAGCCGTTTAATACTTAATATCTATACGTACTGATAATGGTATGTCAATAATTAACATCTTATCGGTGACATAATCCGATTCTACCTGATCTACAATCAGGCTTCAGAAAGGGACGTAGTGAGTAACACATTAGAGACTCAAGATGCAGTTTAGGGAACTGCACTCAAATCGTCTTATTAGACTATTCCAGGGCATTTGATGATTTGACCTTGGAACAATAAAATGGTTTGACAGCTCTCTCAGCGGACGCTCACAACAAAAAAACAATACGCTAAGGAAATGTCCAAAAGTGCAAGACATCTCTGAAATTTTGTGGTTACGGCAGCAGTTGCGATAGGAAGCGCTAGCGAAAAGCTAAGCGAATGCGCTAGGAAGTTAGACCCAATTATAGCATCGCTATCGCTATAACCGGTTTACCTTACCGCCATAATTGCCATAAGCTGTAATGACGTTTTTAATTATCACACACGCAAATATTTTTAACATTTCCGCCATCAGTACAAAAAACATGGCGGTTAATGTTTATGTTATTGTGCAGTTGTTGTTGTATATTATATGATGATACAGTATTATAACTCGTTGTTAATCAGAAGATCGATAATAAATTATTGAACACGGTGATGTCGTTTAAACTTTTGAAAATTTTCACCCAAACAGTTAACATTTATGTTGACAAATCATTTATCTCCTTATATCTATTCAGTTGTTAGTGCCGTATGGTGACTTAAGAGAAGAAAATCCTCGAAAATCGCAATGGGTTCCGACACAATCTCGAAATATACCGGACCAAAACAAAGCAGACCGATGACGGGGGAGCGACATCTAAGGCGTGCCGGTTATGGATAATCAAGAAGGATGTTGGGAGAGGCCTACATCCTGCATTTACAGGCTGCCAGGGTAAGGGTAGTTACATAAAAAAGTCGTCTTCAAAACACCCCGTAAACTATTTCGTAAACTACTTGTCTTGATTTTGTGCCACTTGAAAGGACATTCGGTTCCATTATGTGTGATTGTACAGTGTGTGTGATGGAGCCATATAGAAAAGCATATTAACGGTCCTGAGCGCCATCGCAAAGACGATTATGGGACGGTTACAGCAGGTAACATTTCGGCCGGAGGCGGCTCACTCGGCACACGCACCGCCGTCGAGAAAACAGGTTAGTCCGTTCGACTTTCGGGGAGATTTTTGAGTCAGTGTATCGCAAAGGTAGTAAAACCTAGGGCAATTTGCTTACCACTTTACTTTCACTGACGTGAGCTGGTATTGTCAGATGAATATTACTTTTGACCCAATTCGTGTGGGATCGGTTTTAGTAAGTGTAAAGTAGGTGATTAAATATATATTGTATGTGTAGTATGTATATACAATATACATATATATATATATTTATTATTATATATATATAGTAATCGAGGTAAAAAAAGGCAGTAAGCTTAATCGGGTAGTCCGATACAAACGCCTGGCACAGACGGATGTGTATAATTTAGCATTCTTTTAAATAATATATATAATATTATACATACAATAATATGTGAATTTAAGATTTCGTTTATTTTTATAAATATTCTATGCCCCTAAATTTATAAACGTTGGTTATCTGCTTAAAATTCCTACTTACTTAATTAATTAGGACGGTTATTATCCTAAATTAACTCGCTAATAAGAGTATTATAGTTTCATTTCATAATCGTAAATATTTAAATAACATCATTTGTAATCATAATAATCATTAAATAAATAAATACAAAATAAATCGCATTAAGTACAAAATTATTACTATTATTAACTAATAGTGAGTATAAATATATTGTTTTCGGTGCATTTGCTTAGTTTACGGTAGAGGGTAGTTCGTTATTTTGCGTGAACTATATAACTATTATCGGTTTAAGATCTCCGAGCCATTAATAAATAAATTCAAAACACTTTTTGAAAAACACTTATTGTGATGTAGATATTATATTCCAAAGCTATGTAATTTTTTAAAATTGAATGTGCACTGAATTATACATACTGTGCTGCGTGCTAATATATCCAGATTTTATTTTCTGGTTATGGCAGATTTCCCTGGCATACAGAGCATTTTGCGAACACATATTTGATAGGATATGAACCCACATAACATATAGGGCGCGCTTGCACAGAGCTGTAGTTCTTTGTAATTCCGTTTTACGGTACATTATTGAAGGGCAGTAGTGCTAAGTGTACATACTCGTGGTACAGAATTATCAATAATTAATTGATATACTTATTGATTATTAACAAAAAAATGAATGACACAAAGCGGAAACATTTAAAGTTATTCAACAAATACTGACTGTCTCTTGCAGAATCGATCGGTGATCGGTGATACTATATAAGTTCCTGAATCGACTAAACTAAAAAGTCTTTTCTGAGTAGCTGCATGATATTTTGCAATGTAGTACCACGAACTGACATAAAATTTGTGAAGCTTGTTAAAGAACCATTGTTAAAAAAGATTTACTGTAAAGTGTGAGGAATCGAGGACAAAGATACCTCTTAGTCTGCACTTGCAAGTCCCAATAGGTTATTGACATACTATATACAATTTACTCAATTTCATATTGTATATGTCAATAGCTTTGTATTCTTTAAAAAAAATATTATTAATTTGAAATTATTATGATTTTATTATATATATAACTTTGAATTACATTTTAACATAACATGGAAAAAAATATCAAAGGTATTTCCTTTTTAGGGAGGTTTCAAAACTTGTCATACATCAATACTGTTGTATCTTTGGTAAAATTACTGAGCAAGTAGTAGAAACTAAGAAAGAACTCTGCCGAGGGTGTAGAATTTTTGGGTAACATGCTTATTTTTTTATTGAAAGTGTCGTAACGAGCCTTTTCTTCTTCTTTATATAGTTTTGTCAGATCCAACGCCTCGTACAGTTCACGAATGCGACTTACTTTCGCTGGATCCCAACTGCCGTAATTCTCTTTGAAAGTGCGCCGTTGTTCCGGATTGCATTTCCGCAGAATGGCAACCGCTGGCCACGCGCACTTACCCTCCTGTATGTCTGTTCCGCTTTTACCGGTAACTGACCCGTTTACGTTGTAATAATCTATTAAATCGTTCTGAAAAGAAAATCTTTTTTAAAGCAAACCTAAATCCAAATGCACACTGTATTGTTCGGTGGGGCGTAAGAGAATCCATCATCTCATCCCATGGGTGGCGTAAAAGTTTTCTTAAAAAAATGGCCTCCCTTGATAGCGGCATAATCATTTCAAAAAGCATGCTAGACCTAAATTATACGGTCCGGTGACGGCGATGACCAACCCACTTCTTTTACCTGGCGATTACGTCAAATATTCTAATTGAAAGCCCTATTCTAACTTTGAAAGATTGCTAAGGAAGAAAAAAAATCTAAATCTTTAAGAAGAATTAAATTAACGTACGTGTATTTGAACCAGTATGCCAATATCTGTGCAGAAATCATCAATGAGCTGAATAGACTCCTTGTTGAATTTATTGCCAAGTGCCAAGGCCACTAAAGCTGGTAATTTAGTTGCATACATCGCTGATTTCATTTTATTTAGTATATCGTATTGTTCAATTGTGAAATTATCGTAGTTTCTTGTCCGGGACGCCATCGTATCATAATGTTGGCCCATGGAAGCGATGAAATATACCTAACAGAAAATTAAAAAAATTATTGTATGTAGGGTAGAAGTAGTTGAGTGGGTTTCAGTCCAAAGAATTCATATAAATTATAATGAAACTACTTTTATAAAGTGTATAGGTTATATAAAACGTTAAGGGTCAACACGCCTTCCAACAATGCGCGTTGATTAGAAGAGTGCCGGTGATTTTCCACTAGTGGTGATTCCGTCACTACTTGGTATTGGGGTTAGTTGAGCAACCCAATTTCGACTATCGGTCGCCAGAGTCTCACTTTTTGGCTAAACAATACTATGTGCAGATGAAATTTAAAATTAAAATTTAAAAAGAGAGATTCATAAGAAAAAAATAGTATGCTTGATTAAAATGAAACCATTGTTAACGTATTTAATAGCGTTAAATTTACTTTTTTAAATACCATAATTTCGGGTGCATAGCAGCACCAGCAGCGGTGTTCGACGTCCCGATGGCATAGTTAACCCGGCGACCGTCAGTATTATAATTATTAATTTTTGATCCGATCTACACAGAACGAGCACACTTGATCAAGGTCAAGGAATGGTATGCTTGATCTTGGATTTAATTTTATTAATTACCGGATAGTACCCAGCCATCTTCTCTATTGAAATTAGAATGCTTTTTATTACAATTGGCTCGCGAATCATTCTTGGTAGGAATCGTTGTTCTTTAGCAAGGATTCCTAGAGCTCTGGATTGAAAAGTCGTGATTTAAAAACAGTAAATGAAATTATTAAATAATACTTTCATTTTAAAAGTGTAGTATTTATTTGAATAATTCCGGTTATTTATCATCATGGATATTTGTTTAATACGTTTATGATTATTTAACAAAGCATATAGGTAGGATGCGACAGTACAATGAGTATATAAATTTCACCACATACTCTTTATACACTAAAAACCGTGGAAGCCTAGCGATCAAGGTTTTTTTTTTGCTGTTTTTAGTGCTGTATTTACCAGGTGCTCGGCGGCGAAGGAAAACATAGTCAGAGAACATGTATGTCTGAGAAATGATAAAAAATATTATTTCGGGGACGTGAAGTCCGCCAACTCGCATTAGTCAACGTGGCGGACTCTTCCCGGCTCCAAAACTATTTATTTATATATTTAACAATATTATCGCTATCATATAGTGTTAAAAAAATAAGAAGATTAATAGGAGTGTGTATAACCGATACTTTATTACTATCACTTAGAAAAATCACTTACTTTGCTGTAAACGTTTAAGATATTGTCACGTAGTTCACCCTTAAAATTTTGTCTAACTATCTCTTCTGTAAAACTTCTCATGATACAGGCGTCGTTCATGGCTAAGGCCCCATTGTTATCCAGTACATGCCAGCACGGCTTTCCCATGCGTGTTTTAGACTCGTCCGCGAAATCGTCCCAGAAGAAAAAGTAGGTTTGTATCTGTAACAAAAAATATCCTCTGATGATAACGATGATATCGTTTTAAGGTTCTTCATTTACTTAATTTATTTTAAAGTTTGATTTTTTATTACATAATAAACAAAAATATGTGATTCCGATGTTTAAAATATGTATGTTTTTCAATACCTATGTATTCTTAGCTGGCAAGAAAGCCTGAGTTAATGTTTTGAAATTGTATAGAACGAGTCTATGTTATAACTTAAAAAAAACGTAAAATAAAATCTAAATCCGTACGATATAATAATAGGGATCCTTCATCGACGAACACTTATTACTTTTTATATATTTTTCGGTTGCCGAAGCCGGAGATCTTACCTAGATTACACGCGTAATCTGCGGAATTTATTTACATCCATTAAGGCCATTATCAATATAAATTATTATATAAAACTACAATTAATTAAAAAAATAGTTCTATACATATATAAGTCTGTATATGAAATATAATCTGATAATTACATACCAGTTCAATTGAGGCAACTAATACTTGGATTTGGTGAAGCAATTTGTCACTAATTTCTTCGGGCTTCTCCATAGTTTCGTAAGCAAAAGTCATTAACTCCCCTTGTACAGGTCGTCTTCCAAGTGTGAAATATTCTGTACACTGAAAAAACATGTACATATGTTGTTTATATACAGCACGATTAAAAATATCATTTCCATGAATATAAACAGATAAAATGTTGTAATAGTATCGGCATAAGAATCTGCATCTTCCCGTGGGTGTGGTAAGAGGTGACGAAGGGAAAACCCTTGACCTGAAGATTAATTGCAATTACTATCGACATAATAGAATAAGAATAGGGTGCAATAACCATCTCGAACAGTAACAGACCAAAAAAAAGCAGACCATCTGAACGACGTGCAGCAGCGTCAAAGGTGCGAGATGTTTGGTACATCCACTTGCAGAGCGTGGCAACGTGGTATAGCAAATCCTCCTTATGGGAGACGCTTATGTCCTGCGGTCGACTATATACAGGTGGATAAGGTAAGGTAAAATATTGTTCCTAACCATTTCAATGAAGGAATTTTTTATTGAAAACATTATGTATCAGTACGTACAATTAAAGAATTGTTATATATATCATGATTATAAATAAAAAGCGGAGTACAGATTGCAGAAATAAGAAACAAACTAGAAATAAAATACAATTATCTTATTAAATAGGTTGTAAAATATCCGTTGGGGCAGTGGCGTAAAAATTTGCCATTCCCTTTCTTCCTGTAGGATAATACGAGCCAATTAACGACACTAAGAGCCGACTAAGGGAAGATACTTGAAAGTATCATGGCAATCTTCATTAGCAAACCCGGGGAAGTGGGTAGTGCATGATGGGACCATGCACTAGTGAACAAATAGTTCATAGGTGTGTGCAGAGGTACTGGGTTTTCGTTTGCCACAAATAAGCTTAGGTAGACGAGTTTCCGCAACCCACTGTCTCCTTTCCGGAATATAGAACGTAACGGGCGAGATTTTTAGTTGCCTCTTACTATTTATAGTCGGTAGCTATCACTAGGCTGTAAAGTTAGAGTTTTAACGCAATTAAAAATATGTGACAGCTTATTCGATTTGGTACGACGTCAATACAAGCCAAATTTCGTAAAATTAAGTTCACTTCAATGTCTAGTATTCGCGTAAACAAAAGAAATAATTAAGTGACATAATAAAGCTAATTATTAATTAAAGAAAGAGGTTATATGGTTTCATTCTTTTCAGTCTATTATGATAATAGACTGAAAGAAATTAAAGATTAGATCAGAAATCACCAATCAACATAATCAAAAAATTATCTAAAATATTAGAAAATACTTAATAACTGCTTTATCCTGAAAAGAATATATGAAATATTATTCTGCAGTAAAACATTTTTGGAAGGAATTATTGAAAACATTTTAATGGATTTTATAAATAAGGAAAATTAAAAATAATAATCAAAAAAACTTTCTTTTAAAGTAACGGTATTTTTACAAAGACGAATAATGAAGATAAATTTTGACTTTAAAATTTTTTGTTAAGTTAAATCAAGAAAAGATTAAATCAAATTTCGGCATAGTTGTTAAATCTTAACAACATTACAGATGCATAAAGTAAAATAACTGCAACAATAGCTTATTATAATTATATTAAAAACTTAGTTACTACCAAAAATGTCTTATAAATGACAAATTTAATAGATGTTTTCTTTTTGATAAATTTTATTAATTAAATTTTATATAACTTTTGAGTGAATTGGAGTGTATTTATTTAAATTTAAAAATATTTAAATAATTACACTCCATCGCATGCGACACAGAGATCTTAATGAAATCGGTAAGCGTGTGTAGCGGTCTAGCGCACCGATAGTTCTATTCAAACACACAATCTGTGTATTTACCAAAAAAATATGTTTTCCTTTATTCAGGTCAGAATCCTTGGCGCAAACCTGACTCCCACTTGGATTGTTTTCATTATTAGTTGTTTTACTTTAGACTTTGCATTATAATCACACCTAGTTTGACGCTGCAGACGGCACATACAGTATTGCCGTTTACGACGAAGCAGAAACCTTGAAAAAACACGTTTCTTGTATCGACTTATTTGCTAGGATAATATAGTATATATAATAGAATACATAATAACACATTTACACTACCTACTACCGGTTCAAAAGATATAGCCCCTTAACAGAAGGACAGACAGATAGACAGCGTAGGTAATAAGGCTCCATACAGAACTCTTAAAAGATATTAAAAACGAATATTTACCTTTTTTATTCTGTCCCTCATATCAGCTGACTCTATAAACGTAGCTTCAGCTAAAGTTTTGTTAACAATCTTTGGCATATAATTGTCATAATCGCTGACAATTGTTTTAATAAGGGCGGAAGGATTTTTCTTAGAAGTAGTCCTGTAAATTAACAATATATTAAATTTTATTCCATATCTATAAAATTAAATTACAATTTATAACAAAGATCGATGCAAATTATGTACATAATTAATACAATGAATAACAGATAAAATTTATAATAATCAAAGCAGTAATCTTAGAAGTCGGTGGAGAAGTGTTGTTCCGCAGTGTCTGTTATTTTTTCTGCTTAACTTATTAAACTTCATTTTGTTTTATTAAGTTTATTTCTTCACTTTATGATATACTTTAACTTCATCAGATTTAATAGGATTCCATGCGTTGTGTCATATTATTTAGTCGATTTGAATCAGATACGACTCGGCCTTGCTCTAACTTTTAGATTTTAACATTTTGATAGAATACTAGCTGTCACGGCAAGCCTTGTCCTGCGTTTTCCGGTTGGAGGCGTGATGAGTATGATTTCCTAATGACTAAATAACTCGACCACAGCGCCGCCTATCGGGTTCAGATTAAGTAATTTTCTTTTTTGGGACTAAGCCAACAATATTGTCAATATGAGTCCATAAATATACCAATAAATTAACAAATTTACTATAACACAGCAGCAAGATCCTAGCGTAGCTATGAACCATCGTCTCGACAGTACAAATATATTGTGTTAATATGACCTCAATCGGACAAGTCTTTCAAAAGTTACACGATCACAAACAGGTGCAGACAAGATTTTTATATATAAAGATTTACGAATGTTATATTTTCATTAATACCTGATAATAAAATGTACATAAATCATTGTCTGTCAATAAAATAACTCATAAAAAAATAAACTCAAATATAAATATTTTGAAAAAAGTGTTCTTGACAGTAGCAGCATTTCTAGGTTTATTTTTACTGACATTTGGGTTAACAAGATTTATGTATATGAAAATTATTAGTATGTATACGTAAAATATTGTTTTCCACAAGCCTTCCTCAATTGTGTGTTGCTATAGACTGCAACAAGGCTCTTGTGTGTGACCGTGGGAACTTATGCAAATTTTATCAACACTGGGTTTTCCGATGATCAACTGAGCAAAACTCTAGTCCGCATATAATTGGAATTATCGGCACCGGCACCCTGTCTACCCCGTAAGGGGTTATAGAAGTAAATCTGTGTATATATGTTTGAACCAATTATACATTAACTCAGGAATGTCATGTGGAGCTCGTTTTAATTTCATAGTACGCGAACGATTTGGGTTCGAATCCCGGTGTCGGCACCACTAAAATAGTTAATTTCAATTCTAGTTTCTGAATTTACCACGTACTCGGCGGAAAATACCATAAGGAAACCTGCCTGATATAATTTATAAATATTTTTCGTATACATGTGAATTTCACCTACAGGCATTAGAGCAACGTGGCGTACCCTACCATTCTCGACTCCAGCAATTATTAAGACACGTATAGTTTTCAGTTTTAAATTTTTGTTGACCCCCTTCCCCTTTTCATCACCGAAAGACTAGGCGCGGCGAGCAGTTTCACCCTTATGTTGTAGACATTCCTCCATTACGCACGAAACGGTTTGCCTTTAATGTAGACATCTTAAAAGCCAAAGTGAACAGACACCTTCTAGGCAAACGTGACTTTTCTAGGTCTCATCTTCGCCTTCCATCAAGCGAGATTGAAGTCTAACGTAAGCCTATTTTATATAAAAAAAAACCTCGAACTGTAAAACTTATTATTTAGACACATTTCAAACCGAAAAGCATATGTAAAGAAACATAATTTAGATTTTCTGATGTTTACGATATTTGTTATTTTACTCTTATTAAATAACATTGTCAATTTTAAATAAAAAGAGAACTTGAAACAACCTTTTTTTAATCCGTTATTATTGTTACATAGAAATAATACAAAAACAATAACAGTTGATATTACCAAAGAAGGAGTTTAAGCTCAACTTACCAACTAACGTAATTTCTCGAACAGTTTGTGATTAATTTACGTAACATCATCTTGTTATTATTTAGAGTCCAATTGTATCTCGGAAATGAAATAAAATGACTTCGGAATCGTACGGACTTATATACTCCCTTCCACTTCTTCAATTTCAACAATCGAGTATTCGTTGTAAGTCAATATAATTGTCTACAGTTTATTTGCTTGCTCGTTGTGTAATTCGATAAAATGGCGATGTATTTACACATTTGCATTTTATATTTTAAAAAATATATCAGTCCTTATGAAATAAGCGTTACCCACGCAGTATTTTGTGTTGTTTGCCCACAAGTTCACTATTACAGAACCATAAATGTATCGATTTAAATAGATTTCTGGTCTTTTAATTATGTTGACTGTTGAGTCTTTTTATATTTACAAATAACATATAACATAAAAACGAACTAATACCGTTGCTAGGTATTAGTTCGATTTTGTATTATACACACATCAAAAAAGTCCAAGCAACATGTACTAATTTAAATTTTAGGATGGTTTTTCACATTATAACGTATTAACAGCTGTTGTCTTTATAAGTTCTTTTAATAACAGAAATTAACAATATTAGAATATACTGCAGAAACTAAGGACAAGTCGATTTCGCACAGTTTGGGGACTTACATCAACACCGTTTGAATTTTGTAGCCTTAAACTGATCTCTCGTCTTGCAGTCAGTTGTATGTACCGGTCTTGCCGAGTGGTTTTACGGCCTGAATGCTGTTCAGCGGGTTCCCTTGTATTATAGAAGCGCTACCAAAGACGACAAATAACACTTCTATGAATGCCAAAATGCCGAGATACCTGATATTGATTACTTCCCGCTTGCAACATCCCTACAGCTCTTTGCATTTAATTTGCCGTCAAATGACATCCCTCCATGACGTAAAGAATATCTAACAATTCAATTTTGTCGCTAACTTTATTTAAATAGTTGGTAAAATTATAAAATCAAGACTAAACGTAGCAATAAAAACGCACTTAAATTCAAACAAATTCCCTTTCATTTAATTTTATGAAAAAATCAAAACATAATCGAATTTTTTTTTTACAACCAGTCAGTATGTCATCAATAACAAAAAAGTTTACATACCTACGCACTTTGAGTGAGTAAAGACTTAGAAATTAATTAATATAAATGGTAATTTTGTAATATCATGCATGTTGCTTAGACTTTTTTGATGTCCAAGTCCAATAATTCAAACCGTGAATGCTGGTATTCCACAAGGCTGTATGTTGTATCTTGCCCTGTGTCTTCTGCATAACAATGACATCCTTCAAATTAGTTGCACAACTGGAAGGGACGGCCAAATTGGCCTCTAAAAAGATTGGTGTGCTCAGCAAATCGGGACAATATTTCATGCTGGTCCTGGTTGTAACTATACGAGTGTAAGTGCAAGTTTGACCTCACATGGAATACTGATCTCATCTCTGGTCCAGGGCATTCTAATGCCAGCTCCTTTCGTTTTACTGTATCCAACGAAGAGCGTTTCAAATCGAATATTAGTAAGGCATTCTCGCAAGTACAATCCACAAAAGTTGAAGCTACAAAATGTGTTTTGAGTCACCACTAACAGCAATCCTTTTGCGGAATAAAGTCAAACTGCAGCGTAACGTTAAGATCTCTGACAAAAATACCTTCGAAATCTTAAAAATTAACTACAATATAATTTATATCAGAGCGATACCCACAATTGTCAATACCTCGTCAAAAAACGATCAGAATATTTTAATCAACTACTAAATAACACTAAATAATCGACGCGTCGGATAAATCGCCGTTTTTACACTTCCAAAACATTATCTTTGAACAGCAAGACTTTTTAGGAATGGGCAACAGCAGGAATTCACCGGAGTAGGCAAATGTTGTATGACCTTTACAATGAAAGGTCATATAAGCATTTAACGAAAATGTTAAAAAAAAATTATCTTTAAAAAGAATATTTAAATTGGGATCAATTGTTAACGTATTTTAATTTAAATAAACCGTTACACAATTATTAATTTGGTTTAGGGTCGCTCTATAACCGATTTCGGTGTGAAGCTGATTAAGAATATATTATAGGCCTGAGAGAATACACAGGATGCCTCGGGTGTCTTTTGTGATCTCTGCTGGGCCTTCTATTGTGTGCATCATGAAACACTGATCAGAAAACTTCATCATTATGGGATAAGAAGTACAGCGCTTAAGATTATAATGTCGTATTATTGCCCAAATACGAGATTATTATCTTAGGCGATAGAATTCAAAAGTTGTTATTAATGGTGCGAGTACTTACGGCTCGAACATAGCAATGGGCGTTCCGCAGGGCTCGATTCTCGGCCCATTCCTACTTCTTACTTATATTAATGTCTTTCCTTAATTTGTAGGGGATAAGCATGATATGGTATTATTTGTTGATGATACTTCATTAATCTTTAAAATTAAACTAATACTTGTAACACAGGACGAGTGAATAATCCAATGTCAAGAATAGTTCATTGGTTTAAAGTTCACGAACTAATTACGGAAATAAAATACTTTTATTAGATGGAGTACAGTTATGCAATAAGTTACCAAATAATACAAAAGAATGCGATAGTATATTCCCATTTTTAAAAGCAAACTTTAGACCTATATTTTGCAAAATATTGAGTTATTTTCGAAGTAGCAATGCCTAATGACAGTATCAAACACAACAGAGGTAAATTGTTTTAATTTGAATACCTCTCTTGTATCTTATTTTAAATGATCTAGTAATGTTCATATGAGAAATAAAAAATCTTTTATATATTTATTTTTTTATAAACATTGGACTTAAAACTTATGTAAAATAAAACCAAATTTGGAATGTCACTATCTTAAATAATCCTTACAAATACTTGTCTCATGCGGGAACCGAAGACGCAGTGTTGTTGCTAAACGCTCAGCCTCTGTACCACCGAGTCGTCATACTACTCCTACTTTCTCTAAAACATGCTTTGTCTAAAGAAAAGTTACAATATTTTGTTTTAATGTAATTCACACACATAAATACAGAATATAATAATATACTGCATTATTAAAGCAGTAAGTTTTAAAAGAAATACACTGGTAATTTTATGTATATAATACTGTAACAATACACTGAAGTATATATTCAACTTGGTAGAGCCTAGCGGTGGGTTTTGCTGTTGCTCAAATGGGCCGGCTCGACCGGGTTGGTACCACGGCCTCGCAGAACACCAGCGTGAAGTAGAGGCAAATTATGCTTCTGCGTTTTGTTCGGTGAGTGTGGTATCCGGAGGCCTACTCCCCCTCCCCATCGCCCTCCTCATCCTCCACCAATCATACCTTTAAAGACCGGCAACGCACCTACAGCGCCTCTGATGTTGCAGATGTACGTGGGCGACGGTAATCACTTACCATCAGGTGAATCGCTAGCCGCTTCATCTTCATCACTTACAATCAAGTGAATCACTTTCCCACAAAAAAAAAAATACCAGTGTTATCAAAATATATGCGGTTTAGGTTGGGTCCTAACCGGGATGATTTTGCTCGTAGGCAGAAATGCGTACACCGTTGAGTCTATGGTAACCAAGATGCATAGTGGGATGTTTCCGTGCTGGGCTGCGCGGTTGTAGTATGCTCGGCCCAGACGACGGCGACCGTAATCGCATTGAGATATCGATGGGTGATCATTGTCATTAAATAACAAAATTAGGCGTAAAATATATGAGCACATATCTACGAAGTCCGAAAGTACTTTGGCGTTGGCATCTAATGTAACAAGCAAAGCGTTATAATTATCTAAAACTGTGCTAAATTGATAATGAATTTCGTTCTCATGTTTGAATACTAGTAAGAAATATGTCGTTATCATCCTTATTGTTTGATACTACATACGGCTAGCAGCTCTATAGTGCGTGTCGTTCAATAATGCTAGATATACTAAGTTAATTGGTGCCGGATTAAGTATTTTCTATATCTTAAATACTCGAATATTACACTACGATACAATACTTATTTATGATTTAATATTAGTATAAAAGTGCAATTTGTCATGCCATTCGTGACGCGATTTTAGTCTTTGTTGCGCACTGATGCGAGCCGCTAGAATTGTCTTCTTTAAAATAAACGTTGCTTTTCGACCATTTTTTCTGGAGGCGAAAGTGGAATTTAAGAAATTTAACAATATGTAGGAAATCTTCTGTACAGGTTGCTCGTTTTCATTTCAAAGTACGCTTGTAACCTGAGTTCGATTCCCGCTGCCAGCAACACTAAAATTCTTAATAGCCATTTTAAGTGCTGACCACGTGATCGACAGTAAAGGAAAACGTCGTATTTTACTGGAAGCAGGTTGCATGGCCGAGATACTAATGTGCACAACGACACACGCTCCTGTAAATACATTTTATGTATATATATATTCACACCTTGTTCCCAACGGAGTAGGCAGAGACAATATTCTTCCACTTGCTACGGTCCTGACATACGTCTTTCGCTTTCATCAATCTTCGCATGCATGCTCGTTGGTTTAGAGTACTCTTGACCCGGCTTTTTTTCAGAATGTCTCCGATTTGATCGTGAAATGTTCGCCTAGGTCTTCCTCTCCCGAATCTAACATTTACACTTGCCTCATATATTTGTTTCGTCAACCTACTTTCATTCATCCTATCCACATGTCCAAACCAGCTCAGCATCCCTTTCTCAATTCGTGTCACTACATCGTCTTTCACGCCACTCTCTGATCACATTATTTCGAATGATTGCAACTGCAACTGCACTGTCAGTTATCTTCACATCAATCATACTTTTAGCGCTCTCATTTCTACTACATTTATCCTGATTTCATGCCTCTTCTGCCATACCCAGCTTTCGCTTCCATATGTTAGTGTTGCTACCAATACCCCTCTATGCACAGCCAAAGCTGAGCTTTGTGACATATCGTCTGGCTGTTCATAAATATATGCAATGCCCCATTCACCATATTACCTGCCATCGCTCTCCTTTCAATGTCACATTCGTACCTTCCATCTCTCGTAAATATTGTTCCCAAGTAAACAAACTCATTCACTTGCTCTCCTCTCTTTCAAACACAATAACCTTTGTCTTATTAACATTTACTTTCATTCCCTTTCTTTCCAGTGCCCCATTCATTATTGTCCCCATTGTATGTACTTCCTCAGCCGATGACGCAAGTAAGAGTTGATCGTCGGCGTAGAGCAAACATTTAACAAGCAACTAATTCATTCTTAGTCCACAATCAATCTCCTTCAAATCTGTCAAACAAAGTATCCATGAATAAATTGAAGAGCTATGGGGATGCTACACAGCCCTGTCTAACACCTTTATGGATATCAAACCAGTCCGTGTAACTGTGTCCCTGTTTATTCTGATACAAGCTCTGGAACCCTCATATAGGGATTTTAGTGCTCGTATCAGATCAAATGTCACTCAATGCAAAGATAGTGCCGACCACAATTCATCCCTCACCAAGTGGTGAGGCCTATGACAAAGTTGTCTTAGGCCTTCTCCAAATCTATGAAAGCGCAATAGACATTTTAGTTCTTAGCCAAATACATTTTCAACTATGCACCTTAAGGACCTGATCCGTGCATCCAATCCCCTTTCGAAATCCTGCTTGCACATCCCATAAATTTTCATCAGTTTCATCCTGACTCTTTCTATTAAAACTTTAGCATACAATTTGCCGACGACACTGAGTAAGCTAATACCTCGGTAATTCTTACAATCTTGTTGCGACCCTTTTCCTTTGTACAGTGGCACGATTACAGCCTTGCACCAGTCTCCTGGTACTCGGCCCATTGTCCAACACAAGTTAAAAAGGCGATACAACTGACTAGCTATATCTCTTTAGTACACATACTTCTCCTATTATAATATTACCATTCTGACTTCTAATTTTAGATAGCTCTGAAATTGCTGACTTTCCTCGGGCTAATCTAATCGATTTCCAGAATATTATTATGTTTGAACGGAAGTTATCAGAAAGGCGCCTATCAAATTCATCCTTATTCTCTTCTTTTCTTCTCCTAACAACCTCCTTCACCAACGCTTTCAACTTTTTGTAATCCTTTAAGGATGCAATATTTTACATCCTCAATGGTAGTAGATATTTTTATATGATTAGCTTTTGTCGCTAACCAATCCAGCCATGCCTTCTTCTTTTCACTCACAACTTTCTGCACTACTTCATCCACCCAAACATTCTTATGTCTTCTTTCTTTCCTCCGTGTAAATACATTACACTCACATAAAGCTGTTCTTAGTTTAAACGAAATATACTGTCATGACATGTGAGCTGAAGTATAACAAATGCAAAGGCGGTATTACATAATTTTTATGCTTCAACTCAAATGATTTTGTTCGTAGGCAGTAATGCTAACTTAATGGCGGGCGCCTCTGTGCGTCCGCGTATTCTTTGATAGGTGTTTTGGAGCAGCACGAAATAGTTTGATGTTTCCTTGCGGGGCTGCGCGGGAGTTAGGTCCGTAGTATGAAACGTACGTATGTAGATTGAAAGTAAATTTATTTAAACACAATCTTATTTTTTTTAAATAACTTTATTAAGATATCAGAATTTGTTCTTAATATTTCACCACTGGACCTCCTTTTCAATGCCTGTCATACATTAAGACTTTTGTATCTTTTGTAAAATTATTGAGTAGATTGTAGAAACTAAGAAAGAACTCGGCTGAAGGTGTACAGTTTTTAGGTAGCTTGCTTACTTTTTTAAGGAAAATGTCGTAACGAGTCTTTTCTTCTTCTCTATATAGTTCTGTTAAATCAAACGAATCGTACAGTTCTCGAATGCGACTTACTTTCGCGGGATCCCAACTGCCATAATTTTCTTTAAAAATGTGCCGTTGTTCTGGATTGCATTTCCGTAAAACAGCAACCGCTAACCACGAACATTTACCCTCCTGTATGTCTGTTCCAGTTTTACCAGTCACTGATCCGTCTATGTGATAGTAATCTATTAAGTCGTTCTGAAACAAGTGAATCAAAAAAAAGTTTTATAGAACGTTAATAGTAATGGGAGTACAATATAAAATCTCATTCCCCATTTTACCATTATGTGAAACCACCTCGATATCCATGATATATAAATAAAACATAAACATATGTTCTCTGCGGTATAGACAAGCAGCAGCTATTGCTACTGCTCGAATAGGCGGCTCGGCCGAGGTAGTTTCGACCACGACTTTGCAGAATACCGGCGTGAAGTAGAGGGATTTTGTGCATCTAATGCATGCGGGACGCATCGCAGCTGCAAAGCATTTGATGTGGCTTCTCCCATGAATTTTCACACATTACAACTCCTGTGCAACGCAAACGCAATAGAAGCCGTGTTGCACCTAGTACTTGTTGTGTGTTGTGAACCGTACTGAAGACGCAATGCAAGCGTAAATGCGCTTGATGCGCCGACTCCTGCGTAACGCTAACGCGATCAAGACGTGATGTTCGCCAGGCTTGGTTTGATCCTGCATTTGGTTCAGTGAGTGAGGTAACCGAAGACCCACTTCCTTTCCCCCTCCTCATCCTCTCTCCTATTCTCCAAATATCGTTAACGGCCATGCACCTTGCTCGTTCGTAAGAGTTGCTCTTCTGTTGTTGCAGATGTAAGATGTGTGCAGAACCAGTATGACGGTAATCACTTATCATCAGGTAAGCCGATGACGCGTTTCCTATAGATAAAAATTACCTCCTTTCATGAAATTGGTTAAAGATACTTTTTTTTATAGAAGAGGAGGCCTCAGACCGCTCCGTGTGGTAAATGTGATAAAATGCATAGAGAAACAATGTCTCTTCGCAAGGCCATATAGAAAAGCCGACCAGAAAAAACTAATTCGGCGAGCCGCGCATCCGTGGATGCTGAGGAAGGAGCTGGCACTTCTACTGGAGTACCCCGACACAGAAATAAGACCAGTAATTCAAGGTAAGGCAAATGAGCAAGCAGCCAACCTGGTGGTAAGTGATTACCGTTGCCCTCGTACATTTGAAACACCAGAGGAGCTGCAAGAGCGTTGCCGTCCTTTAAGGATATTTGGGGGATGGGAGGGATGATGGGAAAGGGGAAGTGGGCCTCCGGTTACCCCACTAAAGTGGAAACGAAGAAGCAGTAGATACCTCTTTTTCACGCCGCTATTCTGCGAAGTCGTGGTACTACCCCGGTCGAGTGTCGTATGATGGAGGCGAAAGACAATATGCCATCCTACCCCAATCTATGAGTATTGTAAAAGTTAACTAAATAGATGGCCTCCCATGCCTTGTTTGATGGCGTCATAATCATCTCAAGTATGCTAGACCTAAATTATACAGTCCGGTGACTCACAGGCATTGTCAATCTCTATGATTAACGTAGCCATCACAGAAAATGTTTTCAGTGAAAAAGGCCTGACTTTAGGCTTTCAGAGGCTTTACTTGTTGCCTTTTAGAGGCTGTTAAGGAAGAAGAAAGAAGATGAAAATGACTAAGAAGAATTAAATAAACTTACGTGTACTTGAACCAATATGCCAATATCAATGCTGATATCATCAACGAGCTGAATTGTCTCCTTGTTTAACTTATTGCCAAGTGCCAATGCCAAGAAAATTGGTGATTTAATAGCATAATACGATGATTTATTTTTATTGGTCATATCGTATCGTTCGATTGTGAAGTTATCGTAGTTTCTTGACCGGGCCACTACCGTATCATAATGTTGGCCCATGCAAGCAACGAAATATATCTGATAAAAGGAAATGTGTAATGAAGTAAATACAGAGTATAAAATTATTACCTCATTTAAATTGTGCATGGGGAAGAATTCATAAAACTTTTCAAAGCAATATTAGATGATTTTTCGAAATAATTTTTATGAATGAGTCAATTCAAATTAAATATCGCACGTCTCATAGCGCGAAGCGGATTAAATTCCATGACATAATCTTATTCTCATTCACACCTAATGTTGTGATTAGCAGACAAACTTCCAAACACAAACTTTCACATTATACTAACATAGGATTATACGTTTTCGAAAAGGATCTGCAATAATGATGAAAAAAATTGTTTTCTTTATCTTACAGTAAGTTTAAGGATGCCTATAACCTGCAGCAGATTCGTCACACTGTTACGAGACGTTTTAGTATTGCCAGACCTTTACTGAGTCTTTATGAATAACTTTTTGTTTGCAAGTTTATAAAACTGTTAATATGTCTGGGCTCATATTCATACTGGACGGTTATTATCCGTTTATGAATACAGTTTTAATGACAGCGTCCCACAAAGGGCTAGTAAAGGCTTTGTATTTTTTTATGAATAAAAACGGTAAGGGTTAACCCATTGCGGCAGGCGCGTTGATTTTTTCGATTGGTTCGGGGTGACGAATGAACTTGCAGTCCATCAGATGGTAAGGGCCACTGAAGCCCATGGGCACTTGCAATCAACTTCAATCAATGGATGCTATAGATGCGTCACCCTTCTAACTAATATGGAATGCCTCGCAGCCTGTAATTATCTGTTGCCGACACCTTCGCAATAGTGATGATGCCGTCACTAATTGGGATACTTTAATCCGTGTAATTAACATGTGCAATCGGCTCAGGAATACGCCATCTCCTTTCTTCCCGTGGGCATCTAAAAGGCGACTAAAGAAAAAGTTTGGAAATCGCTCGTATACCCCTGTCGATACCAACTCGAAAAAATACCAGCCTAAAATTAAGCAGACCGATGACAGATCTCGATCGATGATCGGAGAAAAGTGAAGAATATTTTCCTATGTCCTGCAGTAGACTATTTACAGGCTGGTAAACTCTCTGAAAACCTCAACACAATTATGTGGACTAGTACTAATCAAGTTTAAAAAAAACCACTTACTTTGCTGTAAATGTGTAAAATATTGTCACGTAGTTCACCATTGAAATTTTGTCTGACTATCTCATCTATAAAACTTCTTACGATACTTGCGTCATTCATGGCTAAGGCCCCATTGTTATCCAATAGATGCCAGCATGGCTTTCCCAAACGTGTTTTTGACTCATCCACGAAATCGTCCCAGTAGAAAAAGAAACTTTGTGCCTGAAACAAATATTCCCTTCGTTAAAAACATACCATCGTTGCACGGAAGGACCACCGTTTATTTTAGAGTTTGATTCATTTGCGAACCATAATATATGATTCTGATGATTTTGAGACCGGACTAAAGCCAAGCGGTAGTTTTTGCTCCAATGGCCCGGCTCGACCGTGATAGTATCACGACCTTGCAGAATACAGGCATGAAGGCATATTATGCTTCTGCGTTTCGTTCGGTTAGTAAGGTATCCGGAGGCCTACTCCCCCTCCCCATCCCCCTCTTCACCCTCTCTCTAATTCTTCAAATATCCTTAAAGGCCGACATCGCACTTGTAGCTCCTCTAGTGTTGCAGATGTACTTGGGCGACGGTAATCACTTATCATCGGGTGAGCCGCTTGCTGGTTTGCTGCCCTTTCCATAAAAAAGTCATTCTATGTTCAGATCAACCAATTTCTACAACCATAGTTGTAGTGATGTCGCTCATGACATCTGATTTGAATGTATTGTTGCATTAAAACAAGGTGAATCTATAATTTTAGACATTTGTAATTATGCATCTGTTGTGGGTATTTATCGAAAGGTACGATAAATACCCACAATCGCTAACCAACAGAGTTCTTAAAATATCTTAACAACGTGCTTCGTAACCATGATAATGTTCGTTGTATTTTTTGGGCTGGATGGATATTAATACCGACCTTTTGACTTAAAATACAATAAGAGAATGTTCTGAGTACTTATATATTAATAGAACAGAAGAGCGGCATCAAAACCTTTACTTATTCTGACATATGACGAGATAATTAAAACTAATATTCACTTATTATTGGCTTTTGTACATAAAGTCAGAAAACATCCTAAAACGTGACTTAAGAAGTGTAATAAAATCAAAATAACGTTATCGATTAAATTCGCTTAAGTATGAAACTATAGTATAGTTAAATGAATAATACTCTAAAAGACATACAATTTACACAGTTTGCTCTAATTGTTTTAATGGAATCGACGTAGCTTTTTATGACGTGGGACTTTCACTTCACTTCAGACGTTTCTGTAATGTCCTTGGTACTGGTTGCAACATCAGAGAATATTTCCTTTCCTCTAAATATAAACTATGAAAAGCGCTGTCCAACACTTGGCTCGATGTGTATCTAGACACAAAGGCGTATCAACAACCTAAAGTATTTAAACATATAATTTTAGTCCCAATTCATCACACAGACGTACGAAGGAACGACGAGGCTGACCGTTTGTTAAAGTTGGTAGTTACACAATGAAATCAATGTCACACGTTCACTGGTTGATTAGCCTTAATCGTTTCATGAACCGACACTTTGTTGTAGTTTCACATAGGAGTGTTGTGTGACCCAAGAATGCCGGACAGAATAAAAGGATTTTTTTACTAGCGGGGGTCCGATCTGCGTATCTGTATGCAGAATGTTGGTCGATGTGTAAGCAATATGAGCGCAAGATACACTTAATAGAAATGCGTCTGTTAAGATAACTAGATGGAGTGACAATGATGGACAAAATCAGGAATAAATGCGGGAAACGATGAAAAAAGCACTTATTCAGGACAAAATGCGTGAGAGCCGTCTACCCTGGTTTGGTCATATAATATCCAGAGATGAAGACAACATGACTTAGACCGTTTTAAATAGTGTCGAAAGAAAGAGAGGCCGTGGGCAACCTCTTCGGACTTGGATCAATACCATCAAGAAAGACATGGAGACGATAGGCGAGTTTGTTGAGGAGTAATATAGTACTCATTATAAAAATCAAAACGGGTGAAACATCCGATAAGGGACCTATCTCTCTCGCTACAATCACAGCAAAGGTGCTTGATGGTCTGTTTGAGCGGCATTTGTGTGGATATCGTAAGTTACACAATCATTAATTTGGATTTAGATCGGATTTATTCACTGAGAATGCAATACTTACAATGAAGCAAACCATCAGGTACTATACAGATAGATATAGGAATAGGAAAACGACGGTACGTTGCCTTTATTAATCAATTCATTGTCAAGGCATTTGATCTGGTTAGGCACGATATCTTATGGAAAAAACTGCGTGGCCTATCCTAGTGAATTATATATAAATTTTTCTTAATATTGGTATGGCCTTCAAATAAATCAGGTTAGATGGGCAATGTCTGATATGTACAGGTTGAAATGTGGGGAGAGGCAAGGAGGGCTTACTTCGCCAGTGCTCTTCTGTTGTTTCTTGAGTTCAGCAACACCTGTATTGGTTGTCCAATTAGTGGTCACTTTATTAATTTACTTAATTTAATTTATACTTTATAAATTGAGTTACGCTAATTACATGGTGTTGCTGATTCCATCAATCAGTGCGTTTAGAGATGACTTTTGTCTGTTTGCAAAGTGTATGAACGGTCTTATAAGCCCGTGTACCTCGATAATTAGATTTAAATATACAAAACTATTATTTTATAACTGATCAAGTGAATGGAACGCTGCCTTGCCACTGCGAAACTTACTGTCTACTGTCTGATTTTCCGTTAAACGTTATTAACGGTTCCATAGAACCAGTATGTTTAGTGTGGGTTACTAGGCGGCGCCAGGTCGATATGTTAGTATACGAGTATATAAAAATAACTTTAATATAAAAATACTATGTATTGTTATAATAACGTACCATTTCAACTGTCGCAACTATTACTTGAATTTGATGAAGCAATTTGTCGCTAATGACTTCGGGTTTCTCTATACTTTCGTAAGCAAACGTCATAAACTCCCCTTGTACTGGTCGTCTTCCAAGTGTGTAATATTCCGTACACTGAAAATAAAAAGCAATTTCAATTATTTTTTTGTATCAGGGGGCCAACGCCTTCGAAATATGGTACGTTGCCAGCATTTAAGGATATTTTGGGGAGGGAGAGAGGGAGAGGAAGAGAGTATCCTTCGGTTACCTTACTCACCGAACGAAACGCAAAAGCACATGATGCCTGCGAGACCGTCATGAAAATTGACAAATAAAATATTGTTCCTAAGAAACAGTAAAAATGATAAGTGCAAATTTTTATTCAGAACAATAAAATAGTACCCACGATTTAAGAATCGTTATGTAAATCAGGATTACATAAAGAGCGGATTGTAGATTACTAAAATAATAAATGAAATAGATAAGTAATGATGTTTTACTTTGAATTCACAAAATTGAAATCAAAATATTTTGAAAATATGATTTAAAAACTTAAGCAAGAAATTTATTAATTCAAAAAATAATAACTGATTTTTATTAATAATATTTTGTTAAGTAAAACGAAGAAAATATATATTTAAATTTAGATTTAGTCCATAAATATTAATTACGTATACAAAGTTGCCGTGTGGTAGCCGTATAAGAATCGGATACCACACGGCAACTTTGATCCGTAAGAGGCATCTAAGGGTAAAGTGTCTGGTCCTGCGATCGCCAACCCGCTTGCTAAACGTGGCGATTAATATCATAATTTGGAAAATCCTCTTTATTGAGGACTATGTTCTGCAGTGGACTGTTTACAGGCTGTAAAGGTGGATATATACAATGTACAATAATTGCGACAATATAATTTAAAAGTGTAAAGGTGCGTTGAAACGCTGCTGTAGAACAATAGGTAGTCAAACAATTTGAAGTGTCTTAAATTTTGAAATAAAACTATTCTAATATTGCAATTTAAAAACAAAGGAAATATTTTTTGAGCTCCAACACATAAGTTATAGTAAATTTGAAAAGTGACATTAAAATTAGCTGTACTGTATGAAAACTTTTATAGTACAGTATGTGGATTTTAGATTTTTCAACATCTTAATGTTGTCTTAAGCTGTCTGTTAATTGAAATCCTTTCAGAATGAGACCAATTGTAGCTAGAACTCTGTGTTTTCCCCCTCCCTTCTGGCTCGTACCCCTCTACAATAAGCAAGCCATCCTATGATTCATAGAGTAGTAATTAGTTTAATTTACGAAGTAAATATAGTAACTTTTATTGCTCTTAAATAACACAAGGCGTTACTACTTACTTATGAAAAGTATCTAGTACGGCCGTAAGTTCTGTTACACATTCAAATGCATATTTTTTTAAAGAACCTGTGTAATAACAATAAAAATTGTGTACATATTTATCGACGTTTCTTGTTATTATTTTTTCTTAAAGTGTATTTATAATATAAAGTATTTTATTCAAAGTGGCTGCCTTTAATATTTATGGTCACTATTCTATGGATTAACGCACTGTCCCCATTGGGAATTTAACCCCTTCTAGCTCTTAAGATTTCTTGTGAGACTCAATTTCGAACTAACGTTTTGAGCAGACCATGTCCTGACTAGTGCTGACCACATTTTGTAGTCTGGATCCCAAGGATCCAGGCCGTACGCGGGCCAGTTTTCTCTTATGAAGTTCAGAACATTGTTCTCGAGTCGGGTTTGAGTTGTTGATGTTTTGTGACCACGACCAGTCTTGCTGGTAAGTCCACGGGCCATTTTGAAAAGTGTACTACTGAGAGGATTCTCCACACGAACCAATGCAGTCTCTTGATAATCTTTGGCCGAAAACTTTACTACTTTTTCACAATAACATCAAACCATGTTTGATGCAGGATGATGTCCATGTTGATTTTTTCTAATAATTTGTGAGACTTCTTAAGAGCAGTGACCATGCACTTTGTCATTTTACTTGTTGTAGTGTTCTTCAATCGTTTTTCGTCAGTACAGAGCACGTTTTTGTGAATTCCGCGAGCCTATCGAGACAGATCGATTCACTCTCTAAAGCTGCAGACTCTGATTTAGCTGTCCTGTATATCGACAGTAGGCAACTGGTTCAAGTATTTTTTTATAATTGGCGACAGGGTCCCAGCGGGAACCTTTATTTCACTCGATAATATTTTTTGTTTCATTATAGGCTTCACGGATGGTTCACGTTCACAGCCCGTCTTATACCAACAGCACGGGGTCTCCCCTTATACTAGTCACAGTTCCACTTTGTGCACAATAAAACTACAATTCAGTTTTATTTAACACGCCGCACTATAATGTAATTTGAAACACATTTGAAAAATAATATGCAAATCGATCGAATCTATCGAATCTTTTGTGTTTAATTATTTATTTATTTATTCATACTCTATTTGTACTCTACTCTATTTAAGAAAGCAATACAAAGAGCGGACTTAATGCGTTTTGGCATTCTCTGCCAGTCAACCCAAGGCATGGAAAAATATCGTCAAGGTGCATTAACATAAGAGTTTTATATAAAAATGTGTGTAATAAAAGAACCTAAATAAAAATTTAAATATATATAACACATACTACTACGTTTATACATACTTACATATTAACCGATTAAATACATATTATACACAAATATGAATATATAAAAAACACAATATTATTATAACTGTAATGACCGATGGTATCAATTTCATCTCTACGTGTGAACGGATGTCTTACGAGTAAAAAAGTGTTCTCGTACAAGTCTTTTGTATGATTATATATTGGATACTTTTCTAATGTCTTCAGGCAAGAAATATCAGAGTAATGTAGCCTGAACAATAAAGCAATTGTCAACAAAATCGGTGAAGTGTTGCCGAATCTTATGATTAGATGAAGAGCGATAGACCCGGTCATGAGTTGAAAACAAACTGAAATTTATCCTTAAGGTAAGAAATGGAGGGGTAGCATCATTCACGAGGATTTTTTAATTAACATTAGAGAACAAATAGAATAATTATCATTAATTAAATTAATACTAATGTTTTTTAATTAAATTTATTTTATTATTCATTAATTAAAAAAGAATATATTATAATTTATTGTTATTTAATTACAAATTAATCTAGTTAATTTATCGAAACTTCTATCTTCAAACGTTTGTTTTTTTTTTTCACAATTTAAGTTATAAAACTTAGCTTGCGATGCAATCTTGATAAAATAATTAGAAAATAATGTAGCGGCCTATAAATGTCCCATTGCTAGGTAAATAATACTCCTCTCAATTTTTCAAGAGAGTTGAAGTAAGAAAGCATCCGCCATACTGCTCTAATGCGGATTGACGGAATACAAATCCACGAATTATATCCTATTACTGCACTGTACTATGTTTTCCTTTACCCTAGAGCATGTGGTATATTTAGCAATTATAATTATAATTAACATTTTTAATGAGTCCGGAACTAGCTATCGGACCTAGATCATACGCGTACTATGAAACATAAAGCGAGGCCATGACAATTACTTTATTTGTACATGTACAATACGGGAGCATAGCTTCGTTTGTAGTAACCCTGCTTATCGAATCCCGCCAGAGGCGAATATTTGTAAGATGGAATATGATGGTTTGTACACGAGTCATGGAGGTTTATTTAAGATTATCTATGTAATCTTGGTACATGTAATATTATCATCCTGCGGTTATCTAGACACAGCGAATTCTGGATAGGGAAATAATGATGTGTGCCTGATACAATAATATAAAAAACGAATACTAACCTTTTTTATTCTGTCCCTCATATCAGCTGTCTCTATAAAAGTAGCTTCAGCTAGAGCTTTGTCAACTATCTTCGGCACATAATTTTCATAATTGCTGACAATTGTTTTAATAAGAGATGAAGATTTTTTCTGAGAAGCAGTACTGAAAATTAATAACTAATCATATTTTATTACATACTTTTTTAAGTTCAATCACAATTTATAACAGAACAATGTAGAACAAAAATGTACGTATTTAATACAAGAAATTACAGGACCAAGTATATCTTAAAAACTGTTAAAAATGTGTTCATTGCTATAATAATGAAAACAGTATTATTAGAAATCGGTGGAGGAGTGTTCCTCAATGTCTGGTCGTTTTTCCTTCTTTACTAGAACAGTGAATTGCAACTTTGCACAGAATTGCACCCCAACTACTATACCCCTACTATTATAGGTGTCGGAGTAAGCTACTACTAAAGCTAGATATATACACATAGATATATAGACATACCTACATAGATAAAACATCATATAAACAGCCATGCCTCGGGTACAAATATTTATATAATATTTACCCCCAGTGGGATTCGAACCCGGAACAGCCAGCTACAAAGGCAGTTTCACTACCAACTAGGTTTGGCCTTTTTGGCCGTTTGGGTTTTCGTTTTAATTTCATAGTATTCGAACGACTTGATTTCGAATCTCGTTACCGGCGCCACTAAAACTGTTAATTCTAGTCTATATATTGAGGAAAACTGCATGTCAGAAAAATAATAAATAAATATATATCAAGGACATATGAATATCGCTAACCCGTGCTAGAGCAGTGTGGCGAACGAAGGGCACGCCACGCTGCTCTAGCACGTCTTCCCAACTCCAACACTGTCAAATATTAAAACATTCACAGGCTGTCTACTCATATAACTTTTAGTTATAAGCTTTTGTTGTCCTCAAACTGCCTGCAAAAATAGAAAGTTAAAGTATAAGAAAAAAATCACAGTGTGCAGAAAACATTTTTAAGATTTTCTGACACTTGCGCTATTTGTTATCTAATTACTCCTATGTAATTTTAATGAAAAGGGAAATTGTCTAATCGGTGAGTATTTATGAGAGAGTGAGTTTTACATAAATTTTTTACATACATCATTTTACAAACATAAATAATAAAAAACGCAAACAGTTGAGATAGCCGAAGAAAAGGTTTAAGGTCTACTTACCAACTAGCATAATTTCTGGAACAGTTTGTAATTAATTTACGTAACATCATCTTGTTTTTATTTTGAGTCCAATCGTATTTCGGAAATGATATAAAATGTATAGAACCGGCTTATATACTGCCTTCCACTTCTACAATTTGAACAAATGCGTATTTGTTATTAATCAATGTAATTTTGTACAGTTCATTTAATCGCTTGGTGCGTAATTCAATAAAATGATAATGTTTTGCATTTTTTTTTAATTAAAAGCATTATTCTACATTACACTACGGATTCTATAGCGTTTATTTATTTAATTTTTATTTTAGAATAAAATTTATTTGGTTACGGGGGGACTGAGGTGTTTGTCTTCCTAAACTCATAGTGAACCTGACTACAGCCAGCTTTCTAGTTTATTAATTTTCGGTCAGGATGATCAGTGATCACAAGCATGATTGCGAATGTGGTCTCTCTTACGGAGTATATTGATGTATTATGGTTGCAAATAATATGTTTTTTCTTTTCTTACAAACAAAATGATCAGTAAAACTTAGACGCTCTAGAAAGTCTACAGTCTCATCATATTTTACTTATTCTTATTATACTTACCATTGTATTTTGGATCGCCCTGACCATTACTTACGCAAAAGAACACCGATTCCTTTCAAGGATTATTCGAGGCTATATAATTAAAAAACATCCTTATTTCAAAAGAGAAGATAGCTGGGTGCTGCTACTACCTGCTTACCATTCTGTAATAATTGAAATTAATACCAAGACCAAGCATAGCACTGCATGACTTTAACATACATAAAAAATAATATTATGAGTTAAAGTACGAAATTGCTGATATTACTAAGAAAAAAAAAATTTATATAATCAGAGTATACCTCATTATTCATATATAAAACTCAAAGGATCTGGACTCTACAAAGTATATGAAGGCATATTGTACCGCTTCCTCAGATCCAAATTTATTTTATTATCGATAGGCTTACGTTTGATTGCTATCTCACCACATGTTAAGCGATGGGGCACGCTAGCTCATAAGGAACTTATTATCCGAATTGCAGAAAAAAATGGTAATCGATTACGCGCCCCAGACAGACGCAGAGCTAGCCCCAAGTCTGGCGAGTACGGGGTTTCTAACTGCAGCTCTTGTAATGATAAAATGGTTTGTCGAGCAGTGTGAGGTCTTGCGTTAACATGTCTTTTAGCATGTATTTAATTTAAAGGATTTGTTTACAGTTGACGTGTGTAAGTATTTGCCAAGCCCTTGCTTCCCTTGGATGTGGTTAGAAGCGACAGGGGTAAAAGCCGTGAAAATCGCATTGGCTACCGACAGATGGCGGGATAACCATCTCGAAAATTAACAGACCGAAATTAAGCAGATCGATGACGGGCTGCAGCATCTGCGCATATAGCAGGCGCAAGGTCTGATACTGCGATCGCCAATTCACTAGCCCAGGGAGCCGAGCGTGGTGATTATGGCAAATCGTCCTTATGGGAGATACCTATATCTCGCAGTTGACTATTTACAGGCTGGTAAGGTAAAGTGAAAGAAAATTAACTTCCAAAGTTAGCTTTATACTTTCTTTCTTTTTTAACATTATAGAATGTTATACGCAAGTATTACTTCATATTATTCCAGTAATTTATCAATATTATAAAGTAAATTTTCTCGGTAGCAAGGGAATCGTTTTTAAAACTAAACTGAAGCGTATTATATTCCAACAATCCATTTAATAACGTCAAATTACAATGCAATAAAACAAATTAATTAATTATTTTTAAATTATAAATAATTATTTTGTTTATAGCATAACCTGCTAAATTCTAATATTTTTAAACTCGTTATTGGTTACTAATTATTATAAATTTTTATTACATTTTTTATTTTTTCGAGAAGACATTCTGTTATTTGATTTACTACGGATTAGCTTTTTCAATTTTTTCAATTATGTTTGACAATTGAATATGTATGTATAATCTTTACCTAATATTAATTACATGATTCATTTGTGTTACTATAACCAATGATAAAACTCTTTCTGTTGTATATTCCTATAGGCAGGACATTGTAAACATATACGAGTGTATAACTATTAACAGCAATCTTTTTCTGAACCCATGTTCATAAAATAAATGATTTGATTTTTAGTTTTATTCAAGGACATTTAAATTTTTCCAGAAACCTGTCAAAATGTGTCATACGATCTAAAAAAAACTCAAAGAAAATCTTTTGCAAATTAAAGAGCTATTCATTATTATTAGTTTTTTCTAACTAACGATCTTGTATGTCGTATTATCTGGAACAAGAATCATGTAAGTGAAACAAAACAAAAAGTAAACATTAATCTAAACTTACATTTATCCGTTGCATTATTTTTACTTATATAACAATCAGTCTCTCTCTAGCATCTCCCACAAGAATCCTTAATGTTCTAACAAAAAGTTCATTAGTAAAAGTATACATTATTTCCGCAGCAAAACTAAGGTAACCAACATAGCCGTAAAGATCAGCAAGCTGAAGTGGCAATTGGCCGGCCACAGAGCTCGCAGAACTGACAACCGTTGGGGAAAAAAGGTTCTCGAGTGGCAGCCACGTACAGGCAAACGCAGTAAAGGACGACCCCCCCCCAACATGGAGTGACGACCTGCGCAGTGTTGCGGGAAGTCGATGGATGCAGGTGGCTCAGGACCGAGCTTCGTGGCAATCTTTGGGGGAGGCATATGTTCAGCAGTGGACTTGTGATAGGCTGAAATGATGATGATAATAAATATATATATTCTCATTTGGTTGGGTTGAATATATAAATTTATGGATGCATATAATACGATTAAAAATATATGATACAATCAAATATACTTATAGTTAATCAAATAAGTATAAAGTAAAGTAAAATAAATAAATAAAACCATACCAAACAAGATCAGATGGCCGTGGGTTAGAGGGATAGATAAAGAACCGGCGGACGATGTAAGCGGTATCGAAGGCCACCGCCTTGTGCATTTGAGCTCGGACTGGTCCATTGACTCTGTATTGAAAAATTGTCTCGTAAGACTGGCTGGGATTAACCCATTTAAGTAGCAGGTTATAAATGCCCACAGCTGGGCAATGCCCTCCTTCTCAAATATTTGAGACGGTGTAGGAGCCGGAAATGGCCCGCGACGCTGCTCTAATGCGGGTTGGCGGGCTTCCCATATCCTCGAAATAATTTTTTTTTTGTTTCTCGGTCATGCCGGTGTCCTCACGATTTACTTCACCGCCGAGCACTTAGTAAATACAGCCCTTAAAATTGCTATATACAATTTTAGTGGTGCCGGCACCGGGGATCCAACCCAGCTCACACGTGATCTAAGAAACTAAAGTGAGCGCCCTGACCACTAGGCTACCACGGCTCAACCCTTTTGCAGGAATGGTTTCGCTATCGGAATAATTTCGAATGGGTTCCCGCCTTGTCGTGGCTGGGGGGGCTTAGTAACCGTGGCTTGGTCTCCCAGGGTGAACCAAGAGGAACCAAGATGGTCTGCTCCGAGTGGGCTTGGTGAGCCCACTTCGGATGCGTGTTGATGGACTGTGGGAGGTGTTAGCTTAGCACCCTCAACAGCCAAGGTGGAGTCGCGGGGAAGAGGAGTTTTGGTATTACGATGGCCGTTCCCCCTATCCTCCGCGGCCGAAACGTGGTCGGCGGCGGAGCCATAGACCAGATCCGGCGAGGGTGCCGGGAAGGCTAGTGCTTAATAAGCGCCAGCCTTCCTGATCCCCATGGCCTCCGGGTGGCGGACTCGGGGGGGTCAGTTGCCCACGTGGGTTTGGAGGTTAATCGGCCTCGATGTCGACGGTGCCAGCCCTTCGCATGTATCCCCGATAGTAGTTATATTACTATAACTCTACTTTCGTAAATAAGTAGAAATCGAGAAAGGTTTCATGGCGGCTCTTGTGTGCCCTCTATAATTCCTCAAAAAAGTAAGTTAAGCTTAGACTTAAAACATTTAAAGAAATTAAAAACAAGGATTGAATTTTGTAGCATTGTCATTAGCCGGAAACTAAACCTACACGTATAAGATACCTATCCTACATAACCAGTTTCGTTCAGGGTCTAAAATTAGTTTTTAGTTAAAAGTTTTAGTTTATTCATTATCTTTTCGTTCCATACGCTAAATTTATCATTTTTTGATTCAATTTCAGTACGAGGAATCAAGTTCAGTTCATATCTTTACTAAACTTATTTTAAAATTATGTTTATTAGTATTAGTTATTTTTCTGTAATTTTAAAAAACAAAAAGAAGTAATTCAGAAACTCAGAAGTTAATAGATTCAATTCAGAAGTTATTAATTTTTAGTAATAAAGTGATGCTAACTTAATAATTTAAGTAACTAGGGTGTATTTTTTAAAACTTAACCGGAGACATTGTTGAAGAGTCATCTTTATATTTATGTTAAAAGCGATTTTATCTAAAATAAAAAGAATTAATTCGAAATTAATTGAATGTGCTTTGTAAGAAACCGAATAACCAAAAAAATCTATCCTAAACCTGCGGAAAGCCAGATCTCTTCGTATCATTGCCATGCGAAACAAATTCGTGCAAGCTGCAGTCGCACACTGGAGCTTCACTCTTTTAACAGGAGCATGTACATCAAAAAGTCGTAGAATAGCATCGTTAAATGCACCTATCTTTTCGTCTACTGTGGAGGCTGCTACAACATTATCCCTTATCAATTTGGGAGCATCCTTACGCAGTTTCTCTACATGCATGCGACCAAAACAATGCATAAGCATGAGTTTAGAAGGGGATTTGGGAGTCTTTGGAATGTATGAGAGAAAAATTAGGCCATTGTGGGAGAAACCGGGTGCAAAGTGTTGTCCGTAAGAGACAACATGAGTAGGGGTTGAGGCAAGAATTAAATTGAGCAAGGTGTCCTCCCCGCTGGTATTGTTGTGAGTGGCTTGTAAACTTTGTTTAAAATTACATGCAGTTAATGTAATTGTTGTCTTGTTTTTGTAAATAAATAATACAATACTTTAGTATTGTCATCATTTGTTCGGTTCGGTTTCATTGTAAGTGGTTTTATTTTAAGTCAATTTCCTTCTAGGGCCTTTTTGCTACCTTTTGCTCTCGGCTTGAGAGATATGAAGATATGAAGATAAGAGATCGAGTGTGGCATCACGAATTCCATAATAAGTTTAAGTTTACAAGTTAAAATCTCATGCTCAACACAATCGAAGGCTTTGAAAGATCACAAAAGACACCGACAGTGTGATAGAGTATTTCCTAAGCCTGTAGAACATACGAAACTAGTTTTATACGTGCATTCGTCGTTACCTGTATTTACTTAAAAATTAATAAGCACCTGTTCTGAAATAATGTTTTAGAAATATTTTACTTAAGGCTGAAAACACCGAAATGGCGCCGTAGTTTGTTGGTGTTCTCTACTGCCAGAATTAAACACACTTATTGTGTTAGGATACACACCAAAAACATTAAAAATCATTGCTAATATTGCAGCTTTATCAGTTACAATTATATATATTACCTAACCAAGTTTCAGTTAAGCATAAGATGTTTACGTAATATGTAGCGGTTAATATTTTGATATATTAAACTATATTTTTTAAATACTGCTTCTCTTTCGTCAACCGTTCATTACTAAAATATAATTTGCCTCAGCATAATATAGACACTATATTCAATGATATCTTGTCATGTTGATATTGAAGCTACTCTGTCCCTATGTTTCAAGGGCTGATATACAGTATCTTGTGCCGAAATAAAATTATCAATAAATTTATTAATGTCAAATAGTAAAATAATGCTGATTAAGTCCTTAAATGTAATTATTGCTTTTGTATGGTAAGAAATATGGGAAATTTTACAAGGCAAGGCGTAAGCTGCACTTGGCATGTCTTATGTTTGGTGTCGTTTAAAGATCCAGTGTATCTTTATAAATAGCTTAACTAGGTGCCTAGTGACGTGAATGTCGGAGGCATGCCTTGGCAGTGCTCCCTACAGATTTCCGTTCCTCCACACAAATCAGTTGCATTCAGAGGTAGCTTCCGTTATGTGGCATCTAAGATATGGAATAACTTACCACCGCCTATAAGATCACACAAACCTGTTTACAGATATCTGGTCGATGAACAACGGGAGCTAGATATTGTAAATATAAATTCGTTATTTATATTGACTGCTCTTTGGGCTCCGGCTGGACACACACAACTGTTAAAATAGCCTACTGTATTTTGTGTAAGTATTCCGAGCTTCATATCAAATCCTCAAATATCAGAAGATCAGCGTAATTATGTAAGAAAAGAAAAATAAAATAAAATGTAAGAAAAATAAATATATATATATACATATATTTATTTTTATTAAAAGCGCAATCTAGTGGCAAGAATGAGAAACATTATATCATATGACTTTAAAATAAAACAATTTGCTAACTACTGCCTCTGTAAATAATAAAAAAACATAAATTAAAGAAAACTTTCCTAATTATATTAGCTTACCTTCTTATATCTACTACTAATAAATGTTATACTGTGCTTATACTAAAATAAAGTTATTAAACCTATATTACTATACACTAGAATAATCACTGTCTCAATCTCACCAGCACATGAAAAATATATAACCTAACATACTTTGTAGATAAAGAAAATAGGTATGTAAGTTATTTATAAATTTAGTATTAAAAATATTACCTTAAATATCCATATTATCTATAGGCAATGCACACACCCGTGTTATAGACCAGGTATGGGTATGTCCGTTAGCTATCTCAACCTCTAGTGCTCGTACAATATTAACTGACTCTGGAAATATTTATGAGGCCCTTGCCATAGACCAATACAAAGGTACCGTATAGTTTTCCCTTAATATTACAAGAGTATCTACTTCTATCTTAGGCGTTACATTACTCCATTTAGGTTTAGACTCCAGAACATTTAATAATATTTATTCCACATTTTCCAAAAAGCCTGTTGCATCCTAGTACATATATTGTTGCACAAATTTTATTATTAATGACAATGATTTGCTTAATTCAAAACTCATAATCAAGTTGTGTTTGTTTTTATACCGTTTTGTGCGAGTATTATGGCAGAAATGAAAAACGTATGCATGAACCCCCTGCATTATATTTTTGTCTGAATACGTATTCAGAAAATCAAGACACAACTCAGTCTCACTAGAAACAGTACAAACCATAGCACTTGGAAGCTCGAAATCAGATTCTTTCTTTACCTCCGGAAGGTTTTCGGGTGTAGGGACTTTAATTTGAGGAACATTGTACTCACTGTTATGAAGAAGAAAGCGGCGCGTTCCACCAAAGCTGTTGCTCCTCCAACTCGTGTGGCAAAACACCAGTGCCGGATTTTGGATTCAACAAATGCAACAAGCAGTTGGATTCTCGTTGGTATTTAGATAAGACCAATGTCAAGTTAAGTAAGTACCTACTCCGTTTTCTTTTTTTTCGTTTTTGCCATGCAAATTGAGCTATTTATTGGCTTTTTCAATGACAAAGTATCGTACACTCTCTTAATAAGTTTTGCAAACAATAAGCCAGCATTGTGATCAAGCCTCGGACAACTGATTGACTCAGCAGGTAATGTGAAAATTGCTTTACTTTGCTCTAAATCTTGCGCCTCTTAATCAAAATCTTACAGTACCACTCGCAAGTATATACAACAGGACTCGAATGTTATTTAATGCACAAAACGAATACGAACAAACGAACAAAACGAATAGTACGGATATATTCGACGAGATTTTTAGTAGGTTTGGTCTAGTACGATCTACTAACTTCAGATCATAAGAATTTGAAAACTTTCGTCGTAACAATTGTATAAAGCATGTAATGAGTGAACTTTTTTGTCGGCATTGAAAGGTCAAGCTGAAAATACAGCAAAAATGTTAAAAAAAACATGGGAATTCAAGTCACTGTACATCGGATTTTACACCAGCACAATGAATGTTTGGCCGAAGGCTACGGGGTCGTTTAGATCTGTTGAGAGACAATGATGATAGCAGTTTAAACAATTTTTCTTCATCTTCTGTATCGATGTCATCTGTTGCTAACGAGAACGTTTTTCCAAAGAGATCTAACAGAGTGAAGAAGCTGGAGGTCAGCGAGAGATTTATTTTGCAAACGGTTATCCCCGTTACCGAACGGCTTTAGTTAGACATTATTATTATAAAGAAAATAAAAATACTTAGAAATTTGGTCTAATAAGATAAATATTGAGTAATAGAATTTGTGAAGTGTTTATACCCCAACAAATGCTTACAATTAAAAACATGTTATGTATGTTGTGATAATATAATAAGCAATAGTGCTAATGATAATTCTGAGGAGGAGGGAAGAAATGTGGACATCGATGTACCAGTTACCAAGGTGAATCCAGAGATTGATGCAGATGAACATTTTGCACACTATATATCAGATGACGGTACCTCGGAACTCTTATACAACAACCTATACATTCTATTCGAAAATTAATCTCTTTTAAAAGTTTTAGTTTTAATTGAGTATGAGAATGGTAATTAGTTTAGTTAAGTATTTTTACAAGATTAATTAAAAGCGAGTGAAGGGTTTGGTGAGTTTGTAAAGTGGGTAGAAATCAAAACACTGTCTATCAGTGTTTTGTTACGTGCGGTGGTCGTAAGCGAGTGGTTGAGCGAAGAAGTCTATTTCTCATTTTATTTAAATCTTCTGGTTAAAACATAACAACAGCGTATGCAACACCTTCTGCCTCTAGTTAAACACTTAACTATTCTGATACAAATACATATATTTAATTATTCTTTACTTTACTTTTGGGACATTCCGTAAGCACATGTGATTTCCCGAAGTTCCAGGTTAGATTGTGGTACCTCAAACAAAGCCTCAAGAACCTCTTCATAATGTGTATCAAATGAATTAAGTAACACAAACGTCAAATGAAAGTTTTTAGATTATTAACAAGACACTTGTTGAGATGTTTACCTTTAAGAATGAACATAGACTATTGTTATATATTTACTACTATATACTAACTAAACTAAACCGCTTTATTTTAACTATCACCACTAGAGTATCAATATTATAATTTAATCTTGTTATAGTTTATAAATTCAGACAATACATGGATAAAAGAGAGTAGACATAAGACAATAGTGACTTAAAATTAGTAGGTCTGGGAATATATTTTGGGAGAACATCATATAGAGAGAAAGATAACCTGGAGCAGCAAAAAAATATATGTTCCAGAGTACCTCTAATCCACCTCACAAAGAATTGTCCCCGATCCTTAGCTTTGCTAGATGTACTGAATAGCATGAATGGCTTAAACACATTCGGCAGATAGAAGATGTCAAGAAACAAGTGGTGTTTATTGGCATCACGAAATTAAAAAAAAAACCAGGGTTTGTCAGGAATAAAGTCTTGTATTTCACTATAATACTTACTCTTTATTCTTCTTGTTTTTTGCCATGGTTTCTCCCAATCGGATTCCGCAGTAGGTGAGATATCAAAAAGGAAACTGTGGAAGTGCGACTACATTTCCTTGAATGACCACTATGACCTGGTATCCAGGCTAGTGCTCTAAATTGATTTTTCTGTTATTGGGTTTTCTTTTCAAAAAAATAGAAATTGGAGCTGTTCTAGAAGCAATTAAATCTAAGCCTTCATCACACCGATTAACATAGAGATTGGTTTCGGAACACAATTTCGTGTTGCATTATAAGAAAATTAATTAACAAGGACTGAAATGTAATAATTACTTGTGTTTTATTTACTACAAGTTAGTAAAACACAGTCTTGAAAGTTATTTAATTTACGGAGCCAAGAGGAGTTTATTTGTCCAAGTTGAGCCATTTCCTTCGTAGTTAGCTTTATTCCTAACTGTCTTAATGTATTAATCGAATGATATAGGTGTGTCAAGTATTACCCACTATGTATTTTGGCGTCCTATTCCAAGGGAACAGAAGGGAGGCTGTGGTACGAAGACAGCTATTAAAGAATGTGAACACATGCGTGATCTCACCTGCTATACGATCAGATCAGGTAGAGCCAAGCGGATGCAGATCGAATGGGCCAGCTCGACCGCAGTACTACGGCTTCGCAGAATATCGGCGTGAAGTAGAGGCATCTTGTGCTTCACGTTTCGTTCGGTGAGTGAGGTAACCGGAGGCCCACACCTACCTTTCCAATCCCCAAATATCGTCTATGGCCGATAAAATTTCCTGAGTAGCCGACATACAGACTGCAAAGGGGTGCGTACGTCGTCCATTGACTTGCCTGTTAGGGGGCCTGTTAATGAAAGGAATGGTCGAAGGTGCTTGGTACTTTTACGGCGTGGAGGATGTCGGGGCCTAAGAACAATAATACGCCTGCGGAAAATATAACAGTAAATCGTTTTACCAACGTCATTGCCTATTTAATATTTTTTTGTATTAGCCCTTGCTATTGTACTTTTGGGCACAATAATTCTGCCAATATCTAGTATTTGAGTAATTTTGCACATTTTGTTTTGCGGCTTTCCGGTGAGAAGGGAGCTAAACATATTGTGAGGATTGCCAAATCCAAAAACTAACCTAACACAGAGTTAAGGACTGCACAATACATCACAAACATTAAGAATAATTAAATAAATTAAACTAGCTAATGATCAATTTAATATTCATTGTGAGAAAGATCTATTAATGATGCTGATATATTTTTTCAGACAATGCTGCCGACTGAGTAGTCAAATTACATGATATGCAGGTACCTCTGTGTATCGTAGGCGTAAATATGGTATCTGCAATATTTAATGTTATTTGTTATATCTGCACAATACATCAAACAGAAGAGGTTGATTAACCGCCCAACCTTGATTAACCGCCTGAAAGTCAGAAATCATCTGTAAACCACTTTGGTCAGAAATTTGTACTTGTTGTTCGCGATGCCTAAACTAACTCTCGAACCATTTTACTGCAGATACATCAAAACCATAATAAAAAAATAGCAGAGTAGCGGAGAATTTTTAGCCACTGGAAGAACAGTTTTAACTAAAATTATCTGACTCTTCCGCCGAAGCTGTCAAGGCGGGCCTATAGCGTATGACTATGAGGTTTTTAATCGGTTCAGCACTTAATGGGGGACATGCAGCTGATATAGAAACTATATACGTCTTGCAAAACAGGAACAAAAAAGCCATTTATAATCTAAAATCATATTCGTTAGCGTTAACGTTATATATGAAAATGTCTTTTATGTATATAAAATTGTGTTATGTTTAATAAGATCTACATCAATAATGTAGATAATTTATAAATACTAGGAACAGACACATACTTGTAATGACAGTTAGTACAATCCATTAAGCCAGTTTTATTCGTTAACTCGTTTATGGGGCAATGTATTAATTTGGACAAAACCCCAGTAAATGAGCAAAGTCTTCCTATCAATAAGTTTAAAAAATATATTAAACAAAGACTTTATAAACAGAGTACGTGAATAATTGTAGCCCCTGGAAAAGAGTTGATTGCTCCCAAGCTGTTTCTAAAAGTTGTATTATAATAGTATAATAATGAATAATTTAAAAAATTAGGGGATACCTTCGGATATTTTTTCGATTGCTTCTTCTCTTTAAGGGGAACCTCAATCCAAAATAGTTGGTAATAAAAAAAATACTTTTGACAAGTGAAATTTATGTTACTATGTCAAAAAATGTACATTACGATTTTGAATACTGATCCTGACATAACCAGTCACTGCCTTTAGTAATAGGTAGGAAAAAGCGTACCGGCTTTTCCACATGGCACGCAAGAAAGAACGACAACAACAACAATAATTTGTCTCGTTGGACATGAATAAACGAAGTAAAACTCTACAAAAACTTTAAATAATATTTTTAATAGCTGAGCGCACAGTAGTGTGGGGTTATAAAAACAATGTGCAGAAGATAAAGACAGGCAATTTCGTTGTTAAAACGATTTGCTGTTGTATTCTTCGCAGGCATTATTGTTCCTAAGCGCCGTCATAATTTATTCTAAAATCGAGTAATCAACAATAAGAAATCCTCAAATATGCTGCTAATATACTATTTAACACTGTTATTTTTACTAACGCCTTATCAACCGTTTATAACAGACCCAATGTGTTGGTGCTGCCGTATGGATTCGAAAATTTTAATTTGGCCTAAACTACAAATCCTTATCAAGTTTGTGTTCTCTTTTACAACATTCCTAGACGTGTCGACATATTTTCAAAGTTGCTTGCTAGCTTTACAAAGCAATATCTTTAAAGCTTGACTAATTTCCCCACTAATTGTAAACCTATAAAGCTTATTTTACAATGCATTGTGAAAGTGATTGAGGTGGAACTTGTTTCACTGTAGCATATACGGAAACGAACAAGCAAATGCCAGGGCCAAAAATGTTGCAGATACGTGATTATTTCTTCTCATTTGAAGAATTATCTCTATGGTCGTGTTTCACACGCTCATAATGAATTAAAGAACTCATGGTATGAAGTATGGAACATCTCTGGACACATGGCCGTCACTATGATCGAATTAAGCCCCCAAAAATCTACCATACACGGTTTTTAAATTCATCAATATTAACAAACATGCAACTTCAATCATATGTCCCCTACGTCTTGGCCATGCCAGTCCATCGAGCAAAAATTAAAGTGTAGGACAATTTTAACCTTTGTGAATGTGATCTAGACGAAGGTACCCCAGATATTTTTTAACTCACATCAGATTGATTCCAATTTCTTTGTATGATGTTTTCCCAAAACCCTATCGACTTCATTTTATTTCCGAGTCTCGCAAATACTCCTCATGTTTATCAAAATACATACATTTCTATAATATAAAACTATAAATATAAAAAATACATCGATGTATAAATATACTTAATTTTTTCTTTTATTTATTAACTCTTGCTCTTCTACATACTTCTACACCCTCTCCAATAATTATTCTTAATGTTTGTGATGTATTGTGCAGACCTTAGCTCTGTGTTAGGTTAGTTTTTGGATTTGGCAATCCTCACAATATGTTTAGCTCCCTTCTCACCGGAAAGCCTCAAAACAAAATGTGCAAAATTACTCAAAGACTATATATTGGCAAATTATTGTTCCTAAAAGTACAATAATAAAGGCTAATACAAAAAAATATTAAATAGACAATGACGTTGGTAAAACGATTTACTTTTATATTTTCCGCAGGCGTATTATTGTTCTTAGGTCCCGACATCCTCCACGCCGTAAAATGTCGATGTCGCAAAGGCATTCGACAAAGTCTGGCACAACGGTTTAATCTATAAACTGTATAACTTCAATATCCCAGACAGGCTCGTGCACATCCTACGAGCCTACTTGTCCAACCGCACCTTTCGCTATCGAGTAGAGGGCACGCGATCCTCAATCCGCCCTCTGAAAGCCGGAGTCCCTCAAGGCTCCTGCCTCTCCCCGATCCTCTTCTCACTGTACACGAGTGACATTCCAAAGGAGCCCCAGGTCAACCTCGCACTATTCGCGGACGACACGGCCCTATACTTCTCCGACCGCCACAAAGGACGCATCACCTTAAGACTCCAAGCCGCTGCCAATCGTCTGGGCGAATGGTTCCGGAAATGGAGAATTGAGGTTAATCCCGAAAAAGCGTAGGAGTTCTCTTCACAAGGGGAACGAGCACGGCCAATCATAATTACGAATCTCGTAAATTAGGCACTATCACCCTATTCGATCGACCGATCCCTGGGAAAGGAAGGCGAAATACTTAGGGGTAACCTTAGACGCGGCGATGACATTCGCCCCCCATATTAGGACAGTCAGGAACAGGGCCGCCTTCGTCGCAGGCCGCCTACATTCAATGATCTGCTCCTCAAGCAAGATGTCACTTAGACACAAATTACTCCTATACAAGGCTTGCATAAGGCCTATCATGGCCTATGCCTCGGTAGCCTTCGCTCACGCGGCGAAAACACACATCGCCTCGCTACAGACCGTCCAAAATAAGTTTCTGCGTAGCGCCACCGGTGCAAGCTGGTACCAGCGTAACGACGACTTACACAAGGACTGTAAAATACCGACGATCAAAGCATTCTTCAGGGAAACGTCACGGCGCTACTTCGAATCGGCCGCCGTACACCTAACCCGCTGGTGGTAAACGCCAACAAATATTCCCCGATATTAAACGCAACGGTGCGTCACCGTCGCCCGCGTAACGTATTAGACGACCCGGAAGACGTAACAGCACCGACAGACCGACAAACTGAACCTGGTTCGGTTAACACTACTCAACCTGAACACACTGTACATACAGTTAGAGTAGAGTCACATACACAATCCCCGCCGACGCGTAAGGCGTATCGTGCAAATCAAACACCCGCGTACACACCTTGCACCTGATTCAGGGCGGTCCTTACCGCCCATAATTTTAACCCCTTTTTGTGAAATGGATCGATATTTTTAACTCACATCAGATTGATTCCAATTTCTTTGTATGATGTTTTCCCAAAACCCTATCGACTTCATTTTATTTCCGAGTCTCGCAAATACTCCTCATGTTTATCAAAATACATACATTTCTATAATATAAAACTATAAATATAAAAAACACATCGATGTATAAATATACTTAATTTTTTCTTTTATTTATTAACTCTTGCTCTTCTACATACTTCTACACCCTCTCCAATAATTATTCTTAATGTTTGTGATGTATTGTGCAGACCTTAGCTCTGTGTTAGGTTAGTTTTTGGATTTGGCAATCCTCACAATATGTTTAGCTCCCTTCTCACCGGAAAGCCTCAAAACAAAATGTGCAAAATTACTCAAAGACTATATATTGGCAAATTATTGTTCCTAAAAGTACAATAATAAAGGCTAATACAAAAAAATATTAAATAGACAATGACGTTGGTAAAACGATTTACTTTTATATTTTCCGCAGGCGTATTATTGTTCTTAGGTCCCGACTTCCTCCACGCCGTAAAATGACGAAGCACCTTCGACCATTCCTTCCACTAACAAGCAAGTCAATGGACGACGTACGCACCCCTTTGCAGTCTGCATGTGAGCAACTCAGGAAATTTAATCGGCCATACATGATATTTGGGGATCGGAAGGATGTCGGGTAGGTGATTTAGGAAGGGAGGAGTGGGCCTCCGGTTACCTCACTCACCGAACGAAACGTGAAGCACAAGATGCCTCTACTTCACGCCGATATTCTGCGAAGCCGTGGTACTCCGGTCGAGCTGGCCCATTCGATTTGCATCCGCTTGGCTCTACCTGATCTGATCGTATAGCAGGTGAGATCACGCATGTGTTCACATTCATAGTGGTAATACTTGACACACCTATGTCATTCGATTAATACATTAGGACAGTTTATTCCTAAAGCTTCTAAACGAAGGAAATCGCAAAATTTGGATAACTGTGATTTAGCGGATCTCCGTCAATTAAATAACTTTTAAGACTGTGTTTTATTAACTTGTAGTAAATAAAACACAAGTAATTATTACATTTCAGTCCTTGTTAACGAATTTTCCTATAATACAACACGAAATTGTGTTCCGAAACCAATCTCTATGTTAATCGGTGTGATGAAGGCTTAGATTTAATTGCTTCTAGAACAGCCCCAATTTCTAATATTTCGAAAAGAAAACCCAAAAAGTAAAAAATCTATTTAGATATTATTTCATCGACAACACTGTATTAACGTCGCAGTATTAGACTCTTTTTTAAACGCTTATTAAGCTAAATAAAGTCCTTGTTACTCTTGATTAGCGGAATACTAATTACTCAAAAGTATTAAGTTTCTTAAAACGTTGTGATTAAATCTTCACAATCTTCGGGTCTCCGGATTTGCTCTTGGAGGTTGCTGAGAGTTTTTCTTTTCTTTTTCCTTAGTAGCCTCTTATGATATAGACAGCGGTGCTTCAAGTATTATCCCAGAGATTTCAGATTCCTATTCCAGGGGCTAGAGTCGTCACTAGTCGTGCCTAGTTATGTGGAGGCTGAATTTTGTGATTTTCGTTATGTTCTCTCCTCTACTACACTTTTCTCGGAATTTATCTTAATTTTTGGGACAATTTACCCAGCCAGACATAGAGCCGAAATCTAATGCGACCTTTGTGTCGGTCCTCTGGGATATCACTCCTGTAAAGCCAGAAAGGGATTTGGGAGAGGGAAGAGCTTTGTGAAACTACTACTTTGAGATTCCTCTACTCGATAACGAAAGGAGCGACTTATCAAGAAGGCTCGTAAGATGCGGACAACAGACGTCTGCATCTTTTCAAAAGATTGTTTAGCTAGTAAATCTAGACGTTTTACCCGACTTTGTCAAACGTCTTTTGTGACATTGAAGAATAGTGCTCCTGTGATGCTAGACCTCGTTGCTAACTCTCCTAATGGGTAAATCGAATGGGAGTGAATTCCAACTACTGTGCTTGCTGTGAAGATCGCCAGTAATGATCACAGAGGACCATTTCTAATAGTGATCTTAGGTTGAATTAATGTAACGTTTTTAACGGCAATATAAAGCTTGACACAAGTAAAAGCCTCATAATTATTTTTAATCTATGTTATTTTTGTTCCTTCCCGTCTCTCGGATTAACAAGCATTTTGATCCATTTACTGTTTTTAGCTGCAGGTTCTGATTTAGGGCCTGCAGCTAAAAACTAGCTAATGATCAATTTAATATTCATTGTGAGAAAGATCTATTAATGATGCTGATATATTTTTTCAGACAATGCTGCCGGCTGAGTAGTCAAATTACATGATATGCAGGTACCGCAGCCTAATCCACAGCCCCTCTCGCTGTCTACACTCTGTTAGGATATATATTAGGAGAGACTATGTCATAACAAAATAATTACAAGCTATCATTTGAAATAAAACTATTATTTACGGATTTGATTGCGATTAACTTGAGTTTCTAGATTTCCGACGATTCGGTGTTGGACGTCCTGATATCATAGTCAACACGAGCTAACTTGACCTTATAAATATTAATTTTGGTGCAATCGTAAATAATAGTTCCATTTCAATGTTGTCTTCACGTTCTGACTTACATGGTATCATCTTGACAGTATGTAGCGGGCCCATTCACGCAGCAGCAATGGCCATCGCTTGGCTCTTCCACGTTTCTTCGAGGCGGTATTCCTCCGCTAATAGAAAGAAGAAAGAAGAAAGAAAGAAAGAAACATGTATTGCACAAATACGCCACTCATTAACAAACAAAAATTTCAACACATTTAATCAAACAGTTATTTACACAAACAATGTTTAACGTTGCCTCCTCTAGACGCGTTGCGTGGCGCATGGGGCAAACAGACCACACTCAGCTTAATGCTGCAGTTGAGACTACAGCGCTGGTTTCAGTGGGCTTGTGTGTCGAGTGCTGTACTTTAATAAATACAGCTTTGCAAAATTGTGTCCATGAATTATGCGAGCTGTACTCTGTTCCGGAACTATACCGCACTACACAATTATGGCGTAATCGCAGGTATATAATAATTAAAATACAATTATCATATCAGTTACCATCATCAGATATCATGTATTAGATAATTTTTTATTCTTTTTTCTTTAAATTTACTTCGCTATCTTTTGGATTTGTTTAAATGTCCCTAAAATCATATATTTAGACTTGCTCCCATTTAGAAAACTAATGCATTCGATTCTGACCAAGCGGCAATACTTTCTAAGTCTTTGTTTAATTTTTCCAGAGCTGATTTTGTTTCCTCCGGCTTGATTTTGTTGCACCTAGCTTTAGGTCTTATTAAATAATTCGCGACAGGATTCCTTGCGGGAATCTTCGTTTCACACGATAATATTTTTTGTTTCCTTATAGGGTCTTGTTGAATTCTGACTATGACAGCGTTCAGAACCCCTATGAGCTTAGGCCCATATGGACGTTGTGAGGGCATTCTGTTAGCAGAACGGGTCGCCCCGATCTTTTTTTTGTATCGCCCGATCTTTTATAATAGTGCGATACATTTTACCATTTTTACATTTACAGAATGTCGCATTGACCCAAATCTGTTTTCTATAAAAGAATTTTCTTACATGAACATATTCATTCGAAAAGAAAAAAAAAAAAATTGTAACTGTTTTTCTAGCCACGCTGTTCAAAATGTATATATAATATGTCTTTTATATATTTTGTCAACACAAAAAAAACACAAGGTGACGAGACGGGTCTTAGATACTTTTTTTATACATGGGAAAATGAATTTATTTTATACATGGGGAAATGCATAAACCATCACACGGAAGCAAGCACGGGTTATATCGGACAAAATCAAATCAAATCATTTATTCATCGAAATAAGAAACATGAACTTACTTGCCAAACGTCGTTTTAGAAATCTATCGCCGAAACAAAAAAATTAACATAATAATGAAATTTACTCATTCCCTGGGGTCACGACATCCCTCTATTTTTTCGATTGTTCGAATGGTCACCTACCTTCTTGATCTGCAATCCCACAGGGTCATCCAGGATTTGGTAATACTATTATATTTATATTTATAGAGAGATAATTAAATCGATAACCACAAATTGATCTTTTTAATTCATTGAACAACGATTTATGCAAGACGTGTTGCACGCGTTGACTCTAAAATATTCTAAGTAACTAAGATTAGTATTATCAAAGTGAAAACAATACGTTACTTATAGGTTTAAACACAAAAAATATCAATCGATCGATCCAATCAGAAAAAATAAATTTTTATATGAATACTTTTGTATAAGTCATTAATCACTTTCATGCGTTTTTGTAAATTATACAAGTTCCGAGATACAACGATTTCAGCATTTCCGACGACTTCCTTGCCGATGCATGCCGGTGCCCTGAATGCTTACATTACAGAGTGCCTGTTTAGAGTATAATACAAGTTCCAAGATTACTAAATGCAAAGAGTTATCAAATAATGGTCAATTATATTTTAAAGTTCTAAACTCATACTTTAAATTCATTTATTTTTTTTACATTTCATTTACATTATGGCACATTAGGTTTACTAAGTATCATAGTCGCTTGGGCATTGACCATTGTGTTGATTTATGACTAGGATTAATTTAGCTTGTCTGTGATTTATGCAGACTTTTATGGCACTTACGTAAAGTTATTAATCTAAATGTGAGCTAGTCTAGATAAGAAAGAAGGATAGTATATATATTTTCGTTTGAAGTCAATCGTTTCCATTTTCGAAGCTCCACAGGACTTGTTAACAAATTAAAATGATGTCGCGGAGATTGATTCTAAATGCTTCGAGAAATTGCGGTAGTTGGTAAGTAAATCCATGCAGTATTTTATATAACATTAGGTGTAATACTTATACTATAATAATCCTTCTTTTTTTAATATCATAAATGTGAATGTATGTATGTTTGGATATTTGTCTTGCAATCTCGCATAAAGGGTTAAAAAAGGATTAAATGATGACAAATATTAAGATTAACCAAGTACCTAATTAAATATATATAAACTATGAAAATATACTCGTAAAAAAATTAATTTAAGAATTCATCAAATGTTTACATATTATGTTGTTCATTTGAATAAGCGAGCAGTGTCATGATCCGATATGGTAAATAGGTACGTATAATCGGGCACCGAACAAGACTCGAGAATCATTACGATTAGTGTTTCATAAAGACACACTCAACATTACAAATGAAAATATTACTTAAAGCGATTTCATTGTTATTTTTTCGTAGTAAAAACTGCGAAAATACTTAGAATGCAATTGTAAATATATTTTAAACAGCTAAACTAATAGGTACTAGCCAAAATATGGAGTGTTAAATTTGATTTTTTTATATATCTAAGTATTATGAGTAAACATTTAAGAAGGAATGGAAATGCAATGAAGTTTTTGCTGCTTGTATATCCTAAATATAACTCTGACAAGGCCATGTGGTTAGGAAATAATAAGGTTGAGTCTGGGTCAATATATTAGGGGTTAATATATGAAACTGCCGTTTTATATTGAAATATACTTTTATTTATTTAATCCAAGTATTATACCTCATTATCTATACATTTTTGCCATCTCATGGGAAGATTATTTATGGCTTTGGCGGAAGTTGTCCAAATTGCCGAAAAAATTATTATCAGTTGGGGCTAGGTCTGACGAGTATAGAGGATGACGTATGATTTCTAACTGCATGTCGTATTAATGTTAAAACGGTTTGTCGAGCAGTGTGAGGTCTAGCGTTGTCATGGAGCTATAATGGCGAAGATCCATTGACGAGCTGGTGTTGTTTCTCTTCTTTTTGATACACTGGATCTCAAAAACTATAGTGAATTACACCATGAAGTGACCACTAAACAGTTACCATTACTTTTTTGTGGGTGAGCTTCGCTTTATGGCATTGTTCTGTTGTTTTACCTGGGTTCACCCATTCAGCCATTGCGTTCTCCGCTTATGATTATCGAAGAGAATCCACTTTTTATCACACGTCACATATCTCTCCAAAGTCCCTTAATTTTTGAACCTACTCATCAAAATAAGGCAAAGCTGTAATACGTGCTTCTGTGCACAGCAGTTAATTCACGAGACAATTATTTCGTATTTTATCAATTTGGTGCAATATTTTTTATTTCATCAATAAATAGGTCATTGGTCTGGCCAGAAGCCAGATGCTAGCCAGCCAATGAGATTTATTATTATTTTACTTTTATTCTGCACCAAACCACACTATTTAGACTGATTCCAGTCACACCACCATCCTTCACGAACTGTACACGCAGTGCGACATTGCCTAACTTACATCAGCTATCTCTCTTACTCGTACTGAGACTACGAGAAATAGACAGAGATAATAAGCTTGTTTCACAGTTTTGACACATGGCAGTAGACAACAAGGCGACTTTCCTAAAATCTCTATTACTTATGTGCTTTTTTTTCCAACATTATTCTCTAGTGTTTTTATTTAATTATTTAAGTGGTACTTACTTGGTACTTGGTTGGGGCTGATAAAATCGAGTCCAATTTAACCCTCAATCCACCACAGTGCGTTTCTTACGGAATCCTGGGTATGAGTAACTTAGTTTGTTTTTTTTTATTTTTACTGGCTATGATTCTACCACTTGGTCGGGCGGTGAAGAAAACTGCAAGTAGTGGTAATTCTAATAGACTAAGTTGGATAACACTAATTCCACTACCTATTAATTTACTTAGCGAATGTCCTCTTTTGCCTTAAATACAGTCAAAGGTTTAAACTTAAGACCAAGTGTTGTGAAGAAAAAGTAACTTCTAAACTCTAAAACCAAAATAGAATTCCGCCAAGAAGTTTCTATTGAGATAATTAATAAATGGTGCATTGACTAATATAATATGTATCATATTACTAACTTTCAGGACATCTATTCAAAAGAAATCATCTTTTACTAAATCACTTGTCAGCGAGTTTGATAATTACTTTCCGAAGATTATTGATAATGGTTTAGCTAATGCTTCGTTCATTGAATCTACAGAAATGAAAGACAGATTGAAAAAGGTAATAAAGTTCTGTTCTGTTTTACTTTTTGAAGATATGACATGATTGTATTATTTTTTTTATATTGCTATTAATAACTTTCCTTTTATAGAAGCTCTCAGAGGTTTGGATAAAAACACGAGCAGGATTGAGAGTCGACTTCATCTGTCGCTACCGCTAGAGACTAATGTTAATGTGAAGCGTCCCTCTTACTATTCGCTGATCACTGCCATTTTGACACAGAGACATCGTTGAACAGCTGTTACTTGGTCGTCATGATTAAGTCAATCTCATTTTTTAGCTTTACGCTGGTTCACTTTCTTTTCACATCACGCTATAAAGTCGGCCAGAAAAGCTAGTGATACAATAATTTAGTCTCTTTTTTTATTTATGACTTTTCGTTCTGACTCGGTGATACAAGTCACATCTAACATTACTTTCAGGCAGGATTCTTATTTAAAATATGATGATTGTTTATAATTATATTAAAACACATTGTTGAATTATAATCTATACTATAGTTATAAAAAGAGAGAGTGAGTTTGTACGAGTAATATATGTTAATCTCTGAAACTAGGTACTAGACCGATTTTAAAAAAAAATTCACAAGTTTCAAAGTCACAGTGCTACAGATGATCGTAGGTTATGCATAATCAACAAAAAAATGGGATTTGTGAGAAAAATCATATATAAGTTATAGATATGTCTATGCGAAACCGGTGCGATTCGCTAGTGTTACTGAAAATGCTATGTATTTCATTTAAATAGCTTTCAGAATATTATATAATTGGAAGAAAACCAGTACAAGGGGAGTTTATGGCATTTACTTACGAGACTATTAAGAAGCCCGAAGTAATTAGTGACGAGTTGCTTCACCAATTTCAAGTTATATTTAGCACGGTTGAAATGGTATGTATAATTACACAATACTACATTGGTGTTATTTGCTTTTCCATAATATAGTACAGGAGGTAACTTAAATTTATGAGGTCATTAAGGATCCTTTCGGGCACATCGAGGGCAATATTAGGAGAGCTTACAGTGTACTTATGTACTTAAAAAAATTATATAACTTAACAATATAACCTAGTAAGTACAATGTAATGTCATGAAAAGTTTTTTGTACATAATATATCAAATATAAGCGATTACATTTTTAGTGAATCATTTTAAAATAATTTATTACATAGCTACGATGACAGCGTACCTTAGAGGTTAGCGTATTTGACGAAGACAATTTTTGCACAAAATATAAACTATTGGTATTCGGGTTCGGTTGTGTTGTGGGCTACCTATGTTTCTGTCACTACGTCTGAACCTTCCTTCGATCTTATGTCATAAGCGTTACATCGAATATGGGAAGGTAAAGACGTGTGGGTGCCTCCGTGTTCGCTGGTACATTTACGGCACTGTAATACCTCCTTCGCAGTTGATAACAGCCGATAATATTCTGAAATTGTCGCCGTACCAGAAACCAACCAGGTGGACATCATCAATAGATGGAGCCTCGTAGAGCTTTTAGAATTAAAGAATTGCACTTATCTCTATCTCATCGTATACTGTTCCATATAAAGCGGCGGTCATGATCGTCTACTATTCACGCGTGCGTGGCCGTGGGCTATCTTTAAGGTCTAGATTAAGTTATTACAACAAAAACAAGCTCTTACGACCGTAAACCCAAATGTGGTGGCCAAATGTTAAAACAATTTAACTTGTTTGAACCCACTTTTCACTTGGTCATGTACTAAATATTATTTTTGTCTTGACATTGTCTGTGTTGTTAAAGAAGTTAATGTTCTAATTGACAAAGTCATGATTTTTCATATATTATTATTCACTGAATGAATACCTTAGTGACAATTTTCTTGATATGCAGTTCACATGACGTACTCATGGGAAAATAAATTCAGACAGTAATGAGTTTAAATATAGCAAATCTCGTATTCGTCGCCAAGCATTGTGATAGCGCCAAAAGTCCCTAAATGAGAGATGCTGATTCTAGGTCAGCCAGTTGATAACCTACTTCTGGATATAGACCTTAACTAGTGGGAGGTTATACCATAATCGACACGTTTGACAAAGGAGCTGATAATGAAGTACCAGACAACACGCATCTTCAACATTGCTGCCTGTCACCAGTCTGTGTATTTTCGGTTCCGCCTTTTGGAAATGGTTAATCCGCCATTTGTCGAACGCTATGAGAGTATCAAGACATTTTCTCTTATTAAGACGCCGAGGTTATATTATAAAGCCAAGTGGCGGCTTTTGCTGCGGCTCGAATGGGCCGGCTCGACCGGATTGGTACCGCGGCCTCGCAGAATACCAGCGTGAAGTAGAGGCATCTTGTGCTTCTGCGTTTCGTTCGGTGAGTGAGGTAACCGGAGGCCGCCTCCTCCTCCCCATCGTATGTGTATTATTTTGTTGTAGGTGCAAACTTACTTTTATTTCTGGGACGACTTAGAAGATAACGCTGAAACACGTTGCGGTAAAGAATGCTGGCATTTACTACCTAAAGTCGGAGGTTTAGCATTAAATGATGCCAGTTTAATGAGAAGCTTTACAGAGGAATTAATAAGACAAAATTTCAAAGGAAATTTACGGGATGATATTTTAGGCATTTATGGCAGAGTAAGTGTAGCAATTTATTGTTTTGGGATTTTTTGGTTTATCAAAATGGTATTATATTGTTTATTTGTTATATTTGACTATTTTACAGGTATATTTCACTGGTGGTATTGGCCAACATCGTGATCTCGAACTGTGTAAAAATTACGATAAATTTACAATGAAATGTTACGATGAAATGAATAAAATGAAATCATCTTTTTACGCAATTAAATCACCGCTTCTGTTAGCATTGGCGCTGGGTAACAAACTCGATAAGAAATCTTTTGGTGTCGTGGACAACATTTGCGACGAAATTGGTATATTAGTACAAATTCATGTAAGTTATTTTAATATCCATATAATATATAATGAGCCAATAATATTGTTAATTGCAATTTTAGTAATAGACTTACCACGTGCTCGGCGATGAAGAAGATTGTAAAGAAAGGTCTTACGTTTAAAAGAAAAAAAAATCTAACACATATAGTCTCCTAGGTTCCCAATAAATCATGCTACTTTTCTTCATAAAGCAATTTTACTATACATATACTATATTTTTCTACATAATAGCAGAACACGCTCGTTTGAGCGTGGTGAGTCTTACTCAGAAACTCTCAATACTCAACCTTTCCAGAAATGTATACCGCGACACTTTCTTCGAGTTGCCTTTGCTTAGTCGGGGACTTCAATAGCTGATAAATGTATGAATGAAATATAACAGCTAATAACAATTTATAATATGGATCGGCATCCATATTATAAATTTGGAGCTATAGATTACGCCTAAAGAAAGCTAAAGGCATGAGAATGTTTATTGTTCAGGGAGTAATGCTCTCTCATGTACATATGTACGAGTATTAGCTGATATTTTCATAGTTTTACTTTAGCAATAAAAGGTACTGAGGTGTAGACTTAGAGCTTACGTTTTTAGTTAAAGAGCGATTTTCAATTTCAGAATGATTTAATAGATTACTTCAACACGCGTGGGTCTGTAAGTGGTAAAAGTGGTACAGATGTACAAAAGGGCAAACCCTGCTGGACGGCAGTGGCAGTTTTACAGAACTGCAATCCGGAGCAACGACGGATCTTTTTTGAAAATTATGGCAGTTGGGACGAAGGGAAAGTAAACCGTATTCACCGACTGTTCGAGGATTTAGATCTTTTGAAACTTTACAAGGAAGAAGAAAAGGCTCGCTACGAAGTTTTCCATAAGAAAGTTAGCGAGTTACCTAAAAATTCTGTACCTTCAGCAGAATTCTTCAACAGCTTTTGCAATCATATTCAAAATTACACTAAAGATACTTCTGCGTTAATGTATGACAATCATTAATGTGACGGAATAGTGTTTCAATATCATATAACGATTGTTGTTTGAAAAATTCTTAATAATTTGTAATAATAACAATTACATAATAAATAAATGGTAAAATTCATAAAAAATCAATTTGTTTCTCTATGCATTCAATAAATACACACAAGCTTTTAAACCTTAATTTGGATAAGAAATAACGTTTTAAAAAAAAGTAAAATTTGGCCTCATATAAAGCCTAGAGGATACGAGAAAACAAAAAATCTAGATGAGTTAAAATTGTGCGAAAAATTTATGTACATCACAGTGTACAATGACGATTATTCTGTAATGTTAGCAAATTATGGAATGTATATATATAATATATGGGTATCGATATCGATAAACCTGGTCTAACGCTTTAGTTGACAATCATCCTACCTTCAAATGTGAAAATTACGGGTTCGAATAGCGTTGGGAGCAAACATTTTCTATAAACATTCATTTTCGGATTAAATGTTTGAAGCATAATTTGGACCTCCAAAAAAATTATCCTCTTCCTTGTTTCAATTAATCGCGGTCTCGGAAATCAAAATAACCAAATATCTATCTAAGCATTAACATTAAAAACACTTCAAACATAATCCTTAACAGCCTGTACATAGTTCACTGCCACGATCGTCACACTCGACAAGCGAATTGACGGCCGTAGACGCCGCTGCCCATCACAGGTCTGCTTTAGTTTGGTCTGGTATTTTTGTTAGTCGGTTTTGTTTGGTTTGTCGATTGCTAGGAGCATTTACTATTGTATTTCTTATATCAAGACTTTTCTCCTAGTCGCCTCTTAGGTCTTAGCCATGCACTGTGTGAAAGGGGCAAAAATGGCAAAAAATTAAAAACACTTTAATTAGCATTAAATTCAATATTAATTCAATTTAAAACATCAGTTTTTACTCAAATTATTTGCTTTTTGTATAGTGGTCGTTTCAGCATAACATAAAATATAGGGAATCTATCTCCGAATCAGAAGACCCGGGCTCCGCTTTGGAGGGCTCGGCCGGTCCAATTAGTTTTGCTTATTTACTTATCGTAGCCCTGGCCACACTGGGCCTGGATATCATCGTCTTGATGACCAACAATGACTCAGCTCCTGTTAAGTTAGTCCAAAAAAGCTTTGGTGAAAAGTGAGTAGAAGCTTCTTCTTCTTCTCCTTTATCAGCTCAATATTTATATTAGAATCCAAAAGAATGAAGATAATAATCATTAGAGCCCTCTCGACAGCTGAGTCCCGCTTGCTAAATGGCATGCTAATGGTCGGCTATCGAGGCGCTTGAAAATATTTGATGATGCCGCATTCTGGCTGGTTTTGTTCTGACGGTAGTACAGACAGCTCCAGATCAGCAAAAAAACGTTACTTCTTAGCCGCGGTACACAAACCCTCAAGTTTTATGTCGTTTCGCCCTTAACTACGCCTGCGGTGCGTTCTGATTCATATCAGTCGTTCAGCGCATATGGGATAACTCCATTACGTATAGAGTACGCCGTTGACATAATATGGGGCATTGTCAGCTGATGGAGATGATGGATGCGATGTGCAGCTAAGTAGTCGAGCAGCACATCGTGCAAGGACGGCGGTCCCATGCAAAGTAAGGCAAGTAATTTTTTATTTGCATTACTATATTCATCATAGCAGTAGTACATCAATATTTCGGCCCTATACAAAAATCTATAACATCGTTTTCATCATCATCATCATCATTTCAGCCTATTACAAGTCCACTGCTGAACATAGGCCTCCCCCAAACATCGTTTTACGAGGTAGTATTGCACGAAACTCCTTAAAAGATACGACCACTCACATTTAATGCGATTGTAAAACTAAAATACCTGACGATACGAATTTGATGAGTTTTAAATAGGAAACGAACACATGCATCTGTAATCTTATCTTATGACAATGAGTTCGAAATTAAAAGATAAATAAACCTGATTAGCCCGTAAGTTCTCTTACACACTGAAATTAATCTCTTTGAAGGAATACGTGTAATGATAATAAAACTTATGTGTACATGTTTATCAAAGTTTAAGCGATTAATGAAAAACAATTTTATTCAAATTAGTTGCCTCTGGTGGTCAGGCATTTAATCTCTCTGATCTTTAGTTTTCAGCTTGAGATATATGAAGATATGAGAACAAGTGCGGCTTCCTGAATTTCTTAATATTTTTTTTTTTTTTTTTTTTTTTTTTTTTTTTTTTTTTTTTTTTTTTTTTTTTTTTTTTTTTTTTTTTTTTTTTTTTTTTTTTTTTTTTTTTTTTTTTTTTTTTTTTTTTTTTTTTTTTTTTTTTTTTTTTTTTTTTTTTTTTTTTTTTTTTTTTTTTTTTTTTTTTTTTTTTTTTTTTTTTTTTTTTTTTTTTTTTTTTTTTTTTTTTTTTTTTTTTTTTTTTTTTTTTTTTTTTTTTTTTTTTTTTTTTTTTTTTTTTTTTTTTTTTTTTTTTTTTTTTTTTTTTTTTTTTTTTTTTTTTTTTTTTTTTTTTTTTTTTTTTTTTTTTTTTTTTTTTTTTTTTTTTTTTTTTTTTTTTTTTTTTTTTTTTTTTTTTTTTTTTTTTTTTTTTTTTTTTTTTTTTTTTTTTTTTTTTTTTTTTTTTTTTTTTTTTTTTTTTTTTTTTTTTTTTTTTTTTTTTTTTTTTTTTTTTTTTTTTTTTTTTTTTTTTTTTTTTTTTTTTTTTTTTTTTTTTTTTTTTTTTTTTTTTTTTTTTTTTTTTTTTTTTTTTTTTTTTTTTTTTTTTTTTTTTTTTTTTTTTTTTTTTTTTTTTTTTTTTTTTTTTTTTTTTTTTTTTTTTTTTTTTTTTTTTTTTTTTTTTTTTTTTTTTTTTTTTTTTTTTTTTTTTTTTTTTTTTTTTTTTTTTTTTTTTTTTTTTTTTTTTTTTTTTTTTTTTTTTTTTTTTTTTTTTTTTTTTTTTTTTTTTTTTTTTTTTTTTTTTTTTTTTTTTTTTTTTTTTTTTTTTTTTTTTTTTTTTTTTTTTTTTTTTTTTTTTTTTTTTTTTTTTTTTTTTTTTTTTTTTTTTTTTTTTTTTTTTTTTTTTTTTTTTTTTTTTTTTTTTTTTTTTTTTTTTTTTTTTTTTTTTTTTTTTTTTTTTTTTTTTTTTTTTTTTTTTTTTTTTTTTTTTTTTTTTTTTTTTTTTTTTTTTTTTTTTTTTTTTTTAAAGAAGAAGGGGCAAACGAGCGTGCGGCTCACCTGATGGTAAGTGATCACCGACGCCCACGCACATCCACAACACCAGAGGAGCTACAGATGCGCTGCCGGCCTTTAAGGAAGGAATAAGCTCTTTTCTTGAAGGTCCCTAAGTCGTAACTATTCGGAAATACTGCTGGCGACAGCTGATTCCACAAAGTCGAAGTGCGTGGCAGAAAACTTCGATTAAAACGCACTGTGGTGGAATGCCAACCATCTAGGTGGTATCGATGGAACTTCGAATTCAGTCGCGATGTACGATGGTGAAACTCAGCAGCTGGGTTCAATCCGAAAAGATCCTCAGAACATTCCCGTGGAAAATTTTGTAAAAATGCAAGAGAAGCAACATCTCTTCGCAAGGCCAAAGGATCAAGCCGATCAGAGAGCTTGGTCGCCGACAATTCGAGCCGCTCGACGTTGGATGCGGTCAAATGGAAGGAGTTGGTACTGGGGTGCCCCTGCCCAGAGATGAGAACAGTATTCCATGTGGGGCCGAACTTGCGCCTTATAAAGTTGCAAACGGTGGACCGGCATGAAATACTGTCCCGCTCTACAGAGCACACCAAGCTTTTGGAGGCCAATTTGGCCTTTCCTCCAAGTGACCACGGAACTGAACGTCGCTCGATATGTCAACGCCAAGGATTCTGATACTGGCTGAGGCAATAAGGGAATGTTCTCAAAAGAGGAGAAACGACAAAGGGATTCTTTGCTTGATGGCTTAACAAACCTGTGTCTTTTGGGGTTGAATAGGACCAAATTACGTCGACCCCAATCCGAGACTTTGAATAACAAGGTCTCGACTTCAGACACAAGTTTGTTCCGGCACTCGTCGACGTGTTCCCGAAATATTCGCACGGCCTGTATATGGGCATCACCCGTGCTGTCGTCTGCATAGCAATGAATGCTACTGATTTGTAGCATGTCGTTGATATGCAGAAGGAACAGAGTGAGATAGCACACAGCCTTGTGGAACACCAGCATTCACGGGTTTGGGGTCCGAGCGCGTGACAGCCTTGATGCTCCGATCCGTGAGGAAGCTGGTGACCCAGTTGCACAATCTCAGGAACCCCGTAAGATGAAAGCTTTGAAAGAAGCGCTTTATGCCAAACCCTATCAAATGCTTTCGCTACGTCCAGACTAACCGCCAAAGCCTCCCCTTAGACTCAACTGCTTCTGCCCATCGGTGAGTCAGGTAAACTAGAAGATCACCAGCTTTAGACAAAGAATAGATGTGATAGGTGCCCAGCCGAGTAGGATTCGTCGATTGACCTGGGGTCGCTGCAGGACTTACCTAATCTGACAGTTTGTGCCATTATTCGTCAATTATTTCTAGCGTACTGTTCCCGACGGCATTGGTGTGATATGGACGTTAGACTCCATCTTCGTGTTATTTAAACCCTATATACCCATATATAGGCTTTAAATTAATTTATATACGAACTTTTAGATATTTATTTATGCACTTTAGAAATACAATAATTATAGTAATCAGTATCTAATACTTTTTTTTACATATCTCAGGGTTGAATGAGAGAGCATTGAGTTCATACGTTGTACTCTGTTTTAGGTGATTGAAATTTGAATACTAAGTAATACATATGCAAAACGCAACAATTAGCACAATCAACGAACGAATCAAACTTTAATAAAACATTAGTTTTCATAGAATTTTGTTCCTTGTGAACGTACTTACCTATAATGCAACAGGAAATTGTGCTCCGAAGTCAATCTCTATGTTAAACCGCGTAATGAAGGCTTAGCTCTAATTGCTTCTCGAGTTTCCATAAATTCCTCTTTTGTTTTATAATTATTAGTGACCTCTTATTTTCAGTTTAAGTATGTTACTAACTTCGTTTGGTTAACAGATTTTAATTATCGTAAAGAAACTAGAGAAAGGAAATAATGAGAAGTTATATTAAGCTAATTCGTCGGAACAGTTCATAAACATGGCACTATTGGATACAGTTTTTTAAGGTTCATGGAGCTGAATATAAGTCCTTGTTACTTTAGATGTTGTTGAGGCTCTTTTTCTTTCAAATTTGTTAAGTTAAGAAGCGTTTTCGATGATTTCCCTCGCCTCCAATAACTTCATAAATTTACAATTTTAGTGGTATTGGCACCGAAAATAACGTACTATAAAGTTTATGGTTGGCGTTTGTCACCGGAAGATTACATCTTCACCTACACATGGTGTATCCTGCTAAGTAACAAACGAGGCTCTGGTGACCGAATGATACATTGAAATTAGCTGAACCCAATCTAAAAAACCAGCAATGGAGAGCTGCTTTACCCTATGACTTCCAACCAATGATGAGCCGTGGTAGCCTAGTTGTTAATTTCATAATACGGAAGAATCCATCCAAATTTGTGGAAACCAAATCGCGCAGACTAGATGGGGAGCAGCGTCACTAGTGTCACCAACCCGCTCGCCCAGAGTGGTGAGTATGGGAAAACCTTCCAATAAATAATAAGAATAAGAAATGCCGACATTTTCAAGCGCTTTCTTAGAGAGGCTCAAGTTCAGCAGTTGGTTTAAATATGCCTATGTAAGTAACTAATTACTAACGATTCCATGTCGATTTTTTTAATGAGAATTCTATCAATAATTTTTCATACCATTGGACGATATCATCATCCAAAGGACAATGACCGAGTACATTTAATAGAAAACTACTCAGAAACACTAACTTAAACGGTATCTTGTCTAATAGTGAGAGTAACAACCTTTGTCCCAATAGATATTCGTTGGAAATAAAACGCTTAAAGTGGCTTTCAGGGTAAATTAAGTAACAGCTTAAGCCGCAACAGAAACAAATGCTCAAGGAAACGAGGGATGATTTCCAGTAGGAAATAGACTACAATCATGAGTATTAACCAAAAGCAGAAATAACGGTATAAGATATTACGGTACTAAAAATTAAAATAAATAATTATTTAGTTTACCCTAAAAAGAAACATGCTTTCACACCCTTATCTTGGTATTGAGTCTATCTGTCTGTCGTCTGTCCTTTATGACACGAGGACTTGATCACGATATCCTCGTGATGATGGTGGCACCATAGAGCGGTTAATATAGCAATGTCCTCGGCAGCGACAGAAATGACCTTGAGAAAATTTGCTGTGTGGCTTAATATCATCGGTCATACGTCCATCGCTGATAATAGCCCTCTTCCTAAGGATTTACAATAATAACGATACGCATGCGGCTTAAGCGATCGAAGTACAAGTCTACAGTCTCATATATTTTTAGTAACCATTTCGATTTTGCCCTCGTTAACCGCCAAAGCCTCCCCTTAGACTCAACTGCTTCTGCCCATCGGTGAGTCAGGTAAACTAGAAGATCACCAGCTGATCGTCCGCGACGGAAACCGTACTGTCAGTCACTGATCAGCTGAGCTGAGCTGGGTGTTGATGAGTGACTCCATTATTTTAGATAACAAGGGGGTGATGGCAATAGGCCTGTAGTTGGACGGATCAGAGCGGTCGCCTTTTTTCGGTATTGGATGCACAAATGCTGTCTTCCAAGATTCCGGGACGACGCCTGAAGAGTAGGAGTGCCGGAAAAGACGCGTGAGAACCGGTGCCAACTCAGGGGCACACATCCTCAGCACAATTGGAGGGATTCCGTCCGGCCCACTCGACTTATGAATGTCAGGGGCAGGTGCCTTTCGCACTGAGCTCTGCAGAAACTGAATTTCCGGCATGGAGCACTTACACCACGGGATGGTAGGTGGAGAGTTTCCCCGGTCATCAAGAGTCGAGTTGGATGCAAAAAAGAGCCCAAGAGATCGGCTTTCTCTTTTGCAGTATGGGCCAGCGAATCATCCTCCTTGTGTAGAGATGGGAGAGATGGCTGACAGAAATTCCCCTGGACAGCCTTGGCGAGAGACCAGAATGCGCGGGATCCCGATGGGAGGCGAACTAATCTCTCGCCAATTCTGCCAATGTGCTTTAACTTTGCCGCAGCGATAACTCTTTTGAAGGACCTGGAGGCAGAGTTGTACTCGTTTTTAAGAGCACTGGTTTTTGCATCCCGAGACGCCGATGCATCGGCCCAGGCCTGGTAGCACTTCCGCTTTCGGCGTGACGCTATTTTGCAGGTGCGACCAAACCAAGGCTGGGATTTACCTCCGACAGGCACTGCAGAGAACGGAATAAAAAGTTCCATTTCCTGAAGTACCACATCGGTGACAGAATCTGCAACGACGTTGGGATCATCCAGCGAGAAGCAAACCTGCCCCCATGGGTAGGAAGCAAAGAAAGACCGCATTCCATCCCAATCTGCCGACCTATAGTGCCACACACGGCGGAACCCCGCAGATCGCGTTCGGGATCGGCGCGCGATAAACACTACACTCCGGATCAGACAGTGGTCCGACGAGCCAAGAGGGGCATCGACTGAGACCAAATATCCGTCCGGGTGTGAGGTCAGCAAAAGGTCCAACAGGGAAGGTGTATGACCTTCCACGTCTGGGATCCGCGTCGGCGAGGTTACCAGTTGTGTCAGGCCATATGCTAATGCAAAGTCGTGAACAGATCTCCCGCATGATCGGTTATGCGAGAACCGAGCCAATCGGTGTGGTGGGCATTAAAATCGCCGAGAATCACGATCTCTGCGGATGGGATCTGTTGTAGCACGGAATCTGTAGCCATTTGGATGTGGTCGATGAGTCGGTCAGTTACGGTATTACCGCTATGGGACCTGTAAAGGCACGCATAGACGCGCGGATGGTCGTCGCTGTCGATGCGCAGCCAAAGGTAGAAAGGTCCAAACCTTCAAGACTACCGAGGCGTCGAGAACAGATATCATCTCTGACGTATACGCAAACTCCGGCACGGGGCACAAAGGAGTGTTCAGTTTGTACCCCGGGTAATGGAGATAAGAGGTATCAGCCGGAGACGATATCTGAGTCTCTGTAAGAAAAAGCAAGGCCGGCTTCGCCGTTTCAAGATGGTAATGAACGGCGCTAAGGTTCGAATGGAGTCCCTGATATTGCAGAAATCCACGGCGAGCGCGGTAGGGGATGCCATAGTTTCTTTGCTGCGTTTGCCTCGGTAGGAAAGAAAGGCGGAATATTGCCCCAGAATACGCGGGGCAGACTGAGCATCCACGATTGGGTAGCGTAGTAAAGCCTGAACGTGGATGCTCAGTGAGGGATTCTCCAGAACCGTAGGTACTGGTACCCTCCTGGGGTAGCTCAAAATTATATACCGCTACCATATTTGGGGAGGGGGGAGGGGGGAGAGGGCCTCCGGTTACCTCACTCACCGCACGAAACGCAGAAGCACAAGATGCCTCTACTTCACGCCGGTATTCTGCGAGGCCGTGGTACTTATCCGGACGAGCCGGCCCATTCCTGCGACAGCAAAAGCCGCCGCTTGGCTCTACCACTATTGTGTTTACAAGTTAAGATCTTATGATCTACACACTTTTGAAAGATCACAAAAGATAGCGATAGTGTGAAGAAACCCTTCCCAAGCCTGTGGAACATACGACGTCGCATTGTCTGTCCTTTAAAATTGTATTTACATTCAAATGAATAAGCATTTGTTTAATAATTTCTACAATATTTTACTTAAGGCTGGTAACACAGAAATGGGACGGTAATTTGTTGAATTTTCACTACTGCCAGATTTAAATGCCACAGTTACAGTTTTACTGTGTTACATAAGGTTTGGACTAACTCCATGCCTTTGCCTCTACAAGGTTGTCACTCGAGAAGAGAGGTTTTTCTTCCCCATCAGTTGTCAGTTCTGTAACCTAACCTTTCAATAGTCAGCTGCGCTTCGAGCCTCTCCATACGGCCTGCACTGAAAGACTCCAATCGTCTCGGTTCTGTAAGTCAGCTTAGACAAAGAATAGATGTGATAGGTGCCCAGCCGAGTAGGATTCGTCGATTGACCAGGGGTCGCTGCAGGACTTACCTAATCTGACAGTTTGTGCCATTATTCGTCAATTATTTCTAGCGTACTGTTCCCGACGGCATTGGTGTGATATGGACGTTAGACTCCATCTTCGTGTTATTTAAACCCTATATAGGCTTTAAATTAATTTATATACGAACTTTTAGATATTTATTTATGCACTTTAGAAATACAATAATTATAGTAATCAGTATCTAATACTTTTTTTTACATATCTCAGGGTTGAATGAGAGAGCATTGAGTTCATACGTTGTACTCTGTTTTAGGTGATTGAAATTTGAATACTAAGTAATACATATGCAAAACGCAACAATTAGCACAATCAACGAACGAATCAAACTTTAATAAAACATTAGTTTTCATAGAATTTTGTTCCTTGTGAACGTACTTACCTATAATGCAACAGGAAATTGTGCTCCGAAGTCAATCTCTATGTTAAACCGCGTAATGAAGGCTTAGCTCTAATTGCTTCTCGAGTTTCCATAAATTCCTCTTTTGTTTTTATAATTATTAGTGACCTCTTATTTTCAGTTTAAGTATGTTACTAACTTCGTTTGGTTAACAGATTTTAATTATCGTAAAGAAACTAGAGAAAGGAAATAATGAGAAGTTATATTAAGCTAATTCGTCGGAACAGTTCATAAACATGGCACTATTGGATACAGTTTTTTAAGGTTCATGGAGCTGAATATAAGTCCTTGTTACTTTAGATGTTGTTGAGGCTCTTTTTCTCTCAAATTTGTTAAGTTAAGAAGCGTTTTCGATGATTTCCCTCGCCTCCAATAACTTCATAAATTTACAATTTTAGTGGTATTGGCACCGAAAATAACGTACTATAAAGTTTATGGTTGGCGTTTGTCACCGAAAGATTACATCTTCACCTACACATGGTGTATCCTGCTAAGTAACAAACGAGGCTCTGGTGACCGAATGATACATTGAAATTAGCTGAACCCAATCTAAAAAACCAGCAATGGAGAGCTGCTTTACCCTATGCCTAAGTATCGTTACTAGTTAATTTATGCTGAGGAGGCACAAGATTATTGTGACTTCCAACCAATGATGAGCCGTGGTAGCCTAGTTGTTAATTTCATAATACGGAAGAATCCATCCAAATTTGTGTAAACCAAATCGCGCAGACTAGATGGGGAGCAGCGTCACTAGTGTCACCAACCCGCTCGCCCAGAGTGGTGAGTATTGGAAAACCTTCCAAGAAATAATAAGAATAAGAAATGCCGACATTTTCAAGCGCTTTCTTAGAGAGGCTCAAGTTCAGCAGTTGATTTAAATAGGCCTATGTAAGTAACTAATTACTAACGATTCCATGTCGATTTTTTTAATGAGAATTCTATCAATAATTTTTCATACCATTGGACGATATCATCATCCAAAGGACAATGACCGAGTACATTTAATAGAAAACTACTCAGAAACACTAACTTAAACGGTATCTTGTCTAATAGTGAGAGTAACAACCTTTGTCCCAATAGATATTCGTTGGAAATAAAACGCTTAAAGTGGCTTTCAGGGTAAATTAAGTAACAGCTTAAGCCGCAACAGAAACAAATGCTCAAGGAAACGAGGGATGATTTCGAGTAGGAAATAGACTACAATCATGAGTATTAACCAAAAAGCTTAAGAAATAACGGTATAAGATATTACGGTACTAAAAATTAAAATAAATAATTATTTAGTTTACCCTAAAAAGAAACATGCTTTCACACCCTTATCTTGGTATTGAGTCTATCTGTCTGTCGTCTGTCCTTTATGACACGAGGACTTGATCACGATATCCTCGTGATGATGGTGGCACCATAGAGCGGTTAATATAGCAATGTCCTCGGCAGTGACAGAAATGACCTTGAGAAAATTTGCTGTGTGGCTTAATATCATCGGTCATACGTCCATCGCTGATAATAGCCCTCTTCCTAAGGATTTACAATAATAACGATACGCATGCGGCTTAAGCGATCGAAGTACAAGTCTACAGTCTCATATATTTTTTTAGTAACCATTTCGATTTTTTGCCCTCGTCATAAGATAACTCATACGATATCCATGGAAGAAAAAGAAAGGGGTGGATTTGCTTACCTCTGCCGCCCGACTAAAATAACCAGATATCAACAAAATTTTTTTCTGCTTTATTAGCCTATCATACAGGCTTCAAGTTCACACGGGGCTGTGCAGTTTGTGCCGTGCAGTGCCGGTACACTCGCACAATGACGACAGAATATATTACTTCGTAGTAATCCGTGGTATTATGGTTCCACATCTCGGACAATACTTACGCTATCATATAAATTCATGATGCAGCACAATGAACAGATACTGCAGATATAATGAGCATGGTAGAGCCAAGAGGCGGTTTTTGCTGCTACGCGAATGGGACGGCTCGACTGTGTTGGTATCAGGGCCTCGCAGAATACCGGCGTTAAGTAGAGGCTTCTTGTGCTTCTGCGTTTCGTTCGGTGAGTGAGGCAACCGGAGGCCAACTCTTCCCTCCCCCGCCCACTCCTCATCCTCCCTCCCTGCCTCCAAATATTCTAAAAGGCCGGTAACGCACCTGCAGCTCCTCTGGTGTTGCGGATGTACGTGGGCGATGGTAATCACTTACCATCAGGTGAGCCGGTTGCTCGTTGGACCCTTTCTAAAAAAAAACACGTGTAGACAAGAAATCGCCTTCTGTGACATCCTCACTTCCCATGGTGTAACTCTTTCATTTTAAAAGGCACAACACTTTTTTAGCCACTAAGGTTGAAGTTGACTTAACTAATAACTGTCCCAAACAAACATAATATGGAACAAAAAGGTACAATTTTCTACAGAACTGTACATGAACTATCTCCCGTAAAGGAGGTTGCGGAAGCTTGTCTACCAAGTCTTGCTTAATCCGTAATCTCTATACACCCCTATGGGTAACTGGTCAGTGTCTGTAAAAATATTGTAATCCCACAACACAGAGCGATTATGAAATCTATTTCATTTGATTGAAATAAAAAAAGCATAAGAAATATTTTTTTTGAATATTTAAGTAGATATCACAGCGTTAATGATAAAATGTCACTTCGATGACATAAAATCATTTTTCTTATTCGACGCGTGCTAGATATCGTGTTGGAACCTTATTGTGAAACATTTCCACCCCCACCTATAATCTCGTTTACTAGTGCGCGAAGGAGGTCAACACGATTCCGATGCACATAATGATACCGGTGTCCTATTTTCCTGAAAAGTTACGTCGTGTATACGTTTATTGGCACTGGTTACCGACGGGGAAATTAATTAACACTGCATTTAGGTTCTTTCATTTAGATTTTTTGTAATTTGTCTGAAATTGTCAACATAAATATAAAAAATAATGCGTTCGAGATCATAACATCTGCACACATTTACGCACACAAGAGTCACTCCCTACACGACATTTACTCGTTTGCAAGGTCGTCGCTTTTGGGATAGTTAACGTGAAACGGGGCGGTATTGTAATTTTTCCTATGACAATTTTTATCAAGTCAATACTTATTCGTAAATTAATCTCGAGTCTACTTGGTACATTTATATAAAATAACAAAATCTTACAATATCGAAGATGGAATTCCTCACAGTCTGTAAGTATACAGGTTCTCTATAACCCTCCAAACCGGAACACCACAGTGGTTGCACTACTGATTAGCATACAACAACATACAATATTTCGCCAGACGATTCCTAGACAGAAAAGGATTTAACGAAAACCAATCAAACAAATTTAACGAAACAAAGTTTTATTTGCCTCTAGATTATTCAGAAATCAGTCTCTAGATTAAAATAAATGTTTATTATAATTAGTGTTGCCGTGAAAAAAGACACTATTAGATTTTACAAAAGAGATTGTGGTGCGTTTTTACGTATCCCTGCATTGTGACTTCACTTCATTTAAATCCCAAAACCCCTTATAATTCGTGACTGTCGACATGGTGACAGCTGTCGAGATTGAGAAGAATGATGACGTCGTTAAAAGTTTGGTGGTTTGATGACATCGTTAAAAGGCTGTAAACGAGCTTTCCAAAGGAAACTCTGAGTTCTTAGTTTTTCTTTCGTTCCGGTAGAAAATAGCGAACGTTAACTTAAAAAATATCTCTTATGCCGAGAAAAGTAGCACAGACTATAACACGTATTTAAATTTTGCCGCAAATCGGCAGGGCCACAGGAACCCACCCTTTCGCAAACAATCACGACCCCAGCCGTGCCAGCCGATATAGGTGGTCCTTTCTCGGGAGAGAACTCATTTCCTCCTTCTTCCTCTTGGATAGGTACGCTGGAACATAGACGCGCTTTCCTATTCCGCCTCCAAATGGACAAGATACAAAAAAAATATTTTGCAATTCTTCAGAACAATTTTTAGTTCAAACTAAATGTACAATACACAAAAAAACAATGTACAAAAAAAAAATATAAAACTGGTTTCACCGTTCTATTCTACGAAAAAAAGTTACTAAAAATATATAATATTACTTTCAATATCTATAAAACCGTTTTATATGTAAAATCTATAAACCATTATGAAAACTTTATTAAAAACTTTCCACGCAAAGAGCAAGGAACTTTCAACAACCAAATGAGAAAAAAACTTGGAATTTGTGTAGATATTTCTGAACTTATACTATGACAAACTTCGAAAAAATCAGTCAGAAATTTTTAAATTATTTATACAATTATGTTTCTATGATATAAATATGTTTTAAATAGCACGGTGCCCGGTGGAATGTGCCAGTCTTGAATAAAAATATGAAATGTTTATGGAAAATACGAAAATTAAATAAGGACCGAAAAAAACTTTTTTCGCAAACTCGAAAGTGACGGTTATGTCGACAGTAAAATAAATTTTCATTTGTATATTTCGTGTTTTATTATAAAATTGATAATGTACTGTCCCGCAAGTGCTTATGAATGTGTAACAGTAACTGGAAAAATCATTTAAAGGCCAGAAATCGCTAAGTTTCGTTTTCGTGCCATCAGTCCAAAAAAATCTTCAACACCATTTTCGTTTTCTTGTTCATATACTTTAACAAGTTTTTAAGCCCAGTAACTACATTTTTAGCTTTCATAAAATTGGTTTAATATCGCTTTGACACCCACTCCTCACTGTACTGTCCTCGTCATCAACTCAACGTCCTCTCTCCCATTCCACAAATATCTTTATATGCCGACAACGCACCTGCAGCTACTCTGGTGTTGCAGACGTACGAGGGCGACGGTATCAGCCGCTTGCTCGTTTGCAACCTTTTCCATAAAAAAAGGCCTAGGACTAGCCTTTAAACACTGTTGTCATATAGAACTCCAAGCCCGAGAGAAGAAGAATATCTTTTATTTTCTGTCTTTTTCTGTAAATGCAAATAAATGCCAATCAATGTTAATAATAACAAGGGGTAAATATGAGTAACATATTGGTTTTTTTAAAGGTTCAGTGGCTTCAGTTTGGAATTACTGAAATTTTTCGTTGTTTTATTTTTTGGGAAAGGCGGCAAACGAGCAAACGGTTCACCTGATGAGGAGGAGGATGGGGTGGGTAGTGGGCCTTCGGATACCTCACTCACAAATGAATCACAAACAAATATGCTTTAAATCAGTGTTTTACTTTGGCTTCAGTACCGCTCCTCTAGCCTCCTTCACTTATTTTTTCCTAAACCACTTTTCTACAGTTTTATGTGTGTCACGTTACTTGTCTATGAATTCATAGTAATATAACATATTATGATCTAATATTGTCCCAAAAATATTTTTATGACTCACGCGGGGAATGTCACTTGCGGAGAGCATCAATGTACTTAATGAAATGTCGAAGAATAAAATGTTTATGGCTTATACCTTCAATGATAATTTTATTGCCGTGAGTAATACTCTACATTGTTACATATGTTAACAGTACATATGTAACAATGTAGAGTATGTTGTACTCCAAAAGAAATGCTGGAATATTTTTTTTGTTTATTAGTAAACATTATATGTAAATGTGCTTATGATAAGAAAACATAATAGAATAGGCCGCCGGCTGAAACGTAAAAGATGCCCGATACTTTGATCCTTAATTCGCCGGCAAATTGCGGCGATACTTCTTTTGTTCAAACACTTTTGTCGCACCTTTCGAAATATATAATTCTGATGGTAATGTAATATATGGAACCATCCACCTATGGAAACGTTGTACTGGAACCCATCATCATTTCAGCCTATTACAAGTCCTCTGCTGAACATAGGCCTCCCCCAAAAAATTACCACAAAGCTCGGTCCTGAGCCGCCTGCATCCATCGACTTCCCGCAACACTGTGCAGGTCGTCACTCCATCTTGTGGGGGTAGTCTCACACTGCGTTTGCTTGTACTGGCTGCCACTCAAGAACGGTTGTCAGTTCTGCGAGCTATGTAGCCGGCCCATTGCCATTTCAACTCGCTGATCCTTACGGCTATATCGGTTACCTGTGTTTTGCTACGTATATCATCATTACTGACACTATCACGTAGAGAAACACCGAGCATAGCGCTCTTTCGATAGCGCGCTAAGGAACTTTGAGCTTCCACATACGGCCTGCAGTGAAGGACCAAGTCAGTTCCGTAGGTCATCACTGGCAACATGCACTGGTTGTATACTTTGCTCTTGAGGTTTTGGGGTATACTCGATGAGAAGATATGACGTAAGTTCCCGAACTCAGCCCAGCCGAATTGGCGTCAAATCGTCGATTAAACCTAATCGGACAATTTGTCCCAGGTGTACGCACTCGTCTACAACTTCGAGCCTATTGTTTCCAACGATAACCGGCATTGGTTTGAGATGGACGTTTGACATGATCTTCGTCTTGTCCATGTTCATCTTAAGACGAACTTGTTGGGAGACACTGTTGAGGTCATTGAGCATAGTGCTAAGTTTTACCAGCGACCCTGCCATAAGAACTATGTCGTCGGCAAATCGAAGGTGAGTGATGTATTCGCCATTGATGTTGATATTCGATATCCTTTGCAGTTTAGCAGCTTGGGCAATGACATCACCCTGTCTTACACCTTTCTGCAGTAGGATTGGTTTCGTACTCTGGTTCTGTACTCAAATTGACATTGTAGCCTCATTGTAAAAACACCTCAGCACTTCGATATACCGGGAGTCTATCTAGTACACGGCTCACCTGTTGGTAAGTTATTACCGTTGCCCACGTACACCTGCAACACCAGAGGAGCTGCACGCACGTATTCAATGAAGTTCTTGCTGTTGGCCGTTTAGGATTTTACAGCTTTATAGGATTGCTCCTGCGTCCTTGAGGCCGAAAGTGTTTTAGCTGCAGGTGCGTTGCCGGCCCGTAAGGATATTTGGGGAATGGCAGGGAGAATGAGGAAGCGGGATGGGGAAAGCAGGGAGTGGACCTCCGGTTACCTCACTCATCGAAAGAAATCTTACGTAAGAATCCCCCACCCTCCTTTCTTCTCGTGGGTCGTGGTCTTAAGAGGGAACAAAGAGCCTTTACTGTCTCGTGGCAATCTCCGGGAGGATACAGAGTCCACCCATTACGTTCTATGTCCCAGACGGGCGCTAAAAGGGAAGCGAAAGTTCGGTAGTTTACAGTGAGCGATGCCAAATAGAAATCCTTAATCCTTGCCTTTCTTTATGGATGACAGGTGTGAGTGCTTATCCAGTTATAAGACATCTAAATGAACGAGAATGGGGGCTATATTATTAATAGTTCAACCTCAACAAATACAGAGAATAAATTTTTTCCAGTTCTTGAGTATATTTGATCCGTTCGCTCAAACGTGAACAGTAATGATATACCCCTTTTCAATTTTTGACAGGTTATCCATCTTGAGGATCACTAAATATGTTTTGCTAGGAATAGCATCTATTTAAAGAAATGAATAAGATGTAACGATTTTTTTTATATGTAGCGATATTGGATGACTCCAGAAACGTGGCTTTTACTAATTGTTCAATGGATCCATGGGCCCATTGAACATAAATTGTAACATGTTTTGAATTTAATTATAAAATATAATTTTATGAGATTGGGCCGCGCTTGATCAAGATGCCACTTGGCGTAAATCAGATATAAGATCTGAAACACACACACACACAAACACATGATTGAGATTGAACACAATACTATGCTATGAGTATGACTTAAATCCGTTACGTCGACTGCATATTGGGGCGATCAGAAGTCTCAATATTTATTTTAGTTTCAATTCACATTTCACCGTAGCTTATTTTGAAACAACGTGACAGGCGGTGAGCCTATAATCGTCTTAGTGTTCAGGCCAACGATACGAATCTCATTTAAATTTCGAAAATCAGATCGGTACGAGGCCCAGGGGATTGAGCGCCTCCTGATTCGTAAGCAGAACTTTTTACCACTCGGATATCGTGTTCTTAAAGAGAGTGGAGTTGAAAGAAGAGAAGAGTTATACTGACTTGGTAAGATTGTCGACGGCAATGTGTTCCACTCTCTCACAGTACGCATCGGTACGAAGCAAAATGTTTTATACGAGTTCAGAGCTCGGCCACTACGTAAGGGTACATAATCCGTGAGACGTGGGGAAACTGAGATGCATGAATGAGAGTAATCCCTTTGCCTTCTCCGAAATTAAATTTTCAGAATAACGACAGATTGGCAACTCGGCGCCAGCGCCGGAAATTTTGCAGCTCTTTCTCAAATACATCGTCTCGAAGAGAGTCTCTTGACATGTCTTTCCACTAGAATCCAAGGCAGCTAATTGATGTTGAGTTGCACCAGACCAAATACAACAATTGTATGACATACACACACTCCATACACGACCGTAGTTAAGGACAATCGCACTGCAAGTTAAAGTCCTTGACTACAAGCATTGTCTTGCCTGCTATGCTGCTTGCCTATAGCTGTTCAAAGTTTTCGTCGTTGTTTTGTTATCCCTGACTCCGAAACTGATTTAAATAGACATTATTATATAACAAAACTAACAATTAAGATTATAGACTAAAAAACCTTTCGAAACAGATTGATGCGAGATTTGGAATGAATTTATTTTATTGCATGTAGACAGTAGTGATGCTCGGGTTGCATCCGGCGACGTCAAAGCATCACGTTCCGCTGAGTTGCATCGGGGCTGCTGCTGTGTAGGTCTATAGACATTGGGCTATTGTCACTCGTGTATTGTGTTCTTTTTCTCTACTATAAATCAATTTATACGCTAAACCTCACTGTAAGTAATGTAATTTTAAAGTTTAAACTATGTTACACAGTTAATTAACCGGTTGGCTGCAAAGCGATCAAGTTTGGTTAATTGTTCATGTCTACTGAATGATGATGCTCCTCCTTAAACTATTGGTACGATATTTTTGAAATGTTAAATGCTGAACCTAAATACAGATACTCTACCATTTCTTCTGGGTTCCACAGAGTACCATTTCTTCGGTTATGTATAAATGTTGTATCTTATAATTGTGTATACGGCCGGGAGAGCCTAGTTATTTTATCTTTATAGAGAAAAATTATAAATAATAAAATCCAAAAAAAAAATGAAGCCTGTTTGGAACCCCCAAAAGATTGTGTGAAGACCTACGCAGTATTTTGAAAAGTCGATGGATGCAGGTGGCTCTGAACCGTGCATTGGGGGAGGCCTTTGTTCAGACTGCAATGGTGATGATTATGTTGATTGTTTGAGACGAAAAATGGCGAATGTATCAAACTCGTAGTGATAATATAATTATTACCTTTAAATAGCCATTGTAGACTTATTTTGTGTATGTGTCATAGAAAACAATAAAATTACCAGTACGGTACAGACCAGCAAATAATAATTAGGCGAATAACTTCTAGTTTATTGTTTCATCTTCTTCATCCGCTTGTACTTGTCCACTTGTGGACATAGGCATCTTCGTGAAAATAGGCCGTATGCCGGACTGTGAGATTTGTCCATGCTCACCACGCTGGTTAAGCTGCTTTTACAAAAAAAAAATTCTACAGATTTATTTTATTTATAGATTATACTTACGAGTATGATCTGTATTGGTCCAGACAAGGAATTTTATTTATCATTTGTATTATAATATTTTATTCTACAATTTTGGTTTTGTTATTGCTATACTCAATAAACATTTAATAACTCAGTAACTTTAATAACTAGTACTAGACGAAAACTTATTACCTTGAATTTGGGATTGAGGTTGAAGATATTTATTTCCACAAAATTATATTGTATTATAATTTTGAATTTAAGAAATTATTTATTCGGAGTTTCTTTCGCCTATTATATGTAATGTCATATAATAGGCGAAAGAAACTCCGAAGTTATTCTGTTTTTTTTTAATTATTATATTGTACATCATTAAATAACCCTAGGCACCTGGCGGCATGCTATAAGAGTACTCTTATAGCATGCTTTTAGATGAAATATATAAATATAAAATTGTAACAAAAGTGTCCTGTGAACTCAAGCAGACCAGCCTTCACAGGCAGCATCTATTTACAAGTATGACCCATCGCTCTCCTCGACTATAAAAAAAGGACGACTCGCCACAACTAGAAGCCTCTAAGCAAGCCTGACACACTCATGTCTACAATGTACAGACATTCCCAAAGAGCACACCTACAATTTCCTATGAGATCAGTTACAATGATGTGAATGTACAATTATAATTAAAACGAATTAATTATATACCAGCAATTTACAAATAGCGACGTCAAGTTACAGGATTCTATGCTTCCTTATCATTAAGATAATCATTAAGGTAATAGTAAGCTTTTGAGGACGCGGTGTAGGAGGACCCCCCACAAGATGGAGTGACGACCTGCGCAGTGTTGCGGGAAGTCGATGGATTCAGGTGGCTCAGGACCAAGCTTCGTGGCAATCCTTGGGGGAGGCCTATGGTTCAGCAGTGGACTTGTGATAGGCTGAAATGATGATGATGAAGATTTTAGGCACAAACATTTCTTGATATAATTCATAATTTTTTTTTCCAAAGTTTATTATTATTTCACAATACAAAATTATGTCGGTCGTTATTTATCAGGAATATTTCTTCGAAATCACAATATTTCTTAATAGAGTCTAAGAAAAATATGTTCATTTGTTAGTTCTGTAAACGATCTCTATCTATTATACTTATCCCACAATATACATTTTATAGAAAAAAAGGTTTTGCGCCTGGTACCCAATACGATGTTTCAGTCGAATTTACCATTAGTTCCCTCCCTCGTTAGTGTACGCATTTATAAGTGATGTGCCTCATTGCTTTTCCCAATTTACCGTAAAAGCCGCTCCAAACGTTTTAGCCCCGACGAATATCCATTAGGACAAAGGTTGCCTTACTTGAGCCATTAAGAGCTGTCGGTGGCGTTTCAGGAGGTAATTCTTTTTTTTTAATATGAGTTTATCTACGTCTCGCGTCTAACACACCTTATCTAATATTGGTAGAGCAGTCAATGATTTAAAACATAATTGTAAATAGCCTGGAAATTGCTACTGTCGAAGGACAAATGCGTTGTTCACCCATGTGGACTAAGATGGAATTCCTCACAGCCTCAAATTATACCGGCTCAGCTATATCCTTCAAACCGGAAATCAATAGAATTTGCACAGCTGATTCGCGGCGCAAATGGAGAAGAGGGTGGTCCCAGACTACTCTTAAGCTGAGACGAAATCTATAACCTAGTAAATGCTATAATAATAATTTTATTTGTTATACTACAGCAGTGTATTCAAATGAAGTACATAATTCACATAATGTAAATATAAATTCTTAAAATGTCATGGTTAGAGAATTAGAATGTGACGTAACAATTTCTACATTAGACGCAATTTGATGTACCGATCGATCGATATAAATTTTTTGAGAGTATGGACATCTCTACGTGTCTCACTTTGTTAATTACTCACACATAGATTGTAATTGCTAAGCGATGTGGAAACGTGTCGTACCTATTCACTACCGCCAAAAATTTACGTGCTCTATACAGTTACTACTCTTATTTCTACTATTGACAGCCTATTTAATTGTTCGCTGAACATATAGGCCTCCCTAGAAAGCGCCAGCAAAAGGTTTGCATTAGGCATGCGGGTCTGTGTGCCCAGTGCCTGCCTCAGCACAACCTTCGCACTAGTGATGCTGTACCCCATCACTTCTTTTTTTTTACCAAACGTTACTATAGGAATTATTTGCAGTTCGTACAAGTACTTATCCGGTGCGGGAATCGCAATCACAACCCTCTGCAGCTTGAAGTCAGGGTCATTAAAAATTAAACTATCTGCTACTATATTACTAAATATTTGACGAGCCCAAATCTCATAGACTTGTGATAGAAAGCAGCATCATTAGTAGAAGGGTACCGGCTAATACTAATAATACTGTCTTCACCAATGGCAAATCCTTGAAGTAATATATTATGCCGGCTTGTTCTTACTTGGAGGAGTTTAAAAAAAGTAAAAATAAATATTTCCTCAGATACACGTATTTCATTCAAATTTTTATGATTATCGAATTGTTTTGTATTAACTTGAATCAAATTACAACTTTTATATAGACACTCAGTCATTAATGTTACACATAGGGGTAGACAGATACTACAGATTTCTATTTGACACGATTTTGCTTGGGTAAACGGAGAAAGGGCGTGATGAGTGACAAACCTCGTCGCTTATTTATATAAGCTAAAATAATAATATTAAACTAACAAACACCTCATGCAGTATCAAAATAGAATTCCCTGCGTCTTGGTAAAATGGAGATAAAATAGACATACATACACGTACATACATAAACATTTGTGGCTCGGTTACAAATATTATATATTCGACAAACAAATATAAATGTTGGCATTAGCGGATTTCGTAGCAGCAGCCCACACCAACGAAGGCAGTGTCACTACCAACTGTAAACAGCATGCAGCATAAGCTTATACATAAATACATACAATAAATTTATTTTTCTGCGTAAATATTAATTATTTACCATTCAAAACATGCAGTAAGAAATTGGGAATGTTAATAAGTTCAACATTTTCAACAATTAATCATACGTACAAAACAGTTACACGAAGTACATAGGTTAAAATTTCGTAGATCTTGGAATTGAGTAATTCTCTAAGAAATTTCACAATCAATGTACGATTTAAGTATATTATACATAATACAAACAACTTAAAAAGTTCAAGTTAACAGTATACTTCTTACTTGTTAATGTATGAGTAATGGGAGAAAATAATATGAATGTTAATGATGTGATGTATGTTAATGATTGCAAGATTGCATTGTGTGTGCACATAGGTATGTGTAGGTAAAGTAGGTATATGGTGCGTTATTTTTATTTGTGCAATGCAATTCATGTTATAATATAACAAAAAGTTAAATTTTGCTAGTAAACCGCGCCGGCTGCTTACGTTCACATGTAGTATATAGACTATATGTGAATGTGTTGTATATAAACTCTCTCCCATAAAATATTTTGTTGTTAAAATCGCATTGAAACCCACTTAGAAGTTTAGTAGTTATATAAACGCGGATTTCAACTTTTACTATTTATGGATGTTGTTATTCTATGGCCAAACCACTTGAAACGGAAATCATATTTTATGCTGAAGTTGCATACAATTATAGTAACTATATACAATTACTTGATGTGTTGAAACAATAGAAATAATACTGTTATGACGCGTGAAGGGATATACTCGTTTACGTATAATTTATTTTTCTTTGTCAAGTCATCCACATGACGTCAAGTCATACGTCATATGGATACTACAGAATTAGTTTAAAAATAAATGAAAGAAACGTCTACGCAGATAGAGGTCAGAGAATAATCACTCGCATGACACTAACAAGTGCAGTCTGTGAGTGTCACGCGAGTGTGATATATTTCGGATTTTTATTTTGCATGCCTCAGTTTACCCGTTTGGTTATTGGGTTTGCAACACAGTTTTCACCTCTCCGGGAGAAGGAACGTGACAGATGGCGTACCTAAAACTTGGTGTACTCCCGGAGATTACAATGTGATTTTTATGGCTTTTCCCTTTGTCGACTCTTACGATATCCACGATAAGAAAGTAATATTAGCACACTGACCTATTTCCACTACAGGACAATATCTACATTATATTTTAAGTAGTCAATGATCGATTATCCGTGTCACTTCAAATGCTGCCAAGACAGAGTGACATTCTCAGCGTTCTCCTAAGCGTTTTCACTTCCGTCATTTGGCGCGCCCTGAAGATCGGAACTTGATATCAGTTCTTCGATTCATCTATGTCGACGCGACACGAACTTCTGTCTCAGCTCTCTGGTTACGAGATGTTTAAGCTCGTTCAACAAATGATAAGGTTCGTAAAACGTTTCCGTAACTTTCTTAAGAGTTAGATATTTTAAAACGGATTTGATTATTACAGAGTACCTTAACCTTTTATTTATGGTGATATATTAGCCTACAGTGCTTCATCTTAAAAAGCCTGATAATAGTCGACTGCAGGCATCGATCTATATGTGCTTACGGCATTCAGTACAAACATCATCTCACTCTGAGTTCCGGTTTCTGAACCGCAACTTAGTTCACTTCGTGCCAATGGCAAAGGAACTCGTTGAAACAATTTCTATTTATTTCACTTTTTTTCACAAAGTCTTTAAGTTGTTGCAAAAATATTATAATAATCATGAAAATAAGGACAACTAGAAATATATCGTAGAGTTCATATGTTCTACCCGGAATAGATACTATATAGGCAATGAGCAAATAGGTTAATGAGAAAATTATTTCTATTAACGTCCTTGTCTATCTGTAGGGAATATGGATTATTAATTATTGCAGGACATAGTGGTCTCCCAATTTTCGCAGCGTAGGACCTTAAACGGTTTTGCGCATCATATGTCTGTTTACGTTCTGACTGATAGATAGAACAAATGTCCTGATATAACTCCTAACAATAGAATTTTAATTGATTCAAAGTATGAAACGTAGAGTGAAAATAGAGTTTTCAATGGCGCTGAAATATTTTTTTTTTTTTCCTTGGATGGAAAATGCTGTTACGCATACCCTGTTGCTGTCCGGTAGGCCAGCAACTGGGTTATGTCGGACTCAATCTCCTGAAGGAGGACCATACCGACTAAAAACCATCCACACGCTGTTAGCCCGGAGCTTAGTTAGCTTTCACAGCCTCATCTGAATTGACTCGCGAGGAGATTGGCCCGCGAGTTTGGCGGGATGACGATTTACTTTAATGGCGCGCGGATTTATACGCGGAAGGATAAGACAAAAATATTGGTGCGGAGACCAGTGAACCCTGACAAACCGACGCGACAGACCCCGATCGTGAGACGCTCTGGCAAAGTGTATATGGCTGCTTCTAACCCTTGGGGCGAGCACACGTATGCGGAGCGAAGTCGCTAACGGGACCGCCGCGTAGCGTGCGCGGGACACGGACGGCACTCACTAGTAATGGCTCGCGATTGAACGCGGGAAAAGTGGTAGAGTCGAAGTAGGGACCCGCTGATGCGGGGCCCACTAGCGATATACTGACACACGACATATTGTACTGCGAAACTCCGACAAAGTGTTATGGCTGCTCAAACCTGGGGGCGAGCACACGTATGCGGGAGGCTAATAGTGGCGTGAAGACCTATGACCCTGACAAACCGACGCGACAGACCCCGATCGTGAGACGCTCCGGCAAAGTGTATATGCCTGCTTCTAACCCTTGGGGCGAGCACACGTATGCGGAGCGAAGTCACAAACAGGACTGCTGCGCAGCGTGCGCGGGACACGGACGGCACTCACTAGTAATGGCTCGCGATTGAACGCGGGAAGGTGGAGGCGCGGCGACCAACGGCCCTGACTAACCGACACGACAGAACCCGCGTGTGAGACGCTTAGCACAGTGACCCTAATATGCGGAGCGAAGTCGCTAACAGGACCGCCGCGTAGCGTGCGCGGGACACGGACGGCACTCACTAGTAATGGCTCGCGATTGAACGCGGGAAAAGTGGTAGAGTCGAAGTAGGGACCCGCTGATGCGGGGCCCACTAGCGATATACTGACACACGACATATTGTACTGCGAAACTCCGACAAAGTGTCATGGCTGCTCAAACCAAGGGGCGAGCACACGTATGCGCGGGGCGAAGTCGCAAACAGTACCGCCGTGCAGTATGCGCGGGCGACGGGCGGCACTCACTTTAATAACACGCGGACTAAGACGCGGAAAGACAATAGGGCCGAATAGGCACCCGCAGGTGAGCTGTGTCTTCTGCCCTTGTTGGCAGGTTGCGGGCCTCGAGGTTGCCCTCTTTACCCGGACGTCATCTCGGGGGGCAACGGCTCCCCCGGTCCTGGTCCACTGTTTCGTGGATGCTGTTGGTGTTTTTAGTCCTTAATCATCACGCCTGGGCGTAGTCGGGCTAACGCTCGTCCCTGGCCCCCCTTCGGCCAGGCGGCGTTGATGGTGGCAGGATTTCACGTGGGAGTGGCCGTCCTTCAGGCGGGCGCGCGTGGAGGGGAGCCAGGTTGTGGAGGTGTTTATGTGGTCCGTTATCTGCTCTGTCGAACAGCCGTCGCGTTAAACGGACCACAAACTCTTCTAAGGACTCAACGCGGAGCCCTTTGGCTATGACGTCATTTCTGACGTATCGGCCAGCTCCCACGATCATCCTGAGAGCCCGACTGTGCTGCGCCTGCAACCGTTTCCGTTGTGTCGCCGATGTAAGCGCGTACCACGCCGGCGCCGCGTATGTAAGGCGCGCGCGGATATAGGTCTTGTATATACCTATCTTGGTGCGCGTTGTTAGTTTGGATGTTAAGATGGGATATAATTTTGCTCTCGCTGCCCTTGCATGCCTTACGACGTTGTCGATCTGGGGAGACATGCGAAGGGCGCGGTCTATCTTGCAACCAAGATAGGTAATGGTGTTGCTCCACGCCACCTCTTCTCCTCTCAATTGGAGGGGGGGTGGTACGCGTACTCGGCGATTAATGGCTATGGCGGTCGTCTTCCCGACATTGATTGAGTGTCAGTCGTGCCAACGCCGTTAATACGGCAGATAAGGGGTCAGCTCCCGTGGTCATCGCCGTTAGGACGTCTCCCAGGATCTTCATCATGACGGTGACCAGTTGCGCAAGTGCTGCCTCGATGGTCGTCGGCATGTGGGTAGGTTGTGGAGGGGAGGTCTCGGTCCTCCCCCTCGAGGGTTGTGCGCTCTTTGCGTTACTATGCACCTGCGCATGCTGAGGTACATAGTTCGGTGCTGTGACCACTGTTATAGGCCCTTGTTGCATGGTGGCAACGTAAGGGGGAATGGGGGTTGAGGTGCCTCTGGCCTCGGACTGAGCCGGCTCCTTCCTCCTTTTCTTCCTCTTCCCTCTTCTTTTTCAGGGGGGGGGGGGGCAGCAGGCGCGCCCCTCTCCGTGGTGTCATTGGCAGGGGGTGCCAGTGTGGCCCCCGTCGTGTGCCTCCTCTCTGGTTGAGGTGGTGGTGGTGCTGGTCGTACCACCTCAGGTGCCCTGTCCAGAACACGCTGGTGTTGTTGCGGTTGTGGCACCTGGGACTTCGCCTTTGCTGCTCCCTGCCCCGGGCGTCTGGCCTCCTGGCCCCGCAGCGTCGGCTGTGCAGGTATGGGGGGCGGGATATTCACCCCCATTTTCCTTGCGATGCGCTGTATGACAGCGCACCTCCGGTCGTTGGCCGAGTGCGCCTTTGCACAATTGGCGCACTTCGGCTGCCCATCTCTGGGCTTGGGGCAGTCCGCTGCCGGGTGTTCCCCTGCACAGCGTACGCATTTGAATGGCCTATAACAGTTGGCCGAGGAGTGTCCGAACCCCTGGCATCTGTGGCACTGTGCTGGGCCTTCCCTGCCCTGCCAGGCTTCAATAGTGACGCCTGGCATGTAGAGGAGCTCATTAATGCTATAGAGCTTCTTGAGCTCCTCAGGGCTTATTCTTTCCATTTTTATATGGAATAGGCATCCCGGTCTGCCTCTTCTCGGCGGGATGCCTCTGACATAAGTGACTGGGAAGCCCAGCGCCTTCAGGGCCTCCTCTATGTCTTTTGGCTTTGTATCTGCTGGCAGCCCGCGTAGTCCCACTTTTGTGGGCAACTCCACCACCGGCACATAGCAGTACCATGCGAGGGTGGAGTCCACCTTGCTCCTCTCCAGAAGGTACCGCTGGATGACGCGGTATTCTTTTCTCCTTGGGGCCGGAATCGAACCCCCTTCCCAAAGGGCCGTGCGTTCGGTGCGTGACCGAGCAACGCATTCAATTTCTTGAAGTGCGTTGCCCAGTCGGGTATGCACTCGACCACGATGGGCGGGTACTTCGCGTCACCCTTCGCCGATGTGCCCTCTTGCGTGGGCGCCGGCGGGCTCCGCGGACGTTGCGGGGTCGCCGCAATATTTGCATACGACGTCGCCGTATGCTCAGATGTTGACGTCCCCGGTCGGGGGCTCCCCCCTGCCTGTGCGTCGTATACTTCGGTTAGGGGCGGGTGGTGTGGGGGGGCTTCCTGCCCCGGCTCCCGGTCGGGTACGCGGGGCGGGGGTGGGGGGGGATTGTCTACCCCTCCCTTTCCCTTCCCCTTGCCCTTTCCGGCGGATGTAGGCCCGCTACCGACCGGGCCGAGTGACGCATATTGCGTCGACTCCCACCCCGCCTCGACTTGCTCCTTGGCGGGGGAGTTAACTGACGACGACGTCGTCGCTTCGTCTCTTTCGTCGTGCTCCCTCTTTTCCGGCGACGATGACTCCGGAGGCTGTGAGTACGCCCTCAAAAGAGGGAGTTTCTCCTCCTGGGGCTCTTCGATAGTGGAGGGAGTGCGCCTTCGCGCTGCACGCCTCGCTTCCTCGTTCCCCGGTTCGCCCTGCTCGTGGCCCTCAGAGCCAGGCATTGCGAGCTCGGGGCCTTCGGTTGGCGTGCTCCGAGGCGTTGGGCGCGGTATTCCTGTCCTGACTTTTCTCTGCTCCCTCGGTGGGAGGATGCGAGATCTCTCCGGATTAAATAGGTCTCTCTCCATGAGCGGACGATCGATGACCGCTACGCGTCGACCTGTCGGAGGAGGTTTGTGTCCTGAGGAGATGGGGGGTCCCCCTTGTCCGACATGTTGTCGGTGCCGACCTATGCTTTGCCTCTTGATCGTTCGCCCCCTCCCCTCAGCGCGGGCCACTGTGCCGGGTGATTGCGCAAGGAGGCCCAGCAAGGCGCCCAGCGAGCGGGTTGGGGGGTCACTGGCTGGTGCGAGTCTTGTGGTGCGCACGTAGGCGTGAGACCAAGCGGTGTGCTTGACGGCACCCCGCTGAGCAGGACGACCTGTGCCCTTTCTTACGAAAGGGATAGGGTGTCCAACGCGACCGCTTGCTTTCCACCCGAAACTTTGACACCAGTGTGTCGGTGGGAAGCAACCAGTACCCACGTATGTGGCCGACCAAAAGTCCTCGATGCGTCAAGGGAGCGAACTCAACCTATCCGCAGAGATTCTTTTGCCGACGGGTGCCTTGGAAACTAGTACTAGCCGAAACGTTCCTTAGTTCTCCGATACACCGCTACACACACGGAGGTCGTAGGTGAGACAATAGGGCCGAGTAGGCACCCGCAGGTGCGGGGCCACTAACGACCCATTGAGAACTAATGACTCATCCCGCTGCGAACCACTCCGGCACAGTGTTTATGGCTGCTCGAACCGGAGGCGAGCACACGTGTGCACGGAGCGACGGCGCAAGCGGGACAGGCGCTGAAATATAATTTTTTCCCTTCCTTATATGTGTAGATATGTGAAGCCCGCCAACCCGCACTGGAGCAGCGTGGCGGGTCCTTCCCGGCTCCTAAACCCTCTCTGACTATTGGTATTTGAGAAGGAGGCCTTTGCCCAGCTGTGGCCACTTACAGGCTGTTACTTTACTTTTTTTTTATTAGAAAAAGTATTATTATGTCATATCCTTATAATAGGTTTTATTATTATTGTTCACTAATACACACATTTATGAATACCGTAAGAAGTCTTTTTTTAATCTTATATGATAAAATTAATCTTTGATACATTTACTGGAAATTATCCATTCTATATGCACAAAAATTGCGAAAAGCATCCTCACGTGACAATTTCAGCCCGCCGTCACTCTAACTTCTACAACTACTACATCGGTCTATTGTAGTCCACTGCTGAAAATGGGCCTCTCCAAGAAGGCGCCTGTTTAAGCAGGCGTACATTTCGTGGAAGGTTTGCCCATACTCACCACGTCGGGCAAGCAGTTGATAAACGCAGTGCCGGTGTTCTCGCTTAAGTAACGCATCACTAGCTTGTGGGATTTGGTTTCAGCGAATTCGGAAGGAACCTTCATTTGGTCACCAGTCTCGTTTATTTCCTAGTAAAGTGCACTTCCACTTAACTCACAGTTACCAACTATAATTGACTCAGTTACATCAACACACATTGAGGGAAGTAGTTCAAAGTAATTTCACTGAGCAGCAAATTTTCTAACATTATCCATCAAAACGCTTCACTCGCAGAGGTTAATGTGGTACTTGCTCCAATTGGTTCCCATAAGTTGGCGTGGATCAATCTTTTTCAAACAACATTAATTCATTCCGGATTATTTCTAATAACATTGATCTGATGGTATTATTGTATAAAATTAATAGTATTAAATTCTTTACCACTTAATTTTATGTGCTAAACTATTTAACATTACCGATTTGAGAAATAAATTAAAAAAACTCGTAGTGACGGGCAGCGCCATTTAAAATGGGAGAGAGCTGGTACTATGACCCGGGTGCCTAAAGTAATATTTACGCCTAATTTTCCTAATTGCAGACGCTAAAGTAGAAAAATGTAAGACTATCCCGATATATTGGTGGCAGTCAGAAATATGCAACGTGGTCATCATCCTGCATCAATCATGGTTTAGTGGGGAGTGTCATGAGCCACAAAGCTTCGTTTTTGTGAAAATGCTGAAAAGACTTTGGTCAAGGGTTACTCGGTTCAGTTAATTTTTTTGGGCTGGCCGTGGTAAAATTCTTCATGGAGACTGCGTAAATTGCTAAAATGGCTGTGTTAAAGCTGAAGGCGGCCACTATGAATACCTTTTTTTTACCTAATCGCTTATACTTTAATAAAATTGTAGTTTAGGTATAAGTTTAATTGTTATTACTCAGTTTCTATAAAAATTATGGGCATTTTGATGCAGTAATACCCTAATACTCTAAAGACATATCAAACTTGAAAACTGAAAAAAAAAAAACCAACAAAGTGTATGTTCTTCGATATTGTTAAAATAAAGAAAACAATTTACAAACAAATCCCGGACAGCAGCACTTTCGTTGACGGCTGGAGTGGCAGCTATTGACGTAATGGATTTTTGTGCGGAGAGAAACGTTTCGAGTGGCTTTTAGTTCGAATGGAGAAACTCAATAAATCAAATTTGCAAACGCTCTGAGGAGTACAGCCGAGTAAAATTGTAAGAACAATAACTTGTTTGACTCAATCAAAGATTTTATTCGTTCTTAGCACATCAATTTTATGAGATTATGAAAAGAACAAAAATTCAAATTTACATTCTTTCAATTGTTTCCGATATTCATTTCAAAAGAACTAGGTGAAATCCTTATTTATTTATCTTGTATGCCACAATAGCCGAGTGGTTAGGAGATTCCATTCAGGCGACTGAAATTTGATTCCCCGAAAAAGCGTAGATACGAGTATGTACGAATGGTTTCGTTGGCTATAACAACTATAAATAAAAATCTAGACCTCTGGCCATATTAGAGTTAGGTTTACGGTCGGGAGACCACATATTATTTTTATATATTTGCTGTTGCTGTTATTCCATTAGATGTTACCAGTTGCGAACTTTCGCTGCAACAATTCCATTTAAAATCAACTTAGCTTAGGCACCTACACTTTACGCCCTCGAGCGGGTTCCCGTCTCACACGTAGTGATTAAATTGCGAAGTCTCGAAGTCTGAATTGCATTTTATTTTTCCTATTCTCATAAAAAAAAATATTTTAATTAAACAATAAACATGTTGCAATTCGTGTCTGTGTATTCTTTTATGACTTTTAAGTAGATTTCAATGCGGTTTTCAGCATCTTTTCGTTAATTTAGTTTTTATATAGATACTTATGCACAAATATACGTACAGATCTATCCATACGAAGCCGGCGCGGTTCGCTATTTATTCTTTATAGCATTACTGATAACCGTTATCGGTTATTTTTCATTTACAGATTTTTATCCGTACTGTTCAATGTTCTATGTTATACCGTACCTTTTTCGTTCCATTCCATTTCTAAACTAAGAAATGGAAAAGTAAGAGTACGGAAAAGTACGGTATAATATAATATAATATGAAATACGTATGTTTGATCAGATTTAATTAAAAACTATAATTTCACGGACTTTGATAGAACTTTTTAAAGCGTTCTTTATGATGCGAAACGTATTTTATGCTACCTAAAACTTTGTATGAATATCGTTCAATCACACTCAAAGGATTGAACGGATATGAAAAAAGCTTGGCAGAAATGTAGATAATGCTATTGGATGGGACAAAGGATATTTTAATCCCAATTAAAAGTTCTTTGGGGCAAAAATTGTTCCCACGCAGGCGAATCCCTTTAAAAATAATTTTACTGCGTCACCAATTGACCGATGCAGTGGATATAGACTAAAATTAGTAGTCACGTTTCTAAATAGTTAAGACCTTCTATTTAATTATCGGGTCCTGGGTTTATATATATTTATATAGTTGCCGCTGAGATTAAAAGATTATCAGCGTCGCTGCTGGTCATGGGTTCGATTTAAATATGCGACGAGTAATTCTACAAATATTTTGTATGTCTTTGAGTGTTTTGCCAATAACCACCGCGCTGGCAAGCTGGCGACGACAGAAGATGGCGGAAAATCTTGATGGGAAACGGCATCTCTAGTGTTGGCGCCTCGCACATTAACTTGCCTGCCTAGCGTGTCGAATATGGTTCGAATTTTCCACGCATGCCACCGTTTGTTAATGTCCAGCAGCAGAGATACGATAAAGAAGAACAACGGCTATTTATGTAGAAATCGTATAAGTTTTATAAATGTTCTTCAGTTTTATTTTGTGCATACAAAGTCAAATTGAATAACAAAATTTATTTTCCATTTTTCATGGTCTGGTGAACAAAATTAACACAAGTGTGTAATTGTATATTACGTAAAAGATTAAATATAATAGGGGATATGTACCATGTAAGATGGTAGCATAGCTAATTAGCTGTCTTATTTTACATACAGGAACTTATTTAGAAAGTTAAGGTTAAGGTAATGTCTCGCTCGGGAGATAGAACACCACGGACAGCGACCATTTTCGCCGGAATTGCTACCGAAAATTGACATAAGATTTTCAAGGCTTTTCCTTAGTTACCTCTGACGACACCCAAGGGCAGGTCCTAATCCACCTCACGGCAAATAAAGAATCTCATGAATATGATAATATAAAAACGTCACGTAACGTTAGGAATACATGTGAAGAAAAACACGATAAAATTAACGTTAAAAGTAATACGCCTTCCAAAGATGGCCCACGATGTCCTATTAACGGCGAGCACCGTCGCATGGACGGTGTTTTCGTCTAACAGGACATTTCGTGCACACATCAAATGACATCGTGCATCATTTGGGCACTCGCCAACTACTTAGGCCTGAACAAACAAGGAAACGTTTGAATTTGTTGCAAAACGATCTTTCGATAAACGACAGCTTGGCCAACAATTATAATTTGTATTCAAAGTGCAAATAGAAGTGTATTTTGTGCTAGAATATCATTAGAACTCAGTTTTGGTGAAAAGAGAATAAATACAAGATGACATATAAGTCAGGCTAGCCTACTAGACTACACTTTAGTTTCAAAGAGCGCGAGTGATCTGGGTTCGTGAGGAAACCTGCATGTCTGAGAAATAATTAAAAATATTATTTCGAGAATATGTAAAGCCCGCCAGCCCGCACTGGAGCAGCGTAGCGGACCCTTCCCGCTACGCTGCTCCAGTTATTCCTTCCAAACCCTCTCAGTTATTTGTGAAGGAAGCTTTTGCACAGTAGTGGACACTTACAGGCTGCAATTTTTACTACATACTAATGACAACTAATATAAAAAGTAGCATAAAATTATTTTCCCAATAACGTTGTCACACACAAATTGTAAGTATTGTTTAGGGAATTATTCGCGCTAAATCTTAATTTTTAATATTCTCGACGTTTCGAGTGCTTTAAAGCACCCAAGGTGCATTAAAGGTTACGGGGTGACAGAGGTGTTGGACGTGCTGATGCCATAGTTAGTCGATAGTGCTATACACACACGCACAGCTGATCCCTAGCCTCTGAAGTATCTTAAAACTTACAGTCATGTTAAGCAAGTTAGCACTCTGTGCTAAGCTATAGCTGCATTACTTTCTTACCCAAAAAACGCATACCAAATACAAATTCCGAAAAAAATTTATATTGTTCATATATTTCCAGCGAGTCTAATTACTTATAGCCATTCACTTTCCGAGACACACGGAATCCATTCCGATGACGTGTGTAGTTATATGATATCTTTATTGTCCGATATATTATTATTTGAGTCCAGCATATTTTTGGCATTGAGATAGTTATTCCCGGTCTATCGGGTGTAACGAGATCTGGCGTTTCATTGGATTATGTAACGCCGCCATCTCTCAGCACTGTCGTAATTATCATCAGTCTGTAAATATACCATCGTTAGGCAAAGGTTTCCTTCCTTTTCTCCTCCACTTAGCCGATTCTCACAATATATAAACTCTGTAAAATGTTTACCGCCACGTCACATATTCATATATAGTTAAATAACGTTATAATAACAGCGTATTATAAAATATTTTTTTAAAGATTCCACAGTTTATTTTTGCATTCTATATTGTACATAACTAGTAAAAAGGCGGACAATAAAGTCGAAAGTTGGTTGTACTAACTATAGCTACTATTATAGCTCAGAAAAGAAAATAAGTTTTTCGTTTATTTCAATAAAAAAATGTAATAAATATTTTGTTTTGATATCTAGACTGATATTTGTTTAGTTCCTTTTTGTCGGTTGTTTCATAAAGAAAATATGGTAAATGTACAATGAGAAGTTCGGTTGAATCTACTCACCCACAGCTACATTCGTTTTCGGACCTTGGATAATAGAGACAACGACTAGCTTGATTTGACAAATAAGTTTATTAAAATATAATTACAGTAACCCAAAAAAGAGTCGTAGTACTCTTGTTGTGTGTTTTTATTTTAAAGCGCGGTATCCATGTGACCTGGGTTCATTCCCCAGTCCCGGCACCACTAAAACGATCAATACTTACATTTTTAGATTATTTCAAATTACTTTTTAGGGTTCCGTACAGAGCTCTGTTTCTCTCTCACACACTGTCTCTCTCTCTCCCTCTTTCTCTATATATTATTGTGGCAGATATCCTAACAAACATTAAAAAAAAATTAAGGACGGCGACACCTTTTAACGTTTTTTTATTTTTCTCTTTTGGTAATGCGCAGACGCGTCAAACTTTGATGATTTTTTTATAAGAAAGGCGATAAACGAGCACACGGTGGGTAAGTGATTACCGTCGCCCACGTATATCTGCAACACCAGAGCTGCTGCAGGTGCGTTGGTGATCTTTAAGGAGATGAAGAGGGGGAGTTATATATATCTCACTAACTTGGGCGGTTTTCTATTTACATACATCGTCTGAGGACTATATTTTTTGTTACTATATCTCTTCCTTTTATTTATTAACATTGGTCGTTTGTCTTCTCCTTTGTTGTACGGTCCGACAGACTTGACTGGCTGGTTGAAACGCAGCCATCAAAGTTAAGAGTTGGTGCTTCGAATCGCGTTAAGTGTGTGATGAATCTTCGTTTAACTAAATTGTTATATTAAATGTTGAGCAAGACTTCAAAGAAATAAACTGAATACCACAAATGTTTCTTGGATACGGAGTCGTTGCTCAGAGCATAACTAATATCTATGTATCTCCTACACCATATATGAGGTGTGGTAAACAGCTCGGTACGCGATACGTTAAAACATTTTTGTAAGGGTACTTCGGACATAATACGCTTTGTTTGCGATGTTTACACGGTCCGTTGCGGTATGTGTGGAAATAATAAAGTGAAATGAGACGAAAGCAGATTATATTTTTTCACAATCCGTTTATTTCTATATATGTTACCTAAACGATGAATATTTTTTAGAAAATGTATTGATTTAGATTATACAGGTTTAACATAAATGTTAAAAAGACAATGCGTTTACGTGACTACCTCAAATAAAAAACCAGCAAAAGAAACGCCGTAAGTATCCTTCTTTGTGCAAATTTTTCAAATGTACAATACGTTTTTTAATCTAATAAAACAAGTTTTTATTCTAGAAATGGCTTGGGATTGTTTACTCATTCCCAGGGGTTATTATGATCCATGTGTACGTTTATATTATAATACTCCTTTTTATAAAGTCTGTGTTTAACAAATTTTGTGGATAGGAAGACTTAGCGCACATGCTGGGATTTTGTTCTAGAAACGTATACATTGAACCATGAACCGGCCAAATGTGTACAATAGCTACTAACTCTATCGAGTCTAGTAACTGGCATCATAAGCTTGTGTCTGTTGCCAGTATATACATAAGGAATATCATCATTTTTATTAAATGTACATACATTACATTTTCATATGTATTAAGAAGCCAAGGTTAGAATATTTATTTATCTCTAAGAGGTTATAGGTAGCTCTTGTGGCCCTCTTTTCTATAACGAATATTGTTTCAATATCAGTCGCAGGTCTCCACAGCAAAATACCATAAAATATTACGCTTTGGATCAAGGGATCTGTCCATACGTCTGGTTTCCTACCTGACTTCGATACCTTATCTGGAGCGCTCTTTGACACATCTATAGTTTTTCGAAACTTATGCACGAATATTATCATTGGCTTGAGCACAAAGACAGGCCACAAGTACATCTATCATATTGTTCCAAATAAGCTCTGGTGAAAACTGGGTTGAAATTACTAAAATAAATGTCGAGACACTCCGCTATTAGGATAGCTAAGCCTTTTTAGATATGCTGACAGAAATTTGCGTTTGTCCTTATTAGAAGTTACCAGTATCTTGAAACACTATACCGATATCAAACAAAGATTGGATATTACTTTTTAGGGTTCCCCATAAAACCCTATTACTAAGTCTACATGCTATCTGTTCGTTCATACGTATCTGTACTACCTTTACGGGACCGTCTCTTCCGAACAGTAATAGAAAGCTGGTTGAAATTGAAACAGAATATGTGTTACTATGGTATGGTATGGTATGTCCTTACAATCATTGAGAAAAAATAAAAAAATAAGAGGTTACAATAAACGTGTTTTTGTTTTGTTTTATTGTAAAAACAGTAATACATACACTCCAAGTTGGACGTTCAAGCAGCAATATTCTAAAATAAAACAACAATTAATTAAAGCCGGCTAAGTGTGGCAAAAGCACTGAGGGTTACGTATAACCACACCCATCTCCTTTATTGGACGGTCCGATACACACCGTCACCGACAGTCCAAAATGTCTAGACACTCCATTATTGGGTCGTGAGTCGTGATAGCTTTTATTATATTATTTTAATTTAAAACAAGATCAATTAGAAGACGAAATAATAATAAGACTTTTGGAGTTCTAAAAGCAAAAGTTCGTTGTCACGCGCCTGGCTTCACGTCCTCTGAAGGTCACAGCGCAATTAAATAACGTAGTATGGAATACAGTAGTGTGTGTAGAATTGCGTACAAAACAATGCCTTTAGAGAGATGTGATGCGTTGTCTTTGAACAAGTTGACTCTGTTGCATTATTAAAATAGTTTTCCGACCAGTATGTTCTGAAGTTAGGCCCATGTACGAACATGGGCCTAACTTCAGCACTAGAATTATTTATCACTTGAAATTAACATCATTATTCTTGAATTAACTTAAAGGCTTTCGTGACTGTATGATGATGGATAATCTTAATGGTGAGTACGGGCAAGTATTCCATGTTTGGCATACTAGCTTTTGTTGGCGCTTTGATAGCCCATGTCCTGCAGTACACTATTAAAGGCTGCTTGCCTAGAAGACCTCAAAATACCAATAAGTCTTAATTATTACAAAAAGTACTCTATAAGTGCTATTCATACTTATAGAATAATACGATGGTGATGCGGTGGATTTGCATACGTTTTATTTTAATTTTAAGTGGATTTGAAGAATATTTGTAAAAAAAAATCATCCTGTTCTCCGAGACACTTTTCATGTGTGTATATTATGTATAAAATACTTGAATATAAATATTGACAAGCTCAGTTGCCATGGAAGATTATATTTACTTAACCCATATTCTGATGCCTAATTTTCCTCAAGGAGATGGTTGTTGTTTGAAGTGTGCAGAGTAATATAATTTGTTTACTTGACAAAGCTATGTGTTCTCGGACTAAAAGATGAAGTGCTCTCTTTAGACTGTGTTCAAAATTGGAATATTCGTTTAATTAACTTTGTAAACCTCTTGCGTATTACGCCAGATCTATAATATAATGTTAACGAAGGAGTTTTTTTTCTAATTAACATTCCTAAAACCTATTTTTCGTCTATTTCGTTTATCAATATCGCAGTTTCTTACGGGAAAACACTAAAAATAATGCACCTAATAAGAACTACGAGTATGACCAGTGGAAGATTTCGTATTTACTACAAAAAAAAGTGTTTTTTAAGACTTTGCTGGTGTTGTAATCGGAAGCAATGTTGTAAAGAATATACAATTATATCAGATTAACGAAGTCAAGCAAACTAATGGCGAGATATCAATCTATATAAAATATTACAAATTCGTAATAACGTATTAATTGATTTAATGCTTAGATGGAGCAATTACACTGCAATAATCTATCTGCACTCACTGTGTTAATTATAGAACAGATGCAAGGGGAAAAGGTGTATCCTTCTACATCCACAATCATTTAAATCTGGTGATTTAATCAATTGTATATGCAAATGACGCGTACTTGTCTCACAGTCTGCCAACACAGATCCGACGTGGACTCCTCAAGCTCACTCGGAGCGGCCAACCCAGGCCTGTCATCCCCGCTAAGTTAGGCCCGACATGCAGATTCCTCTTGGTTCATCGTGGGAAACTAAGGCACGGCTACTGATCTCCCGACCATCGCACGACAAGGCGGGAGAACGTTCGGGCTCCCGGCCAATCAAGTCAAAAATTTAGAACCCAAATCCAGCAGACTAGTGATGAGGAACAAAATCAAAACTGAGGAGATTCGGTCATCTTAAAATTGTACTACAAATACAGATTTCTCTGTCGAAACATATTTTTGGAATAAAAAAGAACCATTTGTTTTTCTTCTCCGCATTTACGAAATATTTATCTATAAAATTGTCAGTTAGTTCAAATTAGAATAATAAATATTCTTCTTCATATTAAGTTTTAATTCGTCTTAATAAGCAACTGAGTGGAAACAAACGATGCAAAATCAATTGAAACTTTGGTTAGTGAGTAATGGAAAACGTCTATAGTTTGAAATACGACAGGACTGAAGGGAATTAAAATAAAGTTTTAAAAAAACAACCGACTTCTATACCTATTTTCCCACCCTTAAGGAATATTTTCTTAAAGTTTAAAGGAGACAAACCATGAGGTAAAGTCAATTCAATAAAAAAAGTGAAAGGCAAATATTTCGCGTTTTTCATTTAATTTTTTCATTCAATAACTAAAAGAAAAATACCGTCAAATTTATAACCCCCTACTTTTTTAAAGTAGGTTTAAAAGTTAGATCCTAGCTTGATGTTTATTATATACACTTAACTTATATTTTTAGCATTATGGTTTTAGAACCTAAACGACCTAACTTTACGATACTCTCGAGTAGTAATTATTAGAATATTTTTACTTAAAAAGTATAATGTCGTCGCCTCATACGGCAACCACGGGAAAAATGTCACAAGAATAAGCCGTAACCCGGCACGTACTGTCTCCCAGAGACCTAGAGAGGCGAGAGTCCTAGGCTGAGTTGCACCATTGCCAATAGTCGTAAAATATAATAATACAATAATATTATTCATGTACAAAGTGTATACCATATTATACCAAAAGTTGTAGTATCTGTATCGATCATATCCGAAACAGAATATTATTAAATTAATTGCGCTCAATGTTACGGAACATGCAGAAGTCGGTGAATACAAATTACTTAGGATCGTGCTTTGTAGCAATATTTGGGAGAGGCGCATTTTTAATATAGGACTTGTGACAGGCTGAAATAGTAATGATAATTATGAGACGAGGCAAATAGAAATCCATAATCTCTACCTATCTCTACCGATGACAGGCGTGAGTGCCTATTTTAAACTAAAAAACTTTAAATGCTCTAGAATTAATCTATTGTGCCTATCCAAGAAGCAGCAAACATGTAAGAATTGCTTATACTCACCTCGATGGGGGTTTTCGCCATTATACATTTTAAGGGTTACCAAAAATAAACTCCAAAACACCAACCCTAATCTCACTAGTACGTGGTGCAACCTGCTAGATAAGAAACGAGGCTTTTGGAACCGCATGATATCGAAAAATCCATTCAAATTCGCCGAACCCATAGACAAGTATTGGGGAGCAGCATCACAAGTATGAGGGTACCGGTAATGTACTCACCAACCCTCTTACCCCAGCGTGAAGAGTAAAAAGAAACCTTGAAAAAAAAATTGCTGGTGCTTTTTTGGAGAGGCCTATATTCAGCAGTAAATGTAAATTACCTGATAGATATGAAAATGATTAAGCTATCAGAACCTAGTCTGTGTACCCCTCCCCGAATTCTCCCTTAGCTCATCCCGAGAGCTGAAGAGGAACTGAAATATTAAATCTTTTGCTTAGTTTATAAGCAAGTATAATGCTTGGCTACGAGTATATGTCAGCGATTCAATTACCCAGCTGAAAGCTACGAGCTTTTTCTTTTATGCACGACGACTGTTGTTTAACAACAGTAAAGTCATTTTCCTCGTACTCGCAAACGTTGTAAATGTTTTGTGTTGGCTTTTATTATTTCTGTGAATTTTAACAACATTTTGTAAAAGCACATAAAATGAACAAAGCAGAAGTTTCGCAGTAGCAGAGCTAATAAAATATTAAAAAATAATAGTTATTCAAATTGTCCTAAAGTTTGAAGAGGTTTATGATTTTTGACTTTTTTGGATGAAGCCAAGTTGTCATTGTAATGGTTTTGTTCCACTTATATTATAAAAAAATGCAAATACATTTTCTTTTTTTATTCGATAGTATATGAATATAACCACGAATGTAAGTACATTATTCATTTGATCAATACATTTTAAATAAACATCATACGCCCTTTGTAGCACTGTAGAAACTTATCTTTGATTAATCATAATGATATTCAAGTCAAAAACATTAAAACATTTGAGCTATGTTTTTTAAAGTTAGCTGAAACGATCATGTCGGCTACCTGACGGTAAGTGCCACGCCTATCCATAACAGTTGAAGTAGCACACAATTTCTCTGTACCTAGAAATCCTCTACACTGCACATGTCGACTCGCACCTCGATACATCAGTAATTAAGTCTCCGCCTTATACTGTCTTTAGTAATTGCGTACTGCAGCTAAAATTTAAATTTAAAATGTGTTTGTTTTAATAAGATGCTATTAGTGGTATTTCATCCTTGCACTCGTTGGGTATATATATAGCCGTGGTAATAGCCGTAGTAGCCTGGTAGCGTGGTAGTAGTAGACAGAGTGTTCGTTTTAATATCTGAGTGATCTGGGTTCAATCCCCAGTCACGGCACCACTGAATAACAATTTTAAGTGCAGAATTTACCACATGCTCGGCAGAGAAGGATTACATCGTGAAAATATATATTTCGAAGACGATGGATACGTCTTTAGAGCAAGTTGACCCTTCCCGGCTCCTAACTATCTCAAAAAATATTTGAGAGGTGTCTTTGCCCAGCTGTGGGTTTTTACAAGCTACTACCTTAGTTTTACTCATTTGGTGACAGCAACATGACATTCTTTCTCGAATGAAGTATACAAATACATGGCACATATTAATCGCTCGATTATTTTTTTATTAGTTCACCAAAAAATTTATACGTTTTATGTACACGTTTTGAAAAAGGATAGGTTATAGTAGCTACAATGGTAAGGTAAATATAGTCTAATTATTCTTTTTTCATTCATTGATACTATTTCGCATATTATATATTTGACTTATATTTCTAGGTATATTACGACTTTGCACATAATAATTTAGATTAAAATTTTTTATTACTTTATGAAAACCTACTTGAAAACATTAACGACCTTAGAGTCTTATTCAAACTTAAAAAATGTATAATGTATTTCTTGAATTGAACGTCCCGTGAAAAGAGGTCAAATCTGATTATTTATGAAATGAAAGTGTTTTATGTAAAGTTGCTACTACTACTACTACTTGCGCTCGGAATGCGGTCGAGATTATAGATGCCCCTCGTTACTAACTAATTGAGTCACGTCCCTTAGTAATGCTTCAACTCGTGACAAGATAAATTTATAGCCGTCGTCTTTTTTTGTGAATAAATTAATTTATGATATAAATAAATAAAAAATAATGGAGATAGAGATAAGTAATGAAAATATAAAAAGTGTAAAGAAAAGTGTACTAAATTAATAACAAAGTCAAACGTTTAAACTTTTCAATGGAAGGCAGACCAAATGTTGCGATCTTAAAAAAGTAGCTGATTCAGTATGATCTCCGATAGCAAAGATCGGAAACGAATGTAATTTTTTAGAGGAGACCTTGTTACTTCTAAGAATATAGTATTGTAAATAATAATGAACATTATGGATTACATAATAACGGGCATAGACTTAAAAATATAAATACCACAATTTCATCATCATTTATCATATGCCGTACCAGTTTTTTTTTATTTAAAACCTTTTCCTAATGAGGAACGTAGAAGAAACGGACGAAAGGAAGTCCGTAGGTAGGAATAATGTTTGTTTTTTATAATACAACATTACAATACAACTTTTAGAAACAGCTTGTGAGCGATGTACTCATCTCCGTCCATTATTATCATCTATGTTGTTCCTTTATATTATAATAAATCTTTTTATAAAGTCTAACATATTTTTAAATCTGTTTATAGAAAAACTTAAGCACTTACTGGGATTTTGTTGCAGAAACATATACATAGCCTCATGGACGAACTACAGACTCTATAGAGTCTAGTACCTGGCATTACTAGCTCGTGTCTGTTCCTAGTATGTATATCACAACATAAAATATATTAATATAATGAGTATTTTCATTAAATGTTTGTAAGTTTGTATTTTGTGCATATGAATTACCTTTTCATAAACATATTGAGAGACTAAGGATAAAATTGAATTAGAAGTTACAGAGTGGGCACGTCGCACCTTAAACGCTATCCGTCCGCGGTCTAAAAAATATTTTATGAGAAATAGCTATATGAGATGGTAATTTGGAAGGCCATGAGAGGATACCGGACGGAGAGATAGTTTCTCTTGTGCCACCACACGGCAAATCTTTATTTTGGATCCTACTGTGACTCACTGCTGGGCAAGTTTTTCCTATTCAGTAGTTTACTGAACGAATAAAATTCAATGCGTGTTAAGCCGCGCCGAGGAGCTAGTTCAAAAATAAGTTCTGTTACTGTTTTGTTCTATACTTATATAGATACGTGGTCCATTAGTGACTAACGTGTTTGAATTGTATCATTAATGCCTTTTACGAAGAGGAAAATGTCTTGAGAAAACCTTCAAGCGTGGATCATGTTTCTAGGAAATGTGAGCATCTTTGCTAATCACACTCGATACGTTTTCTTTACAAAAGGAAACCCGTACTCTGTGCCTAATTATATAAAATTTATAATTGTAATATAAAATGAATATTAGTAACACTAACCGTGACAAAGCATTACGTATATTGATAATGGGATAATAGTGTTACCATATATATCGGAAGGTAAAGTAAAGCAAAGTAGCAGTTTGTAAGTACCCACAGCTGGGCAAAGGCCTTCTTCTCAAATATCTGAGAGGGTTTTGAAACCAGGGAGGGCCCACCACGCTGCTCCAGTGCGGGTTGGCGGGCTACGAGTAAAGAAACGGTGCCTCTGTGCTTGCGTGTACACATCGGCACTATAATATATATTTCTTACAGAACGTTTTGAGTCGAAAGTATGTTCACGGTCGTATTTATCATACTAAAGTCATAGTTCCCGAATAAAAAAATAAACATATGTCTTTTCATGAAAGCGGCACCAAAAGCTGCCATTCATAATCCATACCGTTATTTGAGAATCACCAGATATTAATTGTTACATTTTAACACATATGACTTTTCGGACGTGAAAGAGCCAAGCAGCGGTTATAGCTTTTTTTTTTTTTTATAGAAGAAGGGGGCAAACGAGCGTGCGGCTCACCTGATGGTAAGTGATCACCGACGCCCACGAACATCCACAACACCAGAGGATCTACAGATGCGCTGCCGGCCTTTAAGGAAGGAATAAGCTCTTTTCTTGAAGGTCCCTAAGTCGTAACTGTTCGGAAATACTGCTGGCGACAGCTGATTCCACAAAATCGAAGTGCGTAGCAGAAAACTTCGATTAAAACGCAATGTGGTGGAATGCCAACCATCTAGGTGGTATTGATGGAACTTCGAATTCTGTCGCGATGTACGATGGTGAAACTCAGCAGCTGGGATCAATCCGAAAAGTTCCTCAGAACATTCCCTGTGGAAAATTTTGTAAAAAATGCAAAGAGAAGCAACATCTCTTCGCAAGGCCAAAGGATCAAGCCGTTCAGAGAGAGCTTGGTCGCCGACAATTCGAGCCGCTCGACGTTGGATGCGGTCAAATGGAAGGAGTTGGTACTGGGGTGCCCCTGCCCAGAGATGAGAACAGTATTCCATGTGGGGCCGAACTTGCGCCTTATAAAGTTGCAAACGGTGGACGGGCATGAAATACTGTCCCGCTCTACAGAGCACACCAAGCTTTTTGGAGGCCAATTTGGCCTTTCCCTCCAAGTGACCACGGAACTGAACGTCGCTTGATATGTCAACGCCAAGGATTCTGATACTGGCTGAGCCAATAAGGGGAATGTTCTCAAAAAGAGGAGAAACGACAAAGGGATTCTTTTTAGCGGTGAACGCGCAAACCTGTGTCTTTTTGGGGTTGAAAAGGACAACATTACGTCGACCCCAATCCGAGACTTTGAATAACAAGGTCTCGACTTCAGACACAAGTTTGTTCCGGCACTAGTCGACGTGTTCCCGAGAAATATTCGCACGGCCAGTATATAGGGCATCACCCGTGCTGTCGTCTGCATAGCAATGAATGCTACTGATTTGTAGCATGTCGTTGATATGCAGAAGGAACAGAGTGGGAGATAGCACACAGCCTTGTGGAACACCAGCATTCACGGGTTTGGGGTCCGAGCATGCACCGTCGACAACAACCTTGATGCTCCGATCCGTGAGGAAGCTGGTGACCCAGTTGCACAATCTCTCAGGAACCCCGTAAGATGAAAGCTTTGAAAGAAGCGCTTTATGCCAAACCCTATCAAATGCTTTCGCTACGTCCAGACTAACCGCCAAAGCCTCCGCCTTAGACTCAACTGCTTCTGCCCATCGGTGAGTCAGGTAAACTAGAAGATCACCAGCTGATCGTCCGCGACGGAAACCGTACTGTCAGTCACTGATCAGCTGAGCTGAGCTGGGTGTTGATGAGTGACTCCATTATTTTAGATAACAAGGGGGTGATGGCAATAGGCCTGTAGTTGGACGGATCAGAGCGGTCGCCTTTTTTGGGTATTGGATGCACAAATGCTGTCTTCCAAGATTCCAGGACGACGCCTGAAGAGTAGGAGTGCCGGAAAAGACGCGTGAGAACCGGTGCCAACTCAGGGGCACACATCCTCAGCAGAAGGGATTCCGTCCGGCCCACTCGACTTATGAATGTCCAGGGAGCGGAGTGCCTTTCGCACTGAGCTCTGCAGAAACTGAATGTCCGGCATGGAGCACTTACACCACGGGATGGTAGGTGGAGAGTTTCCCCGGTCATCAAGAGTCAAGTTGGATGCAAAAAGAGAGCCCAAGAGATCGGCTTTCTCTTTTGCAGTATGGGCCAGCGAATCATCCTCCTTGTGTAGAGATGGGAGAGATGGCTGACAGAAATTCCCCTGGACAGCCTTGGCGAGAGACCAGAATGCGCGGGATCCCGATGGGAGGCGAACTAATCTCTCGCCAATTCTGCCAATGTGCTTTAACTTTGCCGCAGCGATAACTCTTTTGAAGGACCTGGAGGCAGAGTTGTACTCGTTTTAAGAGCACTGGTTTTGCATCCCGAGACGCCGATGCATCGGCCCAGGCCTGGTAGCACTTCCGCTTTCGGCGTGACGCTATTTTGCAGGTGCGACCAAACCAAGGCTGGGATTTACCTCCGACAGGCACTGCAGAGAACGGAATAAAAAGTTCCATTCCCTGAAGTACCACATCGGTGACAGAATCTGCAACGGCGTTGGGATCATACAGCGAGAAGAAAACCTGCCCCCATGGGTAGGAAGCAAAGAAAGACCGCATTCCATCCCAATCTGCCGACCTATAGTGCCACACACGGCGGAAGCCCGCAGATCGCGTTCGGGAACGGCGCGCGATAGGCACTACACTCCGGATCAGACAGTGGTCCGACGAGCCAAGAGGGCATCGACTGAGACCAAATATCCGTCCGGGTGTGAGGTCAGCAAAAGGTCCAACAGGAAGGTGTATGACCTTCCACGTCTGGGATCCGCGTCGGCGAGGTTACCAGTTGTGTCAGGCCATATGCTAATGCAAAGTCGTGAACAGATCTCCCGCATGATCGGTTATGCGAGAACCGAGCCAATTGGTGTGGTGGGCATTAAAATCGCCGAGAATCACGATCTCTGCGGATGGGATCTGTTGTAGCACGGAATCTGTAGCCATTTGGATGTGGTCGATGAGTCGGTCAGTTACGGTATTACCGCTATGGGACCTGTAAAGGCACGCATAGACGCGCGGATGGTCGTCGCTGTCGATGCCCAGCCAAAGGGTAGATAGGTCCAAACCTTCAAGACTACCGAGGCGTCGAGAACAGATATCATCTCTGACGTATACGCAAACTCCGGCACGGGGCACAAAGGAGTGTTCAGTTTGTACCCTGGTAATGGAGATAAGAGGTATCAGCCGGAGACGATATCTGAGTCTCTGTAAGAAAAAGCAAGGCTGGCTTCGCCGTTTCAAGATGGTAATGAACGGCGCTAAGGTTCGAGTGGATTCCCCTGATATTGCAGAAATCCACGGCGAGCGCGGTAGGGATGCCATAGTTTCCTTGCTGCATTTGCCTCGAGTAGGAAAGAAAGAGAGCGGAATATTGCCCCCCCAGAATACGCGGGGCAGACTGAGCATCCACGATTAGGTAGCGTAGGAAAGCCTGAACGTGGATGCTCAGTGAGGGATTCTCCAGAACCGTAGGTACTGGTACCCTCCTGGGGTAGCTCAAAATTATGTACCGCTTACCATATTTGGGGAGGGGGGAGAGGGCCTCCGGTTACCTCACTCACCGCACGAAACGCAGAAGCACAAGATGCCTCTACTTCACGCCGGTATTCTGCGAGGCCGTGGTACTTATCCGGACGAGCTGGCCCATTCCAGCAGCTCGAACGAGCAGGCTCGACCGGGGTAGTACAACAACCTCCCAGAATACCGGCGTGAAGTGTCGGCGGCATCTTATGCTTCTGCATCGTTTGGTAAATGAGGTAAACATTAATTGTGCTTTTAAACATTAAAAAAAACGGAGGTTACCATTTTCACCTGTAACTTTACGTTCCAATGTAATGTCCCGACCCGACTCGTGTTCAAGCTCAGACGATCTCTTGTTACTCGCTAATTATGTCACGTTCTTTAGTGTTGGTGCTAGTTATTTCTACTTAAAATGAGTGAAGACTTTGTTTTTTTTAAACTCTGATTTTAATGAAAGCCTCATTAAAATGGAACTTAATTACAAAAGAACTTTTGCAATATTACTTTCGTAATGTAATGTTTTTGTGATTATTTTTATTAGATATTACTTTTTTTTTATAGGAAAGGCGGCAACGAGCAAGCGGTTCACCTGATGGTAAATAATTACCGTCACCCACGTACATCTGCAACACCAGAGGTGCTGCAGGTGCGTTGTCGGTCTTTAAGGGTATTTGGGAGATGGGAGGGAGGATGAGGAAGGGGAGTGGGCCTCCGGTTGATGCCTCTACTTCACGCCGGTATTCTGCGAGGCTGTGGTACCAACCCACGAGTAAAGCCGGCCCATTCGAGCAGTAGCAAAAGCCGCCGCTTGGCTCTACCACGTATCAAAAAAATCTAAAATCTACTTCGTCCCCTTTTTACGATCTGCAAATAGTCCACTACCGAACTACTGTAGTACGAGTATATAGTAAGTATTGAGCTTAATCACTACGCTTGATAGGTGTATCTCGCCTCTTTTTGGACTTTAGAGTTTTTTTTCTTCACTTATACGCTACTAATCCAAAACAAAATTATTCCTAAGTGAAAAAAAAATCCTATAGAACAATACTATAATATGCTTGAAAATGTAGAATTATACGTTATGTAAAATTTTCTTTTTCTTAAAAACTACGTTACCCTACGGAAGGAATTTCTCCTGTGTCGCGGAGGCAGTTTACATTCATAAATTGAACGAGGACAAACACGCAGACCCGGTACAGTTAAATGTAGTTTTTAAAAATACTTGTCCAGCCAAACGCACATCCACTACGTCATCAAGACATACAAAAATTATAAATATTTTATTCTATTAAATTAAATATAAGATATATACATCAAAATAAGAAAAAAATTCAGCAGCAATATACTAATAAAATTAATGAAAAAAGTCCCATTGAAGACTTAGAATCATTGAGGTTTTATAAGAAATAAATTATAGGAAACTCAAGATACATTCGGACAGATCCAACTTTGATTAAAATTCAAAAACTTTTCTTCCCACAGCACAAAACGGCGATCATTTAAAACTCCATTGCTTTACAACAAATACAACCTAATAAACACAACGTTCACAAAATAATCTGCATTGAGATTTACAGGAAAGAATAAATTATCTCAGACAAAATGGGCTCAGACTTTCGTCCGATAGCGGAAGAACTCTCCAATAATTTTAAACCTTAAATCCCAAAGCTGCAGATGCACCGATGGTATCAATACTGGTGCAAGGATGCCAGTACTGCACTCATCACCGTCTGCCCCGCGTTGCCAACAAAAAAACGATAAGTCTAAATGTTTTTTCAGCTCCTTAATTAACTTAACTGTTGAAGTGTACTTACTAAGCGGATAACTTGTGGGACTCTGCTTAGGAGTAGTCGTGTGGTCACAACACTCTTTCCCATTTCTGTCGCCCGACAGCAGTGGAACTACTGTTATGTTCCGGCTATAGAGAGCCTGTATAATTACGGACTGTTAGGTATTCCTTCTAAGTCCACAGGGGTTACCACCCATCTGTTACCTTCTTCGACTCTGGTTGTTTACAGGTGTCCATGGGTTCCAGTAGCCACCTACCATCAGATTGACTGTTTGCTCGTTTTCACCCCATTATATTAAAAAAAATTAGATAATGACGAAGAAGAAAAAGTTGCAACATTAAGATCAATGCGGTTTTCATATTATCATCATCCAAACAAAACGATAAGTCTAAATGTTTTCAGCTCCTTAATTAACTTAACTGTTGAAGTGTACTTACTAAGCGGATAACTTGTGGGACTCTGCTTAGGAGTAGTCGTGTGGTCACAACACTCTTTCCCATTTCTGTCGCCCGACAGCAGTGGAACTACTGTTATGTTCCGGCTATAGAGAGCCTGTATAATTACGGACTGTTAGGTATTCCTTCTAAGTCCACAGGGGTTACCACCCATCTGTTACCTTCTTCGACTCTGGTTGTTTACAGGTGTCCATGGGTTCCAGTAGCCACCTACCATCAGATTGACTGTTTGCTCGTTTTCACCCCATTATATTAATGAAAGCCTCATTAAAATGGAACTTAATTACAAAAGAACTTTTGCAATATTACTTTCGTAATGTAATGTTTTTGTGATTATTTTTATTAGATATTACTTTTTTTTTATAGGAAAGGCGGCAACGAGCAAGCGGTTCACCTGATGGTAAATAATTACCGTCACCCACGTACATCTGCAACACCAGAGGTGCTGCAGGTGCGTTGTCGGTCTTTAAGGGTATTTGGGAGATGGGAGGGAGGATGAGGAAGAGTGGGCCTCCGGTTGATGCCTCTACTTCACGCCGGTATTCTGCGAGGCCGTGGTACTTATCCGGACGAGCTGGCCCATTCGAGCAGTAGCAAAGCCGCCGCTTGGCTCTACCACGTATCAAAAATCTAAAATCTACTTCGTCCCCTTTTTACGATCTGCAAATAGTCCACTACCGAACTACTGTAGTACGAGTATATAGTAAGTATTGAGCTTAATCACTACGCTTGATAGGTGTATCTCGCCTCTTTTTGGACTTTAGAGTTTTTTTTCTTCACTTATACGCTACTAATCCAAAACAAAATTATTCCTAAGTGAAAAAAAAATCCTATGGAACAAAACTATAATATGCTTGAAAATGTAGAATTATACGTTATGTAAAATTTTCTTTCTCTTAAAAACTACGTTACCCTACGGAAGGAATTTCTCCTGTGTCGCGGAGGCAGTTTACATTCATAAATTGAACGAGGACAAACACGCAGACCCGGTACAGTTAAATGTAGTTTTTAAAAATACTTGTCCAGCCAAACGCACATCCACTACGTCATCAAGACATACAAAAATTATAAATATTTTATTCTATTAAATTAAATATAAGATATATACATCAAAATAAGAAAAAAATTCAGCAGCAATATACTAATAAAATTAATGAAAAAAGTCCCATTGAAGACTTAGAATCATTGAGGTTTTATAAGAAATAAATTATAGGAAACTCAAGATACATTCGGACAGATCCAACTTTGATTAAAATTCAAAAACTTTTCTTCCCACAGCACAAAACGGCGATCATTTAAAACTCCATTGCTTTACAACAAATACAACCTAATAAACACAACGTTCACAAAATAATCTGCATTGAGATTTACAGGAAAGAATAAATTATCTCAGACAAAATGGGCTCAGACTTTCGTCCGATAGCGGAAGAACTCTCCAATAATTTTAAACCTTAAATCCCAAAGCTGCAGATGCACCGATGGTATCAATACTGGTGCAAGGATGCCAGTACTGCACTCATCACCGTCTGCCCCGCGTTGCCAACAAAAAAACGATAAGTCTAAATGTTTTTTCAGCTCCTTAATTAACTTAACTGTTGAAGTGTACTTACTAAGCGGATAACTTGTGGGACTCTGCTTAGGAGTAGTCGTGTGGTCACAACACTCTTTCCCATTTCTGTCGCCCGACAGCAGTGGAACTACTGTTATGTTCCGGCTATAGAGAGCCTGTATAATTACGGACTGTTAGGTATTCCTTCTAAGTCCACAGGGGTTACCACCCATCTGTTACCTTCTTCGACTCTGGTTGTTTACAGGTGTCCATGGGTTCCAGTAGCCACCTACCATCAGATTGACTGTTTGCTCGTTTTCACCCCATTATATTAAAAAAAATTAGATAATGACGAAGAAGAAAAAGTTGCAACATTAAGATCAATGCGGTTTTTCATATTATCATCATCCAAACAAAAACGATAATGCTAATTAAGATTATGTATAAAAGGGCTATCATAATACATAGTCACAGTCGAGTCTCTGTCGATCGATTGTCCAATCCATCGGAACATACTGCGAGAATACCGCAGCTGTTGGTCCGTGTCCTGTTGTCCGCATCCACCTATCCCGTGTCGTGAACATGGGAAAATATTATACGTATATGGAAGACAGCAGAGGATTTATATACTGATGACGATGAAATATGAGCCTCAATTCGACCCTTATCGATTCGGACAAGCCGAGGTCTCGTACCTCCCTGGGTTGCCGAGAGTGTCCTTCTAGTTGGCGGAAGACTCTTTCGTTAGCAAGGGTCAGAGTATAGCACAGCAGAAGCTAGCTTCGCGACGCCGCGTCAACACAGAGCTTCCTGCTCGTTAGTCTTTTCTGCCGAAGCTGTAAAGATCGCCGGGCCGTGCGTCCGTGAGGGTTTTAGTCGATCCGACAATTAACGCTGATCCCGACCCGATCAGTGGTAGGTAGGTGACGAGCACTTTTTCCTCACGTGAAAAAAATATATTAAATATGAGTACATAATGCTATTTGACATAGTATTTGAATCAGCTTGCTATTGTTTCAACCCATTAGTTTCATTGGATGTGGTTCACGATCGGCGGGATAATCAACCGCCATCAAAAAAGGAATACCTTTCCTGCATGTGTAAACACACACACACACACACTACTAAAAAACGAATGATGGCGAAAAATCTATCCAAATTTACCAAACCCAAATCCTATTATTTGGGAGCGGCATCACCTGTGCGAGGGCGTCAGCAAATGCGATTATCAAGCAGCCTGCCCAGCGCATAGTGAAGACTATAGGTAAATCTTCCATACTTGGCATGCCAGTCTTGTTCGGCGCCTTCATATAAAAGAAAATGAGAAGACCTATGTCCTGCAGTGGACTATGTACAGGCTGATAAAAAAAGATGAAAACGAATTTCTCGGTCTAGCTAAGAGAATTGTAAACACATTGTGTTGTAAACGAGGGACGTTAAATTGCTTTCTGGATTCGGCGAACCCGCAAACTTCAAATAATAAGAATACCGACGAAACGCCTAAACAGAATGATTCACGTCTTGTTACAAGTAGAACGTGCAAGTCTGCGAACTAAAAGATGAAAATAGGCAAACTTTATTGATCGAATGCCGTCGAGGTATGCTGCAGCTAAATTTAAATAATACTTTATTACCATGTACCGTGGTAGTCTAGTGGTCAGGGTATTCACTAGATTTCATGACCTGGATTTGAACCCCAGTATCGGCACTTCTAAAATTGTTAACTGCAATTTTCTATACTGAATTTACCAAGTACTCCGGAAAGAAAACGTTTTGATTGGAAAAAGGTAAAAGATAAACGCGTTAAAATCTGAATACAAAATTTAATTTTTATAAGTTGTTTAGTATGTAAAAAAAATTTAAGTAATTATTTAAAATAGTATGAATAGAACGCGGCGACGGGGCCCGCCGCCCGTCACGCTCTGTCTCCTGGAGAGGGGATATGTGGATTGGGACACGTTTGGCTACGGCTAAGTAAGCCTACTTCTCAGGGGTGAATACTTATTTTTTAATGTACAATTTACTGATATTTGAATCCTGAATCTACGGACTCTACTGAGGGAAGAAGAAGAAGTAGATGAAGATCAATAAATTTACTAGTAAGACTCCAGAACACTTTTTAAGACAAAGTCCAAGGCGAAATAATACCGTTTGGGAAAATCGGATTATTCGGTCTGTAACTAACAGCCACAAAGACGATGCAGAAACTTCGTTTATTAATTTATGCAAATCCTGCATTTCATTAACCAACTTGTGCTGTATCTCTGCCAGATAATTGAAAGATGAAAATTGAATTATGGCGTACATTAAAAATAATGGTATATTAATGAGGGCCGCGATTAGCGCTTAGCTATCCACCACAAAGGCGATGAAGGATTTTGTTTCGTTATTTATAGAAACGGTTAATATTAGGCACGAATCAAGCGGTGGTAGCACTGTAGCTGGGTACTCGCCGTGGGAGTTGACACGAGTGACCTGAGTTCGATTCCAACTGTCAGCACTATTTAACTTTAATTTTAAATGCTGTTTTACCTTGTGTTTGGCGATGAAGGAAAACTTCGCAAACATTTAAAGGCTGCTGCTAGGTTGTTTTATTGTTTTTAGGAAAAAGCTTTTAAGATACATAGACATATTTATTAATTCAGCATTCTGGGAGAGTCGCTCTAAAGCTTGATATTTATTGAAGCACATAAATCGGGTCGGATCGACCGTGGCAACTCGCATGATGCAAATTATAAGAGGTAATAGACTTCTTCTCTACTTAGGAGTCGCCTGGGTAGGTGAAGTAAAGTAAAGTAAAGTAGCGGCCTGTCAATGCCGACAGCTGGGAAATTTCCTCCTTCTAAAATTTTTGAGTGGGTTTTTGGAGCTGGGAAGGGTCCGCCACCCTGCTCCAATGCGGGTTGGCGGACTTCACGTGTCCTTGAAATAATATTTCTCTGACATGCAGGTTTCCTTACAATGTTTTCCTTCACCGCCGAGCACTTGGTAAATTCACCACTTAAAATACGCTATTCACAATTTTAGTGGTACCGGCATCGGGAATCGAGTCCAGGTCAATAGCGCTCTATGAAACTATAGCTAGCGCTCTGACCACTAGGCTATCACTCTTACCCATTTCTGCCGCCAATCAGCATTTCAGCCACTGTTTTGTTCCGGTTTGAAAGGTAGAGCCAGTATAATCTCGCGCTGTGAGGCATTGCATCTTAGTCCTCAGGGGTGACAACTCAGCTGTAACCTTCTTCGAATGAAATTATCCATGGGCTGCAGTAGCCTTTTGCTGTCAGGTGGACTATAAGCGTTTCGTCCCGCCAATCTAAGAAAAAAATTAAATAACGCTAATTATTAATTTTGGATCTAGAAAGCTACTTACTGGCAACGAATTTCTAGAATAGTTCATTACTCTTTCTTACCATGAGTGTGTTAAGGAGTGGGTTAAGAGGCCAACAAGGAAAAAGCCTTGAAAAACCCAATGGCCGACAGATAGGATACCCATTTTCAAGATCGATGACGTCTATGTAAAACCGCTTGCAAGCGTGGCAAATCCAGCTCATGGGAGCGACCTCCACAGTGGACTTTTTACACGCTGTTACCCACTCAATGCATAAAATCTTACAGTATCCTAATGTAATTTCATATGCAATGAGAAGTTCAGTAAAATTTATTATGCACGAGAATTTATTCCAATTTCGTTGAAAGCATCTTGACTTTTGCTCTATTGACTCTACTTTAAGAACTGTATATTCTCGAAGCTAAGTTAATTTTTGTACATTTGTAAACATGCTTTGTCTTAAAATGTGCTCATTCCTTACAAATCAATAGCATTATTTTAGTTCTGTGCTTTACTATAGTATCAGTATTGTATTTAAAAAGTGTGTATGTATGTACCTAAACTATATTTTATTTAGTTTTGTGGTATTGTAAACCATATTCGGTTACTTTTGCAGCTTTGCTCCAGAATAATATCGTGTTAACTGATACGCCTAAAGTCTACTTGTCGGTGTGAGTAAAGCTTTTAGTGCAGAGTATTTAATTTCATATTATTATTACACTTACACTGTAATGGTATTTCATATATAATAATATAAACTGCAGATAACGCCTGAAACATCAATAACTCAGGCATGAAATGCGAAATTTCAATGGAGACCATCGGGGAGACGATTATCCATTAAATAAATTTTATTCTAGTGATAAGGCGAGGGGCGGGCGGCGGCAAGGCGCCGGCGGGACGCCCTAGTAGCCGCCCGCCGTTCGTACCGCGACAACGCGCCGCTGCTAACGCGGAGCTGCTCTAATTATACACGCCAGTGACTTCCCTCTAGCTCTTATAACCGTTGACCTACTGACAGTGAATTGTGTTTTAAGCCGCGAGTGTAAAGTGACTACGCTGGCGACTGCCTGACACTTGTGAGTATCGTACGTCAAGCAAGAGTTATGTGTGTATCTTAGTCAGCCGTTACGGCCATTTTATAGTCGTTCAACCTTGAGTCGTTCGTCAGTATTTTGGTCATTGTATAGTCGTATGACGAATGATTTTTTCGCTCGGGCGTCGTACCGTGCCGAAAGTTGCGGCCAGTTAAAGGTCTTTATTTAAAAATAGCAGGAATGAGTTGCATTAAGACTAAATTCTGTTTAGGGTCCATTCGACTGATAACAACTGATAATATAACAAAGACTAGAAATTTGTACCGTGGTGGTGATCACCTTGATGCATTTATATATAACAATGTTTAAATCTTTCAGCGTATCACGAAGATGTGTTATTTAGATATCAGTTTCCATTCGTTGTGAACCTTAGTACACTACAAGAATTATGAGTCACGCATTGGCATGTAATTTTTTTCTGTCAGTTAGATTTTAACCCTTTTCATTTTATGTATCAAGATGACTTTAGGTTTTTGCATATAATAAATAATCTGAATACAATATATACATATATATATATATACACAATAACAGATCTACGGAAAGTCTCGGTACATCCCGTATCTTTACTTATAATTTTTTTCGGCTTTAATAATACACAATATATATCTGTAATGTCAATGAATTTTCCAAGTGCTATAATCAAAGGGAGACACTACGCATTAAGTACCCGCCCCTTATCGCTATCTATCAAGTGAAATGGCAGTGAAAGGCGAAAAGGAGCAGGGTTTCAGATAAACAGACTCACATAAATCCGTTGGGTTATTGATGCCGCGATCGGATATTGCTAGCCCTCAGAAACGGTCGCGCGATTCCGAATGTCATCACATTTATGGGAAACTCGATCGTCCATCCGCCAACGCCAACGTTAGTTAGTGCTAAGCTTTGTATATGTAATTGGAAATAGATTGTGGTTTTCGCTCTGTGAAATGGTAAGAAACGGAAATGAAACAATTTACACACAGAGCACTTTTTTCTGCGTCTAACATTTATAATCAAAAGAAAGGAAATTCCACCTATTTAACAACTATTATACTATGTAATATACGATTTGAGGATAAGGAAATAATTCTTTAAAGACCAATTATTGTGGTGTATTTCATACAGTAGCAATATGATCCACAATTTATTTTAGAGATACATCTTTTTAACGCTTATTCTTCGTTGGATTATTTTTTTCTTAATTTGGAACATATTTTCACCAATTCTATCAGACCATGGATACCGTAAAAAACAACTTATGGCATATGCCTTTGCTACATAAAATTTTCTATCTTGTAAACCTTATCCTTAATTTAACAGCGTTTAAATAGTCCACTGAAGGATATAAACCATATCACGATGATCGGTATGGGAATTTGCGATCGCATACTCGCACATTGAACGCAGCTGTTCGTCATCGGATCTGGAATTTTTTGAGATGGTAATCCCGCCATCTGTCGGTAGCCATTGCGACTTTCGAGGCTTTTCCTTTAGTCGCCTCTTACGACACCTACGGGAAAAATGGCGGTGGAGGATAACACACGGTTAGTTGACATCTTTATTTTAACTTAAATGCAATTTTTTTATAAACATTTAATTATTTTAGAGCGGACTTTAAAATGTAAAATGATTATTAAAGATGTGTAAAATTATACCGATAATAAAATTTCAATATTTATGTAATAATACCAAATAATGGTGTGGTCCGAGAGGTCAAGAAATTTATAAATTTTGTCGTTTCTACGCACATTTCATCAGACCCAGACCGGTTCATTAACGTAATAAATTGTATGTAGCTTTCAAATAAAACTCTTTTGAACATGCTCTCCGCGTAGTTTAATGATAACTCAATCGAACTTAGTTCTCCTGATTCTGTGGTAGATCTCCCAATCAATCGACTATCGTGGCAACCTACATTTCTGTTTGTGGAAAACTTTGAACCAATCTCACAAATAGTAATTAGTTTTGTTTTACAGGTGAATAAAGTTTACATAATATTCAAACGTTAATGTTTACTTAACATTTATTAATAGAGTAATCGATTATATAATTAGTTATTAGAAAAAAAAATTGCTTTGCACAATTTCGCATACATAAAAATTACATATTACCAAGTTTGAAGAAAAGAAGAACACTACCTTCCCTCCGATATATGCGCGCACTACTTCTTTCACACCTCATTCATCTTCACCGTGCCAATAACACACACAAGCAGTACACTGACAGGTTATATACACCACAAAAATTTAATACGCGACACGTGTTTCGCCACGCAACTAGGCATTATCAAGCGATTAGACTCTGCACTCTGTACAACCGCCGAGTTGTTTGTTCGGCGATTGCTAAATAATGAATTCCCCCAAACTTACGTCTGATTCTATTTACTATCGATTGCTTAGTTGACTAATAGATACAAGCTTAAGTAATTTCTATTTTTAAGAACCCTTAAAAAAGTTCACCTTTTTTCTTCCTGTATGATAAGACTAATTCTACTAACGGAAAAGTTTTGAAAATCTCATTGCGTTCTACAAATATCGGTTTAAACGATTTTAAAACAATACATAGACTGTTGAGAGTGTCTATTCATGGGGAAGAGACCTATGCTCAGCTGTGGACTGTTAACAGTCTTACCTTAACTTCACAGCCTGTAAATAGTACACTGCAGGACATAAGCCTCTCCCATAAGGATGATCACCACGCTTGGCAAGCAGATTGCCAACAGATTCGTGCGCCGATACCACACGGATTTTTAAGTGGCTGGAAAAATTTAGACTGTCATAAATGATGAAATTACATATAAACCTTAGAATTTGTTGATCTTGAGTCCTAATGTTTCATAAGTAATTATTTGTCATCAATATAGGGTATTTTACAGCTTATTAATAAGTAAATGTAGACGTACTTTTAAAGTTTCACATGTCCAGATGCTAAAGTTTAAACATCGAACTTAGTTAATAACTTTGACTGATTAATCCAAACTCCGGAGTGTCAAATACCCGTTCAGTTTGACATCCAATAAGTTAATAGTCTGTTATACCCTAAGTCCCGTAACAGTAAATTGACTTGTAACAACAAGATACACGATGCCACTCGTTTGTTTTTGTAATATTATTTTACACGTTTCATATTTCATTATTCAATTCAAATCGATAGTTATGAACCTAAATAACTATATTCACATAATAATAATTTATTAATTTTAATATTGAACGAAATTTTATCAATAGAGTACCGCAAAGTGAGGCCATTACCAACACAGGTTTCTCTACAGTTAGAAAAAGGACCGAAATCCTCTATTGTCAGCCGTATAAAGAAGTTCAAAGTTTTTCAGCGAGGGATGGAATGCCATAGTCTTCTTTCGACAGACTAACAGACTTCCGGTATATTAAAGCATTAAATGTTTATACAATGAAGTTGTGATGTCTATAAGAGTACGAAGCCCATCCAATTGCAGAAAGGAATATAAAAGGTATACAGATCGCCGCGCTGAACACGTTAGGATACGGTATTAAGATAAATTGCAAATACAAAAGACAACTCCGATTTTCCAAAAAGATATAATCCTTATAGTAGGAGCCCTGGAGGAGCCAGGCACTATACTCAATGACCTCAATGGTAGTCCAACTTCGTTCGAAAGGTCAATCGACGAATCCAATCTAGACAGCGTTTCGTAAACTACGTTGCATCATCTCGCCTCGTATCCCTCAGGACATTAGTATACACAAAGCGCCTGTTTTCATTGGTACCCTGACGTAGTTTTTGATTGTATGAAGAAACTCAAAGACGCTCGGTGGACTATGGAAAGGGCTATAGCCAGCATACCCTTAAGGAACGGCAAGTTAAAAAGTTGTAAAGGAATTATCATGGTCATCATCCTGCATTAATCATGGTTTTATGAAAAGGACCAAGGAGTGACGATGATCATTTTCAATTATCATCATTTAAAAATGTGCCGTAGACTTTCCAGAAAGACTCTGCTCCTGGTCACAAGTCACAAACAACTAAAATCTGACTCCAGAGTAATAAAAGCTGAAGACTGGCCCTCACTCTGTCCAGATCTGAACCGCTAGACTTCAAGTTGTGGTAAATACCAGAGGACCTAAACTGCTCAAAAAGTTACTCCAACACTGAGTATCTCAAGAAATTTTCAGAGCTAACAATGGTTAAATTCTTTATATTTTATACATATATGCATTTGAATGTGTAACAGAACTTATGAACGTACTACGAGTAGGTTTATACTTGTATAAGTATTTCTTTTTGATTTCGAACATTTGTCATAAAACCGGTTTGATGAATTTTAAATAAGAAAAGAACACATGCCACGACGTCTGTAATCTTTCGTCAGGTATTTTCGTTTTACAATCGCATAAAACGTGAACGGTCGTATCTTTTTAGGACTTTTGTGCAACATTTTCGTGTAGGGCTAAAAGAATTGATGAACTTTTCTTATGATGAATATAGTAAAGAGTTAATAATTTTATTAATAATATAGTTGGTTTTAAGATAAATTAATATGGCAGGGTGTGCAGGCGGAAAAAGTCACCTTTATCTCCATATCCCAACTTCATCTGCACTTGGTGCTGTTTAAATGCGGCTCTGGCGACCGATGGTGGCGGAAAAACCACCCGAAACCAAATCCAACTCTACACAGACTAGTGATTGGGACCAGCATAACTTGTGCGAAGTTACCGGGAGTACTTTCACCAAGCCGCTTGGTCAGTGTCGTGTATGGGCAAACCTTTGAAGAAATGCGTCATGATTTTTTCTGGCGTTTTTCTGGAGAGGCCTTTGTTCAGTGGTGGACTTTAGATTAAAAAGAAGAAACATTTTGTCAAGGCAAGCATAATCAGTCAGCAAATCAGCCGCATGTAAGTTGAGAGGTGTCTGATACAGCGATCGCCAATCCGCTAGACGAAAGTGGCGATTATCCTCCTTATGCGAGAGACATATGTCCTGCAGTGGTCTCTTTCAAGACCGTTAAGGAAAGGTAAGCAGAGAAATGATGAACAAACTTTTTTTGTTGGACAGTAAAAAAAAATTGTTATGATTTCCTTCTTGCCAGTTCTGACCACTGCGACAACATTACTATCGTATTTTAATGACTCACAATACGACACAACCAGATCCGAAAGTCAATAAATTGCTTGTCACGCAAATATAAGCTACGGTTCAAACCAGTACTATTCAAAGCCAGTACCCGTGAAACTGATACGCTGATCACAGACCCACGCGGCCATGGCAGAATTGTTTTTATACAGAAATCTTTGGAGATAACTGATCCTTCAAAAAATGAGGATTGCGTGTCTTAGTAGCTTACGTACCCGAGTTGAGTGATGAGTTTTGGTTTCGACATCCCAACGAAGTCAATATTTGTGCACAAACACAAATAATTAGTTTACGGGTCTATTTGTGTTGTGTTCGTACCGTATCTCTGACACTGCATCGCTGACTTTCGTCTGAAATCCCCTAAGGCAAGGCTAAATGGAAAGACAAAGCTTTGAACTACCTCTATCAACGGACAGAGTTAGACGTCGACTATTGTAACGTATATAATATACAATATGATGCACACACAATTTTTGCCTTTAGTCCCCTTCTTCGCCACCCATAAGATTGGCTAGGTGGATTGCGCCAACTTAAGAATATAACAAAATAAGACATGTTAAAGCTATAGATCAATGTAGTAAGAACTATCTATTCGGCTATACGTACCAGTCATCGGGCACCGCCGGAATGAGGTTAAATATAGAAATGGATTTCCACTCGAATGAAGTCCGCTTTGGCCCATATATCGAATTGGCTTCATATTCAAACTATATTAACAGCAGTGGTGGCAGTAACTTTAAAACATCTAGTATGATGTTTATTTCTAATAAAAATTAAAAACTTGTTTATTAATTATTTTTTGAAGGTATAATTAATAGAGCACCAATACCCATTTCCCTACAACGTATCCACATCATCACTTTTGAAAGAACAACGAAGGCCACTACAAAAAAAAAGTATTTAACTACTAATTTTTGATTGGAATTCCTTATAAAATAAAATGAAACGGTACATTATACTACAGTGGACAATTAATTTGACGCAGAAAAGAACATTGGTAACTTGGTACACAAATAAAGTTAATAAAACCGTAAATATTATGGTTAAGTAGTACAATTACTTTATCCACAATTAATATTTCCGTTCCAGATCTACAATGAGATGATATAAGATTCCTACAATTTTTCACACATTTCTTCAGTAATAAATCCAGAAATTGCTACAAATGCGTCATAAAGATCTACAAACAAACTACAACAAATTATTTAATGGATTAAAATCTAGTCTAATTGAGGGCCACTGACACAGACACCAATTGCTTTTTAAGAACGCTTTAACGCAGATTGCAGTATTTGGATCATTGTCATGTTTAAATGTCCAAGTAACTGGTGAATTATAATCAAAATATGGCTTGGCAGTGATGGCAGTGGCTTAATATATTTTTGTACTGAAATTATTTCTTCTATTTACGCAAATAATTGTCTAGACACTATATAATAGTATAGTGAAACGAAACAAATTTTATGGAATTCAGTGCGCTTGTTTTATTTTGTTTTTCCCGACCTTTCGGATTCTTCACAGCACCCATGGCTACAGGGCGACGGAGGTGTTTTACGTCCTGATGTTAAAGTTAACTCGAGCTACCGTTATCTTTTAATTATCTTTTTTGGTTTGATCTACACCGAAGGCGCTCTGTTTCTTCAGGTGGTGTCGCGGTATTCTTGGGTTTTGATTTAAATTAATTCATCATGGGATACCAAGTTGGTGAAAGTATCCAGTCATTTCCCCTATTGATATTTGGATGTTGACATTGTCTACTGTAAAGCACTCGAAACGTCGTGAATATAAAAACCGCTTTTTTACATCCGTAGATAATAGTTTCATTTCAAATTTGGATGTTTTTTGATTTCAATAGCCTCGCGAATGTTCCATGGCGGGAATAGGTGTTATTTTGCAAGAATTTGTGGTCTTCAATCAGTCAAATGCAATGGTTGGGGAGAGACAACATTGAATACCTTCTTCTCTTAACACTCCGAATGATAGGCGATCTTTCCGAATGTTAGATTTTATTTGAATGTAAATTCAATATTATTTTTCTTGTTGATGAACTTTTTATCCATTTACAATAAAGTTAGACAACATTTATCAGAATAGTTAAAAATAGTTGCAGAATAAATGATGAACCATGTTTAGTGAATTCCTACTAATAGCAGGTTCGAGGTTTCTGGCAGTCGCCAATCATGGGTACGAAGCATGGTGATTACGAAAAATCTTTTCGAGTTGGTACGACAATTTAAAATCCCTGCCTTGAAAAAGGGATCCCTTAAATAATCGAATTTTTATAAAGGATAGATCTTGTGCTATTTTTTTAATGTATAAGCATTAAAAAAATGGCACAAAGTCTTTGAATCCGTATATTCAAGCTACATCAAATAAAAAAAGTGAACATTGTCACGATAACGCCATCAGTTATCGAGCTACGTCGGAATGACGTTAAATACAAAAATGGATTTTCCACTTGAACGGGATCGGCGCCATAAAGTAAGTTTACTGGATATATTTTTACTGCCATTGTTTTCTCTGAAACTATAACAGAGTTCAAATAATTAATTAAATTTAACTTGATTTACTTTAAAGATTTAAATAGTTATCAAATAATATATTTTTTTTTATATTTTCATTTAATGAGGCACACTTTTTTAACGCTTTTAAAACTAGTTGAATCATCTTACTTTTGACGTTAAGAAGCTTTATTATTCCAATCATGAGCACAGTGTCTAAGAGTCACTTATCTTCAACTGGCAATGAATTCGAACGAAGCGTTACACTTCGTCACTTCTAGCGTACAGCATAGGACAGGAATAACTTGCCTGCGTCAGTATTTCCGTATTTTTTTTATACGTGGAAAATACCTAATGTTTACGGGCAAGTATTGGTTATGTCGGACTTGCATCAACCAAAGCCCCACAGAGTTTCGCCTTCACCGCATGTCGGCAGAGTCAAGCGCCGGTCACACAAAGCAGTACTATCTCGGAAAAGGTCACTTTCCCTCTCCCTCCTGGCAACTCCTCGTGGGTGCTCCTCGTGCCTTCCTACTCGGCCTCCAATCACAGATGGGTAACGGACCTCGTGAGTTCACCACCCGTAGGTTATGGGGATCAAGAAGGAGAGTAATCTCTCTGGACTCCGCGCTGGAACTAGTCTTTGGCTTCGTCATAGAGGGCAAGAAGAGCGGTGCAAAGCAATGACATAAACACACTGTCCATCAAACCGCATACGAAATAATCTCGTCAAGCCCACTTGGAGCGGCAACAGAAGAGCGGAAGTAGGTTCACCTTGCCCCACCATGGGACGCTTCTAAGTCCACTACAAGACGGTGGTCGTCCGTTGTGGCTTTATTACTTATTGTCACCAGGTAGAATTATAGTCAAACATTAGCCCATACCAGTTAAAAAATGTATGTGCGATTTTACTACTATACCTGCTGATTTGCTAAATTTACCACATGCGTGACGGTGAAGGAAAACGTCCTCGGATATTTGAGAAGGATGCCTTTACTCAGCAGTGGACATTTACTACTGCTGCTACTTTACTTTTACAGATAATTCACTTTTATGCTTGTAAACGCCTCTGTGTTATGGAAGAAAGAAATAACGAAAGAATGAATAGAAAAAAAAAAATTTTAACCACACAAAACTTAGTTCTAGATGTTTTCTTTTTCTGTTTCAAATACAAGCATCTTGTACATACAAAGCTCGTGTCAAAGCTCAAACAACATAACTATAGTAATAACGGCCAACGAAAATCAAGTGCTGTCGAATGGCGATAAATATAGAAATGGACGGCCCACGCGAACGAGGTCGGAACTGATCCAAATTGCGAATTCATTTTAACTGCCTGTTTTATTGACCGCTGGTTAGATCTTGTGACGGAAATGATATTTTGAAAATGTCACTTAGTATTCGCCTAGTATATTGTAAGGACGTGTTCGGAGGGGTGTAAGGGGGAATATAACATTTTTTTCTCCAAATGCCAACCTTATCTGCCATTGGTGCCACCAGGTAGCCAACATAAGAGTCTCTGGCGACCAAATGCTGGCGAGTTGTGCATCCGAATTTGCCGAACCCATCACTAAAGCGAGAGCACCGGGACAACGCTCACCAAGCCGCTGGCCAAGTGTGTTCAGTGTGGGCAAACCTTCCAAGAAATATACGCCGGCTTTTGCTCGCGCTTTCTTGGAGAGACCTGTATTCCGCAGTGAACTTAAATAGGAAGAAGAAAGTTGTATTGTTTGTATTGATTATTAGTTGTACATAATGGTTTTTTATCTAGCACCTTGCGCAGGTTGGCATTTAGAGAAAAGGATGGCATAATCCTTCTTACTCCCCTACCTAAGTAAAACGTTTGGTATGACAATTTTTAAACTTGTCTAAACAATATGATGCATCAAAAGTGTTTCCAGTAACCGCAACTTATGTTGCATGTACCCGAAACACGGACTTTCAGCGGAACCCGTATCCCATATCAGAATTAAATAAGACGCGGACCCCTTGAAGGGAGACCCCCTTTACTAGTCGTTCATCCCACACCATACGGGAGCATTACGGTAATATTTTATGTTGGTCTAATAATACCAATAAATTGAACAATCACACACGTTATACCGTTCCAAACTAGGAAGTCCTGTGTGTTGGTAACTATACACAAATAAATAATCATAAATACATTTTGACTGGGTTTCAAACATTTATATTCATCATACAAATGTTTGCCCCTAGCGGGATACGAACCCGCATCCCTCAGCTTCGAAGCCAGGATGACCACCAACTAGACTAGACTATCGGACCGTCTGGGCATTTTATGATAGTGTGGTCCTGCCCTGGTCGAGTCTACCTGAATAGGTTGTGCTGCACTTATGAGTCGTACAACAGCAGTGCTTTAGCACATTAACAGATAAAAATAATCGAAATAATATTACAATCCAAATACATGAATATTTCCTTTCGATGTCCTCACTTGCCATGGTGTTTTCTTTTTTTTCATTTTGAAGTATTTCAAAACAAACAGATGTTGAGGTTCGAGAACTCTTGACTTATCCGGGTTTGAAGTTCTTCCTATCCGTATAAAAAAACAGATTAGACTCTGTTCATAATTTCGATTTTAACAACTGACTTAATTCAAGAGTCATAAGTTGAATGCTTCTTAATCTACATTAAAATATCTACAACTGAGATAATATAATTTGCAGAATTCTTAATTCTACAAATGAAGTAATATTATTTGCAGACTTCTAAAATATATTCTACCCTTTGTTTAATTGTTATCTCTCTTAACGAAACGAAAAGTTTACGAGTCGCTGGTAAGGTCGCGGGTATAAAAGCTTTCCTTTAAAGCGTACCAGATGTTTATTTAATATTTGGTATATTATTTTAAAAGATTTGATTTTTTTGCGGAATCCTTTATGAAATTAATTCTCTCGAGTTTCGAAATTTAAGTTAGTTGAAGTACAAATTAAATTCGACGTAAAAACCTAGAAGGTTTTTTTTCGAATTATTTCATTGCAGATTCTTAACAAGTTTTAAATAAGTTCAAAGTAATAATATAATATTTAGGGTTCTTTGGTATTACTTTAAATTCGACTCTTTGTTTATACTCAAATAAGTTCTGCTAGTTGTAGCTGACAATTGGGACATCATTAATTTGCTCTAAGTGGAGTCCGCAGAAAATAGAGCGGATCGTAAACTCGTACCGTATTCTGTTTCGAATAAATATTTTAAATTTTTCCGTGGTGAATCGGTTCTAGTAAATATTTTAATGTAAACAAAAAAAAAGCTAAAGCCAGTTAAATGTTAAATGTTCTACGGCTGGAAAACGACCTTCTCCTGATATATTGGAAGTGTTTTGGAGCCGAGAGATGAGTACGTCAAGTTGCTCCATTGCAGTTTGGCGACCCTTACATGTCATTGGAATAAAAGATTTTAATATTTCTCAGGGACGCTGGTTTCCTCAAGATGTTTTCCAATAACATTAAGCACGTATTATTGCTACACTGGTCTATATCCGGGGATCATACCGAGGTCACTCGCATACTATCAAAGTATTTTATATAAAGTGTATTATGTAAGTTTTTACTCCTTTTTTGCCTAGGAGTTGTCTGAGTAGGCACCCATTTCTGCTGTTAAACACCAGTGATGGGTGCCTATGTACTAATGCGTTCCGTTATGAAAGGTATAGAGAGCCAGTATAATTATGAGCTGAGAGCAGGTGTCCATACGCTGTAGTAGCCACTCACCATCAGGTGGACTGCTAGCTCGTTTTTCTCCCTATTACCAAAAAATATGTACTATTAAACAGTAAAATATGAACTATTAACGTACATTGTGCAATAACATATTGTCAAACGTGTTAAACCATATTAAAATGCTGTTTCTACAATGGAATAAAGTCACGGATTGAATGTAAACTAATAAATATAAATCTTGAAGATGTAATATTGGATACTTTATACTTTACACTTAATCGAACGTGTACAGTATAAAAAAAATCAAACAATTAAAAAGCTTTCGAAGCTTCTAGATTACTAGCGTCGATCCGCGGATTCGTAGCGTGAATTTGAATTTATCTCAAAAGTATCTCATGGGTGGTAAAAAATTCTATGACACAAACGACCACTCTGATAAATTTAATTAAAGTCTGTTTATTTCTTTAGGCGGGTTTCAGCGGCAAAGTAAAAAAATATATTTATTGAGGGTTCAAATACATGTAGGGTTGTCGAGTGTAAAAACATTTTTCATGCAACTTGTTTATTCGATGAGTCCACTACGTGCCTGACCTAGAAGTGCAATGGTCATGGGTAGTGCTAGGATTTAGAGTAGAGGTAAAACCAAAACACAATGTAACGGAATTATTACTTGAGCTTATATTTTCTAAAAATATGGTTTATAAATAATAATGTGGTGGATATTAAAGCTCGCCTAAATATAATAAAAAAAGAAGACTTGTGTTTACCCTAGCGGTGAGTGGAATCTCCTCCAGCCATTTCCAACTCCGATGCTATGCACGCAGATCATTCGGCTGCAGTCATAAAAATGTATGCCGAATGAATAAATCCCGAAAAAGTCTAAATTATGTTCGTTTAAATTACGTATATAATAGTAAAAATACAATAGTACGTATTTATTCATTAACTTCAGCTTATCACAAGTCCACTGCCGAACATAGGCCTCCCCCAAAGATTGCCACAAAGCTCGGTCCTGTGCCAACAGCATCCATCGACTTCCCGCAACACTGCTCACGTCACTCCATCTTGTAAGGGGTCATCCCACACCGCGTTTGCCTTTTCGTGGCTGCCACTCGAAAACCTTTTTTCCCCAACGGTTGTCAGTTCCGTGAGCTATGTTTAATCATAGTAGCCATATTCGCCACACAGGGCAAGTGTACAGTAACAGACACGTTGCACCTTAGACGCTGTTGCCCGTTATCGGTCTATCCATCGCCATTCGAAAATTCTTACTCCGATACCGCACGGCAAAAATCGTTTTACTGGGTTAAATATTACCATATAATAGTAACATATGTAATTTCAGTTTTGTACGTTGTTGCAATACGAGGCCTTTGCGCCTATAACAGATTATTTAAACAGTATCTCCTTTTCAGCACTTTACCGAATGTCTGAAGAGAGAGAGTGAATGTGCGAAAGACTGATACAACCGCAGACTTTACAGCCACGAGCATGTCGCGCGTCCCGCGGTCACAGATCCCTGAAATGCGGATCCGCGAGGCGTGTGTACCGATTTTAGCATTTAATAGCCAGTAAATGAAACCAGGGATATTATAATCATTTATTTATCAGGTATATTATAAACAACACAACAACCAAATTGACGGGCTTGCCGGGTGCCGCAATCATTAGGAATGCTACTTGTAGCAATGTAATAATATGTTATGTTATTTCTTTTATGTAAGTCTGCAAAAGTTGTTGTAAAATACTGGTAACATGGCAGGCTTGAAACTGCCACGTCGTGTTTGATAATCCGTTCCCTAAACTATTACGCTATTGTCACTTTAAATTAATATAAAAATAGCATTAGTTCATTCTTGACTTATTTATTAGCATGCGAGAGTCCACTGCTGTATACAGCCTCTACAGCCTAACATGCGACCCATGGAAGATTTGCCCATACTCACCACGTTAGGTAGAAAAGTTGGTGAGAGCAGTGCCGAGACCAGAGATGCTGATCCCCATAGCTATTATGTGGTATTTGGGTTCAGATTTCCATCATACAAATGTTTGTCAGTAGTCGTATTTGATCTCGGATTTAAACTGTTAACCTTGCTTTGATGCTAGAGTTTCTTCCAAATGGGCTAATAAATATTGTTAAACGTATTAAACCATATACAAATGCAGTTTATAGAATGGAATAAAGACAGATTGGATGTAAAGTAATAAAAATAAATCTTAAAGATGTAATATAGTATAAACCCGGACCGAGAATATGATTATTACGTACGTAACTGGAATGGATTTGCATAACTATCAAGAACAGTTAATATTGGACTGAGACTGAGAATTGCAGATCACTATACTTGGAGAGCAAAACTTATAGTGGGCAAATAAATATAACTAGTCTGGCCATGTTACTATTTAAAAATTTCCATTTTGTTTTTTCTGTATTCAAATTTGGAACGCAGTTGATATGCCGTCAATTCAATAATTCAATTCTCCGCCATTATCCATATTTTGTTAAATTAAATTAATTTATGCCGTGGGCATTAAGAAAACAGAATGTAGTGAATTATTTGTACGAAGTGGGTGTGGAGTCCTAATTCATCTTTAAGATGCTTCAAAAGCCATCAGCCGTATGTTTGTGAATCGGACTGGTACACAATTCCATAAAATATCTGTATGTACCGTGGACTTTCAAAATTCTGTTTCTGTTTTTCGCGTAGCATTAACCCGACCCCTTCAAAAATCGACTCATCGTTTACAATTTTGTTAATCATACAGGCTTTCGGTTGATTTAAATATATCAATTTTAAGTTAACACACAAAAATTTTTTCTTCATATTTTTCGTTATAATTTTGTAGAACTGCATAGAAATATCCTGCTATGGGCAATACATTTTTACTAATTTCTCGCAAAACTACTTTGCACTTAGCTAGCTTGTTTACATCTAATCCAGCTTTTATGTACGTTTGCAACGAAAATAACCGAAGCGTCGGCTCCAGTATCTAATTTAAACTTAATTGTTACAACATTAACGTTAATTTTCGCACACCACTATTTAAACAAACTGTCCAACGCGTTGACCGAAATATTATTCTTAAGTAGCTCAATGTTCTCGACGTACACATCCTCACCGTGGTCGTCGGCGTGGACGTGCGCGTGCGCGTCGCCCGCCTCCTCCTGCGGCTCCCGGGGAAAGTTCGCGCGGCAAATCTTCGCAAAATATCCTATCCGATCACAACGATAATATGACACTCCAGCTGCCGGACAACGCTTGTATTCGCTATGTAAATAATTAAATTTTTGACACAAATAGGTACTCCTGTGGTAACGCTGATATTTTGTCACCGTTGCCGATTTTCCGCCACTCGCGCCGCCCTACCGTCGCTGCCAGCCGGCGCCTCAGTTGCGGCCAGCGAATGCGCGCTGCACTCGTTCGTCTTGCTCTTGCCCTGACTTACTAATTTCACTATGACAGCGGGCCGAGCTCACCACCGCCTGTCCACTTGCTCGTTCTGCAGATAGACACCACACTATAGCTTCATTCAACGATAGGCTACATTTAGACAGTAACCGTTCTTGAATCGTACTGTCTTTTAAACCTCTTGTAACTTGGAAACTCTTATAAATTAAACTATTTTGAAGACTTCCGAATTCACATTTTGTACTCTGTATCTTCAAGGCGCTTAAAAACATATTAAAACATTGATCTCTTTGATATGTTTCAAAGAATACATAACGCTCGTAATTAATATTTTTCTTTGGATCACAATATTCGTTAAATTTCGACAGGAGCAATGCGTAGCTTTGTTTGTCAATCTATGTCTAATTCTTCTAAAATCTCCCGCCCGGTCTTCCCGATACTATGTATGAACAACGCACAGTTTTCTTTTTTTTTTTTTTTATAGAAGAAGGGGGCAAACGAGCGTGCGGCTCACCTGATGGTAAGTGATCACCGACGCCCACGAACATCCACAACACCAGAGGAGCTACAGATGCGCTGCCGGCCTTTAAGGAAGGAATAAGCTCTTTTCTTGAAGGTCCCTAAGTCGTAACTGTTCGGAAATACTGCTGGCAACAGCTGATTCCACAAAATCGAAGTGCGTGGCAGAAAACTTCGATTAAAACGCACTGTGGTGGAATGCCAACCATCTAGGTGGTATCGATGGAACTTCGAATTGTGTCGCGATGTACGATGGTGAAACTCAGCAGCTGGGATCAATCCGAAAAGTTCCTCAGAACATTCCCCGTGGAAAATTTTGTAAAAAATGCAAAGAGAAGCAACATCTCTTCGCAAGGCCAAAGGATCAAGCCGATCAGAGAGAGCTTGGTCACCGACAATTTGAGCCGCTCGACGTTGGATGCGGTCAAATGGAAGGAGTTGGTACTGGGGTGCCCCTGCCCAGAGATGAGAACAGTATTCCATGTGGGGCCGAACTTGCGCCTTATAAAGTTGCAAACGGTGGACCGGCATGAAATACTGTCCCGCTCTACAGAGCACACCAAGCTTTTTGGAGGCCAATTTGGCCTTTCCCTCCAAGTGACCACGGAACTGAACGTCGCTTGATATGTCAACGCCAAGGATTCCGATACTGGCTGAGGCAATAAGGGGAATGTTCTCAAAAAGAGGAGAAACGACAAAGGGATTCTTTTTAGCGGTGAACGCGCAAACCTGTGTCTTTTTGGGGTTGAATAGGACCAAATTACATCGACCCCAATCCGAGACTTTGAATAACAAGGTCTCGACTTCAGACACAAGTTTGTTCCGACACTCGTCGACGTGTTCCCGAGAAATATTCACACGGCCTGTATATAGGGCATCACCCGTGCTGTCGTCTGCATAGCAATGAATGCTACTGATTTGTAGCATGTCGTTGATATGCAGAAGGAACAGAGTGGGAGATAGCACACAGCCTTGTGGAACACCAGCATTCACGGGTTTGGGGTCCGAGCATGCACCGTCGACAACAACCTTGATGCTCCGATCCGTGAGGAAGCTGGTGACCCAGTTGCACAATCTCTCAGGAACCCCGTAAGATGAAAGCTTTGAAAGAAGCGCTTTATGCCAAACCCTATCAAATGCTTTCGCTACGTCCAGACTAACCGCCAAAGCCTCCGCCTTAGACTCAACTGCTTCTGCCCATCGGTGAGTCAGGTAAACTAGAAGATCACCAGCTGATCGTCCGCGACGGAAACCGTACTGTCAGTCACTGATCAGCTGAGCTGAGCTGGGTGTTGATGAGTGACTCCATTATTTTAGATAACAAGGGGGTGATGGCAATAGGCCTGTAGTTGGACGGATCAGAGCGGTCGCCTTTTTTGGGTATTGGATGCACAAATGCTGTCTTCCAAGATTCCGGGGACGACGCCTGAAGAGTAGGAGTGCCGGAAAAGACGCGTGAGAACCGGTGCCAACTCAGGGGCACACATCCTCAGCAGAATTGGAGGGATTCCGTCCGGCCCACTCGACTTATGAATGTCCAGGGAGCGGAGTGCCTTTCGCACTGAGCTCTGCAGAAACTGAATGTCCGGCATGGAGCACTTACACCACGGGATGGTAGGTGGAGAGTTTCCCCGGTCATCAAGAGTCGAGTTGGATGCAAAAAGAGAGCCCAAGAGATCGGCTTTCTCTTTTGCAGTATGGGCCAGCGAATCATCCTCCTTGTGTAGAGATGGGAGAGATGGCTGCCAGAAATTCCCCTGGACAGCCTTGGCGAGAGACCAGAATGCGCGGGATCCCGATGGGAGGCGAACTAGTCTCTCGCCAATTCTGCCAATGTGCTTTAACTTTGCCGCAGCGATAACTCTTTTGAAGGACCTGGAGGCAGAGTTGTACTCGTTTTAAGAGCACTGGTTTTGCATCCCGAGACGCCGATGCATCGGCCCAGGCCTGGTAGCACTTCCGCTTTCGGCGTGACGCTATTTTGCAGGTGCGACCAAACCAAGGCTGGGATTTACCTCCGACAGGCACTGCAGAGAACGGAATAAAAGTTCCATTCCTGAAGTACCACATCGGTGACAGAATCTGCAACGACGTTGGGATCATCCAGCGAGAAGCAAACCTGCCCCATGGGTAGGAAGCAAAGAAAGACCGCATTCCATCCCAATCTGCCGACCTATAGTGCCACACACGGCGGAACCCCGCAGATCGCGTTCGGGATCGGCGCGCGATAAACACTACACTCCGGATCAGACAGTGGTCCGACGAGCCAAGAGGGCATCGACTGAGACCAAATATCCGTCCGGGTGTGAGGTCAGCAAAAGGTCCAACAGGGAAGGTGTATGACCTTCCACGTCTGGGATCCGCGTCGGCGAGGTTACCAGTTGTGTCAGGCCATATGCTAATGCAAAGTCGTGAACAGATCTCCCCGCATGATCGGTTATGCGAGAACCGAGCCAATCGGTGTGGTGGGCATTAAAATCGCCGAGAATCACGATCTCTGCGGATGGGATCTGTTGTAGCACGGAATCTGTAGCCATTTGGATGTGGTCGATGAGTCGGTCAGTTACGGTATTACCGCTATGGGACCTGTAAAGGCACGCATAGACGCGCGGATGGTCGTCGCTGTCGATGCCCAGCCAAAGGGTAGATAGGTCCAAACCTTCAAGACTACCGAGGCGTCGAGAACAGATATCATCTCTGACGTATACGCAAACTCCGGCACGGGGCACAAAGGAGTGTTCCAGTTTGTAGCCCAGGTAATGGAGATAAGAGGTATCAGCCGGAGACGATATCTGAGTCTCTGTAAGAAAAAACAAGGCTGGCTTCGCCGTTTCAAGATGGTAATGAACGTCGAGTGGAGTCCCCTGATATTGCAGAAATCCACGGCGAGCGCGGTAGGGGATGCCATAGTTTCCTTGCTGCGTTTGCCTCGAGTAGGAAAGAAAGAGAGCGGAATATTGCCCCCCCCCCCAGAATACGCGGGGCAGACTGAGCATCCACGATTAGGTAGCGTAGGAAAGCCTGAACGTGGATGCTCAGTGAGGGATTCTCCAGAACCGTAGGTACTGGTACCCTCCTGGGGTAGCTCAACATTATATACCGCTTACCATATTTAGGAAGGGGGGAGGGGGGAGAGGGCCTCCGGTTACCTTACTCACCGCACGAAACGCAGAAGCACAAGATGCCTCTACTTCACGCCGGTATTCTGCGAGGCCGTGGTACTTATCCGGACGAGCCGGCCCATTCCTGCGGCAGCAAAAGCCGCCGCTTGGCTCTACCACGTTATGTGTTTCGATGAAGCCTCATCTTTTTCCGTAGCTAAGAGACAATACTCAAATGAAATTTTAAATTCTCTCCAGTTAGTTGCCATATTGCATTCCCGCTGCATGGACGCACTTGTGTTGTTTTCAACCCTTGACATTAATTTTTAATTTTTTTGTATTATTTGTTGAGATATATATATATATATATATATATATATATATATAGTCACGGAATATATATATATATATATTTCGTGACCACAATAACGTATATTTTGTGAATATTTCAATGAACGAAACAAATTGGGAAACTTGGTATGTTTGAATGTTTGTATCTCAATCACGCTTCAATATAAATCGCCTGTCTAGTCGATTATAGAGAATCCTCCCCATAGGAGGTCTGTACCCAGTGTTGGGTTATTCACAGACTGTTTAAGAAAAAAAAGATGTCCATTTAGTCGTCTTACTTAATTTTACAATTTAATGACCTTATTTTAATTTATATTAAAATTGTTGAAGAATTCTCTACTAAATCTAACAAACTTGTACCCGTAATTCAAAGAACTGTATTTTCTGAGAATTTTCAAAGGCTTTTTCATGTTGTTTTCGCATACATTTACTCAAGTTAAAAATTTTCATCTGTTTTCAAAACACTCGTTAGCAACGTGTTCGGAAAATTGTTAAAGCTCTTTTGCTTATGCCACAGTCATAGCATTAAAATTTTAGTACTGTTTGAAATTATTACAGCATACAGACAAGATGTTTAGAGTTATCTTTAAGCTAAATTAATTTAAATCACTCATAATCGTAAGGAATTGATGAAATATTAACATTTATTTTGAATGTTTACATAAACATGAAATCAAAATAAGATACGATATACTTACTCGTATGTATAGAATTCAGAAATTATATAAATATATATTAATCTTATATATCTGCTAATAATTACGTAAATACTTCTTGTATTTACCTTATTATCGATACTATCTTGTATCGTTAAAGAAAAACAAATCATTTACAAAATAAAGAATACAATTTGACTGTCTATTTAATGCGTGCAAATTTATTTTGAACTCAAAACTTGACTCTCAAATTACTGAATATTCTTCCTTGAAGATACTTTTGAAATAGAATGGGATAGTTAGCAAAGTTTTACGGATCCTTTATGGTTCAATGGAATGGTTTACTGAAGTTACCCTCAAAGGACTGGGGGTATTTATTATTAAAAGGAAAGTTCCTTGAAATCTAAGACTTCTTAAAGGCGTCTTAGATTTCTAGTAACTCGAAGTTCGAAAGAAGTTCAGAAGATCTGGTGAAGTAGTTTCATGAGTAGCAAAACGTAATCAAATAATAAATGAAATTTGTATCAAATAAGACGTAACGTGACGCAATATTACATCAAATAAATAATGATACTTTTGTTCTTCCTTTACTCAGATATTTATAGTTCCCAACCTTCAAGAGCCTTGAAAGTATAGGCTAACAGTGCTTTAACAAACTAAGAAATAGATATCATGTTTAATTTGATAAAACAATAGGATTTCAGCAACTTACAACAAATTAAATTAAATTACCTATTCTTAAAGTGCTTTGTTTGAATCTATAATGTTGATTATACGTTATATATTATGTGTTTATTAGCTCTGTGGCAAAGTGTTCCATGAAGTTTGCAAATTTTATTATTGGTCGCTTTGAGTTTGGATGTCGTCTTTCACGATAACCAAGAAGCTTCTTGGATGAGACTACACTTGAGATAGCACTCAATACTTCATATCGAAGACAGGTTGTTCATTACAAGAAAAATTTAGAGTTTTTCTTTAAATACCATGTTACAATGTCCCGTATAACTTATAATAAAACATACATTAATACATTTTAATAATGACAATTTATTTGAACTTTAACAATATATTAATACCCAGGGGACTTGCAAGTGCAGAGTAAGTAATTTCCTCACAACTTTGTTCTGAATATTTTATTTTTTATATCAGTATGTTGCACTTTATTTTCGGAGATTTTAAGTTAAAATTTAATGCATTTTCAGAAAAGATCAGTTTCAGTTCTGACTAATCTAAATGTTTTGAGAATAAAATTAAAATTTTCCGCACATAATAAGATCATATTTTCAAAAATAAACAATCATGAAGGTCCTTTTCAAGGACTCTTATTAGAATAATTTGTTAAATCATGAATAACAAGTAAGCGTAACATCATTTTTAATATAAATTTGAAACGTAGAAATTTACGCAAAATTTGACAACACAATCATGTCTGATTAATGGTATGAACACGGCCTGACCAATTTGTATTTTTTTATTAGACTGGGGTGAAAAACAAGCTGATGCCTGATGGTAAGTGGTTATTTCAGCCTCCGCGGGCTGCATCTGCAAAGAACCTCAATCAAAGAAGGTCACAGAAGCGTTGTGGCCCCTGAAGATGGAATGCCTTACAGCCCTTTATAATTCTAGCTCTCTGTAACTTTTGAACCGGAATACAACAGTTCTGCAAAAGGGTAAGAGCGTGGTACTTGCTCAGACGAGTCCTAGGCAGTTTCTATGAGCGTTCTCATCCATCGTTAACATTAACCTTACCTTTACGTTACCTTAACATTATGCCGGACAGAGGCCTCTCCCATAAGGAGGATTTACCGTAATCAGTACGCTCGGCATGCGGATTGGCAATCAATTTTGATGTGGTATTTTTTTAAATATTTATCCCGCCATCACTCTGTAGGCATTGTGATTTTCAAGACTTTTGCGCTTGTCGTCTCTTACGACACGCACGGGAAGAAGTACTTTGAAAACACACAAATTGGGAAACAGATTTTTCTTCACTAGCCTTTTAAACATACATCTTCTCTTCCTTTCTCTCTCTCTCTCTCTTGGAATGCTCATGTTCACTACGCTAACAAAGATTCAAAACGAATGTTTTTCAGAGAAATTAATTATCTTAGCTGTTTTTGCTTCTATACTCGTAACTTCATTACAGGGCATGCAAACTAAAACAAAACACAAGTATATACTATATAAATATTCATCACACACTAATATATCGATATATCGACGCTTCACGCCTAATAATCTATTGCGCTTATCCGTTACCTGATAAGATATCTATAGAGATATAAACGTCTAAAGGAGGTTCGAAATTCGCCTCGGACGGATGATTTGTCGCGATCGGTCTTGGCGATTAGATCCAATTACTCGCCTATTTACATATTCTCGTTTAAAACAATATTGTTATTATATTTAAATTAATAATTAAATATACTAATAATAAATTGGAGGGCCACATTGTTCGAGAACTCGATCTCGACATCTCGAAAGAAACTAGAATTCTTTGTGTCCTGGATACTAGATAGTATTATAATACACTTACATACATAAATAATCGCATACTCAGTATTTAATGCATAAACAAACACATGACTCAAATACTAACCTTCTTCTTCTCTTCTTAATCAGCCTAAGTTTGGTTGGCCCAGTGGCTAAGCGATTAGCTTCAATGCTACGAATCGATACCTCCCACGAAACAAGTATGTGATCTGATTGATATAAGATCTTAGTATTTGTGCGTGTAATTTATGTCGGGCACTATAAAGAAGAAGTCCTGCAGTAAAGGAACTTTTTTAAAAATACTGAATAATGGGATTCAAACCCGTAACCTAGAGCTTTGTCTTTCTAGGCTATCAAACCATTTGAATAACAATAACTTTAGTCAAGTACGTGTGACACCAATTTAAATTGCCTATAACAGTTAATTTATTCCAACAGCGCTCTGTATCGAAATTTACAATTGTAATTAGGGCGACAAACTTTATGAGTTAAAACAAATTACGATGGAACATGAATCCATGATAATTCGCGTGCGCAATTTTGCTTGGAATAATTGCATTTTACTTTTAGCGTTTGAGAAATAATTCGAAGAAAAAACATAATATTTTTCTCGTGGTGAGTAAGCTTCTCAGTGTGTTAATGGAAAAGTCGGCACGTTAACCAATGAGTTTCCAACGCTCTTATATATCGCAAAAGCTTTGTAAACGGTAAGGCTTTTTATAACTAGTGTATTGAAACATATTGTAGATAAACATTCGACTGTAACATCTATTTTCTTACTATTTAGGATGGTAGGTATTTGCTTCAAATTATCGGTATAGCCTAGTCATTTAAAAAAAGAATCATCAAAATCGGTTCACAATCGGTGAAGATATCGCGTAAAATACATACAAAAAATTGCAATCGAATTGATAATCTCCCCCTTTTTTGAAGTCGGTTGAAAAAGGACATCTAAGACGATATTTTTAATACTCTCAACATATTGAAAGGGTCTTTAATTTCACTTCACTACAATAATATAATCCAAAGACAGTATAAAGTAAACTGAACATTTTTATATTATGAGGTGAACGTCCATGGTTCAATAATAAAATGCTTTAGTGACCTTCGCCCGTGTCCGCTGTTGTCACACGGCGCACGCCCTTACAAAGGCTGGAGAAAATTGAATTTCTAATAAACGGACCCGATACAATTTTCTCGTGAAGTTTTGATCCTTGTTTTATTGGTTTTGAAGGTTTGAAGACTTTTTTGGTTTTAATCTAAATATAAGAAGAAAACGTTGAGTGGGTATTTGCCGTAATTTGTCGGGATTGGTATGTAATACAAATCATAAAACAGAACAAACGAGCAATAATTTGTTTGTTCTAATCGTGTTTCACTTTGTTACAATTTTACAATCAAATACGTTTCTTTTTATATTATGCCTGGCAATTATATCTGATTATACGGACTAGGATTTAGATTCCTGTCAATTATATAGATTAGGCCAATGATGAAAAAGGAATAATGACTGCTGAAGAAGAAAAATGAGAACAAATATGCTCTTCGTTGAAACGTGAAAAAACCATTATCCACTAAATTGAAATGAAACATTCCTTTCAAACAAGTTACAATCAACTTTATTATTATTTTTTTTATTTAAAATACTTTATTGCATACACCCCAATTTGAGGTTACAAAGGGCGGACTTAATGCCTATTGGCATTCTTTCCCAGTCAACCCATGGGTTGGTGAGATAGCCGTAACAGGTGTATTCATTTATTAAATTAATTAAGTAATAAAATGATTTTAAAATAACTATAAACAAATATAAATAGATATAAATCAGTAGCATTCATTGCTATGCAGACGACAGCACGGGTGATGCCCTATATACAGGCCGTGCGAATATTTCTCGGGAACACGTCGACGAGTGCCGGAACAAACTTGTGTCTGAAGTCGAGACCTTGTTATTCAAAGTCTCGGATTGGGGTCGACGTAATTTGGTCCTATTCAACCCCAAAAAGACACAGGTTTGCGCGTTCACCGCTAAAAGAATCCTTTGTCGTTTCTCCTCTTTTGAGAACATTCCCTTATTGCCTCAGCCAGTATCAGAATCCTTGGCGTTGACATATCGAGCGACGTTCAGTTCCGTGGTCACTTGGAGGAAAGGCCAAATTGGCCTCAAAAAGCTTGGTGTGCTCTGTAGAGCGGGACAGTATTTCATGCCGGTCCACCGTTTGCAACTTTATAAGGCGCAAGTTCGGCCCCACATGGAATACTGTTCTCATCTCTGGGCAGGGGCACCCCAGTACCAACTCCTTCCATTTGACCGCATCCAACGTCGAGCGGCTCGAATTGTCGGCGACCAAGCTCTCTGATCGGCTTGATCCTTTGGCCTTGCGAAGAGATGTTGCTTCTCTTTGCATTTTTTACAAAATTTTCCACGGGGAATGTTCTGAGGAACTTTTCGGATTGATCCCAGCTGCTGAGTTTCACCATCGTACATCGCGACACAATTCGAAGTTCCATCGATACCACCTAGATGGTTGGCATTCCACCACAGTGCGTTTTAATCGAAGTTTTCTGCCACGCACTTCGACTTTGTGGAATCAGCTGTCGCCAGCAGTATTTCCGAATAGTTACGACTTAGGGACCTTCAAGAAAAGAGCTTATTCCTTCCTTAAAGGCCGGTAGCGCATCTGTAGCTCCTCTGGTGTTGTGGATGTTCGTGGGCGTCGGTGATCACTTACCATCAGGTGAGCCGCACGCCCGTTTGCCCCCTTCTTCTATAAAAAAAAAAAAAAAAAATAATAATAAAATTAATGAATAAAAATATGATATAATATAAATAATATACATAATAATATACTTTCACTGAAATCCGTATGAGGAAGCACAAGGATGCTCATCGCGCTATTAAACGGCCTATGCATGGTGTTTCTGTGCGGCGATAGTCTGCAACGATGATATGCACAGCAGAACTATGGTAACTGACATAGCCTTTAGGATCAGCAAGCTGAAGTGGCAACGGGCCAGCCACATAGGTCGCAGAACTGTCAACCGTTTGGGAATAAAGGATCTCGAGTGGCAGCCACGTACAGGCAAACGCAGTGTTGGACGACCCCGCGACCTGCACAGTGTTGCGGGAAGTCGATGGATGCGAGTAGCTCAGGACCGAGCTTTGTGTAAAACTTTGAGGGAGGCCTATGTTCAGCAGTGGACTTGTGATAGGTGACTGAAATGATGATGATACGGGATTGATTTCCTTATTTGTAAATAAACCAACGTTTGATCAAGATCTCATCTGGTGTTAAGTGATAAGACCACAGATATTTATTAAAGTAGGAGACTAAACATGACAAAAAAGCACACAATTAAAGTGACTCAAAGATATACAAAACCGTGAGCTGATTTTCCGACGAAAGGATAATCCGGCTATATTTTAGAATGTTACGTTTTCACACATTAAACCATTTTGTTTTAATATTGACAATCGTTTTTTCGTCACGGCAAAATATAACAGCGTAAATTAATAATTTCGCTATTCAACGCATGCTACTGGTAAGGATGCTTAAAATGGTGACTTGAAAATACAGGGCACTAGTCATGAACGTACATGAGAACAGGTTTAGTCCTAGCTACTATATTAGTATTAAACGTCAGTGGATAAGATCAAAATATTAATCACGATAGCAGAAGTGGGTTAACGTAAAGTTAAAGACTCCTTTTTTTAAATTCTAGTCTCTTTTATATGAAAGGATAATTTTTCATAGTGAAGATTTACGGGAACCCCACTTGGGCCTCCTGATTCGGAGACAGATCTCCTAAACACTGGACTGTTATGGCCCACTACATCAAAATAAACTAACTAGTGTAGTTTTATTTATCGCTCTTCAAAAGTTTGCAATTTTCCTCTTTTATGCCGACGGCTTTCGAAATTTTCACTCGGTCAACAACATTGAGGGATCACTGTAAAATTCAAGAAGACTTAAATAGGTTTTCTGAATACTGTAAAAATAATAAGTTAAGTATATTATACATTATTTGGGGTATTTCTATATTTACTCATCTGGTTGGGTTGTATAAATAAATACCATAATATAAATAATATTTTATAAATTGTATATATAATAAAATTAAATAAATAATTAAAACCCAACCAGATGGAAGCCCCCGGCAGGGGAGACCAGACGGCCGAGGGTTAGGGAGAAAGGGAAAGAAACCGGCGGACAATGCGAGCGGTATCGAGTAGCACTGCCTTCTGCATTTGAGCTCGGAGCGGTTCGTCACGGTGTCCCAGCCACCACAGATGTTCCGAGAGGCTGACTGGGATTAACCCATTCTCAGAGACAACGATCGGAATAATTTCGGTCGGCATACCACCCCACATGTCGGTTACCTCGTGAGCCAGGTCCAGATATTTTGTCTTCTTGTCTTATACATTATTATTATTAGTATATTTATATTATTATATTAATTGACTTAAGCAAATGTAAATCAATATAATTAACAAAAAGAAAAAAAGTTAGTTATTACTCATATGAATAATTTGATACTTATCTTGAAACAGTTGATTCTATTAGAGACCGAGGAGTTGTAATGAAAAGAAACTACACTTTGATACAATATCGATATTATAATAACCAAGCATATCAAATCAGTGGAATTGCTATACGATCTAGTTCTGATTTACACAGTCATGCTTGTTCTTGCACATTTGCAAGTATCTAATTCGTCCACAATAATTGTAGTATGCCGTGCCCATATGAAAACCCTTATATAATATAATAAGTACACAGATGCTTTATAAAGTGTGAAAAAACAATTTTGGCCACACATTTTACTTATTTATGTAAGGAATCGACCGATATATATATTGTGGTAATTGAATACCCTGTTGATGCCGTAAGGCGAAACCGGTCGTTTATCATCGTCAATAAATATTTAACTTCCTTTTTTCAAATATTTTTTTTGCAATCTATAGTTTGTTAATTTCTTCAAAGAAATTGTAATTTGTGCCTTACTGATACTCTTCTATACAATATGGTGTCATAATTATCTTTATAGAATACACATATTGTATTTGTTATACTATCTATACTTAATAGATTGTGTTTAGTATTGGTTGATAGAAATAAAGGAAAAAAATGTACATTAATGTGCTTCTAACGCTTAATATCAAGAGTCTTTGTGGAAGATACTTTTTGAGTAGAATGAGATAGTTAACCAACTTCTGTGGATCCTTTATGAATAAAAGAAAATGTTATCCGAAGTTATCTTCAAAGCACTAATGTTTTTGACGTTCAGACACTCTCCGAGCCATATGAAAGGTAACTTAACTTTATAAAAGGGTTTTATATTCGTTTGATCGTATTATATATAAAATACGTCTTATATTAAAGGCCTTTAATCTCTCTGCCCACGAAACACATAGAGTGTTGACAATCTGTTTCCATGCAGATTGCCACTACTAGCTCTAAAGATCTCTTGTGTGGCAACTTGTTGTGTGTACTAACGACGAGGACTAGTCTTCAGCTGTTATGAACTTCGAAAAATTGTTCTCGAGACTGGTTTGAGTTGTTTGTATCGTGTGACTAGAAACAGAATCTTACTGGGAAGTCCACGATACATTCAGAGATTATCTGGTTTCACTTCACGTTCCTAGACAGAACTTTGATTAAGCTTCGTGACTCCTATACCCCCCACCGAAACGTGATTAATGCAGGATTATGAACACGTGGAAGTTTTTGAGCAAGTTGCTTCTTTCATTTTGTAATGTTTCTAGTTATAGTGCTCTTCAGTTGTACATTTTTTCGTACAAAAGGATCTACTGATCGATTAAAATTTAAAAAAACATTTACAGGGTCTACCTTCAAAATCGGTGTAGACAGATATCCTAACAAATAATGAAAAAAAATATTAAAAGTAAAAATTAGGGAGATACATACAAACATACAAGGAACGGCTCCAGGAAGGATTTTCTTTAGTACACAGTGATAACATAGATATTTTTCGTTATAATATCGTTAAATGTTTTTCAAAGATCCGCTAAGTCTGCTACGGCAAAATAAAGACGAGTCTAGAGTCTTTAACTGCTTAATTTATCATAATTAAGCAGATAAAGACTTAATCTTAATTTATTGAAATCTTCACAATGCAGAAATTAATCTTAAATCGAACTTATACTACCATTAGGTATTGGTAAAATATTCTGTTAATTCCAGGATTTTTAAAAATCAATTGGACGTTTTTATTTACAGTGTCTCTATGAGCATAAAATATAGAATTACTGCTAGGTGTATGTGATATGATGGATACCATCTTCATTATTGTTACAAAATCATATTCACCGACATATTATTTAATATTATTATGCTAAACAACTCTCATCGCTAATTTGGAGTTATTTTAATAGTTGCCACAATTTACAGCGAAAACACAATTTGGGTTGGAAATCTAAATAGGGTATTATTATGATATTATGTTAATGCTACCTGACCTCTCTCATACGGGTTCTGAGGCTTAAATAATATCGGCGGGGCAACTCGATCTCTCGATAACTTTCTGGAAGTGTAACGAAATAATATTCGTTTATCGAAAAAAATATAATGAGTACCAAATAATATGCATTTGATTTCTTAAATTAGAGTCGACTAAAATAACGTACTTAAAATATATAATTATATGAATAGATCCTTAATCATTAACCTCGTTAGTAACCAACAGGCTAGTTGGTATAGTAACCTTTCTTTGCGTTTCTTGCATTTCTTTGTTTTCTTACATAGAGAAATATTTAACGTATTGGCCCGAGTACTTGGGAGCCGTGTGGCGGGCTCGGAGGCTCCGTTACTAATTTCAGAACGGTGGCCTTAAACGATTTTAGTTTATACATAGTAAAATGCCTAACGCGTACCCGCCCTCGCGGAGGCAAGAACTGGATACATTGCTTGTACCGACCAAAAGCGAAAGGCACCGTAAGCAGTCCCTTCTCGGGAGAGAACACCTGCCTTCCCATTCCGTCCTGGCTAGACGGGCCTCCGATTACCTCACTCACCGAACGAAACGCAGACGCACAAGATGCCTTTACTTCACGCCGGTATTCCACTAGGTCGTGCTACTACCCCGGACGAGCCGGCCCATTCGGGCAGCAGCTAAGACCGCTGCTTGGCTCTACCATGTAGTGAACTGCGTCGAACAGGTTCACGCTTGATGCGCAGATTGACATTCACATCAGCCAGGCGGTCATTATACTCGGGAAGCACGAGGATTTCCGTGTCGCACATATGACCCTATTTGTCGATCTCGTATTGGTTCGATCAGCATAAAATCGACTGTGTACGAGGAATATGGCCAAGGAAAGTGCATAACGATGACGCCAGCAGTATCTTTATTCGACGTTCCTTTTCAGATAAAGTGACTTTAAATAAACTTAATATTCTTGAATATGATTGATAAATTTGAACGATATCATTCATAAATATGCTTAATTCAATCTTAACCTTATTTGCATTAACACAGTCTATGCAAATTGTCTATTATATTGTCTGTTTTGAATTTAAATCAAAATGTCCCAGCTTTAGTGATTAAGGATCACATTTCGTGGATATTTGAGATTCTGATTTGGATTGCTTGTAGTCGTTGATTTAATTCTTGTTCCTAAATTCTCTAAATTGTTATTTACATTTCTAATGTCTGTACATCGATTTTAACCTAATTATTTCATTTAAAATTGAAATCACAATTGAAATATCTTTATTTTAAAGACTTATTTGCCGAGGCGGCATAAGCACCACATCTGCTATCATCGTTTAAATGTCGTAAATGTTTATAAAGGGAAATTGCAGAAAATTTCTTTCGGCACCCGTCATACGGCAGAATAGCCATCTCAAACATGTCAAATCTAAGATATGCAGACCGGTGACTGGCTGCAGGGTCTTGGACACGATGTCTATAATCAATCCTACCCTCCTACCAAACGACGCAATTTACGATTTACGAAATCCTCCTTTTGTGAGAGGTCTATGCCCATCAGTATACTGTTTATTGGTAGTTAAAAACGAATAATCCGGTCTTGTTAATTTTTAAAGTACTAAACATTTGCTACTGTCAACTAAGAGTTAGTGTTTAGAGATTTAGTCATATACATCTTCTCATGTTTCGCAGACAAATATTAATTTTGTTTCTTTTTGTTTTTTTTAAACCTTTTCCGTTATGTGTCGAATATATCCCATAAGTTTGAGCACAATCAAACACACAATCATACTTTTTTATAAATAAGAAGATTTAACTCTTTAAACTGTGTGTACCCAATAAAATTGTTTATACAAATTTTAAGTGTGGAATTTACCACGTGTTCAGCGGTGACAAAACATCGAGAGGACACGGGCATATCTGACAAGTAATGAAAGACATATGTCTAGGGCATGTGAGAGACACATCCCGGCTCTAAACTCCTTTCTAACAAATGTTGAGTTGAATTAACTCTTAGTTGCCTCTTACTACGTCCACGTGAGTCATTATGGTGGGAGAGATTGTTATGGTGTTACCACGTGACACATTACATAAACAATATTATTTTAAAATATTGAAAGTAGCTACCATTCTTGTATATTAAAGCCTCTTTCCAACCTTTACCCCGTTTCAGAAAATCTTCTAGACATTAATGAAATTTATTAACAGAATTGAGAAAACGTCTTTTGTCAAAGCAATGATCTAAAAAATTACTCGACACTTTAATGAGAGCCATTGATCAAAGGGTAGAAGGCTTTCTGAAACTTAAGAAAAAAGTTAAGCCCTCTTTTAGACGAGGGCTTATTATAAAAACTAAAATTCACGAGGATTAATAAATTAAACATTTTGTAATCGAATCACAAACGACAAACAAGCACAAATTTATAAATTAAAAAAAAATCTTATGTAGGATTGAAATTATTATTTACGGATTTTATCGTGTTTAATTTTGAAACTATATTCCCGAACACATAGCTGACGTGAAACACTGATGCTCTAGGATGTCTGCCATCTGTGGTTATATCCGGAGTGTAGTGTTCGCGTAAATACAAGAAATCATTATTCTTATGTAGGCTTAATATATAATCTAAACTAATTAAATAAGCTAAGCTTAATATAGATAGGTAACTTTTCTTCCAATCATAAATTGTAATTTTGTGGATTTTTTTTTAGTTTAACGTGGGGGAAAGGTGCTCGCACCTACCTGTCACCGTCCGTCACCATCACCGATATCATCATCAGTGACTTTCGGTGGCCTTTACAGCTTCAGTGGTAGAGACTCGCGAGCAGAAGGCCGGCGGGTTAAGTGAATTTTGTGGAAACTGTCATGATAAATATATATACATACATACTAGCAGCGTAGGCTTTGTCAGAGCGCCACACGTACACACAGACATACACACTCACACACTAACACACACTTGAACAGTTTCATCTACGAGTACACGACTGGATTTTATTTTTTATTTTTACGTGAGGGAAAGGTATATCACCGAAGGCAGAATACTGGTTATATCGGAATCAATATTTAAGATGTTGGACCGACTAAAACCACCCACGGTAGATACGCCGGTGGCCTAGTCGACTTCGGCAGTAGAGACTCACGAGCAGAAGGCCCGCATGAATTTATTGAACGGATAGATATTGACCTATCATGATTAATTATGTAATCCACAATCGTGATCTGGATCACACGATAAAATATTGATCATGTAGCCTTGTCACATCGCACCATTACGTGCTCAGCCAGTGGTAGAGGAAGACGAAAGTTTGGTGGAAGAAGATTCCCTCGGAGCGGGCGGGCCCCGAATGAGTGACCAGTTGCATTTGAAATATTTTATAATGTATCTGGAAAGTATTCCTGAACAGGGCAGGGAAGCCAATTTTTCACCCACCGTTGGTTTTTAACACTTCTCAATGTGAATGCAAATGCTACAATTATAGCCCAGGCTTTAATTTCGTTTTCTCCCTATCAATTTATATTTTATACTGAATACTATACAATACTAACTTAATCTATATAAAAAGGAGTAAAGTATTTTTTTAAGTAAATGAAATGTTGTGTGCGAATACTTTGAATTCTGTCCCCGGTACCAGACAATTAAAACCTAAATAAGCTTAGTGCCATATTACCGAAGGTATTATTTTTGACAAAATTATCATATCTTTATTGCAAAAACCTTCGCAGACTAAAGAAATTTGTTTTCCGTTAGCAGGATTAAGTATTCATCATTTGTCAAAGTAACATTCTGAGATATAACTCGAAGTTTCACTGTAATGAGGGACATTAATCAAAGGCAAGAGCAGAGACCAAGATGTTTTTGTGAGCAGAATATTTATGATTCCATCTGTATAATAACTAATAATTAGGAGCACACTATACGCGTTACGCGTGTATTAATGCTCGCGTGTTTATGTATAAACTCGCTCAACCTGCTCAAGAAATATATGCCGGCTGACGCATACTGGGAGAGGTTTTTTTTTTAGTTTTACGTGGGGGTAAGGTGCTGCACCGTCTCCGGTGACTGATTATGTGGGGATCACCATTGAAGATTAAAAAAAGAAGACTAAAACCTCCACGGTAGATACGCTATTGATGCCGGACCGAATATAACCCCCACGGTAGATACGTTGTTGGTTCGGTAACCTTTACAGCTTCAACGGTAGGGGCTCTTTAGTATATATTAAATATAGTTTATATTAAATAGGCGGAGGTAGTAATAATAGTAGTAGTATGTATGTAACCAACTATCGTGGATCCGTGGTTTTAATACTAATTGCTACACGCTTCTTTCTTAGCGAAAATATGTAATATTACATTTATATGCTTTTTTCCTTAGATTTGTTGTGAAGAAATAAGAGATTCTGCGTGAAAATATATGGCTGCAATTAGCTAAGATTTCTGAAAGAAAAATTACACTTTTACAAAAAATACTATGGAAGTTATGGCGCCATTAACTCACACAATTTACTCAATTGTAATGTTTTTTTGCTGTCAAGTAAGTTTTCTATCAGGTAAGTACATACTTTGCGTTGAACTAAATTAAAAACAAATCTAATATTAACACCCCATGCCGTAGACGTCCCGCTACGTGGTATATATTATTCAAAGATTATGAATTACGAAAAATAATACTTTTCCTTATAGATATCTAATATTTCCTTTCCTTAAACATAATTACCGAGATTAGTGATAGGTGGCTAAACTTAGTTATAAATGATCCGACTTGAAATAAACAAGTAACATCTTGTATTACTTTAAATTAATATTATCTTCTCAGATGTTCAATTGCCCTACGCTAGAGCCATACCAAGGTGAGGCAGACGTAATACCGTATAATCGCGTCACACATCCATCTGACTATTGATTACCGGGTATCGCTTTCGGTAAGTAGCATCGTGACCGTTATAATGCAGATAAAGCGGTAGAATATACAAGTTAATTTCTTTGGAACTTTAATACAAAACGTGAAACTATAACGCTCGCACGTTACGTTTCCCACAGGAGTACGCTGAGTATTGATTTTCATTTGGCACGACCGAGCGTAGATAAACGTGCTTCCGTATCCCACTGTTCGCCTCGCGGGGAGACAGAATGTGACTGGTAACTAGGTCCGTTGACGGGTTTGTTTCCATGAGATTTTTCAAAGATTTTCATTCTCATCAAGGACTTGTGATGGGGAACAGCGTTTCTAGTGCAAAAGTAACCGGCCCTGCGCTCACCAACCCGCCAGCCCAGTGTGATGAGTATGGGCACATCGTTCATGCATGGAATGGCAACCTGGCCGTCTTATGAAACGGCCTATGTCAAATTGTGGATTGAGTCTGGCTGATAAAAACATAGCAACGCAATCCACTTTGATTATGAAAAAAAAAAACCTTGTTTATGGCTCTGAAAGGATATTACTAACGGCCGTTTCTGTTAATGTCGATAGCTATAATTTCCATTTGCCTTTGAAACTCCATTATCTTTTATAACGTTCTGTAATTACTTACGGCTTTTACGGTTGTTTTGCTAGTGGGCAGTGTGTTTTCGGCGTAAAAGAATCCATCCCGTTTCTTACCTATGGTATTGTGATTGTCAAGTAGGAAATGTACTCATATATAAAAAAAAAAAAAATTTTTTTAAAAAGTCTTAAGTTTCATGCCTATAGTCACTAACGGGGTTAGACAAAGACATTACAACATTTAACTCTTACGACCTTTTTTTTTTTTTTTCCCTGGATGGAAAATGCTGTTACGCATACCCTGTTGCTGGCCAGTAGGCCAGCAACTGGGTTATGTCGGACTCAATCCCCTGAAGGAGGACCATACCGACTAAAAACCATCCACACGCTGTTAGCCCGGAGGCTTTTACAGCCTCATCTGAAATGACTCGCGAGCAGATTGGCCCGCGAGTTTGGCGGGATGACGATTTACTTCAATGGCGCGCGGATTTATACGCGGAAGGATAAGACAAAAATAGTGGCGTGAAGACCTATGACCCTGACAAACCGATACGACAGAACCCGATTGTGAGACACTCAGGCAAAGTGTATATGGCTGCTTCTAACCCTAGGGGCGAGCACACGTAAGCTGAGCGAAGTCGCAAACGGGACTGCTGCGCAGCGTGCGCGGGACACGGCCGACACTCACTACTTAATAGCTCGCGAATACGCGGGAAGATGGAGGCGCGGAGACCGACGACCCTGACATGATCTACGCGACAAGTACTGAGTACGAGACACTCCGGCACAGTGTCATGGCTGCTCAAACCGAGGAGCGAGCACACGTATGCGCGGGGCGAAGTCGCAAACAGTACCGCCGTGCAGTATGCGCAGGCGACGGGCGGCACTCACTTTAATAACACGCGGACTAAGACGCGGAAAGACAATAGGGCCGAGTAGGCACCCACAGGTGCGGGGCCACTAACGACCCATTGCGAACTAATGACTCATCCCGCTGCGAAACACTCCGGCACAGTGTTTATGGCTGCTCGAACCGGAGGCGAGCACACGTGTGCACGGAGCGACGGCGCAAGCGGGACTCCATCACTCTTACGACCAATTTCAATCTCTTCTTTCTATCAAATCTTTCGCAAGTTTAGTATTTGTTTGTAAATTTTCTAGTACTAATATGTATATATCTTCGTTACATACCGTAAAATTTCACCATAGGTTGGGCAACCTATAGGTGAAATTTCCTGTCCTTTGTGTTCTTTTGAATAAAATTATCGATTAAACACATAAATTGTCAAGCTAATTTAAACCATTAATCTATATAACCCGTTAAACATTCACTTTCTCCGTTTCTATTCTCCTATACAAGAAGTGTACCTAAAATTAATAAAAAATTCACATTAATTTAAATTAAATATTTACGATCAAAAGTGAAAAGCTAATTAATTTTAGCGGTAATCGTGCAAGCTAGTGTATTTTTAGGGTGGAATGAAAATAGTCCTTTTATTTGTTGTGTCCGATAAATATTTGCATGGCCTGTGGGAAGTGGTATTAATTACTGTAAAGTGGCATGTCATTGATTTGCAGAAGTAAAAGTGCTGTTCTTTGCGGGTCAGGCGCTGGTGACCTAATTCATAATTTCTCGTGAAGCCCGTAGGAAGAAAGCTTCGATGGCAGCGCTATGTGCCAAACACGATCATAGGCAATCGCTACGTCAACTAAACGCCAAGGCTTCTTAGACTCATATGCCACTGCCCATCGATGAGTAAAATGAACCAGAAAGCCATCGCCAATTGATCCCGACGGAAGTCGTACTGGCAGTCACTAATCAGCTGTTGCACTCCTAAGAACCTCAGGAACTGGCTGTTAATAATTAACTCAAATATTTGAGATAATGGGGGGTTGGTAGCTTTAGACCTGCACTTGGACCGATCTGCTAGTCGACTTTTTTAGGAATCGGGTGCAATAAAACTGTCTTCCATGAATTCGGCGCGACGTCTAAAGAAAAAAACGCCTATAATTTTTCTAAGAAGACAATTTTGATTTCGAAGTTTTTTTCACTTGTAAGTTTGTATGAAAAACCGTGAGGCGTAACAGTGGTGCGACGAGCCAAGACATCGCCAGACACCTGATAGCTATTCAAGTGCGAGGTCAGCAAAACAAGGAAGATGTGTAGCCTTCCAGGTCTGGAATCCACGTGGGCGAAATAACCAGTTGTGTCAGACCTTATTACGCCAAACTAATAAAGACTAAAACAATCTGATACTTTTTAAATCAATGTAAATAAAATTAAATACGTCTATTTCTGCCATGACATGGTTTTATTCTTGCAAAGCTTTTTCAAATCGGAATATTTTTCTTTGAAGTCTTGATTTACAACGAGTCTAGATTTAATCGAGTTACGACACGTTCCCACTAAATCCGAGAGCATCCGTGTGCATATGTTACATTAGTGTGATTGTACACGAATGTTAAATATGTGTGCATAATTTCTCACATCGGACTTTTTTTTATTTTGACTTCGTATGTGCATGTCATCGCTAAAACCTCTTTACAAAATTGCCTTCTTTTTTGTAAAAGTAATTTTTGATATTACTATTTTTGATTTACGTAATTAAAAAACACAACAGATTATAAACGAAAACTGGTTAAGTGCTACCCATTCTTTATTTTTATGCGATTACTTTTGTTTCAAAGCCAAATCATTTTAAACAATGGTAATGAATAAATAATAGCTAACCGGGAGACTAACAATAAAGTTCAAAGTTTTAATTGCTTATGTTACAATGGCAATCAAATCAAAAAAGAAAAGATGTGTATTATTATAAAGGAATTTGAAATTGTCCTTTTAAAAAAATATACTTTTATTATACACTGGGATTATAAGAGTTACAAGACAATAATTATTATTTATAAAGATTTCGACATATACCTGAATCCCAACCACGACGTTTAGATGATGGACAAAGACTGAGGTGTACCGTTACCGACGGATCACAACAGGAGGTCTTGATATTGTTCTGAGAATGTTGCTAGCTGACTAAGATGTTCAGTAGGGTGACCACTCAGGACTAACCCTTACAGGATCCCGATATAACAGTACGTTGGTAAATTCACAAAATATGTGTAAAGACATTATTTTCATCATTTTAGCTTATATTAAGTCCACTGCTCAACATGTCCCTATTTTCAGCAGTGGACTTATTATAAGCCCCTAATAATTGCTCGGTCCTATGCCAACAGCATCCATCGACTTCCCGCAACACTGTGTAGGCCGTAACTTAATTTTGTGGGGGTCGTCCCACACTGCAATTGCCTATACGTGGTTGCCACTCGAGAACCTATCTTCCCCAACGATTGCTAGTTCTGCGGCTACTGAAACGACAGATTCAGACGCTGCTCAGATTGCCTCGAAAGCTATAGTGATCGATTATTAATATTTCTTTTCCACTGACGCATTATTTCTATCTATGTCTGTTATATAACTATATTTACATAAGTAGTATCGAATAATTGATTAAGGATAGGTTTACTGAGTCTGCTTCTGTTATAAGTTGTCCAGCAACAGACAGTTCAGTGGCATATATAAGTATAAGCAGTGCCTTCGTACTAATGGTCGGTTTTTTTACTTTCTTAGTCAGTGTACGTGTGTTCACAAATACTATATAATGTAACTCAATAAACCGTAAGGAAAGTTATCGGGTTATTGAACCGGCCAAAGGGTGGTCCGTAAAAATTAATTTATATTTAGAGCCTTACACTAATAATACACAATTAAAAGAATGCGTTCATTAAAAATATTACGTAGTCATGCCATGCACAATCCATAAAATGACAGTGAATAAATAACCTGCAAATAATGACAAAATTGCAAATGTACTATTTTCATACATAAGTACTGTGGATTCTGGCACCCTCTTTATTCGGTGTCGTAAATGTTGAATGCCAGAAAAATTACGAACACATGGCGGAATAGCCATCCCAAATATTGCTGACCGAAAATACAGGAACCGTAGACGGGCAGTAGCGTCTAAGTTGTGAGCGGTCTGGTACTGTGACCGCCAACTAGCCTGCCAAGCGGGGGGATTATATTAATGCTCCTACAGCATATGTATAACCGTGGATTTCTGTAGAACGGGTTGAGGCGATACGATAGAGGTTTCTATGTTTAGGTCCTAGGACCTAAATTTCACTTTTAAAAATAAACCTAGAAAGCCTTTTTGAGTAAAAACAACGCAACAAACATACACAATATTTTAAAAGCATGTTAAAGAAATAACTTTAAAAATCTGCTATAAAATAGATCAATATGACAAGGATATGATGTGTAAAAATAGCTCTCTTTCTCTCTCTGAACTTACAAGTCCCCTGGCTACTGATATAATGACCGTACCGGGGTAGATTGTAACCTCGACAAGAGTTTTCAACAATCCTAAATTGAATAAAAAAAGTTTTGATTTTCACTTTATTTAAAGAATATGAAGTTCACGGAAGTAATTTGAAGTTTGGTCGAATCATGTCCAGGTATACAGAGGTTCGGGAGCGATAAATTATTGATAACTTATCAAGTCCGAGAGAAAATGAGCCATGATAGTCAAGTAATTGGAGGAATCCTTCTGCCTTTAAATCAGTAGACTAAAGTTCGATCCCCATATGTGGACTCGTACTAGTGATATTTTACTCTTATGTACGATTCGAATCAGTTTGAACACTAAGACGGCGACAGGCTCACCACCTGTAACGTTGTTCCAAATAGGCCATGATAAAACACAGAAAAGTCAGTCGAAAAGAATGACTAGACCTCATTGCTGGGGTATACGATCATGAGAGTTTTTATTTATAAAGTTCACTTGCAAATTTAATGACAAAACGTGAAATAGGCCGCACATGAAAATAATATAAATAAATACCATATGTCTATTGAAGTACGCAAATATTCCATTTCAAAAGATATGCGGAACTCAATAATTAAATCCGGAATATATTGTAACATCGTTACTTGAAACTGCTATACCAAATATGAATCTTATGAAGTACAGACAATACAATACTTACAAGTTAATCTCAAACTCCTACATACTGTATACACAATAAAATATAATCAATATACGTTACCTCCTAAACAATCGTCAATTTGAATTTCGATTGAAATTGGATGACAACAACACAAAATTTAATCTAACGAAAATTTTCAGTTATATAATTCACTCAGACTCATTTCGTCCGGAAACTAATTGTCGACTTTCAGACTATTTGTATTTCATTGATATTTTCAGAACTTTAAGGCAAGTTGAATTTCTGTTTTCTCTTATAGCTCATGCTTACCGCAGTATTGAATTAAAGGTATGAGACATTTTATGATTTTGAATCTATATTTTATCCATTTGAAAGGAGCCGCGTCTATAGCTTACGTCCTTGAGCTGTACTGTATCACGCCCCATGAGTAATTAATGATTAGACCTTAAACGTGGTAGAGCCAAGCGGCGGTTTTGCTGCTGCTCGAATGGGCCGGCTCGACCGGATTGATACCACTACCTCGCAGAATACCGGCGTGAAGTAGAGCCATCTTATGCTTCTTGCGTTTCGTTCGGTGAGTGAGGTAACCGGAGGCCCACTCCCTCTCCCCATCCCCCTCCTCATTCTCCCTTCCATCTCCCAAATACCCTTAGAGGCCGGCAAAGCACCTGTAGCACCTCTGGTGTTGCAGATGTACGTGGGCGACGGTAATCACTTAGCATCAGGTGAACCGGTTGCTCGTTTGCCGGCTTTATAATAAAAAAAGACCAATGTTTAACAGTAGACAACAAAATTACGTCCACGTAAATGATAACATTAATTTGATATCATCCAATAAAACCATTCCGATTGATGTCCGTCCGGACCTAATACTACTATAGCGTAATGGAGTTGGGGATATTTCGCTTTATAGGCTTTGTTTAGGTCGATTACACTGAGAAAGACTATCGACTTTACAGTCCCATTCTAAACGATATCTTGTAATAATGGCAAAAGGTCAAGCGAAATCCTGATTCAATTATTTTTTTTCTACTATATTGATAAAAACTTTATATTGTTTTCTACGTCATAGTTCTCGAAGAGGCGATTAAGAGAAAGCCTTGAAAATCTCATGACAATTTCCGGCGACAAAGCTCGCCACCCGACTGGTCAAATCTCCCAGAAAATTTCAAAAGCTCTTATGGAGATCCGTATTCCCTGCCTCCCCTTATTGGAAGGCGTGAGTGATTTACGCTAAATGGAGGATATTCGTTAACTACGCTTAAATTATTAAATTTATGTTAATAATAAAAATACTCGTCAAGTAGATATTGCAAGCAGAAACGCCTGACTATTTTACCCGATACTTAGTCTTAATCGAGCCATATTAATCAAAGAACGAGGGCAATTGCGAAGTTCTCCTAACCGGCGTTATTTATGACTCAATCTCAGTGGTAGGAGCTATATATATATAATACTCATTTAGGTTATTTTGTGACTATACGTCACGCACTCGGAAAACAGAAGTAAAATAAAAAAAGTATCTGCCGGTTAATTCTTAAAATTATCTAATATAAGTTAATTCATAAAATTATCAAAACTATTTTACTAATATATAATTTACTATCTAGGTACTATACTACTATTATAGTATGTACAAAGATTAACGAGTAACAATTTTGTGAATAAGGCGATCCGTACATATGAAATGAAATGAATGAAAATTCTCTATATACTTCGAGGTAAGAAAGAAAATTACGTTTGTCACATCTTATTATTATTTGTTTACAATCTATCCCCGTTTCGTAATGAGGATTAAAGGAAAGTGGACGACCCGGCACATTAGGCCGCCACAAACAGAGGCCTATAAGTGAACAAAGTATTTATCTATCTGTATCAGTAAGTGTAAGTAAGTACATTGTTTATTACTAGGGAGCGTGGAATGCCTCAACGGGAAAGCATTAAACGATTACAACTTATTACTGATATTTTACTTTATTATTTGACTTTTCCATGACTTTAATTATTTTACAAAATCCGACTTAACTGTTTAAAACCTCTTAACCAATTTTCTTCAAAAACTCGTAAAGTTTAAAATTTAACGTTCAATGGAAAAGTTGATAGCAATAATAATAGGAAATATTTTCGCGCGGTACGATTGTTTTTTTTTAATACCGTTTTACAGTTTCTTCTTATCAATTGCAATAATATAACGCATTCTAAAAATATTTCTAGAGGTAAGTCCTCTTCTTCCTCTTTCCCTTTTATTGTGAATTTCAATTTTGTCTATTGAGTCTATTGAGAATTTCAATTCATCATCATCATCATCATTTCAGCCTATCAGAAGTCCACTGCTGAACATAGGCCTCCCCCAAAGAATGCCACGAAGCTCGGTCCTGATCCACCTGCATCCATCGACTTCCCGCAACACTGCGCAGGTCGTCACTCCATCTTGTGGGGGGTCGTCCTACACTGCGTTTGCCTGTACGTGGCTGCCACTCGAGAACCTTTCTTCTTTCTTCCCCGACGGTTGTCAGTTCTGCGAGCTATGTACCGGCCCATTGCCACTTCAGCTTGCTGATCTTTATGGCTATGTCGGTTACCCTAGTTCTGCTGCGGATATCATCGTTGGAGACTCTATCGCTCATAGAAACACCGAGCATAGCTCTTTCCATAGCGCGCTGACCAACTTTGAGCTTCCTCATACGGGCTGCAGTGAAGGACCAAGTTTCGGATCCGTATGTCATCACTGGCAACACGCACTGGTTGTATACTTTTGTCTTGAGGCTTTGCGGTATACTCGACGAGAAGATATGACGTAGTTTCCCAAACGCAGCCCAGCCGAGTTGGATTCGTCGATTGACCTCTGAGTCGAAGTTGGACTTACCTAATCGGACAATTTGTCCCAGGTATACGTACTCTTCTACAACTTCGAGCCTATTGTTCCCAACAACAACCGGTATTGGTGTGATATGGACGTTTGACATGAACTTCGTCTTGTCCATGTTCATTTTAAGACCAACCTGTTGGGAGACGTTATTGAGGTCATTGAGCATTGTACTGAGCTCCTCCAGCGATCCTGCCATAAGAACTATGTCGTCGGCAAATCGAAGGTGATTGTACAAACACCTCAGCACTTCGATATACCGAGAGTCTATCTGGCACCGCTGGAGAGACTGTAGCACCGCCCAAATTTCGACTGAATCGAAGGCTTTCTCATAGTCCACATACGCCAGACATAATGGCAAGTTGTACTCCTCGGCCTTCTGTACAATCTGGCGAAGAGTATGTATGTGGTCTATGGTACTATAGCCTTTTCGGAATCCGGCTTGTTCGGGAGGCTGGAAGTCGTCAAGTCTGTTCACTAGACGATTTGAGATGACTCTCGAAAACAGCACGTAGACGCGGCTTAGAAGCGATATCGGTCTATAATTCTTCAAAAGGCAGTTATCCCTTTCTTGAAGAATAGGACAACCACGCTTCTACTCCACGCTTTCGGCGTAACACCGCCATGAATGACGGAATTAAACAGCTTCTGAAGGACAACAAGTATCGGTTTTCCACCCGCTTTCAGAAGCTCAGCTGTAATTCCGTCCTCACCCGGCGCCTTGCCGTTTTTAAGCTGTTTGAGAGCCATCCTAATCTCGCTCAGACTGACGTCCGGGATGTTATCGGAGTAATGTCGGGTAAGCTTGGCTCTTGGGTCGTTACTCACATCAGTGTGTGGTTTCAACGACGTTGTGTACAGCTGTCCGTAAAATCTCTCGATCTCACTCAAAATCTCGGCTCCAGCGGAAATGACTGCGCCGCTTTCGGTCTTCAGCTTGGTCAGTTGGCTCTTTCCGATAGACAGATCTCTGGCGAAGACTTTGGAGCCTTGGTTCCGATCTATCGCTTTTTCAATACAGGCTGTATTGAATTTGCGTAAGTCTTGCCTCATACATTTGGAGATCTGTCTATTCAGTAGCCGATACGCTGACGCATCCGTTGTAGACTGCAGCTTTATCTCACGCCTGGCTTTCATGAGTTTAAGAGTGTGATCAGAGAGCTTTTGGGGCTTGTTCGTGCGGCGGGTCCTGCAAAACTTAGCTCCTACCGCATGGACAGTTTCCACCAGCCTGCTATTCGTATCGTCCACTGTAACGCAATCGTCTAGGCACTGAAAGCGATTATGCAATTCGAGCTGAAAGCTCTCGGGGTTCTGGATAAGGGCACGTGGTGGGCGGAGCGTAGACTTCACCAGACGAGACCGCTCGAGCCTAATGTTAAGGTTCAGTGTGCCTCTTACCATTCGGTGATCACTGCCGGTTTTATCCTAGTGATCACAGAGACATCACTGAACAGCTGACGCTTGGTCGTCATGATGAAGTCGATCTCATTTTTTGTGGTACCGTTCGGGCTCATCCATGTCCACTTCCTGTGGGGCCGCTTCTGGAAATAGGAGTTCATCATAAAGAATCCCTCCTTTGCCATGAAGTCAGCCAGCTGTTGCCCTCTTGGGTTCCGTTGCCCTACTCCAAAGTTCCCCACTATCAGCTCATCGCCTTTTTTCGTACCTAGTTTTGCGTTAAAGTCTCCCATCAACACCGTGTAGTGAGTCTTAGAGCAATGCATGGCTCTTGAAATATCCTCATACATTGCCTCCACTTCATCATCAGGGTGTGTCAAGGTTGGTGCGTATACCTGTATGACCTTCAGCGAATACCTTTTGGTTATTCTGAGTATAAGGTACGCGACCCTACTCGACACACTTCCGATCTCGATCACGTTATTGATGAGAGACCTGTGGACGATAAACCCGACACCTCCTTGGGACAGATGGTCACCCTGCCGGTAGTAGAACAAGTTACCGGATTTTAGGATTATAGAGTCCTCTCCCTGTCTTCGGACTTCAGACAACCCCATAATACTCCAGTGTAACTTGCTTACTTCTTCTTCCAGTTCTAGTATCTTCTCGTCGGTCCTCAATGTGCGTGCGTTATATGTTGCCAGGTCCAGTCGTTTGGGTTGGCAGCTAGAAATCAGCCGGTGATTCTTCGCACCCCCTGCCTCGCCGTTACCATGGCTGCCACCATAGCCAGGACCAGCGAGGCCGCCTGGGACTGGGGGCCATTGCTTTCTTCTACCTCTCATCATAGGGGGGGTTTGCCTTAGTTGCCACGCCTGGCGAGCGGGTTGGCAACCGCAGTTTTTTTTTTTTTTTTGTTCTAGTGCAGGAAGATGCTGCTGCCCATCTCCTAATATAATTTTTTACCATTAGTCGCCTTTTACGACACCCATGGTTAGACAGGGTTGGCGCTATTCTTTACTTCCGACAGCCACACGGAATTTCAATTGTGTCAATGTTATTGCAGCTGGACAATTATATAAAGGGTCCACTACGCTTTTTATTGTACAATATTACATAACTGCCTAAGAAAAATGTTAGTTTCCCCATCCCATCCCCTCCTTATCCATCCCATCTCCTAAATATCCTCAAAGGCCGGCGACGCACCTGTTAAAACGACCTCAAGGACGCAAGTGCATTCCTATGAATCTGTAAAAGCCAAAAGGGCTATCAGCAAGAACTTCATCGAATACGTCATCAACGCACCTACAGCTATTCTGGCGTTGCAGACGTACACGGGCGACGGTAATCACTTACCATTAGAAGAGCCGCTTGATCGTTAGCCCCTTTCCTATGAAAAAAATGTGCATGTACATTTGTCAATAGTGTTTCTTTGCACTGACCCTAATCTAGGCGGGTTGCAATAAATGTAACAACAAAAAATAAAATTTTAGTAGAATGCTTGACTTCACTTATTTTTAAAAAAAAAATTACCTCAGATAAAATAATATAGATATATAATAAAATGTGAACTAAGGTTAATTACATTATATTAAGGTATAAGTAAATTATTTAAATACCAATTACTATGAGTTTATCGTACAGCGTTTTCAAATTTTGTTGCTCTTTAATACATTATACTCGAGAGTTAGATTATATTACAGAGATTTCTTAATTAACTTTGAAATTTACCACCTTATTGTTGTTAACGAGTTGAATAAATGACATCGTTCACGTGCCACCAACGACTATCGTCAGACTAACGCGGTGAAATTTGGCAACCATTCAAGTCATTTAATATGCCCGCATGTGCAAACCAATATCTGTGAAGAGTTAACACCGAGAGATCAACTAACAGCGACATCTTCTGAATACTATCGGCAGTTATCAACTGCGCAGGATATTTTTAAAAAAAGTCTGCGCAATGTCGCGAGTGTACGCATACTGTGAGTGAGTGAGTGCACATACATAGGCACTCACTAATCATTACCTTCTCATACCCGATGTAACGATTATGCGACAAGATCAAACGAAGGGTCACGTAAACCACTACAAACAGTGACCTTATTCACTATGCCACAAATTATTTCACAAAAATTCCAGTCCTTTGTAATATCATGGGGAGTTATTTTTTAACACGGTTTCGGAAAATCTTCACACGGAATTGTTGTGAAATGTTTGCAACGCCAACAAAAAGCGAAACGCTGGCACTCATAAAATACTTACTCAACAAATATACGATATATAGGAAAACTGATACCGAAATTGCTGTATCGCTTTTTATTATTATATCAAAACAGATTGACTACTCGTATAAAAGAACATGTTGGTTTTATTAAATCCGTTTATAGTACAATATAGCTAAAAGCACTGTCATGTTCGAGTTAAGGGAAACAAATTTTAAATTATTTTTTTACATACACTCCATCCAGACCCAAACTAGTATTCACCGTGTCTTGCTAACTGGTTGGTGATAAGACAGACGTACATATACACACATAGATAAATAATCATATATTCATATTTAAACACCAATGACTAGGGTACAAAGATTTATATTCGTCTTGCCCTTAACGGAATTCGAACCTGCAACGCTCAATCCCCTACTTTTGTTAATAATATGGTTAAGAGAATAGTGGTTATTTGCTTTACATTTTAATCTTATTATTAAACCTAAAAAATTAAATTATAAAAAAAGAGGAAAGGGGAAATGATAATAAAATTATAATCTTTTCCCCTTTTCCTCTTTATTAAAATATTTTTAATGTTCGTTATACATTATTTTTTTAGGTTCGAATTCTTCTTCTTTTTTGGGTGCATTGCGGACAGATGGTATATACCGGCAATGTGTTCACCAAACCGTCTGCTGGTCAGTATGAATAAATCTTCCATCCAATGCTGGCTATGTCCAGCAGTGGACTAACATAGGCCGATAAAGAAGGTACACACATTGAAAGTCTCCTACTGTAATATGCTAAATTAAGTTTTTTTGCCAATATATTAATCTGGAACCAGTTTTTATGCACTCGGAGTCTTTGATATTTATAATAAAATGTTAATAATTTTACATAATGAAAAATAACCGCAAAATCAATTATGTAAACAGCATCCTTGCTACCGACACAGAGATGTGTGTCGGTAGAGGAAGCTTATTCATTAATTACGAACAAAGCCGAATGCCCATTCCATTATCCAATATAATATTAACAGAAGAGACAAATTGAATTGAAGTGAAAATCAGAAGGGTGTACAATAATAATCTAATTAAATACTACATACGAAAGGGTTCGTAAATCGATTATAGTTCATACATATCAGCGACCATTTAGTTAAATAAAAATCCAACTTGGCTTAATACGGTTCGGTGGCGTAGTGGCTAATCATTTGGCTGCGGCGCTGCGGGTCGCAGGTTTGATTCCCGCACGGAATAAGAATTTGTATAGACTACTAATAAAAAGTCTAGGTGTTTGTCCATGTGCAATTTATGTATGTTAATAGCCTACGCGACACGGCAGAAAGAAAAAAAACCAGAACAAAGATTTATTAAATGTTACAAGACCCATTCGCAGAATAAAAATCTCCTCCGTATATATTTATATATACGTATTTATATTGCATATATTCTTTTCGTCCATCCGTAAATACTATTTTTAGGGTTGCTTATCCCTATCTCTAACCCTATCTCTAAACCAACGCCATCTGTCCATCAGTCCATCCGTCTGTCCGTCCGTCAGTCTATCCTACCTTTAAATGGCTGTCTTTTTAAACGTAATAGGTTACCAGTTGAAATTTTCGCACATTATGGGTTATTATGGCGAAAGGGGGGTCACTATAAAAGAAAGGTCATTGTTCAAGGTATTTTTAGTATTGCTCTATCGTAAAAAACGGTGATACATACAATCGTCAAACTACATGTGTTTTTATAGTACAAAATGAAAAGTAAAACATTAAATAATAAAAACCGTCCAAGCGTACTTATTAGATTATACAAATGATTTTAAAACACGTTCAGTAGAGTTTATACAATATAAATTATCCGTTATCCTCGTCCATTCAGACAAGCTTAAGAACACATTTCTCGCCAACACATATTTCCCAACATATTTAAATAAAATCTCTCACAAATTTTTCCATCGTTAATCATAATCATTTTTAAGCTGACTCATTTCAGTAGGGATTAATTTACTCGCCTGATTTCCCCTTTGTGTTGAGGTAATATAATCTCACATATTATCATAACGTTACAATTTAATTCAATGTAAAATAATGTGTGGTAAAGTTATTTTATGATTTAAATAATTTTAAAATGTGTTGCACTCAGTTGTACGAAGCAACCACAACATTACATTACGCAGCAAACAATACACAGTACTCGTAATATCATTTCGCATTATTCAACAAACAATTTACAAAATTGAAAAAAAATAAAAGGCACCAGGTTTTTTGATTGATGGTCACACTGCTGGTGATTGGTGTGGTCAAAGTACTTAGAGTACTAGAAATAGTGCACGCATTTGTGGAATAAAGGCAGGACGAGTTCTATTTTTGAAATTATGTTATATTATATTTTGGTCCACCGCTGAACATACGCCTCTGCAAGAAAGTGCCGGCAAGCAATATATATATTTATAAATACTGTACACGCTGGGCAAGCTTGTTGGTGAGCGTAATGCTTGTGGTGCTGCTGATGTGTGTCAGTAGAGGAAGCTTATTCATTAATTATGAACAAAGCCGTATGCGTGTATATAATTTATATTTAATTAAACATTTTCTTCTTTCACCCAAATGTCTTATTGATTAGAGGGAAATATTTACAGCACAAAAACCTTAAAACAAAAAAGTGAAAAGTATTTAAAAATATGCGAATTAAAATATCCGTGGTTGCTATTAGTGGTCAGGGCGCTTTAGTTTCAAAATACGTAAGCGGCTTGGGATCCAGTAATAAACAAAATTAAATCTAAAATCAGGCATACCACACACGACCTTAAGATACTGTAAGCATATTCTGCGTAGATCGGACCAAATAAGAATAAAGAAACCTGGAGTTAGCCCGAGCTGCTGTAAAACAATCGAAGCGTCAGGAATATAAAAAAAAATAAACGCGATAAAATCCGTAAGTGAATGTCAATCATCGGTAAGTGCTGAATAAGTCACGTGCTCGGCGGTGAAGGAAATCATTGTGAGGAAACCTGCATGTTAGATTTTATATAGTATTTTGAGGACACGTGAAGCTTGGCACCCCGCATTGGAGCAACGTAGTGGACTCTTCCCGATTCAATAACTCTTTCATATATTTGAGAGGAGATTTATTTTCTTTGTCCGGTTTGGGCATTTATAGGCTGCTTTCTTCTTTACTTAAACGCAGTTGTAACACTGCTAAATTTGCGAATTTTCTATTCGTGTCCTTTATTGTGCGCTTGAAAAGGCTCAGTCGCAAGGGTAGGTGACCTTCAGTCGGGTAACTGACCCGATAGAAAGAGAGCGGCTATGAAGTAGAGTATTACTTGCGATTCAATTACATTCTGATAGTAACAAGTCAGACGTGACGGCAAATCGAAATGGTTTTATTGCGTGGTGAAGGAATAAACCAGTCATTATCTTGGACGTGATTCATTGTTAGGAAAAGGGATACTGTATCCCGAGGTGAAATTACATTATTAACTAACTTACTTTAGCGAAATCTTTTACCTTTCGCTATTTGCGTTAGTTCTGTTATAGTTTGCAAGGCTCAGAACAACAACTTAACCATAGGAGCTGTATTAAATACCAAATACAAATATTAATTAGCGATGCTCTTCAATATTACGGTGTATTTGCTTTAGTCGGAATAAAACAGATACTTCTGACTGTCGTCTTCAATTAAAAAAAACATGTGAAATAGTTCAACCCCACACACACTATTTGTGCCTATAACGCGTTACATAAGTAGGCTTCAGATAGTAAGGTGTGCTTGAATGGTCAATTAACAGATATTGAATCTTCAATACCCTTCTACTTTAATACATGGGCTTCTGTACAGGTATCCATTAGTTTTATTTAAAAAACTCAGGCATTTTGTGCACGTGTTAATTATATCTCTATCTGAGTGTATTAAATCAATAGATTGATTTAATTAGGATAGACGGAAAGTTATTAAGACAACGAGACATTTCTATTTTTTTTAAGTGAAAGCTTGAGATCACACATTATCTGCATATAACCGCTGGTACTCACAGCAGTGTCTGATTTACTTAATACTCATAAGGATAATTATAATGTACTTGATGGTGTCTTTCGGCAGTAATCACTTACAAAAATGATGAAAATAATATTCACCTGACCGATTTCATATACCGTGACGTTTATTTGGATACTAAACACCACATTATGATTTTAACAGTGGCCTTTCAAAGAAAGCGCTATTAGTCGTGTATTATATTTCTTTATTTAACTTTCTAAAAAATGTATGCCGACTTTCTTGGAGAGGCCTATGTTTAGTAGTGTTGTATAAGTAACCGAGATATAGGCGAGGTTAATAAAAATATACGAATTTTTTTCATATTTCTTAAAATGTCAACTAATGAAAAATGATGCTCTTCGTCCATATTTTTATGACAGTTACGAGTAATTTATGATTTATTTATTTTACATTCAAAGTTTCCGAAACGCTCCAAGCCCGCTTTATTTGAAAACATATTTCCTGATTCATAATCTGATTGCCGTTTCAACTAAGCGAAATCTCGGTTTAACGGTCACGTACTAAATATTGAAACTAAAAGGCCCCGATGTATTTTAGTTCACGTTTTGCACAAATACTGTACTTGTGGCATAATAAGTAGACATTTTTGACCGAATTGGAATGACCAAGAACTTACTGTCTATCTGATGGTAAATAAAAACAAACAAAGAAGGTCTACTTCTTATATTTATACTGGGTAGATACCTAGATGTACTCTATAGCGCCAGAAATAGGCAAGGAATTACCTACTCAGACGGGTCCTAGGTAGAAAAGAGGATGTGCTATAATCGCTTCTTTAACCGGTGAATTGTCGCAGATGGATTAGGTATTAATCTGTATAGATTTATAACTTATAATATAGTAGTTCCGAAGAGTTTGAACGCGCTAATCTCTGGAACTACTAGTGCGATATGAATAAGATTAATTGCATTAGATTTCCGTTTTTAACGGATCACGCTATCGCATAGGAGCGGAGCAGTAACCACAAACCATGGTAATGTACTCATAATGTGTATTAAACAGGTATGTATAATTCAAATTTAACGCGGGTAAATCGCAATGCATACCTTGTAAATGATAATTCGAGCCACTGGGTTCAAGACCGGCGTCCAGGCCCAACACCCGTAATGACTCCTGGACAGGACGAAATTGAATCGCAAAAGGCCGTTTTATCGAGTTAAATGGAAATCCGTAATCGATGCCGACCTCTACATGTGACTAGCGTTGTTAAGCAAACAGCAAATATAATAATCAATTTCTTTATTTAAATTTGAAAATTTATTTGTGATTTTCTTCTGTGAAAATTATTTTAAGAAAACATTTACTTTTTTCTTATCTTTAATTAGATATAGACTAATATGCACCCTGCGGTGGTAGCACAAGGGAACATGCGATTACGTCTCATCCCAAGGGTGCAATGGAAAATATGTCAGACATAAAATATTCAGATGGCTAACGGGTAGAACCGTAAATATCACCAAACCGTTTGCAGAAAGTGGCGGTATGACCAATCGTTCTATGTGATGAGAGATTTACATTGGGTCAATTATAAGTTTTAAAAGAAGATTAATTAAATAGTAATTTTTTTTAAAACCATGTAGCTCTTTTCACTTAGGTATATAAAATAAATTAGAATAAGGAGTATGGCGTAGGTTTAATAATTATGTAAAATTGTAAACACAAGATTTGAGTTTAATTTGTGGGACTGTAACTCAGAATCTCTTTACTGGTCACTGGTTCCTTACATCGCCGCCTGCAAGGGTATTGAACAGTAGACTTGCGAAGGTAGAATATCCTTTGAAGTAGACACTTGAGAAAGTCAACAGTTTTTTGACCTGCCTCCATTGAATACGATATCTGGTATATTTATAATCCCAAAAGTAGTAATAGTTCAGGACACCTAATGAAAATACATGCAAACATAAATGCAAAAAAGGAGTTTGCGCTCTATGATTCTCACATAATGGTATTAAGATGTTTAAAGTAGATCATGCAATAAATATTGTCAACGATAATATCCTCGTGGACACCACATAACATATCAACATCTGACAAACAAACATCTACCAAAAACAGTTCTGGTCAGTGAAAGAAATATTGACAATTGGTATAACCTCTTGTACTTGTTTCACAACACATTTTATTTTAAATAAAACGAGCCGTCTGGTTTTGCCTTATGACATCTTCTGGGTGTTCAATTATATAGAATATTCTTCTTTTTCTCTTTCATCCTTATTAGTCCACTTTCTTATGTAAGTCTTTTCAAAAAAGCATCACAGAATGAGGCATGTCTTACATGGAAGGCAGGGGTGGGCAAGCACAATGCCACGAGTGACTCTTCCAGCTATTATGTAGGTTTTTATTACGCTAGAAATTAATGAATGAATTGAAATGAAAATTCTTTATTTGTAAGGTAAGAAATTAAAATTTCGTTTGTCAATTTTCATTATTTTTTATTTATCCACATCATTTATGAGATTCCTGTATCGGAGAAGAAACATGCAAAAGAAACTCGGTAGGTATCCACTTTTTTATTTTATTTTTTAACATTATACATTCATCGAATTATACATTCAAGTCTTACATGGATATCATGGGTGGGCAAGCATAGTGCCAGCACCTGTGTCATCGCTTCTAGCCAGCACTGTTTTGTAGCTTTTATAGGGTGGGCATATTTGCATGTATTATCCGCCGCAGTTCGGACGTCGTCTATTAGTCAACAGGCTGAGCCGCGTGCAGGCGACGTTGATATATTTTAGTTATGGATGTGACAATGCCTGTAAATGGGTCAGATGCTACTTGACAATCTTCAAACATATGCACATTTTATGAAACGCACTAATTACTGACATTCACGTAATCTCTGCAACTCCGCCTGCATCACGAACCGAACATGGGATCCTAGAATTATAGAATGAGAATAAACGGAATGAAATGTGGAATGACTCAGCGTCACGTTTTAATCAATATTCTATATCATTTAATTTACTATCGTTCAAAATTATTCATTGCCTTTAAATTACTGAGCGATACCAGTTCATAAAAAGTAAAAAGTAAAGCAGCCTGTGAGTGCTAAGGACTTCTTCCCGAATATCTGAGAGGGTTTTGGACCCGGGAAGGACCTCCACGCTGCTCCAGTGCAGGTTGGCGGGCTTCACATACCCTCGAAATAATATTTTTTTATGATTTATCAGACATGCAGATTTCCTCGCGATGTTTATCATCACCGTCGGGCACGTGGAAAATTAAACAATATCATAAAAGCCTACTCACAAATTAATTTACCTTTCGACATTATAATTCGTTACTTTTATAAGCATGTAGTCTGTCATAACATTTCGCTCGCTCCTTTTGTTATTTAATATCTAGTTAGTTGATAGGTGTGTTTAAAAATTAAATTAAACGTTAAGCATACGCTTTTCGGGGAATTCATCAGGAATTTATTCAATTTTTAAATAAAACTTCTTACTAAATTTTAAATGTTTCTATAGCGTGTTTACAAAATAAAAAAAGAATACTATGTACATAGCATTTACAAAATATATTTAGTTCGTTTTTTAAATATATTTTTGCGTGTCTTCATATACGATTAAACGTTGGTCGGCCATGTCGTAGCGACGATAGAATCTGCCATATGAGGGATGAGCCTTGCAAAACATGACAGTATCAAGACAATCTCTGAGGAGGCGTAATAGAAATCCTTAAATATAGATCAGGCATTCGTGTTTCCGAACACTCTAAGCATAATCCAAGCCAGTTAAAAGACTGAATTTTAGAAAGTTAAAATCGTTGGAAAACTTGAGGAAAGCATCGGGCCCCAGCAGATAACAAAGTCGACACTGGAGTGGCATATTACCAAGCTGAGAGTTTTGATAGATTACAAGAGCAACGTTGCCGCTCTGCTGCCGGCTGAAATTGCTTTGAAATAAGTTGAGGCCACTGTGTGTGGGTCGGAGGTTTTACGCCGTTTAATTTAATTTATATTTCTCAATTTTTTTTACGGAAATATTCGTTCGGTAATGCAAATAAATTATAATATAGCAAAAATAATTGCAGCGTACGCCGTCATGCGTAAGAGAATATGCCTTAAGTGTTGTACGATCAACTAAGGAAAAGGATTGAAAATTTCCTAGGAACTTAATTTCATTAGTATAAAGTGACCCTCCGCGTGTCTTTCTTTTTTATCTTTATTTTTTTTTCTTTTATGGAAAAGACGGCAAACGAGCAAGCGGTTCACCTGATGGTAAGTGATTACCGTCGCCCAAATACATCTGCAACACCATAGATGCTGCAGGTGCGTTGCCGGCCTTTAAGGATATTTGGGAGATGGGAGGGAAGAGGAGGGGAATAGGGAGTAGGTGTGGGCCTCCGGTTTCCTCACTCACCGAACGAAACGCAGAAGCACAAAATGTCTCTACTTCACGCCGGTATTCTGCGTGGCCGTTGTACCAATCCGGTCGAGTCGGCCCATTCGAGCAGCATCTAAAGCCGCCGCTTGGCTCTACCACGCCTCTCTACATTTTTATTTATTCAACAAGTAAACTAATTACAGGTGGTGAGATATTCCATATTAGTCCTCAGGGGGACAACGCATTTATAACATCCTTCAATTGAAGTTGTTTGCCGATGTGTGTGAAAAAACATAAACAAGAAAGATGAAAAGACATAAACATGCCACACTTGAACTTTAACTATTTATTTCTATACTTTAACAATATTGTTAATTTTGAACATATAATATCGTGTTACTCGGGAGTGAAGTTTAGTTTAAAAGGAGTTAGTTGGCAGCGGGCGGCCTTGCCAATCACGACGTTGCTAAGTTTCACTGTTTAAATAAAATGGAGACAAGGTTTGACTACATACACAGCAGGTGAACTGCAAGCTCATCACTGCAATTAAAAAAAGATATGCCTTTCGTCAAAATGTATTAGATCCTCTCCGTCTGCAGGACCCATAAAGTTTTTGAATGTTACTGAGGTTAAAATGTAAAAGAATTTACTCCTGGTATTTTGACGATTTTTCCGAGTGACGTAAAATTAAACTTTTACATTTAAATTCGCAACGCTATTTGAATTTCAAATAACTTTATTCGCATTAAAATTCATAAAACTCAACCTCCGAGAGGCCTCGTTCATTCTCCGCATATATAAGAAAGTGTTTGTGTGAAAAATGTTTGTCAATATAGTAAAGTTTCGTGCACGAAATTATTAACAGAAATAAGCATTTAGTCAGCGATAATTGTTAGTAAATAAATATGCAACTACTTAAATAAGTATGTGAATATGCGAGTATAATATAAAGAATCAGCAAGGCTCAAGACTGTTTTAGTCGCCAACGGCCTTGGGTATCGAGGCGTGGTCAAGGGTTTCCCACCGCACCACCCGCACCACCCGCACCACCCGCACCACCCGCACTACCCGCACCACCCCGCATCCAAACAACGCGTTTGGGGCGCGATAATGTAGTAACGATAATACGTACGATACTTTATGAAAGCTTATGATTTTTTGCAATGTTATTTTTAATTTACGATAAACAAAAGGTTTTATCAAAAATAATAATATGGATACGGTATTTACACAATATAAGTATAAGTTATATATAAGTCGAACTCTGTACAATGACCTACGTACGTACCACGTATGTAAATAACAATTTTAAATCCACATATTCTTCTATTGCGGTTAGTTTTTCAACCTAACCTCTAGGACCCAGCAATCGACATCAGCCTCTGATGGATTACGCCGCATGCGCTGGACAACTGATATGAATCAGAACGCACTGTGGGCGTATTTTAGGGCGAAAGGGGGCGAAACTGGAGGATTTGCGTACAGGGCTAGAATGCATCGCTTCTTTGCTGAGCTTGAGCCATCCATTGCCGTCAGTGAGCAAAACCGGGCAGATCGAGTTCGTTACATCATGAACGACTACGCCGTGAGACGTGTCACACAGTGCTCGCCCGGCAGTTCCAAGAGGCTCTGCACCAGAAGTCGCTCCCGAGCCTCTTCACTACTGGTCACTCATTTAGTTGAAAATCACTTGTGATTTCAGCAATTCAACCGAAAGTATTTGAATTCTTTCTTCTTCATCGGTGTGTGTGTATAAATTCGAAAGACTAAAAAAAATATTAACTGTTTTATTATACATTTTGTAATTGACTTTGATTTTTTTTAATCGGTTATAATAATAACGCCTTTATTTCTTTTTATGTGTGATCCTGGAAAAGAATGTAAGAATAAACTCATAAATAATAAAATGAACATTAAACACAAAAGTGAACGCATATTTGCCATGTACTCGTAAAGCTCGACACGTGTTTGATCTTAGGAGAAGTCTTTATTAAATATGTACGCTTTTCTTATATTTAGCCGCTTTGGAAAAAATTTAAGTTAAAGCCAGTTAATATTCATTTTACACTTATGTTAAAAAAATATTTTTTCATTATTAGTTACTAATTTTAGGTAGGGGTACCATATATATATATATGGTATAATATATATATATATATATGACATAAAAGAAAGAAGAACATTTAAGACAAACAAATATGTGTGATGACGATTACCAATCCTTTTAAAAAAAAACCTAACTGTGTATGTATACATTATAGATCATGTAATAATAATGTGTAACAATTTAAATCGCAAAGACAAACAAATAACGGACATTCTGGGGCTTGGAAAAAAGATATTAAAGATACATAAATTCATTTGTAATTAAATGGAATTGCTGTGAAACCATTTGTTAGCAGATACTCTTTGCTCTCCCATTTTCTTCTCTACCCGTTACGTCCATTTAAAAATTGTGTTTCTATTAATTATGGATTTTCTTTTATGAAGGATTGATGCTCATTAGGATAGAAACGAACATTTCAAAAGTAAAGCTTTAGCCTAAAAATAAAATAATGGTTGCTTCATTTCTGACATTTTAATAACGATTAAATTACTGCAGGACTTAAAAAATAGTTGAACTAACTTATAATCCATCAAACATATCCAAATACGCTTATTTTTAGCGCTACGAGTTAAAAAGTTGGCCATGATGACCATCGAGTAGAGTATGAATAAATCTTTAAAAGAATATTAGACGGTTATTTTATGCAATTTTTAACAAACTAGACTTAGAAAGTCTGGTAAAATATGTCTAAAACATTTCATTACTTGCATAGTATAACATAGGCCTCTCACATAAGGACGATTTGCCTGATGGTTATCCCGTCATCTAACGGTAGCGTTTGCGATTTTCAAGGCATTTTCCTTAGTCGCCTATTACGACCCCCACGGAAAGAAATGTATGATGTTGTGTGTTGATTACTGGTTGTCCTAAATAAAAGAATAACGGGGAAGGTGCCATCTTTTTCTCCAATAGCTAACCTCACCAGCACGCGGCGCACCCTGCTAGCAAACAAACAAGGATCTAGCGACCGAAAGATGTTGATAAAATTCGTTGCCTTAAGGCCTTATTATTAACAGCTTATTCAAAAAATAAAAGGTAATAAGATTGTATTTTTAGTGCGCTTTCCTAAGAAACACCTTAAATTTTTAATTTCTTTTGAACTACGTCAAAGACTAATGAGTCCGTTTTCTTTGTTTCATACTTTTAGTAATCATGTCGCAACGGTAAAGTTGCTTTTTTGACTCAAACACTGCTGCTTATTCTGTTTTAACTTACATAGCTTAAATACATGTTAATTAAAATTGTAATTTTGGTAAGTAAAACTAAATATTATAACTATATAGTATAAGGAGCAGGACCAATCTTTTCCTGAGAACTTGGCTCAAGCTTCAAGGGTGATAACCAATCTTCATTTTTCATTTTCGGCTATGGGCCTGAAAACCACTTACTATGAGGTGGGCGGTGTGTCCGCTTTGTCTCCTTTATTTGTATAAAATAAAGTAAAGGCAAAAACAAAAAGGTACTCACTGTTTTTAAGCTTAAGTACATCAATTTCGTATTATTTTATTATTAATTTATCTGTAGTGTATTTCATATTTACGAATAAAAGCTGAATTAATAGTCCAAATAGTTCATTTATTATTCCTTGATATTGCGTCGCCACGATTTTTTAAGCTCTGTCAACTAACATCGTTGGACGGAAATGAGTGTTCGCTAAGAATAAATGGTGTAATGTAATACTGACACCGTATCCGACGTCATATTCGATTTAGGCTTTTTTCTTTATAACAACGTTTCATAAACGTCAAAAGTCTAAAGATTGTAATGGGTACCTTACGCAGGGATCTTCGTGGCCTAGTTGTAGCTACTGAACTGATTTCAAAAAATAATGATTCGATGAACATTAATCCGTGTGGAAGCGAGTAGTCGCTAGTAATAGATAAACTTATGTTGATTACGGAACACGTTCCGAAGTTAATCCCTATAACATTGGTCTTGATCCCCATCCACGAACGTAATTACAACTCCCATCAATCCGGATTCAGTCTTATCTATAAATGCCCATGAACGCCACAGTGCAAATTAATGACTGTACTAGTACATCTTTTAATAAATTGGTAAATAACTCAATCAGTTTTTTTTGAATTCAAGTTATGTCTCCTTCTTTAAAATCAATTACCTCTTCGATCATCAAAATCTATTGAGATTCGTGACTGTATATACTGCATGTAACCAGTTTTCTATTAGTCTCTTTTAGGAAGATCTGTGAGAAGGGAAGGTAATGGATGCACTTTTTTCCAATTTATTTTCAGTGTTTCATATTATAGTTTAAAAACGAGAATAAATTTTCTGAAAATTACAATATGTAATAAGGGGTACTAGGGCAGGGGCAATACTTAGATCAGTGCCTAAGAAAGTAAAAACTTACAACAAGGGGGTACGGATGGAAAACTTCTTCAAGACTGACTTTTCTTTTTGATAGTTCTTCTAACTTAGTATTTGAAACAGCACCTTCGCATCAATGCTGCGGTGAACTTTTGAGAGACCAAGATCAAACCCAGATTTTGGTATAACATTCTAGATTTTGTAATTTATCAATCCTTACTGTTCAGTTTCAGTAAGCATTATCTAATACTAATTGACTTGTTACCAAGATTGCACAACATTGTTACTCCAACAGTTTCGTTTGTTTTACACAAATATTGGCTACGGCTGCGATTCGAAACATAACTCAACAGTACGCTAACTTAAGACATTCGGTCATCATATGCCGCAGTCAAAATCTTTGGCGCCGGTGTATGAAACGTAATTGAATTATTTTATAGAGTCCTAAGCAGGTATTAATTGTAGCTTCGTGACCATTCTGCACTACACCTAATTCTTCCAAACTCTGTTGTCTGTCTTATTTTGTGTTTGCGTCTACAATTGCGGAACTATAACACTTCTAGTGCAATGAGTCGTAACTCATTACATCAGAATTTCAATCGTCAAATTCATTCATCAAAAGTCAAATCATCAAACTTAGATATATTAGTATCATTAACATAGTTATGACACATGAAGGGATAATATATCCTGCGTAGTTGATAACTACTGATAATATTTGGCGTAGTCATAATCTCCTAGTTCATACAGTTCATAACAGTCATATGTTAAAATTTTGATATAAAATAAAATGAGCAATCGGCTCACTGTGAGTATTTGATTACCGACAACGTACATCTGCATCACCATAGGAGCTGCGGGTGGCCTTAAAGGATATTTAGGCAGTTTACGTAGTTTTTATTACCGTAGAGTTAGGCCTCCGGTTACCTCTCTCATCCAACGAAACGCAGAAGCACAAGATGCTTCTACTATAACGTCATCTGGTGAACTGTTCATTATTTATTAACTTGTCATCATTCATCATGATCATCGTCATTACAGCCTGTCACAAGTTCACTGTTGAACATCCTCCCACTAAGGTAACTATAAAAATAAGCTAGTCACTAACATAACATAAAAATCAGCTAAGTATATTAGATAAGAGTCGTGAAAAACTGCGTTGTTATCTGTCACCAAAACGACTACTGCCAAACAGGAAAATGCTATAAATAACTTTTTCGATCAATAATATAACAATTGAATGATCTGTATGTGCGATGACCATTGTTCAATTGTTTTCCTCTATGTCAAGATAACTGTTATTAGGTAATAGAATATAAAAGCCCACACGCCTGTCACTCATAGGGGTAGGCAGATATTTCGGATATATATTCAGCACGACTCTTACAGTACAGCTAACGGGCGTCAACATCTCACCTCTCCGAGAGATAGTGAACTTGACAAGTAGCGTGCCGCTTCGCAGTGATCGCTCCCGGAGATTTCCACGAAATTTTCGAGGCTTTTACCTTTGTCGCATATTTGGCCATCCACGGAAAGAAAGGGGATAGCAGATTATTACCCCGCTATTACGGGTAGTTAAAGTCATATTTTACATCCTAGCTTAAAAAATAAAAGTAAAAATTAAAAATAAAGAAAGCCTATACACCTTCTTTTTTAATATTTGGGGAGATCAAAGTGGCAAATCTGCTAAGCTGCTCCAGTGCAAGTTGGTAGTTTCTACGTGTCCCCAATTATTGCATTATATATATCTTCATTCATCGTTGCAGAATTTTCAACAAAAAATATATCATATCTAGAATTCGGCACAAATTTACTACTTCAGTAATTTATATTTGCAATCATACGAAATGAAACAAATATTTTCGTTCTTGCTAAAGGAATAGTACCGTGCGTAATGAAACAAGAATGATTCAGTTGTTTTTCTTCATTCAGATTTTCAAACGCGTGGGAAGGCAGGATGTGTAATGTCATTTTATATTTATGTTTGACCTGGTTTGTGATCGTTCAGATTTATTTGCTTTAAAGCTTTAATTTTCTTTGCGAAAATAGAAGTGAGCTTTTTTCATTTAAGTTACCCTGCGAAGAAACTAAAATCTCAAATAATAACCATCAACTTTATTGTTAGTATAATTTTAGCGGGCAACATTTTTATTTAAAAAATACTATAGAAACATTTTGCAATGGGTACAAGTTTGTTATTTTTTATGAAAACCTTTATAAGTGTGTGAAAAAAGAAATTCCACAAGAGACAACGATCGCAAGTATGATGTATTATATATTACTCGACAGTTTTGGGTATCTATGACAAGTATATTCTCACTATGCTGATGAGCAAAATTTCGATCCTCGCACTGATGAAGCAGCTTGCTATCAGTCAGTGAGATTTGGGATCCCCATTTTTGATTGTATTTTCTGGTAACGACTATGTATATTAGTTATACATTCATTAATTTATGAATTTGCTCAGAGTATAAAAATTATCAAGACAAAGACGAAATTATAACATAAAATCCACATTATGGGCAATAAAAATGTTTTGTAAACGTAATACGAGTAATAATGCTACGTTCGGAATTTCTGCGGCTTACGTAATACCGCCACATCGCGAAATTTTATTTTTGGACAGTATCCTACGTTTTTAAATGAAGATGGACGCCAACGCGGTAACTCATTTTGGCGCAATTTAATAAACCGTTATAGAAACGTCAAATTAATGTATTGTAAAGATCTAAAGTCGATTTATTTGGCTTAATTGGGATAAGCTTTAGTGAATATTCCAGTTAACCATATCTTCTTCATCAGCCTGTGTAAGCCTACTGCAGAACATAGAACTTTACAACAAAGCGACAGCCAAAGCCTGCATGCATTTCTCGAAAGGTTAGCCCATATTCACCACACTGGACAAGCGGGTTGGTAAGCAGAGTACCAGCACACTTGCAGTAGCCTGTCACTGGTCTGCGGGATTTGGATTTAACCATATATAATATGTGAACATAATATTTTGCTCAGTTAGAGAAGAACAGAAATATAAAAAGAAAATTGTAAAAGAAGTCGTTGGTGTTGTCTGAAACTTAAATTAAAGCTCCTCTGTTCACAACTTTGTGGTTCTGTTTTCAAAAGTACAGACAGTAACTTATTAAGTAATCGAAAAGATTTTAGAATTAATGTATTATGCATAATATGTCGATGTAACTTTTAAATATGATGTTAAATATTGACTATTTCGAAATGACTCGATTTCTCACTATTATATTATGTGAAAAAAAGAAACTTTGTTAGCTGCTAAGCGCATAGAAAAAAGAATTAACACCTTTACAATATTTAAAGGAAAAAAAATGAGAAAATATAATACTTATAGTGAATGATTAAATTAGTTAAAAAAAATTATAAAAAGCTACACTGATACATACCTTTGTGTTAACAAAAATATTATTGTCAATTAATTTTGATCATTACACGTATATGAAGGTGCTTCTGTTAATTTTATTTTTAAGATGGATCATCTCAAAGGACCCTTTAACAATGGTAGTCCTCGTTGTCAGCTACAAATTGCCGTAGTTAATAACTGACAAAGTAAGTGCCAGGAAGTCGGAAGTCAGCTTCCTCATTAAACTATTAGCTTTTACTGAAATACATAATTGTAGAAGTTCTTTAACCTTTTAGACGTGGATTGGTTACTGACGTTGTACAAAATTTGTTCCTCGACAGTCTACCTACTTCGTCATGAACTATAGTCGTGCTTGTGGACAAATGAAGCTGCCGATTTTTTAGTAACATATTTTAAAAATGCTCGTATTAATATGTGAATAATGATAATTTATTTGGTAACTTTTCGTAGAATTTATTATAAAAGGAGATGAATGAAAGAAATATCTTCCGTACTTTACCATAGATATGCACAAAAAGAAAACCATGGGTGTTTGATGACGTTAAGGTAGGTAAAATAAAGTGAACGCACACCATTTTTTCGATGCAAACCGTGATATGCGATGCGGGGTAACTTCCTATTTAGCCTTTTCCCACTCTTACTCATATAATTTATAGCAAAGTAATGCAATGCTCATAGTCACTGTATAATTTACAATTTTCTTCTTCATCTACCAATAGTCTCTAATCAATCTGTTAGTTCACTGCTGGACATTGATCTTAGTCAGGGGGAGGATTAGCCATAACCGGCATGCTCAGGGGGTTTGACATTCGCATTGCCAAACGCTTCGCATCTTTCGACGCTGCTGCCCGTCTTGAATTGAGTTTTTAATTTGGCATTTTTGTAATAGTTAATCCGCCATTTGTCGGACTCCATCACATTTTTAATTTTTCTCAAGGCCTTTTTCTTCGTTAACTTTCATGACGCCCACGAGAACAAAGAGTATTTTTTATATTAACTCATGACGTGCTGCAACAAAGTCTATTGTTATGACATGTGAAGGGTTAAGCTTTATAAAAATGTAAAATACTGTTTCAAAATTATTTTCCTCTGTTCTTTTGTCTTTTGCAATAGAATTAGAAGTTATATTTTTTTGTTAATTGATTTTGTTTATGAAATAATTAAATAAATCCAGCAGACCCTAGTATATTTGTTTAAGTATGTTCGCCAACCAACCTGCCCAGCTTGGTAATGTTGCAGTGGTCCACGGGCTGCAATGCCACTTACCAAGAGCTACTACTCTTTTGCCACCTCAATCCAATAAAAAAAACGACTTATACCCCTAATAAAAATTATCTCTATTTTGTTGCAGGTGGTGAATTACATGGCTGAAACTCTTCCATGCACGTGAACATAATTAAGCTATTTTGATACAAAATACATAAGTTTTAAAATGCCTTTACGTGAGTGAGCGACTCCCATATAGTTTGCAGCGAAAAGACGGAGATTTTATATAAGTTATACATCTATTGTAAAGTTTCAAATTGTTTTAAAGTTTTATCGTAAACAGTGTCGTAAAGTGAATAATAAAATGACGGTGATCCATTAATCGCGCCAGATACTTCCGTTATTATAGAATCGTATAAATTGATTGGAAAATAACGAAGGACGCCAAAATGTCGTCGCGTACAGGACAGCGCGGCACGTCGGTGGCGACCAGCCAACGGAAATACAGGTCTCGGTCCGCACCGAGATACGAGATGGAGAAGAAAGCTAAGAAGAAGGACATGCGGACGTCAGGGACCAACAGCCTCGTCTCTATACCCAACAGCATGAAACTTATGATGCTCAACAGTGGCCTCATATCTTTTGGTATGTATTATTTACATTTTAAAATTTAATTGTGCAATGTTTTTAATTTAATTAATTTGTGAAGAGAGTTATTGATTATAATTATGTTTTAAATGTCGTCATGTACCACTTACAATATTTAACGATATTGTAAATTTTACGGCAAATACATTGTTGTTAAATCACTACTAGGCACCGTGGCTTACTATTTAGTGTAGTTATTTTCCAAATTAATTTTAAAATTATGAAGCCAGTACTCCTTCATATCTTATATGCATTTATATTAGTCACATTCCAGATCTAGATAGAATTTTCCATTACGATGCACTGCATATGAGCGTTGTTTGTTATTTTATTATTTTTGATAAGGGAACAAAAATAATGTAGATGCCAAAATATTTGAGCAATTGAAAACAATAAATGTCGTTTGAATGATAGAACCTTTGCTTCTTTTGAAAGTTTTAAATGTAAGTTGGGTCACATAATTGTGAATGCATTTAACTCGGTAAGTCTTCATCAAATCAATAGGTTGAATCGCCGAAGAAATCGCCTCAGTTTAAAAACAAAAATATATATCTCGTACTTTATTCCAATGATGACAAACGGTTTCCTTTATTTTTTAAATCCGATACCCTCATCATAGGATTTGCTCCTGACTCGTTTATTTATTATTAATTATTTTCACATGGACAAACCTGGAACTATTATTTCCCCGTGTGGTAATAGATTCCTTGGCCTACATCGACGTAGCTAAACAGTAAGCTATTGCGCCAACCGAGCCAGTGGGTAAAGCTTTTTTATATAATACAAGCGAACCGCGCCGACTTAACACAGATATGTATCTTTGTTAAGTAGAGATGTCTCTAATATATAAACTGAATGTCAATGTGTTATACATATGAACCTTCCATACGAAAGTTGTAAATGATAATGAAAAACGCATTGAAATCCACTTAGAGGGTAAGAAGTTATAAGCAAATTCACAAACAAAAGCGGACTGCTACTTTATTTTATATCTTTATATAATCGTTGGAGCGTCTGTTACTGATCATTTAACTTCCGAACGACTTGACTGATTGATTGTTGTCATGATTGTTCTGAGCCAATAGATTTTGTCGAGACGATGGTTCACAGCTAAAATATAGTCAAGTTATTTACAAATTCGGTATTTATGGTCTAAAATAGCTCATATTCACAAAACAATATGTTGGTTTAGTGTCAAAAAAGAAAATCATAAAATCGTGATCCTGTAGCTGGTGCTGTGGTCGAGTTATTAAGAAATCAAACTCATCGTGCCACCTACAGGAAAGGTCGGAAAAAAGGAAAAGATTTTCAAGGCTTTTCCGTTAGTCCCTTTTACGACACTCACGTGAATAAAGGTTGGCAAATTCTTACGTCTCTACTACATGTAAATGAAATTGAAATTAAATCTAAGCAGTACGTATCTCTAGGGATATACACAGAACCCAGGCTTGTGTGGCTATTTCTTGTATATATATTTACACATTTTATGAACTCAAAGATTGACTGCGTTGTAATACTAAATATTAAATGTAATAGGGTTGACGATTAGCGAAAGCCCCTGGAAATGAGTTTCGTTATTTTCTTTCACGCTAGATACAAAACCATATAAGTTAAAAACGCAATACACGAAGATACTTATTACAAGAAATAACTTAATCACGAGGCTAAGGAATTTGATTTCTTCCTTAAAGGATCTTTCTGGTGCTCAAGATAATTTGCATTAGAACCATATAAATGAGACCCGTGGTAAGCCTAGTGGTCAAGGCGCTCGCTTTAGTTTCAGAGAGGGCGAGTAACCTGGGTTCGATCATCGGAGCTGGCACCACTAAAATTGTTAGTATCAATTGTAAATGCTGTCTTTACCACGTGCTTGGCGGTGAAGGAAAACATTGTGAAGAATATATCTGAGAAATTATAAAAAATATTATTTTCGAGGATATGCAAAGCCCGACAGCAAGCACTGGAGCAGCATGGCGTGCCTTTCACGATTTATAACTCTCTCAGCTATTTATGAATGAAATCTTTAACCAGCAGTGGGGACTTACAGGCGAAGAACCGACTTTACATTTATTTTATCACACAAATAAATATTGTAGTGTACTAGAATAGACCAAGTTATTAAAGGAAGACGGACATGTAGAGCACTGTAGATGTTTATTTAAAAGCACCGGTTCCCTTTTGTACTTAGATTACGGTATACCGTTTTCTTACACCGGCAAGTACATGGAAAATTAATCAATTAAAATTACAACTAAGAATTTAATAAAATTAAACCGAGGGTATAATAATATACACAGATTGTTTAATCGAAAATTAGACGAAATCAGAAGATCAATAAAAGCTCGAAAATGTATGGAAAATAAAGTAGCTATATAAAGCTACTATTATTACTAAGAAAACAGATATTGTGTAATTACGTTTTCATTATAACCAAATTTGAGAGACGTTTTGTAGCGCGCATACGTAAACGTTAGGGAAGAACATCTGTTTTCGACACCTTGAATCCACGAGTAGTTTGTGGAACTGAAATACTCTAAGGAGTCTGCAGTCGTGTTATGTTCAACAAATAACACAGCTATGTTTGCGCGATGGTAACAATTAAATGTTCTTTAAATATTGTTGATTTTGTTTCATTAAGAAAGTAATGAATATTAAATATTACACTGCGTACTTGGCTTTGTTTTTGTTGTAAAACATTTATTATACAATGAAGACTACAGCGAACTAGATTTTTTTTATTACTAAGCTCGCCTCTAGGAGACGATCCAACCTACCGTAGTTGAATCGATGCTTCATGAGAGTGAAGAGCCGATATGGCATCTGTATGAGCCGTATATCCCATTCCATGACATTATCGAGCTCTGTGACAATCTTTACTTAAATCCGTTTAGTATTTTAGGCGTATCGCATTTGTTACATCAACTCTAAAAAAAACAGTTTTATCTATCAAGGAGGTTAAGTAATCTGTTAGACTTAAGTCTTTCCATAAACACCAAGCGTGGATGACATAAGCCTACGTACCACGCTGGGCAGACGGTTTGGTGAGCGCACTGTGCACAGGCACAAGTTCAACCGCACTTAGAATACTGTTCTCGTCTCTGGACAGAGGTACTGGAGTACCAAATCCTTCCATTAGACCTCATCTAACAGGGAGAGAGGCACGAGTCGTCTGCGATCAGGTGATCTCTAATCGGCTTGTTCCTTTGCCTTAGCGAAGAGATGTTGCTTCTCTTTGCATTTTTTGCCGCATTTACCACGGAAAATGTTGTGGGAGAGTTCTGAATGATTAAGTTCCACCAACACCATTTAGACGGTTGGGAATCCATCACAGTACGTATCTCTCTCAATTTTCTGCCACATATTTCCGAACAGTTACGACTTAGGGACTTTCAAGAAAAGAGCCTGTTTATTCCTTAACCCAGATAAGCCTGAAACTAAAATTTTCTGAAAATTTTGAAAAAAGTTACATTATTTAGTTTATTAGATCTTATGCAACATAAAAAAAATTATGAAAAAAAAATTAAGTGTAAGGCTTTCAGGGAAACAGCCGTCCTATATGTAGGACAGTAGGATAATAAGAGGAAATAAAAGACCATTTATGACAAAACAGAATGTAATCAAAAAGTGTAGTTTATTAGATAACTATTGATTATATTACTCATTGTTATATGTAATTTACTAGATTAACACTATTTATGAATGATATGTTTCAAAACACTTGACACACACTCCAACATCACATTTCTTGCAACGTGTCAAACATTTTTTGTGACATTGACGACAGTGTGTTTGCTTCGATTGAGGAATAACCAGATGATACATTTGGTCTTTACGACTATCAGCATGTTCATGATGGGAGGGTCGGCTAGGCCCTCTTTGGCATTTTCTGTTTGATTCAATCAAAGCAATTGCTACCCTTCTGCGAAAGCCAAGATGATCCAGTTTTCCATGATTTATTTTATATAACTGCCATGCATTATGTTCGGCAAGATCAATCATGTGTGTGAGCAACGGCATGTACCATTTCTTACCTCGTATACCAATTCGGTAATGTGAAATATTTTCATCAGACCGATCCACTCCTCCCATATATTTGTTATAGATGGACACCATATGTGGTTCTTCTATGACAATGTTTCTCTTTTCACTTTGTGAGAAGCGTTTGGCAGATTGTTTAGGATTTATTCCTACAGCATTAGAAGCAATACTGAATATATTATTGTCATGCCATTTAGCAATAATGAACGTGTTGTCATGTGTCGTTCTGTAATCGACAGCACCACGTTCCTTTTTTTTTCAGTAACTTCGATGTAATCAGAGGACAACTAGATGTCCTGTTTTCTCGAACTGTCCCAGTGCAACGAAGGCCTTTCTTTGTTATCTCTTCCAGCAAGGGCGTCCCAGTAAAAAAATTATCAAAAACTACGTGGTAAGGAAGGTCGAAGCCACGTGAAATCAGCACATCGCAAAAAGTGAGAACAACGCTTGCACCCAGCCCCAATTCTTTATATATTGGATTGCACATAGTTGTAGCACCTTGGTATGGTTCCATCCATAAAACATACCCTAACCGTGTAGCACCAACCCAAGCTTTGAACCCGTACCTAATAGGTTTACCTTTTATGTGCTATTTGCAGCCATGTCTACCATAGTAGAGGATCATGGCCTCATCTACACTGTAATGCTCTTCAAGAGGAGAAAACTCTAAGAACTTTTTATTTACAAGTGTAACTAGGGGGCGTACTTTTGTGTATTTGTCTTGCAAATCCAGATTATCATTGACATGAAGGTGGCGAAAAATAAAGTCAAATCTATCCCTAGTCATAGCCGAGCTGATCAATTCATTCTTTGTATCAGGGGAGTTTTCCCAATACATTCTTCTACGGGGGAGCCATGAATAACCACTAACCAACAATATGCCGATGAAACATTTCATATCTTCAGTGGTTATGTCTCCAGGCAAATTCTTTTTGACAGCATATTTATTGCTCTCTGACACCAACAACGAAATAACATCTTCATCTAAGAAGTTTTCAAACCACTCAATTGGGCGCTTATCTTGGCAAGCGCCTTGAACATCTGGCCAATTCACGGGATTTTTTGCCAAGTCCCGTTTTCTCCATGCGTAGGTACGCCTACGTTTAGTTCGACCTGTAGAATCAGAAGGTTCTTCTTCTGTATCACTCACCATAATCTGCCCTTGAATCATTACTTCGACCGGTTGAAGCAGAATGTTTCGTGGCAAATTATTCAAAGTTACATTATCTTCTTCACCCGAATCTTCGTCAGTGAGACAGTCAGGATCAACAGGAGGAGGTAGAATACATATCAGTCGTTCTCCATAATCTTCTTCATTATCAGAAACATTTTCTAAAGCATCTAAAATTTCCCGCGCAGCTATCGGTCTGTAAAGAAAAAGTTGTATTATTGTACTAAAATCATGTATATTATCCTACTGTCCTATATATAGTACGCTAGTATTTGTAACAAGTTATACGTAATTTATTTATATTATTTTGCTAGAATATTTATTTAGTACAAAAGTTAAGGTTATCAACTAGATATTAACACAGAAAAAAACAACTCACGAGTAAAATATAACTTTTTATACATACCTGTCATTTGCCATGTCTGCAACGCACTTTTATTACACACTTATAAGGTAAAAAACTGTTAAAATAACTGTCTTTTTATTTTTTCTAATAAAGCTGACACGTTTCTTACTGCAAATCATAAGACTAAATAATCTTAGATAAAGAGGGTATTCTGATATTTTTTTTATTTCTACTGTCCTAAATATAGGACAGTAGGCTTATCTGGGTTAATGGCCGGTAACGCACCTGCTGCTTCTCTGGTTTTGCGGATGTACGTGGGTGTCGGTGATCACTTACCATCAGGTGAGCCACTTCGAAGTTTGCACCCTTTTTCAATAAAATAAAATCCTTTCACTGTAGATGCTCTTCATCACTAGTCTCTAATTTGGATTCAGTATATTAGGAAAGACTTCCTACGAGTCCATCGCCAAAGTCTCATCCGTTAGTCACCATGGTTCACGGCGTGCAGATGAGGTAAAAGCCGGAATATTTCCCGTTAATATCACACATTATACATACAGGGTTGACTGGTAGAGAATGCCTTATTTTAAGGTCACAATAAAGAATAAATAAATGAATTATACCCTCAAAAAAGTATTCATTGTAAACAAGTAAAAAAATGTTGGGATGCCCAGTCAAATAACAAATACGTAATTTCCGGTGATAGTTTATTGATCCACACACAATCACTTATACAATTTAAACTCAACAATATCTTCTGTCAGTAATTTAAAACTAAAATAAAAAAAAGAAATAAAGACTTAATCGTAGTTTCCCGTCTAGCGACGATAACGACCGGAGTACCATTAATTCTTAACAACCCCGGGCCGAACTACTGCGTCGGCAATGTGGTCGGGCGGCCACTTCTCCCGCCATGAACACTCTCAACAGTGGTCAAAACAACATCTTTCTTAATTGATGTTTAATTATACTTTTATTATCGCATGCATTATTAATAATAACCTTAGTATATATGAATAAAATAATTAAGTATATAATAATAATTATCCTAGCACTATGCAATATAAATTAAGTGACTCATTTAACATTTGACCTCAAGATACCGTGAGGACATTCTGCGTAGATCGAACCAAAATTAATAATTAAAAGCTCGAGTTATAGTTAATAGCCATAGTTGACATTAGGACGTCTAACACATCAGTCCCACCGTGGGCAACTAAAGCTAAAGCATTCGAAACGTCAGGAATATAAAAACAAAAACTAAATGCGATAAAACCCGTAAGTAGTTTCATTTCAAATAATTATTTCAATCAGAATTTTTTTGAAAGAAGAAATTTTTAATTAAATTTGTTTTTTAACTATTAATATACTTTCAAGAAGCCACATGGGTAGAAGTTCATAACTTACAATTGATCACACTTTCTGAAATACGCCAATTTATGAGTTTACGTGCAAAGTTTCTAGTGCCCTTAAAATGACGATAAAAAATATTTTTTCTCTGAGCAATGTTTTTGTAAAAACATAAATTGTCATATAAGGAAACGTAATAAAAGTAGAAGTAGTTGTAAAGCGAGATTTTCCAGACATTTTCTCTTAGGAGACGTCTACAATTCAAATCGAGAGATTTGTTACGAAAGAAGTAATACAAATTTCACTTGTCAAATGTAATTTTTTTACAATCTTCTACCGATTTGTAATGTGATTACTCTAACAGAGAAGAAATAGGCAAAAAACTGCCGAGTTGTAAAGGAGGGGAAGGTGTGGGTGAATATGTCTTTAAAATGCTTGCAAAAACAAAACATGTAAACACTTGCAAAATATCTATTTACAACAAAAAAATATATTATGAAATAAGTCAAACATGTCCTACACAAATTGACTGTTATGAACGCTGCAAGATCAAATTTTAGATATTTTACTTGGTTTCAAAGGAGACTTTCGCACTTGAGATTTGTGGTTATTAATGTTGTAAAAGCCTTCGACGCTTCACAGTCTAATACACTTTAAAAGACCCAAATGTATCTTAAAGGACAAACCTTGTTGTTTGTTCGGTCGTGTTCTTTGGAATTACGGTTGATCCCAAATTTCAACATGAAGCCCTCACTGTGCTGCTACCCACCTAATTAAGTTCGGCTACTATCATTGTGTGTAAAATTAGTACAATGACACTGTAACAGTAAAATTAGTGGTTTTTGTCTAGTTTAATAATGGAATATGCTTTAGAACTTCGCAAGCGGCTTAGAGACCATATTTGTAATGCGAAAATGAGCATTTACATGCTAGTGAACAAAGCTAGTTTAACCTAGTGCTATTAAACTTATTAGACTTGTAACGAAATATAATGTAAAAGTAGCATCCTGTAAGTACCCACTGCTGGGCATAGGCTTCCTCTCAAATACGAGTATCAGAGAGGGTTTAGGGGCCGGGAAGGGCCCGCCACGCTCCTCCAGTGTGGGTTGGCGATATAAATCGTAGTTAAGTTTTGAAAAAGTCATTGGTACGAGCTCGTAGTCTTGATCCGGAGTTTCCCTTGCCACACGGTTATCGTAGCTATATCGTCGTATATAGCTTATTTGTCAGCCAGTTATACCTGTGATTGTCATTTGGATTAACGTTAATACTACCTTCTTTATTTATTTATTTAATAATTTATGAACACACAAGTAAATCAAAAAAAGAAATATGATAGTAGGAAATATGCAATACGTTCTATAAAATACATCTACATACACCTAATTATACTGTATATAAATATATACATAAATATTTTATATGTGAAAGGAGGCAAATCGAGGGAGCGGCTTATCTAATGGCAAATGATTACCGACGCCCATATATATTTGCAACACCAGAGGAGCTACAGAGGCATTTAAGGATAGGGGGACAGGGAGGCGAGGGTCGGAGGGGTAAGGAGGAAACCTCCGGTTACATCAGTCACCGAACGAAACGCAGCATCTACTTCACACCGGTATTCTGCGAGATCGTGGCACTACCCCGGACGAGCCAGCCCATTCGAGCAGCAGTAAAAGCCGCCGCTTGGCTCTACCACATATTAAATATTAAGTACAGATTAACACTAAAGACAGTCTTGGTGAACCATACTTATATGTATCTATAAATGTAATATAATATATAATAAAAGTGTGATTAACTAGCTCCAAAAGAAAATTATAAAAGAGACATTTTACAATTAATATCTGAAATTAAAAAAATTTACTTCTTTTTATAAAATATTATTGTAGCAGTGGAAAACCTCTTGTGAATTCAGAGTACGCTGCGTTGTATAATCCGTAAAAAAAAAAACACTACAAACATTTCATCTGAGCGCTTCGTCAATATTTTATCTTTTTAAAATGATAAAACAAACAAAATTTAAACTAACTCAATATTTATATTTCGCATATTCTCTTTTTGAGTTCAAAGTACTTGCAGCTACTGCTTTCAGTCGAAGTACTTCGTAATTTACATAATTATGAAGCGTTGTCTAAAATTGACCTGGCGTTAAAAATGCACAACAATGAATTTAAAATTGTATTTCTTTTTGGCTGTCTTTTAAATTATTGTTTTTAAATGTTCTTTTTTTCTTGGGCAAAACCATTCTTTCGGAGGAGATTACCGAGTTACCGTTACCGTCTGTAATAATCTATGATTTCTACAGCCAAGCAGTTGTACATTTGCAAGTTACAGTGCATTTCAAATGTGGTAGTGGTACCAACAACAGTGTATAAATACAAAACTTCAACGGCCTACTGTTACTGAAGTTTTTGTACTGTACATTTTTCGGAGATTATAGTACCCATAGATTTAGTACTCGTATATACTGACGTAATACATCTGTGATATAGTACCAGATACCTGCGACCATATTTTAGAGAAAAATTTGCGCTATTCGTACGGATTTTCCAGGCGTTTACTTGAGTCGAATATTCCTACGCCGGTTGATATCAGGTGATGTTTTTTGCGCCACCACACGACACCAGCTACTTGCTACACGGGTAAACTATTTCAAATAGATTTTATTAAAAATCATAATAGAGAGATCCATAATGCCAAAATCAGATTAGACGGCCATTTGGCAGGGAACATGTGAGCATTTGCTTCGTGAATTCTAAATTGGCGTTATTCCAAATGTGCATGGTCCCGAGAAGAATAAATACTATCAACCATAGTGTTGTAAGTGCTTTATATGGTTTTGACATAACGTTCAAAGGAGGATTTACATCTTCATATTTATTATGTAAAGTCGTGTCTGCTGCGACAATTTTACCAACAAAGTATTGTTCATCAAACCTATTCATCGAACAATATTCTATCAACATGCCATCTCCTGCGACATCTGACCACAGGATATATTTACCCCAGCGGGGTTGTAGAAGTACGAGTATATACTAAATCTATGATTAAAACAGTCGAACAATGTTTTATCTATATAAATTGTACCGTATAAATTTATTCAACAAATTAAGGCGAAAACGGGGAAGTTTTCCGTCTACTGTTAGATATACACGTAGGTTCTCATTCTATGCCGATGGATATCAATGTTTGACAGTTCGATGGTTTAGTTCGACGATGCGATCTCGTTGCTGCAGGACGTAGTGTTTGTATCATAGATTTGGTACATACTTAGACAGTAGGCACAGCTCAAATGTGTTATAACACTGATTTATTACTGAGGTACGTAAAATAACTAATGATAAATATAAAGATTGGCTTTAATTCGAGAATCTACTTATACAAATTCTTTAAAAATTAACAAGAAACTCACACGATGGTTACACGATGAGTCTATCATCATTTTAGCACAAGTCCACTCTTGAATATAGGATTGCTACAAATTATCCCACACAGCGTTACAGCACACACTTAGGCCGCTGAATAACTTTGAGCTTTCTCATAAGACCTACAGTGGAAGAACACGTCTCGGAACCGAAAGTCATCACGAGTAATACGCACTAGTTGTATACATTGCTCTTGAGGTTTTGAGGTAAACTCGAAGAAAATGTGGACATAGTTTCCAGGACGCAGTTCAGCCAAGTTGGATTCGTCGATTGACCTCTGGGTCGAAGTTGGACTTACGTAGTTGGACAATTCGTCCCAGGTATATGTACAGATCAACAACTTCGAGCGTAGTATTCCCAACAATAACCGTTATTGGTGTGACATAAACGTGAGACAAGATCTTCGTTTTCTTCTAACCCACTGGGTGACATTATTGAGACCATTGAGCATAATGCTAAGCTCCCTCATTGATCCTGCCATAATATCTACGTATTTGATACGATCTTTCTACTTCAGCAGCTTGAAAACTGTTTCCAATACAGCGGTGAAGATATCTGAGGATGTCAAATCAACCTGTCTTATATCTTTCTGCAATTGGATGGGTTTCGTTCTCTTATTCTTTGCCCGACTCACAGTGCCAGTATTCTCGCACCAGTGATACTTCACAATATCACTAGTGTGTGGGGTTTAAGTACGGAAAATTCGGATGGATTTCCCGCCACAATTCAGTAGCCCGTACCTCGGTTGTTAGCTAGCACGATGGACCACGTACAAGACAGGTTGACAAGAAGATGATATACTTCCATCTGAAGTAAACGAGATGCAATTTATCCAAGCCGTCGTTGATGACGTCATCTGGCACGATCGCAAAACCGTTTGCCTATTGTGGCGATTACGGTAAATGGTATAGGCCTATGTTTGTTCAGAGGTTACTTAAAAAATAAAAAAATACTCCATTGTTTATGGATACTTATTTTGATTGTTGACTTTAGGTAAAAATGCCTCACAATTATTTTATTTAAAAGAATTTCACAAGGTCTCTACTACGATAGAATTGCTCGGTGTTAGTTACAAAGTGCCTCAGTAACCTGCTAATTAAACCATCAGGTTTCACTAAAATACATAATTGTAAACGTTATTTAACCCTTTAGACGTGGATTATTTATATTAACCATGTACCTTATTATTACTTTTAATAAAAATGTCGAAAATGCTCTCTTTTGCATCGTTACTAATTTAAAGGACAGCAGATTATCAGAGACCGAATGATCGATGACCGAGTTTCTAGTAAAATATAGCAAATCGAGCAGCTTTTTTTCCTATTTAAATTTTAATATTGTTAAAAATATCCTATGGACTGCATATTGAACAAATACTTTATGACTTTATTTCACCAATTTTAACTTTAGTGAGTATACTATTTTCAATTTCAATCATTTATCTGATTACTCTATCTTATATCGATTACAGTTATCTGTAAAATTAAAATATGTATCATTAACCTTTCCTTTATTGTATCAGCCTCAGTAAGTTCACAACAGGAGAATATATCTATCAAAGCACCAACAAAAGCTGGCATGCCATGCATGCTATTGTGTCTAGTATTTGTGCAAATAGTTGTTCCGTGTCTGGGGTCCACGTGCAATTCATATCAGTGAAATACTTGCGTAGGTATTTTCTTCACAAAGGCCTTGTCCGGTATATGTTAAAAATTGTGTTATTTTTCCATGTTAAAAAATTACACCGAATGATTTTACAGAGATTTGACATATGGAATGAAAAAAAAACGATGACACAACGCTGAAGTTGGCTTTTCGGATTAAATAATTATTTATTAAACTGAGGCATTACATATTGGTAATAGACGATACCAGAATAGCGTGGCAGACCAGAACTTTTCTTAATACAAATTTTGTTAAGAGTTTACTGATTGTTTACAATTAACACTTTGAACGTTGTCGATTGTAAGAATAGGCAACTACTTATTGCCATTAACATTTGCTTGTGTAAAAGTTATAAAAATTAAATTTGTTCGCTATCATTTTTCATATGCCGAACTTTATCGACGTGAGTGATAAATGTCGCTTGGACTATGATGAATGTAAAGTTGTCATGATTGTTACCATCGACAAAATCACACCCCGGTTTAACAGATCGACTAAATGCTATGTCTAAGTAATGGGTTGTCTCATTTCTGATAGTATTATCTTCCAGACAACCGTTTTTGTAAGTGGTAGAGCTAAGCGGCCGCTTTTTATGCCATTTACGACTATAGAATAGAATCACATTTTAAGGAGGTAAGGATGGTCTCTTAGGAACTGTCTAACTTTTTTAACTTTGCTAAAGCGTAAGAAATTAGGCGACTGCACAAACTGCCAGTTGCTCCTTTCGTGCCAGTTCAGACGGAGTCAACATATTTGTATATTGTTATTTGTTTAAGTACTTTTGGTCACCGTGTAATGAATCAAAAATTAACTTTAAAAATAGTCAATTAAAATTCGTATCGGGCCTTCGGTTATTACGGGAGGCATGTAACGTGCTTGTGGTAGAGCCAAGCGGCGGCTTTTGTTGCTGTTCGAATGGGCCGGCTCAATCGATGAAGTAACACGACGACCTCCCAGAATAGCAGTCCACAGGATAGTGTGTTGGTGGTGGACAACAAAAATATATCGATTACCTACAGAATTAAGAATAAAATACATATATTTACACATTTACTAACAAAAAAAAAAACAAGTTTCCCACAGAATACCAGCGCTGTACTTGTGGTTTAGCATTGCTTCAGCATTATGCTGAGTTTTATAATTTATTTTATTATTTATGACATTCCATCATTAACATATTATACATTTTAGTTAGCATTTAGGCATATTCATTTACAAATTTATACAAAGTCTAATGCAAAAATGGGCTGTTATTTACTGATCGAGATAATGTTTATTGGCAATTTTTTTAAAGGCCAGAAGGGATGGTGCACGTCTGACTGTCAAAGAGTGCACGTTCCATAAACGAACATTCTGTACATGTTATGACGCGTCCACACTGCGACGATGTGACTTCTTTTATTTGGTTTCTCAACTTAAATGGTGTACGAAAAGTCAATGTTATAACTAATTATAAAATAATTTACACAGAAACGTTAGCTTAACCATTACGAACTTAATATAAGTTAAATTTGCTGAAAAACTAAGGAGCATAAAATGACTGGGTCAAGTGAGTAACAGAAGTAGTAAACCGAAATGGAAAACACGGGAAACAGTTCTTTAGAAAGTAGTTCCCGCAATATAGGTTCTCCATATTTCAAATTCTCTTCATTATTTTTTTTTTTAAAATGAACGCAAATGTTAATTGTTCATCGTGTTATTAGTTAACTCTTTGATGGTCATCATTATCATAATCAGCCAATTTAAGTTCACTGCTGAACATAGGCTTCTCTAAGAAAGCGCAAGAAACACGCCATGCGTTTCTTGGATGATTACCCCATACTCACAACGTTTTGAAAGTAATAATGTCAGTTAAGAGACGTGGTAGCCTAGCAGACAGAGCGCTCGCTTTAGTGTCATAGAGTGCGAGTGACCTGGGTTCGATTGTCGATGCCGGCACCATTGAAATTGTTAATAGCAATTTTAAGTGCTTAATTTACCACGTGCTCGCAGGTGAAGGAAAACTTAGAAATAATAAAAAAATATTTTACTTTTAATATTTATTTCGAGGATATGTGCAGCCGGTCAACCCGCACTGTGCAGAGTGGTGGGCCTTTCCCGGTTCCAAACCCACTCAACGTTTTGAGAAGGAGGCCTTTGCCCAGCTGTGAGCACTTACTGGCTGCTACTCTACTTGAACAGTAAACTATTTTTCGCGAGATAAAATCTTATGTACTTATGTCACTATCTACCTTTAATACAGTACGTATTTCAAATCACCGAAATTCCTTTCGTCACCATGACTACAAGTAAATGAGAAATGCTTTTCGGGTTGTTATCCTGTTCTTAAATGTAATCAAATGAGCGTTTCGTTATTGCAGAACTGCTCCTGCGGCAAGGTTTAGTCTAAAAGTAATACAATAACATTATAAAAGTACTTATCAGGAGCTAAAGTTCTGAATGTCAATTTCTGTGTGACAAATCAAATAAGTGAATTTATCAATAATTAGTGGCAGCGGCTTAAGAATCTGTCACACCCTATCTGCCCGTGGATGTCATTAGAGGCTAATAAGGGAGAAGTCTTGAAAATCTCATGACAATATCCGAGACCAACCTAGCGATAAGGTTAACCACACGTATCTATCTCCCGGATAGGCGAAAAGTGGATTGAGAAAACTCGTTTGGCCAAGTCGAGTCGAGCTACATGGTACAGATGAGCTTATTTAGGACAACGTGACAGGTGTTGGTGTCCAAGCCAACGCTAAATTTGTATGCTATAATCACTATAGAGTGTCACTAGCTATAATTTATTTCCAGATGCCATCTAAAAACCTGAGCGGAATTAGAGGGAGTTACTAGTTTTTACTTTATTTCTTTACTATTTTTCACATAACTTGGATCGTGTAAAGTTTTCTCGTTTAATAGTGTATGCGGTACAAGTCTCCCGGTGAATATTTTGCGCTCGAGCTCTCAATTTACAAGTGCAACCTCTGATGGATTTGATATTCCTGTATTGAATGAAATATATTTTCTTTAAAGTTTACAACTGTATAAGTAGTTACGTGCTGTTTTCTTTAATTTACTTTTGCACTTTAGTACATAGACGTTATATATATATATATATATATTTTTTTTTCACAAAGATGTTTTAATTGTTAAGAACGTTTAGCAAACGCCTCTGATCACTGTTTTTTTATTTGAAATAATAAATGATTTATTAACAATAAAATACAGACTAAGCTCTGGAACTGAGTGATGAGGGAAAATCCAGCGTAATATACCGAACTCAAATTCCACAAATTAGTGATGAGAAGCAGCATCTCTAGTGCCATGGTACCGGTACTGCCCTCACCTACCTGTCTGTCCCGTGTGGTATGGCTAAATCTTCAAAGCTTGGCATTCCAAAATTGTTTGTATGTATGTTTATTTGTATGTATGTTTATTTGGAGAGCCGTGGTAACCTAGTACTCAGAGCGTATGCTTTAATGTCAATGTACGCATGAGACCACTAAAATAGTTAAACGCTGAATTTACCTCATGCTCAGCGGTGAAAGAAAATACGAGAAGACCTGCACGTCCAATAAATAATAAAAATATTATTTCGTGGAAGTCCGCCAACCAGCACTGGAGCAGCGTGGTGGACCCTTTCCAGCTCCAATTTCTTTCAAAAGATATTTGAGAGAAGGCATTTGCAGGATAGTACTTTAAAGTATATTTTAACGGATTTAACTTGAAAGAAATTTCATAGTTTTTCATGGCTATATTTTATACTGAACGACAAACACAAACGGAAAAGATTGTATATTTTTCATTCAATCACGCGAATAACGAATACAACGGATGTGCGCGAAATTTATGGATTATGCAATGGAATATGAGTAAGGATACCATTTATTTAAATTCAGCGATCGTCTTGAGACAATTTTTGAGATCAAGCGGGCAAAGCCGTGGGTGCTAGTCGTACTATATTATTAGGTCTCACATCAGACATAAATTTAAGAATGTGATTCTTACGCATCTGTAATAATGTCCTACGAAAATAACAAAGTGTATAAAACAAAGAAATAAGTTCTATTGGTATGCATATATGTGTAACTGTTACTGATATTGGAATGAGACAAAACAATTTTAAGCAATTTCTCACAGGTAATGTAATATTATGCATATTAATAATATTGTACATATAAAATACTTATAAATGTATGTGGGCGACGGTAATAACTTACCATCAGGTGAACTGCTTGCTCGTTTACCCCCTATAAAAAATAACTCAATACTCAACACGTTTATTGTATTCACATGGTTTACTCCTGATAATAATATTAAATAATGATTTCAAATTAGGGCCCTTTAGGCGTAGCACACTAGAGGAGAGAGACCGAGGTTAAGCTATTGAAGAATTCAGGTTCAGGCCTCTTTAAAATTTCAACTCACAGAAATATTAAAAACAGATAGTAAAATATATATGATTCTCAACATTGCGTAAATATGTTTGTGAAAATTAAGTCTTTTATTGTAACGAAATTTTAATTTTTTTTTACTACTTATATTTTTAATAGTTTGTTTAATAATCTTATTAAAGAATCAATTTATGTCAAGTCAATTTCATATCATTATTATTTCTAATTATCGGTAGTTAAAAATTATTATATTCTTATTTCATGGGTATATTTATTACGGCTATTACGTGGTTAGCCCAAGACGAGAGGGGACAATTAAAAAGAGATATTGTTTGCTCAGTTGTTGATTCAAGCTAAAAGGGGTTGCTAGCACCGACATTTCAAAGACAGTGTCGCTTTACAAGGAAAGACGCCTGGTGTCCTTTACAAATCGCCGACAATGGCAAGGGTAAATAAACAACAAAAAGAAAAATGTCAGGAACATCTTGTAGACATTAGATAATTAAGTTATCGCGTTATTTGTTTCAAAGCAATTTTCAGCTTCAATTCACTTTTTATATAATTAAATTTTAAATTGAATTGCTCCATTTTATTCCTTTTTAATATATCTTCCATACAAAGGATGTATAAAAGAATGAAATGAAAAATTAGGAAATCATTAAAATGCTCTATTATATTAGACATTGTACACGATTCGCAGCAAGTTAATTACTACAATCTGAACACATTTGTACAAACTCGCATACATTTACCCATAGGGGAGTTACGGGTAGTATGTGCCCCGCCCGGGCAAATTCGTATTCATCTGGTCACACATGACTGTACAATGTACAACGTATTAATTTAAGGATAAGGTTGGACACGACTCTCCATAAATGTATATTTCATCTAATTATATATTTTAAATTTACATTATCCTTTCCATAAAGGCTACTACAAAAAATGGCACATAATGAATCAAAACTCATGCCCATACTCACTACATTGGGTCCATGTGGATTGGTGAGCGCAGTGCCGGTACCCTAGCACTACAAGAGCTGCGCCTCACCATGGGTCGCTGGGATTGGGGATGGGTGCCAGGAGCCACGTCTTTCAGTAATCAACAGGGTGCACCGCGAGCAGATGAAGTTGACCTTGGTTGGCGATCAAAAACTAGAAACGTCGGGAATATACAAACATAATTAAACGCGATAAAATCCGTAAATAATAGTTTAATTTCAAATGTAAAGCGTAAATCCAAAAAATAATTAAGATGGATATACTTGATACTACATATACCCTTTGTCCTATTTACTTTACTTACTTTACTTTACTATTATCATACCTTAGTCGACTTTTGCAAAACTCACGGAAAGTGGGGTAATATATTTTTAGACGGACATACTGTCATATAGCTGTCAGAGTGTTAGAGACTAATCTTTTTATAGTATTTGGATTAAGTTTTCACTTTGTAAGTTTTGGTATGTCGGTGTTCAACTATATTAAATAAAGGGTACTCAATTGACCTATTTCGACTATATTCACGTGTGTGTATGTGGGCTGTGGTGTGTCTGTCGCCGCTTAGACGGCTCCTCTTGTATATTATGTCGGATTGAACATCAGTTGTTCATTTCATTGGAAACTGGGACACACAGACTGTCGTTCGCGACTGAGAAAGCATCCTTTTACACAATTTTAGGTAATTTTAATTACATAAAGGAATAAAAATTAATTGTTAACGAGTATAAGCAAAATTTTTTTAAATGTAGACCACATCTTCACATGGTGCTGCTGCTGATAATCGAAGTTATAGCCAAAACAGCATCAGTAGTGCGTGGGTACCACGGCTCACCGTCCGTCTATCCGGCGTGATAAGTATACGAAAGCCATCCAAGAAATTCATTCTTTTTGCTAACTCTTATTTAGAAAGAAAAGTTCTAATATTCGTGTTACCACTCCAACTAAGCCTTAGAGCTTGTATCTGAAGTTGTTCACGACAACAGTGGAATGGCGGGATCGAACATGCGACGTCATGTTTCGCAGTCCGCACCCTAACCCGTTGAGTTATTGACACTGAATGATGAGTAGTCCACTGCTGTACACAGACCTCTCCGAGAAAGCGTCAGCAAAATTTCTATATCTAGAAATTCTTAGAAAGTTTGCCCATACTTCCAACGCTGGGCAATCAGGTGCCGGTACTCTCGTGCTAGTGACACTGCTCCCCATCTCTAGTCACTAGTCTGTGAGATTTGGGTTTTCCAAATTCAGATGGAACGTCGACTAGCATGGTGCATCGCGCGCACATAATTTGGAGCATTTGGAGAATGATGCTATATTCTCCTTTACACATCAATACGGTAAAATAATATATAATTATGATTAAAACTTATGCAATAAAATGAGCTCAGACGTCCATCTATATAATTTATTATCGTGAATACCTAGACATTTTCCGGCCGGGAGAGTGCAAATATAACTATTTCTCTCGCAGTAGGCGAGCGAGTAATTTATGGGTTTGACGTAAACAAAGCTATCAGCTCGCTGTTTACTTTCTAAGGCCATACATCGTGGCAACACTGCTTTGTACTGACAGAGCTATCGACTGTTCGTGGGAAATGATCCATACATAAAATCTATATATCTATACTTTTTTTATCTTGGTAGTAATCCACAGATTTAATTGGGTAACACCATACTTGTACTTATTCCACTTTACATTGTTTATATTACACTTTATATTTGGAGACTTAAACTTGGCCTCCAAAAAGCTCTGCAGCATTTCATGCCGGTCCATCGAATACTTTATAAGGCGCAAGTTCGGCTATATGAAATACTGTTCTCATCTCTGGCCAGGGGCACCCCATTACGAACTCCTTCCATTGGACCGCATCCAACGTCGAGCGGCTCGAATTGTCGGTGACCAAGCTCTCTCTGATCGGCTTGATCCTTTGGCCTTGCGAAGCGATGTTGCTTCTCTTTGCATTTTTTACAAGATTTACCACAGGGAATGTTCGGAATAATCCCAGCCACTGAGTTTCACCATCGTACATCGCTATAGAATTCCAACTTCTACCAATACCACCTAGATGGTTGACACTGCACCACAGTGCGTTTTTCTCGAAGCTTTCTGCCATGCACTTCGACTTTGTGGAATCAGCTGTAACCAGCGGTATTTCCGAACAACAACGACTTAGGGACCTTCATGAAAAGAGCCTATTCCTTCCTTAAAGGCCGGTCCCGCCTTTTTAGCTCCTCTGGTGTTGCGGATGTTCGTGGGCTTCGGTGATTGCTTACCATCAGGTGAGCCGCATGCATTATATTACGCACTATGTTATAATTTTATAATGTATGTGATAACTGTAATTTCTGTATCGGGATGACTATTGTAATATAAAAAATATACTCGCCTCCTACCTCCTACGTGCGAAATTAGGTTTAGAATATGAAGAGCTTACAGAAGTTGATAATAAGCTAAAGAAACGAAATATCTAATAGAGGCATTTTAATGACAATTTATAATTAAATTTTAGAGATATTTAAAAGTGACTTATCAGATTACATTAGTGCATCGAACACTGCACGACTATAACATGTCGATGTTTAGGACTGAAATCATAAAGGATGGAAAAATTACCACGTAATACACAAGGGTATGTACGTACTAATGTCTCATTTACTCCTTACTACTTAGCCCCTTAAATTTATTTCGATCTAATTATTAAATTATGTTCAACTCGACTTACACCTTTAGCGACAATTTTCTCCAAACTTAAGCAACCTACGAGTCAAAATTTCTTTATTAAATTTAGTAAGTATTACTCTCCATTACAGTATAACATTAACGGTCGATTCGCAAAATTAAAAACTTGACAATACATATGATGTAAAGTATGTGTGGACAATTTTTAAGCCACAAACATGTATACATCCTTCATCTACCGATGTAGGCACCATTGCTTTGAAGTATTAGCTTAGAAGCGGAATTACAAGCAGAGTTCGAATACCTATAAAACTAAAATTTTTAGTTCACTTAAAAGAACAATTGCAATAACTTGTAATGTAATACTTGATAAACACGTGAAGTTAAACAAAAAAACACCTTCTTCTTCTTCAAGCAGTCCACTGCCGATATCATTATAATTGTAATATCACAATTTGTTCCTAGTTGAACATAGTCCTTAACCCAAAGATTGCCACAAAGCACGGTTCTGAGACACCTTGCCCAGCGTAAGTTGGTATGGTCAATAAAAAAATATATGTTCAGTAGTTGACTAAAATAGGCTGACAATGTATTATTTTTTACGTATACAATATTTATTAAAAGTAGTAGTGGGTGGTACAATGCCTTAAAAGAATAGTAGTACTATTTTCCGAAAAATTGTATTAGTGGGTTTTTTGTCAAATTTTTAATTTGGAGAGTAATTTTTACATCGCAAAGTAACTTTAAAACTGCACATATGTGAGAGTCGGATTGTCATAACATTGCGAGAGATTCATTTCCTTTAAAATAAATAATTGTTAATCACGTTTATTAGAACTTCCGAACAGCGACCGGTATAATGAAGTCGTCAAATTTCTGATTTAAACAGGTTCATTGAATCTTAATAATTGCCACCTGGAAGTCATTGGGGACTTTATCAGCATAAAATGACCCGTAAATAAGGAATAATCTTCCCAGTAACATAAAATTTCCATATCGTCGGTAAAATTTGGCTAAACGCTTTAAACATTTTGATAAATAGTTTTTATAACAAATGAGATCAATTGTAATTTCGTTAAAAGTCGTGCTTACTTGCACTTGAAACGTTTAACTTGATCATTCATGTTTGTTATCACCTGTCTTTGAAATTTTAAATATATTTCTGAAAAGTGTTGTGTGATATATTATCCATAAACAAAACATCGAGGACAAAATTAAAATCTGTTAATAAGCTAACGTCTGATCCTTTCACTTCCATGAATAGACATATCCTCTTTGAGTTTCCAAAATCGGTTGAGAGCCAAAGAACACGACAACCATCGCTTCTTAGTATAATTAGGTAAGCCGGCTTCCCAAATCATGTGAAACGCAGTAAGTTGTCGCTAAAAAAAAATTTTTTTCACTGCTTTTATATAGGTTTCAGCTGGTTTTTGTTGGTTTTTACTTTCATTTGAAGTTGACGGAGGTGATAGCACAGTGTATAAAATTCATCTTGCTGCATAATATGAAATTCAAGCGGCAAATTATTCATATGCTTGGCTTAAACATAGCTATCAGACAGTTGTTTACATTCTAAATAAACATTATTGCTTTATTATAACAGTCTTATCATTTGTTTCCATAAAACTATTTAAATAAACAAATCTATTTGTTACTTTGACCAATACCTCCGAGCAAAATAACTTTCAAATAAAGTAACGTTAAATATTTTTCCCAGCTCACCGCAATATTCCGAATTATTATACTAAGTCACGTAAATGAAGCATTAACGTTTTATACAAATCAAATAAACTAGATATTTCCAAAGGCACCGCCCATGCCAAATTGATTTCTATTTAAATGAGCTAAATCGTGAATTCCATAGAATAGGATAAACTTGAAGTTTTTATATCAGATTAAATCTATTGAAGAGATATAATTTGCATTTCTTACATTTAGTTACACTAAAAAAATTCGAGTGCATTTATAGTCGTAACTTAGCTAAAATGCCTTCAATTTCCTAGCCATCATTAATATTCTTCGTCTTCTTAACAGATTTTATTAATTATTCGAAGAACGTTACGAAAGGAATCCTATAAAGAGCTGTTAAAAGCCACGCCGCATTTACGTATTTCATCAGGTTTGATGAGTATGAGTCATCACTCGCAGAAAGCAGGTTGACGATTATGGTGTCGGTACCCTTGTACTAGTTATACACCTTGTACTAATGCTGCTGGTTCCCATCAACTCTTCACCTACAACTATTTACCAGAGTTTGTTTGGCACAACGCGACATGTGGTGAGCCTGTCATGTTTTTTTTGTTTAGCTTTTTCTGTTAATACAATTACCAACTGACAACGGAAAAGCCATCTGAAGAAGTAACCCACCCATCCTTTGCCTAGGGTGGTGTATAGACAAACCTTCCAAGAAACATATGTTGAATTTTTCTGCTGTTTTCTTGGCTATGAGGGACCTATGGTCCGCAATGGACTTTAAACGCTGATGTAGTAGTAGTGTAGTTATATCATCCCAAATTGTAGAGTAACCAATCTATGGTCATTACCAATCACTAGTGCGAGGACAGTATGCTCACTGACTCATGCTTCCATTACAGGTGTAAACTAGATCTGTAGAGTAAAAGGTAGGTGTGGTGATATTACAATTATATGCCAGATGCATGAGATGCCACAATATACATTACAATAGTTAGCCAAATTTTGGGTATTACTGGTTTGTTGTGACCTTTGAAACAATGCCAACCTACCTGCCGAGGTCGCCCTGCCATTTGGCAGACTGAATGGAGACGGTCTTTAAATTTCTCACTAAATTGTAGACAAAGGCAAAGTTTAGACTGTCCACATAGTAAAATGTTGTCTTCCCTGGAATATGCATAACTGTGTGCTGAAGACAACAAATATTTTTTTCTCTTTCTTCTTGGTGGGTCGGCAACGAACACTTCTTCTATTTAAAGACGCCTGCTTCTTGCGCTTCTGTATTTCATGGGGAACTGAGGTGTGGTGTGATTGTTTCCTGGTGTACAAATTTTAAAATTGTATAGAAGAATAGTATAAAATAGTAAAGTAATTAAAAATATTTTCTCACAAACCTTACTGTATCCTGACAATAGAATTAACATTGTTGCAATACATGACATTTATTATATTTTTGATTTAACTTATCGACCGGTTTTACGAAGGCCTTATATGTAGGTCAGTTCAATATTGTATGAAGTTTCACCAAGGGACAACTATCGCTTGGACAAATGCCCAAAATTTACGAAAAATGTTGTCTTTGGAGCTTATAAACCGAAATCGAAGAACATAAATTACTCCGTTTATTATCCAAAAATATGAAATAATTCGTACTAATAGTAGGTTTGATATATCATTAAGACCAAGAGACTGACACTGACTGACTGTGTGACAGTGTGCTTGACACGCACACTCCCGCGACTCCACCAGTGCTGACAACCCTATGCGAGCCCTCATCGGGAAAGAACCGAGATGTATCGGGAAAGGATCTTCCTCTCCCTCTTGGAAAGGCATGCCCTCCCTCTCTCTCAGATACTACGAAGTTAGAGGAGGGGAAGGTGGATTTAGTCGCCATGCTAGCCATTTCACATAGAGTAGATGAAAGAAATTTCGAACACTCAATATCCCTTTAATTAATTTTAATATTGGTTCCATCCATCTTGTACTATTTAACACTTTGCTTTACTACTGGCTATTAGCTTTAATATCATAGGTAGTGCGGAATAAAATCAACCGGAATTGTATTACACTAAAGAACAAAACGGAAAATGGAACGAACGGAAAATTACTAAAGGAAGTAAAATAACGGGGTCAAGAAGATAATAAAGGAATAGCGAGATAGAACACCGCAGGAAATAGTTTCTAAGAAGCACGTCATTCAGAAAAGCTTGTGCCTTGGTTTCCGACATTATTACTATACACGTGAGACATTTGCACGTAGTTTTAAAGGATAGACTAATCTTACTGCAATTAAAGTAACCTAAATTGTTTATATAAACATAACTTTAATTACTGGTGATCACTCAACTAAAGCAGGCGTGACTTTCAAGAAATCTATTATATTAAAACATGTGCTTAAACAAACAAGTTATTCAAAAATGCTTTTCATCTCTTCCAATTATATACAGGTAGGATGAGACGATACCACATAATTTAAACCAGATATTCCACATGCCATCTCTAGGTCTTATATAAAATACTATAGTATTTTACTATACTATAGTACTAAGTATAGTACTTTAGGCACAGGATACCTATTTAGTTGTTTGTTATTTTGTCTCAAGATATATTTGAGCTTATAGTTCCAAGTCGCCGATTTACTGACAAAGAAGTTTGCGAAGGTTTATTGAACTCGACTTAAGTGGTCTTGCTGAGGTCAGTAAACTACGAATATTTTTACATAGATTAGCACTACATAAAGTATGGTGCACTGGTTTCATTTGTATGATTAGGATATATAAGTTGGTAGAATTATTTTTAAATGCGTTTTCATTTAACGTCGGAGAAGGCGATGCGTGCAGTGTATTCGATTACTATGTGTTTACATAGGTATTATTATTATTTTTTGAGGTTGTATATCTAAACAGTGATAGAAATGCGTCGAGTATATCACTCTTGAATCTTAATGTAATGATACGGAAGATATCTTCAAAAAATAATCTTGATCCGTCAGTAATTGCGTTTCTTGGCTAATATACATGTTACGTGATAAATACACTTGTTTCTCGAGTATTTGTTTTTTCTTGCATCTTCTGGTCTTCTCTTTCCAGTGGGCGACTTCTCGCTGTCCGCAACAGTCGACTTATCATCATCATTTCAACCTGTCACGAGTCCACTGCTGAACATAGGTCTCTCCCAAAAACACTTACATCCATCGTCTTCCCGCAACACTGTGCAGATCGTCACTATATTTTATGAGAAACTGCGTTGTATGGGACGCCTCCCCACCCCCTCCACCCAGCGTCTGCGTTGAAACTCGAGAACCTTTCTTCCCCTACAGTCGTCTGTCTACTTGTCTGTTCTGTAACCGGTTTATTGCCACTTCAGCTTGCTGATCCTTACGGTTTTGTCCGTATATCCTTATACTGCTGCGGACATCGTTGTTGCAGACTCTGAGAAACACCGAGCATAGCTCTTTCCATAGCCCGCTGAGCAACTTTATGCTTCCTGATAAGTATCTTTCTGCGTTGAAAGACCACGTCTTGGTTCCGTAAGTCATTACTGTCAACACGCACTGGTTGTCGACTTGCATAAATACTTAATTGTTATGAGTATATATATTGTAGAATAAATAATGTGTGCAGATCCAATAGATTGGCTTGATCCGGCAAAGATCATGCTCTCACAGATTTTATCGTTTAAAAAAATATACCATACATTATAAAATTAAAATGTTGGTCGAGAGTCTCTTTTTGTTGAGATGTTTGGCACAAAGACTGCAGAACGAAACCTTTAGATTTATTCTCTTCAAAAACAATTTTCAAACCAATATTTTCCGGTGACTTCAATAAGTTAGGAAATACTGATTCTACTCACGAATAAATAAAGTAATATTGAGCGAGCACCGTCCTTGATCATTGTTGAAAATTGTTATATTCCTTGGGGGAAGCCTTCGTAGTAAGAACCGTCTACTGACACGGAATACTAAAATAATTTAGTTCTGTAATAATACTGAACGAATTTTACGACATAAAATGTATCCTGTTAATTAAAAACTAAAAATTCGCTATTATGTCTTCGTTTTGCATTGCAACAAAACAATCTCGTAGACGTAACATGATAGACTGTTGCATAAGCCTGCTCAAAACACTCATAGCGGGTGTTGTTTTCAATCCCTCTGAAGAGTAGGAGACAAAATGAGCCATGAGAGGAGCTCACGGGTCTCTTCCGGGACGCTGTAAAAGCCGCGGAGATCACTTCGTAACACGTACGACCTCTGCATGGATAAAACTTTAAATCCACAATTTTCCTTATTTTTGTACACAAAGCGATTTCAGTCTTAACTATTCATGTCAGTCCATTTTGGGAGTAAGGTTTAAAATAAATTAAATATTGCCTTATGTGCTCCGCCAATTGGCATTTTGAATTGGAATAGCAGCACAAATTCCCTGCGATTAAATTGTTTTATTGTATTAAGTAATAAATTCAGTTGCGCATTGAAGCATACAAAAGAGATAAATATGGAAGTTTTGACATTGGACATTATGACAAAATCAATTTGGATTAAGGAAAGAAATTTTAAATAAAGAATTTAAATGTCGTTATAAATTATAACTATTTAGATTTGAAGCGCATCGCTGAGTGGTGAACTCGCTGTGTCTTAATCCAGCCAAACCAAAATATATAATACTAGGCTCCACAAAACAAATTGAAAGAATAGTTAACAACAATCGTCATATAGTTTTGGAAGGAGTAACTGTTCAGCGGGTAGAAGAATTTTGAAATCTTGCCTCAAAATGGATAGTTGACTATCTTTGTCTGAATTTGAGGGTGACTATTTGTGAATCTTTAGTATTATCTAAGTTAAATTAAGGTATTTCGGTTTATGGCCCTTGTTTACTTGCTAAAACGATGAAGCTCCTTCAGCGTGTGCAGAACGCATGTGTTCGTTATTGCTTCAACATTCCTCCCAGAGCACACGTCTCTTTCTATTTAGACAAGGCTAAATTGCTTAATATATCTTCAAGGCTGAAATTACAATTTGCCTGCTTACTATTTGGAGTAGTCAAAATAACATCCCACAATACCTTTATAAGAGACTCACTCGGTCTAATGAGCATAACGTTTACAATACACGAGGTTTTCTACTCATTGTACCAAAGCACGTCAGTGCTGCTTTTCGCGGCAGTTTTAGGTCTAGATACCTAAGTGCTGGAATAATCTTCCACCACCCCTTTGGCAAATCCAATCCAAGGCTTATTTTAGGATCCGATATAATTCATATCTTTTAGATGCTAAATTAAATAACCCGTGACTACTATATATACCCGTGACATCTAATAGTTGCAATTATGCCTTTACTTATACGGCACAGGGAAACAGCAATTTCTAATTGTTTAAGATACCAAGTTGATAAAAAAAAATTAAGTCTATTAACTACTTTCTATGATGTAATCAAATAATTAGTAGTCATTCCTAAATCTTTAATTTTTTTAAACCTCGGTCGTTGTATTAGGTTTATGCAAGATAGTGACATTATTTCTTATTTTTTAATAAATTCAAATAAAAGATACTGCTGGGCAGCTGCTCGCAGGACTTTTGTCAAGGGTGCCGACAGAATATCAGCGCTGCTGCTTTTCGGCTGTAGCAATATGCTGAGTCGGCCGCCTTTTTGTGGCTGCAGTTCAATACTGATATTAATATTATTTATTTACTGTTTTTCTATTTTGCACCAAATGTATTGTGTTGTATTATGTTGTATACCAAATATTGTACTGTAGCTACGAATAAAACATTTTTCTTTCTTTCTAGTTTTCTAACTAAAGCGTACATCGCTTTTGCTATACCTATGCTTTACATTCACTGGTTACCGCTATCGGTGACAGGCATGATTGCTTATATTTAACGTTAATATTAATTAATAAATAGTATAAAATAATGTTGCAATCCGTGTTTGTCTTCCGTGCTGTTTTCAACATCATGCAAAATCCGGTCCAAAGGGTCGGTGAACCCTTCCCGACTCCCATATTTCTCAGTGCCCAGCAGTGGGCATTTACAGGCCTATAAGTGTACTTTTTACTTTACATGTGAAAGGTTTATTTGTTATTGTTTATTTGTTTATACGTATAACACATTCACATTTAGTTTATGTATTACAGATCAGAACGCGCGAAGCCGGCGCGGTTCGCTTGTATTATAAACTACGAAAAAACGCTTGTATACAAAATGATGTTTCATTACTAATTTAAGGAAAAAACTTAGTAGGAAAGATACACAACATTACAAGGCTATGCAGTGTAATAACAATAAAATAGTCTATGGAATAAGATTTAACACTTTCCTGGGGCCTTATCCGCTATGCCACAAAACAACACAAGACATCATTCTCTCATAAAATCTTACCGTGCTTTAACATTATTTCCTTTATATAAGACAGGTTGCCAACAAACTAAACCATGTATTAAACGTGAAAACACACGGAATTTTTGTGAAATATTTTTGTTGGATAGCGGATACGGCTCCTGAGGATGCCTTTCTGTTAACAAAGAGGATTTGCATTGCAAGTTGCGCATGACCTGAATTGTACGTTTGTCCATCATGGTCATGTGTGAATTATATCTATGAATTTATCACAGTATGGTAGCTTTTATGGATACAATCTAAATTGTATATAAGGATCCGAAGGTTGGCGATTCGTATTTTTGTTGGTAGGAAACAAAACATAATCCTCTAAGGAGTAATTGTCTGCCACTGCGATAATCAATTATTTTAATTACTGTTGATGTTGGCGATAAAATCAGTGCATTTTGTATTACTACAGATAATTTTTAAAAATCATTAGTACATCATTATAATATTCATCCGACTGCAGATGTTTAAATTGATTAAATAAGAGGCGTGAACGTTTTTTCGAGTCAATCAACATTATTTTTTTAAACACATGATCAAATTCTGAACTCGTTTTCATTACTTCGCCTAGTTCATGATAATTAAAAAGCTCTCTTACTAGTAAGCTACTACTAAGCTCCTTTATTGCAACATTATTCTCATAGTTGTAGAATCGAGCGTCGCGACTCAACCCGCTAAGAAATAAGCAATGAAAATAAAAAATAAACATGATATAATTCGACGTCGAAATAATAAATCAGATGCATCTGAAACGATTGTATGTTATTCACAAAATTCCCGTTTAATGGTATCAAAATAAACATACCGTTTACAGCCTTTGCAGAAGGTTAAAACATAACAGATGTGGCTCACCGTGATGGAATTCGGGAGAAGAGTTTCTGCTAAATGTAAATAAATTATCTTTCTATTTCAAGCACAAGGGCCGAACCTTGGGAATGTTAGAGAGTAAGAGAATCTGTCACACCTTCTCATCCCATAGGTATCGTTCAGGTCAGGCGTTCAGGCGATTGTCAGTCCCGAGCTCCATTCTGATAGAATTGTCTGAATCAATTTCACCAGATGAGGCGAACAACTTGAGGTCATCTATTTAGAAAAGGTTGGTCACTTTTGTCTGTCCCCTCCGGAGCTGAAATCCTCTCCCTGTTCTCTCCAGTAACGTACGGAGGGGGTTCAAGGAGAGGCAGAACCATATCGGACTCAAACAATCACCGTGGAAAATAACCCTTCGTGTTCTTATCTGGTATTCCACAGCCGTCATCCGCTCACCTAGAAGTCAAAGAATCGTTCTCCATTGCACTGCTAGAGGAAGTCTCTTACTGTACAGTCTACCTTGTACAGCTCGACCCTCTTTAGCCAAGTATGAGACACCGAGGCGAATGCCTTTCTGTAGTCTATCCAGACAGCAGAGAAGTTCCAACGGTTGCTTTTAACCACCTTGCTGATGACCGCGTCGATGAAGGAGGTTCCTTGGTCCCACGACCGCCGCTACGATATCCATTATGAGTGCGCGATATGTTGTTATATTATTATTAAAATAATTAAAATGATAGCTTGTAAGTTGTAATTAGATAATAGAAGTAATACGTCGGTAATGCTAATGCACACAGCTTCTGGCTGAAAATCTCTCTAGACTACTCTCACACAGACATACTGAGTAAAGCCCTTTACGGCACAAAGAGATATCGATATTCTTTTTTTAACACGATCATTTCATTGCTAATTTTAACACGCGATTGTGCTGAATAAATGCTTTCTATTCTATTCTAAATTATACAATGGTTTTTCCTTATGTCTTTAATGTACCTTTTATCTCTTTAATTTTCTTCTACTTCTACATCTTTCCCCTCTTACAATGTTACTCTATTACCTAAATAATATTCTTAACAACAAAGTTAATGATATCCATCTTCTTTTGTTTCATGTACCGGACATCTTCAACAAAAAAGGTAAGGCATTCTTTAAGCATAGCATTTGTTTAAAAGAAGTGGTTTACAAAAGTCAGATTGTTTTGTTCCGACATAATCCAAGCAAAAGAAGAGTTCGTAGTTATTATTTTTAAAATTAAAAGCTGTAAAAACTTTTTCATCCTGCTTTAATTATTCTTTCATCCGAAGTGTTTCTATATTTATTTAAATGGAGTCACCGTTTTCTAACTAAATAAAATTATCAATTCGTTACATTATTTAACATTACTTTATTTTTCAAATTAATTCACGTATTTAAAATGATAAGTGCTGTATATTTGTTGTATATGTATATAATAAAAGGGGGCACAGTTTTCCCTTTCATTACAAACAAATATTTCTAAACTATTCAATGAAATAAAATGAATTACACGAATCGAGGGCTTTACTTGATTCCTTCTTTTATTTAATCAACATTTGTTGATACACAAGACTGAGTGAGTGATGAAAAATATTGGCAAAATATATTCGATGATAAGGGATTAATATTTAATTTTGTTATTTCAGACCGAGTGACGTTTAAACCAGAGAGTAAGTTACCGGGTTTGTGCCGAATTTATTTGTGTTTAGAGGGACCAAAACGCTTTAATTTGAACGCTAGATTAGAACTAATGCTTCCTTATGCTGCCTTTGTAGAGAGTTTGGTGAAAACTTAATTGGTGAGGAAAGCTTTGGATTGAAATATTTGCGTAATTTTACAGCTTAAATGATAAATGAAATCCAAGACTCGTATATTTAACGAAATTGATAACATACTTTTTGTCAGCCGAAAACCTTTAAAATTATTATGAATGAACATAGATTACGTGATTTCTTTTAAAAACACATCAGCTTTTACGGGAAAACCAAAAATTAGTTATGAAAAAATCAAGAAAGTAGAAAATGTATTTAACGCTATCGCTTCTTGTGTACGTCTGTTTTAGAATTGTTCTAGATCTAACCGAGACCGCTTGTAGTGGTACATAACAGACTTAGACACAGCCGATTAACAACAAGCTTCTAGTGCATACACAATTAATTTCTGACTTTTTAATACGTTACGGCTTAAAAATAATTTATTATTAAAATAGTAAAATACTAAAAGGTACTTAGAAAGAGACCACGGTGACAAGTTTTAATCATCTTCTATAAAAAAAATTATGTCTGTTAGTTCGTCTTCTATGCGATCTGTCAGAATGGCACGCGGTGTATCCTTTTTTATAAATAAAAAGAACTTCGGTAGCTCCAATACTAATATAGTTACTGTTTCAAATATGAGAAATATCTAATAGCGGGTAATGGTTCCAACCATAAACATGAAGGGGTGTGTTGTCTTTTAAGATAAACGAAAGATATAATATTTTTAATTACAATCAGCCGCTAAATGTTAGCTATTAATAATTATACATTTTAGTTTAATTATTGAAATTTATGTCTCGATATAGAAATTAATAATATGCTTACATACGAGTACAATTAGACAATTGATTATGAAGTTTAGTAATGATTAATAAAATTTCAAAAGTCTACTTTGCTTTAATTTTTATTCTTTCCTGTTTCTCGAAAACTTTTAACTTACTTATTATCGAATTCCAATGAGTAATCTACAATATCCGTCAACTCAATGAAAGTGTTTTAAAGAGATTAAAAGTATCTCAATGTCTAGGTTGAGTCATAGAGTTATAAAAAGCGAAAACTGCATCAAAATCGATCGAGATGTTTTTGAGTGATACTTAAAAAAAATTTAGAAGACAAACTGACAAAATTTCTTAAGTCGGAATTAGGCGTATATCTTATCCCAAAGGTTTTTTAATATCTTTAATATAAAAACTCAACTTTTTCTAAATTTTATGACATAACTTATGCTTATAGTAGCAATAATTATGGTATAATTTCGTCCATACCCGTTCGCGAAGCTTTCATCCGATTCATTTGTAACTTTGTACAGTGGTATCAACGTACAGTTGGTGGCGCACGGGTCGTTTAAACTAATGAGTGTATTTCTTATAGTTTAGCCAAGAAGTTTTTTTTTAGTTAGTTTTGCAACCGAAGTCGTATAAAAATGACAGAGAATAAAAAAAACTGTATGTCAGGTAGGCTAGCTAGTGGTCAGGGCACTTCAATTTTATTGCGCGCGAGTAAACGGAGTTCGTTTTCCGTGGCTGGCAAGTCTTAAATGATTAATGGCAATTTTAAGTGCTGCATTTACTACGCTGTCTGTCCGCCAAAATCCTCTCAAATATTTAGAGGAGGGCTTTGCCCATCAGAGGCCATTTACTGGCTTGTCCTTTACTTTTTTAATATTTATATGTAATCATTTACTTTGATTACTAATCCAGTGGAATTCTAAAAAAAATCCCCGTGATACTTACACAGCGAAGCTTCATCAAATATTAGGTTTTAAAAAGAAACATTTATCTTTGTAATTGGAAGCATCCGCGGCAACACTACAAATTAAAATCTAAGATTTCACACAAAGTGCTCGAGTGCCAATGCAAATGACGTTAGTTAGCTCAACGTGCTCTATCTCTCTTCATGTTTCCAGATCGATGAGTAGTAAAGAATGTCTTGGAAGAATATTTATTTTTATAAAAATAGAACTTCTGCTGCGCTCTTTCCTTTATGTGCACATAAGCAAAACAACAATTTCATTAACAATTTCAGTGTACATTTTGTTGTTATGAAGATATATTTAATATATTGAGGCTGCACTTAAATGATCGATATCCGAGAATGTATCTAAAACGAATATAGATAAAACTTTCAAATTAGAACTCTCAATTAAAGACGATTTTTCAACTTTCTGTAGGTCTTTTTTACGTGGTAGAACCAAGCGGCAGCTTTTGCTGCTGCTCGAATGGGCCGGCTCGACCGGGTTGATACCACGGCCTCGCAGAATACCGGCGTGAAGTAGAGACATCTTATGCTTCTTGGTTTCGTTCGGGGTTCGGGTTTGGTCGCTCATCCTCCCTTCCGTCTCCCAAATACCCTTGTCTGCCGGCAACGCACCTGTTGCACCTCTGGTGTTGCAGATGAATGAGGGCGACGGTAATCACTTACCTTCAGGTGAACCGCTTGCTCGTTTGCCGCCTTTCCTATAAAAAAAATTATATTTGAATTATTTAAATATATTTTTATGTAATCGTGACAATTTCAACAAAGAAATTGATAATGTAGGAAGCAAAAACAAGAACTTATTTGGATATATTTTTCATGTTGCATCTATTTAAGTTGCATCTATTTAGTAGTATTCAATGCAAGAGTCGTAACATAAACACTGACCAATTTAAAAAAAAAACCGACTAAACAAAAGTCAAGTAGATGTCAAGAAGCTCTCCTTATACACTGTGGAGTTAGCACAAGTGATCTAAACAAGCCTTTGGCTCTATTCCAACTACCATTAACTCGGCTAGGTAACTTTCTTTCATTCTTGTCTTAACGGAGTTTTAGATTTTAATGCAAATGAGCGACTACAGACTAGGAAGGTGTTGCAGAAGCTATTTGCAACTTTGATGGGGTAATTAAAATACATATATTAAATTATAATAATAAAAACTAAAGTGGACACATTCGTGGTAATTTACTTCTTATTATGGGCACTTCTTATTATTATTGGTATTCTTGTTATCTTAAGATGGACAGCAGCATCTTCCTATCAAAAACATCTACGGCCCACCGTCCCCCTCCTTATTCTCCCTTCCATCTCCCAAATATCTTTAGAGGCCGGCAACGCACCTGCAGCACCTGTGGTGTTGCAGATGTACGTAGGCGACGGTAATCACTTACCATCAGGTGAACCGCGTGTTGAGTACTTACTATAAATAAGTTAATATTCCGTTCGGTGTGTGTACAGAATCCCAAATATGTTTGGAGAAAAACAGCAAATTAAATTCGTTAAACATTGGAATATCGTTGTTTTGCTAGTGAACGTATATATAAAGATTACTCCGAATCCTTCATCATTCGAATTGATTCACACCATGATTCATCGACAATTTTGTCAGTGTTTATTGTTTAACAAGTTCGTTAGCCATTCTATTTGCAATGTACTGGTCCGATATCACGATATCAAGCCAGTGCTTTCTGGGTCTGCCATGAGTTCTTGTTCCTGCATTCTGCGCAGTTGGATTATCGCTTTAACCGACATCACTGAGTAATATCCGTCGTGACGTGCACGAGCCAGTAAAACTTCGCTGCCGTAAAACCGTCATTGTTTATTTATGTTATTGTTTATCACTTGGTATTTACGTAATGGGGGGTACCGTTCGGGAGCCAAAGTCGGCCCCGTCTCACTGCCTTATATAAATACAAGTAATTTTCGGTATTGACTCCTTGCTGGACCATGGAGTATAGATCAAAAGTATCTGAATTATTTACAACCATTTCTTTTACATTTAGCAAGCTCTAAAAAAATTAGTGCTAGACAGATAAGTAGACTTATTTCAATAAAAGAGTTTTCCGTAACTTCCATGTTTGGCACCAGTATCTAAGTTTACCATACTTGATTGATAATTGTGATTTTGCATTCTTTCATCTGTTTTCCATGAGATAAAACATGTGAGTACTTTATCGTCAAAATTAACTGTTAACATTAACAATGTTCAAACATTAATCTTTTGAACATTTGAAAGAAACAGTGACCTGAAGTAAACCCATGAGAAATTATGTCTACTTGTTTGTTATAATCAATTTATCAAGCTTTTGAGACATAAACCTTAATTTTTTTTATTAGATATACTCTGCATCATGAAGTGGTTAAGCGTTTGGCTGCGGAGCTACTGGTAGCGAGTTCCATTTCCGCACTCGGGACGAGTATTTGTATGTGACTACAAGTAATCGTTCCAGGTCTGGTTGTTTGCCCATTTGCATGTATTTTAACTACAGCCGCGACACAAGAAGAATTCCTAAAGTTTACCTCGGAGGTAACGTTAAAAAGAAGAAAAAAGATATTACAATACATACACGCACAACAGATTGAGGTACATTAGGGTGTAACGTAAACGAATAGACTAAAAAAACATAATTTAGTTTAGGACCAAAGTTCCCAGACCGTCGTTAAATGAAATAACGATAGATGCCAGCCTTGTTCAAAATTCTCTTCTGTGAAGTTTTTTATGGGAACTAAATCAATTATAGACGTGCAAGTTTATTTTTAATTGCCCGTAGTGAGGTGTTACATGTAAGCTTTCGAATTTACCTCGCGTCGAAGCTGGTTAACCGCAAGTGGTTTTTAAAATTACGCTATAAATTTTGTAATTAAACGAATTTTTAAGTACTAGACACTTTTATAAATGTCCATAGGAAATACATTTGCGTGATGTTTTACCAACTTTTAATCAATCTTTAAATTAAACAAAAATTTGTATTTTTGTAAATGCGTAAGTGATTTGATACATTGTTCTAATTTATGTGAAAAGAAACTCTGTGCTTACCATCATCCATACCACCATATCTCCCTCCATTCGTGACCGTGGGTGTTGTTAAAAAACCGAAACGGTGAAGAGTTGAAAATTAAACACGAAAAAATATGTAAAGGAAGTAGTTATTTTGTAGTATTAGTTAAAGAGGTCTTTGATGCTATTGTAATAAAATTGTAAGGGTAATGGTGAATTTCATTTTTCGATTAACTTCACTGCCAATAAATGCAATTGAAGAGGCGATTACATCAAATTTGCTATGGAATAATTATTTATTACTTTACAGCCCCTTTACAACAATCAATTCCAACGTCATTAAGAAATTTGGCAGCAGAGGCTAATTTTTTTATTGAAACGCAGTATTATAAAAATAAGATTATGTGCACGTGTAACAATAGTAAATTACTATATAATATTATTTATTAATAGAGTCCGTAATTAGCATTAAAACAATTTACACGAAGCACTTGTGTGAGAAACTTATAACCTAGAACACAGTGACTTATAGATTACGAGTCCATCTGGAACGGCACTAACATGTTACCAGATATTCTGCTTCTAAGCAGTAGCGTATTTCTTTATGACCTTTAGAAGGGCAATATCACCAATGAATTTACAAGATAACTTACTAACTAGTGTCTCAAAGTATCGAGCACAATGCGAAGCCACGCGGAACTTGTGGTTGTAGAGTTCTGGCTGGTACCGTATGTATTAGACGGCGTAACACTAACCATAAGGTGGTGAATTCTCTAGGAATACAGGCTCTGCAAGATTGCTTGTAGGTCATACATATACATGTCTCGAGCGGACAGAAATCAGCGACACACAGAGCCGCAGCAAATCGCTTAGCCACTGCACCACCAGAGCCAAAAATAATTACGAACATAATATGTCACTCACCGCTTTATTTGCTGATATGAATGAAATAAAATGTCGAACTGGGAGACGAAAAATACTTGTGAACGTGAATAAATGGTAAACTGATGAGTACCTATTGTCGGTGCGCGCCAAATGACGTAAAGAAACGTGTTGTCGCTGAATGCCAAATAACATTCAACGTCATTTGAAACGATAACGAGATTTAACCTTTTTTGTCCATTTCGTTGAACCGCATTTTTTTCTCATTAGCGTTATAATTATGAGTATTTCCAACTCCAATGCTGATTATAGCCTTTCCACAAGACATGACCTTTCCAGAAACCGTCAATTAGTGTGGTACGCATTTCTGGTAAGATTAACCTATACTCACCACGCAGGGCGGCAAGTTATGCTGCCGCCTATCACTACCACACTTTATGAGATTTATGTTTGACAAAGTTGGATGCATTTTCCGTCATCAGACGAATATCAGAGCTTCGTTCGTTAGCCCGAGTGCAACACGTGCACGTTAGGTTGGTATTTACGAGTACAGTGTACTAAAATATGTCAAAGTCTAACATTAGCTCATTTGCGCGCGGTTTATTTGATTATTAAAATAATCAAATCAAATGGATAAAACGAAAATTTTAATTTCAATTACCCAAACCAATTTCCGTTGCTTATTTTGACCCATACTTGACATCCCTGTGGCTATTATGTACATATATAGGATAAAAGTGATGGGTGTTATTGACATTATTACAATGAAATCGGGACACAGCTTAAACTTATGTGAAACAAACTGCCTCGCGAGTATTGAAACCGTAACCAGCGAGAATTTCTTTATGTTTGTGTTTAGAGGTTTAAGTTATAGTTGATAAATTTAAATTGGTTAATTAAATCAAAGACTAATACTAATTTTCTATACATAAATAAGAAGAACTATTTTTATTAATGCATACCCAACAGCTAATATATTTTGTGGACAATACACGTTCCCACGAGACATTTTGAAGCTTTTGGTCGTGACAATTTATTTTTACTACACATGAGTAATATACAGTGTTTAAGGATACACTTTATGAAATATTATTATAATATTATAATTAAAAAGTTGCGCTTGATGGCCTTATCGACACATTTTATCTTTACTTGTAATTTAAAACGTATCTTTCAATATTTATAAACACAAAAGTGGCTTGACTTTACTAAACGTATGTTGATAATTTTATTTATTCACAGCGGATGAAAATGGTTCCATATCGGAGACGATACCGGACCGGCCCGTAGAGTTGAAGAACTTTCCGAAGCTCTGCGAGCAAAGAAGAAAATTTCCTGTTTTGTACAAACTAGAATTTCAGGTATCTCAATTTCTTAATATGCATATTCCTGTTTTAACTCTTTACACACGATTTTAATCTAAGTTAGGAGTTAGGCGAATCAGGCGATAAAATAATTTCCAGTACAATTTTTTTTTTTGTATTACAGACTGCAGTGAAAGTAGAAACGCACTCTTGCCGGCATGCAACGAAAAAAACAAATCTACATAAAAATCAGAACCAGAAGGTTATACCTTGTAAGTTTAATTTTTACGACGTTTCATAAATTTTATTAATTAGAAATAATATAAGTCACCCTTTTCATGATTTTACATCTAAAAAAAAATTATGTTATCAATTTCGATATTTATTTTTATAGGAAATATTGTAAAATACGTTTAAAGGTTCGATGATGGGATAATTTACATACATACATTGATAATCTTTAGAAACCAAGTATGAAACAAATCAAATTCGTCCTATATATGACTGTAGATCTTCCACGTCATAGAAGCCTGTTTGATTGTTTGTCTGTATATCCACAGACGATTACAACCGAGTGGTGTTGGATACAGTAGATCGAGAGCCGGACTCTGATTATATTAACGCTTCCTACATAGATGTAAGTGTGTGTTCACGAAATATTAATTTCTTTTATATATTTTTTATTAGTCTTTCATATTACCTTTTAATCGTGCTTCCAGCTGTATCGCGCATATTAGCTGCCTTAAATAATGATTATTGACTATTGTGTTAACCAAGAGTATTTAAAGTAGATTGTACTTTCTTAAACGTTTTAATCGGCCTATCTAACGATAGAGGTTTTTCAGGAAAATCGACAATAAAAGTTCGCATGCATTACGATCGGCACTCTTCTTGTCAGAAACTTAAAAAAATGTATATACCTTTGAATTATTCTCACAGTAAATCACTGGGGCCGAAATCAAATGGTTGTATCGCAAAAATCCAGGTTGTGAATCCCCACGTAAAAAGGATACGATACTATGGCCAAACCATCTCGGAGCAGTGGATTATAACATAAAATACATTATTGGACTAAAAGATATAAATAAAATGCATAACAACTCCTAAAGAAATATAAATATCAGCAAGATTTTTGATTATTATCTATAACATTGATCTTTACAGAGTATATTAAAGCCGAACGCCTATATAGTAACACAGGGGCCAACTGAGGAGACTGTAATCGATTTCTGGCGTATGATTTGGCAAGAACGAGCGGCGGCGATTGTAATGCTAACAAAAACTTTCGACTTTATAAAGGTATGCTTACACACTGTTAAATATCTAGGTAAATCCACGTTGACGACAAATGTGGGACAAAGTAAAAATTTTATTATTTACATAGAAATTTGTGCGTATATTAAAATCTCCATTTTCGTATCAATGAAAATAGCCAGATACATGAAAATTAATCTATTCTGCTTCGCTCAGACGGCTCCGCCCCAATAAATGCCTATAATAATATAACCAATCACTGTACGAAAACAAAACCCTATGATATTTTATACAAAAAAATTCCTTTCTTTTAATTAAATATTTTCAGTTCTTAAAAGAACGCCAATGTAGAAAATGTGTAGCGCTCAAATTGTCTATTTTATAGGTTATGTGTGTTCAATATTGGCCGCCTAACAAAGAAAAAGATGAAACTTATGGAGAGATCAGTGTTGGAATCGTTCAAGAAGAGGAATTGGCAAACTTCCACATTCGTACATTCAGGCTTTACAGGAGCGAAAAAGATGTAAGAATTCCTCATTTTAGTCGTTCAAAATTTCATTTAAAATAACTAAACCGCCAAATGAATACTTCAAAAAATAATAAAATTACCATAATTTACATTACTTATATTATATAATAATAAATAATAAGGTTACATGTTCAAATCTTTGACATAGATATCTTCACTTTATCATCCAATTTAAATTGTATCAAATAATATAAAAACAACGTGGCGTTTAGTGTATATTATGTTAATAAATTTTTTACTTATTAATACATAACACATGTAAGACATATTTTTTTAATCCTACGTAATCTAATGTCAAATGCTAAAGAAAAGTTTTTCGCTATATTTTTATTTTATTAAGGTTGTGGTAGAGGAGCGCTTCATTCTGCAGTTTCATTATACTCAATGGCACTCTCACACGTGCCCCTTCAGCAATGCGCTACTTGAATTTAGAAGGCGGGTAAGGGCCGTTGTTGGGAGAAGGTTGGCAACAAATCCAGCTGCCGGTCCAATGGTCGTACACTGCAAGTAAGTTATAATACTACTTTCACTTTAGATAATAATATTAAGAATATATTCTCAAGTTATTCCTGAGTTATCTCTTTTGATTTGTAGCGATGGAGGAGGACGCTCAGGTGTATACTTAGCAATAGATGCCAATTTAGAACTAGCGGAAGAAGAAGACAGTTTCGACGTATTTGGTTATTTAAAGAAATTACGACAATCTCGCAAGGGACTTATAGAAAATGAGGTAAATTTTGGTCGTCACAAAATATTTTTTAAATGAAAAATGAGTAAAATTTTAAAATATTTTCTATCATTTCCTTAGGAACAATACAAGTTTGTATATGATACATTAGAAGAACACGTCGTTTGTGGAATATCGTGGTTTCCAGTTTCCGAACTTTCACAAAGACTAAAGCAGAAATCACAAAGGGATCCAGTAACTAAACTCAATGAATACCAAAAAGAATATCAACAAATTTGCAAACAAACTCCTAGATTTACTATCGGTGACTGTGCCGGTGGCCACAGAGGAGATAATAGAGAGAAAAACCGTGATGTGTTAGTAGTTCCACGTAAGTCTCAAAATACATTTCACACATAGAAGGAACACTATGTACACTCATCTATGTAAAATATGTCTAATTAAAAAAACTATTTATTATTTATTCGCAGCTGACAATTTTCGTCCATACCTGACATCCTTCCAAGGAAACAGTTTTACCGACTACATCAATGCTGTATTTGTAGATGTAAGTATAATTCAGCTAATTTCATTTATTTATTGCAATAAAATATGAGCTAATTGCAATAAATAAATGGTACAAATGAACAAAACGTATAATAAGCAATTAAATCGTCATAATGATGAAATAAAGAATATAATATCTAACTTAAAAACGTTTTTATTTAATTTATACAAATTTTCAGGGTTATACCAAACCACGTGAGTACATTGTTACGGAATGGCCCCTATTAATAACTCAAGGAGAATTTTGGTCCTTAGTTTATGACTATGAATGCGCTGCAGTAGTCGTTCTATGCGTTCCTCCCAAAAATTCCGTAAGTATTTCAAAATGTCCAATATTTTAATAAATTATATGTTCATAAACTTTCTGAATGTGTGTTTTTATTTCAGCAACAGTATCCTCCATTTTGGCCAGAAGGCCGTCATTCTAAGAAATATGGTCCAGTATTCACAATTGACCATGTTTCTCATAATCATTACACCAACATTAAAACTTGGATATTCAGAATCAATAAAAAGGTAAAGTGATTATAATTTTTTTTGTATTGGAGAAATTGTTAATTATTTCGGCTATTTCAGACTTGCAATTTAATAACTAAACAATAATGATTTAATTAATAATGTATATTTAATGTTAGTATAAGTTGTCCAAGTCTCATACGAGCAATACCTATATGTAGTAGTTTTACATTGTAGATTGTCTCGCTGACTGAATTGATGGCCGGTGTAAAAGCTCCACCAAAAACAGTCCAGTTGTTTCAATTAACATGTTGGCCGATGGGTCATAAAGTTCCATCTTCTACTAACTCCTTAGTGGAGCTAATGAACATGGTGGAGCGATGGAGGCAGCGCACCGACTATGGTCCCGTTTGCGTTGTATCGCCGTACGTATCTTGTAGTGAATTTAATTCTTACTTGTATATGTCGTCATAAGTTCATCTTTTATTTATTTTTTCAGAGATGGTAGAAGTCGTGCCGGGGTATACTGTGCAGCAAATGCGTGTATTGAACAAGTGATTCAGCACGGTGAAGTTGACGTGTTCCAAGCTGTAAAAACAGTACGACGACATCGGCCTCAACTTGTTGAAAACATGGTAAATTACAAACAATAGTTCAAATCTACACACATGTATCACAATAGAAAGGTTAGTAGCACATTTAATTATTTTTACTTTTTCCAGACTGAGTACAAATACTGCTACGATCTCGTGCTACACTACGTGTTGCACTATTTAAATAAGGACATGAACGAAAAAAAGTGAGAGTGTGAACTTAAGGACGAACTCTGGTTCATCGAGTTTGGGCGCGGTGCAGCACTACCTACTACGCCAGAGGAAACTAGCCCAACTGCAGTACCTCGTGATAAGCGGCAACAGCGCCCTCTACGTCCTCGTCGTGGTTTATCACTCGACCGACTGCTTCCAGCTGCCTCACGTCCACCTCTACCACACGCTGCTACTTTAGAAGCTCCTCGTCGTCCTCGCCGGGATCGACCACCGTTACGACGCTCTATACGTCTTGAAGACGAAGGTGCAGCCGAAGAGCGTCGCCGCGTGTTTGGTCATGGTCCTCGTGCTCCTTCTTTTGACGAAGGTGATGTAAGTGATGAACACGATGAAGAATGTGAATGTGGCCGTAGATCACTAGAGCGTTCAGGACCCTCCGCCGAAATGCAAGAAGATGAAGACGAATATGAACCAGAGTTTGTCACCCCTATCCCCATTGAATCTATACAAAAAGCACATCCGCACATGCGTGGTGTCTCCGCAGACCGTTTACTTGATCGGAGGGATGGTGCATTATGTCTGCGTGGACCTGCACGGGCTCAATCACAAGGTGTATTTGAACGTAGATTGCCAAAAATATATAAACTAGGATTAATGGATAAAACAAAACGAGCAAGTTCTAGTGCACTTTATGAGAGAACTGACCGTTCTCCTACTGAAGCATTTTATAATGCTACTGGTTCAACGCGACTGAGCTCTCAAGAGCTTTTTGAAAAGTTTTGTTCCGAAGATTTTACTTCACTCTATGGACGAGAAGATGATCGACGCCGGCGTCCACCACACTCGAAGTCAACCGGCAGCAGTGGATCTGATGTAAGACACGAACGCACTTGTTGCAGAAGGGTGCCATGTGGCTCCCAACCCGCACTAACTCGACGTCAAATTTACCATGCGCCCCGTTCTGATCGCTCTACAGACTCTGATGAAACATCACCGCGACGAGCTGGTTTACGTCCTTTACCACTTGAAAGTAGTACACAAACATCTGAAGATTGTTCCCGATCTGCACCTCTTCTTAGTCCAGATAGATTCGAAGCACGTTTTACTTTTGATATATCTGAAAGAAGTGAGGTCACTTCAAATCGCGATGAAACTCCGTCTGATGCGACGGAAACACGCAATCTTACACTGTATGAGGAGCCTCACTCCGATCGTACAAGCATATGTGAGTTATATGATGCAGCTTTTACATCTCATAGACCGTCTTTCCGACGAGATGGATCAAGACGTTGTGTAGGACCATTCGATTTAAGTGCACTCGATTTTCGCCCCATTGATGATGAAAGCCCTAATGTGAGTCGCCGCACGTCTCAACGAACCATTGATGATACCATGCGCCAAAATTCAGAATCACGAAGTTGGGCCTCTGACTCTGTATTTACAACGCCGGAACGTCGAGCTCCTGACACTTCACCATCTTCTACTGGTACACGACGCTATCTGACGATACAAAGTGAGTCACCACGTGCCGATTCCGCAGCGGCCGATTCCACACTCGCAGATACCACTATTGTTGAAGAAATTCCTAGCGTAATTGAACGATCTGACTATACGCTGGCACTGAGACTGGATCGAAAAGTTTTAGACGATACCGTTGAGCGTCCAGCATCTACTCCAGCTGCAGACAGTGCAAGGTTATCCAGTAGACCATCGATGCATAAACTTGAACCAATAGAGCCAGAACGCCTCTGTGGAGGTGGCAGTAGTGAAAGTGAGGCCGAGAGCACGCGTATGAACTTGGCGGCCGCAGTGTCGAGGCGACGGCGCGGTGCCAGTGAGCCACGCCGCCCCGCGCGATGTTTTCCGCTCTGATGACGCGCGGCGGCGCCGGCGATACTGCCGCGCCGCAGCCGCCGTCGCGCCTCCCATGCCGTGCCTTCTCGCCACCGCGCGCGCGCGGGTGCGATTTTTAAACTACACACTCTATTTGATAAATTAGACATTCGTATGTTAGGTAGAGGGTCCAGTGTAGTTATAGCTTAGCGGGCCCACTCTAACTCCTTAGTACGTGATTAAATTCTTTGTACACGATCGATAACCTTAGTCTTCGCCTGTTCACTAAACCGTAACTGCCAAATTTCTATGAGACGTGTAATTATTAATAATATATTATTATAGCATATATCGAAAAAGTTTTAATATAAGTATTATCGGAATCGTAAAATAGGTGACGCCTATGACGACTACGTGCGTAGAGCGTAGATTCTAAATATCGTTGATAGATATCGATTTAAAGGCTCCGTGGACACTTTGATTGCTGTCCATGACTAACACAGGGTCATCATAATATGTATATTGATAAATACATCTTGCAACCATACACACTGACTTCTATTTAAACTTCGAAGGTGAAGTTACAAAAAAAATCAGGAATAAAGAATACGATAATTTTAACATCATATTTCAAATAAAAAGTAGGGTAATAAATTTTCTTATTACCTGTACTCAAACCCAAAGTTTATTGTGTTAGTTGAGTAATTTGATAGATGATGAAACGTACTTAAGAAATCGTTGCTCCCCTGTGTCGTTAAGATTGATTTTGTAATGATTAAAACAAACAAAAGGAAATATATTGAAGTAACTCTTGAAACATTTATGTTTCCAGCAGTTAGTTAATGGAATTGAATTTGTAATCACCAACAGTCACTTATCACAATTATAGCAAAATATTTCATGGCTTAGAACTTAGTAATATGTATTTTATGCAATTTATACATTTAAATTAAAACAAAAATATTTATTTAAAATTTTGATGTTCGTGTTTGTATAATCTAGATGTTGTTAGATGTTTGTAGTTTAATTAAAGTATATGAAAATGTACTAGTTTTAGTAAAGACTTTATTTATGTGAATGATAGTCAAATACATTTTATTACTATACCTAAAATTACTAAGGCGCCCGTCCACATTTTTGCGTCACAAAACTGAATGATTTCTGAGAATACAATTGAAAAGATTTTTGCATGCTGGCAATTATTTTTACAATCAGCTTTTAAGTGAAAAATATGAAGTATTTTATCATAGTCAGTTCATCGTTTGTTTGTACCTACCGGGTTCTTATCACTATATGCTAAAATACTGAGAGTATTATTATTTTAATTGATTGGGTTCAAAAACGAGCTGATATTCCACCTGATGGTAAGTGGCTACTTCAGTAGATGACGGTTACAGATGCGTTGTCACCCTGAGGACTAAGATGGAATGCATCACAGCCCGTAATTATATTGGCTCTCTAAACCTTTAAACCGGAACACAACAGTAGTAACACTGCTGAGTGCTCAGTAGAGACGGAGTCTACTACCTAGTAAAAGTGGTAGATGTCCGATTGAGTCGGCCCGTTGATGTTATACAATCAGTCTTGTAGATGAAACTGTACTAAGAAGCATCGCTTAATATAATTATATACTAGCGAACCGCGCAGGTGTCATACGGATCTTAACAGATCTGTAATATATATAAAGTAACTCTACATGTGTTACACAGACATACCTTCCTCATAAAATACTCTAAATGATGAAGCAAATGTTACTTTGGCCGTAGCCCATGCGAGTTTACGGATTTACGTTTGATTCGACTCTTGATTGAAACTTGGTTTCGCAACACACTTCTTTTTCACCTCTCCAGGAAGAAGAACGTGAGCGTCTTGCTTAAACATTTTCGTGTGATATTCATTTTGGCCCTTTTCGTTTTTTCTTAAAAGGTAACAAAGTTTTTAATGAAAACACAGTCATTCATGTAAATTAAGTCTTGGATAATCTGATATAATTATGTTCGTACCGCAACAAATTGTTTGTGATTGTAAATCACATTATATTTAGTAAGTACAATTAAAAAATATATATTTTGTAATGTGTATTCCTTTGTAAGTATGGTAAAACATTTTGAATGTCATGTACCTTATTTATATGTGCCAATAAATATAAACATTTATATTTCTGTTTAGTACATTTAATGTAACATTTTAAAAAAGTATATTCATTATTTAAATACAAATGCTTCCTTATATCAATATGTGCAATAAACAAACAATGAAATGGACTTACCATGTCTGTATTTGTATCTGGTGAATCTCATGAGGGTTTCTTTTAAGTTATTTTCTCTTAAAATGTGTTAATTGTTATTATTATTTTCTTAACCGTTGCATTGTCGGTCAAAGGCATTTTGTCTCCAATGGTTTGGAAATCAAAATTATTTGTATTAAACGTTTTAATTTAAAAGTAAATCTGCTATATACTATAATAATAATACGCCATTAAATATTGATGAACTCATGAACTCCATGATTAATATAACACTATGTTTAATATATTATAATGAAAATATTCTTAAAGGGTAGACCCCACAAAGGAATTATTAAAGTCATAATTACTTTTTACTAATTACTCTTTATTCAAAAAATCCTCTTTTAACGGTGACCAATTTAAATTAATTTATCATTATTCTTTTATCTAACAAGTTATCTTTGTTAAAAAGTAAGCCGTCAAATTATGTCCCTGAGCATGATTATTAAGGACTTTATTTTGATCTTTTTTAAATCAAATATAATGTATAGCTATTATTTATAAAATGCAGGCTACTAAGGTTTTACAATTTGTCAAAATATCTAAAAAACATTGAAAATTTAATTAGACTTGAAAGAGAATCCGATACATGAAACAATGAGAAATTCAAAATCATCTAAGATGTGACATCAAATGTGAGAAAATTGTAACCTACAACCTATATTCAGTCCTGGGATATTTAATACAAGTATACTGTATACTAGCAACACGTCATCTAATTAAAGACTGCGTGACATTAATGAGTTAGATCGTGTCTTTGCATACCATAAAATTTTATTTAATCCTAAAAATAATCAGACTGACTCATTTTCTTATTTATTGTATTTCCTTTTCTTTTTGGTTTATCTTCGCACTAGAGTTAAAATTTTGTTACAATTCTTTCGAATGAATGTAATTTTTTATGTACATATGAACCTAATTATGTTTGAAATTCTTTGAATGGAAGTTAAGTGCAATATTCTTAATCAAAAGACATTTATTTATCTTATGTAGTTATATACTGTTCTAAAGCACAAGGAAGAGAAGCTACTATCACAAGAAAATTAATTACCATCATAATTATAGATTATGCAGTGTCTATAATTAATTCTGATAACATGTATTTAGTTTATAAATTGACGTTAACTCAATTTTATGGGTATTTCAACAGAATCATTGCAGTCCTAAATTTGACTTGTGTCCTTATTCTTCCCCCGTAGAGTATCATAAAAGACGGTCTTAAAGGCACCAAATGTGCGTTGACTTCCAATATACTGTTTGCGAAAAATTTACTAAACCAAAAATACTATCGTACTATCATCTTGCATTTTTAATTTTCACTTTGATTCTCGAGATATTTCCCACCTCATAGTAATTTCTTCTGCCCACTAAGATGTTATTCCTTGATATAATTTATTTAATAAAAACGAAAGGTGTTGTAAATGCTTTATTGAATAAGTTTGAAAGTCATGTGGACCATTATTCGATGTTTTAGTACATAATAGTAAAAAAACACACGTAAACAAAATGAATTTTCCTTTTAAGAGATTAAGAAAGAACATTCGTAAACTTAATCGGATAGTGAACTCGCCGCACCGACCATCTTTTTTATGTAAATAATTGTAACGACAAAATATCTGATGATTGACAGTCAAAGTTTACTACATTAATTATACCAAATAATAAATGTATTGTATACTATATACACATATTAATAAATTTCATGATTATAGAATGGAAAATTGAAACTTACTATAATATTAATTATATAGAAATTGTGATTTCTAGTTTTCAACTTCCAAAATATTGTAAAATAACTTATTGAGATATTGTTGTCATGAATGTTATTTAAAAAGTAATTTTAAAATTTATACATGGAACTTAATGGAAAATATATTTATTTGTTGTATAAATCAAAAGTTTTTTTCCCTTGACCTTAGCTTGAAAAGTTGTGATTTCTGCCTGAACTGGCAGGCACTAGATCTTGGTGATATCTTCCCGGCTCCAAAATCCAATACAATCCGCGATTGGATTTTGGAGCCGGGAAAATAGCGGGAACCGTGCGTCCGCTCCATAATGAGAGGATGCACGGATTAGATAAACAATATAAGATGAAATAAATAAAAAATGCGGTCGAAAGTTGGCACCACCTAACATTCTTCGAATCAAGGTGGATTCGGAAAATTCACATGTAATTGCCGCGGTGATGAAGATTTATTTCACATATGATGGACTAATAATGGTATTCTCATTAGTATTTAGTAGTTTTCTTAAATGCTCTCTGCTGCGAGCTGTTCTGATATCTAAAAGAGTTCCAAAGACTACTACTAGGCTTGTACGATAAAGTTACCGAATAAATCAGTACTAAAATAAAGAAAAAATAAGTAGAGTTCTAAGCTAAAGAAAGCTGCCTCTATCAAATGGTAAGCCAATTAGCTGAGACCGATATTGGGAGATATAGTCATATTTCCGTAAGCCGATTTTTTTATATTATCGATACAATTACGTTTGACCGCTATCTCACCTGATGTATCCTTTACAATTATTAAGGTGGCGTTCAGGCTTGTTTAGAAAATCTTGGGATAAATCCAGCTAACAAACTTTGGCATTATCAATGTACGTTGAGTGTCTGCACAAGCATGTACTTATAATTTAGAGCGAAATAATATTTTAGACGACATAGAAATTATATTAAATTTATTTACGACGGACATTTGATGTACGAGTATATTTATTCTAGGATTCTTTCTTTTAATTAATTAAACTAGACTGAGCACCTCTTTCGACGAGGAGGTGCTCAGTCCAGTGGAATATTTAGTACACCTGTACCATAACAATTACGTTAAAATTGTTTTTGTATTCTATAGACTTTAGTCTAAAAAGATTTGACATTTACTATTACTTACCATTCTTTATAATTAAATTTATGCCAAATGTCTGTATCGCCAGACAAATTTATGTTTCACTTTGCTGGTAACTTGGAACGTGATAAAGTATAAAGTACAAAAAAATAATAACAGACATTTAATTTCAAAAAAGCTGTTACAGTCATTTGAGAGCACACCAACAACACTCGAGTTAGATTCCATCGCGGAGACTGAAAACGATCAAGATTCATTTACTGATTTAGATTTAATGTTCAAGTTATATAATAACTAAGTGTTCAATTGTTTAATCAATACCATTTTCAGCTGATAATAAATTGCATCCTCTTGCAAAAGATTTTTGATCTGAGATTGAAGTCATTTTTTCAATTATTAATTAAAATTATTATCATCACCAGCACCAACCTCCAATTGTTGGCCGTAGTTTTATAATAGAAATCATTAGCAAAAGTTGGCATGCATAAATTGAGATTGGCTATCAACAGTGCAGTGTCTACGGATAGTGTGGTAAAAATGGGTTTCCCTCAAAGATCATGGTCCACTTTTGTTCATAGTGTTCATCATACATTAATGATGTTCCCTGTACGTAGAAAAGTTATCTCAGATAGTTACGTTTGACAAGGATTCCTCGTTATTATTAAATCTACTCTTAAGTTAAAAGTCTACACTGGAACTTCTTGTCACAGAAATAACAAAATGTTTGTTATTTTGATAATGTAAACATTTTGTTATTTCTTAGTCGTTCCAGAATGCTTACATAATACAAATTGAGATTTCGAAAGTTTGGTACTATTTCTCGGAATCTCTATTGATTCCAATCTTCAGAAGGGAGCGCATAGAACAAAATGTGGGGATCTGCAGCTAGATTGGAAACAGTAATAATTTCACAAAAGCAAGCGATACGCAAAATCTATAACTTGATGCCTTACAAGTCGCTACGCTTACACGACCTATTCAAAGAACACTTCCGCCATTGTTTGTATATGAAAACATAATGTTATACGTATGTTCAGAAAAATATGAATATTTTTTACAAAAAAAATAAGGGTCGAAGCGATACTGTATTTAAGCAGCTTGTTAATGAAACTTTTTAAAAAAAACCTACTATAAAATTGTTCAATATACCGAGGACAGAGATACATAGAAGTAGCTTATACTCTGCACTTGCAGATCCCTGACATAATGACATAATTAAAGTTTTTTTTTTATCATAAAATGCATAAAAAAAACAAAGTAAAAAATATTACATATCGTAAAAACTGGTTACTGATATAAAAAGATATAATTTTTTTTTAACATATTTTAACTATTCATGTAGATTGGAAACATTGTAATAAATAACGGTAATAATTATTCTGAGAAAGTTTTGTTTTGCGAAAGGGGTGAAAATTTTTACATTCATTAGATTAACGCTCTAATTTGCAAGCCTAAATTTGTTTTAAAAAAATTGACTTTGACTTTGACTATGAAAGCCTTGCCATATACTCACCATGCGTTTCGGCCGGCACAAAACTACAATATTTAAATACAATAATTGAAATTATATTTCCATCGCTAAACGCAAATCCTAACAATCATAAACCGCGGCTATACTGCCTGTAATCCTGGATTGACACAAAGTGGGGGCAAAATGCAGGGGACGGGCGACTTCTTATCATTTTGCTTAGACTTCCTTAATCACTGCGCTGTGTTGCTTGCATAGTGCAGAATACTAGTGACGTTTAGATCATAATGTAAGTAATATAACTGTTACTGTTGTTACTTCGAATCTGTATATTTTACTATTACAGATAACTTTATCAAAGTACACTTAAAACGGATATTATGTTGCTTATTATTATGTAATCAACGTTTGAACTTAGCATCGATAGTCTCTCGGAGTTATATTTTTATTAAAACCCATCAATAAAAACACAGTAAAATATAGAAATATGGCAATAGATGCTTTAATATGCCTCTAAATATACCTGTACATAAATGGGACGAGCTGTAAGATGCATTTAAAAGGGATTGGCCACGAAGTGTTTCTGGTATCGTTACTCTCGAAATGCTAAGGAAACTGATGCAACTTGGTTTTGATTATGGGTTCTACGTGCTTTGTCTGTGCAATTTGTGCAATTTGTGTAGCAGAAAGCGTTAAAAAAAGTAGTTTACACAATTTTGAATGACACTTTTGGTCGAGATAAAAATAGACTATGATTTGAAGAGATCCGGTACGGGTTCTAATTAAATTGTATGTAGGTAAGGAAAAAAAAAGCACAACAGCCCGACCATTTTATGCTAACAGTCACTGTGGCTCATGTACCCATTACGAAGAAGAACCTAGCCATAGTTGTGAACTAAGATGCAATCTTTCCTTGCCGGTGACTGGGTCTTTGGTTGCGACACTTTCTACGCGAACCGAAGTATTACAAAAAAGTACCTAATGCTACTCTGAACTTTGAATTCTAAAAATACCATGCTCATTAGCTAATCTATCTTAATCAGTCCGCAGAAGAGACAACGCAATCATGTCTTATCGTATCATAGCACAGTGATCACGTATTATCTGTTTAACTGAGAGCAGCTTTGTTACCTTACTAACATAAATATTTGTGCGCCCACTAGGCATTGGATCTTTCACTCTCCTTGATATTATAATTGTCTCTTATGACACTGCATTACGTCAAGACCTTCCCGGGTAACGTTATTGTGATACCCTCTCTTTTTGATACTTGACACAATTCCAAAAAGAAAGCAGTTCTTAAAAAATTGTTATGCTATGTGCAAGACAATTTATAATCAAATTAGTCAATGCAAAATGGCCGTATTGAATGGCTCTAGGTATTTTGAGTTACTGGTTCGCGCTAAACAAGTATATGGTATTTTTTAACGAAACGGGTGAACTTGGCCTTCTTTTTACCTTAGCACAGCACAGAAGAAAAGTGTATCCAACGCTCCACTAAAAGATAAAAAATATTTTATCACGTTACAAAACGCATTAAAGAAAATGAGAAAGCGCATAAAACTTAAATTTGAAGCAGTTAACGACGTAGAATGGTTAAATTTTACACAAAGTTAACAAGATTTAAAACCTAACTTCATTTAACCTTTCTAGTATCATAAGGCTGACGTGAAGGGTTAATAATGGTTTCACCGAAGAATATGGTCGAAATAAAAAAAAAATTAATTAAATATTTTTAATAAAATGAAACTGAAGCTATATTTTTACTATAAAAAAATTTCGTTTACCTTATTTGACAACAGTGAACAAACTTTTTCTTTTATTTCACATTTAAAAGATATATTTTTGTTTTATGAATTTGTCTTTAGAGGTCTTTTAAAAACTATGCCCAAACTTTAATTTATGTGAAGCGGCTAACGCAGTAAGTCGTACTGATAGTGCAACAATCTGACGTAAAACTTTGTTAGAAAAGGTTTACTATGACTTACATATTGCAAAAATTTACATTTTAAAGAAAAAATATAATTCGTTGGACATTGAATTGATTTTATTATAAAGTAGCTGCCATAGCTCTATCTGAAAAAATTTCGTCGATTGACCTGTGGGTCGAAGTCAGACTTACCTAATCGGGGATAGCCCTCTCCTCTTCCTCCCTCCCATCTCCCAAATATCCCTAGAGGCTGGCAACGCACCTGCAGCACCTATGGTGTTGCAGAAGTATGTGGGCGACTTTAATCACTTGCCATCAGGTGAACCGCTTGCACAAGTTAAGGGATACAGTACTTTTGCACTAATAATACTATTCCCAATTACCACTCGTCATCATCATCATTTCAGCCTATCAGAAGTCCACTGCTGAACATAGGCCTCCCCCAAAGATTGCCACGAAGCTCGGTCCTGAGCCACCTGCATCCATCGACCCGCAACACTGCGCAGGTCGTCACTCCATCTTGTGGGGTCGTCCTACACTGCGTTTGCCTGTACGTGGCTGCCACTCGAGAACCTTTTTCCCCAACGGTTGTCAGTTCTGCGAGCTATGTGGCCGGCCCACTGCCACTTCAGCTTGCTGATATTTACGGCTATGTCGGTTACCTTAGTTCTGCTGCGGATATCATCGTTGCAGACTCTATCACGCAGAGAACACAGTATCACAGTACTTTTGCACTAATAATACTATTCCCAATTACCACGAGAGGGATTCAAATTCGGTAAGACAATTCTGCACGGAAGTACTGGTACTGGTCATAGATGATCGCGTAAAGACCATCTAAAATGTAACGAACCGCGAGTCGAATTTACTTTTACATGGTGTATTTCTATATCAAATCCAGTTATTAGTCACCATTGTAAATTGTATATGAAATTGGTTACTAAAATAATATCATAACAAAATATAATATAATAATCAAGTGACGTTTCGTATCGCGTATGTATGCGTGTGCGTAATGTAATATATGCCCCACTGCGATATTAACATGATAAACTTTTATCAGGAACCTACGCTATATTCACCTTGATATGTTAAGCTGTTATCTATCCGGTGGATTAAGCCGCTTATTTTCAATTGTGGTTGTTACCACGTACTATTCATTAAAACATTACTATTCCGTTCCACCTCATTTAAAACTACTATTACATACGCGGAAACATAATGTTAACGTTCTGTATTATGTATAGATACCGAGTCCGGTAATAAATTATGGATGTTATCTCAATCTGATAAAAAAAAAAAAAATTATCGCCAATAGAAACCAAAGTAAGTTTTTTTTTAGAAAAAGCTAAAAATGTTCAATTCTGAATGACCACGACTACAAAAGAATGAATTCTGTCAATTTTGCAATAATATTTTACGTTAACCGTGCCGATGGATAGGATAACATAATGATCATTAAATCCAGCAACTTTCCTAACATATCATTTTATATTAGATTTAGAAGAATATTGCGAATTTATTATTCGTTTGTCAATATAGTAGCTTGGTGAGCAAAGCGCACACTTATATTTTAATAATTCCTAGGATGTTGCCAATATCTGGTTGTGTCGCTGTGATCGGAATCAGCTAACAACATAGCTGGCATTAAGTGTTTCGGTAAATTTTCCGATATGAGCTCGGCATCGGCTAAAACTTTGCTTTTGATAAATATTATGGAATTTAAAAATATGAGTTTCCAGGGTTTATTTTATAGACCTTTATTCTTCTTTAGAATCTTGCTATGAATAAGAGTAAGATACTTGTTACTGCTTCTGAACCTGGCAATAACCGATAATGATCCTAACTTCGAAGAGGATTATGGTCAGCAGTGTTGGCAAAAATAAAATGAAACTTGTTTTGCAAGGTAAAAAATTTAATATTATGCTAATCTTAATAACTGTATACCCAATACTGGGGTGGTCAGAGAACATACTAGAATACTTATTATGTGAGAATTATGGCGGAATATCCATCCCAATTTGCTGAACCCAAATCCCACAGAGATGGGTAGCAGAATCTATAGTACTAGGGTACCGCGCTATTCATGTGCCCAGGGTAGGGAGTATGGGTAAACCCTCCGAGAAATATTCCATAATAAATTAGCAACACTAGTACGAGGATACCCAAATTGCGTTCTACAAGCCGCTTGCCCAGTAAACCTTCTAAGAAATATATGCCGTCGTATTCGGCGCTTTATTGGAGAGGTCTATGTTCAACAATGAAAGTGTAAACGCCTTCGTGGAAAAAATAGCAACAAATGTAACATAATATGCGAAGTAATATAAATTGTAAATAAACACAGGAGCCTCTCTGTTTTGTAATTACGTATTTAAATTTGAAAATAAACTATTATTTACGGACTTAAACGCGTTTAATTTTAGTTTTTATATTCTCGAGGACAACAAGCTTTACGCCTACGTCACACCACCGTACACCAAGCAAAGCCGGCCATAGACGAAACGGCCTGCTCTATTACTATATGTCAGAGATGTCACGGACTAGATTGCTATATATTGAAGAGGGCTTTTGACTTATCTTTTGAGAAACGTTTTACAAGACGGCGAAAAAGATAAATAAATTTTTACCATCTGCCAAGTGCAATATCCCTCTACCTTATTATACAGGACCGTAGTGGACGGATGTGTCAATACTGACAGACGTGGTTTTGTTATCTCTGTTTATTTCTTGGAGCCATAGTAGGAGTAAAAAAAATTGCTCATGTAGGTTTGGCAACGGCGCACTGTGTGTATATATCGTGTGCAACATAAAAATGTATTTAAGGATATAAAATCGGTCTGGTTGCTAACCAGATTTGTGAAATAGTATAAATATATCATGTGCTGCTATTTTATTCCCCTGAAAAAGACGTAAAAGATATTTATAAAAATAGTCATTTAATATGTAAGTTTTTTATTATTTTATCGCTAACTCTCTGGTGTTATATGCATAACAAACATAAAATTAAACTTATATTATACAATAAAATTGACACATGACAATCCGTCATAGACTTGGGGCCCCTTTTAGTTCAAATATTATTGTACTTTTGATTTATACGAACTATTTTTATGTAATTTAAAAATATGTAATGTACGTTGTTTCGATTTCTTAATATTCGAGCCTGACTACTTTTATAAAATCACACGTCAAATCCACAATTTTATAAACCAAATTAACAAATTTCTTTTCACAGCTAATGCTCCCGAAAATCTTATCGACACTATTACACTTTTCGACGTGGAGTTGAAAAAATAGCGGAATTTAACTAGGAGCTGCGAATACCCAATTTATAGTGACGCCAGAACAACAATTTTCTTGGAAATAACAAAAATGTTGTGCTGTTTATTACATCACACCAAACTACAACTAAGTCAGAAAGAGATGGACTGACATTTGTTACGAGTAATCGTAAAGAAAGCGTAGTGCTTTTTATGATTTGTATGATGCTAGTACGTTTCTAAGTATTATGTATGTATAGAAGATTGTTAAATAAATATTTAAGTTTAATATATACGTATATACTCAAATTATAATTTATAAACAGGTAGCGAAAGTGAAAATAAAAATTAAAATATAGGTTTTTCGTTCATTCTGCTAGTATTATAGTTTAATTATATTTACTTATATTTAATGTCACATAATGCACGTAAATAGATCATATTAATAATTAGTTATATTTATATGTCTTTCTCAAAAATTAATCACAATAATATTTGGTATCTATAGAGAGGTACATTCCATCAGAGTACAACTACAATAATTTATAAACGAGCACAGAGTACATTATAGTGTTGGTCAGTGATTATTTATTCTTTGGCGTTTGCCTCCACGTGACAATGTATGAGTATGTAACATACATAGTAAAGTATTATCTTTCTGTGGTGATGTTTATCGATGTGAATATTATGCTTTTATATTACCAAAAGGTTATGTTTATGAAATACCTACGTAAGTTTAAATATTTATAAATAAACACAAAAATCTTGTTATCAACAAGAACTTGAAGTGCACACGATATTTACAAAATTTTAATAATTACTTATATTATCATTTAAGAATATTAAAAACAATTAGTAAATTTTGTCAATATACATAAATAATGTTTTAAAAATGTTAATGTATTTTAACAATTTTATTTGTAAGATTTAAGTTCTGTTTTTTAAAGTTACGTAATTGCACAATAATTGCGATATATATTCAAGAGAAAATCTGAAAAATGGAATCACTTGTTAAGTTACCTTTTAAATTATGGCCTCGACTCAGAGATCTATACAACATTTGCTGGCCGAAGGGGGCCGCTGCTTATTGTATTTTAGATACACACATAAATAATCCAAAATTAAGTGAAAGTTTTAACTTTGAAGTATATTGTCCGTTTGGAGACATTAATAATGGAATGGTAGGATTCACTAACAAGGTAGGCAGCGTAATAATTATCAATTGTCAATATTTATCCATTTTTTAGTCTACATGAAATAATTGTCACATTGTTTTATTTCCATTTATAGAATGGATGTATTCAAATTATCATTTTACCCATTAATAACACTTCAAAGATAGAAGAGGCTTTACTTAAAACAAACCTAATAGACTGGAATAAAAACATTATCGTTCCTTTTGCCTGTCCCGATGTTGTTGACTGCCTTACGAGATTATCCAAACATATTGGGATAAAGGTTTATTACGAGGACGGAAAAGCTATTAAACACCTCTTAATGAGTAATACCACACTCTTTCAAATAAGGTAATTAATTTTTTTATTAGTAGACGTGTAAACCTGCAAAACACCAGAGATGCTTGGGGTGCGTTCCCGGCCTATAAGTATATTTGGAGGATATGAGGGGTAGGGAGGGGGTTTGAGTAGAAGGCGAGTAGGCCTCCGGTTATCTCACTCACTGTACGAAACGCAGAAGCCTCTACTTCAGGCCGGTATTCTGCGAGATCGTGGTACTAATCCTGTCGAGGCGGCCCATTGGAGCAACAATTAAAGCCGCCATCTAGCTCTACCACGTTGTAGATTATAAATGGGCTACAGATCAATTTTGTTAATATAAGTTTCTTTTTAGCATGCCAGCTGATACTTACATAGCATCCTTAAAATCCGAATATATTGATATTGTTGACAAAACCTGGACTTATTATAATGAACAATCAAACAAATTTTTTATGACATTAATGGAAAATGACATGACGTATGTGCTTTATTCATCTGATCATAAACCATTGGCTTGGATAACCATTAACGAAGCTGGAGCACTCACACATCTGTTCTGTATAGAACTATTTAGAAGAAGAGGATACGCAGAAGTAGTGACGAAGTTCGCATGCAACGATCTTTTAAAAAAAGGAAGGAATGTTATAGCTTATACCATTGAATCTAACGAGATGTCACAGAAACTACTCGATAAATTGGGATTTAAGATTATTGGATATGATTATTGGGTTTTCATTGAAAAAGGTTAACAAATAAAATAGTATTAAATTATTATTTTTTTATTTTGAATCACTTTAGTACTTATTAAAGGCCCTTAAAAAGAACGCACGAAAATCAATAACATAAATTATTTCACAACAGTAATGAATATTTTTAATACTTAATTATGTACAAAATTCGATCTGAATTTGGCATTATGCTTTGCGTAATAAAAAAATGTTTTAACATATATTTAAAATGTTATTTACTAATCTTCATTACGTAAGACTCTAAAATGCCTAGCTGCCTTGAAATAGTTAATATATAATGAATAGATAATGCTCAGTGAGTGTATAATTCATTATTTCATTGCATAGTTCGTAGTTGTTCGTACTAAACGATTTGTAGTCCGTATTTTAATTTTTTGACAATATGGCTGGAGAAGCCGATGTGAACAAATACGGCGAGATAAACATTTCGCAGGGCAATCCAGAGAATAAAAGAGGTTTATTTAGTCCTATATATGCTATAAATAGCAATCGTTACTACTAGGCATTTTGTACCAGCCCACTATCCAAACTAAATCACGGCCTATACATAACTAGTTATAAGAATAAATAGTTTAACTTCGAAAATTTTTTATTTGCATTACATACCTCTGTCTAAGACAAGTAAAAGTCCTTTGGGGATACCAGCTATAATAACTGATCAGGAGGTAGCTGAAGTGTTTGAGGAATTCTTTACCGACATTTCAATTTTGACTACAATGTCGCTGAATTCTTCAGAGAAATTATTAAAGAAAAATGTAAATGTACCAAAAATTCTAAATTCTAAATAAATTATTACTAAATAATTTTGACTCAAAAGAGATTGTTAAAATGTGTAACGCTATTGAAGTTAAGAAAACTATGGATTGAGATAGATAGGGGGCTGTCCGTTGAATAAATAAATTGTTAAAATTAAAATTAAAAAATATTAACCTACCACAATAATAAATTTAATTGCACGTCTATTGTTATTCATTTTAACAGTAGCGTAGAATCTGGTGTGCTTCCTGACTTTATGAAGCATAGTAAGGTCATAAATTTTTTAAATCTGGTACAACTATAGACCACACTAACTTTAGATCTTGTTCTATACCACACTTAGAAAAAACTTCTAAAAAATTATCTTGGATCCATTGTTAAGACATTTTAATTCAAATAATCTGCTTAAGTGTTTTCCAAAGGATCGCTTTGCAACCGATGCTGGTGTGTCAAGCTGATTAATGTTCATTTGATGTTATGTTTGATGGGTTGGAGATTTCACAGGATACCTTGGGTGCTTTTGTAATCCCTCAGGGGTCGATTCTCGACCTTGTTTCTTTATGCACATTAATGACTTACCTTAGTTATTATTTACAGATGATACTTCATTCATTTCAAAAAATCAAACGACAACTTGTTACACATGATGGAGTGAATAAGGCTATGTCAAAAATAAGAGTTAAGTTAAGCCTTGTGGATACCAAAGTTTTTCTTGGAATAACTAGATGCAAATAATTTTTCCATGTAACTTCTAAAACACACTTCTAACTATACGATGGATTAATACAATTTGTAAATTGTAATATTACTTAATTAAAAAATATCCTTCTTCCAAAACATTTATTTTTCTCTTGCAATCATTACGCTAATTATTGCATCACTAACAACATAAAGTATGTATTGCATCTATTTACAAATATTAGTTGCACTTTGAATCTGTACTACACTCTACATTTACAGCGTTGTACCGCATTGTCCTGTTATCTGTAGCCCGCAGTGGACGACTGTACGACCGGCTTTAAAATATATAAATAACATTGTTCCTAACGAGTAAGGATATGAGTGAAGACTCTTTGGTTTATTTACCCGTAAACCGGTGGGGAGAGCTAAAAAATTTGTTTAAATCTGATTGGCCTCGTAGTATTTCCGGATTTACTATCCTCGAAACCCAAGAGAGAATATTGCAACTGGGTCTTGATTATGGATTCAAAGTGTACTGTCCTTTTGGAGAATTATCTAATGGAATGGTAGCTTTAAACGTTAAGGTAAGTAAACAAACATATCGAACATTAATAATGTATAAAAAAAATATTTTTACCTAATTTAAGTCATACGAGTACGATTTAAATCGAACTCTTTTATGTTCACTAAAATTAAAAAAAAAACTGTTCAGTTTACAATAAACCCACTCATACAGATGATTCATAGTAGGAAATTGATTGTATTATTTCAGAACACGTTTTACGAACTAGTGATACAGATTCCAAGTGATGACACGCAAAAGCTGGAAGAAGCCCTAATTAATACCGAGTTGATAGATTGGAGACAACCGCTTGAAGTACCATACGCACCCAAACACGTAATAGCCTGCGTCAGAAAAGTAATCCTTAATAAGAATCTGCATATTTATCATACAGCAGTAACGGAAACATTTGTTCTAGATAAAAACAAATCATTGTTTGAAGATGTAAGGTAATTTAACTTTAAGGTTATGTTATCTCTTTGTGAAGACGATTTGCAGCGACTAAAATATTTATCAGACTATAAAATATATATCCCACTTATCTCAACGCCAGTTTGATTATACTAGAAATAGTAACTAATAATTAAAACAAAATAATGAACAAATTTAGACCAATTTATCAACCTGATTTAAAAACTAAATATTAAGTTTAAGGCTAATATGATTTCATTAGTTTAATTTTCTTTTATTATTAAGAATGAATGAATGAATAAAATATACTTTATTGTACACCAATAAACAAGATAGAAAAAAAAAAGAAACATAAAATACACAAAGGTACAATTGGCGGCCTTATCGTTTAGAAGCGATCTCTACCTGGCAACCACTTTGTAAAAGATATAATGACCAGTTAGCAAAGGTGTTATTCCAGTTTCCAGTAAAAATAAAATAGTTATAGTTAGACTTACAACTATTATAACGTTCATTTATTAATGATTTTCTAATGAAAACAATTAAAAATTTCAGGCTTTCAACAGAATTTACCTTCAAGCTTCTATCACTTGAGTTTGTAGACTTAGTGAATTCTACCTGGCCCCATCGATATCCTGATTCTACGTGGTACTTCAATCTTCTGACGCGTGCCAATTTAGGCTACGGTTTATTCAATAATAAGGAACTGATTGCCTGGGTGTTCGTGAAAGAAATGGGCGCTCTTGGTCACCTATACACGGTAGAAGAACACAGAAGAAAAGGTTACGGAGAGCTGGTATTGAAATTAATATCGAATTTGCTTTTAAAACAAGGAAAATATGTTGTTGCTTTTTGTGTAAAAGGAAATACTAGCGCTTATAAATTATATAGGAAGCTAGGTTTCGATCGCACCGATGAAGTTAAATGGATGAATTTTGGTAAATAAATATTTTACGAGTATAAAATAAACCAATGTATAAATTGGTATCTTATTAACTAACCTAGTGTTTTTACACCAGGAGTCTCTTATTGTGGTCGTCGTTTTAAAATCTGACGGAGTAATCCTAGAGTATGGTAAAAATTTCAATAAATAAACAAATATTAGTTAATTACATTAGATATAAGATTACCTAATCTTCAATTATAATATTTTTTTTATTATTTTTCAAACATGCAGGTTTCCTTTCGATGTTTTTCCTTTACCGCCGAACACGAGGTAAACTCAGCACTTATAATTTCTTTTTAACAACTTTAGTAGTGCCGGCAAAGGGGATCGAACTCAGGTCACTCGCGCTCCGTGAAACTAAAGCAAACGCCTTGGCCACTAGGCTACCAAGGCTTCTGTCTCTGGAGTGGTTCACAACACGAGTCGAATAGCGGGCTCGTACCTGCGACGTAATATCTCACAGTCCGCACTCTAACGCTTTAGGCTATTGCCGTTTCTTAAATTATATTCTTAAATATTATCCAGAAGAAAGTGAAAAATTACATTACAATACACCACAACTACTTTATTAACTTTTAATCTTATTAAATGTAGTCTTAGATGCTGCATGATTCTTCTATTAGGTAATACTAAAAAATACTACTTTGTTGTTGATGTACTGTCCAGTTCATTACAAATAACTTCGTATAACATTTTATCGTTTTAACCGTGACAGAGATAATGTTACGACGTTGATGTATGTCCCTTTGTCATTGTTAAATGAATCATTGGCATACTGTTATAAAGTAATTCAAACAGATAATGAATTTAATATTGTAAACTAAATATCTCTTACTTTCATAATATCAATATTTTATAAATAAATTCGTAATATAAATGATGTATGATATAATGACTGCTACTTATGGAGATTCATGGGGAACATACTCAAATCTGACAACCGTTGGGGAAAAAAGGTTCTCGAGTGGCAGCCACGTACAGGCAAACGCAGTGTAGGACGACCCCCCACAAGATGGAGAAACGACCTGCGCATTGTTGCGGGAAGTCGATGGATGCAGGTGGCTCAGGACCGAGCTTCGTGGCAATCTTTGGGGGAGGCCTATGTTCAGCAGTGGACTTCTGATAGGCTGAAATGAAAAAAAAAAAATACTCAAATTTTCTCAAAATACCATACCTGACCAGCACTGGGTGCAACCTGCTGACTAACGGGCACGGCTCAGGCGATCGATTTATGTCAGCGATTGATGTCGGAATCCCATCCAAATATACCGAAATCAAATAGAACTAACTAGTGACGAGGAATAGCATGTCTGTTGCGAGTGCAAATGCCTTGCCTTGCCTTGCGTAATGACTATGGGCAAACCTAGCAAAAATATAGACAGATTTTTAGTGGCGTTTTCTTTGAGAAGACTAAGGTGCCATTAATTCAATTAAAATTAACCTACTGTTATCACTAAGTTCATAGTGGTCTAGTGAATACTGTAGTGTGGTGTAGGGTAGTAAAGTGTGTAGTAGATAAACCGATCCTGATCTAGTGTTATCTTTACGCTTACTCCCTGCATGAGTTAGAACTATTGCAGACGTAGGTTCATGGTTACAGCTATAATCCTGCTAAATTTAGTTGAAATCTATTGGTTAGTTTTTATGTGATTAACGAATAAATTTACCGCCAATAAAAAAATAACGAAAAGGCCTCCTGTCCTTAATATTTATTTTATTACATGTAAACGTTCCTAACGAGCTAATATCAATTCTAAATATCATGCGAGGGAAGTCACGAACATTCACTAGTAAAATATTTTTTAACATTAGCCATCCAGTCTATAACTTGGATTCTCTGTTTTTTTTTATGGAAAAGGCGGCATGCATTTAAAAGCAAAATGTTTACGAAATGCATGCTGGCTTTAGCTGGCGGTATTACTTACTATTGAGGTCCATACTCACTACACTAGATAAGCGGGATGGTGAGCGCAGTGCCGGTACTCTCCCACTACTCCCACCATTAGTCTGTGGGATTTGGGTTCGAAAACTCGAATGGTGTTTCCGCCATCATTCGGTCGCGTGAGTTGTTAGATAGCGGGATGCACCACCGGCAAGTGAAATAAGCATTAGGAAAAAAGGGTAGTACATTACACCTTGTGCGATATATACGTATATCGGCTGATGCATGAATGCTAAAATCTAATCCAAAAATGATAAATGGTTCGGTCTGGTATTTTTCAATATTAATATCCCGCCATCTGTCGGTAGCCATTGCGATTTTCAAGGATTTTTCCTTAGTCTCCTCTCACGACACCCTTTGGGAAGAGAGGGGATAGCACATTAATACACCGATACGACACGGTGCCGGCGCTGCACTCACCAACACGTTGCGTGTTGAGAATGACAATTCATTTTAAGAATCTTTTACTACAATAAGCGAAGAATATTCGGAAATGCGAAATGCGGAGGCCCGTTTGTTACATGGCCCTAACATTATGTTAGTGTCCACCTAAAGGTAAGCGGCTACTGCAGCCCATGGACAACTTCAATCGAATAAGGTTACCGATGCGTTGACACCCCAGAGGACTGAGATGGAACGCCTCATAGTCAGTAATTATTATGGCTCTCTATGCCTTTCAAAATGTAACACCACAGTTGTTCCTGCAGGCCGCCCTGGGGGCCAGGGGCCGTGATAGACTAGAGGCAAAATAACCAATCTAAAACCCATTATGTTAACCATTATTCTATCAATCGTATTAAAATGCTGCCATTCCGTTTACAAGAGCATGTTCGATTTCAATTGAAAATTAAATGAATGAAAATCGTTTATTCTTCGACGTAAGAAAGATAATTTCGTTTGTCAAATGTCAAATCGTATTATTATTATACAATATACCAAATAAATTAAATGCAACGCTAAAGCTATTTATCGTTTTCTTTGATAAACCACAACAATCAGAAATCCGCAATGTTCTCTATGTTCAGTAATAGGTCTATTAACATTAAATAGTATTTCCTCTGGAGATTTGTTACCAAACTGTCCCAGCCTACTCCGCACGGGTCGATTACGCAAACACGACCTTATTAGGTCTAATGCGTTTCTAATGTAATTACCCATATGGGTTAACTGCAATAGCTATCAACACAAGACAATGGCTTTTCTTGTCGCCGTTCGCATAACAATCAAAATAAGGGAATTTGATAAACACGCCTTACACACGCTTATTGAATTACTGCATTAAGGACAAAGCCTTGTTTAGGTTCTAGTAAAGTTACCTCAAGTCTATTAAACTTTTTTTTCAATATTTAATAACTATTAGAGTAAAAATAAGAGAGTAAACGAGAACATGCTCGAAAATGCCGCGTGATGGCGGCGTAAGAAAATGTCTTCCCCTGAGTGTTGTATAAGTGGACTAAGAGTTAAAAAGCCTTGACCGTCTCATGGCGACTGACAGAATGGATGATATGGAAAAATTTTAATTCTTTATTCTTCGACTCAATAAAAGTTAATTTCGTTTTTTAAATGTCAATTCCCATTTTTTTCTCTATTTGATTTTCTTTTTCTATAATCATATTGCATTTTCTGCGAGGTATCAGCGAATGAATCACCATCTCCTTTCTTTCTGTGGGTGCATACAAATAAGGAACATAGATAGAAGGGTATCCATGAAATTAGCAATGCCTACCGACAGATGGCGGAATTACCATCTCGAAAACTACAAGACCAAGTATAAGCAGCTAAGGTCCGAGGTGTGTGGTACTGCAATCGCCAATCCGCATGCCGAGCGCGACGATTATGGCCTATAAATCCTCCTTATGAGAGAGGCCTATGTCATGCAGTGGACTATTTACAGGCTGTTAAGATAACGCATATAATGTCATAAAATTAAAAAGGTATGGTCCCATAGGCAACTAAAATAATACTACAAGAATAGAGTAGCGTGGAATACGCTTTATTACACACCAAAAACAGCAAAAAAATATTATAATACAAAAACGTAATTAGACATGGTACCACACAATCGGCGGTCTTATCGCTAAAAGTGATCTCTTCCAGACAACTTTTAGATGGACAGGATAGTTAAAACATTATTTAGAAAATGCATAAAACAAATTGATATACAATGAAAAAAGTACATAAATAATAATATACACATATTATAGAAATACACATATATTAATTATTTTTAATATGTATGTATTAAAAATAATTTATATATGTTTGTATACATATACATAAATAGACTAAATCAATATATATATATAAATGAACTGTCTATCTAAATTTAGTTACAAAGATAGATAGTGGGCCGTGTCAAGATTTTTGATAACTGGTAAGGATTGGGCGCGTCGCACCGTCAGCGGTAGAGCATTCAATAGACGGACAGCAGAATAAAGTGATCCACCTAATTATAATGCACACATGTGAAATGAGCTATCATTTGATGAATGGCAAACGCTTTAATGTCCTGAATAAAGTTGTTAAAATAGGAACTCGGAGATAAAATAATAATACAATTGTAGCGAAATATGTATGGGATTGGATTACCATTTTTCCCACAAATAATGGCACGCTTTGGAAGGGCGACGGCTTATACGGCAATTCTTTAACAGAACTCTCATTTGTGCCTCTGTAGCCGCAAAGAACTTAACCGTTTAATATTGTTATTATTACTTAAAAGTTTAGTTTATAATAGTTTAGCAGAAGTTTATTTGGTAAAAATCTTGGTGATAGTTAAAACTATTTTGTAACTATCTGTATAACGGCTCTATGTTAAAGTGAAGAGTGATAAAAAAAACTGATCTTAGAATGAGGATCTTTTATATCCTTGGTAAGTTTCCGTAGTTCTATTCGCACATAATTTCTTAAAACTATATGCGTAAAGTTAAGATGCATGATGTTAGGCGGAAAATTTCCGATGTTACATCACTTTAAAATATTATATTAAAAGTTAACAAATAGATATAGAAATAAATAAGAATTAGACGTATTGACTATTAAGTTGACCACTCAGTGATCACTCAGATTCTGCAGTCCTGGGTGCTAGGTTCGAATCCCAACTGTAGTTAATATGTCATTTTGGTTATTGTGACGTGTCCCGTGGCTGAATGAGAACCTTCTTTGTATCTTATCGGATAGGCGGTATATCTGAAGCGAGTGAGTGTCTCTGTGTTTGCGTGTACACCGTAACACTAACTGTAACTTCTGCCCAGTTGACAACAGCCGATAGTATTTTGAAGTTCACACTTCACACATGATCACAGTAGAAAAATTAAATATAATTGGTCCGCGACCATTGGTCCATCCATTATACATAGAAAATTTACTACTATACATTTTAAATTCACTTAATTTGGAGTATTTAAAATTTTATGATATTCATATGAGAATAAAGGAGGAGGCGAATCAGAAATGCTAATTTTGATTTTTAATTTTTTTGGTAATTTGAAATTGATGATTGATGATTTTTAATTGTATAATACAAAGTTATGCAATTTTCATGTCATAATAACATATATGTAATATAATAAAAAAAAGTTATTAATGTAATAAAAAATTGTCATTTTGCCGTTTATTATTGGACCAGAAGTTTAAAAAATATGGGTATTCGTCGAATTATTTGAAAGTAACAGGAAAATTATAACGCAATTTAATCCTCCACATGAGTGTAGTCGCTGAGGCCAAGATAGTGGATAGAGACTAAATAGTAGTATCGTAGAGATAGAAATGTAGGAAATAGTTTTACAGCTTATTTTTTATATATTATGCATTCGAATGCATATTTTATGCATTCGATCGTTCAGCAAAATAGAAACGTTGGAAGATTAAAACACAACAATTATGGATGTGGATACCTACATGGATGGAAAGTGCATAACTATGTACTATGCTAAAACCAACCTCCAATAACGAGAACAATGGCTTTACACATAAAAACTATGAACGGTTAAATGAATGTATCGAGTGATTGAGATACTAAACAATAGCCGTCAGTTCAATGGCATTTGTAGCGAAAAAATATCCTTAACGAATTCACGCTTTTGCTTTGTAATTAAAAAGCAACACGTAGAATTATAATCTTTTTACGTCTTTTGTCCAAAATTATTGTATGCCGTGTGACAGCCTCACAACTCATCTGTAAAATAACTGTTTACCAATGACCAGGAAAATGGACGTCCGTCCATTGTGACAGATGGCGGAAAAAACCATTTTAAATGTGTCCATCCTACATACCTAGAGCGGTGACGGCAGCGTATATGTGGTGAGCTGTGAGCACGTCCTGCCTTCGATTACCTGTAAATCCTATTCGCGGCAACAGTCTATTATCCTATCCAGCCTGTAAATAGCCCACTTCAGGGAATAAGCCTCTCCCATAAGGAGGATTTACCATAATCGAAACGCGCGGCAAGCGGCTTGGTCTGCTTAATTTTGGTCTAATATTTTTCGAGACGACTATTCCGCCATCAGTCCGTAGCCATTACGATTTTCAAGGCTTTACCCTTAGTCGCCTCTTACGACATCCACGGAAAGGAAAGGGGGTGGCTGATTCTCACACCGGCCACCACACGGCCAACTGTTTACTTACAGACTTATAATACCGATGGTAAAAGTTGGCGGTAGTTGATTAAATCTTTAAAATAAATTTAAGACTTTCTTTTTTTCATATTGCACAAATGAAACAAAGTAATTTTCCGACACCGGTTCACAAATTTTTTTCTATTTGCAATTTTTCAATTATAAAATGCCGCCTCTCAAGTTTGAGTCGGGTATACAACTCGAGAAAAGTCCGCCATGCTAGTCCTTGGAGTCGTCTGGGTACAACACTCTTGTCCAACTGTTCCTCTAGTTTGAAAGGTATAGAAGAGAACCAGTTTAATTACGGGCTGAGAGGAATACCGTCTTTTTCCGTAGGGGGAAAACGCATCTGTAACCTTCTTCAATTGAAGTTGTTTGCAGGTGTCCATCGGCTGCTGTAACCTTATATCATCAGATACGGTTGGCTTGTGTTTTACCTCAATCCTAAGTGGTTTGGTTTGGTTCCTCACGATGTTTTCCTTCACAGCCGTGCTCGTGGTAAATTGTCCAGCAGTATGACATGTGACATCCAAAGGGGATGAAATTTTAAGTGCTTAAATTAGTCTCTCTGCGTTGAAAAACAACATCGACAGAAGTTCTTTATATCTTATCGGACTCGCTCGACACTACTTTTAAAAATGAGTTTTTCGATTATTTTTTTTTTATTTATATATTATTTATTTAACGATTAATATTACTAAAGCTTTCTAAAATGGTTTTACATAAATAAATAATAATTTAAATAGATACTAGTAACTAACCAACAAGAAATAATATATACTAGTTGTAGAAGGTTATGAAAATTGATATAGTGAAATTAATAGTCAAAGTGTGCACATGGTTTCCTGAAATAATATAAGTCGCTTTAATATATAGTCAAGCAAATTAACTACGCTATAAATTTAAGGTAAGTAACCTAATTGATTCGCTAAAGGTATTAAAGGTGCACAAAGAACAACAAAAAATAATTATAATACATTATTATATGAACTCAATGTCATGGAGTTTTCACATTTTATAACTGCAACCTCTCAACACTACACTACTTAATAATATCTTGTAATTGAAGGATTTTCCGTAATGAGCATTCTTGCATCGCACCTAAGACGTTACCGGTCTGAATAGTTTAGTCTTAATTAATTATATTGGTCATAAATCTTTCCGAGATCAAAAGACATTTTTTGTGTTTTACATAGACGAATACTGTGATAACTATGGTAGCAGATTCTCTAACGCCAACAACATGTAATTCATTTGTAATTAAATGTAAATTGAGACAATTTTATTTGAATGGAATTATATTCTGTTTGCTACAGGTATGAAATTTTCAGTAAACAATAGTAAAAAAGGGGAGCTGTGGTAGCTAAGATGCGGGCGCACGGTTTAATTTCATAGTACGCGAGAGAACTGTATTCTATTCCCGGTACCCCTACCACTTCTGAATTTACCACGTGCTCGACGGTAAAATAGAACTATCTAGGATTATAATTCATATTACCTTAATTAACTATAATATTACTAAGATGGCAATATATTTAAGACCAAAATTAGAACCAAAGAAATGAATGTATTTAATATTCGTATAAATATGTACTTAGAATGGCGACGTCGCGACGCGAGTCCAGACGATCCCGATCCAGATGATTATCTTGGCGAGAAAGATAACAAAAATCGATAAATTTTATAAAATATAAATCCTATATATTGAACTAAAAGTTATTTTAATATTCTGTGAACCTAGTCATTTACGATGTTGATATATTATATATATCATTCATACATACAAGAATTGCTCGCTTAAAATATAAAGATACTTGATTTTCTCGAAACAGGCTCTACTAATTTGGATGACATTATGTGTTTAGTTTTACTTTCCAAATTCATCTATATAACTGTCACTCCTGAGAAACAAACAACTACAATCGAGGAAGGTTACAAGATCATATCATATCTGAGAACTGAAGCACTATACCCCGGTCGAACCCGCCCATTCGAGCAGCAGCAAAAGCCGCAGCTTGGCTCTACCACATACTTGGCTCAGCCACCGACTAAGATGGACTGCCTCACTGTCCACAAATATACTGGCTCTCTGTACCTTTCAAACCAGAACACAGCAGTTGTTACACTGCAGTTCGGCGGCGTAAATGGGTAAGAGAGAGAATGGAAGCCAACCACCTAGTAAAGTAGTGAAGAGAATGTAAACTGGTATCAATATCATAATAAAAATTTTCATAATCTTTACCGTCTGACACACAAGTCCACTGCTGAACGTAACGACCTCCCCCAAAAATTGCCAGAGAGCACGGCGACTTCCTACACAGCGAACCACGAAACGGCTACATCGATAAAACTTTGACTAGAAGGTAGTGAAAACTATGATGTTTTGGTGCTATATATTTTATGTTATTTGGGTAGCTTACAGATACACAATCTTATATACTTATATTTAGATACATATATTAGTACTTATATGCCAATAAAAAACTTTCAAGTAATGTAATTAAAAAGATAAAATTTTACTAATGCTACTAGCTGTAATATGTTGAGAATTTTGCCTACCTTGTATGGGTCTACAGACACCAGTTTTCTTACTGTCATATTAGTGTATGTATATTAGTCTATGCTAATATATAACATTCTTAGTATTTACGTTTGAATGGATTTAACTTAAAATATATTTTATCCTACTAACTATTTCCAAAGAAAGTTTGAATGTTTGTCGTTCAATCATGCTTAAAGGACTGAAGCGATATGAACGAACTAAAGTTCTGCTAAAGAAGAGATGTATATTATGCCATAGGCATATATATGGCAAGGATACTTTCATCACAATTAAATGGCCTCTGGGGACAAAACTTGTGTGTGTGTGTGGTCGGGGTAGGGGGTTGGCGGGCAGAGTCTAGAATAATTAATATATCTAGTCTGATTATTATATTGAATGTCTTTAATTTGTGTATAATTTTTATATTTAATTTATGTCTTAAATAAGCTATTGAAATTAATTCTTACTTCGGCCTGTCTGAGTCAAAACAATATGAATTATCGTAGATTATAGGAATTATTTTTTTATTCTACGTAAACTTTAACAGAAATTTCTTTTATTGTTTTGTAAGCTATAAAGATGATTCACAATTCCTTTTTGTATACGCAGTAATATTATTTAGCCGAGTACATTTACTCCGCGAGATGAAACGAGCTTTCCTTTGTCTCGCGTTGGCTGAATGTAATCTCACTCAAGCCTTACTTATCTTAATACTTGTGCAATAAAAACAAGCCTGAGCGGAAACGTATCCTAAATAATTTTCATTATATTACACGTAACATCGTGAACAAATATGATCTACGCAACACCTAAACAGTAAACATCAATCATTAAATATTGAAGCCCTTTTTATTTGGTGACAAATTCTGAAATATTAAATTAGTCACTGCAGAGTTCGTTAAAATTATTTAATTTGATAAGAAGTTTGTTTTTTAATTTTAAACATTGAACTGAAACCTTGTCTCCATTGTAAGATTATTTCGTCTTCAGTGTTTCATCAGACATAAATTGCACATGGGCAAACACTATTTTACTTGTAATCGAACCCGTGACCTACGGCTTGACAGTCCGTCGCTTGGTCATTGAGCTGATCGTGTCAACAAAACGTTTTTATTTAAATTAAATGTAGAGCAAATTAACAACTCAAAATAAATGATTCATATACCCTGCGATGTGAATTACACAAACGAGTAACATTTTATTTGTTTCATGTTACAACATTTTAAATGTTGATGATGTACGAGTATATTACCTAGTGTGCAGTGTAGTGTTGGTGTGAGTGATTGTTACGGTGGAGGTGCATGGTGCGGCAGAAGTAGTGAATGCATTTTGAGATTGGGAGGGCGATACCTTTCTTCTTTCGAACTAGGTCCCATTTTAATTTGACATGCGATATTGTGCGAAATAACTTTTACTAGCTTCTTTAAAACTTAAGTTAAACTGACCAATTATTTATAACAACAAAAAATTCCCATGTTACAGGTAAGAGCAATATGCGTTAAAAGTGTGTAGGCTAATGTGTTTCATAGCATTTTTCTTGCTATTATTGTTTCAGTGCAGTGTAGGGCCGTTAGACACCAACAGACCAGCTAGGTCGTCCTCCATTAGTAATCAAGATGTACTCGTGTATAAATACGTCTTCATTAAACCTTTGATTAAATCCTGTTCCTAACATTACGGTCCATAAATAAGTTATTTCTAAACAAAGGTACCTAACACTTTATATCTTACAACTTATAAAAGGAAAGACAGCACAAAGTTTAATTAAATACGGTTTATATACTTCGAAGATTTTGGACTCGAAAGTTTGTATCAAAAGCCGTAAGGCGTAAACGCTCTTAACACATTTCCACTCCCTATCCCCCAGCAGGCATTGCATTTCTCATATATTTATTCGAGGATCAGCATCAAATTTACTTGAATATTGAAAGTTTATAGAAACTAGAAACAAAATAATTTACAGAGATGTTTTCTATAATCCGAGTAAAGTATATGCTATTAAAATTTTATACAGTACAGTACCTGACTGAGTCTTAAAATAAATTGTTTAATTTGTAGATCATTTCATTTTTAACTTAGTCACCAAATTAACGTTTTAGTTTGAGTTTGACAGTTCAGTTAAGATATCCGAAACTTTAACCGCGTAAATTAAGCTCTCGTTTATAATTTACTTCTTAAAGTATTTTATTTGAATCCTTACAGTACCTAGTTTCGACTAGACGTTAATTTGCGGAAATTAATTATTTCATAAGCGATTCAAGCGTCGCGATTTAAACGTTGGTGGTGTATATTACCTAGTCTGGAGTGCACCTAGCTCTTTCACTATAACAATCATCCGGTTGTTGCAGTGAACGTTGTGGTATAGGGGGCAAACGAGCAAGCAGCTCACCTTAAGTAAGTGATTATCGTCGCCCACGTACATCTGCAACACCAGAGGGGCTGCAGGTGCGTTGCCGGCCTTTAAGGATATTTGGCAGTTGGGAGGGAAGATGTAGATGGGGGAAGGGAAGGGGGAGTGGAACTCCGGTTACCTTACTCACCGAACGAAACGCAGAAGCACAAGACGCTTCTACTTCACGCCGGTATACTGCGAGCCCTTGGTACTATCCCGGTCGAACCGGCCCATACGAATCACGGGCTGGTATCTTTGTTCTAACATCCTATATGTAGATGTCATTGTTTACATTGTGAGGACGGTTGTGCTGGTATAGGTGCTCAGTGGGGTGGAGGTGCTTTAGTGGAAGTTGTATAGATCGAATAAATTATTTCGGGCGATCTTAACGAATTACCATCATAAACCATCTTAATGTTTAAATACTGCTGTACTACTGTAATGTCGCTAAAAAAAAACTCCGCGCCTAATTTGGAAGCCTATATAAATAAACGTTCGAGTGGGGTATGCCCTTTTTTGTCATGTGCCTTACTGTCATCAAAGCAAAACTATGAGAACTAACTGTCTACACAAATGTATACTGCGTTTGCAACACAGCAGATTGAATTATTAATTGGCCATGAGAAATATTAATCGCAATGTTCGTAATTATTTTAGTTACGTAGCTTACTAGTTGGCGTAGTTAGTATATTACGATAACATAGTCTTTCACCGAAAAGCTTAGCAACTAAGTAATATCGTCTCAATATTCAATATTAAGTTATTGCTTGTGTGGGTTAGGGGACTTCTCATATTTACCATAACTCCTCTAAAATTTGAAGAGGCATGTTTTGTGGTTTTGATTTCATAGTTTTAATTTGTGTCTTACATAACACTATTGGGTTTTTTATCTTCCAACTAAGAAATCCCAAATCGACTTCAAGGGAGGTGTTGTCGATTTGGCCAACCACTTCCGAATACTATAAAAAGTTATCGTCAAAAAACCTGAGTTGTCAACTGCGCGCGCATACAAAAAAAACACTAGCTCGTTTTACCTTTCCGTATTGACGCGTGTGCGATTAGGAGGAGGAAGGGACACTGAAGTGGCAGATCCACGGGATACATAACACATCCAGAGCCGAACGACAATAATTTGCTTGTTCAACCAATATTGGCACCGGCTAAGATTAGAACCCATGGCGTTAGTTAGGTACGCTCACTACAAAGTCACGTGGTCTTCAGTTAAATAAATATTCCTTAAGATTATTTAATGACCTTGTTTATCATTTTTTTATAGATAAGTATAGTTACATATTGTAAGTGTTTAAGGGGGGAATATACCTTTTCTCCAACGGACAACCTCACCTTGCTGACTCGTTAGCCGACTGATTCCATTCGAATTTGCTGAACTCAAATATCGAAAACAAGTGAAGACCAGCATCTCTAGTGCGAGGATACTGGCATTGCGCTCTGCAAGCCCAGCTTGATGAGTATGCACAAGTCTTCCTTGCGTTGCATTTCACCTCTTATTGAAGTTACAGGCAGATGAAGAATAAACATTACTCTTTAAATGTTTTTTGTGTAGATTAATTTAAGTATACATTGAGAGCTCAAGCTTATGACCAGAATATTAGTAAGTAATCGGATAGATTATGAAGAAACGGTATGGCTGCATCCATTGAAAGAGAGGCTAGTTCGATTTGTTTGTTTTTACTCTACTTACTTTAGATCCATTTGTGCTAAATCCCTGTAAAAAAACTGTTTTATGGTTAAACAGAATCCATTACAATTAACAATTGAAGGAAATAAAACAGCAGCTCATTAATGTCCAACTCCTGTCATGCATGAAGGCGACAAAAACATACAACCTTTCCTCATACAGTTCTGGGAGGGGTTTTGAGCGGAAGACATGGGGGCCCATTATGTTTCAGTGCGGTTTGGCGGAGCATTATTATTCTCAGACTTGAAGGTTTTCTAATAGCCAAGTATTCTTTCACCGCCGTTGCACTCAAAATTGCAATTAACAATTATATCAGTGCCGGCGAAATTATACAAGATTCGGGTGCAGGTCACTCGCGTACTATGAAATTAAAACAATTACCATGAACTCTGAGCTACCACGGCTCTAACACAAACTAAACGTTTATTCATTAAATTCCGTAAACTAATTTCTAATTTTATACCTTAGATAAAACTGCACTAATAATAATTAATTTCTCATTAGAATCGATGTTGACTTACAATATATCCACGTAATTATTTTATCAATGCTTGAAAATATTTTTCAGTGTTATACAGCACCAGTACTCGCGCTCAGAATGGAATACGAGGTGCACAGGGCGGGGTGCTTCCACTACCATCGTATGATAATGGACATGGTTGGGATATCAGGATTGCAGTGCCCGGTCAACCTGGAAATGATTACCCAACCCTTGCTTCTATACCACGAACTAGTTTTTCGTGTTCTGGAAGAAATCCAGGTCAGTGAATATTATTATTTATATCATACATCAATAATCGTTCCACTGTGTCTGTACAATAATTTTAAATTAAACAAAATAATTAATAAAATTGTTACCTTTATGCTCATTGAAAGTCTTAAGAGGTAATGAAGATTTTGTGTTCGATTACGACAATAGCGATATCTTGCGGTTAATAACTAGAAGTTATTAACTGAACATAACCAGGCCACGCAGAAACTTATATTATTTATTATGAAAATACGATTATTTACAAGTAAAATACGTTCCAATTTAATTTTTCCCTCCAAATTTCGCGCTATATTGAAATATCATGTTTCTTTGAAAAATGAATCAGCGACGGGAATATTTTCGCGCGATGATTGGAATGTAATCAATGAATTAAATTCTTTGTTCTTCGGCGTCATCAAGAAAGATAATTTCGTTATTACACCGTTTTGAATTTTTACGATTTCAAATGTCACCTCAAACCGGACGAATCATTGAAAGAATTCAAATGTAATAAATAACTAAGGCCGCCGTGTACCGCAGGTATAATAGATTTCAGCCCGGTTGACTAAGTTAGAGAGTAATTTATTTTGTATGTATGTATATATTCACGCGTTGTTCCCAACGGGGTAGGCAGGGACAATCTTCTTCCACTTGCTACGGTCCTGACCTGCGAACCCTGTCAATTATCTTCACATCAATCATACTTCTTAACGCTCTTATTTCTACTGCATTTATCCTGCTTTCATGCCTCTTCTGCCATACCCAGCTTTCGCTTCCATATGTTAGTGATGGTACCAATACCCCTCTATGCACAGCCAAACGAGCTTTGTGAGCTATCGTTCATAAATGTATGCAATGCCCCATTCACCATATTACCTGCCATCGCTCTCCTTTCAAACAAACTCATTCACTTGCTCTAAACTATCTTCCTTGATCTTGATACATACTTCCGTCATCCTCTCCTCTCTTTCAAACACTATAACCCTTGTCTTATTAACGTTTACTTTCATTCCCTTTCTTTCCAGTGCCCCATTCATTATTGTCACCATTGCCTGCACTTCCTCAGCCGATGACGCAAGTAAGACTTGATCGTCCGCGTAGAGCAAACATTTAACAGGCAACTCATTCATTCTTAGTCCACAATCACTCTCCTTCAAATCAGTCAAACAAATATCCATGAATAAATTGAACAGCCATGGCGATGCTACACAGCCCTGTCTAACACCTTTATGGATATCAAACCAGTCCGTGAACGCCCCGTTAATTCCGATACAAGCTCGGGAACTCTCATATAGGGATTTCGATGCTCGTATCAGATCACTGCTCACTCCATGCAAAGATAGTGCCGACCACAATTCATCCCTCACTACTTTGTCATAGGCCTTCTCCAAATCTATGAAAGCGCAATAGACTTTTTGTTTCTTAGCCAAATACTTTTCAGCTATGCACCTTAAGGAGAATACCTGATCCGTGCATCCCATCCCCTTTCGAAATCCTGCTTGCACATCCCATATATTTTCATCAGTTTCATCCATGACTCTTTCTATCAAAACTTCAGAACACAATTTGCCGACGACACTGAGTAGGCTAATACCTCGGTAATTCTTACAATCTTGTTGCGACCCTTTTCCTTTGTACAGTAGTACGATTACAGCCGTGCACCAGTCTCCCGATACTAGGCCCATTGTCCAACACGGTTTAAAAAGGTAATACAACTGACTAGCTACCACGCCCTGTCCAGCTCTCGGCATTTCAACGGGCACCCTATCATATCTCGCTGCTTTACCTGCATTCATGCTCTTCAGTGCTTTCATAATCTCATCCATACCAATGTCTCTTTCTGATTCACTTTTATTTGTTTCTTGAGGAGGGGTTCCTGCATCTGCTGGTGCCTCAACTCTTTCAAATAGACTTTCAAAATATTCTTTCTATCTATTTAGTATACATTCTTCTCCTTTTATAATATAACCATCCTGACTTCTAATTTTAGAAAGCTCTGAAATTGCTGACTTTCCTCGGCCTAATCTAATCGATTTCCAAAACATTTTTATTTTCGAACGGAAGTTATCAGAAAGGAGCCTATCAAATTCATCTTTATTCTCTTCTTTTCTTCTTCTAACAACCTCTTTCACCAACGCTTTCAACTTTTTGTAATCCTTTCTTGCATCCTTTACATCCTCAATGGCCGCAGACATTTTTTTATGATTAGCTTTTGTTGCTAACCAATCCAGCCATGCCTTCATCTTTTCACTCACAATTTTCTGCACTTCTTCATCCACCCAAACATTCTTATGTCTTCTACCTTTCCTCCCTTTAGAAACACCACATACATCAATCACAACATTTACCAATCCATCTTTAAATGTCTTCCAAAACTCTTCTATCTCACATACCTCATTTAAATCAGTAAATCGCTCTTTCAACCGTTTTTCATATTCGCATTTCACTCCATCCTCTTGAAATTTCTCTACTTTCACTCGCTCTAGGCTCGTTTTCGGTACAACGGGCTTTTGTCGCCACCACTTAAATAGCCCACTTATTCGAGATACTAGATATAGATATTTTAATTCCCTAAAATAAAAAATCAGCTGAAAGGGGTATTTATTTTAATCGACACTTGAACTTGAAAACATGAACTTGGAGAAAGGCGCACATGAAGTGTCATATATACGAAAATATCACAATACAACTAGCCGTCGACTTTGACTGCGATAAGAACCGAAGATCTAAGACTTTAGACTAAGACTTTTTCCATACCAGTTACGGTCAGTAAGGCTACTTACACCGTCATGTTTGTATATTCGACATATAAACGAATTTTAGGATATTTATGGGACGAAATGAGATGACACCGTTGAAAACGAAACACAATATGACACGAATGTTATGATATTTTCAAAACTGTAGCGTTTTTTTTTTCAGGATATTATGCTGACGTCGACACAAACTGCCAGGTTTTCAGAGTATGTACTGTTGGAGCAACATACGGCTATCAATCATTCCTTTGTCCAAACGGCACTTTATTTAATCAAGCTGTCTTTGTATGTGACTGGTGGATGAACGTTAACTGTAAGGAATCCGGAGAGATTGTTAGAAACAAAAATGACCAATTTGAAAATTTGAAATTAGGACCGCAATTGATGAAAGATATAAAGAAAATGCTTACACACCCTGTCAGAAATCCCGTGAATACTAACGCAATAAGAAGCAAATTAATAGTTATGCAAAATTACAAACCCCCTTCTGGGCAATTATTTCCCAATGAAGCTCTACTTGCTACTCCGGAAAGAGCGCCAAATCATATTTATATTCCAACGAAGGCAGTCCAAATAGCTCTACGTCAGAATCAATACAAAACTCCTAATTTAGCAATTTCCGCTTCAACTCCTACTCTACAATACATTCCTCCAACTTTCAATACTATTACTTCGGCTAATCTTAAAAATATTGATATCTTACAACGTCAAAAATTTAATGGCCAAAACAGTCGTAACAGAAACATTCCATCACCTTTCACCACACACGCTGAAACAGCATTTTCTAACAGTCACTCTGGACAAGTAACACAATCAAGACATTCAAATTTTATAAGTAACTACAGAAATGAACAAGCAAATCAACAGATTGAAAGTTACGGTGATTCAAACAAACAAGACGGAAAAAACACTTATAAAACACGATATGCTGGAAATAACGATGAGTCAACATTTTTTACCGGTAGACAAAGTAATAACCAAAATTATTTGGAAAAAGCATATAACAATAACAATTCAAAACAAGTGCAATATACACTGGAAACTACTCAAAAAGCTTTTATCAATAATAAAGCTACGCATGAAAGTAAAGAAGAAAGGCACAGCTTGGTAAGTAGCGACATTGTACCGCCTACTATTTTAACAAAAACGCTAGCCTTTAGTAGACTTGTACAAGAACAAGGGTCCCCAAAATCTCGAATAACGTTTAAAACATGGGTATTGCAACCAACCAAAAATGCTAAATTATTTGCAGAACATACTCCTTACACTTACAATCAACCAACGAATTCTACACAAGAAGAGTTAAAAGTTGAAATTCCTTATAATTACAACAAACCAGAAGAATCAACGACAATTGAAAACTTTTCGGAAATAGACCTTGACGCCTACAATTACAATAAGCCATCAACATTGCCATCTACTCAAATTACATCTGCCCGACAAGTAGTTTCAGGATTATATTTAACTCCGACAACTGTGCGTCCTCCTTTAAATGAACGAATACTGACTACTACAACTCCTCAACCAACAGAATTATCTCGTTTATATCTCCCGCCAATAACTTTAAAACCTGCCGTCCGGCAATATTTGCCACCGGCAGAATTAAGTTCAACTGTGTCAAATCGATATTTGATTCCCAATTCCTCGTTACGACAACTTTCACCGTACCAAAGTGCTGAATCGGTAGCCACTTCCACTCCCCCTTCTTTGACGGACTATACTACTACAAGTAATGTAAATAGTATAAATCTTCCACTTTTAAGACGACATGTCGATACCGGCGATAGTTATAATAACTTATCATTTACCGATATACTTTCAAAAGAAAACCTTGATATCACCATTAATGAAATAGTTAATGATACAAACCAAATTTTACAAACAGCATCTCCAGAAAATTTTGATCAATACGTTCAAGATTTAAATCCAAAGGTGTCATCTGAATATGTAGCAGACAGAGGAGAAAAGTTGCCAAATAATCCAGTAATATCTTTTAAGAACTCGAATTTCATTTTAAGTCCATCATTGAAACTAGAACCTCCCATTGAAACTCTTGATAACTCTCAAAGTACAAACAAACTTACAAATTTACCATTTTTGAAAGAAACAGTTACCCCTGCCATCGAAAGAACTGTCTCCATAAAAATAACTATTCCGGAAAGTATCGCTAATTTTCTGTTTAAAACACGTAAAGATTCTGAATTAGAAATATTAAAAACAAGTAGTAGTAACTATTTGGTGTTTAAAAATACGGCTAACGGAAACATGAATAAGTTTGTTCCCATAGGAAAGGTAAGTTGGGATGGAAATTCAAACCTTTCTACTTCACAGGCTTTAATATTTTCACTACTGGCAGACTCCATCAACGCAGCAAAAAAATACAATAATGTAATCCAAGAAAATGTAATAAGACCTACATCTTCTCAGCCAGAACAGTTACAAGCTATAAAAAACGAAAAAGTAGGACGAATTTCAAACTCAATATCAGAACTAACAGCTTCCCAATTTAAGAAGAATAATTACAACAGCGCAAACATTGTATCTTTGTCACAAACAAGTAACACATACAAATTAAATCAATACAAAAAGGCGTTTACTAACGCAAAAGAATTACAAAAAAATGAAACTTCTTTTTATCAAAAACAGCAACCACTGCAGAAAATATTTGAACCACGCAGTAACTTATATTCTACACAGAACCAAATGCCACCTGATAGAATCTACTCACTTTCTCAGGGAAACACAAACAAAATATATAGCGGACAATTGTATCAACTTTCTGTCCCTGAAGTAACTCGACAGATTATCAACTTACCAAATCCAGCAAAGTCAAATATTGTGATCCGACCTGATTTAGACGTAGTAAAATCTCAACGTATAATGATTCCTAAAAACAGTGTCACAAAAATAAAAGATACATCTAAAGAATTAAATTCTAATGAGGAAATTTTTAAGAATCAGAACTTGGCAATTCGTCCTGCCCGATTTCAGACTACACCTACTGAAAGACCTCACTTAAATACACAATTCATAAATAACCTCTTGAACCCTGACAGCGGTATAACCGCTCAAGTAAAAGATACAATTATTGGCAAGATACCATATCCATTGAATGAAAATAAATTTGTTACATACAAAAAAGACAATACATATAATTTGTATTCGCATCTGAATGGCGAAAAATTTTCAGAGAATAAGAAATCTGAACAACGAAACATAATACAAATGCAAAGCAATAAAATTCCGGATCTCATAACCTTTCAGTTTATTCCATCAGAAAAATATCAATTTAATGATGAGAATGTTCGACAAAACGAACTACAAAATTATCAATTAATTGAAAATGGGAATCGTGAACCCTACATAAAAGGCAAAGATATTTCAAACAACGTAATTAACGATAACTACTCCTCTAACATGGCATACAATGTAATTCATCCAACATCTGCAAAACAAGATGGAAGTGATAATATTAATACTTTATATGAAGGTGCTTCTTCCTATTCTGCTCCTCAGTCATCAATAGGTAATTTAATGCCAGCACTACAAGACCAACGCAATTATAACTCTCGGATTGAAGATTTAGACGAAAACAATTTTAATGGCTATTCGAAAGAAAGGCCTTCAAGTGAGTTTTCTTTTTAGTACCTATCGTGTTGAAAGTATTCACTAGTTGACTTATTTTATAACAGTAGTGAACTTGAAATGTAAATATATAACTATGTAACAAAAATTAATAAAAATGTTAACGAGCTTTATTTGTACCAAATTTAATTTAAGAAAATAAAAAGTATTGTATTTAATACATTCCCGTGTTTTCCTTGGCATTTATTTTCCAATAGATATTATGTACGAAATTAACATATGTCATTTATATAAATATCTACACGAACTACTGTTTCATTATGCACTTGATATTTTTCTTGACCTACAATGCTTTTGATGCTGTTTTAATCCTGATTCTGAGAACAATATATAGCTGATTTTGAAGTATAACCACGCCGGGTAAGCGGGTTGGAGAGCGCAGACCTTCGCGCTAGTGATGCCAAATTTTTAATCAATGGGAAAATTGGACGTAAATAGACTTTGTTTTTTAATTTAGGATAGGAGGCAAATGAGCAACACCAGAGAAACTGCAGGTGCGTTGCCAGCCTTTATGGATATTTGTAGGATGGGAGAAACGATGAGGAGTGGGGAGGGGGAAAGGGAAAGTGGGCCTCCGGTTACCTCACTGACCAAACGAAACGCAAAAGCACAAGATGTCCCTACTTCACGCCGGTGTTCGAGCCGGCCCATTTAAGGAAGTCGTGCCGACCCTGCCAACTACCGACCTATCGCAATCACCTCCATACTCTGTAAGGTTATGGAGCGCGTTTTAAACAACCGCCTCCTTGCATACCTGGAGGACAACGACCTCCTCAGTGACCGTCAATTCGGGTTTCGTCGAGGCCGATCTACTGGGGATCTTCTTGTGTATGCTATTCACCACTGGAGCGAAGCCATTGAGAGACACGGTGAAGCTCTTGCCGTGTCTCTTGATATCTCTAAGGCTTTCGACAGGGTCTGGCACGCAAGTCTCATTGGCAAGCTTCCGGCATATGGTATTGCTCTCGAGCTTTGCATCTGGATCGAGGATTTCCTGAGGAACAGATCGATTCGGGTTGTCGTTAATGGCGCCTCGTCCGATCTCCATGATATTAATGCCGGTGTGCCTCAGGGGTCTGTGCTCTCCGCGACTCTTTTTTTGCTGCACATCAACGACCTGCTGGTAACACCCGATATCTTTGGGTATGCAGATGACAGCACAGTCTCGGGGAGATACTTGTCCGATGCGAAGTCTGAGACAAAAGTCCAGTCTTTCAGAGAATCGATGATTGAGGGGGTGAACTCGACTTTGGAGGCTGTTTCCCAATGGGGTGATGCCAATTTGGTCGAGTTTAACCCCTCTAAAACACAGGCTTGTCTTTTTTCGGCGAAACGGAGTAATTAATAAAGAAAATGGCCAGAATTGTATGTCATCTCCGCAGCGGGTTACGAGAGGCGTCCCTCAGGGATCTATTTTGGGACCTGTGTTGTATGCGTTGTATACATCTGACATTAGCAATTGCTTTGAAAATTGTAAATACCACACATATGCAGATGACACGCAGATATATACCTCCTTTAACCCTAGTCATGCTAAAGAAGCGATAAAAGGCCTTAATGAAGATTTAGATAGAATAGTGAAGTGGTCCGAGAGAAATTCCCTAGTTTTGAACCCGTCAAAAACAAAATACTTAGTTTGTGGAACTAAAAAACAGATAGGTAAAATTAACGACTTTGATCCTAAATTATATATTAAAGGAACAGCATTGGAAAGGGTCGAAATGGCTCGTAATTTAGGAATTGTAGTAAGCCCTGACTTAAGATTTGAAAATCACATTGCAGGTATTGTCAAAAACTGTTTCTACCGGTTAAAAATCTTATATAAGATGCGTGGGTACCTAAGTATAGAATTACGGAAGAGATTATCCGACACACTAATTCTATCGAAATTTAATTATGCTGACATTGTTTATGGGCCGTGTTTACTGTCACGTACCGCACATCTTATACAAAGGGTTCAAAATGCCTGCGTAAGATTTTGCTTTACTGTGCCGCCCAGAGGTCATGTAAGTCCATTCCTCAATGAGAGTAACAGTCTTAAAATGGCTGCCAGACGCAAGCTCCACTTTGCTTGTTCTCTCTTTGGCGTTATTAAAACTAAAAACCCAAAGTATCTCTACAGCAAACTAGACTGGTGTCAGGAACACAATAAGTATCTCACCCGCGCTTCTTCTTACTTGTTAAGTGTTCCTCGGCATAGTTCTTCGGCTTTCAGAGGTAGTTATAAGTATGCTGCCACCCACTGTTGGAATAATCTACCTCCACCATTGCGCGATCTTAAAACATTAGGAAACTTTAAAAGTAATTTAAAAAAACATTTAATAAACGAACAGAAGGGTACATGCTAATTTACAATCATTCAAAATTAATCTTATCTAATTAAATAATAAATAATAATTTTTTAATATTTCTTTACTGTAATTTACTGCATATTTTTATTTTTATTTATTTTTCTTTGTTTTCGTCACTGGCTTGCCACTGTTTCCTTCAAGTCCCATAAAGAAGTTATAATTTGAATCCAGCATTCTGACTGTGTACACTCATTGTCTGTTCAACGGCATACCGCGTTCGCATATGTAGCAGTTATTTGTGGACAAAATTTATTTAATTTGTAGTCATTACATAATTTGATATTATCACACTTCGTTAATAACTTAATATAAATATAAATATATATATATATATATATATATATATATATATATATATATAATAACAGTAGAAGATTAATGAAAAAAAAAAAAAACTACTCGCTTACTGCCCGTCCACTGCGCACGGACACCGGGGGCCGACTGAAAATCAGCGCTGCGACACCTCGTGGCTCATGCTGAGACGGTCCTTTCCGCCGCTTCATCACAACACACACAAATCCCTTGTGATATATTCACTTTTTTTTTTATAGCACAATTTATTTGTTTTTAATTTCCAGTTTTCATTTTCTCTTTCATATTCATAGTTTGTTTTATTTATTTTTTCTTGATTTGTTATTTTATAATTGTTATGTATCGCCATATCATGTGCTGTGTTTAGATGTAAGTGAAGGAATAAATGTCTTTATGTCTTTATGAGTCCATTCCAACTGACTCCGACTTTCCGGAATGTCTCCGTTCCGGTAAATGACCGTCTTGCGCTCTTAGGTCTAGATCTCTCTTCTAACCTAAATTTCGGTCGTTACATCGAGTCCATAGCAAACACTGCCGCCAAAAAACTTAGTATCCTCTCGGGGGTGAGACGGTACTTCACATCGGAGCAGCTCTTAAATCTACACAAAGCTCAAGTCCGCTCTTGCATGGAATACTGTTCCCACCTCTGGGATGGTTCGGCTAAACATCAGCTTGATGCTTTGGACTCGTTGGAGCGCCGAGCGAAGAGGATCATAGGCAGTGACTCACTAGTAGAGGCAAAACTTCAAAGCCTCGAACACCGTAGACGAGTGGCCTGCCTCTCGGTTTTTTATCGAATTCATTTCGGAGAGTGTGCGGAGGTTTTGCATAACCTAATACCCTCTTCCCCTTTCCATCACCGAACGACTAGACGCGGCGAGAGGTTCCCCATACCCTTATGTTGTAGACATTCCTCCATTACGCACGAGGCGGTTTGCCTCTTCTTTCTTAGTGCGGACGGCTAAGGAGTGGAACTCTCTGCCGAGGTCGGTTTTTCCGGAGGCCTATAACCTGGATATCTTCAAGGCCAAAGTGAACAGACATCTAGGCAAGCGTGTACCATCCTAGGCCTCATCTTCGCTTTCCATCGGGCAAGATTGAGGTCAAACGCAGGCCTATTTTTTCATTAAAAAAAAAATATATCGAAAGTAGACCGATAGTCAACTTCTGCCAACTCAACCATCGGGCCTACTGAACTATAATGGCTAAGTAAAAAATTCCTACGTATAGGTAAAAGTACACAAATTGAAGATACATAATCTTATTACAGTAATGTCTATCATGCACCTATACCAAAAATTTTACAAAATTTTTCTTTGACTATTAGTCTGAAAATTACTTAGATTAGTATTATAAATATAGACTTACTAAACTTTCAAATGATATCAAAACAACCATATTTAACATACTCTGCTTACCAAAATAAATCAAAACAAACCACATACTTCTCAACATCTTGACGCGGTTTGCGCATTCCGCGAGATGCCGAATTTGTTGCAAGATGGCCGCCGAACAAAGGCTTAATTTACGCTAATTTCGGATTAAAGATAGTAAGTAACGATTAGAAATTTATGAGATGTTGAATGAAAGATTTTTTTCATATTTATTGCTTAATTTTTATAATACATTTGATATAAGTAACATTTTTTATTCATTTATTAAGTATTATATCAGAAGTTACAGTATGCTTAAAAAAATCTTTAGTTAATATTTAGTTAATTACATATCTAACAACAGGTAACATGTTTATTGCCTATATTTGCATATTTATATTGTCACATTAACTTAAAAAAATCTTTATAAATGTATAATAATAAGAATTATTATTAAAGAAAATTTTTCGAATAATTAATAGAAGAAATTGAATTAATAACAATGATATAAAAATTTAAAATTCTTCTCTAGTTATGCGCTAGTCTATATCAGACATGTTCGAACTGTCGCGAGACGCTGTTTCATATTATAGCTTCACAGATAATGTCATGTTATCCACCCAGTCAACAATATGTCAATAGCTCCAACGACGTTATAAACTCATCTTGCTTTTAAATTAAAAAAAAATTAAATTAAAAGTCTTTATATTGACGTAAGAAATTCAGATTTCGTTTGCCAATTGATATTTTTTTAAGTCTGTCACCGTTTCATAATGAGGTTCCTCTAACGAAGAAGAATCAGGCGAAACAAACTCCGTAAGTATCCTCTTTTTTTTAGACAGATTTTATACATTACAAAATATACAACATGTAATCAAAAGCAACAAATAGTCTCAAAGGCAATTAAAGCATATTCTAAGATAAAATCAAATTCTAAAAAATATGTATATACAAAAATATTGGCATAAAAAGGCAAATATGCAGGATTTGCAGACCAGAGCTGACAAACCCCCATAAGAAGCACCTGTCCACAAGTATGACGCGTGTGGCACTCATCACCCTCCTCAGCCATATTAACGGAAAATGGTAGACCCGCCATACAGTGCGGTCGCGACCTAAGGTTTTTAAGCCAGCATGTCATAGTCAAGTCTAATTCACAACGATAGTATAACTGTGTTCGCGTTATGCACTCTCAGTTATAACAATGTTCCGTACAACTCGTTTAATGTTACGTTAACGTTAATTGTTAATTAATATTTCAGATTTGTTCCTTTTGCTATTTTTGTTACTTATATTAAGTTACTTTATAAAATTATAATAACGGTAAAGTTTGACGACAGATCGAGAATTTTTCCACGGTTCCGACAGAATAACAACACCGTAGTTGTGAGAACATTAATATTACTACAATATTATTTATGTACTGAGTTGTATGCCGTTTGTTGCTGCAACCCGTTAAACCAATATTATTTAATTAAATTTCACTGTGTGTTGTATATATAGTATTTATTGCTAAATAAAGCATTTTCTTTCTTTAAAACGTTGTCTGTATTTACTGAAGTTTTCTCCGTTCCCGAATTAAATTTTTAAATTACTATCAATATTCAATTATATAACAGAAAACTCAAAATATACAGAAATATACCATGTGGTAAAATTTTATTTTAAATAATACCATAGCAATACTGGAAAATTACAGATCAAAAATAAGTAGTCCGTCGATGAGCAGCTAAACGCTACTACGAGATCGGTATTGCGATCGAAAATCCACTAGCCGTGCGTCTCTATTATCACAATATGGTTTTTCCCATAGGGAAGATTTTTCCTTCCTTATGTCCTGAAGTCGACGATTTACAGGCTGTTAATGTAAGGTAACAAAATTTATTAAAAGACAGTTACTATTCCGATTTTTTTTTTTTTTTTTTTTTATAGAAGAAGGGGGCAAACGAGCGTGCGGCTCACCTGATGGTAAGTGATCACCGACGCCCACGAACATCCACAACACCAGAGGAGCTACAGATGCGCTGCCGGCCTTTAAAAGTCCGATTAAGTAATGCAATCAAGATAAGAATAAAAAAGTTTTCGTGGCAACGTACCTTTAAGCTGTTCTATGCAATTAGCCAATGCCATAATAAAAAAATTAAAATGTCTATAGTCTGTTACCATGGCAGCTCTTTTTATTGTTGTACACTTCTTTTGTTTTGTAAACAACTTAAAATTTTGTTGAGGACTGATGATGAATATGGATTAGCTTAGTCAAGTTTATATTCATAACCTTAACAACAAACGAAAGTTTCGTGGAAAAAGTATGATTTTAAATCTTTATTTTAAATATATAAATTATAATTTCATGATAGTTTTGTAACTAGTTTTACTTATAGCATTTTCTATTTCTACATTATACGGTTAGTTAGCGAACTATAGCCTAAAAATAAGTATAATGTGTTGTTATGTACCATGTTAGCGTAATTATACATATTTTAGTTTGCTTGTTTTTTTAGTCAACAGTCTGAATACTTAGTGTAACTAATATGCAGACTGTTTAAGACTTTATTGGCATAGTGATTCCTATATATGACGTAGGGTGAATAGGTAATTGTTCAGTGCCTGACGTAGGGTGATTTATGTCCATGACACTGAGGAAATCTGAAACAGTTTTTGAAAAATAACTAAAAATTTTAATTATTATGTGGGTACTTAGCTACATTGAATGGGTACTTTGCATATACTTAATAAATCTTAGCAAATTTGACATCTGCAAAAGTAAACCAGATGTGTATAAAATATTTAAAAAATTAAGATTTTAATGAATTTTCAAGATGACTTTTTCATCTTAATCAGCCTATTATAGTCTACTGATAAGCATAGGCCTCTCCAAAACCAGCCTGCATATCTTGAAAATTTTTGCTCATACTTACCACACTGGCTGAGTAAATTAGCGAGTACAGCGCTGGTATCCTCTCACTAGTGATGCATCTGCCTATCAAACATCCTCAGGATTTGTATTTGGTAAATTGGAATGGGTTTGTGAAATTTTACTTCAGCATAGTTGGATTTTCTGCCATCAATTGCTTATCAGTATGTGTGTAGTCTATTAGTTAACAAGGTTTACCATGTAGAGAGGAGGATAACATTTGGAGAAGAAATCCGTATAGTTATAAAGATTATGAATGTACATTTACCCCTTTGAATAAAAGAACAACCTGGATGGTCTTTTTTTGACCAAACTTGCAATATACTGAAGAAGTGTCAAGTTAAGAGTACCTATAACCGATGAGCCTATTTACTAACTATTTATTAATAATGTATAATAAAGTGTGAATGCCAAAAATATGCAAATTTATTTAAAATAAAAATATGATCTATTTTTTATTTTTTTCCTCATTTAACTTTTAGATGACTCGTAATGCACAAGAAGAATCAATCAAGCAAACTGTCCAAGAAGATGTTGAGATTGAACTGGATTTCCATAGAGACCCACGGGTACAATGGTTCAAAGAACGTATCCTTACATACATTGGAATGGAGGATGATGAGTTATTCTACAACATGCTAGAGGAGGGTGACACAAAGCAGAAAATGACAAAATTAATTACAGCACCTAGGATGCCCAATGAATTGTCATTAGAAAAGAAAACTTTTTATGTTTCTAAAATTATTGTTGATAAACTTATACATGAGGATAAGGAGTTTACTGAATGGAGTAAGTACTGTTGCTTTTTAATATATTACTTTTATGTCTTTGGGTTTACACACACTAACAAGGCCAAAAGAAGTCCTTATACTGTGAATTAGGTAAAAGTGATACTGTATGATACCAACATTTTGCTCAGTACCTAACTGCTATAGCTATTGGCTAGATATTTGTATTTACCAGTGGCTTTGTGCGGTTGAGTTTGTGAAAAATTCATTTTGTTGGAAGCTGCACTAGATTTTAACTTATGCCCAAAATTTTAGAAAAATTTTGTATTCTCGCCCATTATCCGAACGTAGTCGAATAACGACCGCGCGGTTCAGTGCGTAGGTACCGGACTGTTGAGCTCTTGGGCACAAATATTGGCGTCGACTGGGTGCGCCAGTATTTGTGCAACACACGAATTATTTCTTTTTACGGTCTTGTAATGAGATACAGAAGAAATATTTGTGGTAAAAATAAAATGTTAAACGGATTCGGTAAAATACTTTTTTTTGTTCCTATGAGCTAAAAATGTCTATTTAACAGAATAATTACAAATTTTAATTATATTGATTTGCTTTTACAGGACTAGTACCACCTCCACCTCCCCCGCCACCTCCACCTCCTAAAAAGAAAAAAGGTAAAAAAGGGAAGCAGGCAGAAGCCGAACCTACCCAAGATGAAACCTTTGAAGGGAATGGATCGGATAAAAAGGGACTGAAATCAGTGAAAAGCGCAAAGAGTGTCAAAAGCGTTAAGAGTGCAAAAAGTGTGAAGAGTGTTAAAACTTCTAAAGGTAAATGTCTTCGTATATACCCTTAACCGACCCGGCCACTAAGCACGTACAATAATAGCTCTGACTTTCACTCGCAGTTGCTTTTTCCCAGGTTTTGGTTGCCGTCGCCCTTTAATTTCTTTTTTCTCAGTCGTACGTGTTTATTTATCGGTAAAAATATGTTACTTTTACTTGCCCATTGCATACACTACATTATTTGGTACTTTAATGTCTGATAACTGTTTTTAATTTCAGATTTCGACGACGGGGATGGCGAAGGTTAATATCCTTTTATAAGTTCAGACGAAATACATTTGTCTCCTTTAATACTATTTTAATGTAAGAACATCCCACTACCAGCAATAACTTTACTAAGTGCCGATCAAGTACATTCATCATCATCATCATCATCATCATTTCAGCCTATCAGAAGTCCACTGCTGAACATAGGCCTCCCCAAAGATTGCCACGAAGCTCGGTCCTGAGCCACCTGCATCCATCGACTTCCCGCAACACTCCGCAGGTCGTCCCTCCATCTTGTGGGGGGTCGCCCTACACTGCGTTTGCCTGTACGTGACTGCCACTCGAGAACCTTTTTTCCCCAACGGTTGTCAGTTCTGCGAGCTATGCGGCCGGCCTATTGCCACTTCAGCTTGCTGATCTTTACGGCTATGTCGGTTACCTTAGTTCTGCTGCGGATATCATCGTTGCAGACTCTATCACGCAGAGAAACACCGAGCATAGCCCTTTCCATAGCGCGCTGACCAACTTTGAGCTTCCTCATACGGGCTGCAGTGAAGGACCAAGTCTCGGATCCGTATGTCATCACTGGCAACACGCACTGGTTGTATACTTTCGTCTTGAGGCTTTGCGGTATACTCGACGAGAAGATATGACGTAGTTTCCCGAACGCAGCCCAGCCGAGTTGGATTCGTCGATTGACCTCTGAGTCGAAGTTGGATTTACCTAATCGGACAATTTGTTCCAAGTATACGTACTCGTCTACAACTTCGAGCCTATTGTTCCCAACAACAACCGGTATTGGTGTGACATGGACGTTTGACATGAACTTCGTCTTGTCCATGTTCATCTTAAGACCAACCTGTTGGGAGACGTTATTGAGGTCATTGAGCATTGTACTAAGCTCCTCCAGCGATCCTGCCATAAGAACTATGTCGTCGGCAAATCGAAGATGTATTCGCCATTGATGTTGATACCGTATCCTTTCCAGTTCAGCTGCTTGAAAACATCTTCCAATGCAGCGGTGAAGAGTTTCGGGGATATGACATCACCCTGTCCTTTCTGCAGTTGGATTGGTTTCGTACTCTGATTCTGTACGCGGATAGACATCGTAGCCTCATTGTACAAACACCTCAGCACTTCGATATACCGAGAGTCTATCTGGCACCGCTGGAGAGACTGTAGCACCGCCCAAATTTCGACTGAATCGAAGGCTTTCTCATAGTCCACATACGACATAATGGCAAATTGTACTCCTCGGCCTTTTGTACAATCTGGCGAAGAGTATGTATGTAGTCTATGGTACTATAGCCTTTAGGGAATCCGGCTAGTTCGGGAGGCTGGAAGTCGTCAAGTCTGTTCACTAGACCATTTGAGATGACTCTCGAAAACAGCACGTAGACGCGGCTTAGAAGCGATATCGGTCTATAATTCTTCAAAAGGCAGTTATCCCCTTTCTTGAAGAATAGGACAACCACGCTTCTACTCCACGCTTTCGGCGTAACACAAACAGCCTCTGAAGGACAACAAGTATCGGTTTTCCACCCGCTTTCAGAAGCTCACCTGTTATTCCGTCCTCACCCGGCGCCTTGCCGTTTTTAAGCTGTTTGAGAGCCATCCTAATCTCGCTCAGACTGACGTCCGGGATGCTTTTTTTTTTTCATAGAAGAAGGGGGCAAACGAGCGTGCGTCTCTAAGTCGTAACTGTTCGGAAATACTGCTGGCGACAGCTGATTCCACAAAGTCGAAGTGCGTGGCAGAAAACTTCGATTAAAACGCACTGTGGTGGAATGCCAACCATCTAGGTGGTATCGATGGAACTTCGAATTCAGTCGCGATGTACGATGGTGAAACTCAGCAGCTGGGATCAATCCGAACAGTTCCTCAGAACATTCCCCGTGGAAAATTTTCTAAAAAATGCAAAGAGAAGCAACATCTCTTCGCAAGGCCAAAGGATCAAGCCGATCAGAGAGAGCTTGGTCGCCGACAATTCGAGCCGCTCGACGTTGGATGCGGTCAAATGGAAGGAGTTGGTACTGGGGTGCCCCTGCCCAGAGATGAGAACAGTATTCCATGTGAGCCCGAACTTGCGCCTTATAAAGTTGCAAACGGTGGACCGGCATGAAATACTGTCCCGCTCTACAGAGCACACCAAGCTTTTTGGAGGCCAATTTGGCCTTTCCCTCCAAGTGACCACGGAACTGAACGTCGCTTGATATGTCAACGCCAAGGATTCCGATACTGGCTGAGGCAATAAGGGAATGTTCTCAAAAGAGGAGAAACGACAAAGGGATTCTTTTAGCGGTGAACGCGCAAACCTGTGTCTTTTTGGGGTTGAATAGGACCAAATTGCGTCGACCCCAATCCGAGACTTTGAATAACAAGGTCTCGACTTCAGACACAAGTTTTTTCCGGCACTCGTCGACGTGTTCCCGAGAAATATTCGCACGGCCTGTATATAGGGCATCACCCGTGCTGTCGTCTGCATAGCAATGAATGCTACTGATTTGTAGCATGTCGTTGATATGCAGAAGGAACAGAGTGGGAGATAGCACACAGCCTTGTGGAACACCAGCATTCACGGGTTTGGGGTCCGAGCATGCACCGTCTGCAACAACCTTGATGCTCCGATCCGTGAGGAGGCTAGTGACCCAGTTGCACAATCTCTCAGGATCCCCGTAAGATGAAAGCTTTGAAAGAAGCGCTTTATGCCAAACCCTTTCTAATGCTTTCGCTACGTCCAGACTAACCGCCAAAGCCTCCCCCTTAGACTCAACTGCTTCTGCCCATCGGTGAGTCAGGTAAACTAGAAGATCACCGGCTGATCGTCCGCGAGAGAAACCGTACTGTCGGTCACTGATCAGCTGGTGTTCCTCCAGGTACCTCAGAAGCTGGGTGTGGATGAGTGACTCCATTATTTTAGATAACAAGGGGGTGATGGCAATAGGCCTGTAGTTGGACGGATCAGAGCGGTCGCCTTTTTTGGGTATTGGATGCACAAATGCTGTCTTCCAAGATTCCGGGACGACGCCAAAAGAGTAGGAGTGCCGGAAAAGACGCGTGAGAACCGGTGCCAACTCAGGGGCACACATCCTCAGCACAATTGGAGGGATTCCGTCCGGCTCACTCGACTTATGAATGTCCAGGGAGCGGAGTGCCTTTCGCACTGAGCTCTGCAGAAACTGAATTTACGACATGGAGCACTTACACCACAGGATGGTAGGTGGAGAGTTTCCCCGGTCATCAAGAGTCGAATTGGATGCAAAAAGAGAGCCCAAGAGATCGGCTTTCTCTTTTGCAGTATGGGCCAGCGAATCATCCTCCTTGTGTAGAGATGGGAGAGATGGCTGACAGAAATTCCCCTGGACAGCCTTGGCGAGAGACCAAAATGCGCGGGATCCCGATGGGAGGCGAACTAGTCTCTCGCCAATTCTGCCAATGTGCTTTAACTTTGCCGCAGCGATAACTCTTTTGAAGGACCTGGAGGCAGAGTTGTACTCGTTTTTAAGGGCACTGGTTTTTGCATCCCGAGACGCCGATGCATCGGCCTAGGCCTGGTAGCACTTCCGCTTTCGGCGTGACGCTATTTTGCAGGTGCGACCAAACCAAGGCTGGGATTTACCACCGACTGGCACTGCAGAGAACGGACTAAAAAGTTCCATTCCCTGAAGTACCACATCGGTGACAGAATCTGCAACGGCGTTGGGATCATCCAGCGAGAAGCAAACCTGCCCCCATGGTTAGGAAGCAAAGAAAGACCGCATTCCATCCCAATCTGCCGACCTATAGTGCCACACACGGCGGAAGCCCGCAGATCGCGTTCGGGATCGGCGCGCGATAGCCTCTACACTCCGGATCAGACAGTGGTCCGACGAGCCAAGAGGGGCATCGACTGAGACCAAATATCCGTCCGGGTGTGAGGTTAGCAAAAGGTCCAACAGGGAAGGTGTATGACCTTCCACGTCTGGGATCCGCGTCGGCGAGGTTACCAGTTGTGTCAGGCCATATGCTAATGCAAAGTCGTGAACAGATCTCCCCGCATGATCGGTTATGCGAGAACCGAGCCAATTGGTGTGGTGGGCATTAAAATCGCCGAGAATCACGATCTCTGCGGATGGGATCTGTTGTAGCACGGAATCTGTAGCCATTTGGATGTGGTCGATGAGTCGGTCAGTTACGGTATTACCGCTATGGGACCTGTAAAGGCATGCATAGACGCGCGGATGGTCGTCGCTGTCGATGCGCAGCCAAAGGGTAGATAGGTCCAAACCTTCAAGACTACCGAGGCGTCGAGAACAGATATCATCTCTGACGTATACGCAAACTCCGGCACGGGGCACAAAGGAGTGTTCCAGTTTGTACCCTGGGTAATGGAGATAAGAGGTATCAGCCGGAGACGATATCTGAGTCTCTGTAAGAAAAAGCAAGGCCGGCTTCGCCGTTTCAAGATGGTAATGAACGGCGCTAAGGTTCGAGTGGAGTCCCCTGATATTGCAGAAATCCACGGCGAGCGCGGTAGGGGATGCCATAGTTTTCTTGCTGCGTTTGCCTCGAGTAGGAAAGAAAGAGAGCGGAATATTGCGCCCCCAGAATACGCGGGGCAGACTGAGCATCCACGATTAGGTAGCGTAGGAAAGCCTGAACGTGGATGCTCAGTGAGGGATTCTCCAGAACCGTCGGATAAGCTTGTCTCTTGGGTCGTTACTCTCATCAGTGTGTGGTTTCAACGACGTTGTGTACAGCTGTCCGTAAAATCTCTCGATCTCACTCAAAATCTCGGCTCCAGCGGAAATGACTGCGCGGCTTTCGGTCTTCAGCTTGGTCAGTTGGCTCTTTCCGATAGACAGATCTCTGGCGAAGACTATGGAGCCTTGGTTCCGCTCTATCGCTTTTTCAATACAGGATGTATTGAATTTGCGTAAGTCTTGTCTTGCCTGCAATTGGAGATCTGTCTATTCAGTTGCCGTTACGCTGACGCATCCGTTGTAGACTGCAGCTTTCATGAGTTTAAGAGTGTGATCGGAGAGTTTTTGGGGCTTGTTCGTGTGGCGGGTCCTGCAAAACTTAGCTCCTACCGCATGGACAGTTTACTAGCCCGCTATTCGTATCGTCCACTGTAACGCAATCGTCTAGGCACTGAAAGCGATTATGCAATTCGAGCTGAAAGCTCTCGGGGTTATGGATAAGGGCACGTGGTGGGCGGAGCGTAGACTTCACCAGACGAGACCGCTCGAGCCTAATGTTAAGGTTCAGTGTGCCTCTTACCATTCGGTGATCACTGCCGGTTTTTACCCTAGTGATCACAGAGACATCACTGAACAGCTGACGCTTGGTCGTCATGATGAAGTCGATCTCATTTTTTGTGGTACCGTCCGGGCTCATCCATGTCCACTTCCTGTGGGGCCGCTTCTGGAAATAGGAGTTCATCTTAAAGAATCCCTCCTTTGCCATGAAGTCAGCCAGCTGTTGCCCTCTTGGGTTCCGTTGTCCTACTCCAAAGTTCCCCACTATTAGCTCATCGCCTTTTTTCGTACCTAGTTTTGCGTTAAAGTCTCCCATCAACACCGTGTAGTGAGTCTTAGATCAATGCATGTCTCTTGAAGTTTCCTCATACATTGCCTCCACTTCATCATCAGGGTGTGTTGAGGTTGGTGCGTATACCTGTATGACCTTCAGCGAATACCTTTCGGTTATTCTGAGTATAAGGTACGCGACCCTACTCGACACACTTCCGATCTCGATCACGTTGTTGATGAGAGACCTGTGGACGATAAACCCGACACCTCCTTGGGACAGATGGTCACCCTGCCGGTAGTAGAACAAGTTACCGGATTTTAGGATTATAGAGTCCTCTCCCTGTCTTCGGACTTCAGACAACCCTATAATACTCCAGTGTAACTTGCTTACTTCTTCTTCCAGTTCTAGTATCCTCTCGTCTGTCCTCAATGTGCGCGCGTTATATGTTGCCAGGTCTAGTCGTTTGGGTTGGCAGCTAGAAATTAGCCGGTGATTCTTCGCACCCCCTGCCTCGCCGTTACCATGGCTGCCACCATAGCCAGGACTAGCGAGGCCGCCGAGGACTGCTTGCTTCTACCTCTCATCATGGGGGGGTTTGCCTTAGTTGCCACGCCTGGCGAGCGGGTTGGCAACCACAGTTTTTTTTGTTATAGTGCAGGAAGATGCTGCTGCCGATCTCCTAATATAATTTTTTTTTACCATTAGTCGCCTTTTACGACACCCATGGTCAGACAGGGTTGGCGCTATTCTTTACTTCCGACAGCCACACGGATCAAGTACATTACATTACTAACATTTATTTATTAACATAACATTACAATTATTAACAGACGTATAAAGATATATTAGGCATTAACATAATTGTAAAACATTTCTTCATTGCAGATTTCACTGAGATAGAAACAGCAGCCGCCTTAACCGATTATGTGGATTTCGAAGATGAGACGAAGACATCGACAGACCTCAGGGGAAAGGACAAGGAGTTTACAATGGGTACTGAGGAAATGTACTCCTTCCCACCACGTAAGTGATGAACATCTTAGATACATATAAGAACTCACGCCTGTCTCCAATAGGAATAGATAGAGATTACGGATTTCCATTTGGCCCGTTTCAGCAAGCTATACGGGTCTCCGCAACCCACTTTTTGCATCTATCCTGGAAAATGAGATACTGGAGATGAGACGCCGGGTTTGGTCCCGGAGCATGTCATGAAATTTTCATAGGCTTTTGCACTTAATTTTAATAATATTCCCTGTTAATTCAATGTTACGCGAATACTCCACATTTGAAATGAAACTATTTTTTCGGATTTCGCTGCGTTTAATTTTACTTTTTTAATCCCGACGTTTCAAAAGTCATGTGATCATATTCTAGATCGCCCCAACCATTACATTAGATTTGTCAATGTAAATATCATCACAAAAGAATACAGATTCCTTCCAAGGATGATTCCCGAGGCTATTCAAATTAAAAAAAAACATTATAATTTCAATAAAGAAGATGCTACTACCTACTTGGGCTCCTGCAATAAATAAAATTAAATCCAAGATCAATTACTGCACTGATCGGAGCAAAAATTAATAATTAGAAAGCTGACGAGCTGGGATAACTATCACACCAAGACGTCAACCATCTCCCTCCGTGATCAACGACAGGATTAAAAAAGTTAAATGCGAGGAAATCCGTAAATAATGGTATATGTAATGTGATCATCATTACCACGAATGAAATGTTTTGTCTTATTAATATTCCTGACACATAGTGAGAAAACATAAAAATTATTGATTTTTCTCAACGGTACTGTAACATCGTTCGTAAATTATTTATTTGTCATAAACTTCCAGCACCCGAAGACCTCGATCCAGAAGTAGACGGAACTGTCGAGTTCTACACTGTTATTGTGAGTTGTTATTTTAGCTTCATTGTTTTATATGCAGTCTTAATAGTGTTTAGGTAGAAAGGTCGTTTGATCGGGGTTTTAGCCCTTCTGCATCAGGCTTCTGCATCAGGCTTCTGCATCAGGCTTCTGCATCAGGCTTCTGCATTAGGCTTCCTAAATATAAGTTTGCCGTAGGCGTCACGCACAGCAATTAGAAATTTTCATAGGCTTTTGCACTTAATTTTAATAATATTCCCTGTTAATTCAATGTTACGCGAATACTCCACATTTGAAATGAAACTATTTTTTCGGATTTCGCTGCGTTTAATTTTACTTTTTTAATCCCGACGTTTCAAAAGTCATGTGATCATATTCTAGATCGCCCCAACCATTACATTAGATTTGTCAATGTAAATATCATCACAAAAGAATACAGATTCCTTCCAAGGATGATTCCCGAGGCTATTCAAATTAAAAAAAAACATTATAATTTCAATAAAGAAGATGCTACTACCTACTTGGGCTCCTGCAATAAATAAAATTAAATCCAAGATCAATTACTGCACTGATCGGAGCAAAAATTAATAATTAGAAAGCTGACGAGCTGGGATAACTATCACACCAAGACGTCAACCATCTCCCTCCGTGATCAACGACAGGATTAAAAAAGTTAAATGCGAGGAAATCCGTAAATAATGGTATATGTAATGTGATCATCATTACCACGAATGAAATGTTTTGTCTTATTAATATTCCTGACACATAGTGAGAAAACATAAAAATTATTGATTTTTCTCAACGGTACTGTAACATCGTTCGTAAATTATTTATTTGTCATAAACTTCCAGCACCCGAAGACCTCGATCCAGAAGTAGACGGAACTGTCGAGTTCTACACTGTTATTGTGAGTTGTTATTTTTAGCTTCATTGTTTTATATGCAGTCTTAATAGTGTTTAGGTAGAAAGGTCGTTTGATCGGGGTTTTAGCCCTTCTGCATCAGGCTTCTGCATTAGGCTTCCCTAAATATAAGGATTTGCCGTAGGCGTCACGCACGGCAATTAGGGTGCCACCTTAATTTAAAACATGTTTACGGCTTTGAATTTTAAATGGAAAACCGAACCACTAAAATATCACTCTCGAGACTATCCGATTTTCACAGATTTTTTTCAAATAATAGTGGAAGTGGAGTAAGTTGCCCAAAGAGGCGGGCAGAGAACACGGATTTCCATCTAGACAACTAAACAGCTTCTGCAACGGATTTTTAATATTTTATGTATATAATATTCGTGGCGTGTGGCCTCGCCCAGGGGGGTAACTATGAAATCTTCAATTATGACACTAACGGAAAGAAAGAGATTGCAGAGTCTTACGACACTATCACAAGGCTTCAGTACTTTAAAATAATTTTAAAGAGAACATTATATTAAAGATTTATTATATTAAATAAACGGTGATAAAATAGTCATTACAAATATATCAATGCTGAAAATGAATGACATTATTAAAACAACAGAGATCTTCATTGCAGAGATCACTACCACGCATAATTCAATACCCGAAGTTACTACCGATCTTCGGCGCCTTCACGCCCCAAGTGGCGCATCGCAACCGTCGCTACATCTATTTTTTGCGGCAGTCGCAAGATGGCGTGCCGCTTGCCGAAACAGACCAAGTCACTATGCTTAAAATGGCTGAACACATACTTACGGGATGCACATCGGGCAAAGTGCTGATGAGCTTGGGACTGCAACTCAAGGAGGCAAGTACTATCACGTAAAACTTTTTGCATATGTCTCGTAGATGAACAAAAATTACGGCGTAGAAGTAACACTGGGACAAGGCGCTTGCATTAAATTTCTGTTATTTTATCTAAAAATCGCGGGGCATGCCATGTGAGTACTCACATCTACCAGTTGTGCCGGAAAACCTGAAAATGTGTGTACTCGTAAGAACTAGCCTTTCGGGCCCCAGCGAGGGATGTCTGTGAGTATGAGTCCGCCGCTGACGACACCTCGACTGTGAACACTTCTTTCCGTACTCCATTAACTCGCACCTAGAACGGGCTTGACGAACCACTGGCTGGTGGCCGCCCTGTCACACAATGGCTTTCCGATCTGCCCACTGCATTAGACTTGCCGCGGCCAGCAAGCCCTGACATGGTGCTTTTAATCCGTAACATGACACTTAACCAATTATTATTATATCAATGGATCAATGGTAATGATTCTTCTTTCTCAAAGGGATTGACATAATAGCCACACTTAGAAGGCGCTGTGAACTGTGTGCTGTGTACTCGATATCCGATATTTGTGAAACAATTTATTGATTTACGGCTCTGGGTGTATTGCGACTGGCCCTCTGTTCACAGTTTCACTTCATAATTTCTTCTTTAATCAAATGAAATATATTCATTTCAGACGTTCATCCCGCTATTCAGTAAGCAGTTCCGTGAAGTGACAGTGACGAATATGGAATCATCGCACGCGATTCTCTCAAGGCAGGTATCTTTCGCCGGCGACCATTACAAGATGGACGAGACCGCATCTCAGGTATGCACATTTGCCATTTAAATATTACTGTATATGAAGTACACTGTCGTTCGGCAATGTATATTTATAACAATTTTGTTGAATATTGATTACTGTGCAGTTTTTGAATTTTTCTGGATAATTTAATCTGGTGGCCTAATCTCAGATATGACTTTGTCACTTATTGTTGTAAAACTGTGCCTATGTTTCTATGCACAGTTTTGCTTATTTTTATAATAATAGTATTTTTATTTACTGGAATATGTTTAACTTGATAGTGGTTGCACTGCTGATTGGCAGCAAAAAAAGGTAAGAGAGTGGTACCTAATCAGATGACTCCTTGGCGCAGATGGAATCCACCGCCCAGTGAGGTCTGCGTTGGCCTATGTTCCCCCATAGAAAAGTTAACCGTTATTTGTAGAAATGCAGGTTCCCTGTTTGACCTTTCCATTTTAATACGTTATTAATAGAACTTAGTGACGTGACGAACAACAACAAGTTATGATAGTTCACCAGATGGTAAGTGTATCGCTTGCCCGTTTTAAACATGGTAGAGCCTCGGTTCGGTGGCTTTTGCTGCTGCTCGAATGGGCCGGCTCGACCCTGTTAGTACCACGGCCTCCCGGAATACCGGCGTGAAGTAGAGGCTTGTGCTTCTGCGTTTCGTTCGGTAAGTGAAGTAACTGGAGGCCCACCTCCTCTCCCCATCCTCCTCCTCATCCTTTCATCTCCCAAATACCCTTAAAGGCCGGCAACGCACCTGCAGCACCTCTGGTGTTGCAGTTGTATGTAGGCGATGGTAATCACTGACCATCAGGAGAACCGTTTGCACGTTTGCCGCATTTCCCATAAAAAAAAATATATTATTTATGTGACACAAAACATTCATCTGCAAAGTACTGGTTACTGTCGACAATGTGATGTGATGAATCGACAAAAATGTATTTAATTAAAACCTTGTGTCGTTATGACAAGTTGCAAAGTTTTCACAAGATGATAGAGGTCATAACTGTGCCTGCTTACCTAGGCGGTGGTCTACATTGGATACTTCTTATTATATATTGGTGCTTATTTTTTTTTTATATTTATTTACTAAAACTACATCAGTCATGCTTTCTACAACAGTTTATGATACTTTTACTATTATTATATTATTGATGACCATGACCTTTAATGATCAAATTAGCCCACAACTGAAAATGGTCAACAGTTTTTTTGACTCGTACTGGATTTGACTTAAATATAAATTTGAGCGAAAAATGCCAATGAAGCGGTGATTTAACTTCAGTTTAAAAACAACGGTACTGATAAAACAGCTGTGACTTTAGATCAAAGATATTTTTAGACTCGCGTAACTAAATATTTTTTATTGAAGACGCGTGTACTAAGTTCCATTACAACATAAGCTATATCACTTAATTATGGATACTTTAAATAGTTGTTATGGTTTTCGAAAATAATATTTTCCTCTTTAACAATTTCTGTGTTTCTAGGTCAATTACCTTCGACCTTCTGATTACCGCAGGATGTCCAATATTGCAAGGGGTGAAAATGCTGAAAGGAGGTTTGTATTCTCGTTATTATGTTTTTTAAATTTCAAAATATGTGAATTACTGTAGTCAATTCGGGAAACTATCATATTATCTCATCGAGTATAAACGTTAACGCGCGGCGTATAAGTAATACCATATTTTCTGGAATGCTCATTCGATCCTCTGACAGTGCAACCAGACAAACAGATGTGGCTCTGAAGACCGACTAAACGTAGTAGTCTATAAATACTCACTGCAGTGGAAAAGCCTCTTCTCAAATATTTTTGAAGAGACGGGGCCTGTCCACCACGCTGCTCCAGTGGGGGTTGGCGATCTTCACACGTCCTCCAAATAAAATACAAATTTTTAATTTCTCAGACATGCAGCCTTCCTCACCATGTTTTCTTTCACCTCCGAGCACAGGGTAAAATGATCACATAAAATCGTAACAATTTTAGTGGTGGGTAAAAATCTGGCCAAATTACTCCCTAGAAGAAGATAGGCTAGGCTACTTTGTAGTCTATCTTTAGTGAAATACCCGACAAAATCGGTTCACCCGGATAAACTGACAGTCAGACACAAATTTTACAAACGTGTTTTAGTATCGTGCACCTTATATGAGCCAGGAAAATAGCAGTTTTCAGTAATCATAGACAGACACTTCAATATTATTTACATGTACAGATTGTGTGGATGAAAATATGAATTTAGCAAAAATTAAAAACGAAAGACAAATAAAATGTGAAAAATGTGACTACATAGTACAAAACTTAGAATAAACGTAAATACTATAAAATATATAACTGCCTATATCCAGTTATTACTAACTGAAATAATTATGTATATAAAATATTTAAATAATAAAATAAAACGATAAACTATGTATATTATATATAAATGAGATAAGCTACTAATGAGACAAAAAATTGCTAATTTATTTGAGGAAAGTTCCCTGACTTAATTAACAATAGCAATCCACGTTCGAGGGGGAGTGCGTTCCGCAGAAGGACGGATGGATGGATGAAGAATGGATGAAACCAGAGCTGCCATAGGAGGGACACGGGTGACGTGGTTAGAGCAAAAACACTGAAAGTGTTTTCTTTACAATCTAATTTTATTTGTGTATATATTTCCTAGAAGTTGGCCTTTTTTTTCAGGATGAAAAGTATGCGCGCTGTGTCTACTATACAAAACCCTCATATTTTCAGTGCCACCAACATGGTAATTAAAAAAAAAAATTATTTTATTTCTCATTTTTTTGTCTTTGCTTTGCTGCTTTTTAACCACAATTTTATTATTTATTATAAGTATTAAATACGCACCACGGTGTTGATACCTGTAAAGCACAGATACTAATTAGGTGCTTGAGATTTTCAATACCCAATACAATACAACATTGTGATTTGATTAACATTAAACACATAACATTCTGACCTGAATAAACGCATGTTAAGCTACCGTACAATACTGTTGTGATCCTGGATACCGTTGTGAATTGTGGTTAATAATTATTCAATCGTTCTTATAAAAAAATCTACGTTTATTGAACATTTAAGCGTACCTAACTTCAGAACCATAATAGGTCTTGGGTTCGAATCCCAGTCCAAAACAATATTTGTGCAATACTCTCTCTTCTAACTAAAAAAAATATTCGAGAGGAGGAGGCCTTTGCCCAGCAGTAGACATTAACAGGCTGCAATTTTTCTTTTACACAAATTATTGGTTTTCAGGTCTGTTTTTGTTATGTTACCTGCCTCCAGTATCAATAATCCTTCCTCGGACAGTTCCGCCTCAATACTTCGGATACGGGATGGATAATGCGAGTGCCTCTGTGCTTGTGTGAACACTACAGCAACACTTTGATATATGTAAAATTAAAAACTGCCAGTATAAGGACGTGGTCGATTTAAGAAAATTCTTATAATATGAAACGTGTTTTTCATAATAGTACAAAAATCAATTACAATCATAAATAATAAATAACCATATTTATTTTAATATAATTATAGGATTCGGCGACTTTGATGGCACTACCGAACTTTTACAATTTGCAAGATAAACAAAAATCAACTGCCGAGGAAGTCACGTCTGATATTCACGAGCTCGTGGGAATAGTCGATTGGTAAATACTTTATTCATTATTCAATTTTTGACGACTGCTTGTTGTGTACCGGTTTGAAAGGCTTAGAGAGCCAGTGACGACGCGTCTGTAACCTTCTTCGATTGAAGTTGTTTGCTCGGTTAGATCGGTTGTCACCCAATCCAATAAAAATTTCGGGGCGTGCCTAACTTTTAACCTTAATTTTAGGACTATAGAACACATCGAGGGTGAAATTCAAATGCCAATGCCTAACATAGCGATACTAGCGGACGAGCAAGCAGAGGTCAAGAATGTAAGGGACCCTAAATTGGTGGCTCAACTGGAGGAGGCCGTTAACATGTGGCAAACACACATTGATAATACAATTTCGGCTTGCTTGAGTAAGGTATGTAGGTTACATAGAACCTTATGTGATGCGAATAAGATTCATAAGATATCAATAGGATAGTGACTGTTACCGAAGCAGACGTAGCAATTATAAATGTAAATAACCGATGATCATGGTAGTTCACCAGCTTTGCGAATCTATTAATAAATTTTCTTTATTTTTTAATGACCACGTAAAAGTCTGGCATACGTTTGGACAGTCTCAATTGATTGTGGTCCTATTTATAATAAGGTATTTCTTTTTTTGTAATTAATCAATATTAAAAGAAATAAACAATTACTTATGCGCTTAATATAAAAATAGCAAATAATTCTAACAAATGCGTAGTATTCGCGTAAATAAAAATAACCATTATCTAAACAAAATTAAAATAATTCAAACCGATTACAATTAACTATAAATGTCCACTGAGAATCTGATCCGTTGAAAATGATCGAGAATGTTGAAGTATAGAGAAGTGTTAGCATACATGTTATTTTTTTGAACAGACCCGCGAAGGTGAGGGTCCAGTCGCCGAATACAAGTACTGGCGCGAACGCGACGCCGAGTTATCTCTCCTTGTGGAGCAGCTCAAGCAACCGACGGTAGTCAAGATATTGTCTTTATTGGAAAAGGCAAAGTCAACGTACTTGGCGGTAAATAAATATTTAACGCATTCGGACCTATCTATTAATATACTGTTTTATATATTTATTGTCTAAGGTAGTCTTTTAAATAATAACTTAATGTAAAAATATCTACGAGTATTCTTACGTAACTTTTTTTCGTTAAGTCTAAAGAGTCCATTATCGGACGTAGACCTTTCCGAAAAAGAGAATTTGCTATAATCGCTACGCATGACAGACGGATAGGCGGTCACAATATCAGAAGCCTGTTCTGTCCGGTATTTTTTGAGATGTTTAGTCCGTTGTCTGTCGGACGACATTGAGATTTTCGGGGCTTTTCAGTCTCACGACACCAGCGGGAAGAAAGGGGATGGCGGATGCTTATGCGACCACTACCGGGTATATGCCGTATATTTTTGCGCATTGTTCTCTATAGTATTTATCATCTATGGATAACAGAAAATAAATGTGGACCGTCGGTTACCTGGTTCTCGTTGCTTACACTAAACCTTGCAGCGTTGTGCTGCTACTTCATTCTGTTTGCGACGTAGGAACTTGGCACAGTCATTCTTCTTCGTGGGTATGGTAAAAGGCGATGATAATTACTGGCAGCAAACCTGGTGACGAGGTTTGAAACCCATCTCGTTTTATCTCCCGGAGAGGCGAAAAGTGTACTGCAGACCCCCGTTTGGCTATATCAAACGGAAATTGGTAACTTGGCTTAACCCCTGGGGCATTCTTCTGAATTGTACGTTTTTATGTACAGCTGCAGGCTACGTATTTATTTTCATAAAGGAGAAAATTGACGGATGGAGTGATATGAATGTTTTCATTTTACAGAGTTTTAGAAACTACAAAGAGAGACTACTCGAACAATATAACTTGGCCGGTGACAATTTGAAGTTCCTTTCAACTTTATTGCGCTTCTTCAATGTAAGTGTGATTTTACGAAAATTATTTTGTTGTTATTATTATTATTCCGTATTCGGTTTATTCAACTAAATACTTCTTCTAGGTGATAGAAGATGATACACCTCTACAACAAGTAATAGATATAATGCCAGAGTTGATGGAGAGTATTTATATGGTGTGGGTGCTGTCGAAAGGCTACAGGACAGACGAAACGATGGTCCCTCTCATGTCGAGAATCTCATGGGCTCTGTGTTACAAATTGGAGCGATTTCTCGACGTGCATAAATTATTCGAGTGGGTGTTATTTGAACATATTGATATATTTTATTTGTATTTATTAGTAATTTGTGATTCTTTAGATTTCTTCTTTCGCTGTAGTTGATTTAGAGTTCGCACAGATTTGACGGAGAACTGCTCGCGCATGCTCTAACGTGTTCTCGGTTATGAAGTATATCAATAGTGCGTCCACTAAAGTAGTATACGCGAATACCTCGTACATGCGCGTGCTGCGCTTGCACGTTCACAGGCATCAAGTAGCGACGCGCGAGCTATTCGAGCATCCGTAAGACTTCTCACGTTGCCGCGAGGAGCGTCCAGTGACGCCGATGTCCGTAGTATATATTGTAGTATTGGCTACTCTATTAGGACTGGACATGGTCGATAATTATATTTTGCGCAGTTGACAACTGCCGATATTTTTAGTAAGTTATCGTCGTGGTCTAAACCTGCCGGAACATCAGCATCATAATATTTCAGCAAAAGCAACGAAGAAGTGATGTCTATCGCGCGCGCTGGCCAGCGGATCATGGAGCTGTGGCACTCGCTTTACAAGGAGACGCGGCGCGGCATCGAGCTGAGCGGCAAGGGCGCCCGCTGGGAGTTCGAGCAGCCGCTACTGTTCACCGCCACCGACTACATCGGCACCGTGGCACGCGATCTGGCTGACGTCGTGCAGGTAAATGTATAGACACTTTTGATATATATCCATAAAAATAATGTATAGAATATTTTTGTCCCAATATCGCCGGAGGTGTTGGTGTCGATTTTTTTTGAGAGGTTGCTCCACCTCAACCAGCATGCCACACTTCGTGAACTTTTCGCCTAATACGGAGAATTGTGGGTAAGTTGCTAATGTTGATTCGTAATTAGGTTCCATTGACAGCGAAAAAACAGGCGTAAGAAACTCCGTATTTTTTTTTAATAACACATTAATATATTGTTACAATACAACTTTTAAGCAGCTTAGGAGATCAGATCAACTGATTCCCAGGGGATATACTCTGGTGTGCCGCAGGGCTCCCATTCAGCCATTCCTCTGTTGCACTGCTTACCTAGATGATATTTGTCTCTATTGTACAAACTCTATTTAAATTTATACGCTGACGATAAAAAAATCTTGAAATTGGTAATGTGCGCGTCTGTATGAATCTTCAATCAGACCTGAACAACTTAGCGCGTTATTATATTGCGAAACAGAATAAGTGTTGATACAAATAAATCTACAATTTGTTTTACCCGTACGTATTCATTCTTCTCTCCACTGTAAGATTTACTGGAAGAAAACTCTTGTAAGAGTTAAGCTCTCTTTTGTACATTGGAATGCATTTTTTTCTACATAGTGTGTACAAAAATATATAAATAAATAAATAAGTGCTAATGCGTACTATACTTGACGAAAAAACGAAACGTAAGTCAACGAAAAGTATCGTAGTCTCGGTTTGTGTTTCAACTTTGCAAACCGTTGAAACAGCTTATTATATTTTTTTCATATTAAAGGAAATAATCAAAAGTAAAATTACAAATGATGGCCATCGTAACTCGAGATTAATTTTCTTATACGCACGGCAGATAACGATAACAATATTAAAATTACAGAATCCCTTGACCATATTTTTAATATGCCAGGTTCTCATAGACTTCGAGCAAATATTTGGCGCCGAACTGAAGTCGATTATTAGCGACCCGACGCAAATCGACGACGTCCGCAAGCGCGTGAAGAACCTCGTGTACCCGATCCGCACGGTCGACTTCAGCGTGTTCGTCTTCGACAACAAGGAGAACTGGGACGTCATCATGAGCGACTTCTGGAAGGAGGTGCGCTATCTGGAGGACGAAGCAAAGAACTACATCAATCAAAGCTTCGGGAATTTGAGGTGAGAGATTTTACAAATTAGAATTTTAGAAATTTGACGTCTTTCCTTGCGTTTTGTTACTTCTTACCGTGAAGTTCCAGCTGATTAATTTTTGACAATTCAACTGTGAAATAATATTTTATTTGTGTGTGTGTGTTTGCGTGCATGATTGTGTGCAAAAGCATGCGAAGTATTTTTAAATGTGATATTAATATTGTAAAAAATATTGTGACCTCGATTTCAATAAATATGTCTAATTAAATACAGGTATTAACAAATTCGTGTCGCTTAGTACAGTTAACATCAAAAGTAGACAACGATTGAACTGAGTTTCAAAGTTGTTCAATCGTTGTATTAATAAAAACTTGCAACATGGATCTTAATAATATTTCCTTGTTAATTTCTGCAGTATTCTTTACTGTACCTTACATTGGTTCACAACAATGCAAGTTTCATAAACTGTTTAGGCATCATCTACTTTTGACTTTTGTACTTAATATTTTAGATTCTCTGAAGAAGCCTTGGACGTACTCTTGAAGTTCCTAGAGTTCGACACGAGAGAGGCAATTCGGCAAGAGCTATCTACCAAATTCGACCTGGTCATGCGTCAGTTCATCAAGGAGATAACTGCAATCGAGGACAAGTTTACAGTAAATATAAAGTTTCTATTAAAAACACGTAGTGATTTTCGTATAGTATTGCTATTTGACAGTAATTCGCATGTAACTAAAATGTCAAAGAAAATAGGCTAAAAGAGTTCTTGTATTTACGCGAGCACTACGATTTTATAGCGTTATTTAATAAACTATAGCGGGCTAGAAATATTAATGTATAATTTAGTGATACGTAATAGCTAACTGTTTTTATTTAATTATTATATAAATTGATATTTATGGAAGTAATAATCAGTTATAAGCAAAAGCACCGCATGCGCTTATCGAGGTGTAGATGTACTAACTGTGTGTTCTGGACGAATTCGTACGTGTCACTAATTGTTCCTTTGTTAATTGGCCGGTCGAGCCGACCCGTTCACTGTTTGAGTAACAACCTGCAACCAGTAATTTTCTACGAAAGTTAGACTAATTTTTTTATTAACTTAAACGAAATCATTTACGTGTGCTTTTGTTTCAGCGTTATCGGAAAAACCCGCCGTTGCTTCGGAACCACCCGCCCGTTGCTGGCGCTATTTATTGGGCCCGGGCGCTTTTTAACAAGATGAAGCACCCGGTTATGAAGTTTCAAAAGGTTGCAAATATAGTTTTACTTATTTTATTATGATATAAATTTTTTTAAGTCAAATTTTAACTCAACCTGTATATTTTAATTTGTCCAACATTCAAAAAGTAAATTTTTATAATTCAGGTGCCAGAACTTAACGACTGCGAACAGAAGAAGGAAGCGTTTCAACAATACAAAACCTTCTCAAAGGTTATAAAAGAATACGAGGACATGAAGTTTAAGGAATGGGCAGAGAGCTCTTCCGAATTCGTCGACAACGTGATGAAGAAAAACATATTGCACGTCAAATTTAAAAAGGAGAAAGGTTATTAGATCAATTATGTATAGACAATAATATCAGTACCATATAATATTTACCATACCATAATATTATTATTATTGGTATAGTAATAACAATACTAGGAGAGATCTTATTTTAACTGAAAAAAGGATTTTATTATTGCTTACTTAGCCCGACATCAAATAGACCCATACCAGTCGTACTGGTTGAATTAGACAGAAATATTGTTCATATCTAACCATCTGCCTGCCTATCGGGAGTTATAACACAGTACAGCAGTGTTTATTCATATAACAGATTCGGCGGTATCAAGCCGCGGTGGAAAGCAACTCTCGCCGGGCCGGGGCCACCTGTCCAAGAAGAAGAGCTCCGATATCTCACTGAGTCCCGTTGACGTCGTCAACAAGGGAATCGCTGATAAACGGCGCAGAGATAAAGCATGTTAGTATTAAATAATATTAAATCATAAACCCCCTGCAGGTCGATTTCGTCCATGATGACAACTTCCGAATACTGTCGACAGTTGCCAACTGCGTAGTATACGCGTAAAAACTGAAGCACTCACTCGTCTTTATCTCCTCGTATGTGATGTAACGCTTTTGAGATAAGATTGCAGTGTCAGCGACACTGGGTTGCAACACTACACAACCATACCCGAAAATCAATCATTGTGTTGCACAAATAGTTTGCCTACATAACTAACTAACAAGACGAGCCAATCGTTCACCTAATGGTAAGCGACGCCTGCCCACTATAGTTGCAGCGAGTCACAGAACTTTAAATTGTAAGGTGATGCACTGCTTCCCTTTATTCTCAAAAGTCTTTATCTCAATGAAACACAGTAACATAGTACTTCCGGCGAAATAGCCAGGTTATGCCTACCTTATTTTTTATACGCAGGAAAATATCTTACATGGGTCGGGGTCCAGGACAAGTAATTTCCTGCTTGCACCGATTAAAACGGCACGGCCTTCCATCTTCCCCTGTATTGATAAGGCCAAGGAATCGCTTTCGCACACGTTCGCCAGCCGCCCTATGCGGCCCGTTCTCAGGCAACACCACACCCTCTCGCTCTCCATCCTGGATAGGCGCGCTGGAACACGGACGCACCTTCCTATTCGGCCAAAACGACGGAAGCTCATGACTGATTTTTTGTGGTTTAATGTATCTAATGTTAATCTAATTTAGTGTGTAATTTAATTTCATGAGGATTGTTATTTTTTTAATGTAGGAAAATTTATTTAATTGTATTGTGTAACTTCATTAATAAAACTACCTTCTAAAATAGCACCTGAAAAGAGTAACTAAGACAAACGCACATAATAATTTGAAGATCATTCATGTAAACACTTAGTTGGCAATTAATACATTGAAGTCATTACTTGTGAACATCGAAAACGTGAAATGTCTTAAAAGTGGAAAACGAAAAACGTCGTTAGCGTTATAAAATTCGTTAACTGAAAAAAGCACAACGTTTAAACGCGGTTACGAGGCGTTTTGCTCAACTCTAGCCAATACCTGCGACTTACTGATAATTACTTAGTTTAAACGATTAAATTGAGTATGATCGTTTACGTTTAGTATTACAATAACTTACAGTAATGCTGATGCGGATACCGGGGCAACATTACGAGAACGTGAGGTCGCCGAGCTCGATGTCGCTCCTTGCTAAGGAAGGATTGGTATTATATTATAATATTTATTTTAATCTTAAAGTATCCATAATAGATACGATAGGAGTATAAACAGTGATCCCGGGTTGAACTCTTCAAACAGTACGATGAACTACGAAAATCCCCACACTCAGTCACGAAGCGAAACTTACTCTAATTGTGTCTCTCTTAGAAAGTTTTAAATGGAAATCATACCTTAGCTGGCAGTTCCATTGGTGCATAGACGATATTTATTATACCTTGTTTATTATATCTCTTTCTAATCCGGCCCCGCTTCCCGTTTATCCGCGCCACGCCCCGGTACCGTACACTGTTCGTGCACACTGTACTAGCGTATGAATGTGACGTCATCACCTCCAGGTGCCAAGTTAGCTCGTCCGGGCTTTAGATTATTGGCATATATACAAAGTAAATTTTGTAACTGCTTTCCCCACATCTATACAAGGTTCTATAATCTAATTGTTAATTCTATGTTCTAAAGTATATCGTTGAGCATTCTACCAGCTTTAAGATTTTTTTTTTTGCAGACGGATGTCACATGGCGTGATTTAACTGTACATAAGCTAATACAGGAGTACGATTTGGAGTTTCATCCCAATTTTGATCGCAAGGTTTTCATGATCCTGCAAGAAGCTGAGGTCATGGAACAATTAGGTATGATAAAATGACCTTTATCCCTGGCTTAGCTTTCTGTGTAAATTTAATTGAATTATACTTTCTGCTAGCTCACTACAGAAGACATTTAAAATATTTACGTTGCCAAGTTTCGTCTACAGTCAAATTAAAATAAGGTTAATTTACCTATGGTTTTTTCCAATAGACGATTGAAGTTTTTAGATTTAATCTTTGATCAGTACTACATATTTGTTGCACTGTTATAGACTTAAGTCTCCCATCTAACATCCGCGATGTGGCAATGCAAAAATCTCGTCTCTACTATGAATTGGAGGCGCTCGAAGACGTAATAAGTCGATACAACACCAGCAGTAACTCCCTTAGACCCTCTGAAACTCACCTTTTGAAGAAACACTTGCTAGATATGGAACGACACATTCTGCCTGGATTAACGAGGATCACATGGACTTCGCTGGGAATCAAGGACTATATTGGGGATATTACAAAAGGTATTCGTTTTGATTTTTTTTGGTTATGCGAAATGCGGCAAACGAGCAAGCGGTTCACCTAATGGTAAGTGATTACCGTCGTCCGTATCGACGTACATCTGCAACACCAGAGGAGCTGTAGGTTCGTTGCTGGCCTTTAAGGGTATTTGGGAGATGGGAGTGGATGAGGAGGTGGTGGAGAGGGGGAGTGGGTCTCTGGTTACCCCACTGACCGAACTAAACGCTGAAGCACAAGATGCCTCCGCTTCATGCCGGTATTCTGCGAGGCCGTGGTACCAATCCGGTCGCGCCGGCGCATTCGAGCAGCAGCAAAAGCCGCCTCTTGGCTCTACCACGAATAATACAACACCGTGTGGCAGAACAATCAGGAATGTAAGAATAACTCACGTCCATTACACAATCGTCCATTGCACAATACTCTTTTTAGAGTAACTTAAAAGAGCCTTTTACAAGCATAGGATTTACCGTAATTGCCAAGCTTCGCAAGTGGGTAAGCGTACGCAGTATCAGTTACCGCGTAACAAAAATGATGCGGCCCGTCACTGGACTTGATAGTTTTGTCTGGCATCAATGAGGTACTTAGTCTGCCACCTCGGATGTGGGAAAGGAGTTTGGTGCTTACACTCCCTCTTCAGTTCACCTACCCGCTTCCGAAGTAGGCTCGCCAAGCTCACTCGAAGTACCCATCATGGGCCTGCTGCCCCCACTAAGTAAGGTTGACCATGGTTCACCGTGGGAGATCAAGCCACGGCTACTACTGCCCATTCGGGGGAAATAAATATCTGTTGTATACAAAGATCTCTATATACTTACGTACTAGATGACGCGTTAAGTACAAACCACATGTCAATCCACGTTGCAGTTCTCAACTCAATTAGTTCACTTCATGTCAATGGCAGCAACTGGTTGAACCAATTACATCGTTTTTAATATAAATTAAGAACGGAGAAATTTACGCAAAATTTGACAACTCCATCATGACTTGGGCACGACCTGACCAAATTGCATGAGACGTTCTATACGGGATTATGTTCTATACGGACTCGATACTGGAAGGCGTTAATAAGCAGACCAAATTTTTACGATATTGTTTTTGTGAAAGTTCTCGTCTATCGGTAGAATACTGTCAATGGTTGCATAAGATTGGGTTAAAGATAATAAAATCCTTACATTACCAGGACAAAATTCGTTGCAAGCCGTCTACCAACAGCTAAAGATGGTTGAAAAAGAGATCCAAGTATTAATCGACCAGCTGGAACTCTTTGATCTGTTTCCGCTGATGCGGCCGCAGAACTACGTATGTCCGGAGACCGGTGAGGCGGATAGCACATGGCTCTACCCCTGCAAGGTAAATTTGAAACTGGGTTCTCTAGTGCTCGAAAGGAACTAATGCTGAACTTATAATTAACATATAAGTGTATATCTGTAATTTTGAATTTAACTTGATAATAACCTGCTATATATTCGCGAGTGTCGTGGTAGGTCACGGGGCAAAGCGCTCGCTTTAATTTCATGACCAGGGACTGAGTCCACCATTGATGCTCAATTTATTCTGAAAGAAAACATCATACAGAAACCTATCTTAGAAACGATAAATAATATATTTCCGCCGACCCGCATTGAAGCAGAATGGCGGAATGTTCTCCGCACCAAACTCTCCAGAAATGAGAGAAAGGCATGCAAGGTTTTTTTTGTCGCTTTCGTGCAATGGCTTTTGTCCAGCACTAAGTCCATTGTAAAGTGAATAAATAAAAGAGAATAAATAACAAAACATTTTCTTTTTTTTTGTATTTAGACTTACTTTGTGGAAGTAGAGAACGAACGCCTTTCTCGAGTTGCCGCTCTATCCCGTCTATACGAGCGCATCGGACCAATCTTAATGAAGCTGGAATATCTCATTCTCGGCACTAGCACTGGCAAGTCGACTGTCATGGCTGCTTATTACTCTCACTGGGAGATGAAGATATTAAAGAGTCTAATCAAGTAAGTACCGGGAATCATGTAACAGGGTAAATTATTCAGTTTCTCCTTATCACGTATTAGCATCGCGGTAAAAACAATCTTTAATTGTGTGGTTTTTCTATTTTTCGTGAGTTTTGTAAAAATCAACTTTTCACCACAGAATACAAAACAATTTAAAAAATAATGATGATGAAAGATTGATGATTGATGACGAAGTTTAGTTTTCACTTATCCAAGTTGTAGAGGAGGGTTCAAGATGTACTTAAATACAATTACGATAGACTTGTTACCACTAGTTATTTACGTCTTTGTATGTTTGGGGTAGTCATGCTTAAAACTTCTTAGTGCATATTTTTAATTTTAATTTTTATTTACAGATTGACCCTTGAGAATCTGGAACAGTTTCAGCTAACGTTAAGTGAGAAAACAGTTCTATTCCAAGTGGATGCGGTGCTGGTACCTCCTGATATCACCATACGTCCAACTTCGTCCGAAGTGTGCAATATAGTGGGTTACAATGTCAAGCACTTCCTTAACAGGTATTAAATAATGATTATACTTTTTAATTGTACTTAGTATCACTTAAGTTTCCCTACTAACCATTTAACACTATTTAATCTTCGCTTTATATACAACAGAATAAAGTATCATGAAATAGAAACTTTTTAAACCTGCATGCATAAATTTACGCGCATAGTCGTGTAGTTGCGAAAACCAGTCCGACATAATCTAATATAATCTTGTATAATCCTGCAGACTTACCGCGTTCCCCCGTTGGATGAAAAATACTTGCGTGCCGTGTCCACCTCAGCGCATTGCCGAGGCCACCGGCAATGAATTCTATGTGTTCTCCTACTTCGAAGACATTCTGCGTGTCGTCTCCATAAACGATATCACGTTGCTCATACAGGATACAATATATAGGCTCACTCAAGATATTTATACTTATGTACAGAAGTTAGTGCACATTTTAGTGTATTTACAGCCACGATTGCCGAATGGTTAGGTGATATTCGTACGTATCAGGAGATTCAAGGTCGATCCCCTACGAGATGGGTTCGTAGTAATGAGTTTTATCGTAATTTACGTACAAATTCTATCGTTGGCTTAAGGTGACGACCGGCGCACCACCTGTTAAGTCGTCTCAAATAAGCTCTGGTGAAAAGTGGGTTGAAAGGACTAAAATGTCTAGACCTCTGACCACTCCTGTATTGATTATACGTACGTGAGAACTTATTATTTACATATTTACTTATATACTTATATTTTCTTTAGTTTGTGCATGTAATAAAACCCGCTGTGATTCCTAGAGGTGATCGTTCAGTAAGACTATATAGTCGTTATGCACTAGCCGGTACTATTGTGAAACATTAGGCTAATTTGTTGAGTATATTTTCCAATAGTCGTCTTATGCTATTATTACTTACGCTAAGAGCAAGGTCAGATGTGAGAGGTCCAATTTAATTCCGACAGTAACACGGAATATAACAAAATCTTAAAAATAGTGCCACCGTTTGTTTTTTGCCATATTTTTTACCACCTCCTACTATCAAATGCTTGTACCTCTTGTAGAGTTTATTTCAAAATCATTTTGTTGTTTGCATGTTACCCAAACGAGATTCCACAATCTACTTTTAGCCTTTTTGGGAGAGGTGAACGGTGCCGAGCCTAGTTGCCTGCAACTATATTAACCAAATCTAAATATGAATTCTTTTTCAGATGGCATAAATATCAGCACCTTTGGGCTTTCGACAAGCAGCTCTCCTGCGATAAATACACGCAGAAGTATGATCAGATTTACAAGTATGACGAGAAGTTCTTCTTCTTCGAGGACATCATATCGGACCTGAACGAGCACGTGAAATACGTGGACGTCGGAGCGATACGCGTCAACTTGCGCCCAATCATACGTCAAATACAAGAACATGCGCAGGAGTGGAAAACCATATTGGGACACTGCTTAGCGTCCAAAACCAGAATGAATATGTACGACCTCAAGAATCAGATCGAGGTGCGAACTGCTTTAAGCCAATAGATATATAGAGAAGACATTCTTATATAGCCTGTTTATGAAAAACTCACTTACTCTTTAGTTTTAACTTTATGTTGTTTTTATATTGATGCCTAATAAAAATCCTCTGATTTTATACAAAATGATACTCCGTCCGATTCTCCAAATAAGGATATTACTTAGTCGACGCTTATGGCGTTATTACAATAAACAGTTTACGATTTACCTAATATTTTGGGTTATTCTAGTATTATCACCGCCTACTCGTGGATTTCGCAATTTGTGTATTTTTTTCAGTCTCTCCGTATGACCATGCACTTGAACATAAAGGGACTGGAGGACTTCAAACTTGTAATGGCCACCATCACGCACGTGCAAGCAATGACCATAACAGCTGAGGTGAAGTATCGAGGCATGCAAGAGATCTTTCACATGCTGAGACAACACGGCATTGAAGTAGGTGTTAGAATACATTATAATACATGTTCATTAAGATTTCTTTAATTGTTTATAGGCGTGGCAAATAAAAAGCATTCACAAACTGTCATCTTTACATCATTCCTAATGGCATTATACTAATAACCAGGGTTAGCGAAAGGAACTTTTTGTTTCATGTTTTTTTAGTACTATCGACGCAAAAACTCTTCGGCTTTTCCTAATAGGCAACGTAATATATTTCATCAAACAATAAGTGCTATAATAAATAATAACCGTTTGGTATCGGCGTAATAATCTGCCACCGCCTTTCTTCCCGTGGGTGTCGCAAGAGACGACTAAGGGCAAGGCCTTTAAAATCGCAGTAGTTACCGACAGATGGCGGGATAACCACCTTGAAAAATACCTGACAAAAATAAGCAGACTGGTGACGGGCAGCAGCGTCTAAGGTGCGTGGTGTCTGGTACTGGTATCGCCAAGCCCCTTTGTTTACTATTTACAGGCATAGGTTTCCTCTTATTTTTATAAGAGGTACTAAATTAACCCTAAACTTTGGAGAAAAATTAACGTGCGGTAATTGTTATGTTATTATGACTATTACAGGTTTCAGATGAGGACCTCAGCTTCGCCAAGAACCTTGAATCCTCATGGGGTAGTCTTTATCAGTCGTCTTTATTCCGGGGAAACACTTTAGAGCAAACTAAAGAGAAGTTCTCGAAGTTAAATGTCGTAGAAATATCTAATTATCTTAGAGAGTTGGATGAGTTTGTAGAAAAGTTTGATAAAGAAGGACCTGGGAGTGTCGGCGACGACATGGACAGAGGGCTGGTACTGATGGAGGTATGACGACATAAATCACTTATAGTAACATATAGTGTAACATCAAATAAACTTCCGACTGCTGGGGATAAGTCTCCTCTTGTTTTTAAGATAAACCACAGTAATGTTGCATAAAATAAAGAATACTTATTTGGCTAAGATTTTATGTGTATTTTTCATAACATAATTTTATTTAATCAATAATACACTATGGTCATTAAACAGGAATTCGCAAAATATTTTGACGAGTTGGAATCGCGCAAAAGAAACCTGCAAGCGGCCGAACAGCTTTTCGACAACGCTCTGGCTGATTTCTCGAACTTTAATCGTGCTAAAAATGATTTCCATGCTATGGAGTTAATTTACAAGATTTACAAAGCGCAGAAAAACGCCAGAGAACTATGGGCTAAGACTCTGTGGATTAATTTAAATCCACAAGCTCTTGTTGACGGTATTGAGCAGTTCTTTAAGGAATATCGGTAAGCATTTAAAGTAACGTATAAGATGAACATAATGTAATATTATGATGATTATAATATTATATTAAATGATACAGATTAATATATGTATATATAAATATCCAACACATATAAATAATAAATAATTTAAAGTATCGATATACACGAGGCTTGTACCACCGACTTTACAATTTTGCTTGACTAGTCACCAATTTTAATATATTATTACAAACCCCGACGGAAGGGGGAGCTTCCGTCTTCCCGTGGAGGTCATGGGAAGCGACTAGGAAATGTGACGTAGTGTAGCGAGAGTAAGATCAAAGCCTTAAAAACCTCATGACAATTTACGGAAGCAAAAAGCAAAAAACCGGCGACGAGCTCGCCACCAGTCAATTTCTACCACCCAGAGAGGCTAAAAGAAAGATGTGGTAGCTCTTATGTCTACTCTCTCTGATCGGCATGATTCTTTGGCCTTGCGAAGAGATGTTGCTTCTCTTTGCATTTTTTACAAAAATTACCACGAGAATTTGAGGAACTGCACCAATACCACCTAGGTGGTTGGCATTCCACCACAGTGCTTTTTACCCGAAGTTTTCTGCCACGCACTTAGACTTTGTGGAATGAGCTGTCGCCAGCGGTATTTCCGACTTACAGTTACGACTTAGGGACCTTAAAGAAAAGAGCCTATTCCTTCCTTAAAGGCCGGCAGCGCATCTGTAGCTCCCCTGGTATTGCGGATGTTCGTGGGCTTCAGTGATCACTTACCACCAGGTGAGCCGCATGCTCGTTTGCCCCATTCTTCTATAAAAAAAAAATACACTGAGTCATGCCAAATTCGTAAACTCAGTTTACCCTAATGAGTAACATGCGTGACAGCTTATTTATTTTTTTCCCTATCAGGAAACTTCCTAAAGCAGTTCGTTTAACACCTATGGGACTGATGCTCGACTTGAAGATGAAGCAATTTAAAGGCGTTGTCCCATTAATGGTATCGCTGAAAAACGAAGCCATGCGCGAGCGGCACTGGAAAGAGCTTATGGTGAAAACTGGTAACTGTGATTTATTATCGTACTAATTTGACATTGTATTTTGTCCGGGAGGTAAATAATGTCATAGAATAACACACTTAGACGTTTAAAAGTTAAAAGCGAATAGATAGATAAACGCTATTGCGACTTTGTTTTATGCTAATAAAAATATTATTATTGATATGTATTAATATTGGTATTGTAAAAAATGCTTTAATAATTTATATCGATACTAGCTCAGGAGTTTGACATGTCGCCCGATCGTTTTACTCTGGAAAATATGTTCGCGATGGAGTTGCACAAGCACCAGGATGTGGCTGAAGAGATTGTGAACCATGCAATTAAGGTTTGATTTTTTTAAGTATCTTATATATGTATCTGACATATATAAGTATATGTTTTACCTATGTATTATAGACATAGTCGTAAGTCTGTGTTAGCACAGGAATAAATAATACCGACCAGAATGTAATCTACCATAGAATGCGATATAGTAGGTACACTCACACATTCGTGATTGTTGTGTGCGCAACACTCACTACGTACTCATGGACGAGACGCGCGACGACACAGCCGGCTTGTAGCGGTTTTGAGCGACGACAGGCTCATGTGCCTCAGCGCGCTTTCAAGTGTTGTTCTATTATGTTTTGGATAAATTTTGTAGTTTATTTAATATTTTTCATATATGTCTTATATTTACGCCAGTACTACACATTGAAACGAGATTATTATTTACGGATTTCATGACCTTTTTTATTTGATTCCTTATTTACTTTAATAATAATAATTGTGGTGAATTTTTGCTATGAATAATATAAGAAAAATAAAAATATATTCATCCATCAGCTGCCAGCCGCTTTGTTAAGATAACCGCTACTATTAATCATACTTTACTACTTGACGTATTGCAGCTATACAATTTTTTTTTTTTTTTGGTAGCTCAAGTTGCAGGCAGTATAAAATAATCTTACAAAACGTGGGCAGAGCCTTATGTCCAGCAGTGGACTATTTACAGACAAAAAAGTTTGTCAAAAAAGAGGAAGTAACAGAGCATCTTTTTTATTTGCAGATACGTGCGGATGCACTATATGTAGTTGAGTCGACATTATTCTCCTTATACAACCTTTTTATTTATGTATATTTCAACAAAAGAGCTTTGGTAGCTTCGTTCGACCTGGGTTTAAACCCCGACGCCGGCACCACTAATTGTTAATTAATATTTTAACTACTAAATTTGCTCCATCAACCCGCGCTTAAGCAAACTCCGAAACCTTCTCAGGTATTTAGAGGAGGACGTGACCCACACTTGGGGATCTTTACAGGCCACTTCTTTACTTTTCTAAGTTGGTTCGTACAGGAGCTTTCGATTGAGCGCGGCGTGAAGGAAGTGCAGGAGACGTGGGCGAGCGTGTCGTTCTCGGTGTCGCGGCACGCGGCGCGCGGCGAGGACCGCGGCTACACGCTCGACCCCTGCGACGAAATCGTGCTCAAGCTCGATGACGACGCCATGACGCTGCAGAGCATGGCCGCCTCACAGTTAGTCATTAATTATTATGTTAAGTAATAATAGTCTCAAAATAAAACACCATAACGAATCATACTTTTTGTGTTCTAAGCCGCGTGCTCAAAATGGCGTAATCATAAAGAATTTATTTATTTAAAATAAAATATAATTGAATAATTCTTTTTTTTCATCATCATCAACCTATTCAAGTACACTACTGAACATAGGACTGTTTAAGAAAGCATCAGCAGAGGTCGCCCAGCATTTCTTGAAAGTTTTCCTCATACTCATCATGTTTTTTTGATGATACGCATAATTATGATTCATCGTTGACCAAAACCCTTGCACAGAATGTGACATCACGTAGGTCACAATGTTGACTCCAGGGTTGCAATCATTAATTAAAATAGCAATAATGTCTATCAAACCTGTAACTAACAAATGCCTTCCAGATTTATTGGTCCCTTCCTGTCGGTGGTGCAGACCTGGGATCATCGCTTGTCTCTTATATCGGAAGTGATCGACGAATGGATGGCGACGCAACGAAAGTGGCTGTACTTGGAAGGAATCTTCGTCGGCGGTGACATACGCTCCCAGTTGCCAGACGAAGCTAAGAAATTCGATGATATTGATAGGTCTTTTAGAAAGGTATTTATTTTTTCACATACTGAAAAAATAAATAAAGCATTAACGTCCCTATGTTTGCCCATAATATTTATTATCTATTTAAGAAGAAGTCCTCACGTTTTGAGTGGGTTTGAAACTGGGATAGTTATACCACGCGGCTCCAGTGAGGATTAGCAGACTTTACATAATGTCTATATTTCTAAGACATGTAAGTTTCCTCACGAAATTTTCCTTCTCAAGAAGGAAATCCTCGTGTCAAAGATGAACGAATATATACTTTTTCCTACTCTTCTGTACTGGACTTTTGTAAGCAATTATCGATGCTAAAGAGCAAGATACTCAGAAATAAGTAAAGTACCTACGAAACGTCTTAAGAAAAACTCATCATTTTTTAGTTAATAATTAGAGACAACTTATTTTTTCATGTTGTATTTATTTTCTTTTTCATGGTTTAATTATTTTTTGTGTAAGCAACATATATACCGCAACCTTTTCAGATTATGTTAGACACTGCAAAGCGCTTGAATGTTGTCGACTGCTGCATTATTAGCGGAAGACTAGAGGAGTTCGTCAATCTAGGCATTGGACTGCAAAGGTATTTTATCTTGCAACGTTTAATAAACTTAGGTGCAGTATGTAGTTCAGCTTATTTCACATATTAAGTCTTGTTTAACCTTTTATTACTTTAGTTCGACAACCGCGAGTATGAGTAAATGTCGCCTTGCTGAGCTGTAGTTCCTATATTCGAAACTCAGCAGAAGCTAACATTTTTTGGAACACTAACACACACATAGGTAGCCACTTGAGCTTAGTACGAAAATGCGAAACATCAGCATTTGTCAAGTGCAAAAGACATATTTATTTGAGTAAAGTAAAGTAGCAGCCTGCAAATGCCAACTCCGCGGCAAAGGGCTCATTCTCAAATATCTGAGAGGGTTTTGGAACCGGGAAGGGTCCACTACGTGTTCTAGTGCGGCCATGCGAACTCCGCATGTCCTCGATATAATTTATTTATTTATTAGCACTTTTTAATTCCATATGTCGTTTTATAACAGCTGACCGGAGAGTTAGTGGGAGAAGCGTGTATGGCGGCGGGCAACTTCGATAAACTTAGATACATAAATAGAGACAAATATTTATATACATGTATATACTACCATCGAAAACATAAATTTTAAACAATAAAGATATAATACAAGGAATAAAGGACTAGTTAAATTAAGTGGCAGATGGGCTCGAATAGTAAAGTGTGATTAAAGTTTTAAACATTCACTTGTCTGGGGATTTTCTTATATTTAAAGGAAGCGCATTCCAGAGTCGTGGAGCTATAACAGAAAAATAGTCGTGCAGCTATAACAGTAAAAAAACCAATACGGTGAGGGTGAATCGGAAGGGCAAGATTGTCATGAGACCTTCATTACGTAGTGGCCCAAGCGTACGCGCAATGCCACGGACTCACTCGTCTTCACTTTTGCGTATCTGATGTACTCGTCTTCGGTTATGCAATAACATTGGGGTCGGATGAGGTATCAAGGTACTTAACATAAAACTAATAATTTGTGTATTCCACAATTAGTAACTTCGGCTGGGAGTCGAACCCAAACACCATGTCTCTATAGTGCACTGCGCTAACCACTAAGCCACGCGGTCAGTGCACTAAATAGTGGAGTACTGAATACATTGAGCATATTACTATTTACTGATACTAAAAATAAATACGTTACGATATAGTTAAGCGAAAAATATTTGAATTCTTTAATGGATTGATATCTATACTGACTTACAGATGTCAGAAGTCTTTAAACGATTACTTAGATTCGAAGAGACGGATTTTTCCAAGATTTTTCTTTATTTCGACGGACGAGCTGCTTTCAATCCTCGGCAGTAGTGAATGCAGTTGTGTTCAAGAACACATGATCAAGGTATATTGTTTCATTAAGAATTAACTTTTCCTTATTGAGTACACCAAAGGCCATTATTACATGAAAACAAACAAATCACTAACTAGTCACGTACCACATCTCCCACAAAATATACGTACAACAGATTTTTTTGTTATTTCAGTTATTCTATTTATGAGTTCCAATATCTGCTAGGAAAAGCGGATGTAAGAGGAAATATATTATCTTTTCTTGTGACATTATAACGAGAACCCCTGCTCCGTGCGGCGGTAGCCTGCTTGCTGCTGCTAGCCTTGCTAACCAACATGACGGAAAATCGATCCAAATTTACGGAACATAAATTTCATAGACACGTGATGATGCAGCATCGCTGGTGTGACGTCTGAGTGTGGAGAGTATGGGCAAATCTTCAAGAAATATTTTGCCGGCTTGCTGGTAGCTTTCTTGGAGAGTTATATGTACAGGAGTGAACATGACTGATGAAGAAGATGTCTTCTACTGATTTATGTGATCGTTGTTACTTTATAGTATAACCAAATATACATTTTGCTTTGACTATAATCAACAACAAATTAATTGTTTATCTGTATTAGTCAAAAGAGACCATCTCTTTTGAATAGCGTTTTATGAGAACAGACTAAGTTGAACTACATATAATTTCCCCCACGGTTCATTATTAATATCGCAGTGTTTCTGAAGGTGTGTTAAGTGTTCTTTGAGGCAGTTTGTTAGGCGGAAGGATTTGTATACAGTAGTTGGATTGGTGCTTGGTCTTCCATAGTGAACTAATTGGAACCTACATGAGCGGCCTAACATAGCGGGGATGGTTGGCCCGAGGTGTCCGCTCCGTGTGAGCTTCCTCTACGCGTGCCTACTTCTACTTCTACTTCTCTTCTTCTAAGGATTTACAGGTTCCTTTTTGAGCGACACAGTACTTATATACATGCATGCAATATATTGCGATTTTATTTTCAGATGTTTGACAACATACGGGCTCTAGATCTCTATGTGGACCATACCAATCGACCCGTGGCAGCTAAAATGATTTCCGCAGAAGGAGAGGTAATACTCAAACAATACTCTACTCCTTATTTCTATCAGTGCATCCTCTTTTTGCATAGTTAAATTTTAACGTAACGTAATTAACTAAAACAGGCTTTAACTGTTATTTTTAATAGGTTACTATCCTAAATTCATTTTTTAAAGATTGTTATTTTATGTCTATATATTCCTACCTTTAGCTCACTCCTCTATATACGAGTATATACATTACCAGCATATATATTTTCGTTTATTTAATTTCATCTGGGATGTAGATTATGGATTTTCGGCACGTCGTGTACACAGAGGGAAGGGTCGAGGACTGGATGAACCTTGTACTTACGGAAATGCGCAATACTAATAAGTTTATTACAAAGAAAGCTATATTTTACTACGGTAAAAATTGGAACGTTCCCAGGTTGGTTTTTAAGTAATTTTTGGTTTCGCACGTTTCTGTGAGTGGTAGCTAGTTCACATTTTTTTAATTCAATGTTATAATCAACACTATTCATGTGTCTTCCCTGTTTGTCTTGGGACGTATCGATACAAAAAATTAAAATTTAGAAGCTACAAAGTTACAATATTGAATAGTCTTAAAGCTACGGTATTAAATTTTATTTATGTATGATATTGATCCATATGATTGTAATGTTATTACTTTTAATTAATTATCTCCTACCAGAACGGACTGGATAATGGAGTACCAGGGCATGGTGTGCCTGGCGGCCAACGGCGTGTGGTGGACGGCGGAGACCGAGGAGACGTTCATACGCATTCGCATAGGGAACAAGCGCGCCATGAAGGAACACCTGCAGCAACAGAACGAGCAGTTGGATGGCCTCGTCGTTAAAGTGAGACAAGGTTTGTAACCATCAAACACTTGTTTTTTTACGTCTTTTTAAATTTGTATTTTTTTATACGCAATTGTGATAGGCAGTGAGCTTTGTACGCCGCGTCAGACGACCATCGTTTTATTTGATTAATTGGACTACTTAAGATGTTCCAAAAAGGTTTTGATTATTCCTTATTATATTGTTTTACATTATTACCCAAATAATTGCGACCATCCATTCTGTATTACATTGTCTATTGCCAAAATTGCTCTGAGTTGCCGTTCTTACTTAATCGTAGTTGTTAACATTGTGCATCAATTAGCTTGTAACCCTGGTAAAATCTTTGAAGTATAAATAAACCTTTATGCACCAATGGAGTGTCTAATTGAATCACACAGGGTTCGTTACGTATCAGATCTGTCCTCGAACGACCGGCTCAAGTTCCGCACTATCACGACGATCGACGTGCACGCTCGCGACATCATAGAGGGGTTCGTCCGCGACAACGTCACCGAGGCAGCAGCCTTCCAGTGGGAGAGCCAGTTGCGCTTCTACTGGACCAAACGCGATGACAATATGTGGATACGACAGTGCACGGGTTTGTTGTTTGTAGAAGGAGTAAAATAACTTATTATTATTTAAATAATGTATAGGAACACTAAGTTGTAGATATTACTAAGACTAAGTTTATTATAGTATAAGTCGTAACATTGTTGCTGATCATAAAATAAATATGTAAATTAATTTCAGGTCTGTTCGAGTATGGATACGAATACATGGGGCTGAATGGACGTCTAGTAATTACACCGTTGACAGATCGTATTTATCTTACCATTACACAGGCTCTCACAATGCAACTCGGCGGAGCACCAGCAGGTATTGAAATAGTAATATAATGTGTAGTCCGATAAATTCGTGCGCGACCATCCTGCGATACGGCAGAAGTTGTGTGTGTGGGCTTCTGGGTGTCAGCGGGGTTGGTGGTTAACGGTGTAGGTAGAAGTATGTACAAGTCAAACAAGGGATGGACAATAAAGTGACGTGAAAATTGGATGATGATGAACGGTTAATATCAATATAAATATTATAAACAAATTATTTGCTTTACATTTACACACAGAATTACAATTACAGACAGAATTAAAACTAAATAATTCAAAGTTTTATATCTATGTTGGTCATAGCTGAACAGGCCCGTTACCCAAACAAGGCGTTATGATATGAATTATTTAAAAAGTTCACTAAAATAAATTTTTCGCATATGATTGCGAAAAATTTAAGTAAATTGTCATATCACCTTAACGATTTGAATTAATTTATAGGATGTGAATTAAAGTAATGTTGTGTATTATATTTTAATCTACGTACCTATGGTATCACGGGCCTCTCTACGTGTACGTGTATATAACCATGCGCTAACATGTCGTGCTACCTCGTCCCCCCATGGTATGTAGTTCCCCGCTCAAAGTTTGCCGTTTCACGGAATGGTGGCGTGCGATCTTGTCGGACAACATCCAAACAGCCAGCTTCTCTCACAAGAGGATAGAAAATGGACGGTTAAATGGGGATAATTTCTCGGAAATTCAAGTTTCTTCAGTGTTTTCCTAGACAACTTAAAATTGCAATAAATCATTTAATTGGTGTTAGCTAAACCATAACGTGATCGTAACCGGCCATCTTTGGTTACAACAAAAATCAACATTTAATACGCAATTTTGATCTTGTTACTAAACTAGAAACGTTTTGCATGAAATAATTATAAAAAGAATTATGTATTATTTTAATTCACTAACAGGCCCTGCCGGGACCGGAAAGACGGAAACCACTAAAGACCTAGCGAAAGCCCTGGGGCTCCTATGCGTGGTAACGAATTGTGGCGAAGGTATGGACTTCCGCGCGGTGGGACAGATCCTGGCGGGGCTGTGCCAGTGCGGCGCCTGGGGCTGCTTCGACGAGTTCAACCGCATCGACGTGTCCGTGCTGTCCGTCATATCCACGCAGCTGCAGTGCATACGCAGCGCTTTACTCATGAAACTCAAAAGATTCACGGTAACATTGCAATCTAAAAGATAGTTAAACGTGGCAAGCGGCGGCTTTTGCTGCTACTCGAATGGGCCGGCTCGACCGGGTTGGTACCACGGACTCGCAAAATACCGGCGTGAAGTAGAGGCATCTTGTGCTTCTGCGTTTCGTTCGGTGAGTGAGGTAACCGAAGGCCTACTCCCTCTCCCCATCCCCCTCCTCATCGTCCACCCCATCTCCCGAATACCTTGAAAGGCCAGCAACGCACCTGCAGCACCTCTGGTGTTGCAGATGTGCGTGGGGGGCGGTAATCATTTACCATCAGGTGAACCGCTTGCTCGTTTGCCGCCTTTCCCATAATATTTTTTTTTAATAATAATACCATGTGGGTCTGAGGAGGAATATATCTTAATGCCAACCTCACCTGCGCGGTGCACCTTGCTCACCAACAAACAAGGTTCTGTCAATCGATTGAAAAACCAGCCGAAATTTCCAATCCAACAGACTAAGAGGCATTTCAAGAAATACATGTTGGATTTTGGTGGCGCTTTCTTGACTGATTTCTAGGCTGATAAAGGAGCATTGATAAATAGATATTTTGTTATATAGCAAGCAGTAGTATGCAAACATTAAACCTCTTATAAAACTCTCACAAAACATTAAACCTCTGAATTGACGGAAATGTTTGTTGAGATTGTAATGTGCGCTCAAGTTTGTGGTGGTGGTATATATACCTCCTGCATAGGGAGTATTTGCCGCAATCGCCAAGTTCATTACCCTCGCATTACCCGACTCCGGTCCGGATTATTTAGGTCTAGTGGCTACATCTTTGAGATGGTTATTCCGCCTATTAGAGTTCACAAGATTTTGCTAACTCGTTCCGAAAGCGACTTTTTCGACACACATTGAATGAGACTGGGTAATATTATTGGTAGTTATTAGTATTGCTCAAATAATTACAAAAATATGTAAAATGTAATAAAATTTTTTGCTCCGTAGTTCGAAGGACAGGAGATAGCGATGGACAATAAAGTGGGCATCTTCATAACAATGAATCCGGGATACGCGGGACGTACTGAACTGCCGGAGTCAGTCAAAGCTTTGTTCCGCCCAGTGGTGTGCATACTACCCGATCTCGAGATGATATGTCAGATCTCGCTGTTTTCCGATGGCTTTCTCACTGCTAAGGCAAGTTATTAGTTAGTATGTAATCACAAAGTAAGACATTAATGCATATGCTTAATCGTTTATTTAAAATACACACGTTTAAGTTCGCATTGGCAACGTTAGATTAAAAAAATATTTTATACTTTAAAGCGTACCGAGTTGTCGAATTTGCATACAAAACTGCTATAGCTGTCATTTTCTTTATCCTATAATTAAAATGAAAAACGTATTTCATGGAGGTTTCCCTTCTTATTATGATGTGGTCAGTGGTGATCGAAAAATGTCGTGAAAGAACCTCCATGTCTGAGTAATAATAAAAATATTTCTAGGACATATGAAGCTCGCCAACTCTCACAAATAATACTTGGAAATTATATGATAAACTCTCTCAACGATTCAGGAGAAATTAAATATAAATAATGTAGAAATACACAATGATTTGGGGTGTTAGAGGGAATGTACCATATCTTTCTCCAAAAGGCAACAAAAGCTCTTGAGACTGGCGAACGAATGATGGCGGTATATGAAATATACATTCGAATTTGCCATGCCCAAATCTCACAGACTAGTAATGGGGAACAAAATCACCAGTTCTAGGGTACTGGCACTTTGCTCACCCAGCGTGGTCAGTATGGGCAAACCTTTAAAAAAAATGCTAGCGCTTTCTTGGAGAGGCCTATGTTCACTAGTGGACTGAAATAGGCTGATGTAGTAGTAATAGACAATTATTTAAATGCAGGTACTAGCAAAGAAGATGACCGTGCTGTACAAAGTCGCGCGCGAGCAACTGTCGAAGCAGTCGCACTACGACTGGGGACTGCGCGCGCTCACGGCCGTGCTGCGCATGGCGGGCAAGCTGCGCCGTGACTCTCCCGCGCTCGGCGAGCTCGTCGTGCTCATGCGCGCGCTCAGGTATCGGCACAGCTGCCCGCCTTTAACCACAATGGGCGGACTTAATACCATGTGGTATTATTCAATTCAATCCTTGCAACTTTGAAATTGTGGCAAAATCCATAAAGTAAAAATACATACTCTCCTTTTAAATAAGAATTTTAATTTACTTTACACTTACATTTCCCCCTTTATACCGGTTATATGTATCTTATTTATTAACAGTAGGAGTTACCACTTCAGACAATAAGAAAAGATTGCAAAATTGGAATTGCACTTTTGATAATGGACACAATGTGCAAAAATAAAGATTCTTCGACAGTTATTGTCAAATGGGGCGATTCCATTATTTAAACCAACAGCCGCATGAAATATTATAATAGTCTATATATTCCCAAAATATTTTGGGCATAAGACACCTTTTCCAAAATGAACTGATACTTTAGACTCCCATAGCCAAATTACTTTAAAAATCCTTACTCTACTTTTTTTCCTATTGATACAAAATACATACCAATTTAAAATATTTGCGGTTGGTGAGTAACCTTAACTTAATGACCCCTAGGGTTCGATATCGTCCACTTTGCGAATCCCTGGTCTATTACATTCATTAGACAAAAAATAACATATATTTTGTTCTTTCACTCAGGGATATGAACCATCCGAAGTTTGTGTTTGAAGACGTGCCATTATTCTTGGGACTGATCAAGGATCTATTCCCCGGCTTAGAGTGTCCACGTGTCGGATACCCGGAGTTCAACGCGGCCGTCACTCAGGTGCTGGAGAGAGGCGGGTATATCGTGATACCGCATCAGGTAACATGTTCTTACATAGTGCTAAAGTAGACCCGCACTAATTAATAATAATCTTTTATTTGCTTTCGAATAGGGTTTTACAATGGTGCTCAATATAGTAAGAGTCTCCTATTTCAGCCATATATAACAACACACAAATATATTTTTTTACAAATTTAATCATAAATATTACAAATAGATCTATTACAATCGGATTGCAATTCTCAAGGTGGACAAAGTGGTGCAGTTGTACGAGACAATGATGACTCGGCACTGCACAATGCTGGTGGGACCGACAGGCGGCGGCAAGACCATCATACTGAACACCTTGGTCAAGGCTCAGACCGACCTCGGACTGCCTACAAAACTCACCGTGGTCAACCCTAAGGTCACCTGTTATAATACCTCGATTTTTTTAAATTGAATACCGTTTGATTATTTTTTTATGATAATATCAAATTTAACGGCAATCGAAAATTTTACTGGTAAATTCACATTTTTAATATTAGTATAGTGCGAAATTGAATCCAGCGGGAAGTACAATTGGTATGGGTATTCTCGACTCACCAAGTTATTTAACATTGAATCCGACGAAGCCAGGTCAAACTTTATAACAGCCTATATGATTATCTTGTACCCACAGGCCTGCTCAGTGGTAGAGCTCTATGGAATTCTTGATCCAGTCACTCGGGATTGGACGGATGGCTTATATTCCAAAATATTTCGAGAAATGAACAGGTATTTAATTTTTATGTCATATTTGTACGTACGTATTTATTTTACATTGGAAGTATATTTTTACTTTTTATAAATTGTGTTGTTTTGCAACCAAGCGTTTTTGTTATAACATTCAGCCGGCCATTGACGAATATGTACAAATATTAATAGTTCTTAATTATTACCACATGTTAATTCAGTATATTGTGTTAATTAATTACATTGTGTATTAATTTGTAACATTTGTATGTAATACAGATTTTAGCTTGAATCTATAACGGGGGCGTAGCTCAGATGGTAGAGCGCTCGCTTAGCATGCGAGAGGTACCGGGATCGATACCCGGCGCCTCCAAGAATTTATTTTAAAGCTTTTTGTTTTTTAATCTCAGTTTTCCTAATTTATTACAACTAAATTATTTATTTAATATTTTTCTTAACATTTTCTGCATTGTATGACACAATGCTATCAGTATCTTAATACAAAAAGTTAATTTTGCATTTTATTGATTAATTTCGATCATTAATTAAGCAGCGTAAAGGTGCAACCTGTAAATGCTCACTGCTAAGCAAAGGCCCCGCAAATAGTTTTAGAGTCGGGAAGAGCCAGCCACGCTGTTGCATTGTGTTGACGCAATTCACAAATCGTAAAAAAAAAATGTTTCATTATTTCTCAGGCATGCAGTTTGTCCAATAAATCCTTACGATGTTTTCCACTTCTGAACACGTGGTAACTTCAGCGCTTAAAGTGCTATAAACAATTTCAGTGCTGCTGGCATCGGGGTCACTGTCGTACTGTGAAAAAAAAAAGCATGGACCACTAAGCTACCGAGGCTTTGTAGTCCATTTGTACTATAACTTTAAATTAGCTTATTGTATCAATTTTTATTTGCACTGTTTTAAAACATTATTTCGCTGTGTGATGCGTAAGAACGAACAAATGGTGGTTTCCTCCTGAACGATTTCGACTACGGCGACACCTTACTAATACTATCTGTCAACGAGATCTGCGTAGGACATATTACAGTGCCCTAAATGTACGCAAACACACATATACACTCACGCGTCTTTACCTTCGCTTATCCCATGGTCTGATGTGGTGTCAGAGACACGGGACGAACACAACACAACCAGACCCGAAAACTGACAGTTGATACTCAACCATCAGTGCACTTGATTGTCGATCTTAGGCTGCAGTGGGACACGAAAAATTAGGTATCATTAATGCTAAATTAATTTGCAGGCCGACAGAAAGAGACGAGCGTCGCTACTCGCTGTTCGACGGCGACGTGGACGCGTTGTGGATAGAGAACATGAACTCCGTGATGGACGACAACAAGCTGCTCACGCTGGCGAACGGCGAGAGGATACGTCTCGCACCGTACTGCGCGCTGCTGTTCGAAGTCGGCGACCTGAACTACGCCTCACCGGCCACCGTGTCACGGGCCGGCATGGTGTACGTCGACCCGAAGAACCTGGGATACCAGCCTTATTGGGACAGGTACGCCGATGTCCCGCTCGGGTATGCGGTGGCGATAGAGATCGATGAAAAGCTCGGAATTTGTACGTAGTATTTTGTGTCCTATTTTGGGAAGATTTGCCACATCTGGACAGCACCTAGCTTCATCTTAGATTTGGAGTTATAAAACATTAGAGCTCATTGCTTAAATTACTTTGAAACAAAGAGTTATTTTGTTTCCTGTATTATTCTCACAAACAAAACGCCACAAATCCACAACGCCACAACGCTTTAATCACTAAAACTAAAAAAGCTGCAATAGGTGGCTACGCGGGCGCAACAACGAGGAGGAGCGCGAACAGCTGGGCGGGCTGTTCGAGCACTACGTGGCCGGCGCCATCAACTACATCGTGTATGGCATGTTCGGGCTTCAGCAGCAGACCCCGCTCTCCACCATCGTGCCACAGACGCCACTCAACCTGGTACACTCACACTATATGACTTGTTATGTTCGAACACTACGTATCGATCCACTTCCACCGGTATTTTATCTGTACGGTCTTATTTATGCAACACAAATTATTAGTATTTGGATCTGGTTGTGTTGCTTTGTGTCTCGTATCTCTAAAACTGAAACGGACGATGATATCGCATAAGCATTACATCGAAAGCAAATACGAGGGAGTGCCTCCGTGTTTGCTTGTACACTAGGGAGACGTTAGTTTATCCCGCGCGTCAGTAAGAAATATTCGTGATTTTTCACATACAAAACACTTTAACCAATTAAATGAAATCATCTGATTATCTGAAAAACAATTTCGTTACTTTACTAATACAATTGGTCGAATTTCGACCGCAAGCGATATTAATGTAAATTTCTTCTCTGACAAATGACTTTGTCGAAGGTGGTACAACTGTGCTACATGATCAGCGGACTTCTCCCCAACAAAGAGGACAGTGAAGAGGAGATCGACAGGACCGTCGTCGAATGCGTGTTCATGGTGGTAAGTATATAGTTTACTTATTCATTCAATTAAGGCACTGTTCACATGATTAGTAGGCATTTCCTTTTTAATTCAAAATATCAGTTCACCGCGGCCATTAAAGATTCTCATGAAGCTTATTTTTGAAGTATCGAAAATTATTTCTATCGCAAATTATATAATGATAATTATTGTTTCCTCGCAAAAATCTAATAAATAATTTAGCTTATATTTATTCATACGTTTACATGTAAGGCTGCGCTCACCAACTCGCTCGCTGCCCGTCGCTGAACTAGATAATTTAGGTCTGCTATATTTGTGATGTATAAAGTAGCAGGCCTCCTTAAAAAATATCTGAGAGGGTTTTGGAGCCGGGAAGGGCCCGCCGCGCAGCTCCAGTGCGGGTTGGCGGACTTCTCGTGTCTTTGAAAACAATTTTTTATTATTTCTCAGAAATTCAGGTTACCTTTCCGATGTTTCTTTCCTTCACCGCCGAACACATGGTAAATTCAAAACATACAACGTCTATTAGCAATTTTAGAGGTCCCGGCGCCGGAAGTCGAACCCAGGTCACTTACGGTCTATGAAACTAAAGCGAGCGCCCTAACCAAAGGGCTACCACGGGTTGTATAGCCTTAAAATAAGGTTCTGGTGACCGAATGATGGTGGTATCCATCCTAATTTGCCGAACCCAAATCATACAGACTAATGATGAGGAACAACGTCAATAGTGTGAGAGTGCCAGCACTGCCCTCACCAATCCACTTGTCCCGCGTGGTGAGTATGGGCAGCGTGGTGAACTGTATGCCGCCTTTTGCTAGCGCTTTTAAGGGGAGCGCTTTTTTGGGGAGGGGGGGCCTATATACAGCAGTTGACTAAAATGGACTGATGTAGAAATGTAGTGAACATTTGAAATGGTTATACCGCCGTCTTTCGGAAGACGCAACATTTGCCTTAGTCGACTTACGATGCCACACGCCATTACCTAACAACCTGGAAATAGTCCACTGCAGGATATAGGCTTCTCCCATAAGAAGAATTTACTAAAATCGTCACGCTCGGCATAACTTAGACGTCGCTGCCGTCTTCGGTCTGCTTAAATTTGGTCATGTATTTTTCAAGATAGTTATTCCACCATCTGTCGGTAGTCATTCACAAAATGTTTACCACAAATTTATCACTAACTAAAAGTAGTTAGTGAATAAACTATATTTTACGTCTCGTAACGGCGTTAGAATATGCCACTCTCTTTCTTCCCGGGACGACTATTCATATTCTTCCTGGCAAAGCGCACCGGAACACGGGCTTCCTAGCCGACTAATATTTTTTTTTGTACAATGATTGGGCTCTTATTGGTACTTGTTATTTTTTTTGACATTCGCATCTGGCGTGTCGCTGAGACTGCATCTTCTGATCTGCCATCTTCGATTTCATTCGATGCCAGCCGACCCCAGTTGATAGACAAAACTGACATCGTGAAGTCTATATTAAATTGTAAACATGTTAGGTTTTTAATTTTTAATTGTTCAGCAGAAGTAAATCTTAAAAATGGTGTCTTTAGAAAAAGTCTATTGTATTCTGTTATTAAGAGATCCATCACGATATTCATTAATTAAAACAAATAGTCATTACAAGTGTTCTCAATTATCAACTCTTGTTAAATTTATCATTTGTGTTTCAATTTGTAGAATGCTTTTGCTTTTATATTTAACGTGTATTTTTATTTACTTTAGTATCGGGGGCGTAGCTCAGATGGTAGAGCGCTCGCTTAGCATGCGAGAGGTACCGGGATCGATACCCGGCGCCTCCAATGTATATTTTTTAACATTCATTAATACTTAATCAAACAGTCGTCTCCATCATTTATAGTTTTATGAAATTATCTTACTTTCAATTGCATAAAGGTTCCGCGAATTCAGATGGATCCATCGTCATTTGGTTGCCAGAGTCCCGTTTGGTTGCCAGCAGCGTGCAGTATATGTTTTCAATATGTTGCAATTTACTTTATTGTTTTTAGTTTTAGTTTAATTAATCGTTTAGTAGCAGCTTAAATATCTCATAGCTGTGCAAAGGCTATCTCTCATTTCCGGGAGGGGTTTGGATCGGTAAAGGTCTGGTCTGCTTCACCGCGGGGTGGCAGAAACCACATTAAATATAAAACATTTTCAGAAATGCAGGTTTCCTCACGAATGTTTTCTTTAACAATGTTAGTAGGTCACCGTTCGTGTAAGTGAAAAAAACATAAAAAACATTATTTACAATTTTTAGCCGAAAGTCTAAGTCTCCTTTGACGGGGTCCCCTGAAAAATAATTTTAAAGTATGGGGTTTAAGCACGAACGTGCTGACGCGACAGGGGTAGTACCACGATCTTGCAAAATACCAGCGTGAAGTAGGGGTAACTTGTGCTTCTGCGTTTCGTTCGGTGAGTGAGCTAACCGGAGGCTCACACCCCGTCCTAATCCTGTACCTCATCCTGCCTCCCATCTGCCAAATATCCTTAAAGGCCGGCAACGCATCTGCAGCGCCTCTGGTGTTGCAGATGTATGTGGGCGACGGTGATCACTTACCATTAGTTGAGCCGCTTGCTCGTTTGCACTGTAAAAAAAATTGCTTAAATACGCCGGGTGATCCGGAAAGCTAAGCGAATGCTCTTCTATCTGAGCTACGCCCGTGCAAAATATTGACGAACTAAGCGTATACCCATAGTAATAGTACTTTTTATAGTCTACTCTACAATAGTATTACTTTATTTTTCTATTGTCTACTGGCTTTCATTTCATATTGCGTCTTACGTCTAAGTTATGCCGAGCCTGGCGATTATCGTAAATCTTCCTTTTGGGAGAAGCCTTTGTCCTGTAGTGGACTATTTACAGGTTGTTAGGTAATGACGTGTAGCAACGTAAGTCGACTAAGGTAAATGTTGCCAGAAAAATGTTGTGACTTCATACCAACGAATGTGAGGTTATACAGACCGACAGACGGCAGTATAACCTCAAATTCAATCACTACATCTCTACATCAGTCCATTTAAGTTCAACTGCTGTATATAGGCCTCCCAAAAAAAGCACCAGCATAAGGCGGCATACATTTCACCACGCTGCCCATACTCGCCGCGCGGGGCAAGTTAATACCGGCGCGCAGTGCCGGTACTCTCACACTAGTGACGCTGTTCTCCATCATTAGTCTGTATGATTAATGAGGTTCGGCAAATTGGGAGGGATATCATTCCACCATTATTCGGTCGCCAGAACCTAGTTTGAAGGCTATACACCCCGTGGTAGCCTTTTGGTTAGGGCGCTCGCTTTAGTTTCATAGACCGTAAGTGACCTGGGTTCGATTCCCGGTGCCGGCACCACTAAAATTGCTAATTGTAATTATTAATAGCAATTATATTTTTTGAATTTACCATTTCTGAGAAATAATAAAAAACTTTTTTAAAGACACGTGAAGTCCGCTATCTCGCATCTTAGACCATCATACCAGACTCCACACATCTTAGACGCTGTTGCCCATCTCTGGTGTGGCACTAAACTTTTGGTTTGTGTTTCATTTTTAATTTACCATCTGTCGGATACCATGATATTTTTAAGCCTTTTCCTTAGTCGCCTGTAACGACATTCACAGGAAGAAATGAGACACCGCTCACACAGCTTTGAAAAAAGTATTCTCTTAAATTGTTAATATACAGATACATAATGCATCACATCTATGAAATATGTAAGCATCTTTTGTTCTTTAGTCTCATGGTGACATGTTTAGTAAAAAAAGAATGTAACGCCATCGCAATAGGCAAAAAGGGGTTGAACAGATGTAGAAATTAATAAAAAAACAAATCGTTTGATATTCAGCACAAAAATTTAACGCATTTCACTTAGTAAAATTTACTTAGAATTTGAAGGCCTGAAACCTATATGTCGGAAGTCTGTTTGGAAAATACAAAACATTGGAGGCGCCGGGTATCGATCCCGGTACCTCTCGCATGCTAAGCGAGCGCTCTACCATCTGAGCTACGCCCCCTGTGAATTTCTAACATGTAAACCGCCTACATATAGTATACAAAAATCATTTGATTTGCTACGAACACTGCATTAATATGCAGTGCAAATATTACATACCTCTGTTAATTTATTAAAAAGAGAATACTAGTTATGCTTTAAAACTTACTTATATAGTTCTTGTATCTGCATTGGTTCACCACAACAGTCGAATGGCGGGCTCCAACCTGCGACATCACGTTCCGCAGTCAGCGCCCTAACCCATTAGGTTATTAGCGCTTTATCTCTATCTCTGTATTGAACCAACGTGCACCATGCGTTACCAACGCATGTAAGTAGTAAGATGCTGGTCGAGTTACTGGTTTGCAGTAGGTATATCTACAATAGTTCCAATCCAAATTTGCTACGAGCAGCGTAAACAGGAGAACAGAAAATCCAAAAAATCAAAATTAATGCTTTTCACTTATTAGTGATAAACATTTATTTTGTGTAATTACTCATGACGCGTTGCAACCATAGAAATTCTAAAGTTAGAACACGTCAAGGTAAAACGTAGTGACTATATTTTAACAAGTGGGAAATAGAATTGAAATAGATTAAAAATGCGACAGCAGCGGCCGCACGATTGAAACCATTTTTTCATGCCGTGTCTTAGTACAATTTAATTTGATTCAGTATTTAAAATACTGGTTCTTTTTTAAATAAGGCTGTTACAAACTTTTAATAAAAATTCAGACAAAAATTCAGACCATTTACAAAACCAGTTATATTTTTGAAATTAAACTATTATTTACGGATTACGGATTTTATCGCGTTTATTTTAAAATCTCGACGTTTCGGGTGCATTACAGCACCCAGTGGCCACGGGGACTCTGTGGTGTTTGACGTCCTGTTGTCAGTTTTTGGTCCGATCTACGCATTAAACGTTATTCATTTTAAATGTGTTGTATTCGCATAAATACAAGAAATCGTTAAGTTATATTTTCTTCATTGCATCACTATTTCTAGTCAACTAATGGCATTTAGAAAATTGAGTTATTAGGGGATCTACCTTCAATTAAGGAGACTCGAGTTCAATCTCCGGGCAATCAGTTTTTTGAAACTTGCTTACGATTTGTATCGTTGGTTTGTATACTAAGACAGCGACAGGCTTACCAGTCGCAATGTGTCAAATAAGCCCTGGTGAAAAGTGGATTCAATAGATTCAAATGTCTCTAGACCTCAGTCCACCCCAGAATTAAGTGAAACTCTACGCATTTGGTTAGGTTTGTTGAGCGCAGTTTTGTACGTGCTGGAGTCAAGCGCCGATTTTAGCTGATGCGCAAATGGGGCGGCTCAACTGGGGTAGTGCCACGACATCGCAGAATATCTGCGTGAAGTAGAGACATCTTATGCTTCTGCTTCCTTCGGTGAGTGAGGTATCTGGAGGCCCGCTCCTTCCTCCCCAACAGCCCTAACATCCCACTCTGCGCCTCTGGTGTTGCAGATGTACGTGGGTGACCGTAAGCACTTACCATCAGGTGAGCCGCTTGGCCATTTGACCCTTTCCCATAATAAAAAAATCAATCTACTGACGATCGCTGTATATTAGTATAGTACTGGTATTACTACCAGTTATATTACCAGTCTGTATTGTAAGGGATTTCGAATGAATTTTCCGCTATTACTCGGTTGCCACTGCTTCAACTGCCGGTAACGATTTTTATATGACTTAACGTTAACGTTTAAATTGATAAATAAACTATAAAAATTTAGTTTTTAAGAGACCGTAATGAGGTACACTGTATCGTGTAGGTGGTTCCAGTATAGTGTAATTAATATTAAAATATTTTTATTATATCGGTTTTTCGTCTCAAAAACCTTTCTATTTAAAAAGATTTTGGAGGCGCCGGGTATCGATCCCGGTACCTCTCGCATGCTAAGCGAGCGCTCTACCATCTGAGCTACGCCCCCATCGAAAACATATGTTAAAAAAGGCAGTGTAACAAAATTATGTGGTAATGAAAAGGTGTGTAGATGTGATTGATCTGACAAAACAGCCAACGAACTTAACAGAGAAAATTCACCATTAATTTTATTTATTAATTTATATATTATTTATTGTACAATACATGGTTGGAATAAGCAGAAGTACAGATTAAAAAGATGGCACATTTGGCGATCTGTTCCAGAGCCAAGGCTGGCTTAGTGAACTAAAAGTAAAACGTAAAAGGTGTGTATAAACAAGTAATTTTTATGAAAAAGAACACAAAATGTTGGTAGCCGTAGTAAAAATTGGAAGTAGAAATCTCGTTTACATTCGTTCAGTCATTTAAGCGTGATTGTGACAAAGAATTTTAGACATTAGTATTCTACTACAATTTAATTCTTGCGCAACGACAGTGCGTAACTTAACTGGGCCATTGCTGCGTTGACATTCACCAAGCGAAATATTGTTGGCGGACCTGCTTACATACCTACTCGTAAAGACCGGCTAAGTGACCGTAGCTTCTCGCATACTCTAGGGTTCCGTAGTTATCTCAAAGTCACGTGATTGTGTTAGTATAATTGTTTGAAAACAAAACTCCTTTGATGATATTCGAAATCATTTTGTTAAGAGTTCCCTGTATGACCCTTCACTTATGGGATTACCAGTTTCAAGGTCAACCAGTTTTGGAAATAAGGGGTACGGGGCTCTCTAACGAAACCGCTCACGAAGATATATGCAAAAGGTCTTATCCTTAGTTTTTTCTCTACTCCATTGTATGTCTTATTAAATTTCACTAGAAATTAGCATGTAATGGATTACTAGGAATTACAGCAATTACTAGCACTAGAATGTTAGGAATTTAAGAAAACCATTAGGAAATTAAATCTTCTTTTGGGATACGGAACCTTAAAAATGTATGCACCTAAATTGACCCAAAACAAATTGCTTTATAAATATAGGTACTTAATTATTTATGCAATATCTTGCAAGGTTGGCGGAAGTTCAAAAGCGTCAACAGTCTACTGCCAGAACCAATTTTATGTGACAATGGCAAATTTTGGGCATATTATGAATTTTTTTTTCAAGCGGCAGTCACGACCAGACCTAGATATTCTGAAGAAAGCACCAGTAAAATCTGGGATACATTTCTTGAAAGTTTTCCCACCACGCTAGGCAAGCGGGTTGGTGAGCACAGTGTACCGCGCAAGTCATGCTGCTCCCCGTCATTAGTCTGTGGGTTCTGGATTTGACCAATTCGGAACTACGCTGCCGTTTGGTCGCCAGAGTCTCTTTTGTTAGCTAGCAGAGTACACCACATGGAGGTAA